>CM024961.1:2133977-3525454 GCA_014282245.1 Rhododendron simsii | reverse complement strand
GAAAGAAAGCGCGTCCGGCAAAGACGTCAACTCCGGCCAATTCCAAATCTCAAGTCGCTGTAGGGATGTGGAGCCGCTGAATGCTGCTTCTGTTTGTCAATTGGACCCAACAGTTGTTGGTTATGGCAATGATATATAAGGAAGGAGTATATTTGTAACTTCTCTAGAAACCCTAGGTTTTCTGGCTCGTATTGTTTTTCTCATATATTTTTGGAAAAATTTTAAAAAAGCCCCTAAACTTTTTGACAATTCTCAAAAAAACACCTCAACTTTCACTATTAACAAAAAAATACCGTTTCTGGGATGATTGTTAATTATGGTTTGATTAGTGGATGATGATTTACCTTAATTGGTGGTCTGCTCCTTGATAGGGTAGATTGATTAGGATAGTGTCTCCTGTAATATAAATAAGTGATGTGTACGGCCTATGGCCTCAGCTTTTGAATCAGAATTTCTGATAACATCACAGGGCACGTTGTGGTGGAATATATTGTTGCGTGCGTACAAAAATCTTTGTTGTTTGCCTTTACAAATTACAGTGGGGCCCATGCACTTAAATTATTTTTTGTCAATCGTTACAACCTACTCAGGGAATGTATCACATGACCCAAAGCGTCACTCATGACTCATGTGGAAAAGATGAAGGGAGAAGCAGCAAGCCAGAATCACACAATTTCAAAAATTCGAAAGTACTTTTAACTTCCTCTTTGTAACCTTTTCTTTTTTTACAACTTTTACTTCCAAAAATTACTTTTAACTCATTCTTTTTTTAATCATAAATTAATATGCAATAAAGTTCTTTTTTCTATACACTTTTTAAAAAATTATTCACCCCCGTTTTTTAACTATTTACGAAAATTATTTTAACACCCCCTGCTTCCCCGCACCTCGCCCGTTTTTTTTTTTTTTACTTTCAAATTTAACCTTTCCCCCACTCTATCTCCTTCTCTTTTTTTAGAAATTCGATCTCATACCACCAATTAACCCCACAACCAACTGATAGAGGAATTTTGGGTTTCTCCAAACTGATCAGTGGAGAGAAGGGGGGAGGATTTTCATCAGTGGAGAGAGAGAGAGCACATTTGAAAGTAAAAATGGGTCTTAAAGTTATTATTATAAATAGTAAAGATTAGAGTTAAAGTAATTTTTGATAAAGAGTAAGAAAAAAAACTTTATTTCATATTTATTTACTACTAAAAATAAAGAGTTAAAAGTAATTTTGGAAGTAAAAAATATAAAAAAACAGAAATGCTAAAAAAAGAAGGTTAAAAGAAATTTTAAATTTCTGAAATTAGAGCTAGAGCTTTGGCAATTGATTGTGGGATTGATTGGTGGTTTGGGATTAAAGTTCTAAAAAAAAAAGGAGGGAGAGAGAGAGAGAGAGAGAGAGAGAGAGAGAGAGAGAGAGAGAGAGAGAGAGAGAGAAGGGGAAAAGTAAAATTTGAAAGTAACAAAAAAGATGGTGGTTAAAGTTAAAAAATAGAGTTAAAGTAATTTTTGATAAATAGTAAGAAAAAAAATGAACTTTATTGCATATTTATTTACCAATTAAAAAAGAAAGAGTGAAAAGTAATTTTTGAATGTAAAAAGTAAAAAAAAAAAAAAAGTTAACGCTTTCCGTTAGCTCCATCCGTTAGGACTAGACGGAATTGGATGGCAGGGGCCTAATTGTTAACGGAATGCTAAGTTTAAGTGTTAATTTGTTAATAGTGAAAGTCCAGGTGTTTTTTTGCAAGTTGTCAAAAAGTTTAGAGGTTTTTTTAAAATTTTCCCTATTTCCTTAGTTATTTTCTGATCTCTTCCCTCTTTCTTTCACAAGTTCCAAACAAAACATTAGGGATTCATTGGGTTATTTATTTATTTATTTATTTAGCAAATCTTCTTTTAAAGCTCCGTTTGTTTGGACCGAAATATCTTCCGCAAAACTATTGTCACAATTTAGGGACTTTGTCCACATAAACTTTAAGAGTAAAATGTTTTATCCCAACGGAAGGAAAATGGCTTACGAACCAAAAATCAGAAAGTTAAATTGCATCCTTCCATCTTAAAAACGAACTGGTTTGCTAATCCCATCTCATAACCTTAGTGAACCTCAAGACCTTGGCAACAAGTTATGGTTTAGACAACACTAATCCTGTACCATAAACTTTACACAGTTTCAGTAACATTCCACCATAAACAGTAAAAGAATTTATTGTTCAGTTGGAGTCAATTACGGTAGTGATTGGTGGAGAAAATTGAATGACTTTTGGTGTATATGTTAAAGTAAAATAAATTAAAAGGGGTGGAAAGTAAAGGAAGAGTTTATTTTATCTGCGTGGAGGAAACTGTAGGGTATGTGCATGTGAAAGAGATGTGCGTAGACTGGTGCGGTGTGCATAGGTATGTGTGGTCCAATAGGCAAAACTCATAATGAAACAAAATAGTACTAAAATAAGTTGGGGGATGAAAAACTGTCACATTTTTGGATTTCTCCTTGGTGAGTTAATATGGTAGTGAGAATAATTTATTTGGTGGAAGGAATTTAAAAAAAAAAAAACGAATGGAGGAAACTGAAGTTTCGTCCTGCCTGTTCTCATAAAAAGAAAAGAAAAAGTTTCGTCGAGTTAAGACCGATTTGTGGTGGATTCTTTTGAGTTTGGTCATAATATTGATAAGGGTATTAGTAATTAGAAAACAGGGGAAGTATGGTGGTACGTAAAAATGAGTGGGTGTTCCAATTTCTATTGGAATTGAAGTTTACGGAGTGCACCCAAACCACACAGAAAATAAAATTAATTCACAAACTCATTCACATGTAAAAACTTTTATGTAAAACTAATTTTTGGTCGAAAATATTTTGCGTAACGTAAACCGAGCCTAAGGTAGCAATATTTTTGAAATCCACGTCTTCTTGGATCGTAAGCTCGGGCAGGCCATACCTCATTTCTTAGTAATTATGCTAGATACACACATTTTATTAAGTAAATGCTAAATGAATAACACATTACCTGGAATAGTTATCAACTTGGGGCAGTCCTGGATATGTAACCTGTGGAGATGAGGGAAGCACTCTATCGTACTCGGGGCAACAGTCGGCAATGATGAGACGTCTGACCATTCTTCTAGCTGGGGCATAGTAGAAAGTTCGAATTTCCTTAACGCTGGAAATACTCTTGCAGTTGCTGCCCCACTACTACCGCAACTACCAACAATCCCTTCATCAGGTCCATAAAATATGGGACCAATACGCTTCAAGTTATGTAAACCCTTCATTACGATAGTCGCAAGATGCGGAAGGTGTCCTAGCGCGGGGACTTGCTCACATAATGTGCAGCCTTTCAACTCAATCTTCACCAAATTTTGAAGCAAGCAAGCATCTCTACTCATCCACGACGCCAATCTTCTTCCACCAAAATTTGTAAGAATTAGTCCCTTAACATTCCGGTGAGGCTTGAGTCCTTCCAACACATCCTCATGGTTATAGTTGGACTCTTCAAGGACTTCAGAGTCTCCAAGGTCTCTGTACCAGTGCAATTGCAACTCTTGAATGTCTGATTTCTCTAATATTTTAGCCTTCTCTGCTTCTTCCTTGTCTTTCACGTGCTGTAGATCATACGCATGCAATCTACCACTTAGTTTGCTTAAGCTACCCAACTCCTCAATTCTATGGCCAATCTCCTTACCCACAATAAAGAATGGTAATGTTTGCAGAGATGTCAATTGTCCTATCTTCATTGGCATCAGTTCCTTATTATCATGATCATTAATACCTTGAAGATAGAAATGTCTCAAGCTAACCAAGTTGTGAAAATCTTTTGGAAGCTTTTTTAGAGATCGTGGCAACTTCAATGTCTGCAAATAGTAGAGCTTGGTGATAATATCTGGGACCTTCACCATAGAAGACTTACTGAGGTCAAGGAATCTTAAATGTATGGACTTGGCTATTGAACAAGCTTCTTCTTCCACCCCAGATTTTGCTAAACGCAGGGCATGAATAGTCTTAAAATCTTTGGTGTGTAGGGGAAGATGTCCCATTAAAAATAGCGTTCTCAGTTTTTCAACATTTTCTTTTGGAATATCTAACTGTTTTTCTTCCCTTATAAACAAACACAAATGTTGAACATCAGGATTGTTCTTCACCTCACTAGCTTCCAAAGTCAAACAAGTACCTTGTGAGACATGGAGTGCAAGATCATGTACAAGATCATGCATCTTGCAACTTGTGATATTGTTGTACTCATCAAATTCCACTTCCTGGAATAACGAATTGCGCAACAAGATATGAAAATACTCATTGCCTAACTCTTCCATTTCCACCTTGGTTTTTGAAGATGGTTGAAGATATCCTAGACCCATCCAAAGTTGAATCAACTCATCTTTTGAAATGACATGGTCTTTTGGAAAAATAGAACAATATGCAAACGATTGTTTCAAAGATGGTGCTAAATGGTCAAAACTAAGCCTCAGGACTGGTATAATTCCATCTTCTCTTTCCAGTAAACTCCATATTTCACTCTTCTCGATGGACTTCCATCCTTGTTCATCCTGTTTTGAGTACAATAAACCTCCTAATGCGTTTATCGCTAATGGCACACCCTTACACTTTTCTACCATTCTTCTACCAATATCCAATAAACTTTGAGTTTCTCTTGGTCCTCCATTGGCAAATGCTCTTTTTCTAAACATTTCCAAACAATTAGCTTTCGATAGTATCATCAACTGATGGGTGCAAAACGGGGATGTTTGCATTGTTGATACAACGTCCATACTACGGGTAGTAACTAAAATTCTGCTTTCCTTAGAGCCACCTATTCCTATCAAAGAACTTCTCAGGTCTATCCATTCCTGTGGATTCGTATTCCAAACATCATCTAACACAAGTAAGTATTTTTTTCCCTTTAGTTTTTCTCCAAGCTTTCTCACCACACCTTCAATGTTTGGTGTCTCAGATTTTTCTCCAGTTAGAGATTGCACCATCTCATTCAAAAGCCTTACTACAGTGAAATCATCTGATACACAAATCCACATTCTCTTGTCACTCTTATCACAAAAGTTCTCCATAACTTTAGGTTGTTTGTAAACTACCCGCGCAAGAGTTGTCTTTCCTAGCCCAGCCATTCCTACAATGGCAGTGACAGGTAGCTCACCTTCTACGTCAGAGCGTAGTAACATCTCTACCACTACCGAAACATCACCATCCCTCCCCACGACTTGGGTATCATCTATAAAAGGTAGACTCATCCTGACTACCCTAGGTTCAACAATAGGTCGCCCTATGAGTTGCTCAGCTGGTTTAAGACCGACATCTTTTGCTTCTTCACGAATTTCGTTTAGCAGCTTATTGATGTTATTGACCTTATTTGCCATCTTGAAACGAAACGATAAAGGATCAGAGAGGGTGAACAAATCACGCACCTTGTTCCTCACACGGTTTTGTACCTCAATCTTTCTTCGAAGGTCTTCATATGCCAATTCCTCCAGCACATTCTCAGCTTGGCAGGTTGCAGCCTTGAGATGCTTTAGCCACACCACCATAGCTTCTGTTGTTATTTTCCGGTTCTCAGCATCAGCTAACAAACCCTGAATGATTTCTAACCTTTTGCAGAGCTTTTTGAGGTCTTCCTTGAAACCCCATGCCAATTTAACCTGATCCTTAATCTGATCTTTTGCCAGGGAAAGCAACCCATTCAGGATTCCCTTGGCTGCTCCCGTGGCTGCAGAGATGACCAAAGCCTCTGCCATGTCTTTCTTATGACAACAGAAACTGGAACTGGAAGGAAAAAAATTGCTTAGCGAACAATTAGCTAGCAAGAGAATACAAGGGAAGGGGTGTTGTGAATACTATAGAAGGGGTATTATAAAGGCCAGAACATGAAGTTCAGCTTATTTTTATATTTGATATATCTCATTTATTATTCACGTGATGATGTCCTGGTTATATCAACACGAAGTGCATCAAAGTACTTATTAATCAGAAGGGTGGAAGTTGACTATGTTAAATGGCCAGCCACTCCCACATGAAAGCACATGGCGAGCAGCTTATAATCTGGTTTTAGAGCATCATAAATCATTTACTAATGGTATGAAAAGCTCAATCAACGATGCCCAATTAAGTTCTTAATTCTTGGGGAACTGAGGGACAACTGTCTTCTTCCGTTTGAAAAGGAGAGAGAATTTTTTACTCTATTTCTTAAAGATTCACTCCGATATAGAGGCGGCTCCACCCTTCGCAAATGGTGGTCACTTGAACGCTCTAAAAGTTTTTTTGTTTTTGTTAAATAAAACATGTAGAAATCTTACTTTAGCTTAATTTGAACACCAACTTTTGACAATCTTGAACACCCAATCCAAAGAAAATTAAACATCCGACCCAAAAATCAACCCACAAACTATGAAAACTCATCGAGTGTGATTGTAATATCTTGTGTATTTTGCTATTTTTTGGATGACATTGCGGATAGTACTAGGTAATTTTTTTTTGTTCATATAGTTGTGGTCTAGATGTTGTACATCCTAAATATTTTTTAACACTCTTATATGATTTTCTGGAGCCGCCACTAACTCCAAAACTCAAATATTCTTCATTTTTCCTCTAAGATCCAACTTCTTTTTTTTTTTTTTTACAGAAAAACATACTTAGGCGGTGTTCCGCTTTTTAAAAAGAAGGTAATTTCAAGCTAAAAAATTATGTGTTTACGCAAATAATTTTTCTACCAATATGAATCTTGTTTGATAGATCTCATTTAATTTATTATTCACGTGATTATGTCCTGGTTATATCAACACGAAGTGCATCAAAGTACTTATTAATCAGAATGGTGGAAGTTGGCTATGCTAATGGCCAGCCACTCCTATATGAAAGCACATGGCGAGCAGCTTATAATCTGGCTATAGTGCATCAGAAATTTACTAATAATGGTATGAAAGCTCAGTGAACAATGCCCAATTAAGTTCTTAATTCTTGGGAACTGAGGAGGAGTTGACTTTTTCCGTTCGAAAAGGAGAGAGAATTTTTTACTCTATTTCTTCAAGATTCACTCCGATACAGTGGCGGCTCCACCCTTCGCAAATGGTGGTCACTTGAACGCTCTAAAAGTTTTTTTTTTTTTTTTTGGTTAAATAAAACATGTAGAAATCTTAATTTGAACACCAAATTTTGACAATCTTGAACACCCAATTCAAAAAAAAATTAACACCAACCCAAAAGTCAGCCCACAAACCATGAAAACTCATCGAGTGTGATTGTAATATCTAATGTATTTTACTTTTTTTGGATGACATTGCTGCTATTAATAGGTAAAAATTTTTGTTCATATAGTTGTGGCCTAGAGGTGGTACATCCTAAATAATTTTGAACACTCTTTTATGATTTTCTGAAGCCGCCACTAACTCTCGTTTTTTCTCCAAAATCCAACCTTATATATTTTTTAAAGTTAAAACATACTCGATATATATATAGATCTCTTTTTAAAGGTACTTCAAATATCAATTTTGTTAAAAATGAATATACAAATTAAAAGCATGAGCAAGTAAATCAAAAAAACTTTCGTACACATTGGAAGATATCCTCTATTTGTTTCTTCATCCGCATTATTTGGAGTATCAAAGCCATCCTCCCAAGCAACTATATGATTGTTGTGCCTTAAGAAAAATAAGTTAAATAGCTGCCAATTACCAAGACGTACATCGATTAGAAAAATAACTTAGGCTTCAAATCCTGCACTCTTCTCCTGTATTAGTATAGATTCTTCTGTTAACGATTTTTGATGCTCTGTTTCCGGATTGTAAGCTGATTGCCATGTGCTTTCACGTGGGAGTGGTTTTGGCCATTTACCATGCATAGTCAATTCAGCTTCCACACTTCTTATTCAGCACTTTGATGGCATTAACATAAAATAATTATATTAACTGCCGATAAAAAAAATAATAATAATTGATGTTAACATAATCTTCTTTTCTATTTTCTTGTTAGCTAGTTGTTCACCAAGCATTTTTTTTTTGCTTCGGTACCCCGTGGGTTAACTCACAGTCGGTACCTATAGTGGGGTTCCTATAGTAAATGGCCAATTCATATAGTAATCAAAAAGTCTAATGACATAGAAAATTGACACAGATCATCCACAGATTTTTTGCGGGGCTCGTTACGGGTTCCACAAAGATGACCCCAACTGTTCAATTTTCTTCAAATATTTTTTTGGGAATCCCTGTAAAAATTTGTCTCAATTGGATATCGATAGGGGCTTTTTCAAAATTCATAGAACAAAATTGTAGAGACCCAAAAAGTCTAATGACAGAAAATTTGACACAGATGGAGAACATCCACAGATTTTTTGTGGGGCTCGTTTTAGGTTCCGCAAAGATGGATCCGCTCACCCTACTGTTCAAGCTTGGATTCTTCATTGAAACGTCTCTTGAGATCATTTTTTGGGAATCCCTTGTAAGAATTTGTCTAAAGCAATTGATTATTATGATATCGAAAATTTAGGGGCCTTTTCTTTTGTTTGTAGATAATATAAAATTCGATAGAACCTTATGAATTTTGAAAAGGCCCCTGACTAATTCACCCTATGAATTCGCAAGAACCGAAATTGAAAAGGCCCTTACAACAGTTCGATAGTAACATGAATTTTTTTTGAGTCAATGATTGGAGTGAATGTGGAGAACATTAAAAATGGATTTGGTTATGTGTGAATTAAGAGGTGAGGGTGGGAGGTGTCAGAACCAAATGGTCTAATATATCACGGGGAGAGAGAGAGAGAGAGAGAGAGACGTTGAGATTGTTGACTCTACTAAAGGCCCAAAAAGATATTGTAACAGGCGTTGCGTTATTAATGCTGAACGGATGGGTTCGTGAAGAGTTTTTTTTTTTTTTGGATCATCTTAAAAGCACGACAAGAACCGAAATAAGTCCCACAAAAAATATGCGGAAAGCTGCCAACTATCACATCTGTTTTCCTTAGGCTCACTTTAAGAGAATCCCTGTGTGAAGTAACCTTGGTGTTGAAAAACTCTTTTATTCTGTTCCAACCACAAACTGTATACGGTAGCAGCCAGAGCAGTCTTCAAAATCACACTTCGGAAGCTATTATTGTGAACATGCTGAACATACCAAGCAATCACATCAGCTAACAAATGGGGCGCTGGACTACTAGAAGACTTACACCAAACAGAATGCCACACAGAACAAGACACAGGGCATTGGAAAAAAAGATGGTGATGAGATTCCAATCCAGTAGCACAGAAAACACAGTCCACAGCGACATTCATGCCCCAACTAAACAGCCTATCTTTTGTACTCAGTTTATGTTGGATTGCTAACCATAAAATAAAAGCCCAACGAGGAACGTTCCTACTAAACCAAACAATCTTAGTCCACTGTTGAATAGGAAGTTTAGTCCGAATAGCTTCCCAAGCCGAGTGGACAGAATACCCAGGCGGGTGAGGGAGCCAAACAACCGAATCCTCCTCTCCACAAACTGGCTTGAAATTAGGAGGAGTTTGAGACATGATAGTTTGAGTGACCCTATTCCTCTGTCGTGGCCATTTCCAGTCCCCATTATGAACAATAGAAGACACCTTTGAATGTAATGATCTGCCAAGGTTAAAGACAACACTCTCTCCAAATCTATTGAATAAAGGGCCAAGAGGGTGCCAATTGTCAAGTCACAAGAAGGTACCGTGACCATTGCCAACCTTATATTGAATTAAAGGCTGTCCAACGCTTCTAAGGCCAAGCACTTTCCTAATAGTCCAAGAAGCATCAATAGGGATATCCATAGACCATAAACATTGACCTTTTATAATATAGGTGTGGACCCATTTTACCCAAAGAAGATCAGCTTTTTTGCATAGAGCCCACAAATGCCTTAGCATGGTAGCCTTATTCCACTCCTTTATCCTTCTACACCCCAAGCCACCTTCTACTTTAGGACTGCACACAAAATCCCATTTGATTTTGGCAGAAGAGGACTTAAGTTCAGAGCCAGACCATAAGAAAGCCATTAAGGTTTGCTCAATCTCCTTAATAACTTTGCCAGGAATGATAAAGATAGAACTCCAATACACTTGAACACTAAACAACACAGATTGAATCAATTGAGCCCTGCCCCCATAAGACAAATCTTTATTAGACCACCCATGAATTCGTCTCAGAATTTTCTCCTTCAAAACTACACAATCTGCAGCCCTTAATTTGGTAGAAATAAGGGGAACCCCAAGGTATTTAACAGGAAGAGAAGCCACAGGAATAGGAAGGATATTGCATAAAACCCTTTGAACACTCTCTGAAACCCCAGAAAAAAACACAGAACTCTTTTGCATATTAGGTTTGAGACCAGAAAACAAATGAAAATCATGAAGCAATTGGTTGACGAGAGAAAATGAATCACTAGAAGCTCCACACAATATGAATAGGTCATCTGTGAAGCTTTAGTTGTTTGGGTGCAAGATTCGGAATATATATCATCGACGTTGGTGGGCCCCAACATGACGATTGAGGTGAAGGTGGAGAGGTGGGGGATGGGTCGGGTCGGATTTTGACCTGTTTCCTTAGCGGGTAACCTGGAGACCCAGGCTTGTTAGTGGATTGGGATATTACCTTGGGAAGGGTATACTTTGGTGAAAGAAAATGGGTGTTTGAAATTGGGATGGAAGGATTTGTCTTTGTTGACTGCTTCTGCATGGCAGCCGTCTAATTAGATTACTTTATTGGATTGGGATTGAGACTGGTTTGGTGGTAGAAATGGGTGGTTGAAGAGAAATTTAGCTCTATTTATTTCATTATTTTTTGTTCATATATAGGGTAAGCATATTATGTCAACTAGTGAAGGCAGTCTTTTTCACTTGCTGTAGTTCTTTAATGGAGGAAAACCTTGGGTAAGCAATTGTATAGATTTGGAAGACCATGAGATTAATTAGCCTGTCTGTTCTTATTGATTTTTCGTGGTGAAGTTGGGGTTCGGGTTGATGAAGCAGTGTTAAGCTTTGTAGTAATTTAATCTACAAACATCTTATCATACGTGTAGAAGATAAATTACGTATAATAATTTGAAATTTTGTTTCGGTATGATGTTCTTGGCAATAGAGTTCCGACGAAGTTAATAGTGAAGAGATATATAATTTGACCTGATACTTGGATTGATTTAGGAAAATCACTTCTTATTATTTTGCATATAAATACTTCATGAAATTAATTCTATATCACATCGTACTTTATAAAATTAAATGCGTCTTCGAAACATGTTCAATTTGAATTTAAAAAATAGTATGAATATATGGCCGGCCACCTTGCAAATAGAGATCAATCTGATATTTTTTTTTGGTGTTTAAAAAATAAAAGCTTCCTCCTGAACAGTTTGATCCATGAGCATACCACAAGTTTTGTTTTAGATTCGATTTGAGGATCTACAGAAAAATATTAGTTGAATAATTAAAAGAGTCTAATCGCACCACATTTCTCTTGGAAAAAT
Source organism: Rhododendron simsii (assembly GCA_014282245.1). NCBI lineage: Eukaryota > Viridiplantae > Streptophyta > Magnoliopsida > Ericales > Ericaceae > Rhododendron > Rhododendron simsii. Next base: position 3,514,004 of record CM024961.1, on the reverse strand, counting down.
TGACGGCCGAAATTCTAACAGTCCATTTGTTCCAATGCATATATGCATGTAATTGGTCAAGGTACTTAGGAATGTCCTATGAAAACTAAATTTTTTTTTTTTACATAGCTAGGTGATATACACGAATGCCATGCACAAAGCACATTTATCAAAAACTAAGACCCATATGATGAGGCCAAGTGTTCAAAAAGAGCACTAAAGGGGGCCATTTTTCTTTTTGCATTTTGTGAAAGAAAAAAAAAACCTCATTTATTACTTTTTAGCACTTTTGAAAAACTAAACCTAAGTGTCGCGGGCCATAGGGCAAGCCCTCTTTTGCCATTTGATAGTGGAGTAAAGTGAGAGAGAGAACAAGTATGTACCCTTACCAATCTTACTAAAACAGAGAACCATCGCTATTACTGCCAGTCACTTTTTGCACTTCTAAAGTATAATTTTATATTTTTTATAATTCAGGTGTCCAATCCATTTATTTTTTTTATATCTTGATGTTAATTTGTAACATATCAATCCAGATCCTCTACCCAAATTCTTCCTATAGAAGTCCTGCAATTAATAATCCAAAACCACCTCGTTTTATTTGGTAAATTGGATCCGAGAAAACTTCTGATATGGGTTGGTTGTGTGATAAAACTTGTGCAGGTGTGCAAATTGATAATGTGTGTGTTTGAACTGCAGCACTTTCATGTGGTGCTAGCGTTTTTTATTGCGGAATACATCTAAGGGTGTTTGTGAGGTATTTGTATTTCATAGAAGCAAGTTGATTAATAATGCTATACATTCATTTCATTCGAATGTTCCGCAATAGAGTTGCCCTCCTTATATTTTAAATTCACCAATTTTTTCAACAAGAATGCATTATTAGTTGCTGATTTTCTATCATAAAGACTTCCCAATTTCTTTTACAAATCGTAAGCCAAAGTTTCGGTAGAGACATTATGAAGAACACTATACGTCAATCCATTGACGAATTAAGTCCAATGGCTTTTCGATTCTGTTAGCTCCAAAAAGCGGCACTATTTTTTTTTCGGATGACAATTCCATTGCCAAAACGCATTTTCCTTTGTATCTCGTTCTTTAAAAACTACTCAGTACTCACTCTAGGAATTGACACCCCATGCAGGGCTACTACACACTTATGTTCTTTTGAGCAAGAAGAAATGACCGACCATAAGTTGACCGACATCATTTAGAAAGGTAAAAAGTTGCATAACCACTTGTAGATAAAGGCTAAAACGTACCCCTCCGTTCCATATTGAGAGTCACATACTCTCTCTCTCTCTCTTTTTTGCCATTTTTCAAATCAAAATGTCAAGTACATCTGTGTATAATTTTTGAACTTTTTCGCACCGTATTAAAGATCTTTTTTTTTTTAATCCGCCCGTATTAAAGATCTTGATTAGTACTTTAGTTTGATGTGAAAAATTCAAAAAATTATACACTAAAGTAGTTGATTTGAAAAATGACACGACTTTTCGTAATGGACTCTCAATATGGAACAGATAAAGTATGATAATGCGCAATTCACTGTGCAAATAACTAAGATTGATGTGTATAGCAATTTGGAGTACCAAATTGCAGAATATGCGACTGGACCAATGCAGTTTCGTTTGGGAGCACTTTAAATTACAAAGTGGATTCTCTGGCAATCTCGTCTATCATGAAGTGGACTATTTCTGTTATGGACCACTTGGATTCAGCTGTAGATGGGCCTGCGTGTATGGGTAAAATCATTTTTTTGGCTTGGCAAATATGGAAATCGCGGAATGACTGAGTCTTTAATCATGTGCCAGTAGATCCAGGGGATACCACGGCTAGAGCAAATTTTGGATTGTCTGACTTCCAAGGAAGTTTGGGGAATCAAGAGATCCCAAGGCAGCATGTGGAACAAGTTTCTACTGTCACACATTGGGAATGCCCAGAGGAGGGCTGGGCAATGGCGGAGCTAGGATTTTTTTATCGGAGGGACCGGCTTAACAGACATATATTTTTTATCGAAACGTATAATTATTATATCATAAGGTTTTTGCTTTTCAATTCATTACATTTGTACATTGAATTGATTCTTTAGGCTATTTCAAATGTCACGTGCTTATTTTTTTTATTTATGAAAGAAATTGAGAAATGAGAATGTAAAATAACCAGTTTTTTATCAAATCGAAGCAAAATTATTAAGATTATAAGTAACTATATACGAATAATTATCAATAATATTTAAAATCAAGTATATATAAAAACAAAAAATTTAAAATTTGGACGCTCGGGGAGCCGGGGCCGGCGGGCCCCTACATACCTCCGCCTCTGGGGCTGGTTTACGGCAAATTGCGATGTGGCTATGAAGAAGGAATCTCCCAAGGCAGCGATTGCAGTGGTGCTTAGAAATTGCGAGGGTGAAGTGCTGGATGGTTGTTCCTCCTTGGTAGATGCTTCCTCAGCCATCCAAGGAGAGGCTTTAGCAATTCGTTTGGCCTGTCATCTCATCACAATGAATCAAATTTCCCAAGCTATCATTGAAAGCGACAATAAAATGGTCATCAAGTTATGTTCCACAGAAAATGTTTCTCCCTGAGAGTGCGCTGCTTTGGTTAAGGATATTAGGCAGCTTTCTTCTATTTTGTTAGGAAGTTTTCTTGGGTGCCTATGGCCTGTAACAAGGCTTCTCACTGGGTTGCCTCTCAGACTTTCAAGGGCTCTATTCACTTAGACTGGTTCAATTTTGCCTTTTGCTCTTTCTGTCATTGTAAAGAAGATGCCTATGTTGAGGCTTTGAGTTAATGAGAATGGCAAACAGTTCAAAAAAAAATATTGCAGAATATACAAAATAGAATTTTTGGTTTTTGTGGAAGCCCTATGCCCTTAATTTACCATTCACATCATGGCCATGGAAATGTATAGAGAAAAGTTTCTATTTTGATTATCGTAGGACTATTGCAAGAGTTAAAGGAGTATCTGTTATTCTCGGCATGAAAATGCAAATTGAACTAGGATTGCCCACTTATAGCTACTGGGCCTAAAAATACATGAGAAATCAAAAAAATAAAACCAAGTGTCAGAACGGGCCCGACCACTGTCCAAAACAATCTTCCGGAGAGCTCAGCATCAACTTCTTTGAGGGCCCAGCAGACGTCTGTGACTCCCAGCCAGAAGGAGCAAGCAAACTCTGACTTTTTCTTTTTCTTGATCACTATTCAAGCCTCGAATCTCCTTGGCAACACTCCAAGAGCGTTTCGGAAACTCCATTTTGCATCCATTGGTCCACAAAGCCTGCAAACCTGTGAAATACATTAAACTCACCAAGTTAATAAACAAAAGAACTGAACAAAAGTAAATTGGAGGACTTAAATGAGTACTATCAACGAGGCAATCAAATGGCCTCTAGACGAAACAGATACTCTTTCGAAGTATTTGCAAATATAGAACCTGTAAATGAGAGAAACCTGATTCGTTGAAGCTCTTTATTAGTTTTCCCACTTACGACTCTTTTTGGTGGAGATAGAACTCTGGAACCTGGAATTTTGATGGTAATTATAATCAGCCAAATACTCAAAGTTATGAGACAAAATGACCCTAATCAAGGGTAAAAGCACTGTGTATATGAAACCGACTCTCTCTATGTATAAAATTTCGAAACATAACATATTTTAATACAATGGCAAATCATCTCTTTGCTGCTAATAGTTCATTGCGTAAGTTGCCATATCTCCTTTATGCGCAACACACGAGAATACATATCAAAAAATAACGGGCCTAAGACTGCTGGATAGTCCAGAGTCCAACTTTTATGTGCTAATGGCTACGAAACTACAAAGACTTAAGAAGGGACAATTGAGAAATTATTGTTTGGATTGATGACAAAGGGAAATCAATGACGTATTCGTCTATCTCAAGATTTGAAGACTGGCTCAGCTATTTAGCATCAATTTTACCTACCTTACCAAACATCGATTTCTTGAAGAAGCGCTTAGATCACAAGCTTACCAATTTTTGGAAAATTTGGATTCAATCAGCAGGCAAACATTCTCAAAAGATTTGAACAGAGACAAAGAACTCATGGCAAAAGCAAACAAATGTGCAGAAAAGTGTTCACAACATATTTATGAGACAGTAAGACCTTTGAGAAGCGAAATCTTACCATGACTTTGTCAGACAGACTCGGCATATCGCACTGTCTTGAAGACTCGGGAATCAAAACACCTAGAATTGCTGAAAAAGAAATATAAGTATCATAGCTAATTTGTTCGCCAGTCTTACAAAATTTTGCAAAGAGGTACTCGTGCATTTTAATTTGATTCTTAGGACGCATCATTAATGGACCTTGAGAATTTTCAGTTTGATTTTACACTGAGTGCTCAGTGGACACAAGAAAAGGTTACTAAAACCGTTTCACTTACAGGATTTAAATACATAAAGGAGCTAATTAGTTGAGAACTACTTTCTTCAACAACCCCTGTTTTTTTACTGTTGCAGAGGTCTCAGAATTCCTAGCGGCTAGTTGTGTAAGACCGAGAGAACAGAGAGTACCGAGGTCTGAAAATAAGCAAACAAAAGAAAATTACATGATTCGTAGGGGAGTTTCATGCTTCATTTAACAAAAGAAAATACAAAGGTAAACCATCTCGTTGCTACTAATAGGTCATTGTGTAAGTTGCCATATCTCTCCTTTATGTGCAACACATGAGAATGTATTTGGAGAGATGTTAAAAAATAGAAGGCCTAAGATTGTCCAGAGTCCAACTTTTATGTGCTAATGGCTACTGAACAACAAAGACTTGGGGATAATTGAGAAATCATTGATTGGTTAGTTGACAAGGGAAAATCAACGACGTATTCGCCTATCTCAAGATTCGAAGACTGGCTCAGCTATTTAGCATCATGGTTGCGAGATCAGACACTGTACACCAAGATCAAAGGCTTCAATTTGACCTACTTTAACAAATATCAATTTCCTCAACAAGTGCTTAGACCTCAAGCTTATCAATTTCTGGAAAATTTGCAGTCAATCAGCAGGCAAACATTCTCAAAAAATATGAACATAGACAACGAACTCATGGCTAAAGCAAATAAATGTGGAGAAAAGTGTTAACAACATATTTATAAGCCAGTAAGACCTTTGAGAACCAAAGTCTTACCATGAATTTGTCAGAAAGACTTGGCATACGTGCTGTCTCAAAGACTCGGGAATCTAAACACCTAAAACTGCTGAAAAAGGGGGTAAAAAAAGCAAAAGAAAGTATCATAGCCAATTTGTTCACTGGTCTTACAAATTATGCAAAGAGGTACTAGTGCATTTTAATTTGATTCTTAGGATGCATCATTAAATGGACCTTGAGCATTTTCAATTTGATTTTACACTGAGTGCTCAGTGGACACAAGAACAGGTTACTAACACCGTTTCACTTTCAGGATTTAAATACATAAAGGAGCTAATTAGTTAAGAACTACTTTCTTCAACACGTCACAACCCATGTTTTTTACTGTTGCAGAGGTCTCAGAATTCCTAGCGGCTGGTTGTGTAAGACCAAGAGAACAGAGAGTACCGAGGTCTGAAAATAAGCAAACAAAAGAAAATTACATGATTCGGTTAGTTGGGGAGTTTCATGCTTCATCTGCAAGGAGAGGGTACACTTCAGCTCACTGTATTTCCTCTCCGTCTGAAAGCCCAATGATCACACCAAATAATTAGGTCAGATAAAATTTTCCATGGATTATTTCACATACGCACACGGACAAGACACATCCATGTGTCGTAACCAGACAAAGAGATGGAGAGAGAGAGAGGTGACAGGCAAAGAGAAGAAATCAATAAAACATGCAATTCGAAGAATAACTTACCTATTTGAATGTCTGGAATATGAGCAATCCTGTGCCAATCTTCACCGATTCCCTTTCGCATCTTTTCTCAAGAAGGGGACTGTTCCGTATATGCAAAGATTTAAGAGATGAAAGGTTGCCCAGGCACTCCGGCAGAGATTCCAACCCACTGAAATTCCGAATTTGCAAATCTCTCAAGACAGGGAGGAGCTCAAGTTGATCGGGGAGAGACTTCACCTCTGGCCATCCCCGTAAACATAGATACTCGAGGGAGGTGAGATGGCTCCGTGGTGGTGATGCAGCAGTACTTGTGGAGGGCCAGGGGAAATATCTGTACTCCTCTCCGAATTCACCTATACTCAAGAATCGAAGGCTGGTGGTGCAAAACAGCCCCTCCTTCCAACAACTCCCCCAATTTGGACAGGATGCAATAGACAGAGCATTGAGGGATGTGAGGCTGCGTAATGCATCTGGATTGATGGGTGTCTGTAACTTTGGACAGCCAACTAGCCGTAGTTGTACAAGGGTTGGTTGTAGAAGCGCGTCCGGCAAAACGTCAACTCCGGGCAACCAACAATATGAAGTTCTAGTAGGGATGTCGAGCCGCTGAATGCTGCTTCTGTTTGTCAATTGGACCCAACAGGTTATGGCAATGATAGGAGTATATTTGTAACTTCTCTAGAAATCGTCTCAAAAAATTAAGTGCTCAAATTTTAATTCGTTTGAATGGGTATGAAGATCTTATTATTCTGATTATATTATTCTAAATAGACATAATTAAATTTTGTCTCTAAGGCTCTCATAATCACGTTTCTACTCCATAGGATTGCAAATTGATGGTTGGAAACTTTTTTTTTTAAACAAAACGTTGCCGTCCGCTGTGCCCATTTGGAACTTAACAGAAGGACTACATAGGATGCAAGTCAATAGTTGGAGGACTAAGTAAAGCATTTTAATAGTTTGAAGACTAAATAAAAATCTGGTGAATAGTTTGAGGGATATTTTCAAAAAAAAACTCAATTTATGATCTCTTATGTCTTTCTTTCACAAGTTCTAAACAAAGCATTCGGGAATCACTGATTTATTTATTTAGCAAATCTTCTTTTAAAGCTCCATTTGCTGGACCGAAATATCTTCCGCAAAACTATTGTCACAATTTAGAGACTTTGTCCACATAAACTAGGGAATAAAATGTTTTATCTCAACAGGAGGAAAATGGCTTACGAACCAAAAATCATAAAGCTAAAATAAGTCCTTCCATCTTAAAGACGAATTGGCTTGCTAACCCCATCTCATAACCTTGGTGAACCTCAAGACCTTGGCAACAAGTTATGGTTTAGACAATACCAATCTTGTACCATAAACTTTACAAAGTTTCAGTAACATTCCACCATAAACAGTAAAAGAATTTATTGTTTAGTTGGAGTAAATTACGGTAGTGATTGGAGAAAATTGAATGACTTTTGGTGTATATGTTGAAGTAAAATAAATTAAAAGGGGTGGAAAGTAAAGAATGAGTTTATTTTATCTGCGTGGAGGAAAAATGTGTTGGTTTTGTAGGGTATGTGCATGTGAAAGAGATGCGAGCAAACTGGGGCGATGTGCATAGGTATGTGTGGTCCAATAGCCAAAACTCAAAACGAAACAAAATAGTACTACTAAAATAAGTTGGGGGATGAAAAACTGTCACATTTTTGGATTTCTCCTTGGTGAGTCAACGTGGTAGTGAGAATAATTTATTTGGTTGAAGGAATTTTAAAAAAAAACGAATGGAGGAAACTAAAGTTTCGTCCTGCCTGTTCTCAAAAAAAGAAAAGAAAAAGTTTCGTCCTTTTAAGATTGGGTGTTCATATTATTGATAAGGGTATTAGTAATTAGAAAACAGGGGAAGTATGGTGGTAAAAATGATTGGGTGTTCCAATTTCTATTGGAACTTAAGTTTACAGAGTGCACCCAAACCGCACAGAAAATAAAATTAATTCACAAACTCATTCACACGTAAAAACTTTTACGTAAAACTAATTTTTGGTCGAAAATATTTTGCATCAATGCAAACCAAGCCTAAAGTAGCAATATTTTTGAAATCCACGACTTTGTGCATCATGAGCTTGGGCAGGCCATACTTCATTTCTTAGTAATTATGCTAGATATGACAAACTTTAATAAGTAAATGCTGAATGGATAACACATTACCTGGAATAATTATCAACTTGGGGCATTTCCGGATTTCTAACTTGTGGAGATGAGGGAAACACTCTATCATACTCGTGGCAACACCAGGCAATGATGAAAGGTCCGACCATTCTTCTAACTGGGGCATATTAGAAAGTTTGAATTTCCTTAACGCTGGAAATACTTTTGCAGTTGCTACCCCACTACTCCCTCAACTACCAACAATCCCTTCATCTGGTCCATAAAATATGAAACCAATATGCTTCCAGTTATGCAAACCCTTCAGTATGATAGTCGCAAGATGCAGAAGGTGTCCAAGCGCAGGGACTTGCTCACATAATGTGCAGTCTTTCAACTTGATATTCACCAAATTTTGAAGCAAGCGGACATTTGTACTCATCCATGGCGGCAATCTTCTTCCTCCAAAATTTATAAGTATTAATCCCTTAATATTCCGATGAGGCTTGAGTCCTTCCAACACATCCTCATGGTTATTGTTGGACTCTTCAAGGTCTTCAGAGTCTCCAAGGTCTTTGTCCCAGTGCAATTGCAACTCTTGAATGTCGGATTTCTCTAATATTTTAGCCTTCTCTGCTTCTTCCTTGTCTTTCACGTGTTGTAGATCATACACATGCAATCTACCACTTAGTTTGCTTAAGCTACCCAACTCCTCAATTCTATGGCCAATATGGCCAATCTCCTTACCCACAACAAAGAATGGTAATGTTTCCAAAGACGTCAACTGTCCTATTTTCATTGGCATCAGTTTCCTATTATCATGATCATTACCTTCAAAATAGAAATGTCTCAGCTAACCAAGTTGTGAAAATCTTTTGGAAGCTCTTTTAGAGACCGTGGCAGCTTCAATGTTTGCAAATAGTAGAGCTTGGTGATAGTATTTGGGACGTTCACAATAGAAGACTTACTGAGGTCAAGGAATCTTAAATGTATGGACTTGGATATTGAACAAGATTCTTCTTCCGCGAGAGATTCTTCTTCTACCCCAAATTTTGCTAAACGCAGGGTACGAATACTCTTAAAATCTTTGGTGTGTTGCGGAAGATGTCCCATTAGAAATAGTGTCCTCAATTTTTCAACATTTTCTTTTGAAATATTTAGCTGTTTTTCTTCCCTTAAAAACAAACGCAGATGTTGAACATCAGGATTTTTATTCACCTCACTAGCTTCCAAAGTCAAACAAGTACCTTGTGAGACATGGAGTGCAAGATCATGTACAAGATCATGCATCTTGCAACTTATAATATTGTTGTACTCGTCAAATTCCACTTCTTGGAATAACGAATTGAGCCATAAAGTATTAAAATACTCATTGCCTAACTCTTCCATTTCCAATGTGCTTTTTGAAGAAGGTTGAAGATATCCTAGACCCATCCAAAGTTGAATCAAATCATCCTTTGAAATGATGTGGTCTTTTGGAAAAATAGAACAATATGCAAACGATTGTTTCAAAGATGGTGGTGCTAAATGGTCAAAACTAAGCCTCAAGACTGGTATAATTCCATCTTCTCTTTCCAGTAAACTCCATATTTCACTCTTCTCAATGGACTTCCATCCTTGTTCATCCTGTTTTGAGTACAATAAACCTCCTAATGCGTTTATCGCTAATGGCACACCCTTACACTTTTCTACCATTCTTCTACCAATATCCAATAAATTTTGAGTTTCTCTTGGTCCTCCATTGGCAAATGCTCTTTTTCTAAACATTTCCAAACAATCAGTTTTCGATAGTGTCGTCAATTGATGGGTGCAAAACGGGAATGTTTGCATTGCTGATACAACGTCCATACTACGGGTAGTAACTAAAATTCTGCTTTCCTTAGAGCCACCTATTCCTATCAAAGAACTTCTCAGGTCTACCCATACACGTGGATTCGTATTCCAAACATCATCTAACACAAGTAAGTATTTTTTTTCCTTTAGTTTTTCTCCAAGCTTTCTCACCACTCCTTCAATGTTTGGCGTCTCAGATTTTTCTCCAGTTAGAGATTGCACCATCTCATTGAAAAGCCTTACTACGGTGAAATCATCAGATACACAAATCCACATTCTCCTGTCACTCTTATCACTCTTATCACAAAAGTTCTCCAAAACTTTAAGTTGTTTGTAAACTACCCGCGCAAGAGTTGTCTTTCCTAGCCCAGCCATTCCTACAATGGCAGTGACAGGTAACTCACCTTCTACGTCAGAGCGTAGTAACATCTCTACCACAACCAAAATGTCACCATCCCTCCCCACAACTTGGGTATCGTCTATAAAAGGTAGACTCGTCCTGACTACCCTAGGTTCAACAATAGGTCGACCTATGAGTTGCTCAGCTGGATTAAGACCGACATCATTTGCTTCTTCGCGAATTTCGTTTAGCAGCTTATTGATGTTATTAACCTTATTGGCCATCTTGAAACGAAACAATATAGGATCAGAGAGGGTGAACAAATCACGCACCTTGTTCCTCATACGGTTTTGTACCTCAATATTTCTTCGAAGGTCTTCATAAGCCAATTCATCCAGCACATTCTCAGCTTCGCAGGTTGCAGCCTTGAGATGCTTTAGCCACGCGTCCATAGCTTCTGATGTTATTTTCCGGTTTTCAGCATCATTTAACAAACCCTTAATGACTTCTAACCTTTTGCAGAGCTTTCTGAGGGCTTGCTTGAAACCCCATGCCAATTTAACCTAATCCTTAATCTGATCTTTTGCTAGGGAAAGCAACCCATTCAGGATTCCCTTGGCTGCTCCCGTTGTGGCTTCCGCGGCGACAAGATCAATGCGTTATTTCTTGAAGAGAAGCTCCCCTTATAATAGCTATGGTACGATATAGGGAATTTTCTGGGTAGCTTTTAAGTGAGGCACTGTCCAGAAATCAGTTTGTTTTGTCTTTAACAGTCCATTTGTTCCAATGCATGCATGTAATTGGTATTGGTACTTACGATTGTCCAATGAAATTAATTTTTTTTACCACACCCACTCGTACACCAAAAAATACACGAGTAATAGGTCCCACGCACACTAAAGATGCAAGTGTGTGCGAGACCCACCACTTATCTGAGTGTGGGTGTGTAAGTAGGTGTAGTACTACAATTATTGAATGATCAACTCATATAGTAATCGAAAGGTCTAATGACACAGAGAAAATTGGCATAGATCATCCACATGTTTTTTGCCGGGCTCACTTTACAATGTGAACATTTTTTGAGCACACATTGTTAACTTTAGCAATTTTTTAATTTTGATAATAAAATTGTGGATGCTCTAAGGCCCAAATTGATGACGACCGTTGAACAAGATCTGAGTCATAATAGGAATTTTTTAGGGAGGTTTGTTGAGGCATTGCATTATTACTTGGCCTTGTTTGATGCTTTTGGGGACGGATTGGATGCAGACATCGTAGAACGACATCAAGTGGAGCATTATTTATTTGGGTGCGAGATTAGGGATATCGTCGCCGTTGGTGGACCCAAGAGGACGGGTGAGGTGAAGGTGGAGAGGTGGGGGATGAGCTGGGTCAGTTCAGGTTTCGACCCATTTTGTTAGCGGGTAACCCGGCGACCCAGACCAGTTTGTTGCTTGGGATGTTCCCTTGGAAAGGTTATACTTTGGTGGGGGGAAAAATGGGTGTTTGAAATTGGGATGGAAGGATTTGTCTTTGTTTACTGCTTCTGCTTAATTGGCAGCCGTCCGATTAGATTACTTTATTGGATTTGGATTAGGATTGGGACTGGTTTAGTGGTAGAGAATGGGTGGTTGAAGAGAAGGCTTTGTTATTTCATTATTTTTTGTTCATATATAGGGTAAAGCATATTATGTCATCTAGTGGCAGTCTTTTTCACTTGCTGTACTTCTTTATCTTTACTGGAAGAAAAACTTGCAATTGCTCATGTTGATCGTTGAGAGAATTGTCATTTGTTATTATTGGTGAAAAACCAAATGAGAAAAATTGGGTAAGCAATTGTATAGATTTGGAAGACCTGAGATTCTGATTAGCCTGTCTATTCTGATTGATTTTTTATGGTGAAGTTGGGGGTTCGGGCTAATGAAGTAGTGTTTAAAGCTTTTGTAGTAATCTAATCTACAAACTTCGAGAAATTTTTTTTAGGGGTGTTCAAGAAAATCCCCCGAACCGTAAAACCGGACCGAACCGTCCTATTTGGTCCGGTTCTATGGTTCTACAGTCAGGTTATGGTTCTAAAAAAATAAGAACCATTAATTTTGGTTCGATTACTGGTTCTCAATTAATGAACAATGGTTAGAACTGAACCGGATCGTTTAAAACTAAGATAAATATAGAAATACATATGTGTGTAATTAAATATGTATTTAAATTTGGTCAGTTAATCTTTTCCATGCTAAACTTAATTTATTTAGAGATGAAATCTTATTTGTTAGGAAAGCTTTTATTTTCTTCCTTTCTTTTCTATTCCAGCAGATTATCTTCTTATTTCTTTAATTTTATGAGTTCATATTTTGTAAATAAGTGTTCGCTAATTGCTTAGCGAACAATTAGCTAGTAAGAGAATACTAGAGAGTGTTGTGAATACAATAGAAGGGGTATTATAAAGGCCAGAACATGAAGTTCAGCTTATTTTTATATTTGATATATCTCATTTATTATTCACGTGATTATGTCTTGGTTATATCAACACGAAGTGCATCAAAGTACTTATTAATCAGAAGGGTGAAAGTTGACTATGTTAAATGGCCAGCCACTCCCACGTGAAAGCACATGGCGAGCAGCTTATAATCTGGTTTTAGAGCATCATAAATCATTTACTAATGGGATCCGGGGGCTCTGCTGCCCGGGGCACAGTAGTGCCTACCTAGCCGCCCTAAACGGCACCGTTTGGTTTAAAAACAAAATCCTAACCACCAACTTGCAATCCTACGGAGCAGAAATATGATTATGAGAGCCCTAGAGACAAAATTTCAAATTTTGATTATGTCTCATTAGAATAATATGATTAGAATAATAAGATCTTCATACCGTACAAACGGATTAAAAATTAAAGCACTTAATTTTTTAACTATATTTTTTAATATATAAACGGACTAAAAAAATTAAGTGTGAAAATTTTCACCCCGTTTGAATCTGTGAAAAAATCTTGTTATTCTGATCATATTAACAAGATCTTTGCACCGATTCAAATTGAGTGAAAATTTTCACACTTAATTTTTTGAGACCGTTTATATATTAAAAAATATAGTTAAAAAATTAAGTACTTTAATTTTTAATCCGTTTGTACGGGTGTGAAGATCTTATTATTCTGATCATATTATTCTAAAGAGACATAATCAAATTTTGTCTCTAGGACTCTCATAATCACAATTCAAAAAAAATTTAACACCAACCCAAAAATCAGTTCACAAACCATGAAAACTCATCGAGTGTGATTGTAATATCTAATGTACTTTGCTTTTTTTGGATGACATTGCTGCTATTAATAGGTAAATTTTTTTGTTCGATCATATAGTTGTGGTCTAGAGGTGGTACATCCTAAATATTTTTGAACACCCTTTTATTATTTTCTGAAGCCGCCACTTACTCCAAAACTCAAAACATTCTTCATTTTTCTCCAAAATCCAACCTTATAAGTTTTTTAAAGTTAAAACATACTAGATATTGATCTCTTTTTAAAGGTACTTCAAATATCAATTTTGTTAAAAATGAATATACAAATTAAAAGCATAAGCAAGTAAATCAAAAAAAACTTTCGTACTCATTGAAAGATATCCTCTATTTGTTTCTTCATCCACCATATTGGGAGGATCAAATCCATCCTCCCAAGCTACTATATGATTGTTGTGCTTTCAGAAAAATAAGTTAAATAGCTGCCAATTACCAAGACATCGATTAGAAAAATAACCTAGGCTTCAAATCCTGCACTATTCTCCTGTATTAGTATAGATTCTTCTGTTAATGATTTTTGATGCTCTGTTTCCGGATTGTAAGCTGCTTGCCATGTGCTTTCACGTGGGAGTGGTTTTGGCCATTTACCATGCATAGTCAATTCAGCTTCCGCACTTCTTATTGAGTACTTTGATGCACTTTGAATGCATTAACCAAGACATAATCTCTTGAGATAGGCATAATTATGTTAACATAAAATATAAGCTGAACTTCATATCCTGCCCTTTGTACTAATCACAACGTACACTTCTTTTGTATTTTCTTGTTAGCTAGTTGTTCACCAAGCTTTTTTTTTGCTTCGGTACCCCGTGGGTTTACTCGCGGTCGGTACCTTTAGTGGGGTTCCAATAGTAAATGGCCAATTCATATAGTAATCAAAAAGTCTAATGACAGAGAAAATTGGCACAAATCATCCACAGATTTTTTGCGGGGCTCGTTACGGGTTCCGCAAAGATGATCCGAACTGTTCAATTTTCTTGAAATATTTTTTTGGAAATCCCTATAAAAATTTGTCTCAATTGGATATCGATAGGGGCTTTTTCAAAATTCATAGAACAAAACTGACCAATTCACCCTACGAATTTTGACAAGCCCCTTACCGATATCCAATTGAGATGATTTTTAATAGAGATCCCTACAAAAATATTGTAAGAAAACTAAGTGGTTCAGATCATCTTTGCAAGAACCAAAATAAGCCCCGCAAAAAATCTAAAAATGATCTGTTCTCACTTTATTTGTGTGAATACCACATGTAACACGAATTTTTTTTGAGTCAATGACTGGAGTTAATGTGGAGAACATTAACAGTGGATTTGGTTATGTGTGAATTAAGAGGCGAGGGTGGGAGGTGTCAGAACCCAATGGTCTAATATTTCACACAGAGAGAGATTGTTGACTTTACTAAAGGCCCAAATTGATCACGACTGTTGAACAAGATCTGAGTCATAACGGAAATTTTCTAGGAAGGTTTGTTCAGGCTTTGCATTATTACTCAGCCTTGTTTGATGCTTTAGGGGACAAATGTGCGGATAGCGTAGAACGGCATCAGGTGAAGCTTTAGTTATTTGGGTGCGAGATTAGGAATATATATCATCGCCGTTGGTGGGCCCAACATGACGATTGAGGTGAAGGTGGAGAGGTGGGGGATGGATCGGGTCGGGTCGGATTTTGACCTTTTTCGTTAGCGGGTAACCTGAGCGACCCAGGCTTGTTTGTTGCTTGGGATGTTATCTTGGGAAGGGTATACTTTGGTGGAAGAAAATGGGTGTTTGAAATTGGGATGGAAGGATTTGTCTTTGTTGACTGCTTCTCCTTGGCAGCCGTCTGATTAGATTACTTTATTGGATTGGGATTGGGATTGAGACGGGTTTGGTGGTAGAAATGGGTGGTTGAAGAGAAATTTGAAAGTCTACAATACACCCCTTAAAATAGTGTACCACATGCACCTATTTTATGGTTCATTCATAACATTTTAGAATGTTTCATAACTTTTAATCTAGAATTCATAACTTTTCAGCAATACGATTCGTAATATTTTCATTATGATTTATAATATTTTGGTGTATCTCGTAACCTCTATACGATTCATAACTTTTTAGCAATACGATTTGTAACATTTTCTCTATAATCATAGTATTTTGGAGAGTGCATATGATACACACCAAATTAAGGGGTGTGTATTGTAGTTTTTTCCCGAAATTTATTTCATTAATTTTTGTTCTGAACAGCTTACAGTGAAGTCGGCGTTTGTTATAGCAAAAGATCTTGTACAACTGAGAAGGGCAACGCGGAGCGGTGGCCAGATCGGTGGTGTGGAGGAGGATGCTAATATATGAAAAAGGGTATGGCATATGAGGGCACCGGCCAAGATGAAGATGTTCTTATGGCGATCTTTGCATGATATTGTCCCAGTTAATAGGGTCTTAACACAACGTCATTTGCCAGTAGATCCGATCTGTCTCTTTGTGGATTGGCAAAGGAAATACCTCCTCATATGCTACTTAACTGTACTAGAACCTCAAAAGTTTGGGTGTTGTCTCCTTTCTGACTACAACCTGAGCTAATGGGGAGTGCACAGATAAGGGACATATGGAAAAGGGTAGGGAGTATGACCTCTGGTGAAACGAGACGGGAAAGCTATGGGCCTGTTCGCAGTTATTGGCTGGCATATTTGGACATCCAGGAATCACTGGGTTTTTAAGAATGATTGGAAGCTGGAAACGAAGATTTTAGAAGAGGCGAAAGTGGAGTTTAATCTATTCATGCAGGTTACGAAGAGTGGACATCAGGGGTTGCAAAGGGATGTTTCGACAAACAAGTGTCTTTGGAAACTGCCGGAATTTGGTTTCTTGAAGATTAATGTGGATGGGGCCGTTGCGGCTGGGACGCGTAAAGGAGGTGTGGGGGTGGTGGTTCGTGATCATGAAGGAAGAATGTTGGGTGCTATGGCTGTGCCAATTCCAAACAGATCATCAGCGGAAATTGTGGAAGCCGAGGGATTTCGGACGGCTTTGGACTGCTCTATTTGCTTGACTAGAAGATCCTATATATGTGGTGGAGGGTGATGCACAAGCAGTGGTCACTGGTCAATATGTTGCAAGGCAAGAGTCAGATTAAAGTATGCTTGGAAGTTATTATTCGGGATACTTTATTATTTATTTGTCGTTTTCCGTCTTGTTCTTTTCAATTTGTTCCTCTAAATAGTAATAGGGTGACTAATGCTATAGCCAAATATGCCTTATCTTTAGACTCCCCGTTAACTTGGCAACGGAATTTTCTGAGCTGGGTTCATAGGGAAGCTACTTTTGGTGTTTCATCTTTGCATTAATAAAAATACCATTATCGATCGTCAAAAAAACAAGAGAAGGCAGTCTTTTTCACTTGCTGTAGTTATTTAATGGAAGAAAACCTTGGGTAAGCAATTGTATAGATTTGGAAGACCATGAGATTAATTAGCCTGTCTATTCTGATTGATTTTTTATGGTGAAGTTGGGGTTTGGGTTGATGAAGCAGTGTTAAGCGTTATAGTAATTTAATAATCTACAAACATCTTATCATATGTGTAGAAGATAAATTACGTACAATAATTTGGAAATTCGTTTTGGTTTGATGTTCTTGGCAATAGAGTTCCGACGAAGTTAATAGTGAAGAGATATATAATTTGACCTAATACTTGGATTGATTTAGGAAAATCACTTCTTATTATTTTGCATATAAATACTTCATGAGATTAATTCTATATCACATGGTACTTTATAAAATTAAACGCGTCCTCAAAACACGTTCAATTTGAATAAAAAAAAGTAGTATGAATATATGGCCGGCCACCTTGCAAATAGAGATCAATCTGATATTTTAATTATCTTGCCAACAAACCTTCTAAACAAATAAAACTAAATTTAGCATCTCTATTATAAAACAGAAGGGTGTGGGGACAAATTGTTGGAACGGTTTAGATTCATTTGATCCAAAGGCTATAGTACATCCTCCCATTTTTCGGTTAAGTACCCATGGTTTTCACCTAAATCACACAATTGTCATCCTCTTCCAACCGGGATGCGTAGTGTCGTAGGCACATACTAGCACTAGTTCTAAATAAAACACAATACTTTGGGAGTTCCGCACCACTGTATTCATTGTATGGTACCTTCACATCTCATTTTCAATGTACAATTATTCACAAGTTCAACCGGTTCTATGGGTAAACTACAGAGACCTCTCCTGGGGTTTCTAGCTACTACAAATATCTCCCCTCAAGTATTCGAAATTCAACTAATCTCCCTTTTGCTTCACATTCCCGTTTCACTTTTCATATATTCCGTTAGTCGTCCATTAACAAAACTATTCTGTTTTGTTTTGTTCAAACAAAAAACAACCCAGATTCTTGACTCCCACATGCCCACAAAATAATCATACAACATTGATTTGCATCAACATAAGAAATAATGGACATGAAGCACATGGAGAACTGTTGTATATATAAAAAAAAATTAAAAATTAAAACTGCCAGAATTGCAACTTTTCGAGCTAGATAACTAGAAACTGCAAAATCGATAGGTATTGTGTACCATATATCATCAACTTTATGTGAGAAATTCCATAATGGAAGAATATGGCAACATCTTAAATGTTTCATAGTATAGTTTTTCCCTCACGTTTTCAGAACTTGGATCATTAATTTCTATACGAAGATCGATTATATCTTGTTTCCATGGAAGCAAGTTTGCGAGGTATTTGTATTTCATAGAAGCAAGTTTATTAAAATGCTATTCATTTCATTCAAATGTTCCGCAATAGAGTTGCCCTCCTTATATTTCAAGTTCACCAATTTTTTCAACAAGAATGCTTTGTTAGTTTCCAATTTTCTATCATATAGACTTCCCAAATTCTTTTACAAATCGTAAGCAGAAGTTTCGGTAGATACATTATGAAGAACACTATCGTCAATCCATTGACGAATAAGTCCAATGGCTTTTCGATTTTGTTAGCTCCAAAAAAGTGGCACTATTTTTTTTTTCGGTTGACAATTCCATTGCTAAAACGCAATTTCCTTTGTATCCCATTCTTTAAAAACTACTCAGTACTCACTCTAGGAATTGACACCCCATGCAGGGCGACTACACACTCTCTTTTGGGCAAGAAGAAATGACCAACAATAAGTTGACCCGACATTAATTTTTTTCCACAAAAGTTTAGGACTTCCATTGATAACGAAGAGCTTACAATATAGGGCATACTCTTTCCAGGGGAGAAAATAGCCAAACAGGCATGTAGGCAATTCAAAGACCTATACCTCCAAACCCCATACATGCACATAAGAAGAGCAGCAGTGCAACACCACATACGAACTACTACATCTCACATAACCCAACTCACACATACCAACACCAAAAAATAACAGCACCCCAGACATTATTTAGAAAGGTAAAAGGTTGCATAATTAATCACCTGTAGATAAAGACTAAAACGTATGATAATGCGCAATTCCCCATGCGAATGCCTTAGATTGATGTACGTAGCAATTTGGAGCACAATATTGCTGAATACGCAAAATAGAATCGGAAAACAAGGATCTGTGGGTTTCCATATGCTGATAACCAATAGTGCTAGGGGCAAAGAAAATACCCTTAAAGTATACATGAACGGCTCAAATTCATTGCACAGTGAATCTGAACCGTTCATGTATACTTTAAGGGTATTTTCTTTGTCATTTTTTTTTGCACTTAGCATTTCTCTAACCAATAGTCATGGGTTGGTTTTTGCTAGAAACATGTTTTCTTTTAATCTGTTATTGTTTAATGGCCTTTGGAGAACATTTGAGCCATTTGATCCGTATTTAAGAAATTTTCCAATTTCCTGTTTTTCTGCTACAGCTACTTACTAGATGCAATTCAAGTTGCAAAATCTTATACAAACCAGCTATTGCGGATGCCTATGATGTTCCTCCAGCCAACCCTTTTGAGCTAGCGAGATCACTTAGAGAGGCGATTGATAGACACCCGCCAAGACTTTCCACCCGACTTCCCATTTTAGCTTCATTTTCATTACATAAGCTTGTGTTGGGCTTTTTGGTTTACGTGGAAGCCATATGCCCTTGATTACCATTCACGTCATGGCCATGGAAAATGTATAGAGAAAAGTTGCTATTTTAATCATCGTAGGACTATTGCAAGTTAAAGGAGTATCTGTTATTCTCTGCATGAAAATGCAGACTCTGTTTCGTACTTTACTTATCAAGTCATAGTTGTTATACACGGACTACGGTTTCCCCAGCAATGGTGCCAATTTTTGGCAGTGATTTTGTGTGACCCAAAAGTAGTAAATAAAACCAGTGCCATTGCATAACTTACGAACTTGAGTTTGGTTTAAGAGAATTAAGATAAAATAAAACAATACTGTGAAAAGATAAGAGAGAAATCTCGAATTTTGACTCCAGTATGATTGCATAACCAAGTTTGTATATATATATATATAGTTTCGATCAGCTTACTATTCCTATTAAATGAGTATTGCTGGGTTCGCAATTGCTATCAATTGTCGCCAAGAACTATTCACAGTTTGTTTATCGGCTTCACTACTCCTATTAAATGATTGCTAGCGTACGCAATTCCTATCAATAATCGCCAACAACTATTCACGGTTCGTTTATTGGCATATACTCATCACCCAAACCATCATACTAGTACGACCCATATTGATGCACAATTCGTCTAATAGCCAATTCGTCTTACGGGCATAACCTATCTCAATCACCCAAATGGCAAACACAAGAAAATCATTTTAGGACCTGTATTTAAACTTTTGAATATGAACACAAATCATATAGAACAAATTGAAATCAATTTCATTGACTGAAACAGCATTCTTGTCATACAATCGAATCTGAAAAAAAAAGAAGCTAGAACCTATTCAAAAAGCAAAGTTACTTGAGAGTAAGTTTCATATCCACCCTAGAAGGGGTGTAGCAGCTCATGCAGTGGATCTTCAAGTGCGGGGGGGGGGGGGGGGGGGGGGTGTTAGGAGCCATGGAGATCTCTATTTCTTGTTGCTCTTGCCTTCTCTTAATAATTCAGAACGCTAAAATATGAACTAGGATTGCCTACTTATAGCTACTGGGCCTAAAAGTACATGAGAAAGCGTCAGTACAGGCCCGACCACTGTCCAAAAAAATCTTCCGGTGGGCTCAGCCGAAGACAAAGAACTCATATGGCTGAAGCAATAAATGTGCAGAAAAGTATTAACAATATTTTTTGAGCCAGTAAGACCTTTGAGAACCGAATTCTTGTAAGACAGACTTAGCATATCGCCCCATCTCGAAGACTCGGGAATCGAAACAACAAGAACTGCTGAAAAGGGGGTTAAAAAAGAAAAATTAAGTATCATGGCTAAATTGTTCACCGGTCTTAAAAATTATGCAAAGAGGTACTAGTGGGCGCATTTTAATTTTATTCTTAGGATGCATCATTAAATGGACCTTGAGCAATTTCAGTTTGCATTTACGCTGAGTGCTCAGTGAACACAAGAACAGGTTACTAAAACCGTTTTACTCGTAGGATTTAAGTACATAAAGGAGCTAATTAGCTAGGAACTACTTTGTTCAACACGTCACAACCCCTGTTTTTTAATTGTTGCAGAGGTCTCAGAATTCCTAACAAAAGAAAATGCAGCAAAGAAAAAAATTACATGATTCGTAGGGGAGTTTCAGGCTTCATTTGCAAAGAGAGGTTACACTTCATCCCATTTTATTTTCCTTCGGTCTGAAAGCCCAAGAATCACAACAAATAATTAGGTCAAATAAAATTTTCCATGGATTATTTCACATAGTATGCACACGGAAAAGACACACATGTGCGTCTTAATCACAGAGAGAGAGAGAGAGAGAGAGAGAGAGAGAGAGAGAGAGAGAGAGAGAGAGAGAGGAGATATAAATGAAACATGCAGTTCAAAGAATACGTTACCTAGCCAAATGGTGTGAATATGAGCAATCTTGTGCCAATCTTCGCCTCTTCGAGGTTTTCGTCCCAGCAAAATTGCTACTCTTGAATATTTGATTTCCCTAATATTAGAGCCTTCTTTGCTTCTTCTTTATCTTTCACGTGATGTAGATCGTAAACATGTAATCTACCTTTTAGCTTGCTTAAGCTACCTAACTCTTTCATTCTATGGCCGCTCCCCTTGCCCACAACAAAGAATGATAATGTTTGCAAAGATTTCAATTGCCCTATATTCGTTGGCATCAATCTCATATTATCATCTACAGATCCATCTAGATCCATCTTCACCTGGAAGATAAAAATGTCTCAAGCTAACCAAGTAACAAAAATCTTGTGGAAGCTCTTCGGTAAAACGTGGCAATATTAGTGTTTCCAAATGGTAGAGTTTTGTGATAAAATTTGGGACTTGCTTGCGACCTTAATATGTGTTGTAATAAGAATACCCCAAGCGTAGGGCTAGGTCGGTTGAAAGCATAATACCCGGAAGTCCGGGGTCGAATCCACAGGGAGCGCATCCATAACTCGTTCGGAAGTTTGCTTGATAGAGATTGTAGCGTTAGGACCGCCAACCAAATTCGGCGTTGAGACGGCCAACTAAGAGATTTAGAAAATGGCTACTTAACCTAACTACGGCTTTTTAATTGGAGATTAAACTAAAGGCTAGGCTTAGGGATAATTAACACCCATAACTCAAAAGTAAACTTGCTCCTCCTCTTTTTACCTAAAGTGTTTAAGCATGACTAGGGTTTTCGAGACATTTTGACAAACCCTCGGAAGGACATAGCTCCAAACATCATATGTGACAAGTAGCGTAACCCTTGCCTACATATGATCAAAAAGATTAACACCTCCAGTTTTGATACATAAAAATAACCCTAACACATGTTTAAGCTAGAAAACGCAGATTTAAGAGAGACGAACAAGAAATACCCTTGGTTACGGGAAGTTAATGATCCCACAACCTAGCCTTATTACACTACTCACACATAATAAGAGGAGACATGAAATGAGCAAGGGTAAAGATAAGGAAAATACTAAACATTGATTAAATTCGAAATAAACACAAGATTCTTGAAGAGGAGAGAATTCCTTACGACTTTAATGAAGGCGAAAAGCTTCGAATCTAAACGGATCGTACCCAAAAATCTTCCTCAAAACATGAATGAGGAGAGAGGTGGGAGCTAAAGCTTTAATGGAGGTAGAGAGAGAAAATGCAGATATTGAATGCCCTAGAATTGGGCTTAAGTTGGTATATATACCCCCTTTACAAAACAATTACAAAAATGCCGTTAAAAAGTTCTCGCTCAGACACCTGGTATTGATACCCCAAAAAGGGGTATCGATACTCTGTTCCTCCCTGGACAGCACGCTTCCTGGGATTGATACCCAATGTTAGGGTATTGATACCCCGAGTTTCTCTGGCTGGTTTTGGCTGTTTTCTTCTTTCTTCCGGTCTTCGAGAGCCTCGAACCTTCCTCGCTTGCTTTGATTGCTTCATTTGAGATTCTGGGAAGGATCCTAATGTGCCACAAGTACTCGAAAGCTTCTGCATACCTCCGGGGATTATTGGGAGCCTTGGAAACGTCCTTTTTGCTCCGATTACCTACTTTCCAACAAAAACACAATTTGCGCGCAAAATCAAATAGAAACAAGTATAAACTGCTTGCAAGTGCAGAAAAATGGGATATATAAGCCCGATTATTTACACTATTTAGGGCTTATCAGGACTATCAAAATAGAAGTCTTAGTGATCGAGGTCAAGAAAACTTAAATATATGAACTTGCGTATTGAACTAGCCAACTCTTCTACAAAAGATTCATCTTCCACGGAAGATTCTTCTAAATGCAGGGCACGTATGCACTTAAAATCTTTGGTGTTCTGGGGGAGATGTCCTTTTAAAAAATAGTGTCCTTAGTTTTTCAACATTTTCTTTTTATATATGTAACTGTGTTTCAATTCTTTGTAGAACATACTGATAGATGTCGAACATCAGGATAATTCTTCACCTCACTTGCTTCCAGAGTTAAACAAGTATCCTGTGAGAGATGGAGGGCAAGATCATGCATCTTGCAACTTGTGACATTGTTGTACTCGTCAAATTCACTTCCTATAATAAAGAATTGCGCAACAAGGTATGAAAATACGCATTGCCTAGCTCTTCCATTTCCACCTTGCTTCTTGAAGAAGGTTTAAAATGTCCTAGACCCATCCAAAGTTGAATCAACTCATCCTTCATAATGACACGGTCCTTTGGGAAAATAGAACAATATGCAAATGATTGTTTCAAAGATGGTAATGTTAACTGGTCAAAACTAAGCCTTAATAATGGTAAAATTCCTTCTTCGTTTTCCAGTAAACTCCATGTTTCACTCTTCTCAATGGACTCCCATTCTTTTTCATCCTACTTCGACTATAGTAAATGTTGAATTAGGAGAATGAAATATTGAGAGAATATTATTGTATTACTTGAATGAATCCTTTACAAAGATAGAAAGCCCATTATATACATACAGAGAAGCTAAACTAGGAAATAAGTTAAACTAGAAAATAAATATACAATATTCCTATGCTACAATCAAGGATCTCTAGTCAATCAACTAGGCAACCAATCAACCGCATTTTCCTCTAACACTCCCCCTCAAGTTGGAGAGTGAATATCATGAAGTCCCAACTTGCCACTTAAATATTGAAATTGTTCCTTCCCCAAAGGTTTGGTGAAGATGTCTGCAAGTTGAGATTTTGACTAAACATAGGATGGGACAATTACTCGAGCTTGCAATTTTTCCCGAGCAATGTGCCAATCAAAATCTATATGTTTCGTGCGTGCATGAAAAACGGGATTTTTGGCAATGTGGAAAGTTGCCTGGTTGTCACAAAATAAGGATGCTGGCTGGCTTTGTGGAACTTTGAGATCTTCCAAAATGTGTCGTATCCATGTAATTTCTAAACATGTTACAGCCATGGCTCGATATTCGGCTTCAGCGGAAGAACAAGTGGTTTGCTTCTTTGATTCCAAGAAATCAAAGAATTTCCCAGAAATATACAGAATCCTGTAATTGAACGTCGAGTTGTCTCACAAACCGCCCAATCTGAATCACAATAAGCCTTTAACGTAGGATCATTGAATGAAGAAAAGAATAATCCTTGACCAAGATTCCCTTTAATGAAACGTAAAACTCTTAGAGCAGCTTCCCAATGTGGTTTCTGAGGATCCTGCATAAATTGACTTAGGATTTGCACAGAGTATACTAAGTCTGGCATTGTTACTGTTAGGTAAATCAATCTCCCAACTAATCTTCTATATTTGGTTGGATCATATAGTGGATCACCATCGTCGGGATTCAATTTCAAATATGCCTCCATTGGGAAAGAACTAGGCCGAGATCCTAATAATCCCACATCATTTAGAATATCCAATGCATATTTCCGTTGGGAAATGAAAATTCCCTTTTTGGATCGGGAGATTTCAATACCAAGAAAATATTTGAGATTGCCAAGATCTTTGATGTGAAATTGTTGCAAGGGGAAGTCTTTGAGAGACTTGATTGCCTGTTCATTATTGCCGGTGACAATAATGTCATCCACATAAATAAGTACTGCCATAAATGTATTGCTTTCGAACTTGGTAAATAGAGAATAGTCGGCATTTGATTGAGTGAAACCTGCCCTTTGAATAACACAAGAAAATTTGGCAAACCAATTACGGGAAGATTACTTCAAACCATATAATGACTTATTGAGTCAACATACCATATTCTCCCCCTGTTGGCAAAAACCAGAGGGAAAGTCCATATAGACAACCTCATCAAGATCGCCTCGCATAAAGGCATTATGAGCATCCATTTGGTGGAGGATCCAATTGCGAGAAGTAGCCACCACTAAGAGACAACGCACAGTGGTCAGCTTTGCAGTGGGAGAGAAAGTCTCTAAGTAATCAACTCCTTCAATTTGAGTGTAACCTTTAGCAATGAGGGGGGACTTGTAACGTTCAATAGACGTTCATGTATTTGATCTTGTAAACCCATTTGCAGCCAATGGGCTTATGACCAATAGGTAGAGGAACAAGAGACCAAGTATTATTGTGAGCAAGGACATCAAGTTCAGCTTGCATAGCATCCCTCCATTTTGGGTCAAGAATTGCTTGATCATAGTTAGTGCCTTGTACCGTAGAAGCAAGAAAAGAATAATGGGCAGGAGAAATACGTGAGAGAGAGAGAGAGAGAGGGTGCCTTTTACCTCGAGTTGGACTTGGCAACTGAATGGATGATTGTGGGGAAGCAGAATGGGAAAAGGCATGTGATAGTCGGCATGCCACGTAGATCGGGCGCGAGGTCGGGTTGAGTGACGAGGAGCATTAGGTGATGTGGAAGTAGTAACAGAAGGTAGTGGGTCTGGTAGAATTGCTTGAATGATTGGTGGTGGAATGTGGGTAGACTAATCGGTTGAGGAATCGGTGGGGGGATCGGTTTGGCGGATCGGTTGGGTTGGGTGGAGTAATTGGAGTAGTTGAATCGGTTGGGTAATCAGTTGGTATATTGTGGGTAAGTGGGGTAGTAGAATTGGGTAAAGGTATGGTGTAGTTAAGGTCGGGTGTAAGTGCAGGAACGGTGTGAAAATAAGGAGCAGATGTCCCTTTATAGGGAAAGATATGCTCATGAAAACGGACATCCTTACATACCAAAAATTGTGAGAATCTAAATCTAACAATTTGTAACCTTTTTGGCCTGTAGGATAACCCAAAAAAAAGCAACGCCTAGCACGAGGAGCAAATTTAGAAACAGGTTTGACAATAGTAGCATAATAAAAACTTCCAAAAACACGAAGGTGGTCATAAGTGGGTGGATGACCATACAAGCGCTCAAAAGGTGTAGTGTTAGAAAAGAGCCGAGTAGGCAATCAATTGATTAAATAAACAGCGGTGGTAACACACTCACCCCAAAAACGAATGGGTATATAAGATTGAAAGAGGAGAGCTCGAGTAACTCGCAATATATGACCATCCTTACGTTCGACAACTCCATTTTGTTGTGAAGTGGAGATGCAAGAGGTCTAAAATTCAATGCGCGTGAAAAAAATCTTCTGAAAACATGTAAAAGTACTGAACTTCACGAAGAGCGATGATCGAGAGTGGCAGCTTAGATCGAGCATAGAGAGCAAAATAGAAGATCGATCGTACTGAATATTTATGGAACTTAAAAGATCGTATTAAGTTTTGTTATTACTCTCAGCTTTGCAAGTTGTAGCCTTGAGAGTCTTTAGCCACGCCATTATAGCTTTTGATGTTATTTTCTGGTTCTCAGCATCATGTAACGAACCCTGAATAATTGTTAACCTTTCACAGAGCTTTTCGAGGTCTTGCTTGAAACCCCATGCCAAGTTAATCTGATTGTTAATATGATTGGTAGCTAGGGAAAGCAACCGATTCAGAATTCCCTTGGCTGCAGCGATGACCAAAGCTTCAGCCATGGTTTTCTTACGACAACAGAAAATAGGAGGGAACAAAAATGCTTGGCTAACAATTAGCAAGAAAATACAATAGAAGGGGTGTTGTGAAATAAAAGAGAACGGGTATTATAAAGGGTAGGATATGAATTAAGTTCAGCTTATTTTATGTTATATTTGATGTCTTGGTCATTGCCAATTGTTCAAGGGATTATGTCAACACGAAGTGCATCAAAGTACCTAGTCAGAATTGTAGAAGTCGAAGTAACTATGTTAAATGGCGGCCCAGCCACTCCCATGGCGAGCAGCTTATAATCCGACTATAGTTGTTGGGATTTGTCCCACATCGGTTAATTATCATTTCCAAAACTAGTATATGAGTCTATGAACGTGGACGACCTCTCCACTCTTTGCCAATTGGTTTGGAATTGAATGCTTTAACAATAGTGCATCAGAAATCATTTACAAGTGGCATGAAATCTCAATGAACAATGACCAGTTAAGTTCTTCTTGGGGAACTGACGGAGTTTTCTTTTGCTGTTTGAAAAGGAGAGAGAATTTTTCTTTCTTCTTTTAATTTGTAAACAAGAGAGAGAAAGTTGATCACTCGCGGAACTCACGTCTCTTTGAAATTATAGCACAATCATTCAATGAACTATAGTGAATGACCAATTCATATAGTAATCAAAAAGTGTAATGATATCCGTTTCTTTGCAAAACGGCACATACCAAAACAAGATCGACAACCTTGAGTTTTTCCCTCATGTTTTCAGAACTTGGATCATTAATTTCTATACGAAGATTATATCTGGTTTTCTTTTAATTACAAGAATAGTGTATTGATATCTCATGGCCTCAAGAATTCATTAAACTTGCCATCTCGATCTAGAATCATTATGCCTGCCGGCAACAATAATGTAATTGTAAAATAATGTACGTAAAGGGCCGAATAATGAACATACACACAGAAAATGAGACTGGCTCGTTTGCCCCTCAAATTGTTGGGACTTGCGGCTGCTACTCATGTTGAGGTACAGAGATGAAATCCTTATCAATCGATGAGACATCGAAACAGAGAAGATTTTTGTTTTTGTTTTTTTTTGGCTTCCGGACATAGCACGGGTGCCTCGATTGTTTACCATATGTAACCATGTGCACAACAGAAAATAATACAAATACCAAAAAGAATAGCCTCCGGGCCAATTGGTGATTGCATTAAAAATCAAGGTGGTCTGCATCAGTAGCTATATTCTATTGGTTTCATGAAAGTCAAGTAACTTCACTAATCATAACGTATTGCGTACATGTATATATCTACCAAAGTTCAACAATCATATATAATGTCAATCATACAAAGCAAAGAGCAAAAAACAATCCTAGCTCCGCGTCAATTGGTGATTACATTAAAAATCAAGGTGGTCGGTAACAGTAGTTATATTCTATTGGTTTCATGTTAGCAATAAGAATGAAAGGCAGGTAACTTCACCATATAAAATCAAAAAATGAAGACTCTTGTGTACGAATGTTCACCGAAGTTAAACAATCCAAAGGTCAATCACACTCAGTAAAAGCAAAGAGGGAAAAAAAACACTCAGGGAGAATACAACCCACGTAACAAACTCCATAGTGTGAAGAATATAGCAAAATCTTAAAATGTTTCATATTCTGTGTAGCTTTTAAGTGAGGCATTGTCCAGAAATCAGTTTGTTTTGTCTTTGGGGGTATTGGTTGCATTAGAGCTTCAGTGGCCCGGATAAATGGGGCTCCGTACCGACCCCCTGAGACATATTACCGAGGGCTCCGTACTGATTCTGGAGACATATACCACCGAGGGCTCCGTACCGACCCCGGAGACATATTACCGAGGGCTCTATACCGACCTCGGAGACATACCACCAAGGGCTCCATACTGACCCCCAAAATGTAGCACCAAGGGCTCTCGAGCAAGCCTCTTGTGCCTAATGAGACACAACATCGAGAAGAATCCTCGCGAAGGGCTGACTTGGCCACGTGCTCCATAACCACCTTATCCGGTGTGTCATCCATGATGTCACCTGAGGCGGTTATCCGAGCGTGACCTCCACGCGCTAGCTTGGAGGCCAAGCAAACCAAGGTCTATAAATACAAAGGGACTCTAATCTAAAGAGGTATGCCATTCTTCCCTAACCCTAGACATATACACTTCTCCTTACATCTAACTTGATCGTCGGAGGGCCACTGGGCTTCCACAGCCCTAGTGGCTTGTTGCAGATCCAGAGGCGGAAGCGCGGAGTAAACGGAGGAAGGAATCGGAACCCTCTCACAATCGGAATCCCGGCAAGTGGTGGAAAACGCCGGTTTGGTTGTCTGAAGCATGAAATAACACTATTCATTACACTGTTCATGTTCTTCCCGAGGTCTATATTCTTCCCAAGGCCTATCTCCTTCCCAAAGCCGTCGATGCTCTTCCCGTCACGGCCAAACAGTCGTTAGGGAGGACGCCGTTTCTCCCTAACCCAAGACCTAAACCTCTCGCCCTAGATCTAACTTGATCGTCGGAGGACGCACGGAGCTGTAAGGCAGGAGCCAGGAGTGGAGCCCGAACCGACTGATCCAAATTTGAACCCTGACAAGAGCCATGATGGCTTCGGATTGATGTTTTTAGCCTTGAGTGGTTACGTTTAGGGTTGGGGTTTAGATGTGGCATTTTTGTTCTTTTTTAGGAATGTTCTTCTGATTTTTGGGTTTGGGTGGTATCAGGTGTTGGTTGGCTTCTTGTCATCCTTTTAATCTCTAAATTTCCTTTGTTAGATTAATAAGTTTTTTGCCGTTCAAAAAAAATGTACTTGTTGTATGCTTTTCTTGTTCAACGGGCTTCTTTGGTTGAATTCTTTTTTCGAACGTCTTCTTAGGTTTTGCCACCATTGAAGTTCTTTTGTGGCTTGTGTCATATGATTATCACAAAGACAGAGTGTTAGTCTCATCGAGATGTTATTCTTGAATCGCACTTATAATTTGGTGAAATTACCCAAGGATAAGAAAATGTTTTTTTTTTCTTTTTCTGATAAGTAAATTTCGTTAGAAGGGCAAAACACTTATAAATCCTCAAAGGGGCATTCCCTAGTAAACGGGAGAAAAACACCTCCCAAAGCAAGCACAGCACAAGGCCTGGCAAAAACTAAACACAGAAAGAAAGCAGCAACTCTAGGACAAGGCAGCAGATCAAATAAAAAAAAACTAAGAGAAAATACAAGAAGGCAATTGCCAACCAACTCCTAACGCATTATTAAGAGTCATGGCCTTAACCCCCCTTCTAGAGCTCAAAGAGTCCCTAATAGCATTCACTAACCGAGCAGAAACTTGGTCTGCCGTAGAGGCTTGGCCTTGAAAGATCCGAAGATTCCTTTCTCTCCAAATCACATAACTGCTGCAGCCAGCATGCTTCTCATGATGAGGGACTTGAAACCTGTTCCTTTTACATTTGCAGTAAACCATTGCACCACATCTTCCAGACTACTCGGGACACCAAAAGTTGGGATCTTACCCCACACTTCATTCCAAACAATAGAAGAAAAAAAGCATCGAAAGAACAAATGATTATGAGACTCTATATCATCTCTGCAAAGCACACAGTAATCTTCCACGTTCATTACCCAGCTGCGGAGTCTATCCCTGTGCTTAGCTTGTATTGCATTGCCAACCAGAGTAGAAACGACCATCTCGGCACAATCTTACTGCCCCATACTGTATTCACCCAGGTAGGAGAGGGAAATCGATTTCGAAAAGCTTCCCAAGCTGACTTTGTAGAGAAACAACCATTAGACTGAGGCAGCCACAGTATAGAATCCTCGCTAGTTCTATAGTACCCTGAGTAATTCTGAGTAATTCTATTTCTGGTTCGAGGCCACCTCCATCCTCCTTGGGAAATAACAAAAGAAACCCTGGTGTTACCAAAATTTCCGTTTTCTTTCCAATCGACGGAGAATCGATGGGAAAAATCGTATCGTAAGCTTGCTGGAATGTGGGTGTGAAAAGTGGAGTTTGGTTCCTTGCCGTATTTCAGAACTTCTTTGAAAAACAAACAATGAAGTGAATGAAGTATGGAAAAAGATTAACAAAATAGACTTTATTAACCTTCAAAGTAGAAGAACAATCAATCGAGATGATTGAGTGAACAATTACAAGTTAATTCTACTCCTAGAAAAGAAAAGATAAAGGCCTGATTGGCGTTGTTTGTGTCCTTACAATGAGTCCTAAAAAGGCTATTTATAGGAAAACAAATATGCGCAGGAAATAACTTCCCAACTTCTTCAATACTCCTTATTCTCCTTTGCTTCCACTTGTCCAAATAACTTCCCACTAACATCAAAGTGTGTAGGAGCATGCCAAGTGTTCTTTTCAACCGCCAAGTGTGTAGGACAATGCCATGTGTCTTTTCAACCTCCAAGTAAATAGAGATACGCCAAGTGTCCTGTACATGTTATTAAAATACAAATAGCAATACTAATAAAAATAGGTTGCATTTCCATAATCACTACCTTTCGTTCGAGCGTCGACGGTCGGTGAATATATGGTACAAACACCTGGCTTGCAAGGATCTTCCAAGATTGAACAACACTTCACTCCCAAATCTATCATAAAGGGGACCCATTGGATGCCAGTTGTCAAGCCAAAGGAACGTCCCTTGCCCATTACCAACCTTGTACTTAGTCAGGGGCTGCCCAAGCTTTCTAGTACTAAACAACTTTCTAATGGTCCAGGATGCATCAAATGGGGTAACCATAGACCATAAATTCTGCCCTTTAATAATGTAGGAATGGACCCATTTACCCATAACGTATCTGCCTTCAAAGTTCAAACATAAAGCCCAAAGATGTCGCATCAAACATAAAGCCCAAAGATGTCGCATCATAAAAGCTTTATTCCACTCTTTAATTTTCCTGAAACCTAACCATCCTTCTTCTTTAGGACAACAAACATGCTCCCATTACATTTTAGCAGCTGAATGCTTAAGGTCGGATCCAGACCATAGAAAGGCCATTAAAGTGGCCTCAATCTCTTTCACAACTTTGCTAGGGAGAATAAAAATGGCACTCCAATATACCTGGATACTGTATAGAACTGATTGAATCAATTGGAGTACCATTCCACCATAAGACAACAATTTTTCAGACCACCCATGAATTCTATTTAGAATCTTCTCCTTGAGCACCAAACAATCACTAGATTTCAGTCGAGTAGAAATTAGAGGAACACCTAGATATTGCATGGGCAAAGTAGCTTCAGAAATAGACAAGATGCCAAAATAGACTTATCTATCTCAGTAACCCCTGCATAGAAGATAGAGCTTTTAGCTATATTGGGCTTCAAACCAGAAAAGCCATGAAAATCCTTCAAGAGCTGATCAATTAGACCAAAGGGGAATCAGCACCACATAGTATAAACAGGTCGTCGGCAAAAACCATATGATGAAGATTAAGGCCTGCTACATTTAGGATGGTAGGCAAACTGACCAAACCCCACTCTATAGTGCAACAATGCAGAAAATGCTTCCATAACAATGAGAAACAAATAATGGGAGATTGGATCTCCGTGACGCAAACCCCTCTTTCCTTGGAAAAAACCCTCCAGAGAACCATTGATTACGACAGAATACCTTACTGTACAGACACATTGACTCACTCAATGCACAAACTGAGCTGGAAAACCCATAACCCACATGGTGTCCAACAAGAATTGCCAGTCCACCAAGTCATACGCTTCATAAGATCAATCTTGATGGCACAACGAGGAAGCCCAATATCTCTATGATACCCTCGAACTAGTTCCTGAATAACCAATACATTGTCTACCATATATCTGCCTTTTACAAAGGCAGATTGGGCCTGAATAATCAAACAAGGGAAAAATAGAAGGGGAAAAATCACCTTAGGAGGGGTGGAATTGTTGGAGGTTGGAAACTCTGGCATCTATGGCGTCGAATTTCTCCTGCAACTGTAAACAAAGCAAGAAGAGATCGTACACAACATCCTAAGAAAAACACATAAATCCATAAGTCTAATCTCTGATTATATCTGTACATAGCTGTAGACATATACATGTATATAAGCTTGGAAGATGAGAGTTCTTTTCCAAGTGCATTACTGTTTGAATAGAGCATCAAATTTCACGTATCTTGTTCACTATCTTGACAAAAACTTCTGAAGCCGCGGTGAGCCCCATTGATGTTGTTGATTCTGATATTGAACTAATAAGATTTCATTGTCATGTTAGAAATAGAGTAATTCGTTTGAAAACCGTGTATTTTTCTTCATGTATTGCAGTTGTTGAAGAAACTTTCTTGGCAATGCATCTAACTATCTGATGGCTGTGTTTCTTACACACAGAGTTTGTCTTGTACTTGAACATAGGATTTCGGTCTGCGCATACCGAAGACTGCAAATGTTGAACAATTGAACTTTGTGGGCAACTCCAAACAATTAACCAGTTGGTGGTAAAAAATACCAATGTAATTTTTTTGTACCGTGTATCGAACGGGTACAACGCTAGTTCAAATTCTAAAATAATGTGGAGCGGAATATATGTAGTAGTGACAAAAAAGTAATCATTGCATTCCAAAAAGGAGGGTAATTTTGTGCAATTTTGAAGAATAATGATTGTGTTCTCTTAAAAATTTGAGCTTCCAAGAAGGGACCAAAATTTTGGAAGGGAGGTAGTAGCACTTTTCTCATAGACTTCCATCAATGTCTTACAAGCTTGATCATTCATCCACTCTAATCTCTTCAATATCACCAAAGTCACTTGTTTCACAAAGAAAGAATTACTAGTAACCCATTAACCAACAACTAAGCTTAAATTGTAGAAATCTAGTACTAATACAGGTGCAATACTATCCAATTAAGGATAGTAGAATAAAAATGCGCTTCTAACCATTCGCAAGTTTCATGAAAGTACTTAGGTCAACTGATTGCTGGCTCACCGATATCGTTGACTTACCTATAGAAAAGTACTTCTTCAGAAACTCCTGTTGTAGCTATGCTTAGAATTCGGAGGTCAATTGCTCAGCCAATGTGTGGCCTTGTCCTCCAACGAGAAAAGGAAACATGATCAACATAAGGGCATCACTGCTAAAGTCATTAATCTGTGACCGTAGCAGATTTTCATGAACTCATCGATGTATTGAAAGGGTCATCATCACATAACCGGAGGATCAAAAAAAATAAAAGAAAAATTTGTATAAACGTTGAAAATGTGGTAAAATGCTAATGGTACTGGTTTTAGTTTCGCAGTTTCGTGCCTGTTAAGCTGGCCACATAATTCACAGCAGGGACTCAAATGGATTTCCAACCCCTGGAAGGAGGTTTCCGGAACCGGTCCCATTCTTATTCCGTCAGCCATGAATGGAATTGGCGAATGAGATTGTCTAGGTCGAAGGGAAACTCTAATGGCCCGAGGAGAGCGTTCATTAATCTGTGCATCGACAGGGATAATATCTTGATGTAGAGGTCCAGGGCCGTGTATGTAGTTTTGTAGAGGCCCAGGGCCGCGCATGTAGTTCAATTAAGCACACCTAATGAACTAGCCTACTTCAAGAAGCTATGAAGTAACGGCTAAGACTTGAGTATCGAACAAAATCGTTTTAGGACCCGAGAGTAGTCTAGCAAAGAGTAACAGAAACAAGGAATAAAATAGACCTAAAGTTAAAAGTGAAACAGTAAATGAAAGTAAACATCTACTGAATAATTTATTGCTAGGGTTTGCGATAATCGCCAAGCAACTATTCAAGGTTCATTTATCGGCATAGATTCATCTCTCAAACCATCTTACTAGTTCTACCTGTATTGATGCACGATTCGTCTGATAGCCAATTCGTCATACGGGCATTATCTATCTCAATCACCCAAATGGCAAACACAAGAAAATCATTTTAGGACCCATATTTAAACTTTTGAATATGAACACAAAACGTATAGAAAATATTGAAATCAACTTCATTGACTGAAACAGCATTCTTGTCATACAATCGAATCTGAATAGAAAAGCTAGAACTTATTTAAAAAGCAAAGTAACTTGAGAGTAAGCTTCATATCCACCCTAGAAGGGGTGTTTAGCAACTCATGCTGTGGATCTTCAAGTGCTATGGAGATCTCTACTTCTTGTTGCTCTTGCCTCTCTCTAGCCTTCTCTTAAAAATTCAGAACGCTAAAATTGAACTAGGATTGCCCACTTATAGCTACTGGGCCTAAAAATATATGAGAAAACAAAACATGCGTCTAGCGTCGCCCGACCACTGTCCAAAACAATCTTCCGATGGGCTCAGCATCAACTTCCTCAAGGGCCCAACGGATGCCTCTGACTTGCGGCCGGAAGGAGGAAGTAATTCCAGATTTATCACTATTCAAGCCTCCAATCTCCTTGGAACCACTCCAAGAGCCTTTCGGAAACTCCATGTCGCATCCACCGGTCCACAGAACCTGCAAACCCGTGAAACACATTAAACTCACCGAGTAATTAAATGAAAGAACTGAACAAAAGTAAATTGGAGTACTTAAATGAGTACTATCAACTAAGCAATCAAATGGCCTCTGGACGAAACAGATACTTTTTTAAGCATTTGTAAATGAGAGAAACTTGATTCTTTGAAGATCTTTAATAGATTTCCCACTTGCGACTCTCTTTAGTGGAGATAGGATGGGATAATAGAAGCTTGCATCAAGGCATGGAAATTGGTAGAACACTGGAGCCTGGAATTTTGAAGGTAATCAGCCAAATACTCAAAGTTACTAGACAAAATTATCCTAATCAAGGGCAAAAGCACTAGGTATATGAAGCCGACTCTCCCTATGTGCGTGCACGCGCAGGGGTGTGTCGTACTAGGTGTGGGAAGAACCACATTTGACCAGTGAATACTTCCAAATGATTTCAAAAGAGCTTTCCAAATGATTCATGAAGTCTAAAGACACCAATTGATTGATCAAGCACTTCATGCCTACAGACTTTGATGCTTCTCGTGATTGGTCTAGGCCAAGTACTTTAGACTCAGACCCCAATAGAAAGTTCAGTAAATTTCAAAACTCAAAGGCATTAATTATGCAACTATCATCCATTAGATTCTGGTAGAAATAGAAAAACAAGAACATTTTAGTTACTGAAAGAGTAGATTCTGAAACAGTCTATAGTACGAGAAAACATGAAAAGAGCTTATACCTTTGCGTAATCCTCTTGTCATTCGGATGAGATGCCACGTATGAATATTAGTTTAACAGCCTATAATTTTGTTCAAAAAAATCACTCAGATTCCGATGTTTTTTTCTTGTGTCTATATGTGTATGTGTGTGTGTGTGTGTGTGAGAGAGAGAGAGAGAGAGAGAGAGAGAGAGAGAGAGAGAGAGAGAGAGAGAGTATACCAATGTGATAGTAGCTTAAGCACTTGCAGAATTGTGTTTTGCCAATCCTGAGCAACACATAATCTATGTGAACCAACTTAATCCTTTCCATTAATATACCATGCTCTGCACTTGAACATACCAAATTCTTGACATGACAGAGTGATTAACATAAATAATTTGCAATTGCACCCCATCATAAAATGAAGGAAAATAGGGAAGGGCAACAATATTCAGTAAATACATCGCTACATGCTGGAAGTAACAAATCCAACACACAAGTTTGTCAAAACAGGGAAACAAATCAAACAATGACCAAGATGTTATGATTAGACATGTCAAATTAACACAAAAAAGCCTTCTACAACTATTCGCAAAAGAGCAATAATTAGGCACAGTTTCAACACTATTGACTATCAGGTGACTTCAAATAGTTGTAGAAAATACTCTGTATAAACCTCCGGGCATGTGCTACAATCCTACCAAAAATACACGTGGAAAAACTTGTGCTACATGGCATTTCCTGCGATACTATCATGCAACTTTTCATTGGCTCAATAGGAAGCCCAGTTACACAGATACAAGAATACGTAGCTCGTGTATATGATCTCTTCCAGGAAATAAAACTTTCTGACTGAAAGCCAAATGTTAAAAAATATAGCTTACTCCCCAACTCCTTTTTGAAATTACGAGGGTGGGAATTTCAATTGAAGAAAGGAACCACATGTATTCCCGGGAGTACCATGGCAAGGTAACTTACACTGATTGATGAACTCATGTTCCTTGAATGATTTGGCATAAACTAGCAGCTTCTCAAACTCATATGAAAAGCCAATTTTCCAACTGACATGTGGAATTGGTCTTAAAAATCTACAATCCTGCAGAATAGCATTAAACATTTCACTATAGAGCATAAATGACAATTGGACCAATATATTGGAAATTGGATAGTTTTCACATCAATATGGCTTTCCTTTAACAAATTCAACAACTGGAGACTACAAGAGTTACTATCTTAGAAAGAAAAAACAACTTCAAGTTAACTCTCCATAAATAGAAAGATAATACGATTGCTGCTGGCTATTTGGACATGAAGCCCAAGTCCAACGACTACAAAGAACTATATTTAGGTCATTAGTTATCATATTTTCCGGCATCTTGGGAAGATTTTATGAAATTAGGCTTGCCGGCCAATACACATCATTTGGACACCAATTTTTGCCGAGCAGATTTCAGGCAAAAGATTTCTGTTAAGATAATGAATGGAGAACGATGGCGCGGCTGGGTTTTTAAGGTGGGCAGGGAGGAGTGTTGTACGCAGGACAGGAGTACATAGCAACATATAGTAAGGGTACGAGGTTACTGATAGATTTCTTGGAGGGTTCCAACCTAAAGCCAATTGGCCATGAGAGGAGAGGCTGCGAAGGCACATATACTAGTTTCCCACCCAAGACCTAGCTCTGATACCATGTTAGATTTCTCGGAGGGTTCCAACTTAAAGCCAATTGGCCATGGAGAGGAGAGGCCGCCCAGGCTCATATACAAGTTTTCGAGGTGATAATTAACCGATGCGGGACAATTTCCAACAGTTACCTGTTCTGAGATTAGGATTGTAGGGGGCAGCTACTGGTCTTGTAAAGTGTATTGATTCCTCCATTCAGTTGATCTTGTATGACAGGAAGAGTTGGGTGAAGGGTAGAACTCTGATGGGATCGCAAGCAACCGGGCAGATGGCTCCGTCGCACGTCAGCCACTAATGTAATATTTGAAGGATTTTGATGAAAACGTCATATGCGTTTGTGTGTTGGAAGCGGTGACATTGTGTGAGGCACATGATTCATCTGGATTGGCAGGGGCACATTCGGAAAGGAAAGCGTAGAAAACACCTTCATGCTTTTTAAAGTAGGGTTGATGGTTCTAACTTTTTAATCCTCCCTAGTGAATTCCATGATTCCGTTTTATACAACTTAGAAGACGGCTTGGATTGCTCTACAACTGCATTCTGCAATGCCACTTTGGCACTAGTCACTTGGGATGCCCTATTCGACCTCTCCCCTGTCCCCTTAAGCAGCTACAATTCTGGATCATGCAAAGAGCAACTCACTAGGTAGTGGTTAAGGTATCACAGTGTGTTGGAATGCTACATACAATATTGCAGTGGTGATAAGATATTCAGGCCTTGAAATGTGGTGAATTTTAAAGTGCGGAACCAAAATACAGAACATCATATGCAAGGCAGAAGAAAGAAAATAGAAAGGAAAACAAACAGAAGGAGCTATGAAAAATAGACCTGGCAATTCTCATCTGACCATACTTGATTGGAACGAATAATTCGATACAGGCCAATGTCGATAAGCTCATATGCAGTTTAAAAATCGCTAAATGAATCCCCTTGGCATGGTAGTATTTTATCTCTAGTAGCAACAACGTGCGTGGCAAAGGCCAGTGACATTAGATGTGAAACTTTATTTTCTGGTAATTTACCTGAGTAGATGAGATACTTGCTCCTGCCTCTTAAATACTCTTGAAGACATGATAAGAAACTACAATCAAGATTTGATCATCAAGTTATATCATAAGCATATTTGCACCTAGGAGCCAAAAGATCGACTATTAATGTTCATATGACGTAAAGGTTTTTGAAATTATGACAAATACATTACACCATGCAACATAAATCTTGTGCACAAGGGCATGCCAGTGTGCGGGCTTTGCCCCTCAGGTGTTTGGGGTAGGTGTTGTCCAACCTTTGGTTGGATCCCCCTCACCTCTCCCCCCACTTGATGTACCCCTATCAAGTTTCTTAATAAATTTTTGCCGTTTCAAAAAAAAAGACATGCCAGTGCACAAGACTCCCGTATTGCAGGGTATGGGAGGGTAAGACGTATGCACTTTTAGCGGTTAGAGAGCAAACTTATCAATTTCTGAACAATTTGCAGTCAGCAAGCAAACATTCTCAAGAAATTTGAACAGAGACAAAGAAATCAAGGCTAAAACAAATAAATGTGCAGACAAGTGTGAATTAAATACTTATGAGAGAGTAAGACCTTTGAGAACCCAAGTCTT
This sequence comes from Rhododendron simsii, assembly GCA_014282245.1. Classification (NCBI taxonomy): domain Eukaryota; kingdom Viridiplantae; phylum Streptophyta; class Magnoliopsida; order Ericales; family Ericaceae; genus Rhododendron; species Rhododendron simsii. The sequence continues at coordinate 3,474,731 of CM024961.1, read as the reverse complement.
ACTCATGGCAGTAGTAAATCTCATGAATTAAAACATTGAGTTCATGACTGAGTACCATAGGAATCTTTTTTCTTTTCTTATTTCAAAGTTCCATACTGATCTGCTCGAACACAAAGGTACAATAATACGCGGAAATAAGTTTAAAAAACTCGGCTATGAAATTCCGAAACATAACATTTTTTAATACAATAGTAAACCATCTCGTTGCTACTAATAGGTCATTGTGCAAGTTGCCATATCTCTCCTTAATGTGCAACACAAGAGAATGTATTTGGAGAGATGTTAAAAAATAGACGGCATAAGATTGTCCAGAGTCTAACTTTTAAGTGCTAATGGCTACTGAACTACAAAGACTTGGGGATAATTGAGAAATCATTGATTGGTTAGATGACAAGGGAAAATCAATGACGTATTCGCCTATCTCAAGATTCGAAGACTGGCTCAGCTATTTAGCATTATGGTTGCGAGATCAGACACTGAACACCAAGATCAAAGGCTTCAATTTCACCTACTTTAACAAATATCAATTTCCTCAAGAAGCGCTTAGACCTCAAGCTTACCAATTTCTGGAAAATTTGCATTCAATCAGCAGGCAAACATTCTCAAAAAATATGAACAGAGACAAAGAACTCAAGGCTAAAGCAAATAAATGTGCAGAAAAGTGTTAACAACATATTTATGACCCAGTAAGACATTTGAGAACCAAAGTCTTACCATGAATTTGTCAGAAAGACTTGGCATATCGTGCTGTCTCGAAGACTTGGGAATCGAAATACCTAGAACTGCTGAAAAAGGGGGTAAGAAAAGCAAAAATAAGTATCATAGCCAATTTGTTCGCTGGTCTTACAAATTATGCGAAGAGGTACTAGTGCATTTTAATTTGATTCTTAGGATGCATCATTAAATGGACCTTGAGCATTTTCAGTTTGATTTTACACCGAGTTCTCAGTGGACACAAGAACAGGTTACTAAAACCGTTTCACTATCAAGATTTAAATACATAAAGGAGCTACTTTGTTAAGAACTACTTTCTTTAACACGTCACAACCCCTATTTTTTTGCTGTTGCAGAGGTCTCAGAATTCCTAGCGGCTGGTTGTGTAAGACCGAGAGAACAGAGAGTACCGAGGTCTGAAAATAAGCAAACAAAGAAAATTACATGATTCGGTACGTAGGGGAGTTTCATGCTTCATCTGCAAGGAGAGGGTACACGTCAGCTCACTGTATTTGCTCTCCGTCTGAAAGCCCAATAATCACACCAAATAATTAGGTCAGATAAAATTTTCCACGGATTATTTCATATGCGCACACGGACAAGACACACCCATGTGTCGTAATCACAGAGAGAGAGAGAGAGAGAGAGAGAGAGAGGTTACAGGCAAAGAGCATAAATCAATAAAACATGCCATTCGAAGAATAACTTACTTATTAGAATCTTAGGAATATGAGCAATCTTGTGCCAATCTTCGCCGATTCCCTTTTTGCATCTTTTCTCAAGAAGGGGACAGTCCTTTATATCCAAAGATTGAAGAGATGAAAGGTTACCCAGCCACTCCGGCAGAGATTCCAACCCGCTAAAATCCCAAATTTCCAAATCTGTCAAGACAGGGAGGAGCTCAAGTTGATCGGGGAGAGACTTCACCTCTGGCCATGCCCATAAACATAGATAGTCCAAGGAGGTGGGATGGCTCCGTGGTGGTGATGCAGTAGTACTTGTGGATGGCCAGGGCAAATATCTATACTCCTCTCCGAAGAAACCCATAGTCAAGAGTCGAAGGCTGTCGGTGCAAAACAGCCCCTCCTCCCAATAACTCCCCCAATTTGGACATTCTATAATAGACAGCGCAAAGAGTTCGAGGCGGCGTAATGCATCTGGATTGGGTTTCTTTAACTTTGGACAGCCACTTAGCCGTAATTCTGAAAGGCCTGTCTGTAGCAGCCCATCGGGTAAACACATCAACTCCGGGCAACCTTCAATCTGAAGTTTATAAAGGTTCGAATAGTCGTTGAATAATGCTTCTATTTCGTTACTTAGCAAGAGCGTTTTTATCTTTGTACAATCTTCTAGGAATATTTCTTCAAGGGATGGTTGTAGCACCCCATCTTCCAAATACGTCAACTCCATGCACTTTACAATTGAAAGTTCTCGAAGGGACGTCGAGTGGCAGAACGCTTCATCTGTTTCGTCAATTGGACCCATCAGATTATAGCAATGATATACACATTTCTTACTCCTCGAGAAACCCTAGGTTTTCTAGCTGGTTTGGCAAATAACTCATTACTCACCCCATCTATTTCCACTATTGTCATATCTCTTTGTGTGGAACATGGAGATAGGAAGAGAGAAGAAGCAAGAGTTCAAAAAAAAATTCTCTCCCCTTGTTGGTTTGAGAGAAAAGAGACAAACAAAATGGAAAAACAGAGTAGTAAGTACAATTAATGAATTTTCCTTTCATTTTTCGTGTTAATTATTTTCTCATCTCTTCCCTATTTTCCAAAAGTTCCAAATAGAGCATTAGGAATTCTCTGCTTCTTTTTAGCAAATCTTCCATTATTGCTTTTGTTTGTTTGGACAAAAATTGTTATACACAAAATATTTTATCAATTTCGGGTGTTTGGTGCATAAACTTGGAGTGCACTATTTTTAATGGTAAAATATTTTACCTCCACAAGAGGAAAAAGACTTACGAAGCAAAATCGTAGTTAAATTACGTCCTTTTATCTTAAGGACGAACTAGTTTCCTAATCCCAGACCTACTTGGACCTCAAGACCTTGACAACAACTTTTTCTTTAGACAACACAAATCTTGTACCATAAATTTTAGACGATTTTTGTTGCAACTTAATTATATGGTGTGCACGTACGCAAAGTAAAATTCATATAGTTACTTCACATGATTTTTTTATATAAAAGTATTTTTTGGTCGACACAAATAGAGCCTAAAGTGGCAATGTTCTCGTGATCCACATCTTCCTGTAGGAGCAGGGATTGTCTATATCTCATTTATATAGAAAACGTAATTATGGTGAAAATGAAACAATGTAATGAGTAACTGCTGAATGGTATCAACGACTGACCTGGAATGGTCATCAACTTGGGGCAGTTTCTGATATCTAATCTCTGAAGACAAGGGAAGGATTCTATCATACTCGTGTCAAAAGCAGATAATGACGATATGTCTGACCATTCTTCTAGTTGAGGCATATTACAAAGTACTAATTCCCTCAATGTTGGAAATACTCTTAGAGTTGCTGCCTCACTAGCACTGCAATTATTGATAAGCCTTCCGTCCTGTCCATAAAATTCGGGACCAATACGCTTCAAGTTTTGCAAGCCATCCATTCTGACAATCGCAAGATGTGGAAGGTGTCCGAGCGCTGGGACTTGTTCACACAACCTACAGTTTGTTAGCTCGATCTTCACCAATTTTTGAAGCACGCGGGCATCCCTACTCATCCACAACACCCATCTTCTTCCTCCAAAATTTTGAAGAATTAGTCCTTTAACATTCTGGTGAGGTTTGAGTCCTTCCAACACATCCCCATGGTTATTGTCGGACTCTGCAAAGTTTTCTTTCCAGTGAAATTGCAACTCTTGAATGTCTGATTTTCCTAACATTTGAGCTTTCTCTGCTTCTTCCTTGTCTTTCACTTGCTCTAGATTGTAAACATGTAATCTACCTCTTAGCTTGCTTAAGCTGCCCAACTCTTCAATTTTATGGCCACTCTTCTCGCCCACAACAAAGAATGGAAGTGTTCGCAAAGATGTCAACTGCCCTATCTTCATTGGCATCAATTTCCTAATTCGACCGATGTCTTCAAGATAGAAATGTCTCAAGCTAATCATATTGTGGAAATCTTGTGGAAACTCTTCCATGTTCTTTGGCAGTTTCAGTGTTTCCAAATTGTAGAGCTTGGTGACAGAAGTTGGAATTTTCACAATAGAAGTCTCAGTGAGGTCAAGAAACCTTGAATGTATGGACTTGCATATTGAACTAGATAACTCTTCTACACAAGATTTTTCTTCCACAGAAGATTCATCTAAACACAAGGCACGTATACGCTTAAAAATTTTGGTGTTTTGGGGGAGATGTCCTTTTAACAATAGCGTCCTTAGTTTTTCAACATTTTCTTTTGATAAATCTAACTGTGTTTCTTTTGTAGAAAACAACGACAAATGTTGAACATCGGAATAATTCTTCACCTCACTAGCTTCCAGAGTTAAACAAGTACCTTGTGAGACACGGAGTGCAAGATCATGAACAAGATCGTGCATCTTGCAACTTGTGATATTGTTGTACTCATCAAATTTGACGTCTTGGAATAACGAATTGCGCAACAAGATATGAAAGTACTCATTGCCTAAATCTTCCATTTCCACCTTGCATCCTGGAGAAGGTTTAAGATATCCTACACTCATCCAAAGTTGAATCAACTCATCCTTCATAATGACATGGTCCTTTGGGAAAATAGAACAATATGCAAATGATTGTTTCAAAGATGGTGACGCTAAATGGTCAAAACTAAGCCTCAATACTGGAAAAATTCCCTCGTCATTTTCCAGTAAACTCCATGTTTCACTCTCCTTGATGGACTCCCATTCTTGTTCATTCAGCTTAGAGTACATTAGACCTCCTAATGAGTTTATGGCTAATGGCACACCCTTACACTTTTCAACCATTCTTCTACCAATATCCAATAACGTTTGACTTTCTCTTGGTCCGCCACTGGCAAATGCTCTTTTCCTAAACATTGCCAAACAATCAGCTTCCGATAGTGTCGTCAACTGATGGGTGCAAGACGGGGATGTTCGCATTGCTGATACAACATCCATACTACGGGTAGTTACTAAAATTCTGCTTTTCTTAGAGCCACCTATTCCTATCAAAGAATTTCTCAAGTCTACCCATAAATTTGGATGTTCATTCCAAACATCATCTAATACGAGCAAGTATCTTTTCCCATTTAGTTTTCCTGTAAGCTTTCTCACTACTCCTTCAATGTTTGGTGTCTCAGATTTATCTCCAGTAAGAGATTGCACCATCTCATTCAAAAGCCTTACTACTTTGAAATCATCAGATACACAAATCCACATTCTCTCTTCAAAATTATTCAAATCTTTCACTTTTTTGTAAATTGCTTGAGCTAGAGTTGTCTTTCCTAACCCAGCCATTCCTACAATGGCAATGACAGGTAAATCACCTTCTACGTCAGAGCCAAGTAACATATCTACCACTGCCGAAATGTCACCATCCCTCCCCACTACTTGTTTATCATCTATAAAAGGATGAGTCGGCCTGAATTCCCTATGTTCATAATTAAGAGCACCTATGAGTTGCTCAGCTGGTCTAAGACCGATATCACGTGCTTGTTTCCCAATTTTTTCGAACCGTGTATTGATGTCCTTGACCTTATTAGCCATCTCGGAACGAAATGAAAATGGATTAGAGAGGGAAATCCAATCGCGCACCTTGTTCAGGATTGAGTTTTGTACCTCAATCTTTCTTCGAAGAGCTTCGTAGGCCAATTCATCCAACACATTCTCAGCATCACAGATAACAGCCTTGAGATTCTTCAGCCACACCATTGTCGCTTTTGATCTTATCTTTCGGTTCTCAGCATCATGTAACATAGCCTGAATGATTTCTAAAGTTCCACAGAGCTCTTCGAGGTCTTTCGTGAAACTGCATGCCAGGTTAATCTGATTGTTGATCTTACTGTCAATCTGATCTTCTGCTAGGGAAAGCAACCTTTCCAGGATTCCCTTGACTGCGAAGATGAGCAAAGCCTCAGCCATGTCTTTCTTTTGACAACTGAAATTGGGAGTGAACAAAAATGCTTGGTGAACAATTAGCTAGCAAGAGAATACAAGAGAAGGGGTGTGTGAATACAAAAGAATTAAGGGGTATATAAAGACGGGGAAAGCCTACAATACACACATCTTAAAAGGGTGTACCATATGCACCTATTTTATGGTTCATTCATAACATTTAAGCATGTTTCGTAACTTTTGTTCTCGAATTCATAACTTTTCAGCAATATGATTCGTAACATTTTCATTATGATTCATAACATTTTGGTGTATCTCGTAACCTTTATACAATTCATAATTTTTTAGCAATACGATTCGTAACATTTTTTTCTATAATTCATAACATTTTTGGAGGGTGCAAATGATACACATCTAAATAAGGGGTGTGTATTGTAGTTCCAGGCCGGCCAGGGCATGAAGTTCAGCTTATTTAGTTATTTTTATATACAATGTCTTAATTAGTCATTGCCCGCGGCTATGTACGCGTTAATATGCACCAGGCTTGTTTGACTACAAATGTGCGGTTGGAGCGTTCGCAGTCATCGGATGGTGTTTTATATAGTCGTTTTTTTTAAAAAAAATAATCCGGAAAAAAGTTAAACTTTTCCCCATAAAGTTTTTCAAAGTTTGGACCGTTGGATGCAAATATAAATGGTTGTAATTGAACTGCATGGTCTCTGCAGTTGGACTGCAGAGAGGGGCAGAGGTAGTTACCCGTTTCGAAAATACCAAAAAATATATAATTTTTTTTGCACATTTTGATGTTAAATAAGAATACCTGCACAATTCTATACATGTCTGCTTAGTAAAGTGGCAGACTACCTTACAGTTAGGCATGGGAACCAAGGTTCGAATATTTTTGCACATGGTTGTTCTCTTTTCTAGACTCTCACACACACAAACTCTCTCACTCCCTCTCTCGCGAAATTATTCAATACTTTCGGAGTACCACGTGGCATGTCCTACGTGGTGCTCCCGGCCAATAATTTATTGCTACCCACATTAAATGGGTCAACCCTTGTCCCTAACCACCCAACAATAGAGGATGATTATATGCCACCCGTAAAATTTCCCGCTACGATTGGTTGGGAGTACCATGTGGACGTGCCACATGGTAGTCTGGAACTATTGAATAATTACTCCGTTTTTTTGCATTCTTACAAGGTTTGTAACTCTTTCCCACTAATTGGAATTGAAGTGACTCATTTGAAAATTAATTTTTTCCCAAGAGCCATTCAAACACATAAACATTTTTAAAGATCTAAAATGGTTTGACTAGGTATTTACGTGTAAAAAAAACTAATAATTGTAAAAAAAAAAAAGTAAATTAGAGAACGGTAGGTTCGGATCAGAAAAAATTAATATTGTAATGTCTTGCATTTGTATACCACAAGAGAGTTGAAGCAAGCCTTTATTTCTTTTTCAAAAAAAAAAAAATTCACGACAAAACCTAGTTATATGACTTCACACTTCATTTTTTTTCCATTTTTTTCCACAAAACATGTTACATTTCCATTGAACGGTGCCACCCCGTGTTCGAATCCTGGCTCCACCCTTGCTGTAGACAATCCGCCTCCTGTTAATATATCTCATTTATTGTTCACGTGATTTTGTCTTGGTTATATCAACACGAAGTGCATCAATTAAGTACTTAATCAGAAGTGTGGAAGTTGAATTAACTATGTTAAATGGCCAACCACTCCCACATGGGGAGCAGCTAATTATAATCCGGCTATAGTGCATCATAAATCCTTTACTAAGGGTATGAAAGAAAGCTCAATTGAACAATGCCCAAATAAGTTCTTGGGGAACTGAGGGAGTTTTCTATTTCCGTTTGAAAAGGATAGAGATTTTTTTTTTTTTTTTAACAAAAGTGTTAAGCTACATGAAAAGAAAACATGTAAGGGTTCATGAAACTGAAATGAATGATTCAGATTCACATCGATATGAATTTGAAATGTTCATTCCAGTTTCATAGATCCTTCATATTTTCTTTTCATGTGTCATAATATATATAAATCCCACGTGAATTATAGTAACTGGCCAACAACTTAGCTAGCACCACACCAAATTATACACCCAAACACACACAAATAATGGGTTCTGCACACACTAGAGATGCAAGTTTGCATGTGCGGGACCCACCACTCATGTAAGTGTGGTGATGTGCGGGACCCACCACTCATGTATGTGTGGTGTGTGTTTGGGTGTGTAAGTAGGTGTGTTACTAGATTTATTGAATGGCCAATTCATATAGTAGCCAAAAAGTCTAATGACACAGAGAAAATTGGCACAGATCATCCACATATTTTTTGTGGAGCTCATTTTGAATTCCTCAAAGATGATTATTACAATGTGGTAACGTGTGTGTTTGATGCTTTAGGGGACGGATTGGATGCGGACAGCGTAGAACGACATTAACTAGAGCATTATTTATTTAGGTGCGAGATTAGAAATATCGTCGCTATTGGTGGGCCCAAGAGGGCGGGTGAGGTGAAGGTGGAGAGGTGGGGGGATGAGTTGGGTCAGTTCGGGTTTTGACCCGTGCCGCTAGTGGCAGGGGTGGAGGTACCTTGGGATCAGGGGGCCGCCCTAGCCCCGGCTCCCCGAGTGTTCGAGTTTTAAAAAATTTAGTTTGTATATACCTGAATTTGAATATTATTGATAATTATTCGTTTGTATAATCTTATGATTTTGGTTTGGTTTGATAAAAAACTGATTATTTTATATTCTCATTTTTCAATTTTTTTAAAAATAAAAAATAAGCATGTAACCTAAGAAAAAAAATAAAACGGTTGGTATACTTTAACTACATTAGGTTGGAATCATGTAATGTATTAGAAAACAAAAACCTTATGATATAATAATTATATGTTCCAATAAAAATATATATATGTTTATGAAGCCGGCCCCCTGGATTCAAAATCCTGGCTCCGCCACTGGCTAGCGGTAACCCGGAGACCAAGGCTAGTTTGTTGCATGGGATGTTCCGATTAGATGACTTTAGGTAGTAGATTTGTGCATTTTTTATTTGAATCTTTAGATAAAAAATAAACAAAAAATTGCTCGGATGAAGTCTTTTCCGATCTTTTTTTTTTTTGATTTCTAGCGTGTATCCTTAAAATCACATTATGAACACATTGAGCGGCTCGGATCATCGAAATCCGATCGGGAAAGGGAGGTCCGCATTTTATTAAAATAAGGTAGCCCATACTAAAAGGGGACTCTCTCTCACTCTCTCTCTCTCTCTCTCTCTCTCTCTCTCTCTCTCTCTCTCTCTCTATATATATATATATATATATATATACACACACACACACACACACAAAATAGGCCCAAAAATTTTTTTTGCACTAAGCCTCCTTTACACAAAATAGGCCCAATTAAAATTTAGAAACCACAATAAGCCCAGGAAATTGATTTTAGCACTCCAAAAATTGATGGAGGGGCTCCAAAACGACGTCGTTTTATGTATCAACATAGTTCAATTTTGGAGCCCCTCCATCAATTTTTGGAGTGCCAAAATCACAATCCTAAGCCCAACGGTGGATTTCATAATTAGAAACATTGATAATCAACTCCCATAAACCCCCGTGGAAAGAAAAAAAAAAACTCTCATACCCATTAGGCCACTACAGTCTGATAGAAACGCAACAGGCGATAAAAGCAAAAAAAGAAGGAAATGCTTGACATTAGTCTCACGACTCAAAATTGAAGGGAACCGACGACCGTGCATGGACGGAAAATATTTGCATACGGCATACGTGCCTTGAGGCCCCTCTTTTGTAATGAATTTTTTTTTTTTTATGAAACTTTGTGTAGACCAACTTTTACATTGAAAATATAGAGAGGCCTCATTCAAGACATTCACTTCCAGCCGGCCTTCAAAACTTATGAGCCGGCCTTGGGTGAAGTTGGGGGTTCAGGTTGATGAAGCAGTGTTAAGCTAGCACGCTTTTGTTGTAATTTAATTTAATCTACAAACATCTTATCGTGTAGAAGAAAAATTACAATAATTTGCAAATTCATTTTGGTACAACATTCTTGCCGTCTGCCGATAGAGTTCCGACAAAATTAATAGTGAAGAGATATATAATTTTGACCAGACACTTAGATTGGATTAGGAATATCACTTCTTACTTTTTTGCATATAAATACTTCATGAAATTAATTGTATATCACATAGTACTTTATATATAAAATTAAACACGAACTCGAAACATTTTTAATTTGGATCATAAATATGAATATATGGCCGGCCACCTTGCAAATAGAGTTGATATATTTTTATCTTGCCAACAAACCTTCTGATTATAAACAAATTAAATCAAAAACACAACTTTGGGAGTTCCGCACCACTGTATTCAACCAACTACATGGGTAAACTACACAAACCTCTCCCGCGGTTTCTGGCTACTACAAACATCTCCCTCGAGTATTCGAAATCGAACTAATCTCCCTTTTGCTTCACATTCCCGTTAGTTGTCTGTCAACAAAACTAATCTATTTTGTTTTGTTGAAACAAAAAACAACCCAGATTCTTTGACTCCCACATGTCCACAAAATAATCATACAACATCCATTGATTTGCATCAACATAACAAATAATGGACATGAAGCACATGGAGAATTGTCGTAGATAAAAATAAATAAATCGCCTATAATGAATTGCAACTTTACGAGCTAGATAAATAGAAACTGTGAAATATCGATATGTGTTTTGTATCATATATCGTCAACTTTATATGAGAAATTCCACAATGCAAGAATATGGCAACATCTTAAATGTTTCATAGTATAGTTTTTCCCTCATGTTTTCAGAACTTGGATCATTAATTTCTATACCAAGGTATATCTTGTTTTCTTTTACAAGAATAGTTTATATCTCCTGGCCCCAAGTATTCATTAAACTTACCATATAGATCTGGAACCATTATGCCTGCCTGCAACAATAATGTAATTGTAGAATGATGTAAGTAAAGGGCCGAATAATGACCATAAAACAGAAGAGAATATCTGTTTAAAGGAGCTTTACGTGAATTGTTGTTTACGGTAAAGTTTTATTTAAATTCAAACCGTTTAAAGTCGTAATGGACGACCGAGATCGCATGACTCCGTGAATAAGGGAATTATGGCCCCTCCGTCAATAAGTCAATCTCAGAACAAAATATGAGACTGGCTAGTTGACCCCTCAAATTGTTGGAACTTGCGGCTGCTGCTCATGTCCTTAACACAAAGTAATGTTGTGGTTAGAATAAAATCCTTATCAACCGATGAGACATTGAAACAGTAAAGTTTTTTTATTTTATTTTTTTGGCTTCCGAACATAGTTTGGGTACCGTGAATGTTTATTAAAAGAATGGCCTCCAGGTCAATTGGTGATTGCCTTAAAAATTAAGGTGGTCTGCATCAGTAGTTATATTCAATCGATTTCATGAAAGTCAAGTAATTTCACCATACAAAAACAAAAAGTTGGTGCGTATAGATATACCTACACTAGTTAAAAAAATAAGACTCTTGTGTACACACATATACACACACTGAAGTTCAACAATCAAAACATAAATTACACTCGGTTAAAGTAAAGAGCAAACAAAAAATATTCCTCTGGGTCAATTGGTGATTGCATTAAAAATTACGGTGGTCAACACAATAGTTATATTCGATTGGTTTCATGTTAGAGATAAGAATGAAATCAAGTAACTTCACCACATAAAAACAAAAGGTTTGCGCATATAGATGTACCTCAATTGGAGGATGGTGTTGTGCAGTGGTGTGTGCGGCACCATGCTGCGCATCTCCGAGCCGTCGGATCGTGCATCGGACGGCTTAGATCTCATCATCTCGGCAATGAACGGCTCTCAATCGTTGGTTGCCGAAATGAGATCTAAGTCGTCAGATGACGATCCAACGGCTCAGAGGTGCGTAGCACGGTACTGTGCACCTCACTACACAGCACCAACTCGAAGTTCAGATGTACCTATACTAGTTGAAGAGGGAATATTCTTGTGTACAGGTATATATCCACCGAAGTTCAACAATCAAAATGTCAAAATCACACTCGGTTAAACAAAGAGAGAAAAAAAAAACCTCTGGTTTAATTGGTGCATGATTGCTTTAAAAATCAAGGTGGTTGGCATCGTAAGTTATATTCTATTGGTTGTTTCATAAAAGTCAAGTAACTTCACAATATAAAAACAAAAAGATTGCGTTTATACATGTATCTACCCTAGTTGAAAAGGGAATTTGTGTACGCGCACACATATATACATGTACCGAAGTTCAATAGTCAAAACATCAATCACACTCGGTAAAAGCAAAAAGCAAACAAAAAAAATCACCAGGATCAATTGGTGATTATATTAAAAATCAAGGTGGTCGGCAACAATTGTTATATTCTATTTGAAAAGTCTAAGCACACATATAAATAGGATACATATTTTACATAGATTTTTTGTGGGACCCACCTCGAGTCCCATACAAATGATCCAAGGCGTTCATTAAATGTAAAATATTTTTTCAAGAATTCCCAGTAAAAATCACCTTAATTCAATATCTATTGATACTTGATCCAATCATCTAACTATTCATTATCCAAAAAGCAAAATAAAAAATTGGATGATTCGACCAAGCATCGATAAGTATCAGATTGAGCTGATTTTTATCAGGAGCCCTTGAAAAAAATATTTTGCATTTAATGAACGGAATAGATTCTTTGTGCGGGACCTGATGTGGGCCCCACAAAAAATCTCTGTATACTATGTACCTATTTATATGTGTGGGTAGCATTGTTGTATTCTAGTGGTCTGCTGTTAGAGATAGGAATGAAAGTCAAGTAACTTCACCACATAAAAATAAAAGGTTTGCGCGTATAGATGTACCGACACTAATTAAAAAGGGAAGACCCTTGTATACATCTATATATCCACCGTAGTTCAACAATCAAATTAAACATCAATCACATTTGGTGAAAGCAAAGAGCAAAAAAATAAAAATAAAAATCCTCCGGTACAATTGGTGATTTCATTAAAAATCAAGGTGGTCAGCATCAAAAGTTATATATTCTATTGGTTTTATGTTAGAGATAAGAATGAAAATCAAGTAAGTACTTCACCATATAAAAACAAAAAGTTTACGTGTATAGATGTACCTACATTAGTTGAAAAGGAAAGACTTTTGTGTACATATATAAATATATACACCGAAGTTCAACAATGAAAATGTCAATCACACTTGATCAAAGGAAAGAGCAAAAAATAAATCCTCCACTTCAATTGGTGATTGCATTAAAAATCAAGGTGGCTGGCATCAGTAGTTATATTCTATTTGTGTCATGTTAGCGATAAGAATGAAAGACAAGTAACTTCAACGTACATATAAAATTAAAAAGTTTGCGCTTATATATTTACACTAGTTGAAAAGGAAAGACTTTTGTGTACAATATTCACCGAAGTTAAACTATCCAAACGTCAATCACACTCAATAAAACGAAAGAGCAAAAAAAAACACTCAGTAGAATACAACCCACGTAACAAACTCCATAGTGTGACGAATATAGCAAAATCTTAAATGTTTCATAATAGCTATGGTTTTGGGGATTTTCTGGGTAGCTTTTAATTGAGGCATTGTCCAGAAATCAGTTTGTTTTGTCTTTGGGGGTATTGGTTGCGTTGCATTAGAGCCATGATGGCTTCGGATTGATGTTTTTAGCCCTTGAGAGGTTATGTTTAGGGTTGGGGTTCAGATGTGGGGGTTTTTGTTCCATGTTCTTCTGAGTTTTGGGTTTGGGTGGTATCAGGTGTTGGTTGGCTTCTTGTCATCCTTTTAATCTCTAAATTTTCTTTATGAGATTAATAAGTTTTTTGCCATTCCAAAAAAAAAAAATGTACTTGTTACATGCTTTTCTTGTTCAATGGGCTTCTTAGGTTGAATTCTTGCCACCATCGAAGTTCTTTTGTGGCCATATGATTATCACAAATACAGAGTGTTAATCTCGTCGGGATGTTATTCTTGAATCACACTTATAATTTGGTGAAATTACCCAAGGGTAAGAAAATGGTGAAAAACAAATTGGTTTATAGATTGAAGCAATATATATATATATATATATGTATGTATATATGCGATGCAACCTCACACACGTAAAATTGAATACTGAAAATTACGACCCTGATCGTAAAAATAGCAGGGAAAAAATCACCTTAGGAGGGGTGGAATTGTTCGAAGTTCGAAACTCTGGCATCTATGGCGTTGAATTTCTCCTACAACTGTAAACAAATCAAGAAGAAATCGTATGCAAAATCCTACGAAAAACACATAAATCCATACGTCTAATCTCTGATTATATCTGTACATAGCTGTAGACATATACATGTATATAAGCTTGGAAGATGAGAGTTCTTTTCCTAGTGCATTACTGTTTGAATAGATCATCAAATTTCACATATCTTGTTCCTGACAAAAACTTCTGGAGCTGCGGCGAGCCCCATCGATGCTATTGATTCTGATATTGAACTAATAAGATTTCATTGTGATGTTTGAAATAGAGTAATTCGTTTGAAAACTGTGCATTTTTGTTTTTTCATGTATTGCAGTTGTTGAAGAAACTTTCTTGGCAATGCATCTAAATATCTGATGGCTGAGTTTTTTACGCACAGAGTTTGTCTTGCACTTATACATAGGATTTCGGTCTGTGCAAACGTTGAACAATTGAACTCAACTAGTATTAAGCGAGGAACTCCAAACAATTTTCTATTGAACCAATTAGCCAGTTGGCGGCATGGAAGTTTGATTAACGGGTTAAAGTTTGCATGGAAATTTGATTGACGGGTTAAAGTTGAAGCCAACGGAAAGGGTACCGCATTGAGGATTTCGGCATTGTGAGCCCTAGGTACCTTTTAAGGTGCATCTCATATTTTCTATGGGAAAGACTCACTGATATCTAACCATGATATTTCGTAATCGAACACCAGAAAAATGAGATGCCTCTGTGCCCTAGTGTACCATGCTGTCTCCGTTTTCTCATGTCTCTAATTATTTTTAAACCCCTTATGAGTTTGATTAGCCTACAAATTATAAGACCAATTTACAATTCAATATAGTTCTCCACAAAACTACTACTATTAATCGCGGCTAAAATCTGGATGAGAAACATCGACTGAGTTAGGCCTAATTTTCCCATACAAGGGGTGTACGTATAGCTGCACATGTAGGGGATCTGCAAGTTCTCGGTGATGGGAGCCAAAGAGATCGATCTCTTCTGTCTTGTTGCTCTTGCCTCTCTCTAGCCTTCTCATAGAAATTCAGAACCTGAAAATAGGATTTCCCTTTTATAGTTATTGGGCCTTAAAATACAACAGAAGCGAAAAAAACAAAACACAAGTCGCCCGTCAAGACAGGAATATGAGCAAGCAAATTCCAACATTTTCCTTGTCGTTATCACTAATCAAGCCGCCAATTTCCTCAGCCGATTCCAAGAGCATTTCGGAAACTTCATTTCAAAGCATGGAATATGAGCAATCTTGTGCCACTCTTCGCCGATTTCCTTTTCGCATCTTTTCTCAAGAAGGGGACAGTTCCATATCTCCAATGATTTAAGAGATGAAAGGTTGCCAAGGCACTCCGGCAAAGATTCCACCCATAGTTTTAAATCGCGGTATCGGTTGCCGTTGCGGTATCGGTCGCGGTATATCTGTATCGGGACATATCGGTGATACGTCGCGGGAATCGGGTGTCGCGGTCGTGAATTTTTAAAAATCATCGGCAACATGTATAAAACTTGAAAAATATACTTTTGCGGCTTTTGCCCCCAACATTGGCTTAAATTATCACATTTTAATTAATTTAAGACATGTAATAGCCCATTCTCTTCATGTGAAATATCCGATAATTTATCAAAACCCGCAAGTCAATAAGATTTTACAAATATGAGAAAAATGCAATATTATGAGTTTCGATATAATTGACATAAATAACAAAAGTAAGATGAAGACATTAAAATAAACACACCATAGAGGTTTTACAAACTCGTTCTTCTTCTTTGTTCTGCTCCCTCACGCCTCTTTCAAAATAAAGAAAAGAAAAGATACTGATGACAGGCGTATGGGAAAGTGCTCCACTTTTTAGCATGCTCCTATTCTTTTTAGGGGTTGTTCTTCTTAATAAACCAATGGCTTTTCCGCCAAAAATGAGCCAAACAAAACCACAAAAAAATGAAAATAAGCTAATAAGCCAATTGTTTCGTCTTTATTCAAAACAAAATTGAATTTCGGTCAAAAAATTTTACTTTTTAGGTTCCTCTTGTCATGAAGATGCAATAATTCCCCAAAAATTGACAATAAACCAAGTAATACGAAAAAAATTTGATTAAGGACAAAAAATAAGCCACTTTGACTTATTTATCCGAACACCCCCTTAGTCAATTTAATTACAGTATTTTCGTCATTTTTAGACTGTGAGTTACTCCTGAATTTTTCCCATCCAAAAAATTAAAATAAAAAGTATTCTTGAATTTTAACTTTTCCCTATGACTAAATAGTATTCCTGGACGTGGGGCTTCAAAGTCCAAGCAATTCACTCGTACACCAACCAACTCACCCTCTCTCTCTCCAACTTTACTCTCTCCAAGCCATCTGCAACAGTGCAACCCCATCTTTATCCGAAGGAGATCCCTGTCATCTCTCTCTCCTTCAAAATCCAACACCCACTCACTCTCTTTCTCCACCACCGTAGCCAGCACACCCACGCCGGAACAGCACCAACGTCGCTGCAACACCAATGTCTCTTCCTCTCACCCACAGACACCCACCCCACGCCAAACGACGCCCGAGCTATTTCGTCGGAGATGATGGCTACTGGTACGTCTCTCTCTCTCTCTCTCTCTCTCTCTCTCTCTTTGTGAGAATGAGATGATTAAAAAGATCCAGCGAGAGATTGATTTTGCAGAAGAAATCAGATTTGATTCTGATTCCTGAAATTTTTTTTCCCTTCTTCCTAAACCCCGAACCGGCCGAACCGGCCACAAAAATCCGTTACAGACCGATACGTACCGGAAATAGGCCGGTTCACCCGCGATTTTGAGTCCCCCCGTTATACCGGCCTATATCCGAACCGGAACCCTCAAATTCCAGTACGAACCGGCCTATACAGTTCGTACCGGCCGATATTTAAAACTATGATTCCACCCCACTGAAATCCTGAATTTGCAAATCTCTCAAGACAGGGAGGAGCTCAAGTTGATCGGGGAGAGACTTCACCTCTGGCCATCCCCATAAAGTTAGATACTCCAGGGAAGTGAGATGGCTCGATGGTGGTGATGCAGCAGTACTTGTGGAGGGCCAGGGGAAATGTCTATACTCCTCTCCGAATTGACCTATATTCAGGGGCGGACCCACCATAGGGCACGTGGGGTCACGTGCCCCCACGTCCTTTAAAAAAAAAAAATTTCGATTTTGTATATATATTATTTATGTTGAATGCATACAACAAGTTGTTTGTTGTTGCACTGGCCAGGCACTCTTCTTTTAACCAAGAGGTGTAGGGTTCAAGACTTCCCCCGTTCGTACATAGGTTTCCTGTCTACTGCTTTTCTCCTTCTAACCTAGTTGTCTTTGTTTGTGTGTGTGTGTTTTTTTTTTTCCCCCAAAAGGCACTAGAAAATGGTAGTGCGTACCTTGTTTTTTATATTATTCGTGAGT
Organism: Rhododendron simsii; assembly: GCA_014282245.1. Taxonomy (NCBI): domain Eukaryota; kingdom Viridiplantae; phylum Streptophyta; class Magnoliopsida; order Ericales; family Ericaceae; genus Rhododendron; species Rhododendron simsii. The sequence goes on along the minus strand of CM024961.1, from coordinate 3,457,224 downwards.
TCGAGTCTTCCCCCACATTTCATTTGTATGCTTTTTGTTTCCAAAACTGTAATAGTAGAGTTAGTAATAAAAAAAAATAGATTATGAACATGTAATAATGTTGTTTTAATGCATTTAGTCAAAGCACGCAAGTTTGCCCAAATAGCTAATTATTAAAATACATATGTACTTTAAAATTATTAATTTATCATGAATGCCAAAATTATTTTGGAGTAAATGTGCTTAACTGTAACTTGTATATTACGGTTACAAAAAAATTTTGCCCCCACTATGTCAAATTTCTGGGTCCGCCACTGCCTATATTCAAGTATTGAAGGCTGTTGGTACAAAACAGCCCCTCCTCCCAACAACTCCCCCAATTTGGGCAGGATGTAATAGCCAGCATCTTAAGGGATGTGAGGCCGCGTAATGCATCTGGATTATTGGGTGTCTGTAACTTTGGACAGCCAAGTAGCAATATAGTTACAAGGGTTGGTTGTAGAACCGCGTCCGGCAAAAACGTCAACCCCGGGCAATCTTTAATCCCAAGGTGCTGTAGGGATGTCGAGCCGCTGAATGTTACTTCTGTTTGTCAATTAGACCCAACAGGTTATGGCAATGATAGGAGTATATTTGTAACTTCTCTAGAAACACTAGGTTTTCTGGCTCCTTATGTTTTTTTCATATTTTTTTCCTTAGTTATTTTCTGATCTCTTCTCTCTTTCTTTCACAAGTTTCAAACAAAGTATTAGGGAGTAAAATATTGTCACAATTTAGATCGAAATATCTTCCGCAAAACTCCGTTTGTTTAGATCTAAATATCTTCCGCAAAACTATTGTCACAATTTAGGGACTTTGTCCACATAAACTTGGGAGTAAAATGTTTTATCTCAACAGGAGGAAAATGGCTTACGAACCAAAAATCAGAAAGTTAAATTACGTCCTTCCATCTTAAAGATGAACTGGCTTGCTAACCCCATCTCATAACCTTAGTGAACCTCAAGACCTTGGCAATAAGTTATGGTTTAGACAACACCAATCTTGTACCATAAACTTTACACAGTTTCAATAACATTTCACCATAAACAGTAAAAGAATTTATTGTTCAGATGGGGTCAATTACAGTAGTGATTGGAGAACATTGAATGACTTTTGGTGTATATGTTGAAGTAAAAAAAATTAAAAGGGGTGGAAAGTAAAGGAAGAGTTTATGAAAAATGTGTTGGTTTTGTAGGGTATATGCATGTGAAAGAGATGAGCGCAGACTAGTGCGGTGTGCGTAGGTATGTGTGATCCAACAGCCAAAACTCAATGAAACAAAATAGTACTAAAATAAGTTAGGGGATGAAAAACTGTCTCATTTTTGGATTTCTCGTTGGGTGAGTCCACGTGGTAGTGAGATAATTTATTTAGTGGAAGGAATTTTAAAAAAAAAAAAAACGAATGGATGAAACTAAAGTTTCGTGTCCTGCCTGTTCTAAAAAAAGAATAGAAAAAGTTTCGTCCTTTAAGATCGATTTGTGGTGGATTCTTTTGAGTTTGGTCATAATATTGATAAGGGTATTAGTAATTAGAAAACAGGGGAAGTATGGTGGTAAAAATGAGTGGGTGTTCCAATTTCTATTGGAACTTAAGTTTACGGAGTGCACCCAAACCACGCAGAAAATAAAATTAATTCACACAACTCATTCACATGTAAAAACTTTTACGTAAAACTAATTTTTGGCTGAAGATATTTTGGGTTAACACAAACCGAGCCCAAAGTAGCAACGGCTTTGTTCGGTTCCCTTTGTTCGTTTCCCTTTTTTGTTTTAGTTTTAGTTTTGTTTCCAATCATTACCCTACTTCTTTTTCCAATTATTACCCTATTTTTTTAATTATTACTTTCTCATCTCTCTCTATCTCTCTCCAATCATTACCCCTATTTTCAATCATTACTCTATTTCTCTCTCCATCCACTACCAAAACTAAACTAAACTAAACTCTCAAAATATTTTTGAAATCCACGTCTTCCTCAGTAATATGTAAATGCTGAATGGATAACATATCACCTGGAATAGCTATCAACTTGGGGCAGCCCCGGATATATAACTCATGGAGATGAGGGAAGCACTCTATCATATTCGTGGCAACAGTCAGCAATGATGAAACGTCTGACCATTCTTCTAGCTGGAGCATATTAGAAAGTTCGAATTTCCTTAACACTGGAAATACTCTTGCAGTTGCTACCCCACTACTCCCACAACTACCAACAATCCCTTCATCTGGTCCATGAAATATGGAACCAATACGCTTTAAGTTATGCAAACCCTCTAGTACAATAGTCGTAAGATGTGGAAGATGTCCAAGAGCGGGGACTTGTTCACATAATCTGCAGTCTCTTAGCTCAATCTTCACCAGTTTTTGAAGTGAGCAGGCATTTTTACTCATCCACGACGCCCACCTTCTTCCTCCAAAATTTGTAAGAATTAGTCCCTTAACATTCCAATGAGGCTTGAGTCCTTCCAACACATCCTCATGGTTATTGTTGGACTCTTCAAAGACTTCAGATTCTCCAGGGTCTCTGTACCAGTGCAATTGCAACTCTTGAATGTCTGATTTCTCCAATATTTTAGCCTTCTCTGCTTCTTCCTTGTCTTTCACGTGCTGTAGATCATACACATGCAATCTACCACTTAGTTTGCTTAAGCTACCCAACTCCTCAATTCTATGGCCAATCTCCTTACCCACAACAAAGAATGGTAATGTTTGCAAAGATGTCAATTGTCCTATCTTCATTGGCATCAGTTCCCTGTTATCATGATCATTATCTTCAAGATAGAAATGTCTCAAGCTAACCAAGTTGTGAAAATCTTTTGGAAGCTTTTTTAGAGACTGTGGCAGTTTCAGTGTCTGCAAATTGTAGAGCTTGGTGATAATATTTGGGATCTTCACAATAGAAGACTTACTGAGGTCAAGGAATCTTAAATGTATGGACTTGGATATTGAACAAGATTCTTCTTCCACCCCAGATTTTGCTAAACGCAGGGCACGAATACTCTTAAAATCTTTGGTGTGTTGGGGAAGATGTTCCATTAAAAATAGTGTCCTCAGTTTTTCAACATTTTCTTTTGGAATATCTAACTGTTTTTCTTCCCTTAAAAACAAACACAGATGTTGAACATCAAGATTGTTCTTTACCTCACTAGCTTCCAAAGTCAAACAAGTACCTTGTGAGACATGGAGTGCAAGATCATGTACAAGATCATGCATCTTGCAACTTGTGATATTGTTGTACTCGTCAAATTCCACTTCTTGGAATAACGAATTGAGCCATAAAATATTAAAATACTCATTGCCTAACTCTTCCATTTCCAACTTGCTTTTTGAAGAAGGTTGAAGATATCCTAGACCCATCCAAAGTTGAATCAACTCATCCTTTGAAATGACGTGGTCTTTTGGAAAAATAGAACAATATGCAAACGATTGTTTCAAAGATGGTGACGGTAAATGGTCAAAACTAAGCCTCAATACTGTGAGAATTCTATCTTTACTTTTTGGGGAACTCCATAGTTCACTCTTTTCAATGGACTCCCAGTCTTGTTCATTTAGCTTCGAGTAAAGTAAACCAGCTAATACGTTTATCGCTAATGGCACGCCTTTACACTTTGCTACCATTCTTGTACCAATATCTAATAAAGTTTGAGTTTCTCTTGGACCTCCATTGGCAAATACTTTATTCCTAAACATTGTCCAACAATCCTCTTTCGATAATTCCGTCAACTCATGGGTGCAAGACGGTAAATCTTGCAGTGCTTGTATGACTTCCCTACTACGGGTTGTAACTAAAATTCTGCTTTCCTCAGAGCCATCGATATCGATCAAAGAATTTCTCAGTTCTGACCATAAATCTGGATCCGTATTCCAGACATCATCTAATACAAGCAAATATTTTTTTCCATTCAGTTCTTTTTGAAGCTCTCTCAATACTCCTTGCCTATTTTGTATATTAGATTTCTTTCCAGTAAGAGATTCCACCATCTCATTCAATAGCTTATCTACCTGAAAATTGTTAGATACACAAATCCACATTCTCTTGTCACTCTTATCACTCTTATCAGAAAAGTTCTCCATAACTTTAGGCTGTTTGTAAACTACCCGTGCAAGAGTTGTCTTGCCTAGCCCAGGCATTCCTACAATGGCAATGACGCGTAAATCACTTTCTACTTTCGATCCAAGTAACATATCCACCACTACCGAAACATCACCATCCCTCCCCACAATTGTTGTATCACCTACGGAAGGTCCATTGTTCCTGAATTCCATAGGTTCAACAATACTAGCACCTATGAGTTGCTCAGCCGATTTAAGACCGACATCATTTGCTGCTTTACAAATTCTGTCTAGCAGTTCATTGATGTTATTGACTTTATTAGCCATCTTGAAACGAAATGACAATGGATTGGAGGGGGAGAAAAAATTGCACACCTTGTTCTTCATCCGGTTTTGTACCTCAATCTTTCTTCGAAGAGCTTCATAGGCCAATTCATCCAACACATTCTCAGCATTGCAGATTGCATCCTTGAGTCTCTTTATCCATGTCATCATAGCATGTGATGTTATTTTCCGGTTCTCAGCATCATGTAACAAACCCTGAATGATTTCTAACCTTTCGCGAAGTTTTTCGAGGTCTTCCTTGAAACCCCATGCCAGGTTAATCTGGTTGGTTGCTAGAGGTAGCAACCTACTCAGGATTACATTGGCTGCTGGGATGAGCAAAGCCTCAGCCATGTTTTTCTTATGAAAACAGAAATTGGGCTTCGAAGGGAAAAAAAGCTTAGTGAGCAATATGAAAATACAACATTGTCTAATGCTAGCTTTTCCAGAAAGACTGCGGTTGTGTTTGGGTGTCTTCTGAATAACCCAGTTTTGAGTACATTTAACTGCCGCTTTATTCGTACCTTTTTAAAGCTTTTTTTCAGTTTTAAGTATATTTTTATTAATATCACCAAATGATAGGAAGTTGTCGGTAAGTTAGGGAAAGCCTCATGAAACTTGATTAGTCTTTCGGTATCAAACACGGAAAGGATTGAAAAGGACTCGAGACATATAAGTCAACTATTCAGGAAAAAATTAATTTTTTTCACAGCTTAAAAGAACTACTCCATAATTGATAACTATATATTAATTTGTGAAAAAAAATTGATTCTTTTTACCAAAAAAAAAAAAATCTCTCTAAAGACCTAGATTTGCGCGCAAAAAATTAATTAGAGATGGATGGAGTGATACTTGCACCCAACCAACAAAAAGCCCCAAAAAGAAACGTAGTTTTGGCCTTATTTGGTGCCTCCATTGTTTTTCCCAAATGCTTCCCATTCACTAAATTCTTTTAATCGCCCTGGGCCTATTAAAGCTTTGATTCTTATGAAGGTTCAACTTATACTTCTTTTTAGTTTCCAACCGTGGAATGTGGAGAAAAAAAAAAGAAGAAGAAAGAAATCTCTATTGACATGAAGACTGCACAATTTTCAAAAATGGCAGAACAATTCTCATTTCCCGATCATGTGGGGAAAGTTGGCCTTTCCTATGAACGAAGGCTCAATCTTTTTTTGCCATAGTTTATACATCAACGGGATTTAGTGGGGGTTAGTATGTTAGTCAACGGGGGTTCAGAGGTTATCCATAACCTCTGAACTCCAAACCTGCTCCTCGTGGGACTCGAACACTGGTTACTACTAGGGAGACACATGAGCAAACCAACTCAACTAAAATTGATTTCTCAGAGGCTCAATGTTCACCATGGTAGCTTTTATGACACAACTCTCGATTGGTGATACATGGAGTTTCTTTTCGTGGACATGAAACTCAACTTCTTAATATGACTCAACATAGTTTTCAGAATTTCAAAAAAAAAAAAAAACATTGATTTTAGAGTCCTTCTAACAAACCAGTTCTTTCGGATATTGGTAACTTGATTGATATTCTGCCTCTGCACATTCAAGGACAAAGAACTATCAAGCTAGCCCGGCCTTCTTGATATTAAAATGAGCTGCTTTTTCATAGGACCTTAAAATAATATTTTAAACAAATTAAACGGCTCCGATTATTAGTGTGGCACCCCGGAATGGATTCCCCACGATCTGGTGTACATTGAGCAAAACTTGGCCTTAATCTGCTATCTATTGATCCAAAAAGGAAAAAGGGTAGTGTTGTGTGTCTTTTTATCTCTAGGGTTTATTATATACATATCATTTCAAATTTTCAATGGAGAAAACCATTCTGATACGAGCCTGCAAACCATTTCAAACACATCCTTTAAAAACATGATTAACCCAATGGGGTGGGGTAACTGGGGTTACACAAACTATTTTCATAATCTGAGATGTTCATTTTTTGACTTCAGCCATGTAAATCATCCATGCATAATCGACAATAAATCGCACAAAGATAAGAACTGCTTGACTCAAATCCATTGATTAACTGTGAAGTTTATAATGGTCCACTTTTCCCAAGACAAAAATAAAAATTTCAGTATTTTTACCAATATTCGGTCAATCTAATTTTCTTTGCAAGTTTTTTTTCATATTATTTTCATTTTTAGCAGTTCATAACAATGATTTTACTAAATTTCCCCTCTAACTTTTATCGGTACCACTAGGAACCTGAGTTGGAACAATGTGCATATCAAAGGGGACCAGCGAGGAAGATGTTGTGGCCTATATGATCAAACTTGACAGAAAAACCCACACACAAAATACATATATTTACGTGATTTCCCAAAATTGGGTACTCCACCGAGGAATTGGAGCAATAACACTATAAACATGCTTTACATTGAGTTCTCTCAATTCACTGCACGCGCTTTGTGATTTTCATTGTCTATTGATGGCAACCCAAACGGCTGAGGATGAAATAGGATTTAAGAGTATGGGAGCCACCATGGCCTCCCAAGTCAACAGAAGATACCCGGCCCTTGTGTCTAGTCTAAAGCCTTGATTGATTCTTATGTATGAAGAGTCAATTAACTTGCACACTAAAGTTTCAAAGTACTGTTGAATTTGAACAAAGAAATCTCTATATATTGACATGAAGGCTAGCGATACAATTTTCAAAAATGGCAGAACAATTCTCATTTCCCAAAATTAAGCTTTCAATGCTTTTGTGCAGGAGGGTACGTAGCTTCTAAAAAACCATCCCCATCATGTGGGGAAAGTTGGCCTTTCATAAGAGCTTGATTGAAAGTTGGCTTTTCATATGAACGAAGGCTCAATGTTCACCATGGTAGCTTTCATGACACAACTCTCGATTGGTGATGCATGGGGTTTCTTTTCGTCGACATGAAACCCAACTTCTTAATATGACTCAACATTAACAAACCAGTTCTTTCGGATATCGGTAACTTAATTGATTCGTTCAATTTTGTCCCTGCACATCCAGGGACAAAAAATGATCAATCTAGCCCTTCTTGATATTAAAATGAGCAAGCTTTTCATAGGACCTTGAAACAATATTTTAAACAAATTAAACGGCTCCGATTATTAGTGTGACACTCTGGAATGGATCCCACACAATCTGGTGTACACCAAATGACGTACCAATTGTTTTTTTGAACCACAATGAAAGGTTGGAGCCCAATTGCATATCCCTCTCACCAGATTCATTTAGCCAAAAATCAAGCGATAGATAAAAAATAACCAATACGTAAAAATATCTTATCTTACAAGGATAAAAGAAAGTTGTTCCGACAAACGCAAGCATGTTTTTATGTGACGAACATCATAGAATTTGTGAATAACACAAATTTAACTTTTCGTATGGCATCTGTACATTACATATATTGAATCTCAGGGGTGATCCCAAAGGGTGCGAGGTGGGATCTGGGCCCTTGCACAACTCTAAATACACTTTGCGTATTATACTTATTTTCGGTTAATTAAGAAAAAAATTTTATGGGATTAGCACCTACAAGTCCTGTGAGTGGAAAAAAAATTCTTAAAAATTCTATGCGTGTGGGATAAAAATTTTCAAAATTTGAAGTTATCAATTATTTTTTAGGTTGCATGTATAAAATTAAATTGTGGCTTCGCACATCACATGATGTCGTCTCTTCTTCGGACCTCACAAGTAAAATAAAACAGTGCAGATATCATATATCGTTTATTGTTGATATGAAAATACACGTGATCTGAACCCCTGCTAAACACAAATCATGCGTCCGCTGTACAGTGACATGACAAATTTGCCATGTGCAACGTATATATGCCTTCAATATATTATCTGGAAGGCGAGGAATGATTCAACAATTTGATCATGACCTTGAAGCTGTTGACAGGATGATAAGTGGATTGGATGAAGTGAAATCATGTGGTGTTTCGTGAAGGAAGGTTCCCAAGCCAAGACCCCAGCAAATTGTTGAAGGTATAAATAATAAAGTTGTCCCTTTTTTTAACGGCTTAAGCTTTTAAATGAGTTATTGGTCAACAATCTAATACGGTATAGAGCAGGTAATAGATCATGTATTTGAACCAAGGACGGAGGGAAAGGGGAGCACGTGGGGGCACGTGCCCCCACTTGAAACTAAAATAATTTTGTTATATTTTCTCATATTTTACATAATTATGAAATTAAGTGTGCTACTACACATAAACAAGTGCATATATCTTGAAAATATACATATAAAACTAGTTTTATGTTTCAATTTCGTCATATGGTGCATTTATACTTGTTGATTTTCGAACTATTTTTCTACTTGGATCGATTCTTTCTTAATTGTATTTATTTTTAACTGTCTAAGAGCAATATTTTAAAATAATATCATTAATAAAACTATATCGATCATTTTAAAACTTGTCGATATTCATGTAAAATATACTCTCAAATTTTGTCTGAGATTTTGGACCTATTTTTACATAATTTAAGTGAAAGTAAATTTTGTAAAACATACTCTCAAAACTTGTCGATATTGCATGCAATGATTATGTAACAATCTTATTGTGGTTAACTAGAAAAATAAATTTTCACCACTATAATTAACAAGGTGCCCCCATTAAATGATATTTCTGAATCTGTCCCTAATTTGAACCTTACTGGCTACCTAATAGTAAAATATTTAGAGGTGTTTAATTAATTAGCCCACTCATAAAGGAGAGTCTGGCAACATGTGAGGGAGCGTGATTCAAGGTTGGAGACTGTGGCATCTATGGCGTCGAATTTCTCCTACAACTGTAAACAAAGCAAGAAGAGATGGAACTCGACAAAATCCTAAAAAAACACATATATCCATACGTTTAATCTCTGATTTTATCCTAAGCTTTGAAGATAAGAGAACTTTCCCTAATGCGTTACCATTTGAATAGAGCATCAATTTCACATACCCATTCAAGATTGTATTGGCTGCAGGGATGAGCAAAGCCTCAGCCATGCATGATAATACAAGGTTAAAGAGGAGGTGTTGTGATTTCCACAGATCGAGGATAAGAATTATATGGTGGAGGAGGACTTACGTTTCATGTTCAAAGTCTTCTCTGGTCATTCCGATCAAAAACAAAACAAAAACAGAAGTCTTGGTCATGGCCCAGCTATTTACTTGTCTTTTTTCTTTTTTCTTTCTTTTTTTGAGAAAGCACAACAATAATCCAGTGGAGTTAAGTTTCCTTTTAGTTTCCTAAATTGGACTATTCTTCCCAATAAAATACTTCCTACGTTCCTAAATAAATGTCAATATATTATCATGTAGGGAAAAATCTTGGGTGACGTTGGAGCAATTATTCCTGCAGGGAAAAATCTTTCTTGCTTAGAAGAGGGCACAGTGGAAAAAGTCCCAGGTAGTGAGACAGTGGAATCTGATGTAGGCTTTTATAACCTTTCAGAAGTAGGCTTTTTAAATGACAAAGAAGTTGAGGACATTCAACTAGTTGTGGATCTTAACCCAATTGAGAAGGCAAAGGATACGAGGAAAGGAAAACGGAAGCAGAAGTCGATAGAAAGTATGTTGGGCATTCCTAAATCCAAGAAGAAAGGTGGAAATAAGAAGGAAAGTGGTGCTATGTTTAGATCAGCTGTTGTTGCTGCGGCATTACCAATCTCTTCTGAAGGCATCAAGAGGACTCATCTAAATGAGGCTCAGGCTATCTGGACCGTTAACAAGATCATGGGTCTTAGTTATTCGGGTGATGAAAAGGAGCTTATTCGTCGAATCGCGATTATGGAAGCCAAAGATGAGGAAAGGGCTAAAGCGCATGATTTTCAACATAAGGATTGACTCTTAGGTGTCTATTTGGGAGTTGTCATTGTTATTTGTTGTTTTGTTTTGGTTGAGGTTTTCCTGATTGGGTGTATCCCTTTTGGGTTTTGCTTTGGGTCTTAGGCGTTAGGTGTCTCTTTGGGCGTGGTATTTTTGTTGGTTTCTTACCAACCATGGTTTGTTATTCTCTCCCCTTGGGTTTGAGTTGGCTTGTGATTGCTGGAGCTGTTGTTTCCCCTCATGGGTTTTCTTTTCTCTAGCTTGAAGCTGTCTTGGATCCCTTTAATCTTTGTAATTTGTTTCCAAAGATTAATAAATTTTTTGCCTTTCAAAAAAAAAAAAATTTATTCTCGTGGAAGAAACTTTCTTGACAATGCATCCGAATATCTGATGGCTGAGTTTCGTACACGCAGAGTTTGTCTTGCACTTTTACATAGGATTTCGGTCTGCACATACTTAAGACAGCAACGTTGAACAATTGAACTTAACTATTAAGCGAGAAACTCCAAACAATTTTCTATTGGACCAATTAACCAGCTGGTGGTATGGAAATTGGATTATTTTAACCTCCTCTCAAAGAGTGTAGGATAATAGGTAAAATGTGCATTCATATCTAAAAAATATGTATTGATATTTGTGAAAATGTTTTAATATCCGTAAGATATGTATTAATAGCAAAATTTGTTTGAAATTATTGGCATATTATCCTCCTCCGCCTAGTCGGCGGAGGTTAGCAAGACCGATAGGAATTTGATTGACCGGTTAAAGTTGAAGCCAACGGAAAGAGTACCGTATTGAGGATTTCGGCATTGTAAACCCTAGGTACGTACCTTTTAAGGTGTATCTCATCTTTTCTATGGTAAGGACTCGTTGATATCGACACCATGATATTTGTAATCAACTCCAGAAAAATGTAATATTTCAGTGGTACCATGCTGTCTCCGTTTTCTCATCTCTCTGATTGTCTTTAAACCCCGTATTCTTTTAGTAGTTTTTAAGGTTCAAAATTTACTTTTATAAGTTTGGTTAGCCTACAATTTATAAAACCAAATTACAATTCGATATATTTGTCCACAAAACTACTAATCATGGCTAGAATCTGGATGAAAAACATCGACTGATTTTGGCCTAATTTTCCTTTTTTTTCCTTCCCGTAATTGTTTTCTCAATAGGTCACAATTTCGCCAAAATCCGATGGAACTAACAGCCAACATTCAAAACTAAGGGAATTGATCCACACATGGCCAAACCGCAAGAAGTTTTAGTCAAAATTGGTCAACAAATTTTTTGGCAACAATCCAATGCCCAAAGGAAACTTAGTTTTGCATCAGAGAGAATATACAAATGAAAAGGGGAATCAGGATATGATTTACCTTGTTTTGCATCAGATGATTCCAGCATTCAACTCTGGTGAATGTACAAATGAAACCTTCAGTACAATTGGTGCTGAAATCCCATGAAGATTTCAAGAAACTGAAAGGGAGGGGTTAACGTATGGGCATTTGTTCATCTACCGATGGAGATCAAGTTATGGAGGCCAATCGGACAACAACATGGTTTACACAACAATCATATCGACAAGAACAGCAAAAAGAACATGACAGTCGATTTCTTGTTCCACAAACAAAACACAAAGGCTTCTTGTCTCAGATGCTAGAACCGAGACGACAACAGAAGCCCTGCTTTAGTTACTTTTGCGAGTGCATCGCAAAAAAGCTGCTACATTATCAATTTCTAGTTACAAAAACACACTATCCTTTGGGAAAAAAGGAAAAGAAAAAGGTCTAAATTGTCAGACAGGCTATGATTCTTCGAATAACTGATTGCAAAGATCCAGGATTGAAGCAAAAGAAAGGGTAGACCGCCCCGAATGCAAAGCAACAAACTGCATCTTCAATTCAAATTTCCTTCATCCTGGAGAAAAACAAAGTACAATGCCAGCATAAGAACAAGATCATGAGGTCTCAAATAGAAAACATAAAAGAAAAGGTAAGTGTGGAACAGTGGAAGCTGTTACAAATATGATCTGAGAGCCGGAATTCATATGAAAAATCATTTTTCGATGTTGAAGGCTTGTGTCAGCAAAATTACAGACACAACTCAATCCACTCATGATTCAACAATCTTAAAAGCACACGCATTTAGGGTTGTAAAAATGGAGATTTAACTGATGACGGTCGAAATAAGTTCCAGCAACCCAGTTTTGAGATTGGACTTTTCCATCTATCCATTAATCTGCCTCTAATTGGTAATAAGCTTAGATCACAAGCTTAATTACCAATTTCTGGAAAATATGCATTCAATCAGCAGGCAAACATTCTCAAAAAATATGAACAGAGACAAAGAACGCATGGCTAAAGCAAATAATGAGCAGAAAAGTGTGTAACAACATATTTATGAGCCAGTAAGACCTTTGAGAACCGAAGTATTACCATGAGTTTGTCATATAGACTTATCGCCCCGTCTCGAATACTCGGGAATTGAAACACCTAAAACTGCTGAAAAAAGGGGGAAAGAAAAGTGTGGGCTACCACAGCCCCAGGTGGATCGGGGCGGCCCGAGAAACATGTTTTAGATTCATAAAATTAAAGAGTCGCCACCCGAATTTATGGTTCGCCACCCGAGAAACCATTTTATTTTTAAAATGAGGTTTGACATTGAAAATCAAAGATCATTGAGGATTCGAAAGCCATGTTACGAGAAGGAAAGATTTTTACGGCACCCCTCTCGCCCGACGCGATATCAGTCTCTACTCAAAATTTGTGAAATTTTATTTATAAATATTTTGTTTCATAAACAGCCAGCACATATCCACAGGTACATCAGTTAAGCAGTGTCTACATGTCCATGTGTACAGTATATGATGACAAAATGGCATGAAATGAATAATAGCAGAAGAATGAACTGTCGACACTGGAATCACTCTTGAGCGCTCAGGAGTACTGCTGAGCAACCCTGCAAGTTTTGGTTAGAGTAGGCATATTCTGATACTTCAAACCGGAATATAAAGCTATTAACATACACCAGAGCTGAGCAAAGGGTTTAAACAGTCAAGAACTAGTCTTAACCATCCTTGCCTTGCCTCCTTGCAACTAAAAACAAGCTTATTTGGGCGCTCGAAGATCGACCTAGTGCACACCCAGTACTTATTAACTTTCACCAAGAGCACCACAGAAGACTAAACAAATTGCAGCAAGAAAGAGGTACTCTTGAGCGCTCAGGACTGGTTCTAAGCGCTCTGGAGTGAGCTGCAAACCCAGTTTTATTTTAGGCAGAGAATGGATCCCACTTTGCCATACCTGTGTTTATATTCTGTTTCCTGAAAGTACAATATTCTGATAATGGTAAAATATTTGATCTCGACCAAATATTGGAGAAAACGATTTCCAACTTTCAGAAAACAACATCCATGTTTGTATGTCATAATGAAACCACTTTATTTATAAAAACAACTCATTTCCACTGGATACTCATTAAAAATACAGAAAATGAGGGTGAAAACAGTCCTAAGTGCTCAGGAGTGCCTCCAGTAGACTGAAAATTCTTTTTGTCATCTCTTGCTCTTGTTTTTACACTAAGGTCATCTCAACCACACACCCAATATGAAGAACTGGAGTGTGCTGAGTGACCTCCCTTAGAAGGAAAAACAACCCTTTGATTGAAAAAGTAGAGAGATTTCTACCTTTGTGGATTAGAACCTTGCTTCTTGAATGATCTTGAGGGGATGAAAAAGATGGAAAAATACAAGAAGTCAGAAACAAAGATAGTTCTAAGCTTTCTGTATATTTCTTGATTTTTTTGGTATTTTTTTTGGATTTTTTTGAAGATTTTTGAGTGAAAATGAACTTTGAAGAGTGAAAAGTAGAAGTATGTTTTTTTGTTTTAGCAATGGAGGGTTTGGATGGCAAAGGATTCCGTGTCCCCATTCAGCTGATAATAGGGGGTATTTATAGGGCTAACATACCATATGGTTTTTGAATTTTGAAAAATAAAATAAAAAATAAATGGAAAATATTTTGGGAGGGAAAATGTTCATCATTTGATTCCCTGCAGACTGTGGTTGAGTGTGGTGCAGGGCAAGACCTGCGTTGAGCAGCTGCAATAATGGTTTTTATGAAAAGTGAAGAGCTCAAGCATCCATTGGGCAGCACAATAGTCCTGAGCACTCGGGAGTGGTCCTGAGTGCTCGGGAGTGAGCTTGGTCTGGGGTTTTGGGAATCAATTTTGAGCGCTTGGGAGTAATCCTAAGCGCTTGAGACTGACTTTAGCACTTTTGTTTTTGAAAACAGATCCCCAAGAAGCAATGTTCTAATTAGTCCAAGGCTTATTTTAATCCAAATTCGTCCTAATTAGTCCAAGGTTTATTTTAATCCAAATTCGTCATCGGTGAGCCTCAAAGCCCCAAACTAAGGAAATTCGAGAAGTTCAAATCGGGGTGTCTACAAAAAGAAATAAGTATCATAGCTAATTTGTTCACTGGTCTTACAAAATTATGCAAAGAGGTACTAGAGCATTTTAATTTGATTCTTAGGATGCATCATCAAATGGACCTTGAACATTTTTAGTTCGTATTTACACGTACTGAGTGCTCAGTAGACACAAGAACAGGTTACAATAACCGTTTCACTTACAGGATTTAAATACATCAAGGAGCAAATTAGTTAAGAACTACTTTCTGCAACCCCTGTTTTTTTATTGTTGCAGAGTTCTCAGAATTCCTAGCGGCTAGTTGTGTAAGACCGAGAGAACAGAGGGTACCACTGAGGTCTGAAAATAAGCAAACAAAAGAAAATTACATGATTCAGTTCGTAGGGGAGTTTCATGCTTCATCTTCAAGGAGAGGGTACACTTCAGCTCACTGTATTTGTGTATTGTCTGAAAGCCCAATAATCACACCAAATAATTAGGTCAGATAAAATTTTCCATGGATTATTTCACATATGCACATGGACAAGACGCACCCATGTGTGTCGTGTGTGTGTGTACATATAGTCCGGATCAGGTCAGAACGCTTTTACCGTAGCTTAAGCTTAGGTCCAGACCACGCTCACAGCTGTTGGAATGTGTTTTCAATGTTCCAGATCTGCGGATGGTTTATGACCGGTCATAAATCGCCTGCGAATCCGAACAATTGACACAATTCAACGGTTGTGAGCGTGGTCCGGACCTAAGCTACGGTCAGGGCGTCCGGATTGAATCCGGACTATATATATATATATATATATATAGAGAGAGAGAGAGAGAGAGAGAGAGAGAGAGAGAGAGAGAGAAGTGATAGGCAAAGAGAAGGAGTCAATGAAACACTCAATTCCCAAGAATCAGTTACCTATTCGAATGGATGGAATATGAGCAATCTTGTGCCAATCTTCGCCAGTTCCCTTTTCACATCTTTTCACAAGGAGGGGACACTCAAATATATTCAAAACTTTAAGAGATGAAAGGTTGCCCAGCCACTCCGGCAAAGATTCCAACACACTGAATCGGTGAATTTCCAAAACTATCAAGGCAGGGAGGTGCTCAAGATGATCAGGCAGAGACTTGACCTCTGGCCATCCCCATAAAGTTAGATAGTCCAAGGAGGTGAAATGGGTTGATGGTGGTGATGCAACACTTGTGGAGGGCCATGGGAAATATCTATACTCCTCCCCGAATCCACCTATATACAAGGTTAGAAGGCTGGTGGTGCAAAACAGCCCCTCCTCCCAACAACTGCCCCAATTTGGACTGGATATAATCCGCAGGTCTTTGAGGGCTGTGAGGCTGCATAATGCATCTGGATTGGGTGTTTTTAACTTTGGACACTCAATTAGGTTTAAATGTTGAAGGGTTGGTTGTAGCAGCCCTTTCGGTAAAACCCATCAACTCCGGGAAATCTGTAATGTAAAATCGTTGAAGGGACGTCAAGCCGTTGAATGTTGCGGGCATTTTTAACTTCGGACACCAGCGTATGTATATATTTACAAGGGTTGGTTGTAGCACCCCTTCTGGCAAACTTGTCAACTCCGGGCAGGATTGAATTGTAAGCTTTTGAAGGGATGTTGAGCCCTTGAATGCTGCTTCTGTTTCATCAATAGGACCCATCAGGTTATAGCAATGATATACATACACATTTCTAACTTCTCAAGAAACCTTAGATTTTCCGGCTGGTTTGAAGTAACTCAGCCCATCTATTTCTACAATTGCCATATCCTTTTTGGGGAAAACTATGGTGTCCCCCGTTTAAGGTGTCCCCTTTATGCCTCCGAATGGTTAATCTTATGCCTTCGAGTGATTAACATTATGTCTTCGAGTGGTTATATTTATGACAGGAGGACACCGTAAAAAATTAATATAATAATAATAATGTTACGCCATTTTTGAAAAGTGTTATGCCTTTTGAGTGGTAAAATGGCCATTTTTTAAAAGTGTTATGCCTAATTTTATGAAAAAAAAATGTTATATATGCATTCCAATGGTAAATGTTGTGCTTTCGAATGGTTAATGTTATGCCTTCGAGTGGTTATGTTATAGGGGGATACGGTACACACAAGAGGGGGATACCACAGCATTATCTTCTTTTGTTTGGAACATGGAGATAGGAAGAGAAAAGAAGCGACAGTTTAAAATTTTTCTCTCCCCTTGTTTGGTTTGACAGAAAAGAGGCAAACAAATTAGAAAAATAGAGTAGAAATTACAAAAAAATTTCCTTTCATTTTTCATTTTAATTTTCTCATCTCTTCCCTCATTTTTCAAAAGTTCCAAATAGAACATTAGGGATTCTCTACTTCCTTTCCAATCTTCCATTGTGGCTTTTGTTTGTTTGGACAAAAAATATTTTATCAATTTCGGGGTTTGGTGCATAAACTTGGAGTACACTACTTTTAAAGGTAAAATATTTTATCTCCACTAGAGGAAATGACTTACAGAGCAAAAAATTATAGTTAAATTACGTTCTTCTATCTTAAGGACAAACTAGTTTGCTAATTGCAGACCTACTTGGACCTCAAGACCTTGAAAGCAACTTTTTCTTTAGACAACACCAATGTTGTACCATAAATTTTAGACGATTTCTATTGCGACTTAATTATATGGCATGCACCTTGATAAGTGCCAAAATATACATATTTTGGCCCTCCAATATACATTTATTAGTACTTTATTTTTGTTAACTGATTTTTATTATGTGTTTTTATGTTTATAGGTTGTTCGAGCTCGGTTTCCAATAATTTGGGTAAAAAGAAGAATTTATAGAAGTTCTACATCAAAATACAAAGTCCTTCGAAGTTGAATGGCTAATGTCTCATTATGTGAAGTCTAAGGACCTTTATGTTATTAGGGTTTAAAGCCCTACTCCTACAATATATAAAGGAGGCTACTGACTTCGGAAAAAAGAGGTATCGGCAGCCTTTGAAAAGGGATAGTTTCCACGCACGGTTTTTATTCCCTCGGCACTGACGAAACAGAGGGACAAGCGGCGGTGAATCTTCTGGGATTCATCAAGCATAAAAAAAGAACGGGGCTGCCGAGGTTTTGTTCCGAATATTATTTTTGCCTCTTCTGAATATACAGTTTTTCTTCCGAGTTTTATTTCTTTTAAGTTATTTAAAGTTTTGTTCAATTACTAGCAGTCCGGTAAATCGTTTTAATTTATGTTCTTAATACAAGTTGTTCTTTTGTTTTTATTTGGTTTGGATCTCTTGTTTGTTTTTCATATCGAGCAATAGAAGCGTGTTTCAAGTTAATGTTTCTTCTTTTTCATGCATAATGAGTAAGTAGTTTTTCTGAGGTTTGGTCGCTGGGTAAAGGTGCGTTGCGACCCATTAGGATTCGTCTCGCAATTTTTCTGTACATTAATTTAATTGAATAAATTTAGTTGGTGAAAACTATGTCCGTTGGACGAATCCGAGGCATTGCCGGGATTCATGTGAGCGGGAACGGGGGACCAAAACCTATTCGCCGCTGTGTACGGGACCGGCAACCTTAGGATTCGCATCTTTCGGAGTTTCCAATTCTCCCTAAATTTAACCGTTTTTAGAACCTTGAAAAGCGAGCGGATTCTGATTGGGTAGCGAGGGCCGAATTCCCTACGACCGTGCCTCTCTTTTTAATCATTTGAGCAAGTTATCTGTTAGTGTTAGTTAATTAATCAATCAAAAGACAAGGGGTGGCTACCTAAGAGCCCATTTAATCAGTAACAATCCGAGTTTTTAATCAGCACACATCACCGTCTTTGTGGATTCGACTCCGGACTTACCGGATATTGTGCTATATCGGTTTCCGCCCTACGCTTGGGGCAACCCATTATTTTAGGACTAGGAATCGGTCAAGTATTTTTGGCGCCGTTGCCGGGGACGGTAACATGTGTTAAGAATTCGGGTAATTATTTTTTATTTGTTCTCTTTTTAGTTCTTTTTTTTTTTAATTGTTGAAAAGCAAAAAAAAAAAAAAAGAATGGCCCATTTTGCAAGGTGGTATGGAGGTTATGCAAGACAATTTGATTGTCCAGTGTCACTTCCTATATTTTATGGTTTTGGTTCAGAAAATCCTTTTTCACATGTTCATAACCTTGAGGAAGCTTTTGGTAGCGATGAAATGGCTCTTTTACATGTATTTTCAGCATCTTTGCGTGATAGTGCTCTAGATTGGTTTAATTGTTTGAGTCCAAGATTGACATGGAGTGAGATTGTAATACAATTTTTCAATCATTTCAATCCCTCATATGAGACTCATATGCTTTTAGAAGAACTATCCGATTTCTCTCAACATGATGATGAGTCTCTATCACAGTGTTGGGAGCAATTTAAAAATTGCGTATTCTCTTGGTCGAGTTTTAATTGTGAGCTTGGCAGTCTTCTGGCTACCTTTTGCCGTGGTTTAAATCCTAAGACATTCGAGATGGATTTTAGGTCCACTGACGAATTTCTGGATAAAAACCCTGAAGATGCTTGGGATTTCTTAGATGAATTAACCCAAAAGCTCCAATTTTGCGAGTTGACTGAAAGTTCTGAGGATACCAATTTTGATGCTAGAGAAAAAGAGGAAATAGAGCCGCTTCCCGAGGATACCAATTCTGATGCGAGAGAAAAAGAGGAAATAGAGCCGCTTCATGAGGATATTAATTCTGATGCGAGAGAAAAAGAACAAATAGAGCTACCTGTCATTAGTGAAGGCTATCTGCCTTTTGAGGAGTCATTGCCTATAGTTGCAATAGGTTATATGCCTTTTGAGGAGTCATTGCCAATAGTTGCACTGAATAATCAAGTACTCTCAGCTCTAGATTGTGCCACCCCTACTACTGAATCTCCACTTTTGCAAGAGTTTTTAAATGTAGAGCTGATTGCTTTTCTTGGTGTTGATAAATTTAATTTAGTTTATCATCCATATCTTGTGGACTTTGTCAACGCTTTGAAAATTGATCTAGTTTGGGCTAAGCACTTAGTTGAACTTAACTGTCTAAATCGAATTCGGCATATGCGCTATTCGAAGTATCTTATTTTGTGGCATGGTCGAATTCAATTTTTGATAAAAGGTGTAGAATGGAGTGCTATGTTCATTGTCTTAGCTCTCGTTGAAATAATAAATATTCGGTACCTGCGTTTGGCTGTTCGTATATGATTTTTTTTTTTTTTTTGGTCCGGTATAGCCACCCGTTTCTCACTTGAGAAATAGGGAGAAAAGTAATACCCGTGTCTTTCGCGTGAAGAAAGTGGATGGTTTTTGTCTTTCATTTTATTTCTTGTCTTGTTTATTTCTTTCAGTTGTTTTTCTTGTTTGTTTTGGAGACTAACATTTTGCGGGTTGTTCAATCTAAGTTGGGGGGTCTCCCTCTAAACGTCATTTACTCTACTTAGCCCCTCCTTTTCAAGGTGATATCTCTCCTCTCTTATGTGTTTATGTCCTATCGTTATTTTTCATGCTTTCAATGCGGACATTGAATAGTTTAAGTTGGGGGGAGGGATCACTTTGTTCTTTTTTTTTTTAAAAAAAAAATTTTAAAAAATACTTGTTGGATCTTGTTTGCTTGAGTCTTGGAGCTTGCGATATTTACTTGTTGGTTGCTAGTGTTGAGAATTATTGGACATTACTTGAATATGATGTTGCATGGTAGTTCTTTTTGCTAACTTGGTGATAGGAATTTATTATGGCATACACTCTCTTAGCATCTTTGCACTGCACATTTTTTGGATCTTGACTGCTTGTGAGTTGTGACTTGAGTGCTTTCAATGGCTAGATTAGTGGAGACTTATGCCCATGTGAGCTTTAGTGCCTTGCCTTTCTTTGGAGTGGTGTCACATAAATTCTTCGTTTGTCGTAAAAAAAGAAAAAAAGAAAAGCTTAATCGTTGTCGATCTCATTATCTTTGTCGTCAAGTATTGGGGCTTAATGCATGTCAATTACTTCTTCTTTTGGGAATGGAACGTTGCATTGTCGTATTGCCCCTAGGAGATGATAGTAGGCCATTTTTGTGCTTTGAGCCGGTTCGTTTCTTTTTCTTAAACACTTTATCCCTTGCAAGCCACATTGTGCCTTTTGCATGAGCCTTTTTCTTGTTAAGCTTCACCAATCATATTGTGTCTTGAGAATGACAAGTTAATCATGTGAAGGTTAATTTTTGAAAAGAATAGAGAAAGTGTATTTGAGAAATATGCTTGAAATGTGGTGTGTTCTTCCCCATCGCTAAAAAGGAAAAAAATTGAGAAACAAAAGAAGAAAGAAAGGAACTTGAATGAAAAAGGGGAAGATATCCATGCATTTGTGTGAAGAAAGAAATGTGTGAACTTCATAGGGGAATTGTGTGAAGGGTGAAGAATATAAGGGATATGGCGGAGTTGAAAAGAGTTGAAAGAGGGCGCACATTATTATTTGTCTTATGTGTATTGGCCTATTCTCAGACACTTGATTATGTCTTACCCTAACCTTGAAACACTTTTCTTTACCTGATGATATAACCGAATAAAAGTCCTATTTGATCTAAGGGGCAATGGGTTGTGGATCGAAGGATAGATAGTCTTTAATGCTTGACATTCCTTTCATGAGATCATGTGACTACCTTAAAAAGCTTTCTCTTCATGTCTAAAGTGTGCGAGTTACTTTGATTCCTTATTGCATAACTTCCGCTCACACACATTGAGAGTTTATTAAATGCACCATGTTTCGAGCGTTTTCTTTTGTTGAGTGCATGACACAGTGAGAATTGAAGTTGAGACTCGGTCCGGAGAAAGTACTTGGTTGTGGTTCACTTGCGATTAAGGTCCTTACTCACACACACTAAGCTTGGATGCCATGATTTATTTCTATGTTTTGATAGCCTTCAGAACTATTTTCGCATATGCTATATTCTTGGCATTGGCATATCAATGAGTCGCATTGCAGATTTTTGGGTTTCAAATAAAAGGATCCGCGGTGTTTTGTGGGTGATCACTGCTGAAAACCCTCACGAGACTTCACTCGTCTTACCGGGGCCACCTGGGAGTTTAAAAGAACTATCAGTTTTAATTTGTTTTCTTTATTTTCTTTGCTCGAGGACTAGCAAAGTGTAAGTTGGGGGGCGTGATAAGTGCCAAAATATACATATTTTGGCCCTCCAATATACATTTATTAGTACTTTATTTTTGTTAACTGATTTTTATTATGTGTTTTTATGTTTATAGGTTGTTCGAGCTCGGTTTCCAATAATTTGGGTAAAAAGAAGAATTTATAGAAGTTCTACATCAAAATACAAACTCCTTCGAAGTTGAATGGCTAATGTCTCATTATGTGAAGTCCAAGGACCTTTATGTTATTACGGTTTAAAGCCCTACTCCTACAATATATAAAGGAGGCTACTGACTTCGGAAAAGGATCTATCGGCAGCTTTTGAAAAGGGATATTTTCCACGCACGGTTTTTATTCCCTCGGCACTGACGAAACAGAGGGACAAGCGGCGGTGAATCTTCTGGGATTCATCAAGCATAAAAAAAGAACGGGGCTGCCGAGGTTTTGTTCCGAATATTATTTTTGCCTCTTTTGAATATACAGTTTTTCTTCCGAGTTTTATTTCTTTTAAGTTATTTAAAGTTTTGTTCAATTACTAGCAGTCCGGTAAATCGTTTTAATTTATGTTCTTAATACAAGTTGTTCTTTTGTTTTTATTTGGTTTGGATCTCTTGTTTGTTTTTCATATCGAGCAATAGAAGCATGTTTCAAGTTAATGTTTCTTCTTTTTCATGCATAATGAGTAAGTAGTTTTTCTGAGGTTTGGTCGCTGGGTAAAGGTGCGTTGCGACCCATTAGGATTCGTCTCGCAATTTTTCTGTACATTAATTTAATTGAATAAATTTAGTTGGTGAAAACTACGTCCGTTGGACGAATCCAAGGCATTGTCGGGATTCATGTGAGCGGGAACGGGGGACCAAAACCTATTCGCCGCTGTGTACGGGACCGGCAACCTTAGGATTCGCATCTTTCGGAGTTTCCAATTCTCCCTAAATTTAACCGTTTTTAGAACCTTGAAAAGTGAGCGGATTCTGATTGGGTAGCGAGGGCCGAATTCCCTACGACCGTGCCTCTCTTTTTAATCATTTGAGCAAGTTATCTGTTAGTGTTAGTTAATTAATCAATCAAAAGACAAGGGGTGGCTACCTAAGAGCCCATTTAATCAGTAACAATCCGAGTTTTTAATCAGCACACATCACCGTCTTTGTGGATTCGACTCCGGACTTACCGGATATTGTGCTATATCGGTTTCCGCCCTACGCTTGGGGCAACCCATTATTTTAGGACTAGGAATCGGTCAAGTACACCTAAACAACACAAAGTAAAATTCAAAAAGATATTTCACATGAATTTTTTTTAATTATAAAAGTATTTTTCGGTAGACACAAACAGATCAGCCTAAAGTGGCAATGCTCTCGTGATCCATGTCTTCCCGTAGGAGCAGGGATTGTCTATACCTAATTTAATGGGAATTATGGTGAAAATGAAACAATGGAATAAGTAACTGTACGTTGAATGGTAACAACTGACCTGGAATGGTTATCAACTTGGGGCATTTTTCGATATATACATCCTCGAGACGCGGAAAGGAGTCTATCATACTCGTGGAAAAGGCGAGCAATGACGATACGTCTGACCATTCTTCTAGTTGAGGCATATTAACAAGTGTTAATTCACTCAATGTTGGAAATACTCTTGGAGCAGCTGCCTCACTACTACCGCAATTATCGGAAATCCATTCGTTTCGTCCATATGACAATCGCAAGATGCGGAAGGTGTCCGAGTGATGGGACTTGCTCACAGCGACAGTATCTTAGCTCAATCCTCACCAATTTTTTAAGCGAGTGGGCATCTCTACTCATCCACGACACCCATCTTCTTCCTCCAAAATATTCTAGAATTAGTCCCTTAATATTCCGGTGAGGTGTGAGTCCTTCCAACACGTCCCCATGGTTATTGTCGGACTCTTCGAGGTTTTTGTCCCAATGAAAGTGCAACTCTTGAATGTCTGATTTCTCCAATATTTGAGCCTTCTCTGCTTCTTCCTTGTCTTTCACGTGCTGCAAATCATAAACATGTAATCTACCTCTTAGCTTGTTTAAGCTACCCAACTCTTCAATTCTATGGCCACTCTTCTCGCCCACAACAAAGAATAGTAATGTTTGCAAAGATGTCAACTGCCCAATATTCATTGGCATCAATTTCCTATTTCAATCGTTGTCTTCAAGATAGAAATGTCTCAAGCTAACCATGTTGTGGAAATCTTTTGGAAGCTCTTCCACT
Source organism: Rhododendron simsii (assembly GCA_014282245.1). Lineage (NCBI taxonomy): Eukaryota > Viridiplantae > Streptophyta > Magnoliopsida > Ericales > Ericaceae > Rhododendron > Rhododendron simsii. The sequence continues at coordinate 3,433,286 of CM024961.1, read as the reverse complement.
TCCCACGGTAGTTTCAATGTTTTCAAATTGTAGAGCTTGGTGATAAAATTTGGGATTTTCACAATAGAAGTCTCCGTGAGGTCAAGAAACCTTAAATGTATGCACTTGCATAATTTACTAGGCAACTCTTTTGCAAAAGATTTTTCTTCCACAGAAGATTCTTCTAAACGCATGACACGTATATACCTAAAATCTTTGGTGTTCTGAGGGAGATGTCCTTCTAAAAATAGTGTCCTTAGTTTTCCAATATTTTCTTTTGATATATCTAACCGTGTTTCTTTTGTAAAAAATAAACACAGATGTTCAATATCATGATAGTTCTTCACCTCACTAGCTTCCAGGGTTAAACAAGTACCCTGTGAGACACGGAGTGCAAGATCATGAACAAGATCATGCATCTTACAACTTGTGATATTTTTGTACTCATCAAATTCCACTTCCTGGAATAATGAATTGCGCAACAAGTTATGAAAATACTCATTGCCTACCTCTTCCATTTCCACCTTGCTTCTTGAAGAAGGTTTAAGATATCCTAGACCCATCCAAAGTTGAATCAACTCAACCTTATAATAATATTGTCCTTTGGAACAATAGAACAGTATGCAAATGCTTGTTTCAAAGATGGTGATGTTAAATGGTCAAAACTAAGTCTCAAACCTGGAAAAATCCCTTCTTCATTTTCGAGTAAACTCCATGTTTCACTCTCCTCGATGGACTCCCATTCTTGTTCATCCTTCTTCGCGTACAGTAAACCTCCTAATGAGTTTACCGCTAATGGCACACCCTTACACTTTTCTACCATTCTTCTACCAATATCCAATAAAGTTTGACTTTCACTTGGTCCTCCATTTGCAAATGCTCTTTTCCTAAACATCGCCAAACAATCAGCTTTCGATAGTGTCGTCAACTGATGGGTGCAAGACGGAGATGTTCGCATTGCTGATACAACGTCCATACTACAGGTAGTAACTAAAATTCTACTTTCCTTAGAGCCACCTATTCCTATCAAAGAATTTCTCAAGTCTACCCATAAATCTGGATTTGTATTCCAAACGTCATCTAATACAAGCAATTATTTTTTCCCATTTAGTTTTTCTGTAAGCTTTCTCACTACTCCTTCAATGTTTGGTGTCTCAGATTTATCTCCAGTAAGAGATTGCACCATCTCATTCAAAAGCCTTACTACCTTGAAATCATCAGATACACAAATCCACATTCTCTCTCCAAAACCATTCAAAACTTCCACTTTTTTGTAAACTACCTGAGCCAGAGTTGTCTTTCCTAGCCCAGCCATTCCTACAATGGCAGTGACAGGTAACTCACCCTCCACGTCAGAGCGTAGTAACATCTCTACCACTACCGAAACGTCACCATCCCTCCCCACGATTTCTGTCTCACCTATAAAAGTTATAGTTGTCCTAAATTCCCTAGGTTCAACAATAGCACCTATGAGTTGCTCAGCTGGTTTAAGACCGACATCATTTGCTTCGTTACAAATTTTGTCTAATAGTTTATTGATGTTACTGACCTTATTAGCCATCTTGAAACGAAACGCCAACGGATTAGAGTGGGAGAATATGTTGCTCACCTTGTTCCCCATCCGGTTTTGTACCTTTCGTCGAAGATCTTCATAGGCCAACTCATCTAGCACATTCTCAGCATCGCAGGTTGCAGCTTTGAGATCCTTTAGCCACACCATCATAGTTTGTGATGTTATTTTCTTCTTCCCAGCATCATATAACAAGGCCTGAATAATTTCTAACCTTTTGCGTAGCTTGTTGAGGTCTTCCTTGAAAACCCATGCCGGTTTAATCGGATTGTCAATCTGCTTGGTTACTAGGGAAAGCAAACTCACGATTCCATTGAGTGCAGGGACGAGCATAGCCGTCTCGATCATGTTTTTGTTATGAAAACAGAAATTGGGATTTGATGAGAGAAATGCTTGGTGAATACTTTAGCAAAGAGAATACAAGAGGCGGGGTGTTGTAATTACAATCTGAAGAAAGAAATTGAGATTTGAAGAAAGAAATTCTCGGTGAACAATTAGCAAGAGAATACAATAGTAAGAGTAGGGGTATCCGTGTTATAAGAGCATCTCCAACCCATACTCCATTTCTTCATTTTGGAGGAAAAACATTTTCCAACCCATCCTCTTAAACTCTCCTCCATTTGGGAGGAAGAACTTTGATCCTCTAAATATAGAAGATGAAGGAAAAAATAAAGGATCTCCACCAAATATGTGTTGGAGTTGAGAAATAGAGTATTGGGTTGGAGTTGAGATAAATAGTACAATCCTTTAAATCTACTTTTCAAATAAAATAGGTTAATTTAATCCTCTCAACTAGAAATTTGGAGGGTGTTGGATTGAAGATGCTCTAAGAGCATCTCCAATCCAATACTCTATTTGAGAGTATCAAAATACTCTATTTTATTCATAAAGTGATTTTAGAGGAAATCACTATTCCTATTTACTCCAACCACAAATCCTCTATTTTTCCCTCTAAAATTTCCCTCCAAAATTAACCTCTACCAATTCTCTCCAAAATTAACCTTTGCCACAACTACCCCTCCTGTTTTTTTACTCCAGTTTTGTTTCCCCATCCCTCCCATTTGTTCTTTACTCCAATTTTCTAGAGCCCATGACTTCCGCTACCTTTCTAATTGATGGGGCTCTATCACAATTTACTAATTATGCAAAAGAAATGGAAGAACAGGAGGAGGAAGATGACATACTACTCCAATTATATGTCTCCAACACCACCACCATCTCCCAGTATAGGCCTGTGCAAAATACCCGCGTACCCGCGGGTCCGACCCGACCCGACCCGACCCGAAGGGTCTCGGTCGGTTTTGAACAGGTATATCGGACGGGTACGGGTTGGATTTTGGTAAAAAATGGGTCTCGGTTCGGGGTTCGGGTCCTTATGAAATGGACCCGTCGGGTCCGACCCGCCCGACTATATTACTTGTATAATATATTATATATATTATACATATATGTTATGTCCTACACTGGTACACCCATTTAATGCTAGTGCAGCCTTGCAGGTTTCAAAACCCACGCCTACTTTTGACTGAAAAGTTGTTCTGAACTTCTGTACTTCAAAACTCACACTTTATCTTTATTCTTTAAAATTTAAATACCCATCCCTTCTCTTTCTGCATCAATTCTCTCTTTTCAAGAGAAAAATCAGATTGAAGCCATAGAAGGGAAATGCAGATGCGGCTTGCCTTTTCTATCACTTGCCTTTTCTCTCTTCTATCACTTGCTTTTTCAGAAGTTTTCAGCGTAAAAAGTGGATCTGATGGAGAACGGCGTCGCCTCTGCCTCTCTCTCTCTCACATTCCTCGCGTCCGGCGTCCACTTTCGACCTCGGAACGACGGAATCAATGAAGCTCTGAAGATCACAAACGGCTTGCTCTCTCTCTCAATTTTGTTCTGAGTTTTTCCATTTTTGCAGTTATGTTTGGCTGAGATCTGAGATTTGATTTGTTCGAACTTCTGAGATTCATTTAGCCCAACCCGACGGACCCGACGGACCCGACCCGACAAAAACATTCGGTTTCACGGACGGTTTTGGTAGTTCTGCGGATCGGGTACGGGTTCGAAAATAGGCTACCCGACTAGTCGGGTCGGGTTTCGGGTTAAGGCCGAACCCGACCCGGGCCGACCCGTGCACACCCCTATCCCAGTATATAGAATAGGAGGATCAACCAGTACGTAAACGCCGTAGAGGATCGATTTCCGGGCACAAAGTCATTGACCACCAAAGGGAAGCAGCTCATCTACCAGTTGCTGAGGAATTAAGGTGAATAGTGTTATAGAGGGATCCTCCATATTTTCTCCCATCTTCTAAATATGGAGGATCAAAATTCCATCCTCTCAAATAGAGGAGGCTTGAGAGGATGGGTTGGAGAAATTTCACTCTCAAATGGAGAAATAGAGCATAGATTGGAGATGCTCTAAAGGGTAGGATATGAAGTTTGATAGTAATCTGAATTTTTTAGTCAAAGATTGGAGTGAATGTGGAGGAGAACATCAACCGTGGATTTGGTTACGTGTGAATTAAGAGGTGAGGGTGGGAGGGGTCAGAACCAAATGGTCTAATATTTGACGTTGAGGATAAATATTTGGGTACGTGTGACAAAATCAGTAAATCGAAACAGAAGTGAGAGAGAAAGAGAGAGAATCTTGTTCTATTATTTCCTGAACTGTTTTTCGGGAATGACTTCGGTGTCCCCGATCATTTTGAGGACATCGTAACTTTTGGCATAACAAAATCATTATAAGTATAATCAAAAGTCCTAGAGGTGGCAAATGGGCGGGTTTGGGTGGGTTGAAACGGGTTGTGGGTCAAATATGGACGGGTCAAATATGGGTCAAGTAGTAAACGTGTTGAAACGGATCGGGTCAAATATGGGTCAGTTCAAACCCAAACCCGCCCAACCCGACCCATTTTTTCCTTTCCTTTTTTTTTTTTTTTTTGCGCTTTTTTTTTTTTCTCTTTTTTTTTTTCGTCCCCCTTCTCCTTCCTTCATTTCTGCTGGGAAACGGTTGAAATTACTAGTAAACAATCTAGGTCGAAAAAATTAGTACCCGCCAGACTTCGAAAAAATGCAACGAAAACTACTAAAAGGGGGTCCTATCCTTCCCCACGCGGCGGCGTTCCAACGCGTCCGATCCATCGGAACAGTTCTTCCACCGAACCTTTGTTAAATAGTTACGCACTGTTTCGTTTCGAACAGTTCTTCCACCGAATCTTATCATTTCATTGAAGAATACGATCGCACTAAAAATCATTTAGATTTCAAATTACATGCGAATGAAAAAATCTAGAGAGACAAAGAATACGTTCTGGACGAAGAGGTAGTTGGCGACAACGGGCGAGATGGAGAGGATCACGCCCACTGCGAAGTACTTGATCTACTGGTCTAGAATCTAAACTCAAGTTGCTCTTGGTTGATTCACTATTGAATTTAGGCTAAGTTCCGCTATGGATTTTTAATTTGGGCTATTTGGATTTTTTCGTTTTGTCCTTATTCAAAAAATTTCACATTTGTTCATTTTGCGACGAACTTTGTACCTCTATTGATTCATTTTGACGAGAGGAATCAGAAAAGTAATTTTTTTTTTAACTTTTGCCCTTCCTAAAATATTTTGGTATAAGTCAATAATTTTTACTTTTTTGATTTCTTTCGTCGAGACGACTCAACAGTAGTAAAAAATTTGTCGCAAAACGAATAAATGCAAAAAAAAAAAAAATTTGAATAAGGACGAAATGAAAAGAATTCAAAAAATACCGTCTTTGTTAGTTTTTCGGTCAATTTTTAATGAAACTATTTTAATATTTGATCGTGTAATTTTTTACATAGGTAATCACAGATAAACTTTTCCTTTGCTGGAGATGAAGGTGATCGAAAATAAACAATTGAACGTAGGTATCAGGTTTGGTTCACTCTTGTGTAGTGAATGGGTCTTTCAATTCTAACCCATATTGAACCAATTTTCAACCCACTTAAACCCATGTAAATATGGGTTTATATGGGTTCAACCCATATAAACCCATTATACAATATGGGCGGGTTGGGTTGGGTTATATGCGGGCGGATTTGGGCGGGTTCTAAAATATGGGTTGTGATTGCCACCTCTAATCAAAACCCATTACAGACATAACAGAACCATAACAAGGCATAACTTGTTTGTTATGCCTTGGTTGGGTTTGGTTATGCTTTGATTGGTTTTTTGGATATTCCTTAGTTATGCCTTATTTGGGTTATGTTATGCTTGTAAATTTGTAATGGGTTTTAGTTATGCTCATAATGGTAAAGTTATGCCAAAAATTACGGTATCCCAAAATGACGGGGGACACCATAGCATCATCTCTGTTTTTCTGTCTTTACAGAGACGAGAAACCCCTATTTATCTCTCGCGATGAAACAGCTCCTATTGGACCACAAGTACACTGCTTGGATTGATGAGCTGGCAATCCAAACTTACATCTCAACTAACTCACAGAGAAAGCACAAATGAAATACAATCAAACTGAATTTCAAATGAATTTGAACAAACTACCAAACTAACTTCTAACTGTTGTGCACTGCTGTGCTTTTCTCTATACTCCCCTGCAAACTCATGGGGTGAACCCACCGTGAGTTTGGACTTCAAGAAGAGAAAACGAGATACACCTAACTCTTTGGTAAAAATATCAGCAACCTGAGCAGTAGAACCAATGAATGGCACGTGGTGCCACCCTTTGGGATTGCCCCGTGGTGCCTGACATCCCATCTGAGCCGTCCAAAATACTTTTGAATGGCTTAGATATGAAGGGGGTAAGCTTTAAGTGCAAAATCTAATCTAATCTACAAATCTAGTCACGACCCGTTTCGTTAGCGGGTAACCCGGCGACCCAAGCTAGTTTGCTGCTTGTGATGTTCCTCTGGAAAGGATATGGAGTACTTTGGTGGAAGAAAATGGGAGTTTGGAATTGGGATGGAAGGATTTGTCTATGTTGACTGCTTCTGCTTGGCAGCCGTCCGATTAGATTACATTATTAGATTGGGATTGGATTAGTTTAGTGGTACAGAATGGGTGGTTGAAGAGAAGGCTTTATTTATTTCATTATTTTTTGTTCATATATAAGGTAAGCATATTATGTCATTTGTTGTTGGTGAAAAACCAAATGAGAAAACTTGAGTAAGCAACTGTATAGATTTGGGAAGACCCTGAGGTTAGGCTGTCTATTCTTATTGATTTTTGATGGCAAAGTTGGGCCTTCCGGCTGATGAAGCAGTGTTAAGCTTTTGAAGTAATCTAATCTAATTTAAAAAATCTTATCGTGTTAACGAAAAATGACAGTAATTTGCAAAATATGTTTTGGTATGATGTTTTTGGCAATCGAGTTCCAACGAAATTAATAGTGAAGAGATATGTTATTTTACTTGGTGCTTGAATTGGATTAGGAATATCACTTCTTATTGTTCTGTAAACAAATACTCCATGTATATCACATACTCCCTCCGTCCCTTTTTAAGTGTCCTGCTTCATAATTCCAACTTATTAAAAAGACATCATCATTATACATTTTACATCAACTTCTTCCTCCACTTTCCTTACTTACCCATCATCATTACACTTTTACTCACTAACTTTTCAAAATGGAATCTACTTTTACGGACAAAATAGACAATGCACTAATTTTTACCCACTAACTTTACAAAATAGACACTTCTTAAGGAATAGCCCAAAATGAAATACCGGATTTTAAAAATGGGATGGAGGGAGTAGTACTTTATAAACTTAAACACGTGCTCGAAACATTTTTAATTTGGATCATAAATATGAATATATGGCAGCCACCTTGCAAATAGAGTTCAATCTGATATTTTTATCTTGCCAACAAACCTTCTAAACAAATAAAATTTAATTTAATTAGCATTCTAAATAAAACACAACTTTGGGAGTTCCGCACCACCTGTATTCATTGTATCGTACCTTCACATCTCATTTTCAATGTACAATTAATCATGGGGCCGGCTATTCGCAGCCACGTATTTTCTCCCATAACCCACTATATTTCGGTAAGTGGTTGTTGAAAATCATAAATAACATTTCGGTAAATAGCTGTTGAAAATAAGATTATATTTCGGTAACTACATGTCGAAAATATATTCAACTTTCGGTAGACAACTGCCAAACATGCATTTTTGGGGAATTTCGGTAAATAGCTGTTGAAAAAAATATCATATTTCGGTAATTGGATGTTGAAAATGTATCTTAATTTCGGTAACTAGCTGTCGAGTCTAATTGAAAATTTTTAACTGGCTGTGGGAGAAAATACGTGGCTGCGAATTGCCGCGCCCCTGAATCATTCACAAGTTGTCAACCAATTCTATGGGTAAACTACACAAACCTCTCCCGGGGTTTCTGGCTACTACAAACGTCTCCCCTCAAGTATTCAAAATCGAACCAATCTCCCTTTTGCTTCTCATTCCCGTTTCACTTTCTGTATTCCATTAGTCGTCCGTTAACAAAACTATTCTGTTTTGTTTTGTTAAAACAAAAAACAACCCAGATTCTTTACTCCTACATGCCCGCTAAATAACCATTCAACATCCATTGATTCCTTTGCAGCAACATAATTAATACAGTAATGGACATGGAGAACTGTCGTATATAAAAATAAAATAAACTGTTTATAATTAATTGTAACTTTACAAGCTAGATAACTAGAAACTGCGAAAAAGATATGTATTGTGTACCATATATCGTCAACTTTTGGGTCTCGGGCTAGAATTTTGATGTCATCATTCCTTGTCCTATTAATCTTTGTATAATTTCAGGGATTAATAATTTTTTTTTGCCTTTCAAAAAAATATATCGTCAACTTTATATGAGAAATTCCATAATGGGAGAATATGGCAACATTTTAAATGTTCCATAATATAGTTTTTACCTCATGTTTTCGGAACTTGGATCATTAATTTCTATACGAAGATTATATCTTGTTTTCTCTTACATGAAAATAGTTTATATCTCCTGGCCTCAAGTATTCATTAAACTTACCATCTCTAGACTAGATATCTAGAATCATTATGACTGGCTAGTTTGCCCCCCAAATTGTTGGGGCTTGCGGCTGCTGCTCTTGTCCTTAACAAAAAGTAATTTTGCGGTACAGGGATAAAATCCTTATCAATCGATGAGACATCGAAACAGAAAAGATTTTTTCTTTTTTGCCTTCCACACGTAGCACGGGTACCGCAATTGTTTACCATACGTACTGTTGGGAAAAATCTCGGCATACACATAAAATTCCAGATAACAGTTTCATTAATAATTCGACAATTACATAATTGAAACGATATACAATTATAAACAGAATTACAAAGAACAGGTATGAACAGAATTCAAAAATCAAACCGAGTCCCGTGTGGTACCACGGTCTCCTTAAGAAATATTCGCCGCCTACCGTGGGTGTTGTAGGTTGTGTCGGCGCCTTTCTCCCAGGGTTGGCTCGGTTAAACCGCAAGCCGCCGGAACACCGCCGTCGACCGCCTTGGCGAACTGACTATCGCCTGCCTCTCTCTCGCTCAAGAACTGACTTTCAGAATATTTTTGGATGCTCTGAGTTTGTTCTGATTTCCTCCAAACGGGATGCTCCAATTTATAGGGTGGAGGATGGCTAAGGAGGTTCAATGCTGCAATCAAGAGGCCATTGAATTCTGCCAATGAATTCTTGAAATGAATAGGGAGGTTACCAGCATGAATCACCATCATGAGGAAGGTTACGGGAGTTACAGATTCCCCACAATCAATACGTCTATTGATTACGTCCAGATACAACGAACCCGAGACTGGTTGCCTCGGAAGACCCTCCAAAATCCCGGTTCCATGCACCTGAAATTCTGTAAATTTCCAACAATCCCCCCCATGAATGGAATTGGCAGGTATACTGGTGCAGAGTACAAAGCTGATCCGAGAGAGCGACAGCGGATAATTCCTGCATAGGATAGGTGGCTTTTGGCCTGGAACCTTCCCTTGTGATAGCCTATCGGGTTTACTGGCAAACCAGTGTGCGGTCCCGCTTTGAACTGTTCCACCGCCGATGTAAACCGAGACAATAGACGTCACACAGGACTTCTCCTGACGTAGTTCAGTTCTCACTGTTGGGTTCATTTTGGCCATGACACCCCCTTCCTGGTTCTGCGAGTATTTTCTCGAGAATTTTGCCACAATTCTCAAAGAAGCGGCCCCACTTCATACTAACATTGGTGACCTTCCTTTAAAGGGTATCCTGCTATACCCCGCCTGGCATCCCAGCGCATAGGAGTCATTAAAAGCAATGCTTAACCTCTTTCCATTAACAGGTATCACTGTTCTACACCATAGGAATGGGCAGGAGACCGAGTCTCCTCAGTGATCATTCTCCGCTACTCGCGAAAGATAGTCTCATTGAACCTAGATCTTGGGATCTCCAGTCAGCTAGGTTGGCTACCCCCACGGTAACTATGAGCGTAGTGGCTTTAGCCCCATCCCTTTCGATGCTTTCTCAACCACCTCTCTGTTTAACCCTTTGGTTAGCGGATCCGCAATATTGTCCTTTGACCTCACATGGTCAATAGCGACAACCCCACTTGAGAGTAGTTGCCTAATGGTATTATGTCTACGTCGAATATGTCTAGACTTACCATTGTACATATTACTCTGTGCCCTACCAATTGCAGATTGACTGTCACAGTGGATGCTAATTGGTGGCACAGGTATTGGCCATTTTGGAATGTCCTCCAAAAATTGACGGAGCCACTCGGCCTCCTCAGACGCCTTATCTAGAGCAATAAACTCTGATTCCATCGTTGAACGTGCTATACACATCTGTTTAGAGGATTTCCAGGACATTGCTGCACCACCAAGTATGAAGACATATCCACTTGTGGATTTTGAGTCCTTCATATCTGATATCCAGTTTGCATCACAATACCCTTCCAGTACTGCTGGATATCTGGTGTAGTGTAGCCCCAATTCACGAGTGTACCTCAAATAGCGCAGAACCCTGACTATTGCCTTCCAGTGATCACGACCTGGATTACTCGTGTATATGCTCAGTCTGCTGACTGAATAAGCTATATCGGGCCTTGTACAACTCATCAGGTACATCAGGCTCCCAATTATCCGAGAATACTCTAATTGAGATATGCCTTCCCCCCCATTCTTGGATAAATGCAGACTTAAATCCACAGGGGTTCTTGCGATACTGGAATCAGACGAGTTGAACTTTTCAAGAATCTTATCAACATAGTGTGTCTGAGACAACGCAAGTCCAACAGATGTTCTGGTGATCTTGACACCCAGAATGACATCTGCAAGGCCCATATCCTTCATGTCAAACTTTGAGTTTAACATATCTTTGGTAGACTGAATGACTCTTTCATTGCTACCAACAATGAGCATGTCATCAACGTAGAGACACAAAATGACGTACCCTTCGTCTGTGTCTTTGATGTAAACACACTTATCACATTCGTTGATCTTGAAACCACTTGACAACACAGCACTGTCAAATTTCTCATGCCATTGTTTCGGTGCTTGCTTTAGACCATACAAAGATCTAACAAGCCTACATACTTTCCCTTGTTTGCCTGGCGCAGAAAAACCCTCGGGTTGTTCCATGTAGATCTCCTCATCTAAATCGCCGTTCAGGAAAGCTGTTTTTACATCCATTTGATGTATTTCAAGATTATGCAAGGCTGCGATCGCGATGATCATCCGAATGGATGTAATCCTGGAGACTGGTGAGTAAGTATCAAAGTAATCTAGGCCTTCTTTCTGTCTGTAGCCTTTGATAACAAGCCTAGCTTTGTACTTATCAATTGACCCATCTGCTTTCATCTTCCTTTTGAAGATCCATTTGTAGCCGAGAGGCTTACTGCCTGGTGGCAAATCCACCAGTTCCCACGTATGGTTTTGCAGTATGGAGTCAATCTCACTTTTAATGGCCTCTTTCCACAAAGGACCTTCAGGGCAGCTTACAGCTTCCTGGTATGTCCGAGGCTCATTCTCTACTAGATTAGTCAGATAATCTGGACCAAAAGATGTTGATGTTCTAGCTTGCTTGCTACGTCGTGGTTCAACATCAACTTCCTCTTCTTGGCCTTGTCTGCTTTCATTAGCCGGATGCAGAGTCCGTTTTGCAGAACTTGACTCTCCAATGGATCTATAAGGGAATATGTGTTCAAAAAACACTGCATTCCTTGACTCCATGAGAGTATTCTTATGAATATCTTGTATATCTGACTCATATACAAGAAAACGATAGGCACTACTATCGTCTGCATAACCGATGAACACACAATCAACGATTTTAGGGCCTATCTTCTCCTTCTTAGGAGGAGGTACAGCCACCTGCGCTAGACAACCCCATGTTCGTAAGAATGTATAGGTAGGCTTCCTACCCTTAAACAATTCATACGGGGTTTTACCAACATCTTTGCGAGGTATTTTATTGAGGATATAATTAGCGGTGAGAACAGCATCTCCCCACATGTTCTGAGGTAACCCAGAACTGATCAACATTGCGTTCATCATATCCTTCAATGTACGATTCTTGCGCTCAGCAATACTGTTAGTCTGAGGCGAATAAGGTGCCGTGGTTTCATAGATAATTCCGTGTTGGGCACAGAATTCTCCAAATGGTGACTGAAATTCACCACCACGATCGCTTCTGACCACCTTAATCTTTCTGCTCAGTTGATTCTCAACCTGAGTCTTGTAATGAACAAACTTATCCAGGGCTTCATCCTTGCTTTTCAGCAAATACACATAGCAAAACCGAGTGCTATCGTCGATAAAAGTAATGAAATACTTGTTACCGGCCCGAGTTTGGACATATTTCAGATCACACACATCAGTGTGGATTAAACCCAAAGGTTCTGTGTTTCTTTCCACTGTTTTGAAAGATGCTCTCGGCATTTTAGCCTCTACACAAGTCTCACACTTATGTTTTTTATCAAATTGGAAAGCTGGAATATGGTCCAAGTTAATTAATCTACGCATAGAATCATAATTAACATGACCTAGTCTACCATGCCACAAAAAGGAAGACTCAAGCACATAAGCAACAGGGGATTTCTTTTTATTGATAGCAGGGATAACAGTCATTACATTCATCTTAAAGAGACCATCGGTCATGTAACCTTTCCCTACATACATTCCAGCTTTAGTCAGAGTGACCCTATCAACCTCGAAAACCAGGCGGAAGCCGTGCTTGCTCAACAGTGAGCCAGAAACCAAATTCTTACGAATATCTGGCACGAACAGCACATTATTCAGAGTCAACTCTTTTCCCGAAGTCATCTTCAGGACCACTTTCCCCTGCCCCGTAACATCCGAGGTAGCTGAATTCCCCATGAACAACTTCTCACCATTAGCAACTGGCTCGAAGGTAATGAACAACTGCCTGTCACAATAGATATGGCGTGTAGCCCCAGTGTTTTTGGAGTCCAGTCCATGTCCTGAATAGAACACTTGCCGTGCACAAGGGCTGAGCACTCAAACCTTCCACTGGTTGAGTACTTCAGGCCGAGAGCAACCCAGGCATCAAGAACATGAACTGCACACCGGGCAGATCATTAACCCAGGATCAAGGCTAGGCGATGTCAAGGCAGAAGCCAAGTAGATCACCCCAGAGGCCAACCAAAATTGATCCAAGGCCAAGCCACGCATGACTGCCTTAGGCCGTGGCCTAAAGGCCAGGCCGTGGCCAGACTGCCTTAGGCTGTGGCCCCAAGGCCAGGCCGTGGCCCGACTGCCTTACGCCGTGGCCCCAAGGCCAGGCCGTGGCCCGACTGTTAATCCCATCTCTGAACAGTGGCCATGTCGCGCACGACATGCCATGGCCGTAGCCAATCAGGTCTGTTCTCATTTCGATCCATCAATCATTCTTTCATAATCTCGTATGAAAACCAATCTGCCCAGTCTGTTGAGCAGATTGTTTTCTCGCCTTACGCCTGAGGTACTTCACTACGGGACCTCTCTGTTTGAATCTGTTCTTGCAACTCAAATGTTAGTCCGAAACAGAAACTCTTTTCTGGAATTCATTTGCCGATCAGAGATCAAAATATTTCTTAAGCTTGTTGGGAAAAATCTCGGCATACACATAAAATTCCAGATAACAGTTTCATTAATAATTCGACAATTACATAATTGAAACGATATACAATTATAAACAGAATTACAAAGAACAGGTATGAACAGAATTCAAAAATCAAACCGAGTCCCGTGTGGTACCACGGTCTCCTTAAGAAATATTCGCCGCCTACCGTGGGTGTTGTAGGTTGTGTCGGCGCCTTTCTCCCAGGGTTGGCTCGGTTAAACCGCAAGCCGCCGGAACACCGCCGTCGACCGCCTTGGCGAACTGACTATCGCCTGCCTCTCTCTCTCTCAAGAACTGACTTTCAGAATATTTTTGGATGCTCTGAGTTTGTTCTGATTTCCTCCAAACGGGATGCTCCAATTTATAGGGTGGAGGATGGCTAAGGAGGTTCAATGCTGCAATCAAGAGGCCATTGAATTCTGCCAATGAATTCTTGAAATGAATAGGGAGGTTACCAGCATGAATCACCATCATGAGGAAGGTTACGGGAGTTACAGATTCCCCACAATCAATACGTCTATTGATTGCGTCCAGATACAACGAACCCGAGACTGGTTGCCTCGGAAGACCCTCCAAAATCCCGGTTCCATGCACCCGAAATTCTGTAAATTTCCAACACGTACTCCATGTGCACTACAGAAGATAAGACAAATACCAAAATGAAGGCCTTCGGATCAATTGGTGATTGCATTAAAAATCGGTGGTCAGCATCAGAAGTTATATTCTATTGGTTATCTCATGTTAGAGATAAGAACGAAAATCAAGTAACTTCACCATATAAAAATAAAAAGTTTGCGCATATAGATGTACCTACACTAGTTGAAAAGGAAAGACTCTTGTGTAAATATATATATATATATATATATATATATATATATATATATAAAAACCGAAGTTCAACAATCAAAACGTCAATCACACTCAGTAAATTCGGGTCAATTGGTGATTGCATTAAAAATCAAGGTGGTCAGCAGCTGTAGTTATATTCTATTGGTAAATTTCATGTTAGCGATAAGAATGAAAGGCAAGTAACTTCACCATATAAAATCAAAATGTTTGTATAGATGAACTTACACTAGTTGAAAATGTCAATCACACTCAGTAAGAGCAAAGAGAAAAAAAAGAAAAAAAAAAAAAGAATCACACTCTGATAGAATACAACCCACGTAACAAACTCCGGCCATAGTGGGAAGAATATGGCAAAATCTTAATTAAAATGTTTCATAATAGCTTTGGTTTTGGGGATTTAATTTTCTGGGTAGCTTTTAAGTGAGGAATGCAAAAGACCCACGAACACGACCGAAATTAAAACTTAAATTCAGAAACACAGTAAAAATAATCAACTGAAAGAAAGTAACCGTAATAATCCCCGGCAACAGTGCCAAAATTTTGCAAAACATTTGTGTGACCCAAAAAAGTGAGTAATACCGTGCTTTAACCTCTACTTGAAGAATAGTGTACAAGTACGGGTGTCTAAGGCTAGGTTATGCTACCATGCAATCCATTCATTAACGTAATTCCAAGGAACATAAATTTGGTTTAAGAGAATTACTATCAACTAAAATAATACTGTGAAAACATAAGAGAGAAATCTTGGTTTTTGAATCCAGTTCTCACATAACCAAGTTTGTACAGTTCCAGTTCACCATTCAGATCAAAATGGTTATTGCTAGGTTCCGCAATTCCTATCAATAATCGCCAAAGAAACTATATAATTGACATAGACTATCATATAGCTCAAACTATCTTACTGTTACGATCCATGTCAATGCACGATTCGTCTAATTGAGCAATACGTCTTCTAGACATAACCTATCTCAATCACCCAAACACTAGCAAACACAAGAACCCATTATATGACCCGCATTCAAACTTTAGAATACAACACGAAACAGATTGAAAAAGCTGAAATCAATTTCATAGACTGCAAAGGGTTCTTGTACGTCCCATAATCCAAGCTGAATAAGAATAGTAGAAACTATTTAAGCAAAGTTATTAGACAGTAAGCTTCAATCTTCAACTTGGAAGGGGTGTAGATATAGCCGCGCACATGTAGCTGCAAGCTCTCGCTGATGGAAGCCACGGAGATATCTTCTTCTTGTTGCTCTTGCCTCTCTCTAGCCTTCTCAGAAAAATTCAAAACCCGAAAATCAAACTAGGATTGCCCTATTAAAGTTATTGGGCCTCAAAATACATCAGAAAGTGCAAAATAAAACAGAACATGAGTCGCCCATCAAGACAGGACTGACCACCATCCGAATGGATTTTTCGGCAGGCTCAGCGTCGACTTCTTTAAGGGCCCTCCGGATGGCCGTGATTCCTGTCTGACAGAGACCAACATTTTTTCCTTCTTTGGATCACGATTCAAGCCTCCAATCTCCACCGCAACACTCCAAGAGCTTCCAGAAACTCCATTTTGCATCCATGGATTCGCAACCTGCGAACCCATGAAACACATTAAACTCACCTAGTATTAAATAGAAGAATCAAACAAAATTAAATTGGAGGGCTTAAATTAAATAATTACTATCAACCCATGAAACACAGACTATTGAAGTATTTGCATTTATACCTGTTAAAGAGAGAAACTTGATTCTTTTGAAGAACTTTAATTGTTTTCCCACTGACGACACTCTTTAGTGGAGATAGGATGGAATAATAGAGGCTTGCATCAAGTCATGAAAATTGGTAGAACACTAGAGCCTGGAATAGGAATTCGTTAAAAAAAAAAAATTTATACTTCCATGCCACACAGAACAGTTTCTACTTACCCTCCACATTTTATTAAGATTAAGAAGAACGAGTTTCTACATAGCAAGTGAAACTGATTAACAAATGTTTGGTCAATGGAGAATTCAAAGCGTGAAGACTATTGGTGCACCTACCTAACAAACATTTCCAATTACCTAACTATCAAATAATCGACATGTTTATAGCACAGACATTTTACATACCAACAAATGGCACATTCGGCCTCACTCCCTCCTAAGCAACAATGATTGAACTTGAAGCCAAATCCTCGAAGTTATAAGACAAAATGATCCTAACAAAGCGTAAAAGCACTTAGTATACGAAACCAACTCTCTCTATGTGCACGCGCGCGCAGGGGTGTGTAGTACTAGGTGTGGGAAGAACCACATTTGACTGGTGAATACTTCCAAATGATTTCAAATTAAGAGCTTTCCAAATGATTTCGAAAGAGCTATGAGTACCTGAAGTATAAAGACATTGATTGATTGATCAAGCACTTCATTCCAACCGACTTTGATGCTTCTCGTGCTTAGTCTCGGTCAAGTACCTCAAACACCGAACCCAATAGGAAGCTCAGCAGATTTCAAAACTCAAAGGCATTAAGTATGCAACTATCATACATTAGCTTCAGGAAAAAAGGAAAAAACAAGAACATTTTAGTCACTGAAATAGAGTAGATTCTGAAACAGTCTATAGTATGAGAAGACACAAAAAGAACTTCATACCTTCAAGTAATCCTCTGGTCATTCAGATGAGATGCCACAAATGAATATTAGTTCAACAACCTATAATTTTGTTCAAAAAAATGACTCAGATTCAGTTTTTTTTTCTTGTGTCTGAGAGAGAGAGAGAGTATACCAATGTGATAGTAGCTTAAGCACTTGCAGAATTGTGTTTTGCCAATCCTGAGCAACACATGATCTTTGTGAACAAAAACAATTGACCAACGTAATCCTTTCCATTCATATACCATGCTCTGCACTTGGAACATACAAAATTTTTTGACATGACCAAAAAGTGATGAACATATCTAATTTGTACTTCAACCAAATTCCATCATAAAATGAAGAAAAATAGGGAAGGGCAACAATACTCAGTAAATACATCACCACATGCTGGAAGTAACAAATCCAACACACAAGTAATTTGTCAAACAAGGAGACAAATCAAATAATGACCAAGGTGTTATGATTAGACATGTCAAATTAACACAAATAAGCCTTCTACAACTATTCACAAAAGAGCAATAATTAGGCACAGTTCTAACACCATTGATTATCAGGCGACTTCAAATTGTTGTAGAAAACATAAACCCCATCTATTACTATCCTACCAAAAATTCCTGTGGAAAAACCTGTGCTACAAGGCATTTCCTGCAATACTATCATGCAACTTTCTGTTGGCTCAATAGGAAGCTCAATTACAAAGCTACAAGAATACGTAGCTGGTGTATATGATCTCTTCCGGGAAATAAAACTTTTTGATTGAAAGCCAAATGTTAAAAATGTACAGCTTATTCCCGACTCTTTTTTTGAAATTACTAGGGCGGGAATTTCATTTGAAGAAAGGCACCACATGTATTCCCAGGAGTACCATGGCAAGGTAACTTACACTGATCGATGAACTCATGTTCCTTCAATGATTTGGCATCATCAGAAACTAGCAGATTCTCAAACTCATATGAAAAGCCAACTTTCCAACAGACATGAGGAATTGGTCTTCAAAACCTAAAATCCTGCAGAAAAGCATTAAACATTTCACTATAGAGCATAAATGACAATTGGGGCTGATGTATTGGAAATTAGATAGTTTTCAGATCAATATGGCTTTCCTCATAAATTCAACAGCTAGAGACTACGGGAGTTGCTATCTTGGAAAGAATAATAACTTCAAGTTAACTCTCCATAAATAGAAACATAAATACATAATACGATTGAGGCTGGCTATTTGGGCATGAAGCCCCAGTCCAACGACTATAAACAATGATATTTTTGAAGAGCAGATTGCGGGCAAAATATTTCCATTAAGATAATGAATGGAGCACGATAGTGGGGCTGACTTTGAAGGTGGGCAGGGAAGAGTGTTGTACACAGGACAGGAGTACATAGCAAAGTAGAGTAAGGGCAAGGGGTCACCTGCTCTGAGAACAGGATTGTGGGGGCCGGCTACAAGTATTGTAAAATGTCATGATTCATTCGTTCAGTTGATCTTGTACAACAAGCAGAGTTGCGTTGAGGGTAGAATTCTGATGCTATCGCAAGCAACCAGACAGTTGGCTCCATCGTACGTCTGCCGCTAATGCAATTTCTGAGGGATTTTGATGGAAAAGTTGTCTTCGTTTGTGTGTTGGAAGGGAACAGTGCTTTAGTTTCTGAGGGATGTGTTGGTTGGAGCCTTGGAGGAAGATCACTGTGTCAGGCACAGGATTCATCGGGATTGGCAAGGGCACATTCGAAAAGGAAAGAGTAGGAAAACACCTTCATGTAAAGACGGCTTGGATTGCTCTGCAACTGCATTCTGTGATGCTACTTTGGCACTAGTCACTTGGATTGCCCTGTTAGACCTCTCGCCTAAAGCGGCCACCATTTGAATGCAGCCTGCAATTCAAATCATTTGATAAAATTCTTTGAACACGAAGTGTTTCCATAAAAGAATTTGAAGAAAACAAGAACATGTGAGGGAAAAAATTGCTTTGCAAGAAACGTGAAAGATCGATGTGAGAGAGGAATTCAAGACCTGATCCATCCTATTAGAGTGAAGCAGTAAAGGAACGCAAGGTGGTCATGCATTGCTTCTCATTGTTTAGGTGAAAGCTTTAGGACCATAGCAAGCTGGAAATTCCATGGCATGCAGCCGCTCGCCACCAACTTATCAAGTTTGCTCGGGACCCCTTAATGATACGAGATTTTATGTTGCAACTACAGTGACAATCCATCTATTAGATTTTGGGTGGTATTGTGTATCCCATGCGGATTAGTGAAGTAATAGATCTGAGCTATGCCTAATCCGGGATCGCAAAAATGTTAACCAAACACCAAATATTTGGATACTCATTCCAGTCACATAAACGAGCCCATACTGTATACTAATGTCCTCTTATCTGATGAACATGTGCCAGCTGGGCAAACATGGGAACCAATTGTCTCGATGTATTCATGTGTCATATTCTCATATCTATTAGCAAGTATCGACCAATCTGTCTGAGAGAGAAATTTCTTTCTCCTTAGACTTACTTCTGTTTAAGAAGTGGCATAGTAAAAGAATAGGAAGCTACAATGGGCAGGTCTACCGCAAAAAATGGTCCCGAGTAGAAATCACATAACTTAAACTAGTAAGTTGTAGCCTCGTAGGCCAGTATTTCTAGAACATGTGAACTCTGGTATCCATATATGAAGAGTTCAATTGCTGCCAAAAACTACATACCTTCAAATCGTAATTGCCATTCCAAAGAAAAACACAAGGCTTTAAGTCCCTGCGCAGAACATTTGCTGAATTAACGTATTTCAGCCCTCTAATGATCTGATAGGAGAACCACTGAATAGAAATTGAAGTTGAGATTAGAAATTCTGGCCTAATTATGTGATTATTACTAAATTGACATACACAATAAAACACAGACAAGGGAGAAGAAGGGAGAAAGGAAAAGGAGAGGAATAAGACAGTGCATATACATGCTTTCAAGGAAAATGTAAAGTGCAGCCGACTGGGTAGTGGTTAAGGTATCAGTCAGTAGGATTGCTGGATACAATACTGCAGTGGTGATAAGATATTAGGCCTTTAAATGTGGTGAATTTTAAAGTGCGGACAACCAAAAAAATAAACTCATCCAAGGCAGAAGAAAGAAAATAAAAAGGAAAACAAGGAGCATAACAAGATACTAATTTATATGTTTGATATATTGCTTTAGAAGGAGCTATGAAAAATAGACCTGGCAATGCTCCTCGACAATACTTGATTGATGAAAAAGGATAATCGATAACGCATTAACACTATAATTTCTATCTCAAGATTCTAAGACTAGCTCACCTATTTAACATTATTTCTAGCATCATTTTTGTGCGATCAAACACTGAACTCCTAGATCAAAAGCCTCAATTTCCCCTACCTTAACAAACATCCAAGAACTCAAGGCTAAAACAACAAAATGTGCAGAACAGTATTAAAAATATATATGAGCAAGTAAGACCTTTGAGAACCCAAGTCATACCATGAGTTTGTCAGACAGACTTTGCATACGCATTGTCTCAAAGACTCAGGAATCAAAAACACTTAGAAATGGTGCAAAAGGGGCGAAAAAGAAAAAGAAGTCTCATAGCTAATTTGTTCTCTAGTCTTACAACATTGTGCAAAGAGGTACCAGTGCACTTTAATTCAATTCGTACAATGCGCTCACCTTGAGAGTTTTTAGTTTCTATACTGAGAGCTCAGTGAATATGACAACAGGGTACTAAAACCATTAAAAATCACGGGATTTAAATACATCAGGAGCTAAATAGTTAAGAACTACTTTCTTCAACAGAGTTCGCTGATTTATTGTTCCAGAGGCCTCACAAATCGTAATCTCCACTACTTTCTTCAACAGGGTTCTAAAACCATTAAAAATGCACTAGCACACACTTCAATTCAATTCAATTCTTAAGATGCGTCATTAACTGGTTCTTGGGAATTTTCAGTATGTATGTACACTGAGTGGTCAGTTAATCGAAGAACATGTTACTAAAACCATTTCACTTACAGGATTTAAATACACAAGGAGCTAAATAATTAAGAACTACTTTCTTCAACAGAGTTCGCTGATTTATTGTTGCAGAGGCCTCACAAATCGTAACTGTTGTAAGATTGAGAGAACACAACCACTTATTGATAGTGAAAGACTAATCAGTCTGAAAAAACGCTAACAAAAAGAAGATGCAGAAATTGGTAAATTACCTGATTGGCAAGGGACTTTCATGCTTTCTGCATGGAGAGGGTACACTTCAGCTCCACTGTATTTTCCTAGCGTCTGAAAGCCCAAGTATCACACTAAATAATTAGGTCAGATAAAAATTTCCAAGGATTATTTCACATACGCACATGGACAAGACACACCCGTGTGGAGAGAGAGAGAGAGAGAGAGAGAGAGAAGAAGAAGAAGAAGAAGAAGATATCAATAAAACATGCAATTCGAAGAATAAAGTTACCAATTTCAATGCATGGAATATGAGCAATCTTGTGCCAATCTTCGCCGATTCCTTTTCGCATTTTTTCTCAAGAAGGGGACAGTTCTTTATCTCCAAATATTTAAGAGATGAAAGGTTGCCCAGGCACTCCGGCAGAGATTCCAACCCACTGAAATTCCAAATTTCCAAATATATCAAGCCAGGGAGGAGCTCAAGTTGATCGGGGAGAGACTTGACCTCTGGCCATCCCCATAAACTTAGATGGCACCATAGTGGTGATGCAGCACTTGTGGAGGGCCAGGGGAAATATCTGTACTCCACTCCGAATCCACCTATAACCAATCCTTGAAGGCTGGTGATGCAAAACAGCCCCTCCTCCCAACAACTCCCCCAATTTGGACTGGATACAATAGCCATCTTCTTGAGGGATGTGAGGCAGCGTAATGCATCTTCTGGATTAATGGGTGTCTGTAACTTTGGACAGCGAAGTAGCAATATATCTACAAGGGTTGGTTGTAGAACCGCGTCCGGCAAAAACGTCAACTCCGGGCAATCGCGAATCCAAAGGTGCTGTAGGGATGTCGAGCCGCTGAATGCTGCTCCTGTTTGTCAATTGGACCCAACAGGTTATGGCAATGATAGGAGTATATTTGTAACTCCTCTAGAAACCCTAGGTTTTCTGGCTCGTATTGTTTTTCTCATATTTTTTTCCTTAGTTATTTTCTGATCTCTTCTCTCTTTCTTTCACAAGTATCAAACAAAGCATTAGGGATTCGCTGGAATTATTTTTAGGAGAAAGTTATGGTACACTATCGCATGTCTAAATTATGATAATTTGTGATTTTTATTATGCCGATTTTTTATTTTCTAATGCATATTTATGATGCTAGTTACGACTTGTACTTTAAAATTTACCTGTTAAATATGTCATTAGCAGATTATCTATAGTTAAAAAAATGTTGTTATAATGTAACCATAATTATTCGTACAAGAATCCATAATACTAGTACCCCACCAAATATATGCGTACAATATCAAAAATTAAATAATGCTACCTACAAATGTTATAACAACACCATAAATTGGCATTATCTTACCACAATGAGTCGTACAAAAAATTCTTTGACTCATATGATATTCCGTAACAAAATCAAAATATGTCGTACCAGAATCAACAATTATTATATGCAAGCCAAAAATATTTATAAAATATCACAAATTATATAAATAACCACAATTGTTATGACAACACCTAAAATTGTCATTTTCTTACCACAACATGTCGTATCAAAAGAAAACATATTTAAATACCACAAATTATATAAGAAACCACAATTGTTAGGACAATACCATAAATTGACATTTTCTTACCACAACGTGTCGTACCAAAGAAAATTGCTTAAAATATTCCGTAATAAGACCAAAATATCTTACACAAAACTATTGTCACAATTTAGGGACTTTGTCCACATGAACTTGGAATTAAAATGTTTTATCTCAACGGGAGGGAAATGGCTTACGAACCAAAAATCAGAAAGTTAAATTATGTCCTTCCATCTTAAAGACGAACTAGCTTGCCCATCTCATAACCTTAGTGAACCTCAAGACCTTGGCAACAAGTTATGGTTTAGACAACACCAATCTTATACCATAAACTTTACATAGTATCAATAACATTCCACCATAAACAGTAAAAGAATTAATTGTTCAGTTGGGGTCAATTATGGTAGTGATTTCGAGAAAATTGAATGACTTTCGGTGTATATGTTGAAGTAAAATTAATTAAAAGGGGTGGAAAGTAAAGGAAGAGTTTATTTTATCTGCGTGGAGGAAAAATGTGTTGGTTTTGTAGGGTATGTGCATGTGAAAGAGATGCACACAGACTGGTGCAATGTGCATAGGTATGTGTGGTCGAATAGCCAAAACTCAAAACGAAACAAAATAGTACTACTAAAATAAGTTAGGGGATGAAAAACTATCACATTTTTGGATTTCTCCTTGGTGAGTCAACATGATAGGAAAAATAATTTATTTGGTGGAAGGAATTGAAAAAAAAAAAAAACGAATGGAGGAAACTAAAGTTTCGTCCTGCCTGTTCTCGAAAAAAGAAAAGAAATGTTTCGTCCTTTTAAGACCGATTTCTGGTGGATTCTTTTGAGTTGGTCATAATATTGATAATGGTATTAGTAATTAGAAAATAGGGGAAGTACGGTGGTAAAAATGAGTGGGTGTTCTAATTTCTACTAGAACTTACGTTTATGGATTGCACCCAAACAACGCAGAAAATAAAATTAATTCACAAACTCATTCACATGTGAAAACTTTTATGTAACACTAATTTTTGGTCAAAAATATTTTGCATCAACGCAAACCGAGCCTAAAGTAGCAATCTTTGAAATCCACTTCTTCCTGTATCATAAGCTGGGGCAGGCCATATCTCATTTCTTAGTAATTGTGCTGGATACGACACACTTTAATAAGTAAATGCTGAACGGAAAACACATTACCTGGAATAGTTATCAACTTGGGGCAACTCGAGATATCTAACTCGTGGAGATGAGGGAAGCACTCTATCATACTCGTGGCAACAGCAGGCAATGATGAAACGTCTGACCATTCTTCTAGCTGGGGCATATTAGAAAGTTTGAATTTCCTTAACGCTGGAAATACTCTTGCAGTTGCTACCCCACTACCATCGCAACTACCAACAATCCCTTCATCTGGGCCATAAAACATGGGACCAATACGTTTCAAGTTATGCAAACCCACCAATACGATAGATGCAAGATGCGGAAGGTGTCCGAGAGCGGGGACTTGCTCACATAATCTGCAGTCTTTCAACTCAATTTTCACCAAATTTTGAAGCAAGCGATTATTTGTACTCATCCACGATGGCCATCTTCTTCCTCCAAAATTTGTAAGAATTAGTCCCTTAACATTTCGGTGAGGCTTGAGTCCTTCCAACACATCCTCATGGTTATTGTTGGACTCTTCAAGGACTTCAGAGTCTCCAAGGTCTCTGTACCAGTGCAATCGAAACTCTTGAATGTTTGATTTCTCAAATATTTTAGCCTTCTCTGCTTCTTCCTTGTCTCTCACGTGTTGTAGATCATGCACATGCAATCTACCACTTAGTTTGCTTAAGCTACCCAACTCCTCAATTCTATGGCCAATCTCCTTACCCACAACAAAGTATGGTAATGTTTGCAATGATGTCAAATGTCCTATCTTCATTGGCATCAGTTCCCTATTATCATGATCATTACCTTCAAGATAGAAATGTCTCAAGCTAACCAATTTGTGAAAATCTTTTGGAAGCTTTTTTAAAGACCGTGGCAGCTTCAGTGTCTGCAAATTGTAGAGCTTGGTGATAATATTTGGGACTTTCACAATAGAAGACTTACTGAGGTCAAGGAATCTTAAATGTATGGACTTAGAAATTGAACAAGATTCTTCTTCCACCCCAGATTTTGCTAAACGCAGGGCACGAATACTCTTAAAATCTTTGGTGCGTTGGGGAAGATGTTCCATTAAAAATAGTGTCCTCAGTTTTTCAATATTTTCTTTTGGAATATCTAACTGTTTTTCTTCGTTTAAAAACAAACACAGATGTTGAACATTAGGATTGTTCTTTACCTCACTAGCTTCCAAAGTCAAACATGTACCTTGTGATACGTGGAGTGCAAGATCGTGTACAAGATCATGCATCTTGCAACTTGTGATATTGTTGTACTCGTCAAATTCCACTTCTTGAAATAATGAATTGAGCCATAAAGTGTTAAAATACTCATTGCCTAACTCTTCCATTTCCAACTTGCTTTTTGATGAAGGTTGAAGATATCCTAGACCCATCCAAAGTTGAATCAACTCATCCTTTAAAATGACGTGGTCTTTTGGAAAAATAGAACAATATGCAAACGATTGTTTCAAAGATGGTGACGGTAAATGGTCAAAACTAAGCCTCAAAATTGTAAGAATTCTATTTTTACTTTTTGGGGAACTCCATAGTTCACTCTTCTCGATGGACTCCCAGTCTTGTTCATTCAGCTTCGAGTAAAGTAAACCACCTAATACGTTTATCGCTAATGGCACACCCTTACACTTTGCTACCATTCTTCTACCAATATCTAATAAAGTTTGAGTTTCTCTTGGACCTCCATTGGCAAATACTTTATTCCTAAACATTGTCCAACAATCCTCTTTCGATAATTCCGTCAACTCATGGGTGCAAGACGGTAAATCTTGCAATGCTTGTATGACTTCCCTACTACGGGTTGTAACTAAAATTCTGCTTTCTTCAGAGCCACCGATATCTATCAAAGAATTTCTCAGTTCTGACCATAAATCTGGATCCGTATTCCAGACATCATCTAATACAAGCAAATATTTTTTTCCGTTTAGTTCTTTTCGAAGCTCTCTCAATACTCCTTGCCTATTTTGTATATTAAATTTCTTTCCAGTAAGAGATTCCACCATCTCATTCAATAGCTTATCTACCTGGAAATTATCAGATACACAAATCCACATTCTCTTGTCACTCTTATCACTCATATCCCAAAAGTTCTCCATAACTTTAGGTTGTTTGTAAACTACCCGCGCAAGAGTTGTCTTGCCTAGCCCAGGCATTCCTACAATGGCAATGAAGTGTAAAACACCTTCTACTTCCGATCCAAGTAACATGTCCACCACTACCGAAACATCACCATCCCTCCCCACAATTTTTGTATCACCTATGGAAGGTCCAGTGTTCCTAAATTCCATAGGTTCAACATTACTAGGACCTATGAGTTGCTCACCCGATTTAAGACCGACATCATTTGCTCCTTTACAAATTCTATCTAGCACTTTATTGATGTTATTGACCTTATTAGCCATCTTGAAACGAAATGACAACGGATTGGAGGAGGAGAAAAAATTGCACGCCTTGTTCTTCATCCGGTTTTGTACCTCAATCTTTCTTCGAAGAGCTTCATAGGCCAATTCATCCAGCACATTCTCAGCATCGCAAATTGCATCCTTGAGTCTCTTTAGCCACGTCATCATAGCATGTGATGTTATTTTCCGGTTCTCAACATCATGTAACAAACCCTGAATGATTTCCAACCTTTCGCGGAGTTTTTCAAGGTCTTCCTTGAAACCCCATGCCAGATTAACCTGATTGGTTGCTAGGGGAAGCAACCTACTCAGGAATACTTTGGCTGCCGGGATGAGCAAAGCCTCAGCCATGTTTTTCTTATGACATGAAAAACAAAAATTGGGCTTTGAAAAAAAAAAAGGTTAGGGAGCAATATGATAATACAATGTTTAAGAGGAGGTGTTGTGATTTCCACAGGTCGAGGATAAGAATTATATTTCAAAAAATGATTCTCATACCCCCTTTTTATTCATTGGCAGTTTTTTTTTTGATCTGCATTCATTCATTGGCAGTTGCACCCCCTTTTTTTTTGCCTATTATTCAAGTGAAATTAGTAAATTTCCTTTACCTCTTGAATCACTTGTTTCATTTGACGTCTTGTGATCATTGCCAGCCTTTTTGCTAATTTGTTGGATGCCCTTGTCATGGCCCAGCTACTACTTTTCTTTTTTCTTTTTTTGAGAAAGCACAACAATAATCCGGTGGAGTTAAGTTTCCTTTTAGTTTCCAAAATTGGACTATTCTTCTCTGTAAAATATTTCCTCCGTCCCTAAATAAATATTCGGCGCACAAACTTAAGCTATTAAAAATATGCACTTTTTCCGTTAAAAAATTTAATGTTTTTCGCAACTTAAAAGAACTACTCCATAATTGATAACTATTGATTTGTGAGAAAAAAAAAATTTTGATTCTTTTTACGAAAAAAAATTCATCTCTTTAAAGACATAAATTTGCGCGCCAGAAATAATTAGAGACAAATGGAGTGATACTTACACCCAACCAACAAAAAGCCCCAAAAAGAAACGTACGTAGTTTTGGCCTCATTTGATGCCTCCATTGTTTTTCCCAAACTCTTCCCATTCAATAAATTCTTTTAATCACCCTGTGTCCATTAAAGCTTTGATTCTTATGAAGGTTCAACTTGTACTTCTTTTTCTTATTTTTAAAGATATTGACCGTTTTAGTTTCCAACGGTGGAATGTGAAAAAAAAAAAAATTTCTCTATTGACTTGAAGACTACACAATTTTCAAAAATGGCAGGCCAATTCTCATTTCCAAAAATTAAGCTTTCAATGCTTTTGTGCAGATACATAGCTTCTAAGAAACCATAACGATCATGTGGGGAAAGTTGGCCTTTCACATGAACGAAGGCTCAAAATTGTTTTTTGGCCATTGTTTATACATCAGCGGGGTTTAGCGAAGGGTTAGGATGTTAGTCAACAGGGGTTTAAAAGTTATCTATAGCCTCTGAACTCTAAACCTGCTTCTCGTGGGGCTCGAACACTTGTCACTATTGAGGAGACACATGAGCAAACCAACTCAACGAAGCTTGATTTCTCAGAGGCACAATGTTCACCATGGTAGCTTTCATGACACAACTCTCAATTGGTGATACATGGGGTTTCTTTTCGTGGACACGAAACTCAACTTCTTAATATGACTCAACATTGTTTTCAAAATTTCTAAAAAACAAAAAAAAAAAACTTTGTTTTTAGAGTCCTTCTAACAAACCAGTTCTTTCGGATATCGGTAACTTCATTGATTCGTTCAATTTTGTCTCTACACATTCAAGGACAAAAACCGATCAAGCTAGCCCGGCCTTCTCGATATTAAAATGAGCTGTTTTTTCATAGGACCTTAAAATAATATTTTAAACAAATTAAACGGCTCCGATTATTAGTGTGGGACCCGAAATGGATTCCCCACGATCTGTTGTACATTGAGCAAAACTAGGCCTTAATCTGCTATCTATCGATCCCACCCTATCTCATGGAAAAAGGAAAAAAGGGTCAGTGTTGTGTGTCTTTTTATCTCTAGGGTTTATTATACATATCATTTCAATTTATCGGTACCACTAGGAACCTGAGTTGGAACAAAGTGCATATCGAAGGGGACCAGTGAGGAAGATGTTGTGGCCTAGACGATCAAACTAGACAGAAAAATTCACACACAAAATACAGATATTTATGTGATTCCCCAAAATTGGGTACTCCATGGAAGAATTGGAGCAATATAACACTATAAACATGCTTTACAATGAGTTCTCTCAATTCACTGCACACGCTTTGTGATTTTCATTGTTGGCCTTACCAATAACTAGAGCCATGGTCTCCTTAATTATAGGCTGGTCAAATCCTCCTGTTGCAAATTAAGCCACACCAGACATGGCCTTTTTACTCAAATTGTGATTGAGCACACTAGTGTTGGTTGTCTATTGATGGCAACCCAAACGGCTGAGAAATAACACAAATTTAACTTTTCGTATGGCATTTCTACATTACATATATAGAATCTCAGGGGCGGTCCCAAAGGGTGCCAAGAGGGACCCGGACCCTTGCACAACTCTAAATACACTTGCATATTATACTTATTTTTGGTTAATTAAGAAAAAAAATTATGGGATTAGCACCTACAAGTCCTGTGAGTGGAAAAAAAAAATTCTTAAAATTTCTATACATGTGGTATAAAAATTTCCCGAATTTCAAGTTATCAATTATTTTTTAGATTGCATGTATAAAATTAAATCGTGGCTTCACACATCACATGATGTCGTCTCTTTTTCGGACCTTGCAAGTAAAATAAATGGTGCATATATCATATATCGTTTATTGTTGATATGAAAATACACGTGATCTAAACCCCTACTAAACACAAATCATGTGTCCGCTGTACAGTGACATGACAAATTTGCCATGTGCAACGTATATATGCCTTCAATATATTATCTGGAAGGCAAGGAATGATTCAACAATTTGGTCATGACCTTGAAGTTGTTGACAAGATGATAAGTGGATGAAGTGAAATCATGTGGTGTTTCGTGGAGGAAGGTTCCCAAGCCAATACCCCTGCAAATTGTTGAAAGTATAAGTAATAAAGTTGCTCCTCTCTCTAACAACTTAAACTTTAAGATAAGTTGGTAGTCAACAATCTAATACGGTATCAGAGCAGGCAATAGATCATGTGTTCAAACCTTACCACCTATTTAATATTAAAATATTTACACGTGTTTAGCCCGCTCATAAAAGAGAGTCTGACTACACGTAAGGAGGCGTGGTTCGAGGTTAGAGACTCTGGCATCTATGGCGTCGAATTTCTCCTACAACTGTAAACAAAGCAAGAGGAGATCGTATACGACAAAATCCTAAAAAAACACATAAATCCAAATGTTTAATCTCTGATTATATATTTATATCCTAAGCTTTGAATAGAGTATCAATTTCACATACTTTGTTCAATATTTTGAGAAAAACTTCTGGAGCGCGGTGAGCCCCATTGATGTTGTTGATTCTGATATTAAGCTAATAAGATTGCACTATGATGTTCGAAACAATTTGTTTTGTTAGAATAAATAGATATAATAAATAAAATCGTGATTTTGAAATTGTGATTTGATTGTAATTAGTATGATTTTCTTCCATAGTTAATTATTATGATTTTATTCTATAATTAGGCTCCCTCTCCTATATAAACAGAGGGCTCATTGTAAGGTTTCATATATCGAATTCAATAAAACATTTCTTCTCTCATATTTTACATGTTTGATAACCATGCACTTTTTCATGTATTGCAATTGTTGAAGAGAATAAATTCTACACGAAGGATCCGTGTTGAAGCAAGTTTCCCCCTTCCCAAATTAAAAATGTGATATTTCTGCGACCTAGTGTACCATGCTATCACCATTTTCTCATATCTCTAAATATTTTTAAACCCCTTATTCTTTTAGTAGTTTTTAAGGTTCAAAATTCACTTTTATGAGTTTGGTTAGCCTACTACAATTTATAAAACCAAATTACAATTCGATATAGTTGTCCACAAAACTACTAATCATGGCTAGAATCTGGATGAGAAACATCGACTGATTTTGGCCTAATTTTCCTTTTTCCCCTTCTCGTAATTGTTTTCTCAACAGGTCACAATTTCGTCAAAATCCGATGGAACTAACTGCCAATATTCAAAACTAAGGGAATAGATCCATACATGGCCAAACCGCAAGAAGTTTTAGTCAAAATTGGTCAACAATTTTTTTTGCAACTACCCAATGCCCAAATGAAACCTAGTTTTGCATCAGAGAGAATATACAAATGAAAAGCGGAATCAGGATATGATTTACCTAGTTTTGCATCAGAGGATTCCAGCATTCAACTATATTGAATAAACAAATGAAACCTTTTGTACAATTTTGTGATGAAATCCCAGGAAGATTTCAAGAAACTGAAAGAGAGAGAGCATGGGCATGTGGGCATTTGTTCGCCTATCGAAGGAGATCAAGTTATGGAGTCCAATCAGACAACAAAGAGGTTAAGATGACAATGTTATCGACAATAATAACAACAACTAAAAACACGACAGCCAATAACCGAGAAGACAATAGAAGCCCTGCTTTAGTTACTTTCGAGAGTGCATCGGAAAGAAACTACTACATTATCCCATTCCTAGTTACTGAAACACTGCACCATCCTACGGGGATAAAAGAAAAGGTCTAAATTGTCAGACAGGCTGTGATTCTCCGAATAATAGGTTGCAGAAATCCAGGATCGAAGCAAAAGAAAGGCTAGACCCTCAAGGCGAAGCAAGAAACTACATCTTCAATTCAAATTTTCTTCATCCTGGAAAAAAAAAGTTGAAGTACAATGCCAGCATAAGAACAAAATCATCAGGTATCAAATAGTAAAATATAACGGGATAAGGCAAGTGTGGAACTCCGTGGAAGCTATCATAAATATGATCTGAGAGCCGGAATACATATGAAAACTCAGTTGTGATGTTAAAGACTTGTGTCAGCAAAATAACAGACACAAGTACACAACTCAATCCACTCATAGCTGAACCTTTAACTATCTTAAAAGCACACACATCGTGGAAATAGGAATTTTCCTGTTATCCGTAATCTGCTCCTAAACATGCACCCTAAAAGGGCAGGCAGCTGAACAAAGCAAGCGTTGGCACCCTTTTGTACTAACATTTTGCCATCACTGAGGCAACTAGACCATATAAGAAATCAAATTCTAACTTGTACATATATTGTGATACTGTTTTAAGGTAGTTGATAAAATCACTTGTACAATCTACAACATGGGGTATGGGAGGGACTGATATCTAACAAGAAATAAAAATGGTAAGAGGTTTTACCAAAAGGAATCACCGAGGAGATAGGTACTTAGGTAGTGGAAGAACATCTAACATAAACGATGGAGTTTACTCTACTGAAACATGCATAAATGTACAATCAAAACTACAGCTCCTACATCTGAGAAAAACATTTGAAAGATGCATCAAGATTGCAGCCCCTGAAATTCATTGGACCTCACTTTGCATTTCCATTATAGTACAATGAGCCCACAATACATGGAAATACATTTACGGTTTACCTATAAGCAGTGGTTGCTGGGGTTTTCTTATTGGCCGCAAGAAGTGAGTTCCTGTCTTCCCAACCAAGTCAAATATGGCTCTTCACTTATGATGAGACGATCAGAGTAGACAATTGGCCTAAGATTGTGGGCAATAGAACGGCCCGAGACTAGTAAAGGTGGGGAGTTGAGACTTGACAGTTGTCCACCCATAGAGGAGAGAGAGAGAGAGAGAGAGAGAGAGAGAGAGAGAGAGAGAGAGAGAGAGGCGTATGGAGAGACAGAGAAGACTATAGAGGACAGATGCTGGGTCTGCAAGTTCGTGAGTACAAGGTTGAACCTGGAGGGGGAACAAGTTTCATTGGAGAGTGCAGTTCCCTCCTTCGTTCAACTTTCCCAAGGTAGCTCTACTACCCCAGGTTTCAGAACACGGCGTAATACAAGCTCCAAGAGATGTCAGGAGCTCTGGTCAAGGTCAATTGTGTCCTAAGGCTGGTCAAGGTGGAGCCAACCTCTAAGTGGGATTGCCCAAGCAACCTTGGCGAACTTCCAAACCACTTGTCCTCCTTATTGTCCCGACTCCCGAGTGGAGGCTCGAAGTTCTGCTCCCAACTAAGGCCTGTCATACTAGAGAGTGGCACGCCTGGGCACCCATAGTTATCCATGAACTGAGAGGGGTGAGTGGTCCATCCTAGGAATGTTGATCGCAATGCCCCAATAATGGATATGACTTGTGCAGAGTGGTAAGCCATGTGGCAACAAAAGGGTTGTACTGGCACTTGGCACTTCGCAAAAGGAACTTGAATTGACAAAGCCATTTCCAGGGTAATTACCAAATAAAATGCGAATCTAAGGTTCAGAGAGGCTTTGACACCCTTCAATCCCACTAGTTTGCTTATTTGCATTAAATGCAAGGAATATAGCGAGAGTATGTCAGATTCGCCAACAATAACTAAATTTCCGTACCTATCCAATAATTGAAACTCGGGACAACTAATTGCATCATATTGCAGGTTCTTAAATGGTAAGCAAATACAAAGGTAAGTGACTCAATCAGAACAATCTGCACAGAACACGCCCAATAAACGAATGACTCCCAATGTTCTAAATGGCGCTTGGCGCTAGTAGGGCGGAGACCCACCTTCAAGCGCCAAGCTGCCTAGGCGGCGCCAAGCATTTCGGCGTTTTTTTTTTTTAAAACCATTATCCAATCAAATTATATTCTATGTATCCATAATGCAAGTTCAAAGTTCTACATAACCATAGTGCAAAATTTAATGTTCAAACTTCAAAGCACAAACCCAAATGAAATTAAGTAGTAGCAACTAGCAAATAAGTTGAATAAGACAATAAGTAGAAATAAACAAGATTGGAGTGTTGAATGGGGATGTAAATGTAAATGTAATATATATAGATATGATTTTGTAAAATTACATAATAAGCTCTTTTAGGTTTTGTACTTTTAATCCTAGCCCTTTTATGTTAATAGTATACAATTTAGGCCTCCAAAGACGCCGCCGAGGCCGCCAATGTCCGCCAAGGCCGCCAAAGCCGCCTAGGCGGCCGCCAAACCCCGCCAAATGTCCCTGGGCGCCAAATCAAACGCCAAGGGATATTGGCGTGGCGGCGAGGTACCTCCAAGCGCCTAGGCGGCCTCAGCGGCCACCATTTAGAACACTGATGACTCCTCAAACCAAGAGGAGACCAAGCCTACCTATTGGGTTTAAAGACAAGCCAATCTTGCTTTGTTGCTTTAGTTAGTTATCTAGGAAATAAAAAATAATAATGCTTCACCCCCACCCCACAATGCAAAAAATAAATAAAAGAAACAAAAGGGATAGAGAACAAGTATGTCCCATAGTCTGCCAAAATATCAACAGTACGCAAACACATAACAGGAGACAAAGATGAGTCATTGTACGATCACTTCTAGCTACAACATTTCTTTCATGAAACTTTTACAATTTTTCTACTTCTCCAAGCTTATGCTATTGCATATACAACAAAGTAACAAATTAATCATGTGCAACAAGTTGTTCCACTCCAGTCGTATACTTCATCATAAATGCAACATAACTACTTCAGAAGTAAGTTTAGAAAGAATATCAGTCAAGCAGAAATGTTAACTCCATTTCAGCTTTACGAAAGTATCATATGCATTTGGTCAATATAAAATCTATTTGGTGAACTTGGTAACTTCCTGGGTAGTCCCAATTTAGGATTTGCCACTTGTATCGAAGGGAAGTTGAATATGCACTTGCAAAATTCAAGCACGAACAAGGACTTTCCAGTAGGAAAACATTGACAAAAGAGTGATAGAGTACATAACTGAATTGCGTGTAAGATATTTTTATAGTTTCATCAGCTGCATGATGCACTAGTTAGCACAAAACGACATTGTCACCTAACTTATATCCAAGTCTTTCAGAATTTCACGTGTACTTGTCTCTTCCCAACTCTCTTTGAGATTTCAAGCAATCTATTAAGGAGTTATGGAGCTTGGCTTGCTAAAAGGCGGCAAAGGCTTGTGTCTAAAGGATATGGTAAAAGTTCTAAGGAAACTTGGATCACCATCGATCAAAATAGTGAATAATTAATCATGAACACCACATGGAGAGCTGTAGAATTCGGACATGAACACCACATGGAGAACTGTAGAATTCAGCTCAACGTAATTCATCTAATGTAGCTTTGATTAATGAAACTGTCAACATCATCTTTTATAAAGCTGCTAAGGGGACTTTCTTTAGACTAAATGGTGGAAGTCTTTTTCTTCTCGATGAGAGAAATCATTATGTCGAAACCAACCTTAAACCGTGTCGTACTTTCCCTTACAGTGCTTTCTTAAATAATCCCATATACTATATTTTACATTTAGGTTCAATGTCTGTTTAATTTACTCCGTAAAGAATTCAATAGCAAGCTTTCTTAGTTTTCAGATACCTTCCTTTATTATCACTGCATGACTGCATATGTTCCCTTTCAGTTTTACCGTTTACTTATCTCTTAGTTCTTATGACCGGCATCCATTTACGATACGGGGATATAGGAATTACTGAATTAGTTTTCTGTGGTTCAAAATAAAAAAAAAGATCTCTGTCCTTAAGTAACCAAGTGCAAAACAAATTTTCTCATTTAGAAATTGGGCAATGATGGGATATTAGGAATCAGCCCCTCTAATCATCAAGCATATTCCCAAACTCTCCATTTCGGGTACCATATAGCATATCGATAGGCAAAAACACTGCAAGTACACAAACCCACATCCAATACTCAGTTCCTTCTACAATTCATTGAATTGTAAACTACTACTTCACAAAAACTGGTGGATTAATAAGTGCTTGCAAAATTGAAATCGACAATTCCACTGGCAAGCCCAGCCTGAATTCACTCCAAAGGGCCAAAACAAAACAAATCATGAAGGGGTGGAATTGAATACTGGGAAATTTTTTTGAACAAACCCTAGAAAAAATGCAATGCAACCACACCAATGTAAAATTGAATACTGGAAAATTACGACCCAGGTCATAACATTGAGGAAAAATCACCTGAGGTGGGGTGGAATTGGAGGGCATGACCTGTTCGAGGTTGGACACTCTCGCGTCTACCGCGTCGAAGTTTTCCTGCAACTGTAAACAAAGCAAGAAGATATCATCCACAAAATCCTTACAAAAAACACATAATATCCAATCTCTGACTATATCTGTTCATATACTTAGGTATATACATTTATATAAGCGTTGAAGATGAGAGAGAGGGAGAGATGGGAATTGGGAATTGAGTGAAAGTATACTTGGGAAGAGAGAGATTGGCGATCGGCCCAGAGATCTTGGAAGACGAAGTGAGTCATCGCAGCGGCGGCTGACGTGAATCCGATTGTGAACCACAGGAATCTTGCTCTCATCATTTTTGCACTTGTTTTGCTCCAAAAAAAACCTCCTGTCCTGTGGGACTTGTATTGGAAGTTGAGAAAAACTTTCTTTCAGAGCAGTATATGTACTTTACGGCGTCGAATCGCGCAGTTCGAATTTAAAAAAATTATTTTTTGCAAGAGTGTTTTTAAATCCGTATTACTAAGGGGTTTTTCTTCTTGGGGTGTTTGGACAAATAAGCCAAAGTGGCTTATTTTTTGTACTTATTCAAATTTTTTTCGCATCACTTGGCTTATTGTTAATTTTTTGGGGATTATTGCATCCTCACGACGAGAGAAATCTAAAAAGTAAAAAATTTTGACCGAAATCCAATTTTTTTGAATAAAGACGAAACAATTGGCTTATTGGCTTATTTTTGTTTTTTTGTGGGTTTGTTTGACTCATTTTTGGCGGGAAAGCCAATGGATTATTTGGAAGAACAAGGCTTAATAAGCCACTGACTTTCCCTCCAAAAATAAGCCAAACAAATCCACAAAAAAACAAAAATAAGTCAATAAGCCACTTGTTTCGTCTTTATTAAAAAAAATTGAATTTCGGTTAAAAAAATTTACTTTTTAGATTCCTTTCGTCATGGGGATGCAATAATCCCCAAAAAATTGACAATAAGCCAAGTGATACGAAAAAAATTTGAATAAGGACAAAAAATAAGCCACTTTGGCTTATTTATCCGAGCACCCCCTAATTGTCGAAATCAATGATTAAGATTACGTGGAACCGTGAATGTAAATACATTTCTCTCCTGAAAGTTTGGACTTGGGAGAGGGTGAGGTGCAGAAAAGGACACAATTGGATTAAAAAAAAACCTATTGATACAATGGTTATTTGTGATACGCTCGCATTTAGAATATTATCGTTGTCGATGTATATAAATTTTACTATTTTAGGTGAGAAAAACACGATACATATGAGTATTAGATTCAAACTCACCCATTTGGTTTAAGGATCGAAAATGTTCATTTTGTAGGTAATAATTTCGGTATTTATAATTTACTGTAGTTTACAAATGTGTACAAAAGTTAAACGATTCTCTATGATTTCGAACAAGCAGATTAAAATTCTATGAGTAAATTACACTAAGTCTATCTCAACTAATTCTTATTTTCACTTAACCCCCTCAGACTACAAAATCCGACATTTTGCACCCTCTAACTATCCATAATTGACACTTAACGCCCTTTTGTTAGGTCTCCATAGGAAAAATGCACCGACGACCGTCTCCGGTCACCGGACTATCAATCCGAGCCGTCCAAAATTTTTTTTTAAAAAAATCGAGTGGGCAATCACGGGAATCAACGGCATCCGACATGCGTAGGTGCTCGATCTAAACACTCCAAAAATTTAAATGGGCTGTTTGGATCAAGCATCTACGTACGTCAGATGCCGTTGATTCCGGCGTTTGCCCACTCGGTTTTTTTTAAAAAAAATTTTGGATGGCTCGAATCGGTTGTCAGGTGATCGGAGACTGCCGTCGGTTCATTTTTCCTACGGAGACCTAACAAAAGGGTGTTAAGTGTCAACTATGGATAGTTAGAGGATACACAATGTTAAATTTTATAGTCTGAGGAGGTTAAGTGAAAATGTGGGTTAGTTGAGGGGGCTTAGTGTAATTTACTCAAATTTTATTTTTTTATAAAATTAGCGTCTCGGATCGGGGGCCACCGCATGGGTCAGTTCTCTGGGTACCCCCTGTGGGTCAATCTCCTGTCCGATATTCTTTACCATCCAGTTCCAACCAGTCGGCCATTTTTCGGTGAACATTGATTTCGTTCAATGATTGGATCCATTCATATTGTAGATGTCGTTGAGACTCATCTCCCTATCAAAAATCATGTTCATTGGATATCTTTCAATTCAAGATCAGAATCCGACTATTTTGAAAAAAATACATACCCACTGGATTGGAACCTGTCTCATCCATTTGTCCAAAATAAATGTATTCCGATCGTACATTAAATGATATCCGATAGACATAATTTTCGGGCATGGTTATGCATCTCGACGAGATCTAAAATATGGATGAATTCGATCATTGAACAAAATCAATGTTCGACAGAAAATGGCTGACTGGCCGGAACTAGACAGTAAAGAATACTGGACAGGAGCTTGACCTTCTGTATCCATATTCGATCCACCAATAATGATGCTAGTGACACACACTAGCACACAAATTTCACATTCTTCGTGACATAAGTTTGTTTTTTTGTAATCACGCTTTTGTGCGTGCGATAATTTTTAAGCATGCTTTTTAACACTTTGGGGTTTTCACACACGCTCTATTTGGAACTTGAGCAAATAAGTGGGAAGGAGGAGAAAATTTTAGAAAATTTAAGTTTTATTTGGAACTTGGGGAAGGAAATGGAAAAGAAGGGAAACAATAAAGAAGAAATTTTAAACTCTCCTTTTTTCCTAGAAAACCAAACAATTGAAGGAAATTAATGATTCCATCGAAACGTTTAACTTCTGAAACATATCGATTAATAATTCAAATAAAAAAATTAGTTTGATCGAATCGCCCATGAGCATAGTTGCCTAGAAAATTGAATGGCTTATAGGATTTTTAAAATATATTTTGAGACAAATCACTCCTTTTCATAATTTTAAAATTAATGAACAACTCGGATTATTTATATAAAACATCGAAGTGGAGGTGTATCGGTGAAACGTAATCTAAAATTTCCACTACGAAATTCCAAAAAAATAAAAAATTAGGGTGTTCAGCTTCCTCCCACTCAAGAAATAAAACATATGGACCAGACAAGATTTCCACAAAAACTAATAAGCGAAAATGGAAAGTGAAATTCTATTTTATGTTGCTATTCTATCTGT
Source organism: Rhododendron simsii (assembly GCA_014282245.1). Classification (NCBI taxonomy): domain Eukaryota; kingdom Viridiplantae; phylum Streptophyta; class Magnoliopsida; order Ericales; family Ericaceae; genus Rhododendron; species Rhododendron simsii. The sequence goes on along the minus strand of CM024961.1, from coordinate 3,394,490 downwards.
AATTCTAAGCAGTAATCTGTTGCCACTCTCAATCATTTTTTATATTGCTATTCTATAATTCTAAGCAGTAATCTACTTTTATATTGCTATTCTGTACATATTATTCTGCCCCTCTCATAAATTAATTTAAATCGTAATTCCAAAAACTAAATTCGTCACCCATATCATAGAAGTAGAAGTAAAAATAAGCTCTCAGTTAATACCCCTAAAAATGGTTCTCTTTTTGTTTTCTCTTCTTTTTGCTTGATGTAAAAAAGAATCAATCCGTAGGGCTAATTAATAATTTTTTCTTTTGAGCATTATTATAGCTTACTTAATTAAGGCTAAGTTCTGCTAAGATTTTTCGGCTTCTTCTTAATTTTTTAATTTTTTTTCGCATTGTTTAAAAAGTCTCAATGAGATCTATCAAACAAAATTCATATTGATGGAAAAATTATTTGTATAAATGTATTATTTTTGAGCTTGAAATTACATTCTTTTTCTAAAAATTTCTTTTTAAAGAATCCGGAACACTCCAAAAATCCCTTAGCGGAAAGTAATTACGGACTAAAACAAATGTTGAAGTGGGTATTCTTTCTAGAAACAAACTTTGTTTGGAATTTGAAAAAAATGGAAGACAGCAAGAAAGAAAAAAGGGAGAAAATAAGAGGGTTATACCATTTAATTCTACAACTTCTATTTTCTTTTCTTTTTGTTTCCAGGGCAAAGGGAGAGAAAAACAGGAAAGGGTGAAAAGCTCTAGAAAGAAGGAAAGGGTCAAAACCTCTAGAAAGAAGAGAGTGCAGAGAAAGGGTTAAAAGCTCTAGAAAGAAGAGAAAGGGTGTGCGTGTCGATACCAAAAGCCGATGGAGGTGTAGGCGGGGTTTGGGAGGTAAATAACGAGGGATTGTGGAATGTAGGGGGTGTAGATGAACGAAGGGGTGTGGGTGACGAGGAGAATGAGAGGCGTTTAGAGAGTGTAACAGAACAGGGGGAGGGGAGGGGACGGGAAGGGAGAGTGAGTGAATGCGGGGTTTCCATTTATTATTTTGTTGTTCTCAAGGTAAATTCTATGAATAGTATGGCGGCAGCGGTGGGGCTTTTGTGGTGAGGGGTGTGTAGGTCGCCACTCAAACATCGAGGCCGACGATTAGGGGTGCAGGCGGAGAGGGAAACGGACTCGGTTTTGAAGATCCGGCAACCGCGGAGCTAGTAAGGTCCCCCCTGCCCCCCTCTTTTTTGGGAAATAGTTTTCTTCGATGCTTCGTGGGGTGCGTGTGTATATATATTTTTTTTGGGTTAACGTAAGGGCAGTCCGGTCCAGTTTACGTGCATCCCGATAATACTCCTCCCCCAATAAGCATAAGCATTACCTTCTTGTACTTATGGACTAATATTTCTTATTAACGTAAGTTTTATATTTCGTGCATATCAATTAATTATTGGGCAAGCTTTGAACACCAGACATTTTATTGGTCAGCTAACTACAGTTTTGAATACCAACTTTTGCTTTCACGAAGCATAAACTTTAGTTAAGTTCAAACTTCATTCTTTCGTAGTAATACGATAGTCGATAGCTATAATAATTAATAAATGCTAGTCCATAGAGCCCGAACAAAAAATTCTTTCATAGTTCTGCCCCCTCCAATTTCATTTATTGGCTCTGCCACTGGATCTGGGAGTCGACGAAGGAAGGGATGTGGGTGACAAGGAGAATGTGAGGGGTTAATTTTGTTTGGAGATCCGGTGAAGCAGTGCAACTCCATTAGTTAATGGAAGATGCACGTTCACCTTTTGGTATCTTTAAAGACATCGGAGTAATATACTGAAATGTGGATTTAGAATAGATTTTTAATTTACAACCATCTAGCATATAAATATATTGTTTAGAAATTGCTAAAACAAAAATGTTGCCTGACGTGAATATCTTGATCGTATACATGCTGAGTTCACCTTTTTCTGATGAGCTTCTTCAATTATTTTCTAAATAGCTGTCTTTTACATCAAGCATCTATAACCAGAATTTATTCCTTGTCAACGATTCCTGATTTGTTACCTCAATCTTAAACATTGGTATTGATTGTCATTCCCAAAATTTTCTTAGCATTCATTCCTTTGTAACTTTATGTACTTATATAGTCAAAGATGCTTGGCTTTTCTTGTCCTGTATTCATTTTTTCCCTTCATCTTCACGCTTATTCTTCCAGTAGCTTCCCCCAAACACACACACACACACACACACACACACCACTACAAGAAATTACACCTTCGGTGACCAAATTCCCCGACCAAAGTAAATTTACTTGCCTTACAGTTGTAATTTGGTGACTAAACTAGTCTTGCCACGGTATGGTTACCTTGGCCGACAACCGGACGTTTTGTCGCTGATGGTAATGTTGGGAGCGAAAACTTTCCCTTGGCGCCAGAAGGTAGGTGGGAATACGTTGGTGATCAAAAAGTTGTCATTGAACCATATCTAGTTTCTGCTCTTGTTTGATCTGGGGTGCTTTCTAGTCCTTGATCTAAGTTCGTTGTCCGAGGATGTCCTTGGTTCTAAGTCTAAGATGGGGTGTGAGTGTGTGTGTTGCATATGTGTGTTGTTTGGGGGTGTGATGCATATGTGCATTGTCTGTTTTTGTGTGGCGTAATTGTGTTTGTGTGGTTTTTAGGCTCAATGCTGACTGCATTCATCATAGCTGGTCTGGGTTTGTCGTTTTTGGCTATGGGATTCAGTGATTCTGCAGGGGTTATGCTTTCCTTGATGGCTTTGACTGTTGTTGATGCTGCTGTGCTTGTTTGGGAGTATCTTGTTCTTGTTCTATTTATTTTTTTTTTGGTTTTTAGCAGAGTTTTCTGGGGTAGTTTTTGGGCTTCTCATGAGGGTTGGTTCTGTTTCGTTGAAGTTTTATGTCATGAAGTTGGTTTGCTTTGGTGCTCAAGTTTCTCTGTTGGCTGTGTACTGTAGTTTTTGATGTCCAAGTACTTTTAAGTGGTTCTGCTGGTATTGTTTGAAGTACGGGGTTTTGGTTCTGCTAAGGTTGATGTTGGTCTTGGGCTGGCCTTGAGGCTTGGTCATTATCCAATCTGCAGTTGCAGATGATTTCTTCTGTTTTTGCATTTGCTGTGGATAGGTTTGGGGTCATGCTATTGCATTTGCTTGGTGATGGTGCCTGCTGTATCTTGATGTACTCTTCTTCTGCTAAAGTTGCTGCTTGGGGCTGAGTGGCTATCCATTTGCGTTTTGTCATGACTTATGGTGTAATCTTTGATTTTCTGTTGTTATCTTTATCTTCGGGTTGGTTTGTAACCTAAATGTGATTAAGTCGCAACGATTTTTAAATAACTCACAAAATATTTGGTGTTCCATTTGACCCCACTTTGTCTGATATTGACCAGCACACGTATTACTACCTGACACTCTGAAAATCAGTTATATGACGCTACATTCTGCAACTCTAGATACATCAGTTCAGCATAGAAAATTTAGTTTATGTATCACTACATGGAGTGAACCTTTGTGCTTGTTGATAAGCAAGGGGTTTCCAATCAAAATGATTCCTTTATCTCTCCTTCCTAATATGGTTTTTCCTTGTATCACTTCTGAAACTTTTTAGTTGGTAGTGGTTTAAAGTTTAAAGAACAACTTTCTGCATGATTCAATAAACCTTTGCTGCTTGGGTGGGTTTCCCATGTTTTCTTTAATGTTTTGTTGGATGCATTGCATGAAGTGCAATGCTAAGGAGAAACAAAAACCTTTTTTTTATCTTTGTCACCTTTCAAACTGTGATTTGGACTATCCAATGTTAGTTGATCAATGGTCGGCTTTATGTTACAAGCTATGCCAGGGACTTAGAGTTTTGATTAATGGGTTTTATTTTTTCGTTTTACTTTTGAATCTCAAGGCACTTAGAAGAGGGGTGTTTAATTTTTGCTGATTAACAGATAGTTTATTTTCAGGGGAAAGTTAAGCAAATTGTGGGGTCTATGATTCAGGATTTGAAGGAGGGTAGTTCCACTCGAGTAACCAATTTTGAATCAGATAAGTCCGCCGCATTGTATGTAAACATATACAAAGAAGTTGGGCTTACAGGTGGTCATGTCATCATGATTGGAGCAAGCAAATCTGCATCCATGGAAGCACTGCATGCTTATCCTGGTAGACAACTATTACTTTCTCCGTATTTATTGGTCTTCACATTGCGTGGCCTTGTTATATATTCTCTCTATGTTATGCAGGCAGTTAGAACAAGTATAAAGCTACAAGCCTACACACAAGAAGTTGTCTTACTCATTGACTAATACGAACTAGTTTGTTGTGAATTCATATCTAAACGATGGAGAGTTACAACTCTATGCATCTGGGTTATTTTCATAGTTTCCATTGAAAGAACATCTATCAAAAAGTTGGTTATAAGTACAGAGTGGAACATTGGAATGTTCGTAGGACTCTGCTGGTCCTATAAGCAATACTTGTGAGCACATAAGTACATAGTAACTGAGATTCTTAATTTATGGGGATTCTTATGTGCTTGTATTTTGGTCTTGTATATCTTCACCCTTGAAGTGAATTCTTTTAGTTTTCTTTACTGTGATCTTCACCTCCCTGCTGCTCTTCTTAATCATCAGACTGCATATGTAGTTTGATAATGCACCTTATTTGCAATTTATGTCAAGAATTGAGTTATATACCAATAACATCTGGTATTAGTTAATCCATCAGTAAGCTATGTGTAACCTTCTTGTAGTCTTAAGAGGCAGGTGTTATATCAGTCCCATGTTGTCTTTCCAATCACCCAAAGTTCTATGTTTAAACTTATAGACTTCCTGTGCTGAACTTGCTGCGAGGATCGATTAGATCCAGGCAGTTTTCAATTTCAAGGCGGGATCAATCCAGAAAATGCTTTGAGCTACATTGAAGAAGGAGCCAGCCACGTCATTATCCCATCAGATGTTTTCAGTTTTTGCTTTTGTCAAGATTTGTTAAAAGTAGCTCAGCAATGCTTACATAGGCATGTGCTTCGGTCTGTGACTCTTTTATGTTTTGTATTATCAGAATAATTACAAAGTTAACAGTCATCCTTGCTCCGCTATCTACCCACAATCCACACTCACCCCCATATTCTTGGGTTTTTGTGAAATTTCGTATAAATCCAGCAATCTGATCCGTTACAGCTCAAACTACTTCTAGATTCTTGATTAAGATGCTGCTTGTTCCTGCACGGTGTGCTAATCCAATAAGTCTTCTGAATGCCATATAATTTTTTCTCTAGGGAGTTGGTGAGGACCTTCAGGAAGTCCTGCAATTATCAAACCAACTATTATTTATGTTATTTTGTGATAACCAGTTATACTGACCTGTAATCATATGGTAATAGACCATCTAGCTCAAACACATGTGTTGTGAGCTTTTTCTTTCTGGTTGCAGTATGTATTCAATAGTGTCCAAATGGAGCTTTTTCTTTCTGTTTTTTTTCCCCCTGTGTCGCGGGTTTGAGATAATAAATCGTCGATCCTTAATAGGAGTAATTAACAATCTAGCAGCTTACTAGCATATTAACATTCTGTTATTTCGAGAGGGAAAAAAAAATTCATTGAGGTGGGCTAAAGTTGGCCCAAATCATGAGGATTATACTCTCCACCAGATTATTTTTTCCTGTCAATCGGCGACAATTTTATTGATCATTGCAAAGTAGAATCATACAAAGAAAGGGCGTATTTTGCTAAAACATTAGCCCATCCTATACAGTCTCGCGGAACAAAATTAAACATACATGAATTAAAAGAACTTGCTAAATGAAAAGAACCCTTGATGTTGACCTCCAGATTAGCTTTGATACTTGTTTTCCTTTGTAGCATCCAAAGTCAACAGATTTTGCGTCTCCCTCGACAATGAGATTTCTCGCCATAGTCCTTGAGGGTGACAACAAAGTATATCGAAGTCGAAACCCAAGTGCTTCCACCATCCCTGTCGAAACACTTAACGCAACTGGTATGGCCTCCGCTTCTGGAATATTCCCCATTTCATACCTAATGACAAATTGACAATGTCCACTCCTCCCTTTCCACATCTTGCATCAAAAGCACCATCCACATTTACCTTGAACACACTATGGCTGGGTGGCTCCCAACTCCTCCTTTGCTCATCATGCCACACACTTTTCCGTCCTCTCTGTTTATTCAATTCTGCAACAAAGCTATATTAAAATCCGCCATAGCTTTGGTGTGAATCTGCACCTCATCCCATTTCCTGCTGCTGGAAAATCTGCTCGTTCGCGAACAGCCGTAAAGCATACCATTTCTCCTCCCCTTTAAGATGAGCGCCAACTTCCTTCCATACTTCCCCTAATTGAGCTGTTCTCATAAATTCAGGTCGAAATTAAACGGGGATAATAACCATACTCTACTTGCTGTCTTGCTCGATCACAACTGAACAACACGTGGGAAAGAGTTTCCTGGTCCGTACCACATATCGAGCATACCATTTCCACCTGGATTTGTCTATGGGCTAGTGTTACATTCACTGAAACAATATTATGGAGACTCCGCCAGATAATTTTTTTCCTTTTTGTTTTCATTGGTGCCTCTATAGGCCAGATTCTCTTCCACTTGTTTGAGCATTACCCACCAACTGACCTTGATTCCCTTTAACCACATCTTTTGCAACAACATATGCAGATTTCACATAAAATTTACCACTTATTGTACCCCTCCAGATCCTTCTATCGAGCACTGGTATACTCAGAATTTGCTCCACATCCCGGCCAGAGAAATTAGGGAAAATGACAGCCCATGACGTGTTTTGATAATTAATACCCGCCAAGGACATGTTGAGAACATTTGTTAATGTTGAAAATATCCTTGACGGGTATTAATTATCAAAACACGTACTCGACCATCATTTTCCTGAGAAATTATCCCTCACTGCTGCCTCATCCCATTCCATTCGGTCGTTCCTGATGAGCTCACACACATTTTCAAACCTGCCACCATTAGGATTTGGGGTTAAGATATATTCTTGGGTATAGAGGGTCATTTAGCCACGGTTCACCCCAAATCTTAGCCCTTTGCCCATCCGCAATCCACATTGCCAACCTCTTAATTCCCACCACTTCTTTACTCGCCAAAAAATATTTTTGCCATGCCCACGAAGAAGCCAGCTTAGCTTGGGCTTCCAAAAAGGACGTATAGCGGAAGTACTTTGCCTTGTACAATCTGTACTCTTTAGAATAAAGAATTACCACCATTTAGAAATCGCCTCCCTTGTTTGCAAAGCAAGGTTGAAGGCTTCTAAATCTCTAAACCCCAAGCCTCGTTTTCCTTTAACTTCTCACATTTTGCCCCAGCTTAGCCAATGAATTTTCCTTCGATCCTTGACACCACACCAGAAATTTTTTGCAATCGTGGAGTTTATTTTTTTGCACATGCCTCGCGGGATTTTAACACACGCCATAGCATAAGTTGGCCCTCGCAAACGGTACAGACTTGATGAGCACCTTCCTTCAATAAAACTTAAGGCTACTTTCTTTGAACTCCCAATAATATACGGCATCCCCAGATACTTTCCTCCTTCCAGCACATCTTTTATTTCTTCACATTCCTCCCTTGTAGCCTTGCAAACAACCAACGAATCATCTGCAAAAAGGTGTGATGCAGGAGCTGCAGGACTATTACGGCAAATTTTAGTTCCCTTGAGTTTCTCTTGTCTCGCTTTCTGATTCAATAGGCTCGTCAAACCTTCAGCGCATAGATGGAACAAGTATGTGGAAAGAGGGTCTCCCTGCCCTACTGTTGGCCATTGATTGTGACTGAACATGAAACCGTCAGACACACAATTCGTAATCCACTGTATCCATTTCAAGTCATCATCACTTCTTCCAAATTATTCCGTTTGACTCGATCATAAGCTTTAGCAATGTCCAACTTCAACGCCACGTAACCATCTCTCCCACTCCTTTTAATTCTTTAAGAAATGCACTATCTCATGAGCTATCGAAATGTTATCCGAAATCTGCCTTTCCTATACAAAGGCGCTCTGATTAAGACTCATGATATATATTTGGGAGGATCTTCCTTAAATCGATTTTGCCATTGCCTTGGCTATGATTTATAAAGCACAGAGCATAGAGATATGGGTCTAAATTGGGATACCTGCAAAGGTGTAGCAATAAGGCAGGGAGAACTTTATGGATTTGGCCGGTTTCCTATACTATGATTCTTTGATCAGAAAAACTTATTTACGGACCTTTCTGTGTATTCGCATTTACAGAGCCAAAAAAATTATTTGCTCGAATAGAACTCTTCGCGCAAATAGTTATTTTAAAATCCGGACCGTCCAATACCCAAAACGGACGGATGTGATTATGCATCTCCGTGAACAACCCTTTTCACGGTGCCTCCGTGAAAAAGCTCATCTCTATTTTGATATGAACTTTATAGCTTTTACTTGCTTTTAGCTTTACCTTCTAATGATGCTTTTAGGAGTAGTTTCCTATATGGTTTAACTACTGAAGGCCAGTCAACCCAAGCGGTTTGCCCGTGCAAGAAAGCAATTAAAGGGTTTGTCTCCCACGATGTTGCAATGACAAGAAATCTCAGCAGAGTAACGAGATGGGTATTTGGTGTTTTGATCCAAAATCAGAGCCCGGGAGGAGCAAAATCCATTTAGTTTAGCAAAAGCGCACACTATATATATTTTGGATGGATCGTGCCCTTCGGGTTGAGACGTCGGTGTGTGGGTAATGTGGCGGGATGGAGTGTGGGCGGCGTCGCCGGCATGGCAGTGGCGGTGGCGGCAACGGGAGTAGAGGAAGAGGAAAGGTGATTACAGCAATGGCAGTGGCGGCGGCGGCAACGGGAGTAGACGAAGAGGAAAGGTGATTACGGCGAGGATGACGAAGGATTCGGTTCCGTGAGATCCCATAATAACATTGGGCTTGATCCAGTGTGATCGTATCCATTTTTTCATAAAAATAAATTTACTCCGATCACCTCCGATTATAAACTAATTCTCATTCGATTGATACGAACTTCAATAAGATTTATCTTCTCGACAAGTTCTACGACTTTGAACAGTTTCGATTGTAAAAGCATACTTGAATGAGCTCACAATTTACCGATTAAACTTTGCAATCCGGAGCTTAATGGGTCCGACGTCGCCGCTCCGGTGTGGCCAAATCTATTCTGCAAAAAATAAATTCACACCCATCATCTCCGATTATAAACCAATCGGCAATCGATTGATATGATATTTTTCCCAGTTTATCTTCTCAACAAGATCTGCATTCTGAACAGTTTCGAGCCGGAGTTTTTAAATTTTAAACGTCGGGCTTGTGAGCCGGAGTTTTAGAGAAAATGACGGTCAAGAACGTGTTTTGATAATTAATATCTGCTAAGTATATTTTGTTCATTAACAAATGTTATTAGCATGTCCTTAAAATGTATTAATTATTAAAACACGTTCTGAGCCGTGATTTTCCCGGAGTTTTATTTAGGGACAGAAGGAGTACTACAGGTAGGTTTGGGTAAGACGTTGAATTCAGGTCAGGCTAAGAGCCTAAGACGTTCCACAACGGGATTTTTGGGTTTTTTCTTGCTGTTCTTATTAAAAAAAATTGTATTTCTTTGTTTTGCGACAAATCAACCTTTATTGATTCGTCTCGACGAGAGAATCGAAAAAGAATTTTTTTTTATACTTTTCCCCTATTATTTTTTGTCATATTGAAGATAAATTCCAAAAAATTTGCTTTTGGGCTTTATCTTGGATATTTTGAAAAATATTTGGGTAAAAGGCATAATTTTTTACTTTTCCAATTCGAGACGTGGTAAAGTTATAAATTCATATGGATTATGCTATAAAAAAAGAGGTGTGAAATTAAATCACTTTCCAAAATATTCCAACTTAGCCCCGTTCAGAGATGATAGGAAAGGATGGGAAAACCATTTTCCATAAATTTTGGCATGTTCACTTGCTAGGAAAGTAGTAGGAATCCTAAAAATACTTTTCCCACTAGGACTCACTTTCCCTCAAAATGCATCTTGCAAAAAGTCAGGAATTTATTTTCCTAGGAAAGTTTACTCTCACCCGAAAGCACTTCCGTCCTCATGCAAATATCATTTTTTCATACTCTCTCTTTATCTCATTTGAGTTGGCATTTAATTTATCTTTTCCTAGATAGTTTATTTCTTTGGAAAAAAAATTCCCGAGAAAGAGTGAATTTTTTTTTGAACGTATTTGTTTTTTTATCTTTAATTTTATGTTTCAATTTATTTGTATGGACTGAATAATGAACCATTCTTAGTTGGAATCTGAGATTTATTTTAATCATCCTATTGATTTATCTTGTTTTTATAGTGTATAGGGTAATTGATCACTATGGTATGGTTCTCTTTTTAGTTGCTGATTGCAGAGTTGCATGATGATTCAGATGATAACAATTTGAGCAGAAATTAATGACATATATACTCGTTTATGTAATAATTATAAGTTAATTGGCCAAGGTTCTAGGTAAAAAATATCACCTCAAAAAATCAATTTATTTGTACGGATGGTCCCCAAAGTATTTTCAAAATATCAATTTAGTCCCCACTAAACAAATCGCGTCTATTGCATCCCTAACGTTTAAATGAATCCTGAAGCTAACTCCATCCATATTTACCGTCAACTACAATGACATATTTAGAACTCTTATCATGATTCATAATATTATAAACTCACCCTCCTTCCACTCATGGGCCAGTCACCACCCATTGCCACCACCTTCTTTTTTCGACAACAACCCACCGCCACAAATTCTACACCCTCCACCTTCAACCTCCATCACTCCCCTTTGCCAATCACCGCCACCCAAACCCAGAACAACAGAATCCCAAACCATAATTAAACCTCGCACAACATAAATCGATCAAACTAGAATACAAACATTTGATGTTACAGCCCACCCTCTGAATCGCCCTTGACGCCACGTCCGTTACTTGTGTGAGATGGTTAGGGCGATGCAAACACTCCCCAGCAAAATCCAAACACCTAATCAATTATTTTTTCATTTTCGATTTTAAAGGCTTGCTTACTGTTTCGAGACTTCTCATCAGATTTGGGGTTACAAAGCATCAAACCCCATAAATACAAGGGGTTTTCTTGAGAATTCAAAGTTTCAACTATTTACAATGCGTAATCCACCACCAGCAAGATTGAAAGCTCTCATTTTTTCTAAAAGTAATGTCTTTTAAATTACAGAAGACTAGTTGGGTTTGGGGTGGGGGTGTGAAAAGTTTGTTTGTTTTATCGGGGTTAGTGAAATAGGAGGAGGAGGAGGCGGCAGCCACCCTTCCCCGTTTAGATCCCTAACATTAAAGATTATATTTTTGGGAGGGGTTTCAAGGTAGACAAGGGAGGTGGCGGCGCGGATGGGTGTGGCCCATGTGGGGAGGAGAGAGAGAGGAGACGAGGCGCATGCAGATGCAGACGAGGGAGATGATGGTGGTGATTTCTTAGCCAGTCATAACAAGATAATTTTCACTGTTGATTTGGATTCTCTGAGACTTTGGATAGGCGGAGAGGAATAAAATGTGATATTCCTTTCGCCAAGTGATAGAACCGATTAAGTCAAGGATACTAGTGGTGGTGGTTCAGTCCATGGTTTTGGTTGGGGGTTTTGTTGAATCGGTGGTGGGCAATTGGGTTGGATGGAGATTTGGGGTTGGTTTGAAAGGGTGGTAAGGGATCAAATGTTAGACCGGAGAAGAGCATTACTGGAGGAATTGGTTTCTACTTTAACTTTTTTGCCGTGAGAGAGAGACAAATTTCAACTTCGCTTGCATGCTTTTACCACATTGTGATACAATCTACTTTGTCGTCAAAAAAAATTTTTTTTTTGAAAGGCAATGCATCAATAATACCCGGGGCATGCATGAATCATGATGTGTGTTCAAGTCAAATTTTGGCAAATTTTACCCAATAGCTTCCTGTTTATTGTTGGACCGAATTTTGCCAATAGCTTCTTGGTTATTGTTGACCGAATTTTGACAAATTTTGCCAAAATCTGACTTGCACATGCATTGCGTGTACTTCAGCCTCTAGTATTAACCTATTGTAATAGATAAACAACAATTAGACGCTCGAAAATTCAATTAAATTAACTTCTCCAATAGCAAAATATGGGTGCGGAAGCCAAACAAAAATATGTACAATTAGTGAGGTAAAAAAGAATCTTAACTTTGATCAATTGGCCGGTGAGGTAGAAAAAGAAGCACCCCACCTTCGCTTTTTTATGTTTAAGTTCTTGGTAAACAGTGTCTTGACTTTTATTTCTGCAAAAAAATAAAATAATAACCTATTTTCCTGAAAAGTGTTGCTGGACCAAAAAGGTTAGGAAACCATTTGACCGTGTTGCTGGACCAAAAAAACTTTCAGAAACCATTTTTGACCAAACATGCAAAATTTGATTTCAACACAAATTATGTGTGCCTTGACCTCTAGTTGAGATAATTGACTTCGTCCAACAATTAAAAGAGAAAACCGTTTCTATCGCAGATATATAGCATTTCCTCAACCCAATGGACAAAGAGAAAACTGTGATGTGCAGATACTCTTACAGTATCTATTATCAATGGGTTTCTGAAAGGAAACTAATAAACTCTCATCTGAAGCAATTAGAAAAAAGGTTAAGTTAATTCACTTATTCCTGCACGGCATTAGAGTTTTTTTGTTGTGTGTGTGAGAGAGAGAAGAGAACCCGTATGAGTCCATAATATGTGCGTGGGAAGAAGAGCGTGAGGAAGGAGAGGAGGAGTGAGGTGGTTTTTGGACTGTTTTTGTGTGTGTGGGAGTAATGGAAACGTGGGACTGATGATGTCTTTGGTTTGCAAACTTACCACTTTGCCCAAGGTGTAACTGCCATAGCGGTTCTTTGGTGTGATTTGAATGAGGGTATTTTTGGATTAGGAAAAAATCTTCATGGCTTTAATTTGAGGTTTCACCAACTTGTGCTCCCCTTTATATATTTGAAATAGATATATAGATATATAGATATAGCATTTCCTCTAATCCAATTGCTGGCATACATACAATACTTTTATATCTCCAAACAAATAGATGCATGCATGCATACCCATTTATTTAGCCACTTACTGTTTCTACTATCCATAGATTCTCTCTTGGAGTTGCACAAAGTGGATGAACCTTTTCCCAGCCATTGAATTTCGGGAATCCACAAACAGGAGGAGGTGGATAACTGTTGAGGGGTTCTGTAACTGCAAGACGTGGGGTTTTGTGTGGTATTTTACTTCTTTGCCAATTCGGTTATTAGGTGTAGAGGTTAATTTAAATGTAAAACTCTCTTTTATGTGTGGCAATTTTGGAAGGCTAAAATGTTAGCCAGCTTCAAAAAGGAGTCCTCACCCAAAAGGGGCTCTCCCTTTATATATTAAAATAGATAGATGATGGGCAACTCCTGCTTCCTTTCTGATTTTCGCACACCAGGATGGACCAAACATGCTTCAACATGAACTCAAATTCTTCTACGCAGCTACAAGGTTGGTTATGTGATTAATAATATCATTCAAAGTTATACATGCTCATTACACAAAGAAAGAAGCACTTTTATACCCAAAACCCTAATCCCTAAATCCTAAGCCGTTCAACTGGAAAAAAAAAACACACAACTTGTTGGCGGTTGCTAGTCCATGCTGCATGCTTTTTTACCACATCGTGATGCAATCTGCTTTGTCCCCCTGTGTTTCAAATCAATTTTATCAATCAAAAATCCAACTTAATGCATCAATAATACAATGCACAACTCCTGTTTCCTTTCTTATTTTCGCACATCAGGATGGACCAAACAAACTTGAACATAAACTCAAATTCTACGAACTTAGAAACGTAATGTCCCTTGATCTCCTGTGTGTGCGGGTATGTGTGCCAATTGCCATGCATCAAACAACCCAACATCATGTAATCTCAAAAAATAGGTCCGAAGAATGAAATGTGAGGAGTTCCACAATCTCAGAATCATCATCATATATATTATATATCTACCAGCTGTAGAGATAATAAAATCAACACATAATACGAATTTGAACCAACATCATGCACATGCCACACGCTCTTCCCACATGAGAAATATCGCCAAATCTCCAAACTCGATCAATCTTAGGATAGATACAAGCATTGTAATCAAACACTAGCCAAATAAAACCGAGGAGCATGCACAACTTAATATATTAGTACGTCAATATCCAAAACATAGTAATTACTACAATCTTAAGCGAGCCACCTTTTTTCTTCTGCCAAACCAAAGCAAAGCTAGCCTACTAGCATTTACCAGCAAAAGGCATCCCTTAACTCATCCTCATCTTTCCCCCTTTGTTGCAAAAGAGAACATGGCCTCAGGCAGCACATATTCTGGTGATGAGACATCAAAAGGTGGGCGATTGGTGCATGTCCGTGAGGGATCAAAAGCTATGCCTCCCATTCTGCCCATAAAAATTTCTTCGAGACCATGTTCTTTCTTCCTGCATTTATTTCCATAATCTATAAATTCTACTCATCAAGCACGAGAAGTAGCTCATATAGAAGAAACTAAGCGACATAACAAGACTTGCCGACTTACATCCTCTGGCAACGGGCGTACTCTAACTCCTACAAGAGATAAATAAGAAATTCTTCACAACATAGACGTGGGAGCTATTTTACATGACTGAACATGTGAGTACATGAATAGAATACATACCATGAATAGGCGCGACGGACGGAATTTCTCCTCAGCAACAGGTGATGGGGTGACACCGGGAGCAAGAAACACTATATTCTTGGAAAAAATCTAAGAATTATCATAGACAAGTTAAACAGATGAACAATCACCATCCTTAGCAGGCACAAAAGAACAAGGGACACACACACACAAAAATGGCAGCAGCAAACTGGAGTAAGAAGAAAGAAGAAACCACTGAAATCAGAGATAAAATCCAGTACGGCAAATGTCAAAGTTTGAGTCAGATTAATAGCAGATCGGAGGAGCTGGCCAATTTTCTGAAGTGAAAAAATCTTTAACCTCAAATGCAAAAATTAATATTTGAATCGTTATCCCTTGGCAATCTTTGTGATTGGCACTCAAACTATCCTTTTTTCCCCAGAAATCTGCTTTAAATCAAGGACAAATTTTCGTAGTCGTTCCTGTAGTTTTATGGTTGTCTCACTTTCGTCCCTCTAGTTTCAATTGTCTCAATTTTGCCCTTGTAGTTTGTTTTACCTTCCAAATTGGTAAAATCATTAACACCGTTAACGAAACTAACGGAAAAATATGATTAAAAAAATAAGTGTTCCAATTTTCAATCCGTTTGAACCGGTGCGAATATCTTATTTTTTTGATCATTTTATCTTAAATGGTCATAATAGATTTTTTGCTCTAAGGCCTTTTAACAAGCACCCTAATAGAACCCTGAAACTAAATAAGGAGTATTCGGGTGCTCGTTGAAAGGCCTTAGAGCCAAAAATTCATTACGACCATCTAGGAAGAAGTTTTAGTAGTTTCAGGCCTGACTTGCGATGCAAGCTGCCAAGAAACAATTGGAGCATCGTACAAGTCGATTACAAGATTAGTTGAGATAATTTGTATGAGTTCTGCTTGAAATAGGTAGAGACGCATGTCATAGGGTGTGCTGTTTAAAGGTTAAAACCTATCTCCCATTTGAACTCTGTTTCGATAATTAATAGAAAGACACGAACGGAGGCGTAGAGGCTGGGAGTTGGCATATAGCATTGTTTGCGGACAGGTTTCCTAGGAGATCATAGTTCTAGGAATTATAGGAATTTATCGTAAACGTGACATCAACTAAGGTTTAAAATTGTAAGGGAGAAAGACATTAGTTTGGGGTGTACTCTGCGAATTTAGAAGCTATCCCACTGGGGTTCACAACTGTAAAATACAGGTAGATAAAACATACAAGAAAAAGTTTTCCCTGTAAAATTAGGGACGAACTATTCGCGCCCCTTATTTTCTCCGCAACCCACTACATTTCGGTAAATGGTTGTTGAAAATCATACATAACATTTCGGTAAATAACTGTTAAAAACAAGATTATATTTCAAAAACTACATATCAAAAATATGTTCAACTTTCGGTAAACAACTACCGAATATGCATTTTCGTTTCGGTAAATAGCTGTTGAAAAAAATATTATATTTCGGTAATTGAATGCTGAAAATGTATCTCAATTTCAGTAACCGACTGTAGAGTATAATTGAAAATTTTTAACAAGCAGCGGGAGAAAATAGGGGTCTGCGAATAGTCGCCCCCTAAAATTATTGCACAAAAATATGAAGTAGAATGAATAATGTCAGCAGTGAGAATTTTAAAATGAAAGATCCAAAGCACCATCGATTATCATTCCAGTAAATCACAAACACCCAATGCGTCAGCTACAGACATAAGCCACCATACAGGCCTGCCCAATTAGTCATGTTCTACATTGTCAGACATAGAATCTGTAACAAAACCAACTAGCAATATGCTCACTTAAACCTTGTTTCATATGATCAATAATCACAGTGAACACCATCTTTCCTGTTACCAGCACAATAAGTGACATCATTGGCATGCCGAGTTCATCCAAGAATTTACTTTTGTACAAACATGTTCACGTATTGTCTAACACAGGTGCCCAAAAGACATAGGCAAATGAAAGAAGACCCAAGATATAATGCCGTCTCTATAAGTCCTGAGACCAAGTATCAACAACCACCAACAATTTTCTCAATTGCTATTTTCATCATGAAGAGAACCTGCATATGAAAATGCATTTATCAGTTGATTCGATACAACAAATGCAAGTCAAAAGTTTCCGTTTGATGCTAATTCATAAGATAAGCCCCAATGTTGAGCAAGTTGGATCCACATGCATCAGGATCCACATTTTATCGTTAGGTGGCAACTATAACCAATGCGGCAACATTTCACTGAGTAGTGGTGGGCACTACCTTTTCACCATCCAACAGTTATTTAACACCTCAATGACTTTCAATGTGCAAAGCACTTTCCTCACCAAAATCAACAACAAAGTAAACAAAGCTCAACGTTCAAGAGTGTTAGTTTCTCTATAGGTTTGATACATGTTTCCTTCCCTATGCATTGGGTGATATATTGTTGTTAGTATGCAGTGTTGTGTATAGAATGGGCTAGCAAAGAACACTGTGTTAGTCTCGGGGCGGTCAGTTGATATCAAAATGGCACTTGTCATACTCTTTGAACTGGTAATCTATTATGCCTAGTCGTTTCATTTTGTTACGGGGAATAAGGAGCACTAGTTTTATCTATTATTGTACTTTTTCACGTGGAAGCTTGAGCTAAATCATATCTGCTTCTCAGATCTCGCTCTTATATTTTATCTAGCATATTTCCCGTTTCAACAGGTGATTGGAATGGATACAACTAACCTTGCTTCAAGCTTCAATATAACTACAGTGTATCTTTTTGTACAGGAGGAAAGGAAGCATATTCCGCAATGCAGATTTTGCAACTTTGATGCTTATAGACCCAGCACAATTCTTCTCAATCACCTGCACAACAATTAAAGGGTGATCTAGCCGAAAAAAAGAAGTATACCCCTCAACTTTTATCCTCCTAGCTGAGTGTAAATGAAGCCTACTAAAAACATAGCACAGCCCTAACCTCATAGGCACCATCAAGATCTCCACAATAGTGCCTTGACATGTAAGAACGTAAAATTTCTTTGCAACAGCTTCGCTACTCTACAAAAATAGATATATCAGCACAATAAAATAAAATATGGATTACTATAGTACCATATATGCACCTATGAAATACCTTATCCACTGCACTCGAAGCATTGGCAACATATGAGACATCCCGCTTGGTGGGTCCATCATTCTGAAGCTGTCTAATCACGTCTAAGTAACATTAGGGTAAAGATTTTGCCAGTCTGTGCTATTTTGGGGTAAACATTAATGTGTTAGTATTAATTGAATTCATGTTGTGGTTGAAACGGTCTCGAATGTCATTGGGTTTTTTTTTTGTTTGGGTGTGTGATCAGGCTTTGTTTGCAGTGTGCCTTTAGGCACGTGTCATCGCTAGTTCTAAACATAAGAGATGTATTTTTTCGGGGAAATTTTGCGACAAGTTCACAGTATAAAGGGTTGGGCACAGAGAGTTTCATTTATCAAATGGACTACGAGTGTGTTGCAAAATGGCAGATTGAGTGGTTTGGGTATGTATTTCCAACTCTTCAATTGACATGTAAAAATAAGAGAATTCACTTGTGATCATTTCATTACCAAAAAGTATACCTACTTTTACGGACAATAGACTATTGTGGCATAAGGCCACCAACAACTAATGTACATTTACAAATTGTACAATTTAAAATTCTAAAAGCAGACAAACATATATGCTTGATTTTTGGGTGGCAAGTTATAAAATGTTTGTCAGTTATCTAGAAATATTTCCTAGACAAATATGCAATTAGGTAACATAGCATTGGAAGTGATTAGAATATTTTTTACATGGGATATTGCTTGAACTCTGGATTTATAAAAGTCTCCAAAATTGTAATGTAGAGTCTGTTAGATAAAAATACAGACTAGGGAATCATTTACGATAAAGAACCACCTCAAATGGTAGTTTCTTACCTCTTTATGATATTTCTAATATATTGTAATTGATTTTTTTTTTTGGGTCCTTCCGTAATGATAGAATGGATCTTATTATGATTGTTATACCTCTATCAACATGTTTACCTGAAACAGGTAAACATGTTTCTTATGGTGGCTTGTCTGACGTGGATGAGAATGACTACTTATCTTGCGCAATGGGATGTGAAATTATCGATATGAGCGGCATTTGTGGCTTTCAAATCAATGTACTTTACAAGGAACACATCAAGTTTTGAACAAACATTGAAGATTACATGAGATCTTTCGGAGCTGAATTTCCTGCTGCGTATACTGGAGTTGCATTTCAGGTTTTTCGACCTTTTTCCTGTCCCCCTGCTTCTTTTTATCAATTAACTAGCAACTATAGCACGACGGATTGTTAACTCTCTTTTCTTAATTTATGTAAATATACCAATAAGATATCGGGAACACCAATGTGACATCATTTTGAAATCACAAAATCCTAACCACAGCCAAATTTCACCTCCCGAATACATCACTTTAAATTTCAGCCATTTGAACCTCATGATACCCCTTGGAAAATCAAAAGGCATCGCTTTAAGATATCCATGGGTAAGATGAAAAATTAGTTCAGAGCGCTTAGGAATCCCACCTTGAATTGCATGAAAAAGAAAGACTATATCAATCCCCTACTTCATATCCACAACAAAGCCTCTTATTTAAGAGTATAAACAAACTAGCCAAATGACGCATTAACTCTATTACAGTCTCATAATCAATGTAGCCAACTAAAACCAGAACAACACTCGAAGAATCTCTGAAAGAATTGTTGTAATATTGACAAACTTTTTTTGGAGTTATATTCCAGAGGTCTTTAGCACTAAGATCCTGTAGCACCTTAGTGCTGAAGACCTCTGGAATATAAATCCAAGAAAAGCTTGTCAATATTACAACAATTCTTTCAAGGATCCTTCAAGTTTTGTTCTGGTCTTAATTGGCAACATTGATTACAATACTGCAAAAGAGTTCATGCATCATTTGGGAAGTTTGTTTATTCTTAAATAAAAGGCTTTGTTGTGGTTCATTGGATATGAAATAAGGGATTGACAGTCTTTTTCTTTTTCACGCATTTCAGGGTGGGATACCTAAGCCCTCTGAACCAATTTTTCATTTTACCCATGAAAAATCTTAAAGCAATGCCTTTTGATTTTCCAAACAGCCTCATAAGATTCTGAAATTTAAAATGATTTACTCGGGGAGGGAGATTCTGCTGTGGTTAGAATTTTCTAATTTCGAAATTATGTTACATTATGGGTGTCCCAATATCTTATTGTTATGTTTACATAAAAAAAAAAAAGGGGTTAACAATTCGCCGTGCCATAACTGCTAGTTAATTGATTAAAATAAACAGGGATAGGAAAGAGGCCCAAACCTGCAATGCAACTCCAATGCACACAGCACAAAATTTAGCTCCGAAAGATCTCATATATTCTCCAATGGTTGTTCAAAACTTTACATGTTTCTTGTAAAGTACATTGATTTAAGAGCCACAAATGCTGCTCATATAGGCAATTTCACTTCTCACCGCGCAAGATAAGTAGTCGTTCCCATCTACGTTAGATAAGCCACCATAAGAAAAACCTCCCAACTAAACCAATTAAAAGAAGTATAACAATCATAATAAGATCGGATCCAAAAAAAAATCATAATAAGATCCATCCCATCATTATGGACTACTCACACAAAAATAATGATCAATTACAAGATATTAAAAACATCATAGAGAGGAAAGAAACCACCATTGTAGGTGGTTCTTTATCCTAAATGATTCTCTGGTCTATATTTTTATCTAACAGACCCTAGACTTTTTATAGATCAAAAGTAGAAGCAGTATCCCATGTAAAAAACATTCTAACCACTTCCAATGCTACGTTACCTAATTGCAGATTTGTCTACCAATATATTTCTATAATAAGTTAAAAACATTTTATAAACTTGCCACCCCAAAATTGAGAAATCAAGCTTACATGTTTGTTTGCTTTTAGAATTTTAAATTGTACAATTTGTAAATGTACAGTCATTCTTGGTGACCTTATGCCATCGCAATCTGTTGTCCGTAAAAGAAGATATATTTTTTACTAATGAAATGATCATGGGTGAGTTCTCTTATTTTTACGTGCCAGTTGAAGAGTAAGAAATACATACCCAATCACCACCCAATCCACCGTTTTGCAACACACTCGTAGTCCATTTGACAAACGAAACTCTCTGACCCAACCTTTAGACTGTCAACCTGCCGCAAAATCTCTCTGAAAAAATACATCTCATGTTTAGAATAGCGGATGACCCGTCAAACAAAGCCTATTAATCCATGGACCAACCCCATCATCTCCACTCCGTAGGAACTATGAGATCACCCCAAGGACACCTTCGGCATCTAAAGGTCACGAATCGACCATAGAACCCTGCTCAATAAGGGTCTTATGAGATCCACAATGCCATGATTGCATGACCGAAGGAATAGAGTACGATTCGACCTTCGTTCTAAGTAATACTAACACATTAATGTTTACAAAGGTCCTATACCCCTTTCAGAGCTACTGTAGTCATAAAATCTAGGGCTTGTATTCCATGAAGGCTTTTAAAGTTCTTATCGAAAATAGCACATAGACCAGCAAAATCTTTACCGCAATGTACCACAAATGCATAAAAACAAAATCCCCATAATACAGTTATGCCGAACAAAAACATCTAAGTCACACCTGCAAAAATGAAACCAAGACATCAGTCTTCTTTCCAAATGGGATGGGGTTGCATAAACATATGATGTTTTGAAATGAGTTTGTCAAATATGCCTCATCGAAGCCAATACTACTAGGATCTGAAATGGAGAAAGCAGTCCCAGACTCCCACATGCCTGAATTAACAAATGACAAACAAAAACTAATGCTTTAGCCACTTCCTTGGTACCAAAACCAGGCTACAACAAGCAAGAAGACTTGGTGTCCACACTAATTCATTCCCCTAGAAATTTGGGAGATGAAAATAAGCATCAAACCTTAAACTTATCTTGCATAATTAAATCTTGAAAATATCGAATGCATCAGTTATGGCTAATGGCACAATAGTTAATTAATTTTGATCATGGCCTTTGAAAATTTATCAAAAAAATGATGAGAAATACAACGAAAAAACTTGCACATTAAATCAATGCTACTAACGTATCAAGCAATAGAAGTCTACAATTAGATTTTGAACATGGGTTTTTTTGAAAGAATCAAAACCAAATTTTAAGATAAGAGTCATAAGACTGCTGATACAAGTTTTAATTTTCTGCAAAGCCTACCTATTTTAAAGCAAAAAGAACTTGCTAGTGCTAAATCACCTATTCAAAAGAATTTCAACTTGTCCAAATGCTTCCCCTGCATTCAAATGAATACAAACAACAATAACTAAACATTATTTCTTCACAGCCTCAAATTATCCTTGCTCACAATGCTTTGTTTAAACCACATACACCACCCATATACCTATCAAGCCAAGATATTGCACAAAAGAGTAAAATACCCACCATAACAACTACTCTCTCCAGCAATTGCATCATGGTTGGGTTGAGATGCCTTGCGAAGAAGAGGTTTGAGAGGGAGAGAGATGTTTTAAATTTGAATCAAACACTATATACACAACCTGTTCCTTATTCTAACTACCTTTTATCTATTAAAAATAAGCTTCATTGAAGGCAACCGTAATAAGGTTCAAATAAAGACTACAATTAGGAACCATAATAGGTCATATGCAGCAATTAAGCGTATGGAGATCCCATACATAAAGGCATGGCCCACGTAAGAAGGCACTAAAACAAAAAATGTGGCCAAAGTAAAAATACTGTTGAAGCTGGAATAATTCCAGGCCTTGCAAAAACGTGGACTCCAAGCTATGAAGAAAAGTCAAGGCAAGTTGAATTAAAAAAGAATAGGATGAGAATAAACACATTATTCCTTTATTGGTAAGTCACTTGCTAGTTGCTACCCAAATTGCAACACAAATTGATAAAGCTACTTATCTCTATTATGGAATTGGGGCTCCCCTAGATTGTGTTAATCACAGAAGTCACAAAACTAACCCAAGATGCACTTTTATTAAAAAAAATCCACACCAAAACTAATACTGGTAATAGCATGCTAGGCTATGCCTTGATGAAACTAGTTACATCAATTACATGAATGAATTGATGCATCTATTTAAAGTCTAATGTTTACCAAACTCAAAAACAAAAACAACCACCAGCATATGGATTACTGCTACAAATTCTGCATTGATAACATGACTGATGTATCGTAGTAGATTTTTTTTTTCTTGTAAAACCGACTGATGAAGGATTCTTATCTGTAACGACGACTATTTAAATTTATCATAGTGACATAAAAACACCCTAAAGTGCTTAGTGTTGTACACTTTAAACGGACCTTACGTTGTGGAAACTTGATAGATATGTGAAGGAATCTTTATAGATGGAATCAAATAAATGATGAATGCTTTGGAGAGAAACTTACAAACAAATGAAGTGAACGACATAAATCAGATACCTGTAGATGCTGCAGAGCGTACCAGAAAGCCTAAATAGTACTACCATGTATATAGCCCCAAAGTGAATCAGATTTATGAGAACTCTCGAATTCAAGAAGCTGAATAAAAGGGGCAAATTAGAGATCTTACATCTGCGAAACCTGATTGTGGAGTAGATTTCCCACATCTGAGGTAGAAAGAGGTAGAGATATAGTTAGAGAAAGAGTTTAAGGGGAAAAAATTTGATAACCAAGCAAGAGGTTGTGAAAATTGTTTTCCCAAGTTTCGGTAGACCCACTGTTTGATTTTTACTTTCAATAAATTGGTTTCTTAAACCCACTTTAGAGACAATTCGAAACCCATTTTGAACAGGAGGTCAAGAGAGATTACCAGTGAATCAGCAATCAAGGCGTTGACAATCTTCATTCGTCAAAGTTCAAACTAAGGAGGGGATGAGAGAGGGAGAGGGAGAGAGAGGTGGGGGAGGGAAGTCTGATAATTTGAGAGGAAGAGGAAAGATAGAAAATGAGATGATGGGAGGGTCCGAGCTTCAAAGCCATTGTTTAAATTTTGATCAGAGAAAAAGTTTGACACATACCCATTTTTTGGGGAGTACGTTCCATGGTTGAGAAAGCTTGCTTGTCGTTGGATCTGCTCCTATTAGACCAGGGTCGGATATTTACTGAATTGCCATCCTAAAGTTAGTTTGTGAGAGGGACATTTTTGAACCACTAGATTGTGTAGAATGAAGGGTTGGGATTGGAAAAAAAAAAAGAATATTCTTTTAGATACCTCCTCTGTATTGTTATATGGTTATGAATGAAATGCAAAAAAAAAAAGCCTAGAAAATTTGGATTCCAAAGTTTAAGGGAAGTATACCCTGGAGTTATTTGTGCAGGATGATATACTTTCTCCTCTTTCTTGAACTCACGACGTCCTGCTTTCTCAAGAGCATTTATCTTTTGAACTATCTCTTCAAGATCTTTAATGGTTGCATAAAGAATTGTGCTCGACCGTCATCATACAACAGTTCGAAGTTGTTTGGAGGTTTAAAGAAGAGCTCGAAACCTCTGCAGCTGATATTTCTTCGAAGATAAAGAATAAAAAGAATTAATGAAAAGTATACAAATTCATTAGAGTGCTTTAGAGTTGGACTAAAAGTTAGATGCCAAAGCTTACAGGGAATTAATGTTTTTTGCAGTTGTGTTGCATAATCCAAATTAATGATCAGAGAGCCAACCAAAAAATGCTGCAACACAAACAAAAAGGCAGTTCAAAATCCATAATAATGACAACAATTGCTGAAAAGTGACAAAAATCATTAACTTTTTTTTATCGGCTAAGAAGAGATTGTATTAGATATTTAGATTAAGAGCCAATGGGACACAACCCGAGTACAACAATTGGGAAAAGGAAAACGAAACTCAATACAAAAACGAACCAGTATCATGAACCTAAGACAAACCTCTTCGCATAAACTACAGAAGGAAGAAACTATTTTTTTTTTTTTGCTCAAAGAGGAAAGAATTCATTAAGATTAGAAAGAAGATACAAACAATAACAGGAGAAATAAGACCCCCTAGTTGGCAAGGAACCAACCCGAAGATAAAGATAACAACAGAAAATCAAAGATTACGCCATAAGTCACGACAAAACCCAAACAGATAACCACTCAGCCCCAAGCAGCAACTTTAGCAGAAGAAGAGTACATCAAGATACAGCAGGCACCATCACCAAGCAAATGCAATAGCATGACCCCAAACCTATCCACAGCAAATGCAAAAACAGAAGAAATCATCGGCAACTGCACATTGGATAATGACAAAGACTCAGGGCCAGCCCAAGACCAACATCAACCTTAGCAGAACCAAAACCCCATACTTCAAACAATACCAGCAGAACCACTTACAAGTACTTGGACATCAAAAACTACAGTACACAGCCAACAGATAAAACTTGAGCACCAAAGCAAACCAACTTCATGACATAAAACTTCAAAGAAACAGAACCAACCCTCATGAGAAGCCCAAAAACTACCCCAGAAAACTCTGCTAAAAACCAAAAAACAAAAACAACAGAACAAGAACAAGATACTCCCAAACAAGCACAGAAGCATCAACAACAGTCAACGCCATCAAGGAAAGCATAACCTCTGCAGAATCACTGAATCCCAGAGCCAAAAACGACAAACCCAAACCAGCTATGATGAATGCAGTCAGCATTGAGCCTAAAAACCACACAAACACAATTACGCCACACAAAAACAGACAATGCACATATGCATCACACCCCAAACAACACACATATGCAACACACACACTCACACCCCATCATAGACTTAGAACCAAGCACATCCTCGGACAACGAACTTAGACCAAGCACTAGAAAGTACCCCAGATCAAACCAGATCAGAAACAAGATATGGTTTAATGACAACTTTTTGATCACCAACGTATTCCCACCTACCTTCTGGCGCCAAGGGAAAGTTTTCGCTCCACACATTACCAACAGCGACAAAACGTCCGGTTGTCGGCCAAAGTTAACCATACCGCGACAAGACTAGTTTAGTCACCAAATTTCAACTTTAAGGTGAGTAAATTTGCTTTGGTTGGGGAATTTGGTCACCGAATGTGTATTTTCTTGTAGTGGTGTGTGTGTGTGTGTGTGTGTGTGTGTGTGTGTTTGGGGGAAGCTACTGGAAGAATAAGTGTGAAGATGAAGGGAAAAAATCAATACAGGACGAGAAAAGCCAAGCATCTTTGACTATATAAGTACATAAAGTTACAAAGGAATGAATGCTAAGAAAATTTTGGGAATGACAATCAATACCAATGTTTAAGATTGAGGTAAAAAATCAGGAATCGTTGACAAGGAATAAATTCTGGTTATAGATGCTTGATGTAAAAGACAGCTATTTAGAAAATAATTGAAGAAGCTCATCAGAAAAAGGTGAACTAAGCATGTATACGATCAAGATGTTCACGTCAGGCAACATTTTTGTTTTAGCAATTTCTAAACAATATATTTATATGCTAGATGAGTGTAAAT
This sequence comes from Rhododendron simsii, assembly GCA_014282245.1. Classification (NCBI taxonomy): domain Eukaryota; kingdom Viridiplantae; phylum Streptophyta; class Magnoliopsida; order Ericales; family Ericaceae; genus Rhododendron; species Rhododendron simsii. The sequence goes on along the minus strand of CM024961.1, from coordinate 3,368,272 downwards.
TAAAAATCTATTCTAAATCCACATTTCAGTATATTACTCCGATGTCTTTAAAGATACCAAAAGGTGAACGTGCATCTTCCATTAACTAATGGAGTTGCACTGCTTCACCGGATCTCCAAACAAAATTAACCCCTCTCATTCTCCTTGTCACCCACACCCCTTCCTTCGTCGACTCCCAGATCCAGTGGCAGAGCCAATAAATGAAATTGGAGGGGGCAGAACTATGAAAGAATTTTTTGTTCGGGCTCTATGGACTAACATTTATTAATTATTATAGCTATCGACTATCGTATTACTACGAAAGAATGAAGTTTAAACTTAACTAAAGTTTATGCTTCGTGAAAGCAAAAGTTGGTATTCAAAACTGTAGTTAGCTGACCAATAAAATGTCTGGTGTTCAAAGCTTGCCCAATAATTAATTGATATGCACGAAATATAAAACTTACGTTAATAAGAAATATTAGTCCATAAGTACAAGAAGGTAATGCTTATGCTTATTGGGGGAGGAGTACTATCGGGATGTACGTAAACTGGACCGGACTGCCCTTATGTTAACCCAAAAAAAATATATATACACACACGCACCCCAAGAAGCATCGAAGAAAACTATTTCCCAAAAAAGAGGGGGGCTGGGGGGACCATACTAGCTCCGCGGTTGCCGGATCTTCAAAACCGAGTCCGTTTCCCTCTCCGCCTCCACCCCTAATCGTCGGCCTCGATGTTTTGAGTGACGACCTACACACCCCTCACCACAAAAGCCCCACCGCTGCCGCCATACTTCGACTCATCTTCCAATTTCATCTATTCATAGAATTTACCTTGAGAACAACAAAATAATAAATGGAAACCCCGCATTCACTCACTCTCCCTTCCCGTCCCCTCCCCTCCCCCTGTTCTGTTACACTCTCTAAACCCCTCTCATTCTCCTCGTCACCCACACCCCTTCATTCATCTACTCCCCCTACATTCCACAATCCCTCGTTATTTACCTCCCAAACCCCGCCTACACCTCCATCGGCTTTTGGTATCGACACGCACACCCTTTCTCTTCTTTCCAGAGGTTTTAACCCTTTCTCTGCCCTTTCTCTTCTTTCTAGAGCTTTTGACCCTTTCCTTCTTTCTAGAGCTTTTCACCTTTTCCTGTTTTTCTCTCCCTTTGCCCTAGAAAACAAAAAGAAAAGAAAATAGAAGTTGTAGAATTAAATGGTATAACCGTATAACCCTCTTATTTTCTCCCTTTTTTCTTTCTCGCTGTCTTCCATTTTTTTCAAATTCCAAACAAAGTTTGTTTCTAGAAAGAATACCCACTTCAACATTTGTTTTAGTCCGTAATTACTTTCCGCTAAGGGATTTTTGGAGTGTTTCAGATTCTTTAAAAAGAAACTTTTAGAAAAAGAATGTAATTTCAAGCTCAAAAATAATACATTTATGCAAATAATTTTCTCATCAATATGAATTTTGTTTGATAGATCTCATTGAGATTTTTTAAACAATGCGAAAAAAAATTAAAAAATTAAGAAGAAGCCGAAAAATCTGAGCAGAACTTAGCCTTAATTAAGTAAGCTATAATAATGCTCAAAAGAAAAAATTATTAATTAGCCCTACGGATTGATTCTTTTTTACATCAAGCCAAAAGAAGAGAAAACAAAAAGAGAACCATTTTTAGGGGTATTAACTGAGAGCTTATTTTTACTTCTACTTCTATGATATGGGTGACGAATTTAGTTTTTGGAATTACGATTTAAATTAATTTATGAGAGGGGCAGAATAATATCTACAAAATAGCAAATATAAAAGTAGATTACTGCTTAGAATTATAGAATAGCAATATAAAAAATGATTGAGAGTGGCAACAGATTACTGCTTAGAATTACAGATAGAATAGCAACATAAAATAGAATTTCACTTTCCATTTTCGCCTAGGGTTCATTGTCTCTGCTTATTAGTTTTTGTGGAAATCTTGTCTGGTCCATGTGTTTTATTTCTTGAGTGGGAGGAGGCTGAACACCCTAATTTTTTATTTTTTTGGAATTTAGTAGTGGAAATTTTAGATTACGTTTCACCGATACACCTCCACTTCGATGTTTTATATAAATAATCCAAGTTGTTCATTAATTTTAAAATTATGAAAAGGAGTGATTTGTCTCAAAATATATTTTAAAAGTCCTATAAGCCATTCAATTTTCTAGGCAACTATGCTCATGGGCGATTCGATCAAACTAATTTTTTTATTTGAATTATTAATCGATATGTTTCAGAAGTTAAACGTTCCGATCGAATCATTAATTTTCTTCAATTGTTTGGTTTTCTAGGAAAAAAGGAGAGTTTAAAATTTCTTCTTTATTGTTTCCCTTCTTTTCCATTTCCTTCCCCAAGTTCCAAATAAAACTTAAATTTTATAAAATTTTCTCCTCCTTCCCACTTATTTGCTCAAGTTCCAAATAGAGCGTGTGTGAAAACCCCAAAGTGTTAAAAAGCATGCTTAAAAATTATCGCACGCACAAAAGCGTGATTACAAAAAAACAACTTATGTCACGAAGAATGTGAAATTTGTGTGTCACTAGCATCATTATTGGTGGATCGATTATGGATACAGAAGGTCAAGCTCCTGTCCAGTATTTTTTACTGTCTAGTTCCGGCCAGTCAGCCATTTTCTGGCGAACATTGATTTTGTTCAATGATCGAATTCATCCATATTTTAGATCTCGTCGAGATGCATAACCATGCCCGAAAATTATGCCTATCAGATATCATTTAATGTACGATCGGAATACATTTATTTTGGACAAATGGATGAGACGAGTTCCAATCCAGTGGGTATGTATTTTTTTCAAAATAGTCGGATTCTGATCTTGAATTGAAAGATATCCAATGGACATGATTTTTGATAGGGAGATGAGTCTCAACGACATTTACAATATGAATGGATCCAATCATTGAACGAAATCAATGTTCACCGAAAAATGGCTGACTGGTTGGAACTGGATGGTAAAGAATATCGGACAGGAGATTGACCCACAGAGGGTACCCACAGAACTGACCCATGCGGTGGCCCCCGATCCGAGACGCTAATTTTATAAAAAATAAAATTTGAATAAATTACACTAAGCCCCCCTCAACTAACCCACATTTTCAATTAACCTCCTCAGACTATAAAATTTAACATTGTGCATCCTCTAACTATCCATAGTTGACACTTAACACCCTTTTGTTAGGTCTCCGTAGGAAAAATGCACCGACGGCAGTCTCTGGTCACCTGACAACCGATTCGAGCCATCCAAAATTTTTTTTAAAAAAAACCGAGTGGGCAAACGCCGGAATCATCGGCATCCGACGTGCGTAGATACTTGATCCAAACAGCTCATTTAAATTCTTGGAGTGTTTTGGATCGAGCACCTACGCACGTCGGATGCCGTTGATTCCCGCGATTGCCCACTCGATTTTTTTAAAAAAATATTTATATGCTAGAAGAGTGTAAATTAAAAATCTATTCTAAATCCACATTTCAGTATATTACTCCGATGTCTTTAAAGATACCAAAAGGTGAACGTGCATCTTCCATTAACTAATGGAGTTGCACTGCTTCACCGGATCTCCAAACAAAATTAACCCCTCTCATTCTCCTTGTCACCCACACCCCTTCCTTCGTCGACTCCCAGATCCAGTGGCAGAGCCAATAAATGAAATTGGAGGGGGCAGAACTATGAAAGAATTTTTTGTTCAGGCTCTATGGACTAGCATTTATTAATTATTATAGCTATCGACTATCTATTACTACGAAAGAATGAAGTTTGAACTTAACTAAAGTTTATGCTTCGTGAAAGCAAAAGTTGGTATTCAAAACTGTAGTTAGCTGACCAATAAAATGTCTGGTGTTCAAAGCTTGCCCAATAATTAATTGATATGCACGAAATATAAAACTTACGTTAATAAGAAATATTAGTCCATAAGTACAAGAAGGTAATGCTTATGCTTATTGGGGGAGGAGTATTATCGGGATGCACGTAAACTGGACCGGACTGCCCTTACGTTAACCCAAAAAAAAAAATGTATACACGCACCCCACGAAGCATCGAAGAAAACTATTTCCCAAAAAAGAGGGGGGCAGGGGGGACCTTACTAGCTCCGCGGTTGCCGGATCTTCAAAACCGAGTCCGTTTCCCTCTCCGCCTCCACCCCTAATCGTCGGCCTCGATGTTTGAGTGGCGACCTACACACCCGTCACCACAAAAGCCCCACCGCTGCCGCCATACTATTCATAGAATTTACCTTGAGAACAACAAAATAATAAATGGAAACCCCGCATTCACTCGCTTTCCCTTCCCGTCCCCTCCCCTCCCCCTGTTCTGTTACACTCTCTAAACCCCTCTCATTCTCCTCGTCACCCACACCCCTTCATTCATCTACACCCCCTACATTCCACAATCCCTCGTTATTTACCTCCCAAACCCCGCCTACACCTCCATCGGCTTTTGGTATCGACACGCACACCCTTTCTCTTCTTTCTAGAGCTTTTAACCCTTTCTCTGCCCTCTCTTCTTTCTAGAGGTTTTGACCCTTTCCTTCTTTCTAGAGCTTTTCACCTTTTCCTGTTTTTCTCTCCCTTTGCCCTAGAAACAAAAACAAAAGAAGATAGAAGTTGTAGAATTAAATGGTATAACCCTCTTATTTTCTCCCTTTTTTCTTTCTTGCTTTCTTCCATTTTTTTCAAATTCCAAACAAAGTTTGTTTCTAGAAAGAATACCCACTTCAACATTTGTTTTAGTCCGTAATTACTTTCCGCTAAGTGATTTTTGGAGTGTTCCGGATTCTTTAAAAAGGAACTTTTAGAAAAAGAATGTAATTTCAAGCTCAAAAATAATACATTTACGCAAATAATTTTTCCACCAATATGGATTTTGTTTGATAGATCTCATTGAGATCTTTTAAACAATACAAAAAAATTAAAAAATTAAGAAGAAGCCGAAAAATCTTAGCAAAACTTAGCCTTAATTAAGTAAGCTATAATAATGCTCAAAAGAAAAAATTATTAATTAGCCCTACGGATTGATTCTTTTTTACATCAAGCCAAAAGAAGAGAAAACAAAAAGAGAACCATTTTTAGGGGTATTAACTGAGAGCTTATTTTTACTTCTACTTCTATGATATGGGTGACGAATTTAGTTTTTGGAATTACGATTTAAATTAATTTATGAGAGGGGCAGAATAATATGTACAGAATAGCAATATAAAAGTAGATTACTGCTTAGAATTATAGAATAGCAATATAAAAAATGATTGAGAGTGGCAACAGATTATTAATGCTCAAAAGAAAAAATTATTAATTAGCCCTATGAATGGATCCAATCATTGAACGAAATCAATGTTCACCGAAAAAATGGCCGACTGGTTGGAACTGGATGGTAAAGAATATCGGACAGGAGATTGACCCACAGAGGGTACCCACAGAACTGACCCATGCGGTGGCCCCCGATCCGAGACGCTAATTTTATAAAAAATAAAATTTGAATAAATTACACTAAGCCCCCCTCAACTAACCCACATTTTCACTTAACCTCCTCAGACTATAAAATTTAACATTGTGCATCCTCTAACTATCCATAGTTGACACTTAACACCCTTTTGTTAGGTCTCCGTAGGAAAAATGCACCGACGGCAGTCTCTGGTCACCTGACAACCGATTCGAGCCATCCAAATTTTTTTTTTAAAAAAACCGAGTGGGCAAACGCCGGAATCATCGGCATCCGACGTGCGTAGATACTTGATCCAAACAGCTCATTTAAATTCTTGGAGTGTTTTGGATCGAGCACCTACGCACGTCGGATGCCGTTGATTCCCGCGATTGCCCACTCGATTTTTTTTTTTAATTTTTTTTGACGGCTCGGATTGGCAGTCTAGTGACCGGAGACGGTCGTTGGTGCATTTTTCCTATGGAGACCTAAAAAAAGGGTGTTAAATGTCAATTATGGATAGTTAGAGGGTGCATAATGTCGGATTTTGTAGTCTGAGGGAGTTAAGTGAAAATAAGAATTAGTTGAGGGAGACTTAGTGTAATTTACTTATAAAATTTTAATCTGCTTGTTCGAAATCATTTTAGAGAATCGTTTAACTTTTGTACACATTTGTAAACTACAGTAAATTATAAATACCGAAATTATTACCTACAAAATGAACATTTTCGATCCTTAAACCAAATGGGTGAGTTTTAATCTAATACTCATATATATCGTGTTTTTCTCACCTAAAATAGTACTCCCTCCGTTCTATATTGATAGTCCACCATGAAAAGTCGTGCTATTTTTCAAATCAAAAAATCAACTATTTTCGTGTATAATTTTTTGAATTTTTTCGCACAAAATTAAAGTACTAATTGAGATCTTTAATATGGTGCGAAAAAATTTGAAAAATTATGCACGGAAGTAGTTAATTTTTTGATTTGAAAAGAGGCAAGAGAGAGACAGTGGGACTATCATTTTAAAACGGAGGGAGTAAAATTTATATACATCGACAACGATAATATCCTAGATGCGAGCGTATCACAAATAACCATTGTATCAATAGTTTTTTTTTATCCAATGGTGTCCTTTTCTGCACCTCACCCTCTCTCAAGTCCAAACTTTCAGGAGAGAAATGTATTTACAATTCACGGTTCCACGTAATTTTAATCGTTGGTTTCGACAATTAGTAATACGGATTTAAAAACACTCTTGCAAAAAATAATTTTTTAAAATTCGAACTGCGCGATTCGACGCCGTAAAGTACTGCTCTGCAAGAAAGGTTTTCTCAACTTCCAATACAAGTCCCACAGGACAGGAGGTTTTTTTTCGGATTCAATCTCAACCTTGGAGCAAAACAAGAGCAAAAATGATGAGAGCAAGATTCCTGTGGTTCACAATCGGATTCACGTCAGCCGCCGCTGCGATGACTCACTTCGTCTTCCAAGATCTCTGGGCCGATCGCCAATCTCTCTCTTCCCAAGTATACTTTCCCTCAATTCCCAATTCCCATCTCTCCCTCTCTCTCATCTTCAACGCTTATATAAATGTATATACCTAAGTATATGTACAGATATAGTCAGAGATTGGATATTATGTGTTTTTTGTAAGGATTTTGTGGATGATATCTTCTTGCTTTGTTTACAGTTGCAGGAAAACTTCGACGCTGTAGACGCGAGAGTGTCCAACCTCGAACAGGTCATGCCGTCCAATTCCACCCCTCCTCGGGTGATTTTTCTGCAATGTTATGACCTGGGTCGTAATTTTCCAGTATTCAATTTTACATTGGTGTGGTTGCATTGCATTTTTTCTAGGGTTTGTTCAAATTTTTTCCCAGTTTTCAATTCCACCCCTTCTTGTTTTGTTTTGTTTTGGCCCTTTTGAGTGAATTCAGGCTGGGCTTGCCAGTGGAATTGTCGATTTCAATTTTGCAAGCACTCATTAATCCACCAGTTTTTGTGAAGTACGTAGTAGTTCACAATTCAATGAATTGTAGAAGGAACTGAGTATTGGATCTGGGTTTGTGTACTTGCAGTGTTTTTGCCTATCAATATGCTATATGGTACCCGAAATGGAGAGTTTGGGAATATGCTTGATGATTAGAGGGGCTGATTCCTAATATCCCATCATTGCCCAATTTCTAAATGAGAAAATTTGTTTTGCACTTGGTTACTTAAGGACAGAGATCTTTTTTTTATTTTGAACCACAGAAAACTAATTCGGTAATTCCTATATCCCCGTATCGTAAATGGATGCCGGTCATAAGAACTAGGAGATAAGTAAACGGTAAAACTGAAAGGGAACATATGCAGTCATGCAGTGATAATAAAGGAAGGTATCTGAAAACTAAGAGAGCTTGCTATTGAATTCTTTACGGAGTAAATTAAACAGACATTGAACCTAAATGTAAAATATAGTATATGGGATTATTTAAGAAAGCACTGTAAGGGAAAGTACGACACGGTTTAAGGTTGGTCTCGACATAATGATTTCTCTCATCGAGAAGAAAAAGACTTCCTCCATTTAGTCTAAAGAAAGTCCCCTTAGCAGCTTTATAAAAGATGATGTTGACAGTTTCATTAATCAAAGCTAAATTAGATGAATTACGTTGAGCTGAATCCTACAGTTCTCCATGTGGTGTTCATGTCCGAATTCTACAGCTCTCCATGTGGTGTTCATGATTAATTATTCACTATTTTGATCGATGGTGATCCAAGTTTCCTTAGAACTTTTACCATATCCTTTAGACACAAGCCTTTGCCACCTTTTAGCAAGCCAAGCTCCATAACTCCTTAATAGATTGCTTGAAATCTCAAAGAGAGTTGGGAAGAGACAAGTACACGTGAAATTCTGAAAGACTTGGATATAAGTTAGGTGACAATGTCGTTTTGTGCTAACTAGTGCATCATGCAGCTGATGAAACTATAAAAATATCTTACACACAATTCAGTTATGTACTCTATCACTCTTTTGTCAATGTTTTCCTACTGGAAAGTCCTTGTTCGTGCTTGAATTTTGCAAGTGCATATTCAACTTCCCTTCGATACAAGTGGCAAATCCTAAATTGGGACTACCCAGGAAGTTACCAAGTTCACCAAATAGATTATATATTGACCAAATGCGTATGATACTTTCGTAAAGCTGAAATGGAGTTAACATTTCTGCTTGACTGATATCCTTTCTAAACTTACTTCTGAAGTAGTTATGCTGCATTTATGATGAAGTATACGACTGGAGTGGAACAACTTGTTGCACATGATTAATTTGTTACTTTGTTGTATATGCAATAGCATAAGCTTGGAGAAGTAGAACAATTGTAAAAGTTTCATGAAAGAAATGTTGTAGCTAGAAGTGATCGTACAATGACTCATCTTTGTCTCCTGTTATGTGTTTGCGTACTGTTGATATTTTGGCAGACTATGGGACATACTTGTTCTCTATCCCTTTTGTTTCTTTTATTTATTTTTTGCATTGTGGGGTGGGGGCGAAGCATTATTATTTTTTATTTCCTAGATAACTAACTAAAGCAACAAAGCAAGATTGGCTTGTCTTTAAACCCAATAGGTAGGCTTGGTCTCCTCTTGATTGAGGAGTCATCAGCGTTCTAAATGGTGGCCGCTGAGGCCGCCTAGGCGCTTGGAGGTACCTCGCCGCCACGCCAATACCCCTTGGCGTTTGATTTGGCGCCCAGGGACATTTGGCGGCCCTTGGCGGACCTTGGCGGCCTCGGCGGCGTCTTTGAAGGCCTAAATTGTATACTATTAACATAAAAGGGCTAGGATTAAAAGTACAAAAAACTAAAAGGGCTTATTATGTAATTTTACAAAATCATATCTATATATATTACAATTACATTTACATCCCCATTCAACACTCCAATCTTGTTTATTTCTACTTATTGTCTTATTCAACTTATTTGCTAGTTGCTACTACTTAATTTCATTTGGGTTTGTAATTTGAAGTTTGAACATTAAATTTTGCACTATGGTTATGTAGAACTTTGAACTTGCATTATGGATACATAGAATATAATTTGATTGGATAATGGTTTTAAAAAAAAAAAAAAACACCGAAATGCTTGGCGCTGCCTAGGCAGCTTGGCGCTTGGAGGTGGGTCTCCGCCCTAGCGCCAAGCGCCATTTAGAACATTGGGAGTCATTCGTTTATTCGGCGTGTTCTGTGCAGATTGTTCTGATTGAGTCACTTACCTGTGTATTTGCTTACCATTTAAGAACCTGCAATATGATGAAATTAATTGTCCCGAGTTTCAATTATTGGATAGGTACGGAAATTTAGTTATTGTTGGCGAATCTGACATACTCTCGCTATATTCCTTGCATTTAATGCAAATAAGCAAACTAGTGGGATTGAAGGGTATCAAAGCCTCTCTGAACCTTAGATTTGCATTTTATTTGGTAATTACCCTGGAAATGGCTTTGTCAATTCAAGTTCCTTTTGCGAAGTGCCAAGTGCCAGTACAACCCTTTTGTTGCCACATGGCTTACCGCTCCGCACAAGTCATCTCCATTATTGGGGCATTGCGATCACCATTCCTAGGATGGACCACTCACCCCGCTCAGTTCATGGATAACTGTGGGTGCCCAGGCGTGCCACTCTCTAGTATGACAGGCCTTAGTTGGGAGCAGAACTTCGAGCCTCCACTCGGGAGTCGGGACAATAAGGAGGACAAGTGGTTTGGAAGTTCGCCAAGGTTGCTTGGGCAATCCCACTTGGAGGTTGGCTCCACCTTGACCAACCTTAGGACACAATTGACCTTGACCAGAGCTCCTGACATCTCTTGGAGCTTGTATTATGCCAAGTTCTGAAACCTGGGGTAGTAGAGCTACCTTGGGAAAGTTGAACGAAGGAGGGAACTGCACTCTCCAATGAAACTTGTTCCCCCTCCAGGTTCAACCTTGTACTCACGAACTTGCAGACCCAGCATCTGTCCTCTATAGTCTTCTCTGTCTCTCCATACAATGTCTCTCTCTCTCTCTCTCCCTCCCTCCTCTATGGGTGGACAACTGTCAAGTCTCAACTCCCCACCTTTACTGGTCTCGGGCCGTTCTATTGCCCATGATCTTAGGCCAATTGTCTACTCTGATCGTCTCATCATAAGTGAAGAGCCATATTTGACTTGGTTGGGAAGACGGGTGCTCACTTCTTGCGGCCAATAAGAAAACCCCAGCAACCACTGCTTATAGGTAAACCGTAAATGTATTTCCATGTATTGTGGGCTCATTGTACTATAATGGAAATGCAAAGTGAGGTCCAATGAATTTCAGGGGCTGCAATCTTGATGCATCTTTCAAATGTTTTTCTCAGATGTAGGAGCTGTAGTTTTGATTGTACATTTATGCATGTTTCAGTAGAGTAAACTCCACCGTTTATGTTAGATGTTCTTCCACTACCTAAGTACCTATCTCCTCGGTGATTCCTTTTGGTAAAACCTCTTACCATTTTATTTTCTTGTTAGATATCAGTCCCTCCCATACCCCATGTTGTAGATTGTACAAGTGATTTTATCAACTACCTTAAAACAGTATCACAATATATGTACAAGTTAGAATTTGATTTCTTATATGGTCTAGTTGCCTCAGTGATGGCAAAATGTTAGTACAAAAGGGTGCCAACGCTTGCTTTGTTCAGCTGCCTGCCCTTTTAGGGTGCATGTTTAGGAGCAGATTTACGGATAACAGGAAAATTCCTATTTCCACGATGCATGTGCTTTTAAGATAGTTAAAGGTTCAGCTATGAGTGGATTGAGTTGTGTACTTGTGTCTGTTATTTTGCTGACACAAGTCTTCAACATCACAACTGAGTTTTCATATGTATTCCGGCTCTCAGATCATATTTATGATAGCTTCCACGGAGTTCCACACTTGCCTTATCCCGTTATATTTTACTATTTGATACCTGATGATTTTGTTCTTATGCTGGCATTGTACTTCAATTTTTTTTTTTCCAGGATGAAGAAAATTTGAATTGAAGATGTAGTTTTTTGCTTCGCCTTGAGGGTCTAGCCTTTCTTTTGCTTCGATCCTGGATTTCTGCAACCTATTATTCGGAGAATCACAGCCTGTCTGACAATTTAGACCTTTTCTTTTATTTTTGTCCCCGTAGGATGGTGCAGTGTTTCAGTAACTAGGAATGGGCTAATGTAGCCGTTTCTTTCCGATGCACTCTCAAAAGTAACTAAAGCAGGGCTTCTATTGTCTTCTCGGTTATTGACTGTCGTGTTTTTAGTTGTTGTTATTATTGTCATCTTAACATTGTCATCTTAACCTCTTTGTTGTCTGATTGGACTCCATAACTTGATCTCCTTCAATAGGCGAACAAATGCCCACATGCCCATGCTCTCTCTCTTTCAGTTTCTTGAAATTTTCTTGGATTTCATCACAAAATTGTACAAAAGGTTTCATTTGTTTATTCAATAGAGTTGAATGCTGGAATCCTCTGATGCAAAACTAGGTAAATCATATCCTGATTCCGCTTTTCATTTGTTTATTCTCTCTGATGCAAAACTAGGTTTCATTTGGGCATTGGGTAGTTGCAAAAAAAATTGTTAACCAATTTTGACTAAAACTTCTTGCGGTTTGGCCATTTATGGATCAATTCCCGTAGTTTTGAATATTGGCTGTTTGTTCCATCGGATTTTGACGAAATTGTGACCTATTGAGAAAACAATTACGAGAAGGGGAAAAAGGAAAATTAGGCCAAACTCAGTCGATGTTTCTCATCCAGATTCTAGCCATGATTAGTAGTTTTGTGAACAACTATATCGAATTGTAATTTGGTTTTATAAATTGTAGTAGGCTAACCAAACTCATAAAAGTGAATTTTGAACCTTAAAAACTACTAAAAGAATAAGGGGTTTAAAAATATTTAGAGATATGAGAAAATGGTGACAGCATGGTACACTAGGTCGCAGAAATATCACATTTTTAATTTGGGCGGGGGGAAACTTGCTTCAACACGGATCCGTCGTGTAGAATTTATTCTCTTCAACAACTGCAATATATGAAAAAGTGCATGGTTATCAAACATGTAAAATATGAGAGAAGAAATGTTTTATTGAATTCGATATATGAAACCTTACAATGAGCCCTCTGTTTATATAGGAGAGAGAGCCTAATTATAGAATAAAATCATACTAATTAACTATGGAAGAAAATCATGCTAATTACAATCAAATCACAATTTCAAAATCATGATTTTATTTATTATATCTATTTATTCTAACAAAACAAATTGTTTCGAACATCATAGTGCAATCTTATTAGCTTAATATCAGAATCAACAACGTCAATGGGGCTCGCCGCACTCCAGAAGTTTTTGTCAAAATATTGAACAAAGTATGTGAAATTGATGCTCCATTCAAAGCTTAGGATATAATCAGAGATTAAACATATGGATTTATGTGTTTTTTAGGATTTTGTCGTATACGATCTCCTCTTGCTTTGTTTACAGTTGTAGGAGAAATTCGATGCCATAGATGCCAGAGTCTCTAACCTCGAACCACGTCCCCTTACGTGTAGTCATACTCTCTTTCATGAGCGGGCTAAACACGTGTAAATATTTTAATATTAAATAGGCGGTAAGGTTCAAACACATGATCTATTGCCTGCTCTGATACCGTATTAGATTGTTGACCACCAATTTATCTTAAAGTTTAAGTTGTTAGAGAGAGGAGCAACTTTATTACTTATACCTTCAACAATTTGCAGGGGTATTGGCTTGGGAACCTTCCTCCACGAAACACCACATGATTTCACTTCTTCCACTTATCATCTTGTCAACAACTTCAAGGTCATGACCAAATTGTTGAATCATTCCTTGCCTTCCAGATAATATATTGAAGGCATACATACGTTGCACATGGCAAATTTGTCATGTCACTGTACAGCGGACACGATTTGTGTTTAGTAGGGGTTTAGATCATGTGTATTTTCATATCAACAATAAACGATATATGATATATGCACCATTTATTTTACTTGCTGTTAGATAAGCACTGATGTTCATTGGCATTATCCCCAGATTGGCATTATCTCAATCATCTCCTTGTTGTGATAGACTTTGTATTACTTATCCTTATCATGCCTTGTACTATATATACTCCTACCCATGGATGGTTTAATATATACATATAATCATTTTACCTAAAGTTGTTTCCTAAGTTGGTATTAGAGCATCACGCCAAATGGCTACCAGTTCAACCTCTTCCTCCACTGCCTTAACTTCTCTTCTCCCTTCAACCATAACTCCTCTCTCCCAAGTGCCCAGCATTTTCTTTCCCTTAAACTCACCACCACAAACTATCTTTATTGGAAGACCCAGTTAGTTCCATTTCTTCGTGGTCACTCTCTCATGGGATTTGTTGATGGTACAAATCCTTGCCCTTCTTCTTGCATCATCACCACTGATGCCGAGGGTACCATTTCTTCTGCCCCGAATCCTGCTTATGAGGCTTGGGTTCGCCAAGATCAAATGCTTATGAGCTTACTCATTGCTTCTCTTTCAGAGGATGTTTTTCCTTTTGTTGTTGGGTTGTCGACCTCTCATGCTATCTGGACCACTCTTGAAAGTTCTCTAGCCTCTGCAAGCAACACCCGCATTCTTCAACTTCACATGCAACTTCAAAACCTCAAGCAAAATGATCAACCGGTTTCTCTTTTTCTTCAAAAGGCCAAATCCATCTCTGATGAGCTTGCCGCTGCCGGTCGCCCGGTTTCTACTGTGGACTTCAATATATATGTGTTCAAAGGTCTTGACTCCGAGTTTAGAGACCTTGTTACTAGTGTTGCGTCACGTTCCGACCACATCTCATTCTCGAAACTCCATTCTTTGCTTCTTAGCCATGAGTTTCTCCACAGTGACTCATTCTCTTCCAAGTTAACTTTACCCAAGGCTCCTGAATCTTCGCCTACTGCCAACCTTGTGCAACGTGGCGGGACTTTTTCCAGGGGTGGCTCTTCTTCAACGCAGCACCGCAACAATGGCTCTTCTTCAACGCAGTACCGCACCAACAACTTTCCTCACGGGCAGAACAGACCGCAATCCTCTGGTTGTGATCGCAACCACAGTGGTGGTGGCGGCCGGAATGGTCGTCATTCAAATGCTGATTCTCGTAATTTTTACGGCCATCGCCGCCCTCGCTGCCAGATTTGTGATGGTACCAATCACACTGCAGCTAATTGTTACCCGTGCTACAACCATGCTCAGCAGCCATCGGCGCACATGACCTCCTTTTCCAACAATGGCATGCCTCATTATTATGATTGGTTTCCTGACACTGGCGCAACTCACCATGTCACGCCGGACCTCTCTAATATTTCCAACCCTGATGAGTATCGAGGTACAGATCAATTGCGCGTAGGTAATGGTAAAGGACTCCCCATTTCTCATACTGGTTCTTCTACCATTTAGTGTCCCACTTCTAATTTTCACTTATCCAATATTCTGTTGGAAATTTTAGAGAATTTCGGATGAATGAAATCGGGGATACCGGAGGGTCTCCCGAGGCAACCGAGCATGTTCCGAGTTCATTGTTTCTGGACGCTCCACACATTCAATAGACGTATTGATGTGTAGATTCTATAACCGCTGAAACCCCTCCATGATTGTGAATTCGTTCCTGTAACCTCCCTATTCATTGGCAGAATTCATTGGCCGAATTTATACCTCCAATTGATGGCAGCATTACACCTCTCTGACCTCCTTCACCCTATAAAAGGAGGCTCACGGATTTGGAGAAGGCACAAGCAAACAAAGCAATCCTTCCAAGCTCTGATATTCATTCTTTGAGAGAGAGTGAGACAGGCGGTAGTCAGTTCGCCAAGGCGGCCGACGGTGGTGTTCCGACGGCTTGCGGTTTAGCCGAGCCAACCCTGGGAGAAAGTCGCCGACGCAACCTACAACACCAACGGTAGGCGGCGAATATTTCTTAAGGAGACTGTGGTACCACACAGGACTCGGTTTGATTCTACGAAATTCTGTTCTGTAATTGTATTATGTTTCAATTATGTAATTGTTGCATTATCAATGAAACTGTTCTCTGGATTATGTGTTACTGCCGAAATTTTTTCCAACAAGCTTAACAAATATTTTTGATCTATGATCGGCATCAAATTCCAGAAAACAGTTTCTGTTTTGGACTAACGGTTGAGTTGCGAGAATAGATTAGAAACAGTTTTGTTTCATGGTGGTGAATCACGGGTGTAAGAACCGTTATCAATCTGTTCAGCAGATTGATTGGAGATTTATATGAGAACCAAACCTGTTTGGCCTCGGCCAAGATTAGTCATGCGTGACTCGATCATGCTGCGAACAGAAAGGCTACGGCCTAAGGCAGTCGTGTGTGGCTTGGCCTTAGATCAATTTTGGTTGGCCTCTGGGGTGATCTACTTGGCTTCTGCCTTAACATCGCCTGGCCTTGATCCCACTGTTTGATCTGCTTGGCAGAGGCGAATTGGGTGCTAGGCATGTGGTTAGCCAGAGGTGGCTTGCGGCCTTGTGTGCCTTGCCTAAAGTGATTAGCCAGTGGTAGGCGTGAATCACTCAGCCTTGGTACACGGCCTATGTGGTGTAAGCCAGTACCTAGAATACTGTGTTATGCAAAAGGGGAAGTCGGAGGGCCACAGTCTTGCTAGTAGCAGATTGTGTATACCGTTTACCTTTCGGGGGCGCGACCCCTTGGACCCCCACGACCTGACCGGGTCGATCCCCCGCTGAGGGCGCTGCCCTCAGACTCCCGCCCGGGGGCACTGCCCCAGGACCCCTGTCAAGGGGCACGACCCCTTGAGACCCCCGCCAGGGGGCGCGCCTCCTGGGACCCCCAGGGTACGTGGTATTGTGGGGGATGCTAGACCTAGCTTGGTTGATAGATTGTTAATCTATGCATATATAGCTTGTCATTTTGAGATTGAGATTTGTCCTCTTATATGTGGTTGTTTCTAATTTTAGGAAAACATGACAACTGAGCAAGGAAAAACTACTGGCACTGGCAAGGAGAAACAGACTGGTAATGTCAGTGGCACTAGAAATGGCGGTGGTGCAATTCCAACTCATGCTTTTATTCCTGGGATTCCCACTGTTCCAATGTCTCACGTGGAGAGGCCAAGCAAATTTGTTGGGGTCGACTTCAAAAGGTGGCAACAGAAAATGCTCTTCTGTCTCACCACCTTGAACCTGGCAACGTGGCTTGTAGAGGAAGCACATGTGGTTGCTGAGGACGATCCTGACACTCAGAAGCGAGTTGATGTGGCCAGGTGGAAAGAGCATGATTATATGTGCAAGAATTATATTCTGAATGCTCTAGATGATTCACTGTACTCTGTGTATGGCGAGGCTCCGTCAGCAAAGGAGTTGTGGGAATCCTTAGACAGGAAATACAAGATCGAGGGTGCCGGGTCCAAAAAGTTCATTGTGGGCCGGTTCCTTGATTATATGATGGTGGACTCTAAATCTGTGGCAGTTCAAGTCCAAGAGCTGCAGCTCGTGCTCAATGAGATCAGGACTGAAGGGATGATTTTGAGTGAAGCATTCCAGGTGGCTGCGGTCATCCACAAGCTACCCTGGGAGAAAGTCAGTGATGCAACTTACAACACCAACGGTAGGCGGCGAATATTTCTTAAGGAGACTGTGGTACCACACAGGACTCGGTTTGATTCTACGAAATTCTGTTCTTTGTAATTCTGTTCTGTAATTGTATTCTGTTTCAATTATGTAATTATTGCATTATCAATGAAACTGTTCTCTGGATTTTGTGTTACTGCCGAAATTTTTTCCAAAATATTCTTCATGTCCCTGATCTCACAAAATCATTACTCTCTGTTCATCAATTTTGTAAAGATAACTCTGTGTTTTTTGAGTTTCAACCCTTCTCCTTTTTTGTCAAGGACCAGGTCTCCAAGAAAATCCTCTTGCACGGACTGAATAAAAATGGTCTCTACCAATTTTCGTCCGTCCAGCCTCCATCGCCTTCTGTATTCAGCAGTGAACGTGTCTCTCTCAATGCTTGGCATCGCCGTTTGGGTCACCCACATCAAGCTGCTCTTCGTGGTGTTCTTCGTCAAGATAATGTGTCTTTTTCTACTTCTAGATCAGATTCTCTTTGTTCAGCTTGTCAACTTGGCAAGTCGTCTAGGTTATCTTTACGTAGTTCTCCTTCAATAATTGGTGCGCCACTCGACCTTATTTTTTCTGATGTATGGGGTCCTTCCCCTATTTCTTCTAATAAAGGGTTTCGATTTTACGTTATCTTTGTCGATAATCATTCCAAATTTATTTGGTACTATCCAATGGTTCGTAAATCTGAAGTGTTTTCTATTTTTCCCAAGTTTCAAGTCATGGTTGAATGGTTGTTTGATCGTAAAATCAAGTACATGCAAACTGATTGGGGTGGTGAATACCGCAAAATTCATCAATTTTTTAATCAACTTGGCATAGTTCATCGTTTACCTTGTCCGCATACGCATGAACAAAATGGTTCTGTTGAAAGACGTCATCGTCAAATTGTCGAAATGGGCCTTTCCCTTATGGCTCACAGCACGGTCCCATTCAAATTTTGGCATTTCGCTTTTTCGACGGCAGTTTATCTTATTAATCGATTACCATCCACTTCCATTCTTGGGAAAATTCATTTTCAAAAACTATTCCATAAGATCCCTGATTACTCATTTCTCAAAGTGTTTGGTTGCCTCTGCTTTCCGTATTTGCGTCCATACAACAAACACAAAATGCAATTTCGGTCTAGTCCGTGTGTTTTCTTGGGATACAGTGGTTCACACTTGGGATACATTTGTCTAGACCCATTGTCGGAACGTATTTATATTGCACGACATGTTCGTTTTGACGAAACTAAATTTCCTTTTTTGAAAAATCAACTCGACCCAAGGACTTGAATTTTCCATCGAAATCCACTCCCTCTCCTTGGGTGGTGTCGAGCTTAATTTTTAATCGAGGACATCCGTCAATTTTGGGTCCTTATCCTGGTTCATCATCCTCTTCTCCCTCTCATGTGGCTCATCCAAATCCCATTACGCCATCCTTCCCTCCTATGACTACCCATGGCACTCAAACTCCTCAGTCCGCAACATCCGTCCACTCTCCGTCCCAGGAAACCCATACCAATCTTTTGCACTCACCAGCCTTATCTCCAGCCTCACACCATTCCCCACATATGGCCACGTCAACCACTCCCACTCCTCCACCATCACCTCCTCCCCCGCCCCCGCCTCCTCTTAAACGCAACCATCCTATGGTCCTGCGTCCTAACCCAATTCCACGCCAGTCTTTTGCCTTACTTACGACGCATGCATCAGTCCCTCCTCCCACTGATAACACCCAGGAGCCCTCTTGCTTCACTATGGCAAATCAATTTCCTCATTGCCGCCAGGCTGTGGCCACTGAAATTGATGCTTTGCTTGCTAATGGAACTTGGACATTGGTGCTCTCTACATCTCACATGAATATAATTGGATGCAAATGGGTTTATCGCATCAAATGCAAAGCTGATGGCTCTCTTGAAAGATACAAAGCTCGATTAGTCGCCAAGGGCTTTCATCAACATTATGGTATTGATTATTTTGAGACATTCAGCCCCGTGATTAAACCAACCACCATTCGGGTTATTTTATCGTTGGCTATTTCGCGTGGATGGTCCATCCGCCAACTAGATGTCGCCACCTGGGTTTGTTGATTCAGATCACTCCACCCATGTTTGTAAATTGCACAAGAGCTTGTATGGTCTAAAACAGGCTCCTCGGGCATGGTTTCATCGTCTTACCATTCACCTACTGAACCTTGGTTTCCATAGCTCGAAAGCCGATTCTTCATTGTTTATCTATTCACGGGCTGCAGTTCAATTATATGTGCTTATTTATGTGGATGACATTTTAATTACAGGGACTTCATCTTCAATGGTCTCCTCTCTTATTGGTCAATTGGGCAGAGAATTTTCCATCAAAGATTTGGGCTCTATCAACTATTTTCTCGGGGTGGAAGTGGTTCCCCACTCCAAGGGCCTTCCTTTGTATCAAAGGAAATATATATTGGACATTCTCTCCAAAACAGGTCTGAGTGATTCAAAAGGCGTTCATACACCCATATCACCCTCGACTAAACTATGTCAGTCCAGTGGCTCTCCTTTCCATGACTCTACCCATTATAGACAAGTGGTTGGGATGTTGCAATATCTAACATTGACAAGGGCAGATCTTTCCTTTGCTGTAAATAAAGTGTGCCAATATATGCATGCCCCAACCGACCACCACTGGACAGCTGTGAAACGGATTTTGCGATATCTTCGCCAAACTATTGATCTGGGCCTCCTTATTTCTCGTACTAATGTCACCAAGTTACAAGCCTTTTCCGATTCTGATTGGGCTGGTTGTTCCGACGATCGTAAGTCAACAGGCGGCTATGCTATCTATTTGGGCTCTAATCTTATTTCCTGGTCCTCTCAAAAGCAACGGACGGTGGCCCGCACATCCACAGAGGCAGAATACAAAGCCCTTGCTGATACCGCAGCGGAACTCACGTGGCTCCAATCGCTCCTGTTTGAATTGGCTCTTTATATCCCTTCTCCACCAATCTTATGGTGTGACAATATTGGCGCCATGTATCTTACGGCCAATTCGCTTTTCCATGCTCGTACCAAACATGTGGAGATTGATTTCCATTTCGTCCGTGATAAGGTTTCTCGCGGGGACCTTACAGTTCACTATCTCAGTACCAAGGATCAGCTTGCAGATGTTTTCACTAAAGGGTTGTCTTCACCGCGTTTTGGCTCTTTACGTTCCAAGTTGAACGTCCTTCCTCGAAGCCTGTCAGCTTGTGGGGGGCTGTTAGATAAGCACTGATGTTCATTGGCATTATCCCCAGATTGGCATTATCTCAATCACCTCCTTGTTGTGATAGACTTTGTATTACTTATCCTTATCATGCCTTGTACTATATATACTCCTACCCATGGATGGTTTAATATATACATATAATCATTTTACCTAAAGTTGTTTCCTAAGTCTTGCAAGGTCCGAAAAAGAGACGACATCATGTGATGTGTGAAGCCACGAATTAATTTTATACATGCAACCTAAAAAATAATTGATAACTTGAAATTCGGGAAATTTTTATACCACATGTATAGAAATTTTAAGAATTTTTTTTTCCACTCACAGGACTTGTAGGTGCTAATCCCATAATTTTTTTTCTTAATTAACCAAAAATAAGTATAATATGCAAGTGTATTTAGAGTTGTGCAAGGATCCGGGTCCCCCTTGGCACCATTTGGGACCGCCCCTGAGATTCTATATATGTAATGTAGAAATGCCATACGAAAAGTTAAATTTGTGTTATTTCTCAGCCGTTTGGGTTGCCATCAATAGACAAACGACACTAATGTGCTCGATCACAATTTGAGTAAAAAGGCCATGTCTGGTGTGGCTTAATTTGCAACAGGAGGATTTGACCAGCCTATAATTAAGGAGACCATGGCTCTAGTTATTGGTAAGGCCAGCAATGAAAATCACAAAGCGTGTGCAGTGAATTGAGAGAACTCATTGTAAAGCATGTTTATAGTGTTATATTGCTCCAATTCTTCCGTGGAATACCCTATTTTGGGGAATCACGTAAATATCTGTATTTTGAGTGTCGATTTTTCTGTCTAGTTTGATCGTCTAAGCCACAACATCTTCCTCACTGGTCCCCTTCGATATGCACTTTGTTCCAATTCTGGTTCCTAGTGGTACAGATAAAAGTTAATAGGGGAAATTTAGTAAAATCATTGTTACAAACTGCTAAAACTGCAAGTAATACTAAAAAAAACTTGCAGAGAAAATAAGATTGACCAAATATTGGTAAAAATACTAAAATTTTTATTTTTGTCTTGGGAAAAATGGACCGTTATAAACTTCACAGTTAATCAATGGATTTGAGTTACGCAGTACTTATCTTTGTGCGATTTATTGTCGATTTTGCATGAATGATTTACATGGCTGAAGTCACAAAATGAACATCTCAGATTGTGAAATAGTTTGTTTAACCCCACCCCATTGGATTATGTGTTTTTAAAAGATGTGTTTGAAATCGTTTGTAGCTAGGCTCGTATCAGAATGGTTTTCTCCATTGAAAAATGATATGTATAATAAACCCTAGAGATAAAAAGACACAGAACACTGACCCTTTTTCCCTTTTTTCCATGAGATAGGGGGATCGATAGATAGCAGATTAAGGCCTAGTTTTGCTCAATGTACAACAGATCGTGGGGAATCCATTTCGGGTGCCACACTAATAATCGGAGCCGTTTAATTTGTTTAAAATATTATTTTTAGGTTCTATGAAAAAGCAGCTCATTTTAATATCGAGAAGGCCGGGCTAGCTTGATCAATTTTTGTCCTTGAATGTGTAGAGACAAAATTTAACGAATCAATGAAGTTACCGATATCCGAAAGAACAGGTTTGTTAGAAGGACTCTAAAAACAATGTTTTTTTTTTTTTTAGAAAATTTGAAAACAATGTTGAGTCATATTAAGAAGTTGAGTTTTGTGTCCACGCGCGAAAAGAAACCCCATGCATCACCAATTGAGAGTTGTGTCATGAAAGCTACCATGATGAACATTGAGCCTTTGAGAAATCAAGCTTCGTTGAGTTGGTTTGCTCATGTGTCTCCTCAATAGTGACAAGTGTTCGAGCCCCACGAGAAGCAGGTTTAGAGTTCAGAGGCTATAGATAACTTTTAAATCCCTGTTGACTAACATACTAACCCCCCGCTAAATTCCGCTGATGTATAAACTATGGCCAAAAAAAAAATTTGAGCCTTCGTTCATGTGAAAGGCCAACTTTCCCCACATGATCGTTATGGTTTCTTAGAAGCTATGTACCTGCACAAAAGCATTGAAAGCTTAATTTTTGGAAATGAGAATTGGCCTGCCATTTTTGAAAATTGTGTAGTCTTCAGGTCAATAGAGAATTTTTTTTTTCACATTCCACCGTTGGAAACTAAAAAGGTCAATATCTTTAAAAATAAGGAAAAGACGTACAAGTTGAACGTTCATAAGAATCAAAGCTTTAATGGACACAGGGCGATTAAAAGAATTTATTGAATGGGAAGAGTTTGGGAAAAACAATGGAGGCATCAAATGTGGCCAAAACTACGTACGTTTCTTTTTGGGGATTTTTGTTGGTTGGGTGCAAGTATCACTCCATTTGTCTCTAATTATTTTTGGTGCGCAAATTTATGTCTTTAAAGAGATGAATTTTTTTTCGTAAAAAGAATCAAATTTTTTTTTTTCCTCACAAATCAATAGTTATCAATTATGGAGCACTTTCTTTTAAGTTGCGAAAAACATTAAATTTTTTAATGGAAAAAGTGCATATTTTTAATAGCTTAAGTTTGTGCGCCGAATATTTATTTAGGGATGGAGGAAATATTATATAGAGAAGAATAGTCCAATTTTGGAAACTTAACTCCACTGGATTATTGTTGTGCTTTCTCAAAAAAAGAAAAAAGAAAAGTAGTACTGTAGTAGCTGGGCCATGACAAGGGCATCCAACAAATTAGCAAAAAGGCTGGCAATGATCACAAGACTTCAAATGAAAGAAGTGATTCAAGAGGTAAAGGAAATTTACTAATTTCACGTGAATAATTGGCAAAAAAAAGGGGGGGTGCAACTGCCAATGAATGAATGCGGATCAAAAAAAAAAAAAAGAACTGCCAATGAATAAAAAGGCGGTATGAGAATCATTTTTTGAAATATAATTCTTATCCTCGACCTGTGGAAATCACAACACCTCCTCTTAAACATTGTATTATCATATTGCTCCCTAACCTTTTTTTTTCTTCAAAGCCCAATTTTTGTTTTTCATGTCATAAGAAAAACATGGGTGAGGCTTTGCTCATCCCGGCAGCCAAAGTATTCCTGAGTAGGTTGCTTCCCCTAGCAACCAATCAGGTTAATCTGGCATGGGGTTTCAAGGAAGACCTCGAAAAACTCCGCGAAAGGTTGGAAATCATTCAGGGTTTGTTACATGATGTTGAGAACCGGAAAATAACATCACATGCTATGATGACGTGGCTAAAGAGACTCAAGGATGCAATCTGCGATGCTGAGAATGTGCTGGATGAATTGGCTTATGAAGCTCTTCAAAGAAAGATTGAGGTACAAAACCGGATGAAGAACAAGGCGTGCAATTTTTTCTCCTCCTCCAATCCGTTGTCATTTCGTTTCAAGATGGCTAATAAGGTCAATAACATCAATAAAGTGCTAGATAGAATTTGTAAAGCAGCAAATGATGTCGGTCTTAAATCAGTTGAGCAACTCATAGGTCCTAGTACTGTTGAACCTATGGAATTTAGGAACACTGGACCTTCCATAGGTGATACAACAATTGTGGGGAGGGATGGTGATGTTTCGGTAGTGGTGGACATGTTACTTGGATCAGAAGTAGAAGGTGTTTTACACGTCATTGCCATTGTACGAATGCCTGGGCTAGGCAAGACATCTCTTGCGCGGGTAGTTTACAAACAACCTAAAGTTATGGAGAACTTTTGGGATATGAGTGATAAGAGTGACAAGAGAATGTGGATTTGTGTATCTGATAATTTCCAGGTAGATAAGCTATTGAATGAGATGGTGGAATCTCTTACTGGAAAGAAATTTAATATACAAAATAGGCAAGGAGTATTGAGAGAGCTTCGAAAAGAACTAAACGGAAAAAAATACTTGCTTGTATTAGATGACGTCTGGAATACGGATCCAGATTTATGGTCAGAACTGAGAAATTCTTTGATAGATATCGGTGGCTCTGAGGAAAGCAGAATTTTAGTTACAACCCGTAGTAGGGAAGTCGTACAAGCACTGCAAGATTTACCGTCTTGCACCCATGAGTTGACGGAATTATCGAAAGAGGATTGTTGGACAATGTTCAGGAATAAAGTATTTGCCAATGGAGGTCCAAGAGAAACTCAAACTTTATTAGATATTGGTAGAAGAATGGTAGCAAAGTGTAAGGGCGTGCCATTAGCGATAAATGTATTGGGTGGTTTACTTTACTCGAAGCTGAATGAACAAGACTGGGAGTCCATCGAGAAGAGTGAACTATGGAGTTCCCCAAAAAGTAAAAATAGAATTCTTACAATTTTGAGGCTTAGTTTCGACCATTTACCGTCACCATCTTTGAAACAATCGTTTGCATATTGTTCTATTTTTCCAAAAGACCACGTCATTTTAAAGGATGAGTTGATTCAACTTTGGATGGGTCTAGGATATCTTCAGCCTTCATCAAAAAGCAAGTTGGAAATGGAAGAGTTAGGCAATGAGTATTTTAATACTTTATGGCTCAATTCATTATTTCAAGAAGTGGAATTTGACGAGTACAACAATATCACAAGTTGCAAGATGCATGATCTTGTACACGATCTTGCACTCCACGTATCACAAGGTACATGTTTGACTTTGGAAGCTAGTGAGGTAAAGAACAATCCTAATGTTCAACATCTGTGTTTGTTTTTAAGGGAAGAAAAACAGTTAGATATTCCAAAAGAAAATATTGAAAAACTGAGGACACTATTTTTAATGGAACATCTTCCCCAACGCACCAAAGATTTTAAGAGTATTCGTGCCCTGCGTTTAGCAAAATCTGGGGTGAAAGAAGAATCTTGTTCAATTTCTAAGTCCATACATTTAAGATTCCTTGACCTCAGTAAGTCTTCTATTGTGAAAGTCCCAAATATTATCACCAAGCTCTACAATTTGCAGACACTGAAGCTGCCACGGTCTTTAAAAAAGCTTCCAAAAGATTTTCACAACTTGGTTAGCTTGAGACATTTCTATCTTGAAGGTAATGATCATGATAATAAAGAACTGATGCCAATGAAGATAGGACATTTGACATCATTGCAAACATTACCATACTTTGTTGTGGGTAAGGAGATTGGCCATAGAATTGAGGAGTTGGGTAGCTTAAGCAAACTAAGTGGTAGATTGCATGTGCATGATCTACAACACGTGAGAGACAAGGAAGAAGCAGAGAAGGCTAAAATATTAGAGAAATCAAACATTCAAGAGTTTCAATTGCACTGGTACAGAGACCTTGGAGACTCTGAAGTCCTTGAAGAGTCCAACAATAACCATGAGGATGTGTTGGAAGGACTCAAGCCTCACCGGAATGTTATGGGACTAATTCTTACAAATTTTGGAGGAAGAAGATGGGCATCGTGGATGAGTACAAATGCTCGCTTGCTTCAAAATTTGGTGAAAATTGAGTTGAAAGACTGCAGATTATGTGAGCAAGTCCCCGTGCTCGGACACCTTCCGCATCTTGCATCTATCGTACTGGTGGGTTTGCATAACTTGAAGCGTATTGGTCCCATGTTTTATGGACCAGATGAAGGGATTGTTGGTAGTTGCGATGGTAGTGGGGTAGCAACTGCAAGAGGATTTCCAGCGTTAAGGAAATTCAAACTTTCTAATATGCCCCAGCTAGAAGAATGGTCAGACGTTTCATCATTGCCTGCTGTTGCCACGAGTATGATAGAGTGCTTCCCTCATCTCCACGAGTTAGATATCTCGAGTTGCCCCAAGTTGATAACTATTCCAGGTAATGTGTTATCCGTTCAGCATTTACTTATTAAAGTGTGTCGTATCCAGCACAATTACTAAGAAATGAGATATGGCCTGCCCCAGCTTATGATACAAGAAGAAGTGGATTTCAAAGATTGCTACTTTAGGCTCGGTTTGCGTTGACGCAAAATATTTTCGACCAAAAATTAGTTTTACGTAAAAGTTTTTACATGTGAATGAGTTTGTGAATTAATTTTATTTTCTGCGTTGTTTGGGTGCAATCCATAAACGTAAGTTCTAATAGAAATTAGAACACCCACTCATTTTTACCACCATACTTCCCCTATTTTCTAATTACTAATACCCTTATCAATATTATGACCAACTCAAAAGAATCCACCAGAAATCGGTCTTAAAAGGACGAAACATTTTCTTTTCTTTTTTTGAGAACAGGCAGGACGAAACTTTAGTTTCCTCCATTCGTTTTTTTTTTTTTTTCAATTCCTTCCACCAAATAAATTATTCTTACTATCATGTTGACTCACCGAGGAGAAATCAAATAATGTGACAGTTTTTCATCCCCTAACTTATTTTAGTACTTTTTTGTTTCGTTTTGAGTTTTGGCTATTCGACCACACATACCTATGCACATTGCACCAGTATCTGTGCATCTCTTTCACATGCACATACCCTACAAAACCTACACATTTTTTCTCCACGCAAATAAAATAAACTCTTCCTTTACTTTCCACCCCTTTTAATTAATTTTACTTCAACATATACACCGAAAGTCATTCAATTTTCTCAAAATCACTACCATAATTGACCCCAACTGAACAATTAATTCTTTTACTGTTTATGGTGGAATGTTACTGATACTGTGTGAATTTTATGGTATAAGATTGGTGTTGTCTAAACCATAACTTGTTGCCAAGGTCTTGAGGTTCACTAAGGTTATGAGATGGGATTAGCAAGTTAGTTCGCCTTTAAGAGGGAAGGACATAATTTAACTTTCTGATTTTTGGTTCGTAAGCCATTTCCCTCCCGTTGAGATAAAACATTTTAATCCCAAGTTTATGTGGACAAAGTCCCTAAATTGTGACAATAGTTTTGTGTAAGATATTTTGGTCTTATTACGGAATATTTTAAGCAATTTTCTTTGGTACGACACGTTGTGCTAAGAAAATGTCAATTTATAGTATTGTCCTAACAATTGTGGTTTCTTATATAATTTGTGGTATTTAAATATGTTTTCTTTTGATACGACACGTTGTGGTAAGAAAATGACAATTTTAGGTGTTGTCATAGCAATTGTGGTTATTTTATATAATTTGTGATATTTTACAAATATTTTTGGCTTGCGTATAATAATTGTTGATTCTGGTACGACATATTTTGATTTTGTTACGGAATATCATATAAGTCAAAGAATTTTTGGTACGACTCATTGTGATAAGATAATGCCAATTTATGGTGTTGTTATAACATATGTAGGTACCATTATTTAATTTTTGATATTGTACGCATATATTTGGTTTGGGTACTAGTATTATGGATTCTGGTACGAATAATTATAGTTACATTATAACAACATTTTTTTAACTATAGATAACCTGCTAATGACATATTTAACAGGTAAATTTTAAAGTACAAGTCGTAACTAACATTATAAATATGCATTAGAAAATAAAAAATCGGCATAATAAAAATCACAAATTATCATAATTTAGACATGCGATATAACCTGTGTACCATAACTTTCTCCTAATGCTTTGTTTGAAAAATCAACTAATTGGCACCATATTAAAGCGAATCCCTAATGCTTTGTTTGATACTTGTGAAAGAAAGAGAGAGAGATCAGATAATAACTAAGGAAAAAAATATGAGAAAAACAATACGAGCCAGAAAACCTAGGGTTTCCAGAGGAGTTACAAATATACTCCTATATATCATTGCCATAACCTGTTGGGTCCAATTGACAAACAGGAGCAGCATTCAGCGGCTCGACATCCCTACAGCACCTTTGGATTCGCGATTGCCCGGAGTTGACGTTTTTGCCGGACGCGGTTCTACAACCAACCCTTGTAGATATATTGCTACTTCGCTGTCCAAAGTTACAGACACCCATTAATCCAGAAGATGCATTACGCAGCCTCACATCCCTCAAGAAGATGGCTATTGTATCCAGTCCAAATTGGGGGAGTTGTTGGGAGGAGGGGCTGTTTTGCACCACCAGCCTTCAAGGATTGGTTATAGGTGGATTCGGAGCGGAGTACAGATATTTCCCCTGGCCCTCCACAAGTGCTGCATCACCACTATGGTGCCATCTAAGTTTATGGGGATGGCCAGAGGTCAAGTCTCTCCCCGATCAACTTGAGCTCCTCCCTGGCTTGATATATTTGGAAATTTGGAATTTCAGCGGGTTGGAATCTCTGCCGGAGTGCCTGGGCAACCTTTCATCTCTTAAATATTTGGAGATAAAGAACTGTCCCCTTCTTGAGAAAAGATGCGAAAAGGAAATCGGCGAAGATTGGCACAAGATTGCTCATATTCCATGCATTGAAATTGGTAACTTTATTCTTCGAATTGCATGTTTTATTGATTTCTCTTCTCTCTCTCTCTCTCTCTCTCTCTCTCTCTCTCTCCACACGGGTGTGTCTTGTCCATGTGCGTATGTGAAATAATCCTTGGAAATTTTTATCTGACCTAATTATTTAGTGTGATACTTGGGCTTTCAGACGCTAGGAAAATACAGTGGAGCTGAAGTGTACCCTCTCCATGCAGATAAAGCATGAAAGTCCCTTGCCAATCAGGTAATTTACCAATTTCTGCATCTTCTTTTTGTTTGCGTTTTTTCAGACTGATTAGTCTTTCAATATCAATAAGTGGTTGTGTTCTCTCAATCTTACAACAGTTACGATTTGTGAGGCCTCTGCAACAATAAATCAGCGAACTCTGTTGAAGAAAGTAGTTCTTAATTATTTAGCTCCTTATGTATTTAAATCCTGTAAGTGCAATGGTTTTAGTAACATGTTCTTCGATTAACTGACCACTCAGTGTACATACATACTGAAAATTCCCAAGAACCAGTTAATGACGCATCTTAAGAATTGAATTGAATTGAAGTGTGTGCTAGTGCATTTTTAATGGTTTTAGAACCCTGTTGAAGAAAGTAGTGGAGATTACGATTTGTGAGGCCTCTGCAACAATAAATCAGCGAACTCTGTTGAAGAAAGTAGTTCTTAACTATTTAGCTCCTGATGTATTTAAATCCCGTGATTTTTAATGGTTTTAGTACCCTGTTGTCATATTCACTGAGCTCTCAGTATAGAAACTAAAAACTCTCAAGGTGAACTTGATGGCGCATCCTACGAATTGAATTAAAGTGCACTGGTACCTCTTTGCACAATGTTGTAAGACTAGAGAACAAATTAGCTATGAGGCTTCTTTTTCTTTTTCGCCCCTTTTGCACCATTTCTAAGTGTTTTTGATTCCTGAGTCTTTGAGACAATGCGTATGCAAAGTCTGTCTGACAAACTCATGGTATGACTTGGGTTCTCAAAGGTCTTACTTGCTCATATATATTTTTAATACTGTTCTGCACATTTTGTTGTTTTAGCCTTGAGTTCTTGGATGTTTGTTAAGGTAGGGGAAATTGAGGCTTTTGATCTAGGAGTTCAGTGTTTGATCGCACAAAAATGATGCTAGAAATAATGTTAAATAGGTGAGCTAGTCTTAGAATCTTGAGATAGAAATTATAGTGTTAATGCGTTATCGATTATCCTTTTTCATCAATCAAGTATTGTCGAGGAGCATTGCCAGGTCTATTTTTCATAGCTCCTTCTAAAGCAATATATCAAACATATAAATTGCTATCTTGTTATGCTCCTTGTTTTCCTTTTTATTTTCTTTCTTCTGCCTTGGATGAGTTTATTTTTTTGGTTGTCCGCACTTTAAAATTCACCACATTTAAAGGCCTAATATCTTATCACCACTGCAGTATTGTATCCAGCAATCCTACAGACTGATACCTTAACCACTACCCAGTCGGCTGCACTTTACATTTTCCTTGAAAGCATGTATATGCACTGTCTTATTCCTCTCCTTTTCCTTTCTCCCTTCTTCTCCCTTGTCTGTGTTTTATTGTGTTTGTCAATTTAGTAATAATCACATAATTAGGCCAGAATTTCTAATCTCAACTTCAATTTCTATTCAGTGGTTCTCCTATCAGATCATTAGAGGGCGGAAATACGTTAATTCAGCAAATGTTCTGCGCAGGGACTTAAAGCCTTGTGTTTTTCTTTGGAATGGCAATTACGATTTGAAGGTATGTAGTTTTTGGCAGCAATTGAACTCTTCACATATGGATACTAGAGTTCACATGTTCTAGAAATACTGGCCTACGAGGCTACAACTTACTAGGTTAAGTTATGTGATTTCTACTCGGGACCATTTTTTGCTGTAGACCTGCCCATTGTAGCTTCCTATTCTTTTACTATGCCACTTCTTAAACAGAAGTAAGTCTAAGGAGAAAGAAATTTCTCTCTCAGACAGATTGGTCGATATTTGCTAATGGATATGAGAATATGACACATGAATACATCGAGACAATTGGTTCCCATGTTTGTCCAGCTGGCACATGTTCATCAGATAAGAGGACATTAGTATACAGTATGGGCCCGTTTATTTGACTGGAATGAGTATCCAAATATTTGGTGTTTGGTTAACATTTTTGCGATCCCGGATTAAGCATAGCTCAGATCTATTACTTCACTAATCTGCGTGGGATACGCAATACCAACCGAAATCTAATAGATGGATTGTCACTGTAGTTGCAACATAAAATCTCGTATCATTAAGGGGTCCCGAGCAAACTTGATCAGTTGGTGGCGAGCGGCTGCATGCCACGGAATTTCCAGCTTGCTATGGTCCTAAAGCTTTCACCTAAACAATGAGAAGCAATGCACAACCACCTTGCGTTCCTTTACTGCTTCACTCTAATAGGATGGATCAGGTCTTGAATTCCTCTCTCACATCGATCTTTCACGTTTCTCGCAAAGCAATTTTTTCCCTCACATGTTCTTGTTTTCTTCGAATTCTTTTATGGAAACACTTCGTGTTCAAAGAATTTTATCAAATGATTTGAATTGCAGGCTGCATCCAAATGGTGGCTGCTTAAGGCGAGAGGTCTAACAGGGCAATCCAAGTGACTAGTGCCAAAGTAGCATCACAGAATGCAGTTGCAGAGCAATCCAAGCCGTCTTTACACGAAGGTGTTTTCCTACTCTTTCCTTTCCGAATGTGCCCTTGCCAATCCCGATGAATCCCGTGCCTGACACAGTGATCCCCCTCCAAGGCTCCAACCAACACATCCCTCAGAAACTAAAGCACTGTTCCCTTCCAACACACAAACGAAGACAACTTTTCCATCAAAATCCCTCAGAAATTGCATTAGCGGCAGACGTACGATGGAGCCAACTGTCTGGTTGCTTGCGATAGCATCAGAATTCTACCCTCCACCCAACTCTGCTTGTTGTACAAGATCAACTGAACGAATGAATCATGACATTTTACAAGACTTGTAGCCGGCCCCCACAATCCTGTTCTCAGAGCAGGTGACCCCTTGCCCTTACTCTACTTTGCTATGTACTCCTGTCCTGTGTACAACACTCTTCCCTGCCCACCTTCAAAGTCAGCCGCACTATCGTGCTCCATTCATTATCTTAATGGAAATATTTTGCCTGCAATCTGCTCGACAAAAATATCATTGTTTATAGTCGTTGGACTGGGGCTTCATGTCCAAATAGCCAGCCTCAATCGTATTATGTATTTATGTTTCTATTTATGGAGAGTTAACTTGAAGTTATTATTCTTTCTAAGATAGCAACTCCCGTAGTCTCTAGCTGTTGAATTTATGAGGAAAGCCATATTGATCTGAAAACTATCCAATTTCCAATATATCAGCCCCAATTGTCATTTATGCTCTATAGTGAAATGTTTAATGCTTTTCTGCAGGATTTTAGGTTTTGAAGACCAATTCTTCATGTCCGTTGGAAAGTTGGCTTTTCATATGAGTTTGAGAATCTGCTAGTTTCTGATGATGCCAAATCATTGAAGGAACATGAGTTCATCGATCAGTGTAAGTTACCTTGCCATGGTACTCCTGGGAATACATGTGGTGCCTTTCTTCAAATGAAATTCCCACCCTAGTAATTTCAAAAAAAGAGTCGGGAGAAAACTGTACATTTTTAACATTTGGCTTTCTATCAAAAAGTTTTATTTCCCGGAAGAGATCATATACACCCTACGCTAGCGCTTCCTATTGAGCCAACAGAAATTCTGGAAAGCATGTTCTCATTACCAAAACAGACAATCCTTAAGATGTGGGCAGAATACAACCCGCACTGAGACAACTAGTAGCAATCTAATGAGCCGCTTTGTTCTTTGATCGGCAACCCCAGACAAACGACCAATTTCTCCCTTTTTCCCAAGACTTGATATCTTCCACAATTGCCTGAATTTCCCAGCATCTATTCGAGTCAGACCCACCGATAATCTCTAAAAGGCATTTACAGTCTGATTCAAAAATAAGTTGCATGATAGCATTGCAGGAAATGGCTTGTTGGACAGGTTTGTCCACAGGTATTTTTGGTAGGATAGTAATAGATGGGGTTTATATTTTCTACAACAATTTGAAGTCACCTGATAATCAATGGTGTTAAAATTGTGCCTACTTATTGCTCTTTTGTGAATAGTTGTACAAGGCTTATTTGTGTTAATTTGACATGTCTAATCATAACACCTTGGTCATTGTTTGATTTGTCTCCTTGTTTGACAAATTACTTGTGTGTCGGATTTGTTACTTCCAGCATGTAGTGATGTATTTACTGAGTATTGTTGCCCTTCCCTATTTTTCTTCATTTTATGATGGAATTTGGTTGAAGTACAAATTAGATATGTTCATCACTTTGTCATGTCAAAAAATTTTGTATGTTCCAAGTGCAGAGCATGGTATATGAATGGAAAGGATTACGTTGGTCAATTGTTTTTGTTCACAAAGATCATGTGTTGCTCAGGATTGGCAAAACACAATTCTGCAAGTGCTTAAGCTACTATCACATTGGTATACTCTCTCTCTCTCTCTCTCTCTTAGACACAAGAAAAAAAAACTGAATCTGAGTCATTTTTTTGAACAAAATTATAGGTTGTTGAACTAATATTCATATGTGGCATCTCATCTGAATGACCAGAGGATTACTTGAAGGTATGAAGTTCTTTTCGTGTCTTCTCGTACTATAGACTGTTTCAGAATCTACTCTATTTCAGTGACTAAAATGTTCTTGTTTTTTCCTTTTTTCCTGAAGCTAATGTATGATAGTTGCATACTTAATGCCTTTGAGTTTTGAAATCTGCTGAGCTTCCTATTGGGTTCGGTGTTTGAGGTACTTGACCTAGACTAAGCACGAGAAGCATCAAAGTCGGTTGGAATGAAGTGCTTGATCAATCAATCAATGTCTTTATACTTCAGGTACTCATAGCTCTTTTGAAATCATTTGGAAAGCTCCTAATTTGAAATCATTTGGAAGTATTCACCAGTCAAATGTGGTTCTTCCCACACCTAGTACTACACACCCCTGCGCGCGTGTGCACATAGAGAGAGTTGGCTTCGTATACTAAGTGCTTTTACGCTTTGTTAGGATCATTTTGTCTTATA
The DNA here is from genome assembly GCA_014282245.1 of Rhododendron simsii. NCBI lineage: Eukaryota > Viridiplantae > Streptophyta > Magnoliopsida > Ericales > Ericaceae > Rhododendron > Rhododendron simsii. The sequence goes on along the minus strand of CM024961.1, from coordinate 3,334,499 downwards.
ACTTCGAGGATTTGGCTTCAAGTTCAATCATTGTTGCTTAGGAGGGAGTGAGGCCGAATGTGCCATTTGTTGGTATGTAAAATGTCTGTGCTATAAACATGTCGATTATTTGATAGTTAGGTAATTGGAAATGTTTGTTAGGTAGGTGCATCAATAGTCTTCAGGCTTTGAATTCTCCATTTACCAAACATTTGTTAATCAGTTTCACTTACTATGTAGAAACTCGTTCTTCTTAATCTTAATAAAATGTGGAGGGTAAGTAGAAACTGTTCTGTGTGGCATGGAAGTATAAATTTTTTTTTTTTTACGAATTCCTATTCCAGGCTCTAGTGTTCTACCAATTTCCATGACTTGATGCAAGCCTCTATTATTCCATCCTATCTCCACTAAAGAGTGTCGTCAGTGGGAAAACTATTAAAGTTCTTCAAAAGAATCAAGTTTCTCTCATTAACAGGTATAAATGCAAATACTTCAATAGTCTGTGTTTCATGGGTTGATAGTACTTATTTAATTTAAGCCCTCCAATTTAATTTTGTTTGATTCTTTTATTTAATACTTGGTGAGTTTAATGTGTTTCATGGGTTCGCAGGTTGCGAATCCATGGATGCGAAATGGAGTTTTTGGAAGGCTCTTGGAGTGTTGCGGTGGAGATTGGAGGCTTGAATCGTGATCCAAAGAAGGAAAAAATGTTGGTCTCCGTCCAGACAGGAATCACGGCCATCCGGAGGGCCCTTAAAGAAGTCGATGCTGAGCCTGCTGAAAAATCCATTCGGATGGCGGTCAGTCCTGTCTTGATGGGCGACTTGTGTTCTGTTTTATTTTGCACTTTCTGATGTATTTTGAGGCCCAATAACTTTAATAGGGCAATCCTAGTTCGATTTTCGGGTTTTGAATTTTTCTGAGAAGGCTAGAGAGAGGCAAGAGCAACAAGAAGAGATCTCCGTGGCTTCCATCAGCGAGAGCTTGCAGCTACATGTGCGCGGCTATATCTACACCCCTTCCAAGTTGAAGATTGAAGCTTACTGTCTAATAACTTTGCTTAAATAGTTTCTACTATTCTTATTCAGCTTGGATTATGGGACGTACAAGAACCCTTTGCAGTCTATGAAATTGATTTCAGCTTTTTCAATCTATTTCGTGTTGTATTCTAAAGTTTGAATGCGGGTCATATAATGGGTTCTTGTGTTTGCTAGTATTTGGGTGATTGAGATAGGTTATGTCTAGAAGACGTATTGCTCAATTAGACGAATCGTGCATTGACATGGATCGTAATAGTAAAGATTGTTTGAGCTATAAGATAGTCTATGTCAATTATATAGTTTCTTGGCGATTATTGATAGGAATTGCGGATCCTAGCAATAACCATTTTGATCTGAATAGTGAACTGGAACTATACAAACTTGGTTATGTGAGAACTGGATTCAAAAACCAAGATTTCTCTCTTATGTTTTCACAGTATTATTTTAGTTGATAGTAATTCTCTTAAACCAAATTTATGTTCCTTGGAATTATTACATTAATGAATGGATTGCATGGTAGCATAACCTAGCCTTAGACACCCGTACTTGTACACTATTCTTCAAGTAGAGGTTAAAGCACGGTATTACTCACTTTTTTGGGTCACACAAAAGTTTTGCAAAATTTTGGCGCTGTTGCCGGGGATTATTAGTATGGTTACTTTCTTTCAGTTGATTATTTTTACTGTATTTCTGAATTTAAGTTTTAATTTCGGTCGTGTTCATGGGTCTTTTGCATTCCTCACTTAAAAGCTACCCAGAAAATTAAATCCCCAAAACCAAAGCTATTATGAATCATTTTAATTAAGATTTTGCCATATTCTTCCCACTATGGCCGGAGTTTGTTACGTGGGTTGTATTCTATCATAGTGTGATTCTTTTTTTCCTTTTTTTCTCTTTGCTTTTACTGAGTGTGATTGACGTTTTCAACAAGGGTAACATTTTGATTTTATACAAACATTTTGATTTTATATGGTGAAGTTACTTGCCTTTCATTCTTATCGCTAACATGAAATTTACCAATAGAATATAACTACTGATGCTGACCACCTTGATTTTTAATGCAATCACCAATTGACCTGGATTTACTGAGTGTGATTGACGTTTTGATTGTTGAACTTCGTTTTGACACAAGATCTTAGCCACTAAAATCAATGGCTGAGATTAAAACACCATCTCTCCACACTCTCCATCTCCTCACAGGATCCTCCCTCTCTCCTTCCCCACACCCCAACAATTTTATTCCCCTATTTTCCAGAACCCACTCCGGCTACTCCAGCCGGCACCTCATTTTCCTGCCAGACACAATTTCCGGCGACCCCCTACTCCGGAGAACCCCCCTCCCTCCCTTCCTCTCTCTCTCTCTGACCCGGCGGTCCCTATTTTAAACGCAACACAGCAGCAGCCATAGCCACCGGCTGCAACCAAAAGCCATAAATATAGAGGTGAAATAAACCAAAACGATGTTCACATGGAACTGCAGAGGATTACAATTTTGCATTGAATAACGAAAAGTTCTTCGAGTTACAGACCTATACATAAAACAACCAAAACGTGATTGTTCTTCACACAAAACAAAACATTTTGTAGTGGTAACCAACATATTTTTGGTTCCACTTGCAAATTAAACACAGAAAAGCACGATTGTGCATATGGACTTTGATTTCTTGTAGCAATTTTACGGAACCCAATTTTAGATCTGAACCAAGCTTCTTCTTTTTTTTGAAAACGATCTGAACCAAGCTTCGATACATGTGATTGCCGCAGAGGGGTTCGCTGAAGAGGACCCTCGCCGGAGATGGGTGCGCCGGAGAAGAGAGTCGCCGGAGAGGAGAGTCGCCGCCGGAGATGGAGGTGTCTGAGTTTGAGGGCCGTCGTTTTGAGCGGCATCGTGTTACCGGGGGTGGGGGATATCTTTGTGGGGAAGGAAAGAGGGGATCCTGTGAGGAGATGGAGAGTGTGGAGAGATTGTGTTTTAATCTCGGCCATTGATTTCAATGGCTAAGATATTGTGTCAAAATTTGTGTTAAATTGTTTGTGAGGGGAACCGGCCCCATATATATATATATATACTAGTGCTGATCCGTGCCTACGGCACTATGCATTCCTGTTGGGAGAGGATGGCAGTAGTGTGATTTAGGTAAAAACCATGGGCACTTAACTGGAAAGTGGGAGGATGCATTACAGCCTTTGGATCAAATGAATCTAAGTCGTTCCAACAACTTGTCCCCACACCCTCCTGTTTTATAATATATATATATATTTACATAAGAGTCTTTCCTTTTCAACTCGTGTAGGTACATCTATAAGCCAAAACTTTTTATTTTTATACGGTGAAGTTATTTGATTTTCGTTCTTATCTAACATGAGACAACCAATAGAATATAACTTCCGATGTTGACCACCTTGATTTTTAATGCAATCACCAATTGATCCGAAGGCCTTCATTTTGGTATTTGTCTTATCTTCTGTAGTGCACATGGGATTCGTATGGTAAACAATCGCGGTACCCGTGCTATGTGCGGAAGCCAAAAAAGAAGAAATCTTTTCTGTTTCGATGTCTCATCGATTGTTAAGGATTTTATCCCTGTACCGCAAAATTACTTTTTGTTAAGGACAAGAGCAGCAGCCGCAAGCTCCAACAAATTCAACAATTTGGGGGGCAAACTAGCCAGTCATAATGATTCTAGATATCTAGAGATGGTAAGTTTAATGAATACTTGAGGCCAGGAGATATAAACTATTTTCTTGTAAGAGAAAACAAGATATAATCTTCGTATAGAAATTAATGATCCAAGTTCTGAAAACATGAGGTAAAAACTATATTATGGAACATTTAAAATGTTGCCATATTCTCCCATTATGGAATTTCTCATATAAAGTTGATGATATGTTTTTTTGAAAGGCAAAAAAAAATTATTAATCTCTGAAATTATACAAAGATTAATAGGACAAGGAATGATGACATCAAAATTCTAGCTCGAGACCCAAAAGTTGACGATATATGGTACACAATACATATCTTTTTCGCAGTTTCTAGTTATCTAGCTCGTAAAGTTGCAATTCATTATAAACAGTTTATTTTATTTTTATATACGACAGTTCTCCATGTCCATTATTAATTATGTTGCTGCAAAGGAATCAATGGATGTTGAATGGTTATTTAGCGGGCATGTAGGAGTAAAGAATCTGGGTTGTTTTTTGTTTTAACAAAACAAAACAGAATAGTTTTGTTAACGGACGACTAATGGAATACAGAAAGTGAAACGGGAATGAGAAGCAAAAGGGAGATTGGTTCGATTTTGAATACTTGAGGGGAGACGTTTGTAGTAGCCAGAAACCCCGGGAGAGGTTTGTGTAGTTTACCCATAGAATTGGTTCACAACTTGTGAATGATGAATTGTACATTGAAAATGAGATGTGAAGGTACGATACAATGAATACAGGTGGTGCGGAACTCCCAAGGTTGTGTTTTATTTAGAATGCTAATTAAATTAAATTTTATTTGTTTAGAAGGTTTGTTGGCAAGATAAAAATATCAGATTGAACTCTATTTGCAAGGTGGCTGCCATATATTCATATTTATGATCCAAATTAAAAATGTTTCGAGCACGTGTTTAAGTTTATAAAGTACTACTCCCTCCATCCCATTTTTAAAATTCGGTATTTCATTTTGGATTATTCCTTAATAAGTGTCTATTTTGTAAAGTTAGTAGGTAAAAATTAATGCATTGTCTATTTTGTCCGTAAAAGTAGATTCCATTTTGAAAAGTTAGTGAGTAAAAGTGTAATGATGATGGGGTAAGTAAGGAAATTGGAGGAAAAAATTGATGTAAAATGTATAATGATGATGTCTTTTTAATAAGTTGAAATTACGAAGCAGGACACTTAAAAAGGGACGGAGGGAGTATGTGATATACATGGAGTATTTGTTTACAGAACAATAAGAAGTGATATTCCTAATCCAATCCAAGCACCAAGTAAAATAACATATCTCTTCACTATTAATTTCGTTGGAACTCTATTGCCAAAAACATCATACCAAAACATATTTTGCAAATTACTGTCATTTTTCGTTAACACGATAAGATTTTTTAAATTAGATTAGATTACTTCAAAAGCTAAACACTGCTTCATCAGCCGGAAGGCCCAACTTCGCCATCAAAAATCAATAAGAATAGACAGCCTAACCTCAGGGCTCAGGGTCTTCCCAAATCTATACAGTTGCTTACTCAAGTTTTCTCATTTGGTTTTTCACCAACAACAAATGACATAATATGCTAACCTTATATATGAACAAAAAATAATGAAATAAATAAAGCCTTCTCTTCAACCACCCATTCTTTACCACTAAACTAATCCAATCCCAATCTAATAATATAATCTAATCGGACGGCTGCCAAGCAGAAGCAGTCAACATAGACAAATCCTTCCATCCCAATTCCAAACTCCCATTTTCTTCCACCAAAGTACTCCATATCCTTTCCAGAGGAACATCACAAGCAGCAAACTAGCTTGGGTCGCCGGGTTACCCGCTAACGAAACGGGTCATGACTAGATTTGTAGATTAGATTAGATTTTGCACTTAAAGTTTACCCCCTTCATATCTGAGCCATTCAAAAGTGTTTTGGACGGCTCGGATGGGATGTCAGGCACCACGTGGCAATACCAAAGGGTGGCACCACGTGCCATTCATTGGTTCTACTGCTGAGGTTGCTGATATTTTTACCAAAGGGTTGGGTGTATCTCGTTTTCTCTTCTTGAAGTCCAAACTCACGGTGGGTTCACCCCATGAGTTTGCAGGGGAGTATAAAGGAAAGCACAGCAGTGCACAACAGTTAGAAGTTAGTTTGGTAGTTTGTTCAAATTCATTTGAAATTCAGTTTGATTGTATTTCATTTGTGCTTTCTCTGTGAGTTAGTTGAGATGTAAGTTTGGATTGCCAGCTCATCAATCCAAGCAGTGTACTTGTGGTCCAATAGGAGCTGTTTCATCGCGAGAGATAAATAGGGGTTTCTCGTCTCTGTAAAGACAGAAAAACAGAGATGATGCTATGGTGTCCCCCGTCATTTTGGGGACACCGTAATTTTTGGCATAACTTTACCATTATGAGCATAACTAAAACCCATTACAAATTTACAAGCATAACATAACCCAAATAAGGCATAACTAAGGAATATCCAAAAAACCAATCAAAGCATGACCAAACCCAACCAAGGCATAACAAACAAGTTATGCCTTATTATGGTTCTGTTATGTTTGTAATGGGTTTTGAATCGACTTTTGATTATACTTATAATGATTTTATTATGCCAAAAGTTACGATGTCCTCAAAATGACCGGAGACACCGAAGTCATTCCCGAAAAACAGTTCAGGAAATAATAGAACAAGATTCTCTCTCTTTCTCTCTCACTTCTGTTTCGATTTACTGATTTTGTCACACGTACCCAAAAATTTCTCCTCAACGTCAAATATTAGACCATTTGGTTCTGACCCCTCCCACCCTCACCTCTTAATTCACACGTAACCAAATCCACGGTTGATGTTCTCCTCCACATTCACTCCAATCTTTGACTAAAAAATTCAGATTACTATCAAACTTCATATCCTACCCTTTAGAGCATCTTCAATCCAACACCCTCCAAATTTCTATTTGAGAGGATCAAATTAACCTATTTTATTTGAAAAGTAGATTTAAAGAATTGTACTATTTATCTCAACTCCAACCCAATACTCTATTTCTCAACTCCAACACATATTTGGAGGAGATCCTTTATTTTTTCCTTCATCTTCTATATTTAGAGGATCAAAGTTCATCCTCCCAAATGGAGGAGAGTTTAAGAGGATGGGTTGGAAAATGTTTTTCCTCCAAAATGAAGAAATGGAGTATGGGTTGGAGATGCTCTTATAACACGGATACCCCTACTCTTACTATTGTATTCTCTTGCTAATTGTTCACCGAGAATTTCTTTCTTCAAATCTCAATTTCTTTCTTCAGATTGTAATTACAACACCCCGCCTCTTGTATTCTCTTTGCTAAAGTATTCACCAAGCATTTCTCTCATCAAATCCCAATTTCTGTTTTCATAACAAAAACATGATCGAGACGGCTATGCTCGTCCCTGCACTCAATGGAATCGTGAGTTTGCTTTCCCTAGTAACCAAGCAGATTGACAATCCGATTAAACCGGCATGGGTTTTCAAGGAAGACCTCAAAAAGCTACGCAAAAGGTTAGAAATCATTCAGGCCTTGTTATATGATGCTGGGAAGAAAATAACATCACAAACTATGATGGTGTGGCTAAAGGATCTCAAAGCTGCAACCTGCGATGCTGAGAATGTGCTAGATGAGTTGGCCTATGAAGATCTTCGACGAAAGGTACAAAACCGGATGGGGAACAAGGTGAGCAACTTATTCTCCCACTCTAATCCGTTGGCGTTTCGTTTCAAGATGGCTAATAAGGTCAGTAACATCAATAAACTATTAGACAGAATTTGTAACGAAGCAAATGATGTCGGTCTTAAACCAGCTGAGCAACTCATAGGTGCTATTGTTGAACCTAGGGAATTCAGGATGACTATACCTTTTATAGGTGATACAGAAATCGTGGGGAGGGATGGTGACGTTTCGGTAGTGGTAGAGATGTTACTACGCTCTGACATGGAGGGTGAGTTACCTGTCACCGCCATTGTAGGAATGGCTGGGCTAGGAAAGACAACTCTAGCTCAGGTAGTTTACAAAAAAGTGGAAGTTTTGAATGGTTTTGGAGAGAGAATGTGGATTTGTGTATTTGATGATTTCAAGGTAGTAAGGCTTTTGAATGAGATGGTGCAATCTCTTACTGGAGATAAATCTAAGACACCAAACATTGAAGGAGTAGTGAGAAAGCTTACAGAAAAACTAAATGGGAAAAAATACTTGCTTGTATTAGATGACGTTTGGAATACAAATCTAGATTTATGGGTAGACTTGAGAAATTCTCTGATAGGAATAGGTGGCTCTAAGGAAAGTAGAATTTTAGTTACTACCCGTAGTATGGACGTTGTATCAACAATGCGAACATCTCCGTCTTGCACCCATCAGTTGACGACACTATCGAAGGCTGATTGTTTGGCGATGTTTAGGAAAAGAGCATTTGCAAGTGGAGGACCAAGTGAAAGTCAAACTTTATTGGATATTGGTAGAAGAATGGTAGAAAAGTGTAAGGGTGTGCCATTAGCAGTAAACTCATTAGGAGGTTTACTGTACGCAAAGAAGGATGAACAAGAATGGGAGTCCATCGAGGAGAGTGAAACATGGAGTATACTCGAAAATGAAGACGGGATTTTTCCAGTTTTGAGACTTAGTTTTGACCATTTAACATCACCATCTTTGAAACAAGCATTTGCATACTGTTCTATTTTTCCAAAGGACAATACTATTATGAAGGATGAGTTGATTCAACTTTGGATGGGTCTAGGATATCTTAAACCTTCTTCAAGAAGCAAGGTGGAAATGGAAGAGGTAGGCAATGAGTATTTTCATACCTTGTTGCGCAATTCATTATTCCAGGAAGTGGAATTTGATGAGTACAAAAATATCACAAGTTGCAAGATGCATGATCTTGTTCATGATCTTGCACTCCGTGTCTCACAGGGTACTTGTTTAACCCTGGAAGCTAGTGAGGTGAAGAACTATCCTGATGTTGAACATCTGTGTTTATTTTTTACAAAAGAAACACGGTTAGATATATCAAAAGAAAATATTGGAAAACTAAGGACACTATTTTTAGAAGGACAACTCCCCCAGAACACCAAAGATTTTAGGTATATACGTGTCATGCGTTTAGAAGAATCTTCTGTGGAAGAACAATCTTTTGCAAAAGAGTTGCCTGGTAAATTATGCAAGTCCATACATTTAAGGTTTCTTGACCTCACTGAGACTTCTATTGTGAAAATCCCAAATTTTATCACCAAGCTCTACAATTTGGAAACACTGAAACTACCATGGGAAGTGGAAGAGCTTCCAAAAGATTTCCACAACATGGTTAGCTTGAGACATTTCTATCTTGAAGACAACGATCGAAATAGGAAATTGATGCCAATGAATATTGGGCAGTTGACATCTTTGCAAACATTACCATTCTTTGTTGTAGGCGAGAAGAGTGGCCATAGAATTGAAGAGTTGGGTAGCTTAAACAAGCTAAGAGGTAGATTACATGTTTATGATCTGCAGCACGTGAAAGACAAGGAAGAAGCAGAGAAGGCTCAAATATTGGAGAAATCAGACATTCAAGAGTTGCACTTTCATTGGGACAAAAACCTCGAAGAGTCCGATAATAACCATGGGGATGTGTTGGAAGGACTCAAACCTCACCGGAATATTAAGGGACTAATTCTAGAATATTTTGGAGGAAGAAGATGGGTGTCGTGGATGAGTAAAGATGCCCACTCGCTTAAAAAATTGGTGAGGATTGAGCTAAGATACTGTAGCTGTGAGCAAGTCCCATCACTCGGACACCTTCCGCATCTTGCGATTGTCATAATGGATGGCTTGCATAAATTGAAGCATATTGGTCCCGAATTTTATGGACGAAACAAATGGATTTCCGATAATTGCGGTAGTAGTGAGGCAGCAGCTCCAGGAGTATTTCCAGCATTGAGTGAATTAACACTTGTTAATATGCCTCAACTAGAAGAATGGTCGGACGTATCGTCATTGCTCGCTTTTTCCACGAGTATGAAAGACTCCTTTCCTCGTCTCGAGGATGTATATATTGAAAAATGCCCCAAGTTGACAACCATTCCAGGTCAGTTTGTTACCATTTAACGTACAGTTACTTATTCCATTGTTTCATTTTAACCATAATTCCCATTAAATGAGGGATAGACAATCCCTGCTCCTACAGGAAGAAGTGGATCACGAGAGCATTGCCACTTTAGGCTGATCTATTTGTGTCTACCAAAACATACTTTTATTTATAAAAAATATTCGTCTGAAATATTTTTTTGAATTTTACTTTGCATTGTTTAGGTGCATGCCATTAAATTAAGTCACAATAGAAATGGTCTAAAATTTATGGTACAATATTGGTGTTGTCTAAAGAAAAAGTTGCTGTCAAGGTCTTGAGGTCTAAGTAGGTCTGCGATTAGCAAACTAGTTTTTTCTTAAGATAGAGGACGTAATTTAACTACAATTTTTGCTCCGTAAGTCAATTTCCTCTTGTGGAGATAAAAATATTTCACCTTTAAAAATAGTGTACCCCAAGTTTATGCACCAAACCCCGAAATTGATAAAATATTTTTTGTCCAAACAAACAAAAGCCACAATGGAAGATTGAAAAGGAAGTAGAGAATCCCTAATGCTCTATTTGGAACTTTTGAAAAATGAGGGAAGAGATGAGAAAATTAAAATAAAAAATGAAAGGACTTTTTATTTATTTATAATTACTACTCTATTTTTCTATTTTGTTTGCCTCTTTTCTGTCAAACCAAACAAGGGGAGAGAAAAATTTTAAACTCTTGCTTCTTTTCTCTTCCTATCTCCATGTTCCAAACAAAAGAAGATAATGCTGTGGTGTACCCCTCTTGTGTGGGAGCTACCGTATCCCCCTATAACATAACCACTTGAAAGCATAACATTAACCATTCAAAGGCACAACATTTACCATTGGAATGCATTACATTTTTTTTTCTTCATAAAATTAGGCATAACACTTTTATAGAAAATGACCATTTTACCACTCAAAGGCATAACACTTTTAAAAAATGGCGTAACATTATTATTATTTTACTAATTTTTTATGGTGTCCTCCTATCATAAATATAACCACTCGAAGACATAAAATTAATCACTCGAAGGCATAAGATTAACCATTCGGAGGCATAAAGGGGACACCTTAAATGGGGGACACCATAGTTTTCCCCAAAAAGGATATGGCAATTGTAGAAATAGATGGGCTGAGTTACTTCAAACCAGCCGGGAAATCTAAGGTTTCTTGAGAAGTTAGAAATGTGCATGTATATCATTGCTATAACCTGATGGGTCCTGTTGATGAAACAGAAGCAGCATTCAAGGGCTCGACATCCCTTCAAAAGCTTACAATTCAATCTTGCCCAGAGTTGACAAGTTTGCCAGAAGGGGTGCTACAACCAACCCTTGTAAATATATACATACGCTGGTGTCCGAAGTTAAAAATGCCCACAACATTCAACGGGTTGACGTCCCTTCAACGATTTTGCATTACAGATTTCCCGGAGTTAATGGGTTTACCGAAAGGGCTGCTACAACCAACCCTTCAATATTTAAACCTAATTGAGTGTCCAAAGTTAAAAACACCCAATCCAGATGCATTACGCAGCCTCACAGCCCTCAAAGACCTGCGGATTATATCCAGTCCCAATTGGGGGAGTTGTTGGGAGGAGGGGTTGTTTTGCACCACCAGCCTTTTAACCTTGTATATAGGTGGATTCGGGGAGGAGTATAGATATTTCCCATGGCCCTCCACAAGTGCTGCATCACCACCATCAACCCTTTTCACCTCCCTGGACTATCTAGCTTTATGGGGATGGCCAGAGATCAAGTCTCTGCCCGATCATCTTGAGCACCTCCCTGCCTTGATAGTTTTGGAAATTCACCAATTCAGTGGGTTGGAATCTTTACCGGAGTGGCTGAGCAACCTTTCATCTCTTAAAGTTTTGAATATATTTGAGTGTCCCCTCCTTGTGAAAAGATGTGAAAAGGGAACTGGTGAAGATTGGCACAAGATTGCTCATATTCCATCCATTCGAATAGGTAACTAATTCTTGGAATTGAGTGTTTCATTGACTCCTTCTCGGCCGGATCCAATCAGGACGCCCTGACCGTAGCTTAGGTCCAGACCATGCTCACAACCATTAATTGGATTGTGTTTTCAATTGTTCAGATTCGTAGTCGATTTCTGACCAGTCATAATTGATTATCACCGGTCATAAACCATTCGCAGATTTAGAACATTGAAAACACAATCCAACAGCTGTGAGCGTGGTCTGGACCTAAGCTTAAGCTACGGTCAGAGCGTTCTGACCTGATCTGGTATATATATATATATATAGGAATTTTCAAGTGAGGGATCCCTCATTTTAAAAAAAATGAGGGACTTTCATTTCCAGATCAAAATTTGAAAATCCGAGCCGCTCAATGTGTGCAGAACGTGATTTTAAGGGTACCCGCGAGAAATCTGCAAAAAAAATGACTGGGAAGGGCTTCATCCGAGCAGTTTTTTTTGAACGGTTCAAAAAAAACTGCTCGGATGAAGCCCTTCCCGGTCATTTTTTTTGCTGATTTCTCGCGAGGACCCTTAAAATCACGTTCTGATCACTTTGAGCGGCTTGGATCATCAAAATTCAATTGGGAATGGAAAATTTTATCTGACCTAATTATTTGGTGTGATTATTGGGCTTGCAGACAATACACAAGTACAGTGAGCTGAAGTGTACCCTCTCCTTGAAGATGAAGCATGAAACTCCCCTACGAACCGAATCATGTAATTTTCTTTTGTTTGCTTATTTTTAGACCTCGGTGGTACTCTCTGTTCTCTCTGTCCTACACCACTAGCCGCTAGGAATTCTGAGAACTCTGCAGCAGTAAAAAAAACAGGAGTTGCAGAAAGTAGTTCTTAACTAATTAGCTCCTTGATGTATTTAAATCCTGTAAATGAAACGGTTATTGTAACCTGTTGTGTTCACTGAGCACTCAGTGTAAATACAAACTAAAAATGCTCAAGGTCCATTTGATGATGCATCCTAAGAATCAAATTAAAATGCACTAGTGTATACCTCTTTGCATAATTTTGTAAGACCGGCGAACAAATTAGTTATGATACTTATTTCTTTGTGTAGACACCCCAATTTGAACTTATCGAATTTCCTTAGTTTGTGGCTATGAGGCTCCCCAATGACAAATTTGGATTAAAATAGGCCGTAGACTAATTAGGACATTGCTTCTTGGGGATCTTTTTTCAAAAACAAAAGTGCTAAAATCAGTCTCAAGGGCTCAGGATTACTCCGAGCGCTCAAAACCATTTCCCCAAACCCGAAACCAAGCTCATTCTCGAGCACTCAGGACCACCCCCGAGCACTCAGGACCACGTCCGAGCCCTTGGGACCACTGTGCTACCCAATGGATACTTGAACTCTCCACTTTTCATAAAAATCATGATTGTAGCTGTTCAACGCAGGTCTTGCCCTACACCACACTCAACCACAGTCTGCAGGGAATCAAATGACGAACATTTTCCCTCCCAAAATATTTTCCATTTATTTTATTTTATTTTCCAAAATTCAAAAACCATATGGTATGTTTCACCTATAAATACCCCCTAATATCAGCTGATCGAATGGGGACACGAAATCCTTTGCCATCAAAACCCTCCATTGCTAAAAAAAAAAAAAACTTCTACTTTTCACTCTTCAAAGTTCATTTTCACTCAAAAAATTTCAAAAAATACCAAAAACATCTAGAAAAATTCAGGAAGCTTAGAACTATCTTTGTTTCTGACTTGTATTTTTTCATCCGCTCAAGATCATTCAAGAAGCAAGGTTCTAATCCACAAAGGTAGAAATCTCTCAACTTTTTCAAACGAAGGGTTGTTTATTCTTCTGAGGGAGGTCACTCAGCCCACTCCAGTTCTTCATACTGGGTGTGTGGTTGAGATGACCTTAGTGTAAAAACAAGAGCAAGTGTTACGCCATAGCATTTTTATTTATTTAATTAATTATATTGGCCGTTTATTAATTGGAGTTGTGGTTGGGTCCCAAGTAATTATTTTGTGCGTGCTATAGATATTGTTGACACGATTGTAATATTTGAGTATGAGATTAATTTTGGGTAAAATAGTGGTACCGGATGATAATTTTATAAATTGTGTTACGTACTATCCAATTCTAATTCTAATTAGCTATAATATAGGGAGTAGTGGGTAGTTTTATAAAGTTAGGAGATATTTTCACAGTGTAAGGTTTTATTTGGGCAGAGCAATTGAGATAAGAGGTTGAGAGATCTTAGAGCAGACGAGAGAGAAGCCGTAGTCAAGGTTTCGGCAGATTGATGATGATTGGGGTAAGCAATTCTTGTTCCCTTCAATATTCTCGCTTCTCTTTTATTTCCTTGCTGAGAGGTTAGATGGGTTTTGTAAAAGTTAATTTACTGCCACCAATTAATTTGTTTTATTGTTGATGAAATATGGAGTAATGGAGGAGTTTGTGTGATGTGAATGGTGACTTTGGTGTGAGTGGTTGAGAGAGAGAGAGAGAGAGCGAGAGAGAGAGAGAGAGAGAGAGAGAGAGAGAGAGCAGATGGGTGTGCAAGTGTTGTTGTGGTTAGTGTAAAGTGGAGGGTCCGAATGTCGTTCGGGTTGTGCGTGTGTGTGAGATTGAATAACAGGGAGCCCAAGTAGGGATTTGATCATGGAGGTAATTACCAGAGCAGGACTTGTCTCTTTGTGTGTTGCTTGGATTTGCCGTGCATGAGTTTTGGTGCTGTGTTGTACAGGCAAAAAAGGCTTGATGCATGTGAGCTAATTGGGAATAGGCTTGAGTGGTGGTTGTGTTGGTGTACATTGTTGGTTTAGCACCGTAGGATTAGATTCTAGGTTTGGGTCTTTTACTAATTAATGATTCTTCTAACTTCAATGGTCAGTGATAGATATGTATTCATTACTAGTAGTTAATTTATATGCTGTGTTTTTACAGGTTAGTCTCATTTGCGTGTTCGAGTTGCATTATATTTGGATCCAGGTGAGTAGTTAAGTATGTTACGTATTTTTGAAAATTCTCTGCGTCCCTTAAAGTATTTCCTTTAGAAATTTATATGAATGCTATTCGGAAACTCAAAACTGTTTCTAAGTTGTTTTATAAATTGGCATGCGATGAATTTTCTGAGATCAATTGTTAATATTCTTTTTGGTGAGAACTAGGTGGATATTAATGGGAACATTTATTTCGGAAGTCCAGGGAAATTATTCCTTCTCGTGTTGATGACCCTAGCCATTGGAGAAAAGACCGTGTTAGGCCGGTGACCCTAATGCTCAACGGTTTTCTTTTGCCAGATCGTCTTAGGGAAAAGTACGTATCTCGGGCTGCCAACCCTGGTGACTCTAAGTTCGATATTAGATCCAATTTTGATGAGATTTATTTTGGCTATGGTACTGTTTGATTGTGGTTCCCCATTGTTGATGGAGTTATTGCATGTTGTGATTACCACTAAGAATGTTCATTGGTTAAATCCTTTATTGATTAATTTATTATTCTGCTGGACACCTCGTATGCCAAATTATGATTTAATGGTAAATTATTTTCATCCCCGCTTTCAACTTTATTTAATATACATACTTGCTATTCACTGAGCTCGTCAACTGACAAATTTATTCCAACTTCTCTTTCAGGCAAGTTGAGGAGTTAGGCAAAGACTCTGAAGGTATCTCGGGGATTTCTTTTTATTGACCTCCATAGGATGTTGCATTTAGTAGAAAGATTTTAATCATCGCTTCCGCACTTTGTATAGCTTTTGAGTAAAATGGGATTACTATATTGTTGGTGGTAAATTTTTATTGGCTGGTTCATGGGATGGTTTTGCCCCATTTTATGATTGAGATTTATTTGACTTTGGATTTATTTAATAATAAAAAATCATTATTGTTTGACAACTTATTTTATTCTAGGTTACGTGTTCCATGAGTTGCCTTGTGTTACACGGCCAGTCACTTCTCATTTTTGAGGTGTGACAGCAAGAGATCACAAAAAGAATTTTCAGTCTACTGGAGGCACTCCTAAGCGCTCAGAACTGTTTTCACCCTCATTTTCTGTATTTTTAACAAGTATCCAGTGGAAATGAGGTGTTTTTATAAATAAGGTGGTTTCATTATGACATACAAACGTAGATGTTCTGTTTTCTGAAAGTTGGAAATCGTTTTCTCCAATATTTGGTTGAGATAAAATATTTTACCATTATCAGAATATTGTACTTTCAGGAAACAAAATATAAACACAGGTATGTCAAAGTGGGATCCATTCTCTGCCTAAATTAAATTTTGGTTTGCAAGCTCACTCCTAAGTGCTCAGAACCAGTCTTGAGCGCTCAAGAGTACCTCTTTCTTGCTGCAGTTTGTTTAGTCTTCTGTGGTGCTCTTGGTGCAAGTTAATAAGTACTGGGTGTGCACTAGGTCTTCTAGCGCCCAATTAGGCTTGATTTTAGTTGCAAGGAGGCAAGGCAAGGATAGTTAAGACTTCTGTGGTGCTCTTGGTGCAAGTTAATAAGTACTGGTGTGCACTAGGTCTTCCAGCGCCCAATTAGGCTTGTTTTTAGTTGCAAGGAGGCAAGGCAAGGATAGTTAAGACTAGTTCTTGACTGTTTAAATCCTTTGATTAGCTCTGGTGTATATTAATAGCTTTATATTCCTGTTTGAAGTATCAGAATATGCCTGCTCTAACCAAAACTTGCAGGGTTGCTCACCAGCACTCCTAAGTGCTAAGGAATGATCCTGAGCGCTCAAGAGTGATTCCAGTGTCAACAGTCCATTCTTCTGTTATTATCCATTTCATGCCCTTTTGTCATCATATACTGTACTCATGCACATGCATACACCGCTTAACTGATATACCTGTGGATACCTGCAAGCTGTTTATGAAACAAAATATTAATTTTTAAATAAAATCCCACAAACTTTGAGTAGAGACCAATATCGCATCGGGCGAGAGGGGTGCCATAAAAACCTTCCCTTTTTGTAACATGGCTTCTGAACCCTCAATGATCTCTGGTTTTCAATGTCAAACCTCATTTTTGAAATAAAATGGTTTCTCGGGTGACAAATCATAAATTCAAGTGGCAACTCTTCAATTTTTCGAATCTAAGACATGTTTTTCGGGCCACCCCAATCCACCCGGGACTGTGGTAGCCCACACTTTTTCTACCCCCTTTTTTTAGCAGTTTTAGGTGTTTCAATTCCTGAGTCTTCAAGACGGGGCGATATGCAAAGTCTGTCTGACAAACTCACGGTAAGATTTCGGTTCTCAAATGTCTTACCGGCTCATCAATATGTTGTTAACACTTTCCCTGCGCATTTATTTGCTTTAGCCATGAGTTCTTTGTCTCTGTTCATATTTTTTTAGAATGTTTTCCTGGTGATTGAATGCATATTTTCCAGAAATTGGTAAGCTTGTGATCTAAGCTTATTACCAATTAGAGGCGGATTAATGGATAGATGGAAAAGTCCAGTATCAAAACTGGGTTGCTGGGACTTATTTCGATCATCACCACTTAAATCTCCATTTTCATCCCTAAATGCGTGTGCTTTTAAGATAGTTGAACCATGAGTGGATTGAGTTGTGTCTGTAATTTTGCTGACACAAGTCTTCAAGATCGAAAAATGATTTTTCATATGAATTCCGGCTCTCAGATCATATTTATAACAGCTTCCACTGTTCCACACTTACCTTAACCTTTATGTTTTCTATTTGATACCTCATGATCTTGTTCTTATGCTGGCATTGTACTTTGTTTTTCTCCAGGATGAAGGAAATTTGAATTGAAGATGCAGTTTTTTGCTTCGCATTTGGGACTGGTCTACTCTTTCTTTTGCTTCGATCCTGGATCTTTGCAATCTATTATTCGGAGAATCATAGCCTGTTTGACAATTTAGACCTTTTCTTTTCCTTTTTTCCCAAAGGGTAGTGTGTTTTTGTAACTAGGAATTGATAATGTAGCAGCTTTTTTGCGATGCGCTCGCAAAAGTAACTAAAGCAGGGCTTCTGTTGTCGTCTCGGTTCTAGCATCTGAGACAAGATGCAGTGTTTCGTTTGCGGAACAAGAAATTGACTGTCATGTTCTTTTTTTCTGTTCTTGTCGATATGATTGTCGTGTGAACCATGTTGTTGTCCGATTGACCTCCATAACTTGATCTCCATTGATAGATGAACAAATGCCCATACGTTAACCCCTTCCTTTCAGTTTCTTGAAATCTTCCTGGGATTTCAGCACCAATTGTACTGAAGGTTTCAATGGGTTGTTGCAAAAAAAATTGTTGACCAATTTTGACTAAAACTTCTTGCGGTTTGGCCACGTGTGGATCAATTCCCTAAGTTTTGAATATTGGCAGATAGTTCCATCGGATTTTGACGAAATTGTGACCCATTGAGAAAACAATTACGAGAAGGGAAAAAAGGAAAATTAGGCCAAAATCAGTCCATGTTTCTCATCCAGATTCTAGCCATGATTAGTAGTTTTGTGGACAAATATATCGAATTGTAATTTGGTTTTATAAATTGTAGGCTAACCAAACTCATAAAAGTGAATTTTGAACCTTGAAAACTACTAAAAGAATAAGGGGTTTAAAAATAATTAGAGAGATGAGAATGTAGCCGCTTTAGACCTTTTCTTTTCTGTTTTCCCCAAAGGATAGTGTGTTTCTGTAACTAGGATTTGATAATGTAGCTGCTTCTTTTGCGATGCACTCTCAAAAGTAACAATTTTTAGCAACCCCATTGGGGATGCTCTTATACAGTGAGCTGAAGTGTACCCTCTCCATGCCAATCCAGGTAATTTACCAATTCGTGCATCTTCTTTTTGTTTTCGTTTTTTCAGACTGATTAGTCTTTCAATGTCAATAAGCGGTTGTGTTCTCTCAATCTTACAGCCGTTGCAATTTCTGAGGCCTCTGCAATGATAAATCAGCAAGCTCTGTTGAAGAAAGTAGTTCTTAATTATTTTGCTCCTTATGTATGTATTTAAATCTTGTAAGTGAAATGGTTGTAGTAACATGTTCTTCAATTAATTGAGCACTCAGTGTACATACAAACTGAAAATTCCCAAGAACCAGTTAATGACGCATCATTTTTGGATAATTTTGTAAGACTGCGCGATTTGCTAAATCTGTCTAACAAACTCATGGTAAGACTTGGGTTCTCAAAGGTCTTACTCGCTCATAAATATTTTAACACTTTTCTGCACATTTATTTGCTTTAGCCTTGATTTATTTATTTCTGTTCAAATTTGTTAAGTTCGGATAAATTGAGGCTGTTGATCCAGGAGTTCAGTGTCTGATCTCACAAAAATGATGCTAGAATTTATGCTAAATAGCTGAGACAGTCTTAGAATCTTGAGATAGATGGTTTAAGGTTAATACGTCATTGATTTTCCCTTTTCATTAAACCAATCAATGATTTCTCAAGTATCCTTCCTGTAGTCTTTGTAGTTCGGTAGCAGATGGCACAGCTTGCTCTAGCTGTATCTCACCTTCTCTTCCACAGCTGCAAGAACTGCTTGAGTTGAGACTCCTTTGAATTCCTCCCAAAAAGCCTAGCATTCCGTTCAAGCCCATACGATACAACGCAGCGGCTAGAAACAACTTGAATAACATGACTCTAAAGGATTTACCCTTACAATGAACAATTGCCCATTTCAACTCCACATCCCATGTTCCTACGACTCTTCGAAAAAAATTTAAAAACTTGTAAGTGAACAAAGTCTCTTTGGAATACACATCACAAGTACCAGGAGAAATGGAAAACCGAGTGCACTGCCTGTGAGAGTTTCTATTAAAGCATTCATCTCAAAATCAATTGACAATGAGTGGAGAGGCCGCTCAGGTTTATCTACTAATTTTGGAGGAGATAATTAACCGACGTGGGACAATTTCTAACACTTTCCCTCACATGCGACCCCTGACTCGCACAAGTAGAGGTCAACAAAGAATCCGGAACACACGTATCACAATAAAATAAAGTGCAACTATAGCACAAACAAATGTATAAGCCTCTGAAAATCTATCTCTGATAACATGTTAAAACATCCACATCAATTAATTTTGAAGGAGATAAGTAACTGATGTTAGACAATTTTCAATAGCTTCGGTGGGTAAGAGGACAGATTGGGGCAGTCATTCTCTCTCTCTCTCTGAACTATTTGAAGCCGTTAATTTCGGATCATTGGGGCTGTTTTGATCTCTGTTTTGGGCTATCCATTTCGGCTATTTTGGAGGCTTTGGTTCATCTACATTTGGAGAGGTCTTAGCCCATTGAAAACGATTATTCTAAGTCTTAGCTAGGGATAACCGAATGAAAATTAGCAAAAGGAAAACTTTTTTTAGAACGTAGTACAGCTCTTGCCTTCAATAAACAGAAATAGGATGATGAATTACTATATGTACCAGCACGTACAAATGCTTTTTTGGGCCTGTTTTGGGTCTCAAAAAAATGATTGGAAACACTCATTTTGTTTAAAATTGTTTGTTTATGGTTCTTGCAAAAAATAAGCTCAATCCAGTATCTGTAAGAACGTTTACAAAACATCCAACTTTGTCATAGAATTCAGGCATGAATTTTAAAGCAAAGTTGGATGTTTTGTGAACGCCTATATCGATACCGGATTGAGCTTATTTTTTACATGGACCATAAGCAAAGTATTGCAAACAAAATGAGTGACTCTAATAATTTTTTCAAGACCCAAAACAGACCTGAAAAGGCATTTGTATGTGCCGGTACAGATTTATGTATGTACCTGTATCATTTCTACACTTGAAATAGGATGATGAAAACGTCACTCCACTATGCAATTTCTAATACCGTCATCCATTAACAGCCAGATTAACACCAAAATATACACAGTTCCTCGATCGTTAAATCCGAATCTATAAGCAGTATAATTAATGTTAGGAATGCCTTGTATTCCTTAGTCCCACATTGGTTAATTAAGTTGTTCCTGTTTTTTGTAGCCTATTATAAATAGGGCTTTTGGGGAACTTCTAAAGTATCTTTTGGGCTTTCATATTTGTGGCCTTTCTAGAGTTACGGATTATAGCCGGCTCTTTGTATCTCTTCTTCACGTTGGTTAGTGAATCCTCCCTCTCCTCGCCCGTGGACGTACCCATCTTGGGGAACCACGTATATCTTGTGTCTTTGTGATTTCTTGTTTAGTTTTCAATTTCTCGTTCTTAGCTTGCATTCATAGCGTTCGTTACAACAAACTGGTATCAGAGCTCTAGGTTGCAAAAACTAGGGTTTCGTTTCCGATTGTGGCTATGGCGGCTAAATTCGAGATTGCGAAGTTTGATGGGCAGAGCAGCAGTTTCAGTCTTTGGAGAGTAAAGATGAAGGCTCTGTTAACCCAACAAGAATTGCACAAGGCTTTGTTAGGCAAGACTAGTTCTGGAATCAAAGAGGAAGATTGGGATGATACGGATGCCAAAGCTCTGAGTTCTATTCAATTGAGTTTGGCAGATGACGTTCTTCGCGAGGTGGAAGAAGAAACTTCAGCAGCAGGAATTTGGCTGAAGTTGGAAGGCATATATATGACGAAGTCGCTCACCAACAGGTTATATCTTAAACAACGTCTTTATACGTTTCGTATGCGAGAAGGTATACCTGTTAAGGATCATTTAGACGAGTTCAATCGTATTATTATGGATCTGAAAAATATTGATAGTAAAATTGAGGATGAAGACCAAGCCCTAATTTTGCTATGTTCTTTACCACTTTCGTATGAGCACTTTGTTACAACCCTATTGTATGGCAAAGACACAATATCCATGGAGGATGTTAAGGCCAGCCTATATTCGAAAGAATTGAGGAAAAAAGTGTCAGGTGAGGGTGATGCGCATGCGGAGGGTTTGTTTGTTAGGGGAAGAACAACAGAAAGGGTGGAGTCAAGTAATAGGGGAAGATCCAAGTCATCAGGTAAGAAGAAGGGAAAGTGCAATTATTGCAAGAAACCCGGGCACTGGAAAAGTGACTGTTTAAAACTCAAGGAGAAGGAAAGAGAAGACCAGAAAGGGGGTAAAGTAATTGCTGGACTTGCTGAAAGTTCAGATGAGTCAGATAACGTGTTATCAGTTACAGAGGGCGATTCTCGCTCTAATACCGAGTGGATTATGGATTCTGGATGTTCATACCATATGTGTCCGCATAGAGAGTGGTTTTCTACTTATGAGGCGGTCAATGGTGGTACAGTTTTGATGGGCAACAACATGGCCTGTAAGACTGTTGGTTCAGGAACGATTCAGCTTAGGATGCATGACGGTATTATTAGGACTTTATCTGAGGTTCGACATGTTCCAGATTTGAAGAAAAATCTTATATCCCTGGGTGCTCTTGATTCTCATGGTTGCAAATTCATCGGTGAAGGTGGAGTTTTAAAAGTCTCGAAGGGTGCATTGGTACTGATGAAGGGTCAGAAGCATGGTAACCTCTATACACTCCAGGGTAGTACAGTTTTAGGTGCTGCAGCAACGGTTGCTTCATCCAAGGTTTCAGATTCAGACTTGACTCGTTTGTGGCATATGCGCCTTGGGCATATGAGCGAGAGAGGGATGACAGTTTTGAGCAAACAGGGTTTGCTATGTGGCCAGAAAACTGAGAAGCTGGATTTCTGTGAGCATTGTGTCTACGGCAAGCAGTGCAGGGTAAAATTCAGTACAGCTGTTCATCGCACCAAAGGCACGGTGGATTATTTTCACTCGGATCTTTGGGGTCCCGCAGAGGTAACTTCTAAAGGTGGTTTTCGTTATTTTATGAGTATTATCGATGATTTCTCTCGTAAGGTTTGGGTGTATATGTTGAAACATAAAAGTGACGCCTTTAATACATTCAAACAGTTTAAAACTTTGATTGAGAATCAGACTGGTAAGAAAATAAAACGTTTGAGAACTGACAATGGTATGGAGTTTTGTCTTGGCGAGTTTGATAGGTTCTGCAGTGATGAGGGCATTGTGAGGCATCACACAGTGAGAAAAACTCCTCAGCAGAATGGTGTGGCTGAACGAATGAACAGGACTCTTTTGGAGAAGGGTCGTTGTATGTTGTCCAATTCCGGATTGGGCAAAGAATTTTGGGCTGAAGCGTTTCCACGACATGCTATTTGGTGAACAGGTCTCCGTCGACTGCTATTGAGTGTAAGACTCCTTTTGAGGTATGGTCAGGTCATCAAGCTGATTACTCTATGCTGCGTGTGTTTAGGTGTCCAGCTTATGCTCATGTGAATGAGGGTAAGTTAGAGCCACGGGCCAAGAAGTGTATTTTCTTGGGTTATCAGGCAGGTGTGAAAGGGTACAGATTGTGGTGTCCTGAAGATTCAAAGTTTTTGATCAGTAGAGATGTTACTTTTGATGAAAACTCTATGATTAAGGGGTTTAAGCAGGTTGATGATACAGTTCAGGAACAGAGTGTTCCAAAGCAGGTGGAGTTTTTGAGTGGATCTTCCGACTCAGGGAAGAAGCACATTGAGAAGCCAATTGAAGAGGAGTTCAAGAGTTCAGACACAGAGGTTGATGCGTTAGTTGAGGAACCACGCACTATTGCTAAAGATAGGCCAAGGAGGGAGATTCGGCCTCCTGAAAGGTATTCTGCTTATTCTGAGATGGTGGCCTATGCTTTATCAGTTGCTGAGACAGTTGAGTATGAGGAGCCTTCAAGCTATACGGAAGCTATTTCGAGCACTGAGTCTGCACAGTGGTTTGTTGCTATGAATGAAGAGATTGAGTCTCTTCAGAAGAATCAGACATGGGAGTTAGTGGAACCGCTGAAAGGGAAGAGGATTGTTGGGTGTAAGTGGGTCTTCAAGCGCAAACCAGGTATTCCAGAGGTAGAAGATGCTCGGTTCAAAGCTCGGCTAGTGGCGAAAGGATACAGCCAAAAGGAAGGTGTTGATTACAATGAGGCATTTTCACCAGTTGTAAAACATAGTTCCATTCGCACTTTACTTGCTGTTGTTGCATGTTATGATCTTGAGTTAGACCAACTTGATGTCAAAACTGCGTTTTTGCATGGCGAGCTTGAGGAACAGATTTATATGCGTCAGCCTGAGGGATTTGTTGTTTCTGGTAATGAGGATCACGTTTGTTTACTTCGTAAGTCTTTGTATGGCCTCAAACAATCCCCTAGGCAGTGGTATAAGCGGTTTGATACTTTTATGATAAGCCAGTCATATTCTAGGAGTGAGTATGACAGTTGTGTGTATTTTCGAAAACTTCCAGATGGTTCATTTGTTTATCTACTGTTGTATGTTGATGATATGCTTATTGCTGCCAAGAGTGTATCAGAAATCAACAGGTTGAAACAACAGTTAGGTGGTGAATTTGAGATGAAAGATTTGGGTGCCGCAAAACGTATTTTGGGTATGGAGATTTGCAGAGATCGAGTAGCTGGCAAATTATTTTTGAATCAGAAGTCTTATGTTCTTAAAGTGCTTGAGCGCTTTGCCATGCAGAACTCGAAGCCAGTCAGTACCCCTTTGGCAGCACACTTTCGACTTTCAGCTGAGTTGTCACCACAGTCGGAGGATGAGGAAAAGTATATGTCTCAGGTTCCATATTCAAGCGCAGTTGGGAGCCTTATGTATGCTATGGTATGTACTCGTCCTGATATTTCACATGTAGTTAGTGTCGTTTGTCGTTATATGGGGCGTCCAGGAAAGGCACATTGGGAAGCTGTGAAATGGATACTACGGTATTTGTGTGGAACTGCAGGTGTTGGTCTATTATTTGGGGTTGCCAATTCTAGTGATCATGCTGTTGGTTATGTTGATTCGGATTTTGCCGGTGACCACGATAAGAGGAGGTCTCTGACAGGTTATGTTTTTACTCTGTCCGGAAGTGCCATTAGTTGGAAAGCTACTTTACAGGCTACAGTCGCGCTGTCTACAACAGAAGCGGAGTATATGGCCATTGCTGAAGCTGTGAAGGAGGCATTGTGGATGAGAGGTTTGCTTTGTGAGCTTGGTCTTGCACAGGGTGTGAGTTCAGTATTTTGTGATTCGCAGAGTGCTATACATTTGACTAAAAATCTTATGTATCATGAGAGGACCAAGCATATCGATGTCAGGTATCACTTCGTTCGGGATATCATCTCACAGAAGCAAGTTGAGGTGAAGAAAGTGGGTACGGCAGATAACCCAGCAGATATGTTGACTAAACCAGTTCCGGTTGCCAAGTTCAAGCATTGCTTGGGCTTGCTTGGTATTTGTAGTTGATTGCCCCTCGGGGGCATTTGGTGAGTGAGAGGTTAGAAGGGGAGAGCTATATTTGGCGATTTGGTTCAGTGGAATTCAAGTCAAGGTGGAGAATTGTTAGGAATGCCTTGTATTCCTTAGTCCCACATTGGTTAATTAAGTTGTTCCTGTTTTTTGTAGCCTATTATAAATAGGGCTTTTGGAGAACTTCTAAAGTATCTTTTGGGCTTTCATATTTGTGGCCTTTCTAGAGTTACGGATTATAGCCGGCTCTTTGTATCTCTTCTTCACGTTGGTTAGTGAATCATCCCTCTCCTCGCCCGTGGACGTACCCATCTTGGGGAACCACGTATATCTTGTGTCTTTGTGATTTCTTGTTTAGTTTTCAATTTCTCGTTCTTAGCTTGCATTCATAGCGTTCGTTACAACAATTAACAATGTAAATTTTAGAATAAGACAGAGCAATACATGTTGTTGCGCCCATAGAAATTCGGCACATATATACTATGTGTGTGCATGGGTGTTGCTATCAAATCTCTCATCTCTGCCCTTGCTGGAAACGTCACAACGCAAGATACCAACCTTCACAATCTGTGAATCAGAGTAATGTAGGACCCAATTAGAAGAATTTATTAGTGAGAATGGGAAGGTCAGGGGAGAACAATGGAGGTACCAAATGGGGTCAAATCAACCTTTCTGTTTGGGGTTTTTGGTTGGTGGGGTCGGATTCTGTCAAGTTTTCTGCGACCAGTTTCGTCAAGTATGGCCGTTCAAAAGTGTTTTAGACCGACCGAATTTGTTCGGATAAATTTTTATTAGAAAATTTTCAAAACACCCCGAACAAATCTGGACGAAACTGGTTGTGGGAAAATTGACCTGATCCGACCCCTTGGTCGGTTGGGTCTAGGTATTATTTTATGCGGAAGAATAGGTCAATTTTGGAAACTAAAAAATATAGGAAACACTTTTAATTACTGCCATTTTTTCAAACTAGGAAGTAGGATTATGGGAGTTTCTTGCATGAACTCCACTAATAGTTGTGCTTTCTCGGGAAAAAAATTCCTAGATGTGTGGGCCGTGACAAAAACGTCCAACAAAGAATGGTGTTCCACTTTCTGGAAAAAGTAATTTTTGGAAAAAGAAGGTAATTTCAAATTCAAATATAATGAAAATGAAAAATATTTTTTCAATTTTTTTGTACCGTTTAAAAGATCTTAATGAGATCTATCAAACAAAATTCATATTGGTAAAAAAATTATTTACGTAAACACATTATTTTTAAGCTTAAAATTACCTTCTTTTTCCAAAAAGTGCATTTTTTTAGAAAGTGGATCACCCCATGACTTCAGTTCAGATTTTATTTTTTATCGGAATGACAAGACGTGGAACTTGGAAAGTAAGCTAGACTCCAAGTCCTCCTCCACTATGTAGTACAGAGTACTAGTTTATACTCGATCCGTGGTAATCACAACACCCCTTCCAGTAGGTCGCAGATTCGAGGCGTTCTATCGAACCCCCCACTCTGAACCCTATGGTGGTGGCCTCACGGCTTGGGTCTTTGGACCCGGCCCATTGATTCCCTCTTGCTGAGTGCTTTGGCACCACGTGGTGCAGTGCTCACCTTTGGGTTTCGGTCCTTTCCAGAGGACTCGCTGCGGATTTGCAAGGCTCTATGGTCATGCTCAAATGTAGGTCGCTATGCCTGGTCACCCCAATAGCCCTTTCAGCTTAGGGAAAAAAAAAACTCTAGATTTGACACTTATGAACTTTCTTACATGAGTGATGAGTTATACTCCACCATACGATAGTGGTGAACTTTCTTTCATGAGTGATGAGTTGTACTCCACTATAGGAACTTTCCTACATGAGTGATAGAGTTGTACTCCACTATACGATGGTGGTGAACTTTCTTACATGAGTGATGAGTTGTACGTACTCCACTATACGATGGTGGTGAACTTTCTTACATGAGTGATGAGTTGTACTCCACCATACGAACTTTCTTACATGAGTGATGAGTTGTACTCCACTATACGATAATGGTGAACTTTTTTACATGAGTGATGAGTTGTACTTCACTATACGATAGTGGTGCTTTCTAGGAAAAAAATCTTATCTAAGTTAATGTTTGGAAAATTATATTGGCATTTCCAAAAATAAAGAAAAGTGGCTTTGAAATTACACTGATTTTGAAATGTCTGCATTAATTTTTGGAGTGACTATCATTTATCTTAATGTTTCCTTAAAAAAAAAAAAACAAGAAAAGCTAAAGCCTAAACAGCTGGGCCATGACAAAGGCAGCCAAAAAATAGGTAAAAAGCTCGCAATGGCCAAGGAAGTCTTCGAATATGAATCGAAAAGTAAGCTAGACTCCAAGTCAGATGAAAGTAAACAATTCTTAAATACTAGTAGAGGGGATAAAAGTGTTAAAACTGTGGATCAATTCCCTTAGTTTTGAATATTGGCAGTTTGTTCCATCGGATTTTGACGAAATTGTGACCTATTGAGAAAACAATTACGAGAAGGGAAAAAAAGGAAAATTATGCCAAAATCAGTCCATGTTTCTCATCCAAAAGTAGTTTTGTGGACAACTATATCGAATTTTAATTAGGTTTTATAAATTGTAGTAGGCTAACCAAACTCATAAAAGTGAATTTTGAACCTTAAAAACTACTAAAAGAATAAGGGGTTTAAAAATACTTAGAGATATGAGAAAATGGTGACAGCATGGTACACTAGGGCACTGAAATATCACATTTTTCTGGTGTCGATATCAAATATCATGGTGTCGATATCAACGAGTCCTTAGGCCATTCACAGTGGTATAATTAAAAGTCAATTGTTTTTAAAGTTAACAATGTTGGTGCAAAAATAGTTCATAATGGTATAATCAAACTTAACAACATCTTTAGAAATAATCAAATTTTGGGTTTTGAATAACCAAAACTAGCAACTTTTTCAATAATCAAAATTTGTGGACTCCACACCGCATAAGTTAACTAGTTTCAAAATTTGTATACACGTGTGTTTCTCTTCTCTTCTTTGCCTACTTTATGTCTTCGTCACTTCACTCACAAACTATTTCTCTTTCTTTCCCTCAAAAAGTGAAACTCATATCTCTTGATCATCTACAATTCAACACATCATCGCTTGATTAAGGTATTTCACTATTCTTTCTTGTTTCTATTTTTTTTCTCCAAAAAAAATTCATAATAGGAGGGAAGAAAGTCACCAATTTTTTCCCAAAATTAAGAGAGGGAATCGATATATTTTTGCCAAAAAAAAATTGTAAATGGAGAGAAGTGAATGGCAGGAAATAGAGGGGGATAGAGTGAAATTGTAGTGGACTCTTATTTTGGTTATGTGTTAAAAGTGACCATTGTGAACCTCAACATTGTTGAACTTAGCAATCTTTTAAATGAATAATCAAAAGCTGATGTGTCAACTTTTGGTTATCCTTTTTTGATTATACTACTGTGGATGGCCTTACCATAGAAAAGATGAGATACACCTTAAAAGGTACATACTAGGGTTTACAATGCCGAAATCCTCAATGCCCTCTTTTTGTTGGCTTCAACTTTAACCGGTCAATCAAATTTCCATCGGTTTTGCTAATCTCCGCCCATTAAGCAGAAGATAAATATACCAATATTTCAAATAAGTTTGAATATCAATGCATATCTTACGTATATTAAAACACTTTAACAAATATTAATGTACATTTCTCAGATATCAATGTACATGTCACACCCCATCCCGGAAAACACTACATTAAATTATTTTCCAAATGAGATGGACCCACACCTTAGCCCTCCTCAAACAATAAATACAATTACCAGCCAGGTGTCCATCTCATATAAAAAAAAACTTAACTTGCATATATATGGAAATAACAGTCATACAAGACGTGCCCACAGGTATTTACAACATATACAAGCTCCAAAAATAGGCACATAATCAAAAGAGTCAAAATGCTAGACTACTATATACACAACTTCTGTCTAGACTCTGCAGTGGACCCACGTGCCGTCACGCACCTGAAAAGAAATCACTGTGGGGGTGTGAGCTATCAACATACTCAGTGAATGCTCTTATCCGTAATAAGAGAAGCAATAAAGACAAGTGCTATCAAACAATTTAAAAGAAATA
Organism: Rhododendron simsii; assembly: GCA_014282245.1. NCBI lineage: Eukaryota > Viridiplantae > Streptophyta > Magnoliopsida > Ericales > Ericaceae > Rhododendron > Rhododendron simsii. Next base: position 3,305,380 of record CM024961.1, on the reverse strand, counting down.
CTCAGCTCCACAATAACGTTCCATTACGTAATACTCATAACGCCACTAAGGCAATTTTATAACGCCGCTAAGGCAATTCTCATATCTACGCCACTAAGGCAATAGTTGTCACGCCACTAAGGCAATATTTAATAACGCCACTAAGGCCATGTTATAACGCCACTAAGGCTACGATCATATTCTCGCTTAGGAGCTCAAGCCAAATATTAACCATTTCAATACGAAAAATAATTCTACACCGTGTCTTATCTTCCGCTATTAAAAATAAGAACACCCACCTCGAGGTCCAACCAAAAATGTACCAACACGAGCTCACTCCCTACGTGGAGTCGCGGTGCTCGTAGCCGCCTCCGAACCTGACAAGTAACACATAAATCTATACATGTGAGTACGATTACAGAGATACCCGTAAATTGAAAGGATTGCAACCATTACTCTAGTATCAAATTCCTTTTAGACTAACCACGTAATAAAATTCAGCACATCGGACAACATAAGAGAGTGTCATTTTCATAAACAAAAAGTTATCCGATAAGGCGAATAGCAATTAGTGTGTAACAGACTTCCATAAGCTCGACCACACACGATAAAAATACTTATTTGACAGCCCTGGTGAAGCTACTGTTCCATGCTGCAAACCAAACCCAAAATTATTTTTAGCGTTTTCAAGTTGCATCCCCACAGGATACAATGATATTCAACATTTAATATACTCTTTCCAATTAAGAACCACAAGGTCGGCACCTGTTTTCCAGTTTCAGCATCTCACAGATTCGTTTTTCCAGCAAAAAACCACATTCTTAATGACTGTAGACATAGGTTCAAACCTTGTTAATCCACTCAAATTAGATATTCAGCTAACATACATCAATTTCACCAAATAAAGTTTAGTTTAAGCATCTAAGCGATCTATTCCCAGCACCTCAGGTTTGATTTCTTAAAAAAAAATACAGGTTTCTCTTTCTATTCAAATCCTACACAAACTCTAGAGTTAATTAGAGTGATATGTAAACAAATCACAACACACTCAATTAAGAAGAAGACAATTAGAGCACTTACCTCAAACCCTTTTTTTTTTTTTTTCCCTTTTTCTTCTCCCCTTTTTTTTCCCCTTGCCGCTTCCTTCTTCTGCGTTTCTGTTTCTAATCTCCCCTGTTTGTTTTTATTTTTTTATTTTATTATTTTGTTTAGTTCTCTCTCTCATCACCTAAGTATATCACCTTATACACTAACTCCTCATTTAGGACTCCACGTGCACACCAGCACAATGAACTTTTTTTTTTTTTACAATTACATCCTTGTAGTTTTAGGAATCTACTTGGAGGCCCACATAAAAAAATAAATAAATAATTTCACTTTTAATAAGGCTTCCTATTTCTTTTCTTTTCGTTTTAAAAAAAAAAGAGTCGGGTCTCACAATTATCCTCCCGTTAAAAGAATTTCGCCCCGAAATTCACTTACCTTCTGAAAATAGATGTGGGTATTGAGCTCTCATACTTTCCTCAGTCTCCCAAGTTGCCTCCTCAACCGCGTGGCTCCTCCACAAGACTTTCACCAATGGAATAGTCTTATTGCGCAAAACTTGATCTCTACGGTCTAAAATTTCTACTGGCTGCTCCACGTAAGTTAGATCATCTTTCAGCTCTATCGACTCGGAAGTCAACACATGTGATGGATCCGCAATATACTTTTGTAACATGGAGACATGAAACACATCATGGAGTCGGCTCAACTCCGTTGGCAAAGCCAAGCGATACGCCGTAGACCCAATCCGCTCAATAATCTCATACGGCCCAATATATCGTGGACTCAACTTGCCTTTCTTTTTGAACCTCATAACCCCTTTCCATGGAGATACTCGAAGAAACACCCAATCACCCACTGCGAATTCTAAATCTCTCCTCCGTTTATCTGCATAACTTTTTTGGCGACTTTGTGCAATTTTCAAGCGATCGCGAACCACTTTAATTTTATCGACAGTGACTTGGATCAACTCTGGTTTCGACAACCACCTTTCCCCAACTTCACTCCAACATACAGGAGTTCTACACCTCCGACCATATAAAGCCTCGTAGGGTGTCATGCCAATGCTAGATTGATAGCTATTATTATAAGCAAATTCCATCAACGATATATGAGCATCCCAACTGCCTTTGAAGTCCAATACACAAGCACGCAACATATCCTCCAAAGTTTGAATAGCCCGCTCAGATTGCCCGTCAGTCTGAGGGTGAAAAGCTGTACTAAACTTCAAAGTAGTACCCATAGCTTGTTGCAAACTCGGCCAAAATCTGGAAGTAAATCTAGGATCTCGGTCAACAACAATCGACACTGGAGCCCCGTGCAAACGGATAATCTCATCAACATACAATTTAGCATACTTATCAATTGTATAGGTGGTATTAACAGGTAGAAAATGCGCGGACTTAGTCAGTCGATCCACAATCACCCAGATAGAATCATAGCCTTTTTGAGAACGAGGAAGTCCAGTAACAAAATCCATCGTAATATGCTCCCATTTCCATACAGGAATAGGAAGAGGTTGCAATAAACCTGCGGGTCGTTGATGCTCGGCCTTTACTTGTTGACATACCAAACATCGAGCCACAAACTGAGCTATCTCCCTCTTCATCCCAATCCACCAATAGTGCTCCCTAAGATCACGATACATTTTTGTACTACCCGGATGGATAGTATAAGCTGAGCTATGCGCCTCCTCCAAAATCTCTCTTTTCAAAGCTTGATCTCTAGATACACACAACCGATTTTCAAATAACAATAACCCGTCTCGAATAACAAAGTCTGTCCGTGTCCCATCTCTTACTCCATCGATAAATTTCTTCAGCTTCCGATCCCGATATTGAGTCTCCCGAATCCAATCAATCAATAGAGGTCTCACTCTAAATTGAGCTATCAAAGCATTAGTATTTGTCAAGGCTAATTGTACACCCATCAAAGTCAACTCGGTAAAATTATCAACACGAGTACACTGAACACATGCCAATCTACCTGAAGATTTTCTACTCAAAGCATCTGCCACAACATTAGCTTTTCCAGGATGATAGTGAATACTGCAATCATAATCGTTAATTAACTCTATCCATCTTCTTTGTCTCAAGTTCAAGTCCTTCTGTGTAAACAAATATTTCAAACTTTGATGGTCAGTAAAAATCTCACAAGTCTCGCCATATAAGTAATGCCTCCATAGCTTTATAGCAAACACAACTGCTGCTAACTCCAAATCATGAGTTGGATAATTACGTTCATGGTTCTTTAATTGTCTTGAAGCATAAGCAATTACCTTTCCACGCTGCATCAACACACATCCCAAACCTTGGTGCGAAGCATCACTATAGATAACAAAGTCTCCCGTGCCAGAAGGAATAGTCAAAACTGGAGCTGAAACCAATCTAGCCTTTAGCTCTTGAAAACTCTGCTCACACGCATCAGTCCACTCAAACTTCACTGCTTTTTGAGTCAATCTAGTCAATGGTCTAGCAATCGTTGAGAAACCTTTAATAAATCGACGATAATAGCCTGCCAAACCCAAGAAACTTCGGATCTCAGAAATGTTTGTTGGGCATTCCCATTTAACTACAGCTTCCACCTTTGCAGGATCAACACAAATTCCATCTCCAGATATCACATGCCCCAAGAAAACCACTCTATCCAACCAGAACTCACATTTGCTTAACTTTGCAAACAATCGTTTTTCTCGTAGAGTCTGTAATGCAATGCGTAGGTGCTTCACATGTTCCTCTCTGGTTCGTGAGTATATCAAGATATCATCAATAAAGACAATAATGAACGAGTCAAGATAAGGCTGAAATACACGATTCATTAAGTCCATAAACACAGCTGGAGCATTAGTCAACCCGAAAGGCCGTATCTAGTACGAAAAGCAGTCTTTGGAACATCACTATCTTTCACTTTTATTTGGTGGTACCCCGATCGGAGATCAATTTTTGAAAACACTGTAGCTCCCTGCAGCTGATCAAATAAATCATCAATCCGAGGTAAGGGATACTTGTTGCGCACTGTTACCTTATTGAGCTGACGATAATCAATACACAATCTCATTGTGCCATCCTTCTTTTTAACAAACAACACTAGAGCTCCCCAAGGTGACACACTAGGTTGGATAAAACCTCGGTCAAGCAAATCTTGCAGCTTAATTTTTAATTCTTTCAACTCGGTAGGAGCCATTCGATACGGTGCTATAGATATAGGAGCAGTCTCTGGAAGTAACTCAATAGAAAACTCTACCTCCCTGTCCGGCACAATCCCCGGTAATTCTTCTGGAAACACATCTGAAAATTCCCGCACAACTGGAATATCCTCCAATTTAGTCTCTAATTTTGTTGTATCTATCACATGTGCCAAATAACATTCACAACCCTTTCTGAGCAATTTCCTGGCCTCAATTGCTGATATAAGACAAGTAGGAGTAACATTTTGCTCACCACAAAATTTAACCTCAGATTCATTAGGAACCCGAAATATTACCTCTTTCTTGAAACAATCTATAGAAGCATGATATGACGCCAACCAATCCATGCCTAATATTATATCAAAATCATGTATATCAAGAGGCACTAGATTCACAAGTAATTCTTTTTCACCCACACGTACCACACAACCCCTATAAATCACATCTACCAACACCATTTCTCCAATAGGAGTAGACACAGATAAACAATGATCTAATAATGTAAGGGGCTGATTTAAATGCATGCCAAATGATAGGGACACATATGAATGAGTAGAGCCAGGATCAATTAAAATATGTGCATCCCTACTAGAAACATTAAGTGTACTTGTAACAACATCAGGTGTAGCCTGAGCATCTTGCCGAGTCATAGCAAATACTCTGGCCTGAGTGTGAGGTCCACTAGTAACTCCCCCACCTCTCTGAGGAGTCCTGGATGAAGCTGTACTGCCACCAGCCACACTACCCACCGATGGAGAAACAACAGATGTCACAGCGCAATCACGAATCTTGTGCCCAGGTTGGTTGCAACGATAACATCTCTCTTGTTGTTTTCCCTTACAATCTCGTGCCATGTGCCCACTCGCTCCACAACTGAAACAAGTAATATTTCGTGTACCACTACCTGAGGAAACACTGGTTTGCTGTCTAGGTTGTTGCCTCTGAGAACTCTGACCCTGGTGACCACCAAATGGAACATTCTGTTGTGGCTTACCCTGCACTCCGCTCAATTGAGATCCCTGAAACCTCTGTCTAGATGATCCAACATCAAATCGACCCCTCCTATATTGTGCTTGCCTTTCTTTCTTCTCAATAACACTCTTTTCTGAAATCTTTGATTTGTGTACCAAGTCAGAATATCTCTTTGCTTCATGAGTAGCAACTCCAGCTCGAATGTCAGGATCCAAACCAAACTGGAATCTTCTACACTTAGCATCCTCTGTACGGATTAAGTCTGGTGCAAACCGAGATAATTTTATGAACTTAGCATCATATTCAGCAACTGACATATTACCTTGCCTCAAACTAGAGAACTCAAGCTCCATATCATATCGATACAATAGAGGGAAGTATTGCTCATTGAAGGCTGTGATAAATTCTTTCCAAGTAACTTTTTTCGGCACTGGAGGCTCCGATTCTCCAATTGCTGGTGTAGTCAGCAACCCTTTCGTAGCTTCCCACCAAAATCGAGCTTGATCTTTTAACATGAAAGGTGCAAGAGTAACTTTTTGATCATCAGAAACACTCATAACATCGAAAATAGACTCCATCCTCTTTAGCCACTCCTCCGCTTCCAATGGTTCCACACTACCAGAGAATGTTGGAGGTTGAAGTTTCATAAACTGTTCATGGATTGTACTACGTGGCTGATTTGATGAACTTGCCCGTGCACCCGCTTGAAACTCAATAATCCGTGCAAGAGCATGCATGATATCTGATTGACTTTGAGCACTAGATTCACCTTGACCCTCTTGACCCCCTGAATCTTTCCCCTGACCATCCATAACTTTATCTGCCATTGAAATCAAGATAAGCAATAAATATCATTGCAGTTCAATATTTATCACGCCAGCAAGGATAAACTAACCACTGACTCATCTGACTCCCTACGGTCCACTGCAAGTTCTAGACTCCAAAAATGTCTACATAACCTAATAACCATAGGCTCTGATACCAAAAATTGTCACACCCCATCCCGGAAAACACTACATTAAATTATTTTCCAAATGGGATGGACCCACACCTTAGCCCTCCTCAAACAATAAATACAATTACCAGCCAGGTGTCCATCTCATATAAAAAAAAAACTTAACTTGCATATATATGGAAATAACAGTCATACAAGACGTGCCCACATGTATTTACAACATATACAAGCTCCAAAAATAGGCACATAATCAAAAGAGTCAAAATGCTAGACTACTATATACACAACTTCTGTCTAGACTCTGCAGTGGACCCACGTGCCGTCACGCACCTGAAAAGAAATCACTGTGGGGGTGTGAGCTATCAACATGCTCAGTGAATGCTCTTATCCGTAATAAGAGAAGCAATAAAGACAAGTGCTATCAAACAATTTAAAAGAAATACTCAGCTCCACAATAATGTTCCATTACGTAATACTCATAACGCCACTAAGGCAATTTTATAACGCCGCTAAGGCAATTCTCATATCTACGCCACTAAGGCAATAGTTGTCACGCCACTAAGGCAATATTTAATAACGCCACTAAGGCCATGTTATAACGCCACTAAGGCTACGATCATATTCTCGCTTAGGAGCTCAAGCCAAATATTAACCATTTCAATACGAAAAATAATTCTACACCGTGTCTTATCTTCCGCTATTAAAAATAAGAACACCCACCTCGAGGTCCAACCAAAAATGTACCAACACGAGCTCACTCCCTACGTGGAGTCGCGGTGCTCGTAGCCGCCTCCGAACCTGACAAGTAACACATAAATCTATACATGTGAGTACGATTACAGAGATACCCGTAAATTGAAAGGATTGCAACCATTACTCTAGTATCAAATTCCTTTTAGACTAACCACGTAATAAAATTCAGCACATCGGACAACATAAGAGAGTGTCATTTTCATAAACAAAAAGTTATCCGATAAGGCGAATAGCAATTAGTGTGTAACAGACTTCCATAAGCTCGACCACACACGATAAAAATACTTATTTGACAGCCCTGGTGAAGCTACTGTTCCATGCTGCAAACCAAACCCAAAATTATTTTTAGCGTTTTCAAGTTGCATCCCCACAGGATACAATGATATTCAACATTTAATATACTCTTTCCAATTAAGAACCACAAGGTCGGCACCTGTTTTCCAGTTTCAGCATCTCACAGATTCGTTTTTCCAGCAAAAAACCACATTCTTAATGACTGTAGACATAGGTTCAAACCTTGTTAATCCACTCAAATTAGATATTCAGCTAACATACATCAATTTCACCAAATAAAGTTTAGTTTAAGCATCTAAGCGATCTATTCCCAGCACCTCAGGTTTGATTTCTTAAAAAAAAATACATGTTTCTCTTTCTATTCAAATCCTACACAAACTCTAGAGTTAATTAGAGTGATATGTAAACAAATCACAACACACTCAATTAAGAAGAAGACAATTAGAGCACTTACCTCAAACCCTTTTTTTTTTTTTTCCCTTTTTCTTCTCCCCTTTTTTTTCCCCTTGCCGCTTCCTTCTTCTGCGTTTCTGTTTCTAATCTCCCCTGTTTGGTTTTTTTTTTTTTTATTATTTTGTTTAGTTCTCTCTCTCATCACCTAAGTATATCACCTTATACACTAACTCCTCATTTAGGACTCCACGTGCACACCAGCACAATGAACTTTTTTTTTTTTTACAATTACATCCTTGTAGTTTTAGGAATCTACTTGGAGGCCCACATAAAAAAATAAATAAATAATTTCACTTTTAATAAGGCTTCCTATTTCTTTTCTTTTCGTTTTAAAAAAAAAAGAGTCGGGTCTCACAATTATCCTCCCGTTAAAAGAATTTCGCCCCGAAATTCACTTACCTTCTGAAAATAGATGTGGGTATTGAGCTCTCATACTTTCCTCAGTCTCCCAAGTTGCCTCCTCAAACCTTGTTAATCCACTCAAATTAGATATTCAGCTAACATACATCAATTTCACCAAATAAAGTTTAGTTTAAGCATCTAAGCGATCTATTCCCAGCACCTCAGGTTTGATTTCTTAAAAAAAAATACATGTTTCTCTTTCTATTCAAATCCTACACAAACTCTAGAGTTAATTAGAGTGATATGTAAACAAATCACAACACACTCAATTAAGAAGAAGACAATTAGAGCACTTACCTCAAACCCTTTTTTTTTTTTCCCTTTTTCTTCTCCCCTTTTTTTTCCCCTTGCCGCTTCCTTCTTCTGCGTTTCTGTTTCTAATCTCCCCTGTTTGTTTTTTTTTTTTTTTTTAATTTTGTTTAGTTCTCTCTCTCATCACCTAAGTATATCACCTTATACACTAACTCCTCATTTAGGACTCCACGTGCACACCAGCACAATGAACTTTTTTTTTTTTTACAATTACATCCTTGTAGTTTTAGGAATCTACTTGGAGGCCCACATAAAAAAATAAATAAATAATTTCACTTTTAATAAGGCTTCCTATTTCTTTTCTTTTCGTTTTAAAAAAAAAAGAGTCGGGTCTCACAATTATCCTCCCGTTAAAAGAATTTCGCCCCGAAATTCACTTACCTTCTGAAAATAGATGTGGGTATTGAGCTCTCATACTTTCCTCAGTCTCCCAAGTTGCCTCCTCAAACCTTGTTAATCCACTCAAATTAGATATTCAGCTAACATACATCAATTTCACCAAATAAAGTTTAGTTTAAGCATCTAAGCGATCTATTCCCAGCACCTCAGGTTTGATTTCTTAAAAAAAAATACATGTTTCTCTTTCTATTCAAATCCTACACAAACTCTAGAGTTAATTAGAGTGATATGTAAACAAATCACAACACACTCAATTAAGAAGAAGACAATTAGAGCACTTACCTCAAACCCTTTTTTTTTTTTCCCTTTTTCTTCTCCCCTTTTTTTTCCCCTTGCCGCTTCCTTCTTCTGCGTTTCTGTTTCTAATCTCCCCTGTTTGTTTTTTTTTTTTTTTTAATTTTGTTTAGTTCTCTCTCTCATCACCTAAGTATATCACCTTATACACTAACTCCTCATTTAGGACTCCACGTGCACACCAGCACAATGAACTTTTTTTTTTTTTACAATTACATCCTTGTAGTTTTAGGAATCTACTTGGAGGCCCACATAAAAAAATAAATAAATAATTTCACTTTTAATAAGGCTTCCTATTTCTTTTCTTTTCGTTTTAAAAAAAAAAGAGTCGGGTCTCACAGTACATTTTAGCTATTATCCTACATCTTTTGGGCGGAGGTTAAAATAATCCAATTTCCATACCACCAACTAGTTAATTGGTTCAATAGAGAATTGTTTGGAGTTTCTCGCTTAATAGTTGAGTTCAATTGTTCAACGTTTGCTGTCTTAAGTATGCGCAGACCGAAATCCTATGTATAAGTGCAAGACAAACTTTGCGTGTACGAAACTCAGCCATCAGATATTCGGATGCATTGCCAAGAAAGTTTCTTCAACGAGAATAAATTCTACCCAGAGGGTCCGTGTAGAAATAGGTTTTAATTAATTTAGGTAGGGGGAAACTTGTAACGACCCGTTCTATCTTTGTACAATATTGTCCGTTTTGGACGCCCAAAGCCCATAGACTTCTCAGTGGGTACCGTTCTATCTTTGTACAATATTGTCCGTTTTGGACGCCCAAAGCCCATAGACTTCTCAGTGGGTTACCCATCCCTGGACTACCCCAGAATGAGCACGCTTAACTGTGAAGTTCCTATGCGCTTTGGTCTGCCCTCACGGCTTTAAAAGACCTTGTACAAGTAGGAGGGATCTTTTCTTATAAACCATGACTTGCCCCCTCCTGTCCGGACGGAGCATGCCATCCTGCAGTACTGCCGGCCACCGGAAAGTGGGGTGTCACAAAACTTGCTTCAAGATGGATCCTCCGTGTGGTATTTATTCTCTTCAACAACTGTAATACTTGAAAAAGTGCATGGTTTTCAAACATGTAAAATATGAGAGAAGAAATGTTTTATTGAATTCGATATATGAAACCTTACAATGAGCCCTCCATTTATATAAGTGAGGGAGCCTAGTTATAGAATGAAATCATACTAATTAACTATGGAAGAAAATCATACTAATTACAATCAAATCACAATTTCAAGATCACGATTTTATTTATTATATCTATTTATTCTAACAAAACAAATTATTTCGAACATCATAATGAAATCTTATTAGCTTAATATCAGAATCAACAACATCAATGGGGCTCACGGCGCTCCAGAAGTTTTTGTCAAGATATATTGAACAAAGTATGTGAAATTGAAGCTTTATTCAAACAGTAACGCATTAGGAAAAGAACTCTCATCTTCAAAGCTTAGGATATAATCAGAGATTAAACGTATGGATTTATGTGTTTTTTTTAAGGATTTTGTCGTATACGACCTCCTCTTGCTTTGTTTACAGTTGTAGGAGAAATTCGACGCCATAGATGTCAGAGTCTCTAATCTCAAACCATGCCTCCTTGCGTGTAATCAGACTTTCTTTCATGAGCGGGCTAAACACGTGTAAATATTTTAATATTAGGGAGGCGGTAAGGTTCGAACACAGGATCTATTACCTGTTTTGATACCGTATTAGATTGTTGACCACCAACTCATCTTAAAGCTTAAGCCGTTAGAGAGAGAGACAACTTTATTACTTATATCTTTGACAATTTGTAGCGGTCTTGGCTTGGGAACCTTCCTCCACAAAACACTAGATGATTTCACTTCATCCACTTATCATCTTGTCAACAGCTTTGAGGTCATGACCAAATTGTTGAATCATTCCTCGCCTTCCAGATAATATATTAAGGCCTCGTTTGATAACAGTGATAGATGGATGAGATTTGTAAGGAGATCGATGAGATTAGAATTGAGATTGGTAATGAGAAGGATTGTTAATGACAAGGGATTGATCAAGAGTATATTTGTTTGAGATGAGATTAGATAATAGGATTATTAATATCATGTTTGTTTGAGATGAAATTAGATGATGAGATTGGATTGATAGAAGTAATTGGTAATGAGAAGGAGTTGGGATTGGATTATCAATACCAAGTCCGAAGGGATATTGCTAATGCCCCCTAAAGGTCGGATTAGACATCCCAATGGACTAATAGTCCGGATCCTTTTTGTTACCAAACAAAGTATTAATACTCTCATGGGATTAATACTCCAATCCCAAGTTCCAAACCTGTTATCAAACGGGGCCGAAGTCATATATACGTTGCACATGGAAATTTGTCATGTCACTGTACAGGCGTACACAAACGATTTGTGTTTAGCAGGGGTTCGAATCATGTGTCTTTTAATATAAACGATATATGATATATGCACCGTTTTACTTTACATGTGAGGTCCGAAGAAGAGACAATGGGTACGCCATTTGGTGTACACTAAATGTACACCAGATTGTGTGGGATCCATTCTGGGGTGCTACACTAATAATCAGAATCGTTTAATTTGTTTAAAATATTGTTTCAAGGTCCTATGAAAAAGCAGCTCATTTTAATATCGAGAAGGGCTAGCTTGATCATTTTTTGTCCCTAAATGTATAGGAACAAAATTGAATGAATCAATCAAGTTACCAATATCAGAAAGAACTGATTTGTTAGAGCATCCACATTAGTGTCGCCTCTTCCCTCTTCAAACTAAAGTAGCAAGTGAAAATTGGAAAAACACCCCAAAACACACCAGTATCAGCCTCGCTTCTTCACTGGTTACTTTACAAAATACTCCCTCCGTCCCATATTGGATGACAATTTTGGGAAAACTCAAAATTTATCCAGACACAATGATTACACCCTTTCTAATAAAACATTCCAAAAATACCCTTTATTTTGAAAACAACTCAGTTGGCAACCAAACTGAGTACTCCCTCCGTCCCGAAATGGATGTCATTTTTGACGCTTTTTGCCGTCCCAAAATGGATGTCCATTTTGAAAAGTAAAAGCATGAAAGCACTTGATCTTCCCATTTTGCCCTTGTCTTAAACTTTTCAAATTACTTTAACAAAAAACCAAAAAGATGGAGTACTTCAGTACACTTTGCCGCCAAGATTTTCTTACTCCTTGTATTCCGTGAGTTTACTACTCAGTTTGGTTGCCAACTGAGTTGTTTTCAAAATAAAGGGTATTTTTGGAATGTTTTATTAGAAAGGGTGTAATCATTGTGTTTGGATAAATTTTGAGTTTTCCCAAAATTGTCATCTAATATGGGACGGAGGGAGTAGTAAACTCACGGAATCCAAGGAGTAAGAAAATCTTGGCAGCAAAGTGTACTGAAGTTCTCCATCTTTTTGGTTTTTTGTTAAAGTAATTTGAAAAGTTTAAGACAAGGGCAAAATGGGAAGATCAAGTGCTTTCATGCTTTTACTTTTCAAAATGGACATCCATTTTGGGACGGCAAAAAGCGTAAAAAATGACATCCATTTCGGGACAGAGGGAGTATGTAACTTTGCAACAGTGCCTCGTCTAGCCAGACGAGCAACTGTTCATGCGGTAAACACAATATACTCCAATATTCAAGCAATTGAAGCCGGAGCGATGGGGTTCTGGACCAAATGTTGTCGTGTGGCCGATCACACAATTAGTGGATCTGGTTCTTTACCGTAGCTTGGTCGTGGTGGATCTTGTCCCAAGTCCTGGTGTTTCTGGAAATTTTCTTTGAGCCACACCAGGAGTGAATTCTGCCAAGCCTGAAATCCTAGCGGAAGTGCTGGTGGGCTTGGGCAAAGAAGTCGTGGTGGATTGGGGAGGAAGTCGGTTGCATGCCGTTTGAGACGATTTTGGAGAGAGAAGGGGGTTAATCGGAGGGGGGTGATGTTGCCGGTGAAGACTGTGATCAATTTTGGGGCTGGGGTTGAGAACAAGATGAGTAAAGTTAGGGTGAGTAATGATTGGAAGTAAGATAATGAGTATTTGTCGAGTTGAGAATTTTTTTTTCAAAAAGTAATCCAAACAAAGCATAAATTTTTTTAATAGGAAAAATGCATATTTGTAATAACTTAAATTTGTACACTGAACATTTATTTAGGAACGTAGGAAGTATTTTATTGGGAAGAATAGTCTAATTTCGGAAACTAAAAGGAAACTTAACTCCCCTGGATTATTGTTGTGCTTTCTCAAAAAAGAAAAAGAAAAAGGAAAAGTAAATAGCTGGGCCATGACAAAGCAAAAAAGCTGACAATGACCAAGACTTCTGTTTTTGATCGAAATGACCAGAGAAGACTTCGAACAAGAAAAGAAGGAAGCTGTTTGATAAAACTGAAAACTGACACTGAAAGCTGTAAAATTAAGTATTGAAAATTGAATGCTGAATTTTTAAGTTGAAAAACTGTTTGATAAATATATTAAGTATTGAATTAAAAAAAATGATGAATTAATTTTGTTTCAATTCTCTCTTAATTTATTAACGGTCACAATATACTTTTGGTACTGGTGGTGGTGATGGTGTAGTAATGGTAGTGGTGGTGGTGATGGTTGTAATGATGGTGGTGGAGTGGTGGAGGTAGTGGTAGGAGCGGTGGTGTAGTGAAGGTAGTGGTGGAGTGGTGGAGGTGGCGGTGGTGATGTGGTGGTGGTGGTGGTAGTGGTAGTGGGGGAAGTGGTGGTGGTGGTGGAGCTGGTGATGGTGATGTGGTGGAGGAGGAGTGGTGGTAGTGGAGGTGGTGGCCTGTGGTGGAGTGGTGGAGGTGTTGGTGGGAGTTGTGGTGGTGGTATGATGGTTGAATGTAAGTACATAAAAATTCAGCCAGAATTAAGTAGCTCAAAGCTACTTAATTTTTTTCAACTATTTGGCCTATAGTTTAAGTGGTACTTAATTTGTTAAGCAATGTAAAATGTGGTTATCAAACCTACTGAATCACTTATTACTTAATTGATTCAGTATTAAGTGCTGAATTTAGGGGTTGTTTGATAAAACTGAAACTGAAAGCTGAAAAATTAAGTACTGAAAACTGAATACTGAAATTTTTAAGCTGAAAAGCTGTTTAATAAATATATTAAGTACTGAATTAAAAAAATGATGAATTAATTTTGTTCCAATTCTATCTTAATTTACTAACTACCACAATATACTTTCGGTAATGGTGGTGGGGGAGTGGTGGAGGTAATAGGAGTGTTGGTAGTGGTGGTGATGGTGAAGTGGCGGTGGTGGTGTAGTGATGGTAGTGGTGGTGGAGTGGAGGTGGTGGTGATGGTTGTGATGATGGTGGTGGAGTGGTGGAGGTGGTGGTAGGAGCGGTGGTGTGTGGTAGTGTAATGATGGTAGTGGTGGAGTGGTGGTGGTGGTGGTGGTAGTGGAGGAAGTGGTGGTGGTGGTGGTGGTGTAGTGATGGTAGTGGAGGGGGAGTGGCGGTGGTGGTGATGGTGGTGGAGTGGTGAAGGTGGTGGTGGTAGTGTAGTAATGGTAGTGGTGGTGGTGGAGTGGTGGAGCTGGTGGTGGTGATGTGGTGGTGGTGGTGGTGATGTGGTGGAGGAGGAGTGATGGTGGTGGTGGTGGAGGTGGTGGTGGTGGTGGAGGTGGTGGTAGTGGTGGTGGTGGTGGTGGTGGTGTTGGTGTTGATGGAAGTGGTTGTGGTTGTGGTGCTAGTATGACGGTTGAATTTAGTACACAAAAATTCAGGTAGAATTAAGTAGCTCAAAGCTACTTAATTTTTTTCAACTTTTTTGCCTATATTTTAATCGCTTAATCTACCGTCAGCCCAAAGGGCTGATTATAAAGTGGGTCCATTCCATTTTTAAATTCTGTACTTCGTCTGATTGCATTTGGCAGGTAAGTGGTCTACCTTTAAAGGGAGAATTTCAAAAAAGCCCCCACACTTTCTGACAACTTGCAAAAAAATACCTGGACTTTCACTATTGACAAAAAAGCACCTGAACTTAGCATTCCGTTACCAATTAGACCCCCTGCCGTCTAATTCCGTCAATATGTAACGGATGGAGTTAACGGAAGGCGTTAACTTTTTATTTTTTTTACTTTTTACATTCAAAAATTACTTTAACTCTTTCTTTTTTTATTGGTAAATAAATATGCAATAAAATTCTTTTTTTTCGTATTATTTATCGAAAATTACTTTAACCCTATTTTTTATTTTCAAATTTTACCTTTTCTCCCTCTCTCTCCCTCCCTATTTTTCTTATTAGAATTGACTCCACATCACCAATTAACCCCACAACCAACCGCCAAAGCCTTAGCCATAATTTCATAAATTCAAAAGTTCTTTTAACCTCCTCTTTGTAACTTTTTCTTTTTTTTACAACTTTTACTTCCAAAAATTACTTTTAACTCATTCTATTTTTAGTCATAAATAAATATGCAACAAAGTTCTTTTTTTAGAACTTTAACCCCACTCCACCAATCAACTGCCAAAGCTCTAGCTCTAATTTCAGAAATTCAAATTTACTTTTAACCTCCTTTTTCGTAGCATTCTTATTTTTTATATTTTTTTCTTCCAAAATTATTTTTAACTCTTTATTTTTAGTAGTAAATAAATATGAAATAAAGTTTTTTTCTTACTATTTATCAAAAATTACTTTAACTCTAATCTTTACTATTTATAATAATAACTTTAAGACCCATTTTTACTTTCAAATACTCTCTCTCTCTCTCTCTCTCTCTCTCTTCACTGATGAAAATCCTCCCCCCTCTTCTCTCCACCGATCAGTTTAGAAAATTCCAAAATTCCTCTATCAGTTGGTTGTGGGGTTAAATTTGAAAGTAAAAAAAAAAAAAGGGGCAAGGTGCGGGGAAGCAGGGGGGTGTTAAAATAATTTTCATAAATAGTTAAAAAATGGGGGTGAATAATTTTTTGGATTTATTTATGACTAAAAAAAGAATGAGTTAAAAGTAATTTTTGGAAGTAAAAGTAGTAAAAAAAAGAAAAGGTTACAAAGAGGAGGTTAAAAGAACTTTTGAATTTATGAAATTGTGGCTAAGGCTTTGGCGGTTGGTTGTAGAGTTAATTGGTGATGTGGAATCGATTCTAATAAGAAAAAAAGGGAGGGAGAGAGAGGGAGAAAAGGTAAAATTTGAAAATAAAAAATAGGGTTAAAGTAATTTTCGATAAATAATAAGAAAAAAAGAACTTTATTGCATATTTATTTACCAATAAAAAAAGAAAGAGTTAAAGTAATTTTTGAATGTAAAAAGTAAAAAAAATAAAAAGTTAACGCCTTCCGTTAACTCCATCCGTTACATATTGACGGAATTAGACGGCAGGGGTCTAATTGGTAACGGAATGCTAAGTTCAGGTGCTTTTTTGCCAATAGTGAAAGTCCAGGTGTTTTTTTGCAAGTTGTCAGAAAGTTCAGGGGCTTTTTTGAAATTTTCCCACCTTTAAATGACGGAAAACCCTCTCTTGCCTTTAAATAACAAAACTAGCATTGGGGCACACTTTCTCCACAAAAGTACATAACTTTCCCTCTCTTTTTTTTTACTGTAATTCCTTTTCCATTTCGAACTTTGCCTTTTTTTTCTTTTTAATAACTCAGGTGTCCACGTCACTTTACACGCACCTCTACTGATTTTTGGATTTCAATCACACGGTTCCATATGGAAATTCGAGGGGATGTGGTGCCTCAAAACTGTATCGTTTTGGGGCTGCAACAGGTCAGAGTTTGGGGCAAAGTCGAGAAACAAAATTAAATGCACTAATTTTCAATCCGTTTGAACTAATGCGAAGATTTTATTTTTTTAATTATTTTATCCTAAATGGTTATAATTAATTTTTGACTGTAGGACTCTCGTTAATTGGCTTTAAGAAAATTGTAGAACTAAATATATTTTAGAGCTAACAAACGAGAGCCCTAGAACCAGAAATTAATTATAATCCTTTCAGATAAAATGAAGGAAGGAAGCATGGTAATGTGCACAATTCGATTTATTGTGCATATCGATACTTTGAACTATCAATATAAGAAGAATGGTAATATGCACATAAATTGAATTGGGTCTCTAGGCCTGCCCTCTCTGATACCATACGACTATGATTTGGGGGCATGGTTCCGCAACAAAATAGGTATAGGGGGCCACTGTTTCAATGGTATTTTGAGAGCAGCTACTTTGTGCATATTGTCAAAGGTTATGCCTGTCTCCAATCCTCCCCCGCTCATACTCCCAATGATTGGAGACTTCGTGGGTTCTGTTGTTGTTATAGGATAAAATGATCAGAGAAATAAGATCTTCACATCAGTTTAAACGGTTTGATAATTGGAGCACTTAATTTGTTGTGCAAATTCTAAAGTTAGCCTAAAGGGCTAATTATAGTGTGCCACACGCGCGGATTTTTTTGACTCTTTTGGGGCCAATTCATATGGATCAATCTGCTTTGATTTTCATTGGTTCCCAGCAAATGAACGCTAGAATTGGAGTCTCGAAATTAATTGAGATGCGCGTAAATTAATTCGGACATATAATATAAGTTATAAAAAAAAAGTCAAAAAGTAGCTGGGATTTTTTGTTTATCAGAAACTAGCCATGAATTTGTAAGAGCAAAAAATAGAGATGAGTTACTAAGGGCAAAGAAGGTATTTAGACAAAATACTAAAGAAGTACATCTGACAAAGTAAAAAGTAGAAAACTCAAGTGCGGTACTGGAAGAAACAACAATATGACACGTGGATTTAAATTATAAAATAATAGATAGTGGTTTTTCCCATTGTCCGCCCATAGGGTTGACTATAGAAGAACCCTATTTTAAATGGTACTTAATTTGTTAAGTAATATGAAATGTGGTTATCAAACCTACTTAATCACTTATTACTTAATTGATTCAGTATTAAGTGCTGAATTTAGGTTATCAAACAAGCCCTTAGGTTATTAAATAAGCCCTAGTCCTCCATCAATTGTTCTTCAGTAAAGATTGAGGTACAGCAGCGGCTGTACAGCAGCCCAGTACAAATGGGTTTTGTGCCCGTTTCGGGTCCCGCAAAGATGATCGGAGCCGCTCATTTTGTTCAAAACATGTTATTTACGGTCCCTGTAGAAAATCATCTCAACACTACAACACGAAAGGGTTCTAGCGAGGATTTAGTTTCCTCGCTAAAGTACCTGATTTCCTCGCAGAACGTATTAGCGAGGAAAAATTTCCTCGCTAGTTTTCCTCGCTAAAACCTTGTCGCAAAAGGCTTTAGCGAGGAAAAAAAAATTCCTCGCCTATTCCAACACAATTGCGAGGAAATTTTTCGTCGCTAAAGGCCGTGAATTTAGTATTACCAATAGTAATTGGCGAGGAAATTTTTTCCTCGCTAAAATAAATCCAAAAAGTAAACAAATCTCTCCGCTTTTTTTGCCTCTCCCAACACTTGAACCTTGGACCTCTTGTATATGACACCTAACACCTACCCACCGCACCACTTTGCACTTCTGAGTAAAATTGTGAACTTTTTTTTATATATTATATTTTTGCATCTCTTTCACCTTTCCAAATTAGTTTCTTTAGCATTAATTATGGCCTGTCAACTTTTTGTACTCTTATAGTTTCTTAAATTTATTTGAACAAATTTAATTTTTTGCTAGCACAACAATTTTTTTGTTGAAACATGTTATATTCGTATCCGACAACAATTTTTGATGGACTAATAATATATGTCATTATTCTAACTTTTTGATGGAATTATCCTTAGCTTTTATGGAATGAGATTTTTGTCGTCACCTACCCACTGCGCCACTTTGCACTTCTGAGTAAAATTGTGAACTTTTTTTTATATATTATATTTTTGCATCTCTTTTACCTTTCCAAATTAGTTTCTTCAGCATTAATTTTGGCCTTTCAACTTTTTGTGCTCTTATAGTATCTAAAATTTATTTGAACAAATTTAATTTTTTGCTAGCACAACAATTTTTTTTGTTGAAACATGTTATATTCATATCCAACAACAATTTTTGAAAGACTAATAATATATGTCATTATTCTAACTTTTTGATGGAATTATCCCTAGTTTTTTATGGAATGAGATTTTTGTCGTCGTAAGCTAGCTCGAGATATATTTTAATATCAGATTATGAATGACAAGTTTCATCACTGTTATTTTTTAATTTTAAGAGTAAGTTTGACCTTCTTCTTTTTGCCAAACACAAATAGTATTATAGATTCATAATTATTTTTTAAAACTTTTTTCATCATTGCTATAATAATATGAACAAAATTTATAAATATTCAGATTAGATCATTCTAAAAGCACTAAAGACAATACTTTTTAAAAAATTTCATCTTTAATGAATTTTTTAAAATTTTAAATTACCCAATCTCTCTCTCTCTCTCTCTCTCTCTCTCTCTCTCTCTCACACACACACACACACACACACAATATGTATATGTATATATAAAAATATGTATAGTACTTACAAAATTGCATTTGAAATTTAATGTCTAACATATTTATCTGTTTATAAATTAATGCCATTAGAATCACCTCAATTGCTTTAAATAAAAATCAATAACGGTTCACACAAAAATTTCTTTACAGCATGACTGCACAATAGATATGAAATTGTATTTTTTTTTTTGTTGTGAAATAGTGTATTTTATGTAGATGTTTTGAAAATAGATTTGTGATGATCTAAATAACTTCGAGATATTTTCAATACGACATCACTTCAAGATGTTTTTGACTTTATTATCTTTTGTTGAGTTTTTCATTACTATGGAATAAATCCTCAATACCTACACTTCAAGATATCTTTGATTGCTAATTAGAATACGAAAAGTGACAAATATGAGATTTTTTCACCAATTCAATGCGATTGACGAGGAAACTATTTTTTTCCGTTTATTACTTTTTTATTTTAATAAATTTGATAATGGTATTGATCTATGTAGTTGATTATGTCTTACCATTGTGATATTACAATTATAGATATGAACATAATTAATAATTATTTATATATATAAATAATTAATAAATCGTAAAAAAGGCGAGAAATCAGATTTCCTCGCCAAAAGCTTACATTTGGCGAGGAAATTTGAATTTCCTCGCTAAAAGCTTACTTTTGGCGAGGAAATCAATTTTCCTCGCTAGAAACGGTGTTTTGGCGAGGAAATCTGTTTCCTCGCAAACAACGTACTTTTAGCGACAAAATTCGTTTTCCTCGCCAAGTTTCCTCGCTATACCCCTTTTGTGTTGTAGTGCAATCTGATATCAGTAAAAACGTTTACGAATCATCAAACTTTGCTTCAGAATCATCTCAGGTTCCTAGTGATACCGATAAAAGTTAGAGGGGAAATTTAGTAAAATCATTGTTACGAAATGCTAAAAATGAAAATAATACAAAAAAAAAAAAACTTGTAGAGAAAATTAGATTGACCGAAAAATACTGAAATTTTTTTTTTTGTCTTGGAAAAAAATAGACCATTATAAACTTCACAGTTAATCAATGGATTTGAGTCATGCGATTTATCGTCGATTTTGCACGGATGATTTACATGGCTGAAGTCACAAAATGAACATCTCAGATCATGAAAATAATTTGTGTAACCCCACCCCATTGGGTTATGTGTTTAAAAGATGTGTTTGAAATGGTTTGTAGGCTCGTATCAGAATGGTTTTCTCCATTGAAAATTTGAAATGGTATGTATATAATAATAAACCCTAGAGATAAAAAGACACACAACACTGACCCTTTTTCCATGAGATAGGGAGGGATCGATAGATAGCAGATTAAGGCCTAGTTTTGCTCAATATATACCAGATCGTGGCAAATCCATTCCGGGGTGCCACACTAATAATCGGAGCCGTTTAATTTGTTTAAAATATTATTTTAAGGTCTTATGAAAAAGCAACTCATTTTAATATTGAGAACGCCGGGCTAGCTTGATTGTTTTTTGTCCTTGAATGTGCAGAGACAAAATTGAACGAATCAATCAAGTTACTGATATCCGAAAGAACTCATTTGTTAGAAGGATCGGAAACAATGTTGAGTCATATTAAGAAGTCGAGTTTCATGACCACGAAAAGAAACCCCATATATGAATCACCAATCGAGAGTTCTACCATGAAAGCTACCATGGTGAACATTGAGCCTATAAGAAATCAAGCTTAGTTGAGTTGGTTTACTCATGTGTCTCCCAAGTAGTGACCAGTGTTTGAAACCCACGAGGAGTAGGTTTGGAGTTCAGAGGATATGGATAACCTATAAACCCCCGTTGACTGACTAACATACTAACCCCCGCTAAACCCCGCTTATGTATAAACTATGGCAAAAAAAAATGGAGCCTTCGTTCATATGAAAGGCCAACTTTCCCCACATGATAGGGATGATTTCTTAGATGCTACGTACCTACACAAAAGCATTGAAAGCTTAATTTTTGGAAATGAGAATTGGCCTGCCATTTTTGTAAATTGTGTAGTCTTTAGAGATATCTTCTTCGTCTTTTTTCAAATTCCACCGTTGGAAGCTAAAAAGGTCAATATCTTTAAAAATAAGAAAAAGAAGTACAAGTTGAACCTTCATAAGAATCAAAGTTTTAAAACACACGAGGCAATTAAAAGAATTTAGTGAATGCATGGGAAGCGTTTGGGAAAGACAATGGAGGCGCCAAATGAGGCCAAAACAACGTTTCTTTTTGGAGCATTTTGTTGGTTGGGTGCAAGTAGCACTCCATCCGTGGAAATCACAAACACCTCCTCTTTAACCTTGTATTATCATATTGCTCACTGAGCTTTTTTTTTTTCTTCAAAGCCCAATCTCTGATTTCATAAGAAAAACATGGCTGAGGCTTTGCTCATCCCTGCAGCCAAAGCAATCTTGAATGGGTATGTGAAATTGATGCTCTATTCAAATTGTAACGCATTAGGAAAAGTACTCCCATCGATCTTCAAAGCTTAAGATAGACTAATCAGAGATTAAACGTATGGATATACGTGTTTTTTTTTTAAGGATTTTGTCAAGTACGATCTCTTCTTGCTTTGTTTACAGTTGTAGGGGAAATTTGACGCCATAGATGCCGGAGTATCCAACCTCGAACCACGCACCCTCACGTGTAGTCAGGCTTTCCTCCATGACCGCACTAATTAAACACGTGTAAATATTTTAATATTAAGTAGGCGGTAAGGTTCGAAAATAGGATCTATTGCCTGCTCTATACCATATTAGATTGTTGACCACTAACTCATCTAAAAGCTTAAGCTGTTAGAGAAATGGACTACTTTATTAGTTATACATTCAACAATTTGGAGTCGTCTTGGCTTGGGAACCTTCCTTCAACACAACATGATTTTACTTCATCTACTTATCATCTTGTCAACAGCTTCAAGGTGACCAAATTATTGAATCATTCCTCGCCTTCCAGATAATATATTGAAGGCATATATATGTTGCACATGGCAAATTTGTCATGTCACTGTACAACGGACGCAAGATTTGTGTTTAGCAGGGATTCGAATCACGTGTATTTTCATATCAACAATAGATGATTATATGATATATGCACCGTTTTACTTTACATGCGAGGCCCGAAGAAGAGACAGCATCACGTGATCTGCGAAGCCATGGTTTAAGTTTAGGGCAAATTTTCGTAGTCGTCCTTCTAGTTTTACGGTTGTCTCAATTTCGTCTCTCTAGTTTCAATTCTCTCAATTTCGTCCCTATAGTTTGTTTTACGTTCCAAATTGGTAAAATCGTTAACACCGTTAACAAAACTAACGGAAAAATATGATTAAAAAATTAAGTGCTCCAATTTTCAATCCTGTTGAATCGGTGCAAAGATTTTATTTTTTTGATTATTTTACCCTAAATGGTCGTAATGAATTTTCGGCTCTAAGGCCTTTCAACGAGCACCCGAAGACTCCTTATTTAGTTTCAGGGCTCTCTTAGGATGCTTATTGAAAGTCCTTAGAGTCAAAAATCTATTATGACCATTTAAGATAAAATGATCAGAAAAATAAGATCTTCGCACTGGTTCAAACAGATTAAAAATTGGAACACTTAATTTTTTATTTTTAATTTGTTTGAACCAGTACGAATATCTTATTTTTTTTATCATTTTATCTTAAATGGTCATAATAGATTTTTGGCCCTAAAGCCTCTCAATGAGCATCCTAAGAGAGCCCTGAAACTAAATAAGGAGTTTTCGGGTGCTCGTTGAAAGGTCTTAGAGCCAAAAATTCATTACGTCCATCTAGGATAAAATGATCAAAAAAATAAGATGTTCGCACCGGTTCAACCGGATTCAAAATTGGAGCACTTAATTTTTTAATCATTTTTTTCCGTTAGTTTCATTAACGGTGTTAAAGATTTTACCAATTTGAAACGTAAAACAATTTACAGAGACGAAACTGAGACAATTGAAACTAGAGGGACGAAATTGAGACAACCATAAGACTAGAAGGACGACTACGAAAATTTGCCCTTGAAGTTTATACATGCAACCTAAAAATGATTGATAACTTGAAATTCTGGAAATTTTTACACCCCACGTATAGAAATTTTAAGAACTTTTTCTTTCACTCACAGGAGTTGTAGGTGCTAATCCCATTAAAAAAATTTTCTTAATTAACCAAAAATAAGTATAAAACGCAAGTGTATTCAGAGTTATGCAGGGGCCCGGGTCCCCCCTCGCACCCTTTAGGACCGCCCCTAAGATTCTATATATGTAATGTAGAAATGCCATACGAAAAGTATTTTTTTGGTAATATTGCAGGGTGTCTCGGGCCAGCTTGCACGCACCTCAGACTAATCCTTACAACCATTCTCACAGCTGTTTCACACGCTTACGCGTGGGAGTGAGGTGGGCCCAAGAGTTGTTGGCAAGAAGAATCAAACCTGAGATCTCAAGATGGAGCAAACACCTAAGTCCCAGGCCAAGGCCACTTGGCCAACCCCTTGCGAGTTAAATTTGTGTTATTCACAAATTCTATGATGTTTTGTCACATAAAAACATGAATTGGGAGATGGTGTTATGTAATGGTGTGTTGTGTGCCTTTATCTGACGGCTCGAATCTCATTTCGGCAATGAACGGCTCTTGATCATTGATTACCGAGATGAGATCCGAGATGCACAATCCGACGGCTCAGAGGTGTATAGCACAGTGTTGTGCACCTCACTGCACAACAGCAACCCAAAGTCCTAAAAACATGCTTGCATATGTCGGAACAACTTTTTTTATTCTTTTAAGATATTTTATCGGTCGCTTGATTTTTGGCTAAACGAATCTGGCGAGAGGGTTATGCAATTGGGCTCCAACCTTTCGTTGTGGTTTTAAAAAAAAAAAAAAAGTACGTCATTTGGTGTACACTAGATTGTGTGGGATTCATTCTGAGTGCCACACTAATAATCAGAATGGTTTAATTTGATAAAAATATTATTTCAAGGTCCTATAAAAAAGCAGCTCATTTTAATATGGGTAAGGGCTAGATTGATCGTTTTTTGTCCGTGAATGAATAGGGACAAAATTGAACGAATCAATTAAGTTACCAATATCCAAAAGAACTGGTTTGTTTTAGAAGGATTCTAAAAACAATGTTGAGTGTAGGGGTTCGGCTTATCGGGATCTTGACCGTGGGTCGGTTTCGATTCCTTCCTCCTCCACTCTGTGCACCCGCCGTCTAACCTGCAATAAGTCACTAGGGTTGTGGAAGCCTAGTAACCCCCTGACGATCAAGTTAGATCTAGGAAGAAGTGTATAGGTCTAGGTCTAGGGTTAGGGTAGATAGACATACCTTTGTAGGGTTGTATCCCTTTGTATTTATAGACCTTGGTTTGCTTGGCCTCCAAGCTAGCATGTGTGAAGGGTACGCTTGGGTTACGGCCTCGGGTAACGTCATATATGATGAATGGGATAAGACGATTATGGAACACATGGTCAAGTCCGCGCCGCCCCCCCCACTGATTATCCTCCAGCGCAACCTCCTGGGACCCTCCTATCGTAACAATGTTTCTTCAAGCGGCCTTGAAATGTCGGGGTCGGGCACGTTTGGTACCCTTAGATAGCGACAAAGCTTAGCTGGACTCCTCCTACGGAGTGGTCTTCCAAGGGCAAGAACACCGAGGGTCCCAGCGCCCTACGCAGAGCGAGGGGCAGGGGACTCTTTGGTATCACTCGGTGCACTGTGGTTGGCTCGGTGAGCGGCTCGAGCCCCAGTTTTCAGAGCCACTATATTGAGTCATATTAAGAAGTCGAGTTTCATGTCCACGAAAAGAAACCCCATGCATCACCGATTGAGAGTTGTGTCATGAAAGCTACCATGGTAAACATTGAGCCTTCGTTTATATGAATTAAAGGCCAACTTTCAATCAAACTCTTATGAAAGGCCAACTTTCCCCACATGATCGGGATGGTTTTTTAGAAGCTACGCACCCTCCTGCACAAAAGCATTGAAAGCTTAATTTTAGGAAATGAGAATTGGCCAGCCAGCCATATTTGAAAATTGTATAGCTAGCCTTCATGTCAATAGAGATTTCTTTGTTCATATATAACAATCAATCAATTAAGGCTTTAGACTAGACAGAAGGGCCGGGTATCTTCTGTTGACTTGGGAGGCCATGGTGGCTCCCATCCTCTTAACTCCTCTCTCATCCTCCGCCGTTTGGGATGCCATCAGCAGACAACCAACACTGTGCCAGCTCAATGAACAATAAATGGCCATGTACACTGTGCATATATATAGGGCCATGTCTGGTGTGGCGGAGGATTTGATCAGCCTATAAGGAGACCTTGGCTCTAGTTATTGGACTGGCGAACAATGAACAGCCGGATTAACCCAATATATGCAGTTCCTCCTTAAATCCAAATCTATAAGGATTAAGAAACACTACGCCAAATATTGCCTTTGCCGACGGTTTATGCTGTGTTTGGATGAGTTTTTGAGGAATTTTTTTATGAGAATAATAATTGAAAATAAGGGTAATGAGTAGAGAAACATAGAGAGAGAAATAAGAATAATGATTGGAGATATGGGTAATAAATGAAGAGCAATGATTAAAAGTATGAGGTATTTTTTGAAATTTTTTTTCAAAAGGTGAAACAAACAAGGCATTAATTTGTTTAAAATATTGTTTCATGGTCCTATGAAAAAGCAACTCATTTTAATATCGAGAAGGGCTAGCTTGATTTTTTTTTGTCCCTAAATGTGCAGGAACAAACTTGAACGAATCAATCAAGTTATTGATATCCAAAAGAACTAGTTTGTTAGAAGGACTCAAAAGAAACCCCATGTATCACCAATTGAGAGTTGTGTCATGAAAGCTACCATGGTGAACACTGAGCCTTTTTTGACCCCCCAAAAAAAAGGAACATTGAGCCTTCGTTCATATGAAAGGCCAACTTTCCCCACATGATCAGGTTGGTTTTAGAAGCCCCTCCTGCACAAAAGCATTGAAAGCTTAATTTTAGGAAATGGGAATTGGCCTGCCATATTTGAAAATTGTGTAGTCTTCATGTCAATAGAGATTTCCTTTTCCTTTTTTTTTTTTCAAATTCCACCGTTGGAAACTAAAAAGGTTAATATCTTAAAAATAAGAAAACAAAGTACAAGTTGAATCTTCATAAGAATCAAAGCTTTAATAGAGATAGGGCGATTAAAAGAATTTAGTGAATGGCCGAAAAGGGTTTGGGAAAAACAATGGAGGCACCAAATGGGGCCAAAACTACGCTTCTTTTCGGGGCTTTCCGTTGGTTGGGTGCAAGTATTATTCCATTCATCTTTAAATGAATGTTCAGGGCGCAAATTTAGGTCTTTAAAGCGATAATTTTTTATTTTTTTCTTGTAAAAAGAATCCATGTTTTTCCTCAAATCAATAGTTATCAATTAGTTCTTTTAAGTTGAGAAAAATGAAATTTTTTAACGGAAAAAATGCATATTTTTAATAGCTTAAGTTTTTGCGCCAAATATTTAATTAGGGACGGAAGAAGTATTTTATTCGGAAGAATAGTCCAAGTTTGGAAACAAAAGGAAAGTTAACTCCACTGAATTATTGTTGTGCTTTCTCAAAAAAAGAAAAGAGAGAAAAAAGAAAAGTAAATGGCTGGGCCATGACAAGGGAGAAGTTTTCAGTGCCGGGTGGGCATCGGCCACGTGGTGCCGAGCACCTTCTCGGCCGTCCAATAGTGTTTTGGACGGTCCAGATCTGTTTGGGTAAAGTTTGAGTGTAAATTTATCAAAACACACCCTTAAGCCCTACAGATCTGGGCTGTCCAAAACACGTTTGGACGGCCGAGATGTGTGCTCGGCACCATGTGGCCGGTGCCCGCTTGGCACTGAAAAATTTCTCATGACAAGGACATCCAACAAATATAAAGCAAAAAAGCTGGCAATGACCAAGACTTCTGTTTTCGTTTTTGATCGGAATGACTAGAGAAGACTTCGAACATGAAAAAAATTGAAAAGTAAGCAAGCTACACTCCAGGTCCTCCTCCACCATATAATTCTTATCCTCCATAGTATTCAAAACACCCCTTCTCTTTTCCCTTGTATTATTTTCTCCAAGGTCCCAAGTTTTTCTGTCTGTTTTCATCACAAAAACATGGCCGAGGCTATGCTCATCCCTGCAGCCAATGGAATCGCGAGTTTGCTTTCCCTGTTAACCAAGAAGATTGACAATCCGATTAAACCGGCATGGGGTTTCAAGGAAGGCCTCAAAAAGCTCCGCAAAAGGTTAGAAATCATTCAGGCCTTGTTGCATGATGCTGAGAAGAAGAAAATAATTCCACAAACTATGATGGTGTGGCTAAAGGATCTCAAAGCTGCAACTTGCGATGCTGAGAACGTGCTTGATGAATTGGCCTATGAAGATCTTCGAAGAAAGATTGAGGTACAAAAGCAGATGAGGAACAAGGTGCGCAATTTTTTCTCCCTCTCTAATCCATTGGTGTTCCGTTTCAAGATGGCTGATAAGGTCAGTAACATCAATAAATTGTTAGACAGAATTTGCAAAGTAGCAGATGATTTCGGTCTTAAACCTGCTGAGCAAATCAATGACGCTATTGTTGAACCTAGGGAATTCAGGAAGACTCTACCTTTTACGGGTGATGCAGAAGTTGTGGGGAGGGAAGGTGATGTTGAGGTGGTGGTAGATATGTTACTTGGCTCTAATGTAGAGGGCGATTTGCCAGTCATTGCCATTGTAGGAATGCCTGGGCTAGGCAAGACAACTCTTGCTCAGGTAGTTTACAATGAACCGAAAGTTTTGAATAAGTTTGGCAAGGATAGGATGTGGATTTGTGTATCTGATAATTTCAAGATAGAAAGATTATTGAATGAGATGGTGGAATCTCTTACTGGAGATAAATCAGATACACAAAATGTGGAAGGACTAGTGAGAAAGCTTAGTGAAAAATTGAATGGGAAAAAATACTTGCTTGTGTTAGATGACGTTTGGAATAAGAATCCAGAGTTATGGGTAGACCTTAAAAAGTCTTTGATTGGCATAGGTGGCTCTAACGAAAGCAAAATTTTTGTTACTACCCGTAGTGTGGAAGTATTATTAGCAATGCGAACATCCCAGTCTTGCACCCATAAGTTGGCGACTCTATCAGAGAACTGTTGTTGGACAATGTTTCGAAATAGAGCCTTTGCCAATGGAGGACCAAGAGAAACTCCAACTTTAGTGGATATTGGTAGAAGAATGGTAGCAAAGTGTAAGGGTGTGCCATTAGCGATAAATGCATTAGGAGGTTTACTGTACTCGAAGCAAGATGAACAAGAATGGGAGTCTATTGAGAAGAGTGAAATATGGAGTTTAGTGGGAGATGAAAATGGAATCCTACCAGTATTGAGGCTTAGTTTCGACCATTTACAATCACCATCTTTGAAACAATCCTTTGCATACTGTTCTATTTTCCCAAAGGACGAAGTCATTGTTAAAGATGAGTTGATTCAACTTTGGATGGCTCTAGGATATCTTCAATCTTCTTTGGGAAGCAGAGGTGAAATGGAAGAACTAGGGAATGAGTATTTTAAGATTTTATGGCGCAATTCGTTATTCCAAGAAGTGAAATTTGACAAGTACAACAACATCAAAAGTTGCAAGATGCATGATCTTGTACATGATCTTGCTCTCCATGTCTCACAAGGTACTTGTTTGACTTTGGAAGCAAGTGAGGTGAAGAACAATCCTGATGTTAATCATCTGTGTTTGTTTTTAAGGGAAGAAATACAGTTAGATATTCCAAAAGAAAATGTTGAAAAATTGAGGACACTATTTTTAATGGGACAATATCTTCCCCAACTTTCCAAAGATTTTAAAAGTATTCGTGTCCTGCGTTTAGCAAAATTTGGGGTTGAAGAAGAATCTTCTGTGGAAGAAGAATCTTTCGTGAAAGAAGAATCTTCCGTGGAAGAAAAATTTGTTTCAATATCCGAGTCCATACATTTAAGATTCCTTGACCTAAGTAAGTCTTCTATTGTGAAAGTCCCAAATGTTATCACCAAGCTCTACAATTTGCAGACACTGAAGCTGCCACGGTCTATAAAAAAGCTTCCAAAAGATTTTCACAACTTGGTTAGCTTGAGACATTTCTATCTTGAAGGTAATGATCATGATAAGAGGGAACTGATACCAATGAAGATAGGACAGTTGACATCTTTGCAAACATTACCATTCTTTGTTGTGGGTAAGGAGATTGGCCATAGAATTGAGGAGTTGGGTAGCTTAAGGAAACTAAGTGGTAGATTGCATGTGTATGATCTGCAGCATGTGAAAGACAAGGAGGAAGCAGACAAGGCTAAACTATTAGAGAAATCAGACATTCAAGAGTTGCAATTGCACTGGGACAGAGACCTTGGAGACTTTGAAGAGTCCAACAATAACCATGAGGATGTGTTGGAAGGACTCAAGCCTCACCGGAATATTAAGGGACTAATTCTTACAAATTTTGGAGGAAGAAGATGGGCGTCGTGGATGAGAAGAGATGCCTGCTCGCTTCAAAAATTGGTGAAGATCGAGCTAAGAGACTGCAAGTTGTGTGAGCAAGCCCTAGCTCTTGGACACCTTCCACATCTCGCGACTATCGTATTGAATGGTTTGCATAACTTGAAGTGTATTGGTCCCATATTTTATGGATCAGATGAAGGGATTGTTGGTAGTTGCGGTAGTAGTGGGGTAGCAACTGCAAGAGTATTTCCAACGTTAAGGAAATTCGAACTTTCTAATATGCCCCAGCTAGAAGAATGGTCAGACGTTTCATCATTGCCGAATGTTGCCATGAGTATGATAGAGTGCTTCTCTCATCTCCACGAGTTACTTATCTTGGAGTGCCCCAAGTTGAAAACTATTCCAGGTAATGTGTTATCCATTCAGCATTTACTGATTAAAGTGTGTCGTATCTAGAATAATTACCAAGAAATGAGGTATGGCTTGCCCCAGCTCATGATATAGGAAGACGTTGGTTTCAAAAATATTGCTACTTTAGGCTCGGTTTGCGTTGACGCAAAATATTTTCGACCAAAAATTAGTTTTACATAAAAGTTTTTACATGTGAATGAGTTCGTGAATTAATTTTATTTTCTGTGTGGTTTGGGTGCACTCCGTAAACTTCAGTTCCAATAGAAATTGGAACACCCACTCATTTTTACCACCATACTTCCCCTGTTTTCTAATTACTAATACCCTTATCAATATTATGACCAAACTCAAAAGAATCCACCACAAATCGGTCTTAACTCGACGAAACTTTTTCTCTTCTTTTTTTGAGAACAGGCAGGACGAAACTTCAGTTTCCTCCTTTCGTTTTTTTTTTTTTTAAATTCCTTCCACCAAATAAATTATTCTCACTACCATGTTAACTCACCAAGGAGAAATCCAAAAATGTGACAGTTTTTCGTCCCCCAACTTATTTTAGTACTATTTTGTTTCATTTTGAGTTTTGGCTATTGGACCACACATACCTATGCACACCGCACCAGTCTACGCACATCTCTTTCACATGCACATACCCTACAGTTTCCTCCAGATAAAATAAACTCTTCCTTTACTTTCCACCCCTTTTAATTTATTTTACTTTAACATATACACCAAAAGTCATTCAATTTTCTCCACCAATCACTACCGTAATTGACTCCAACTGAACAATAAATTCTTTTACTGTTTATGGTGGAATGTTACTGAAACTGTGTAAAGTTTATGGTACAGGATTAGTGTTGTCTAAACCATAACTTGTTGCCAAGGTCTTGAGGTTCACTAAGGTTATGAGATGGGATTAGCAAACCAGTTCGTTTTTAAGATGGAAGGATGCAATTTAACTTTCTGATTTTTGGTTCGTAAGCCATTTAACTCTTAAAGTTTATGTGGACAAAGTCCCTAAATTGTGACAATAGTTTTGCGGAAGATATTTCGGTCCAAACAAACGGAGCTTTAAAAGAAGATTTGATTTTTGAACTTGTTCGTAAGAAAATAGGGAAAATTTAAAAAAAACCTCTAAACTTTCTGACAACTTGCAAAAAAACACCTGGACTTTCACTATTAATACTTAAACTTAGCATTCCGTTAACAATTAGGTCCCTTTTCCTAGTCCTAACGGATGGAGCTAACCGTTAACTTTTTTTTTTTTACTTTTTACATTCAAAAATTACTTTTCACTCTTTCTTTTTTAATTGTAAATAAATATGGATAAAACATTTTATCTTTTTTGTTCTTTATTTTACTTTTTCCCCTCTCTCTCTCTCTCTCCTCTCTTTTTTTTTTTTAGAACTTTAATCCCAAACCACCAATCAATCCCACAATCAATTGCCAAAGCTCTAGCTCTAATTTCAGAAATTTAAAATTACTTTTAACCTCCTTTTTTTAGCATTTCTGTTTTTTATATTTTTTACTTCCAAAATTACTTTTAACTCTTTATTTTTAGTAGTAAATAATTATGAAATAAAGTTTTTTTTCTTACTCTTTATCAAAAATTACTTTAACTCTAATCTTTACTATTTATAATAATAACTTTAAGACCCATTTTTACTTTCAAATGCGCTCTCTCTCTCTCCACAGATGAAAATCCTCCCCCCCTTCTCTCCACCGATCAGTTTGGAGAAACCCAAAATTCCTCTATCAGTTGGTTGTGGGGTTAATTGGTGGTATGAGATCGAATTTCTAAAAAAAGAGAGGGAGATAGAGTGGGGGAAATGTTAAATTTGAAAGTAAAAAAAAAAAAACGGGCGAGGTGCGGGGAAGCAGGGGGTGTTAAAATAATTTTCGTAAATAGTTAAAAAACGGGGGTGAATAATTTTTTAAAAAGTGTATAGAAAAAAGAACTTTATTGCATATTAATTTATGATTAAAAAAAGAATGAGTTAAAAGTAATTTTTGGAAGTAAAAGTTGTAAAAAAAAGAAAAGGTTACAAAGAGGAGGTTAAAAGTACTTTCGAATTTTTGAAATTGTGGCTAAGGCTTTGGCGGTTGGTTGTGGGGTTAATTGGTGGTGTGGAGTTGATTCTAATAAAAAAAAAGGGAGAGAGGGGGAAGGTAAAATTTGAAAATAAAAAAAAATGGGGTTAAAGTAATTTTCGATAAATAATACTAAGAAAAAAAAACTTTATTGCATATTTATTTACTTATAAAAAAGAAAGAGGCAAAAGTAATTTTTGAATGTAAAAAGTAAAAAGTAAAAAAAAAAAGTTAACGCCTTCCGTTAGCTCCATCCGTTAGGACTAGACGGAATTGGACGGCAGGGGCCTAATTGTTAACGGAATGCTAAGTTTAGGTATTTTTTTGTTAATAGTGAAAGTTGAGGTGTTTTTTTGAGAATTGTCAAAAAGTTTAGGGGCTTTTTTAAAATTTTTCCAAAAAAATATGAGAAAAACAATACGAGCCAGAAAACCTAGGGTTTCTAGAGAAGTTACAAATATACTCCTATATATCATTGCCATAACCAACAACTGTTGGGTCCAATTGACAAACAGAAGCAGCATTCAGCGGCTCCACATCCCTACAGGACCTTTATATTTGGGATTGCCCGGAGTTGACGTCATTGCCGGACGCGCTTCTACAACCAACCCTTGCAGATATAGAGCTAGTTGGCTGTCCAAAGTTACAGACGCCCATTAATCCAGAAGATGCATTACGCAGCCTCACATCCCTCAAGTTCCAGTGGATTATATCCTGTCCAAATTGGGGGAGTTGTTGGGAGGAGGGGCTGTTTTGCACCACCAGCCTTCAAGGATTGGTTATTGGTGGATTCGGAGCGGAGTACAGATATTTCCCCTGGCCCTCCACAAGTGCTGCATCACCACCATCGAGCCATCTCAACTCCGTGGAGTATCTAAGTTTATGGGGATGGCCAGAGGTGAAGTCTCTCCCCGATCAACTTGAGCTCCTCCCTGTCTTGAGAGATTTGGAAATTTGGAATTTCAGTGGGTTGGAATCTCTGCCGGAGTGCCTGGGCAAACTTTCATCTCTTCAATCTTTGGATATATGGAACTGTCCCCTTCTTGAGAAAAGATGCGAAAAGGGAATCGGCGAAGATTGGCACAAGATTGCTCATATTCCAAAGATTCAAATAAGTAAGTTATTCTTCGAATTGCCTGTTTTATTGATTTCTTCTCTTTGCCTGTCACTTCTCTCTCTCTCACTCTCGCTCTCTCTTTCTCTCTGATTACGACACAGGGATGTGTCTTGTCCGTGTGCGTATGTGAAATAATCCATGGAAAATTTTTGTCTGACCTAATTATTTGGTGTGATGATTGGGCTTTCAGACTCTGAGGAAATACAGTGAGCTGAAGTGCACCCTCTCCTTGCAGATGAAGCATGAAACTCCCGTACGAACTGAATCATGTAATTTTCTTTTGTTTGCTTATTTTTAGACCTCGGTACTCTCTGTTCTCTCGGTCTTACACAACTTGTCGCTAGGAATTCTGAGACCTCTGCAACAGTAAAAAAACAGGGGTTGTGACGTGTTGAAGAAAGTAGTTCTTAACTAATTAGCTCCTTTATGTATTTAAATCCTGTAAGTGAAATGGTTTTAGTAACCTGTTCTTGTGTCCACTGAGCACTCAGTGTAAAATCAAATTGAAAATGCTCAAGGTCCATTTAATGATGCATCCTAAGAATCAAATTCAAATGCACTAGTACCTCTTTTCATAATTTGTAAGACCGGCGAACAAATTGGCTATGATACATATTTTTACTTTTTTTACCCCCTTTTTTAGCAGTTCTAGGTGTTTTGATTCCCAAGTCTTCGAGACAGAGCGATATGCCAAGTCTTTCTGACAAATTCATGGTAAGACTTCGGTTCTCAAAGGTTTTACTGGCTCATAAATATGTTGTTACTTTTCTGCACATTTATTTGCTTTAGCCATGAGTTCTTTGTCTCTGTTCATATTTTTTGAGAATGTTTGCCTGCTGATTGACTGCAAATTTTCCAGAAATTGATAAGCTTGAGGTCTAAGCGCTTCTTGAGGAAATTGATATTTGTTAAAGTAGGTCAAATTGAATCCTTTGATCTTGGTGTTCAGTGTCTGATCTCGCAACCATGATACTAAATAGCTGAGCCAGTCTTCGAATCTTGAGATTGGCGAATACGTCATTGATTTTCCCTTGTCATCTAACCAATCAATGATTTCTCAATTATCCCTAGTCTTTGTAGTTTAGTAGGCATTAGCACATAAAATTTGGACTCTGGACAATCTTAAGCCTTCTATTTTTTACCATTGTATTAAAATATGTTATGTTTTGGAATTTCATACCCAAGTTTCTTAAACTTATTTCCGCGTATTATTGTACCTTTGTGTTCAAGCAGATACGTATGTTACTTTGAAATAAGAAAAGAAAAAAGATTCCTATGGTACTCAGTCATGAACTCAATGTTTTAATTCATGAGATTTACTAGTGCCATGAGTAAGACTTGGATTCTCAAGGGTCGTACTCTCTCATAAGTATTTAATTCACACTTGTCTGCACATTTATTTGTTTTAGCCTTGATCTCTTTGTCTTTGTTCAAATTTCTTGAG
The DNA here is from genome assembly GCA_014282245.1 of Rhododendron simsii. Classification (NCBI taxonomy): domain Eukaryota; kingdom Viridiplantae; phylum Streptophyta; class Magnoliopsida; order Ericales; family Ericaceae; genus Rhododendron; species Rhododendron simsii. The sequence goes on along the minus strand of CM024961.1, from coordinate 3,270,339 downwards.
AATGTTTGCTTGCTGACTACAAATTGTCCAGAAATTGATAAGTTTGCTCTCTAACCGCTAAAAGTGCATACGTCTTACCCTCTCATACCCTGCAATATGGGAGTCTTGTGCACTGGCATGTCTTTTTTTTGAAACGGCAAAAATTTATTAAGAAACTTGATAGGGGTACGTCAAGTGGGGGGAGAGGTGAGGGGGATCCAACCAAAGGTTGGACAACACCTACCCCAAACACCTGAGGGGCAAAGCCCGCGCACCGGCATGTCCTTGTGCACAAGATTTATGTTGCATGGTAATGTGTTTGTCATAATTTCAAAAGCCTTTACGTCATATGAACATTAATAGTTGATCTTTTGGCTCCTAGGTGCAAATATGCTTATGATTTAACTTGATGATCAAGTCTTGATTGTAGTTTCTTGTCATGTCTTCAGGAGTATTTGAAAGGCAGGAGCAAGTTTCTCATCTACTCAAGTTAATTAACAGAAAATAAAGTTTCACATCTAATGTCACTGGCCTTTGCCACGCGCGTTGTTGCTACTAGAGATAAAATACTACCATGCCAAGGGGATTCATTTAGCGATTTTTAAACTGCATATGAGCTTATCGACACTGGCCTGTATCTAATTTTTGGTTCCAATCAAGTATGGTCAGATGAGAATTGCCAGGTCTATTTTTCATAGCTCCTTCTCTTTGTTTTCCTTTTTATTTATTTTCTTTTGCCTTGCATATGACGTTCTTTATTTTGGTTCCGCACTTTCAAATTCACCACATTTCAAGGCCTGAGTATCTTATCACCACTGCAATATTGTATGTAGCATTCCAACGCACCGATACCTTAACCGCTACCTAGTGAGTTGCGCTTTGCATGATCCAGAATTGTAGCTGCTTAAGGGGACAGGGGAGAGGTTGAATAGGGCATCCCAAGTGACTAGTGCCAAAGCAGCATCGCAGAATGCAGTTGTAGAGCAATCCAAGCTGTCTTCTAAGTAGTGTAAAACGGAATCATGTAATTCACTAGGGCGGATTACAAAGTTAGAACCATCAACCCTACTTTAAAAAGCACGAAGGTGTTTTCTATGCTTTCCTTTCCAAATGTGCCCCTGCCAATCCAGATGAATCCTGTGCCTCACACAATGTCACCCCTTCCAACACACAAACACATATGATGTTTTTATCAAAATCCTTCATATATTGCATTAGTGGCAGACGTGCAACGGAGCCATCTGCCTGGTTGCTTGCGATCCCATCAGAGTTCTACCCTTCACCCAACTCTTCTTGTCATAAAAGATCAACCGAATGGAGGGATCAATACACTTTACAAGACCAGTAGCTGCCCCCTACAATCCTAATCTCAGAACAGGTAACTGTTGGAAATTGTCCCGCATCGGTTAATTATCAGCTTCAAAACTAGTATATGAGCTTGGGCAGCCTCTCCTCTCATGGCCAATTGGCTTTAGGTTGGAACCCTCCATGAAATCTAACATGGTATCAGAGCTAGGTCTTGGGTGGGAAACTAGTATATGCGCCTTCGCAGCCTCTCCTCTCATGGCCAATTGGCTTCAGGTTGGAACCCTCCAAGAAATCTAACAGCAACCTCTTACCCTTACTATATGTTGCTATGTACTCCAGTCCTGCATACAACACTCCTCCCTGCCCACCTTAAAACCCAGCCGCACCATCGTCCTCCATTCATTATCTTAACAGAAATCTTTTGCCTGAAATCTGCTTGACAAAAATTGCTTTCCAAATGATGTCTATTGGCCGACAAGCCTAATTTCATAAAATCTTCCCAAGATGCCGAAAAATATGATAACTAATGACCTAAATATAGTTCTTTGTAGTCATTGGACTTGGGCTTCATGTCCTAATAGCCAGCAGGAATCGTATTATTTTTCTATTTATGGAGAGTTAACTTGAAGTTGTTTTTTCTTTCTAAGATAGTAACTCTTGTAGTCTCCAGTTGTTGAATTTGTGAAAGGAAAGCCATATTGATGTGAAAACTACCCAATTTCCAATATATTGGCCCAATTGTCATTTATGCTCTATAGTGAAATGTTTAATGCTATTCTGCAGGATTGTAGATTTTTAAGACCAATTCCACATGTCAGTTGGAAAGTTGGCTTTTCATATGAGTTTGAGAAGCTGCTAGTTTATGCCAAATCATTCAAGGAACTTGAGTTCATCAATCAGTGTAAGTTACCTTGCCATGGTACTCCTGGGAATACATGTGGTTCCTTTCTTCAAATGAAATTCCCACCCTCGTAATTTCAAAAAAGGAGTTGGGGAGTAAGGTATATTTTTTAACATTTGGCGTTCAGTCAGAAAGTTTTATTTCCTGGAAGAGATCATATACACGAGCTACGTATTCTTGTATCTGTGTAACCGGGCTTCCTATTGAGCCAACGGAAAGTTGCATGATAGTAGCACAGGTTATTCCACATGTATTTTTGGGAGGATTGTAGCAGATCCCGGAGGTTTATACAGAGTATTTTCTACAACTATTTGAAGTCACCTGATAGTCAATGGTGTTGAAACTGTGCCTAATTATTGCTCTTTTGCGAATAGTTGTAGAAGTCTTTTTTGTGTGTGTGTGTGTGTGTGTGTGTGTGTGTGTGTGTGTGTTAATTTGACATGTCTAATCATAACACCTTGGTCATTGTTTGATTTGTTTCCCTGTTTTGACAAACTTGTGTGTTGGATTTGTTGCTTCCAGCTTCTAGCGAGGTATTTACTGAATATTGTTGCCCTTCCCTATTTTCCTTCATTTTATGATGGGGTGCAATTACAAATTATTTATGTTCATCACTCTGTCATGTCAAAAATTTGGTATGTTCTAGTGCAGAGCATGGTATATTAATGGAAAGGATTAAGTTGGTTCACATAGATTATGTGTTGCTCAGGATTGGCAAAACACAATTCTGCAAGTGCTTAAGCTACTATCACATTGGTATACTCTCTCTCTCTCTCTCTCTCTCTCTCTCTCACATAGACACAAGAAAAAAACAATGGAATCTGAGTGATTTTTTTTGAACAAAATTATAGGCTGTTAAACTAATATCCATATGTGGCATCTCATCCGAATGACAAGAGGATTACTCAAAGCCTCAAAGGTATAAGCTCTTTTCATGTTTTCTCGTACTATAGACTGTTTCAGAATCTACTCTTTCAGTAACTAAAATGTTCTTGTTTTTTCTATTTCAACCAGAATCTAATGGATGATAGTTGCATACTTCATGCCTTTGAGTTTTGAAATTTACTGAACTTTCTATTGGGGTCTGAGTCTAAAGTACTTGGCCTGGACCAATCACGAGAAGCATCAAAGTCTGTAGGCATGAAGTGCTTGATCAATCAATTGGTGTCTTTAGACTTCACGAATCATTTGGAAAGCTCTTTTGAAATCATTTGGAAGTATTCACCGGTCAAATGTGGTTCTTCCCACGCCTAGTACTGCACACCCCTGCGCATGCACGCACATAGGGAGAGTCGGCTTCATATACTTAGTGCTTTTACCCTTGATTAGGAACATTCTGTCTCATAACTTAGAGTATTTGGCTGATTACCTTCAAAATTCCAGGCTCCAGTGTTCTACCAATTTCCATGCCTTGATGCAAGCTTCTATTATCCCATCCTATCTCCACTAAAGAGAGTCGCAAGTGGCAAATCTATTAAAGATCCTCAAAGAATCAGGTTTCTTTCATTTACAGGTTCTATATTTGCAAATACTTGCCGATCAAAAAAAAAATTGCAAATACTTAAAAAAGTATCTGTTTCATCCAGAGGCCATTTGATTGCGTAGTTGATAGTACTCATTTAAGTACTCCAATTTACTTTTGTTCAGTTCTTTCATTTAATTACTTGGTGAGTTTAATGTGTTTCACGGGTTTGCAGGTTCTGTGGACCGGTGGGTGCGACATGGAGGTTCCAAAAGGCTCTTGGAGTGGTTCCAAGGAGATTGGAGGCTTGAATTGTGATAAATCTGGAATTGCTTGCTCTTTCCGGCCGGGAGTCAAGAGGCATCCGTTGAGGAAGTTGATGCTGAGCCCATCGGAAGATTGTTTTGGACAGTGGTCGGGCCTGTCCCGACGCTAGATGCATGTTTTGTTTTATGTTTTGATTTCTCAAGTATTTTTAGGCCCAGTAGCTATAAGTGGGCAATCCTAGTTCAATTTTAGCGTTGTGAATTTTTAAGAGAAGGCTAGAGAGAGGCAAGAGCAACAAGAAGTAGAGATCTCCATGGCACTTGAAGATCCACTGCATGAGCTGCTAACCACCTCTTCTAGGGTGGATATGAAGCTTACTCTCAAGTAACTTGCTTTTTGAATAAGTTCTAGCTTTTTTATTCAGATTCGATTGTATGACAAGAATGCTGTTTCAGTCAATGAAGTTGATTTCAATATTTTCTATACGTTTTGTGTTCATATTCAAAAGGTTAAATACGGGTCCTAAAATGATTTTCTTGTGTTTGCCATTCGAGTGATTGAGATAGGTTATACCTGTAGGACGAATTGGCTATTACACGAATCATGCATCAATACGGTTCATACTGGTAAGATGGTTTGAGGGATGAATCTATGCTGATAAACGGACTGTGAATAGTTGTTTGGCGATAAGTGATAGCAATCGCGAACCCTAGCAATAAATTATTCAGTAGATGTTTACTTCATTTACTGTTTCGGAAACATCCTTCCAGGGGTTGGAAATCCATTTGAGTCCCTGCTGTGAATTACGTTGCCAGCTTAACAGGCACAAAAATGCTAAACTAAAACCAGTACCATTAACATTTTACCACATTATCAATGGTTATACGATTTTTTCTTTTTCTTTTTTTTGATCCTCAGGTTATGCAATGATGACCCTTTCAATACATTGATGAGTTCATGAAAATCTGCTCCCCAGTCGCAGATTAATGACTTTAGCAGTGATGCCCTTATGTTGATCTTGTTTCCTTTTCTCTTTGGTGGACAATGCCACACATTGGCTGAGCACTTGACCTCTGAATTCTAAGCATAGCTACAACAGGAGTTTCTGAAGAAATACTTTTCTATAGGTAGGTCAACGATATCGGTGAGCCAGCAATCAGTTGGCCTAAGTACTTTCATGAAACTTGCGAGAGATTAGAAGATGTGGTAAATGGTTAGAAGCGCATTTTTATTCTATTATCCTTAATTGGATGGTATTGCACTCGTATTAGTATTGAATTTCTCCAATTTAAGCTTAGTTGTTGGTTAATGGGTTACTAGCTAGTAATTCTTTCTTTGTGAAACAAGTGACTTTGGTGATATTGAAGAGATTAGAGTTGATGATTGATCAAGCTTGTAAGGCATTGATGAAAGTCTATGAGAAAAGTGCTACTACCTCCCTCCCAAAATTTTGGTCCCTTCTTGGAAGCTCAAATTTTTAAGAGAACACAATATTATTCTTCAAAACTACACAAAATTATATACCCTCCTTTTTGGAATGCAATGATTACTTATTTGTCACTACTACACATATATTCCGCTCCACATTGTTTTAGAACTTGAACTAGCTATATACCCGTTCGATGCACGGTACAAAAAAATTACATTGGTGTTTTTTACCGCCAACTGGTTAATTGTTTGGAGTTGCCCTCAGAGTTCAATTGTTCAACATTTGCTGTCTAACCTGTCTTAAGTATGCGCAGACCGAAATCCTATGTACAAGACAAACTCTGTGTGTAAGAAACACAGCCATTAGATATTCAGATGCATTGCCAAGAAAGTTTCTTCAACAAGTGTAATACATGAAAAAAATATGCACGGTTTTCAAATGAACTACTCTATTTCTAACATGACAATGAAATCTTATTAGTTCAATATCAGAATCAACAACATCAATGGGGCTCGCCGTGGCTCCAGAAGTTTTTGTCAAGATAGTGAACAAGATATGTGAAATTTGATGCTCTATTCAAACAGTAATGCACTAGGAAAAGAACTCTCATCTTCCAAGCTTATATACATGTATATGTCTACTGATATGTACAGATATAATCAGAGACTAGACGTATATGGATTTATGTGTTTTTCTTGGGATTTTGTGAACGATCTCGATCTTGTTGCTTCTTTTACAGTTGCAGGAGAAATTCGATGCCACCAATTCCACCCCTCCTCAGGCCAAGCACTCCCACATGTAAGCACATGGCGAGCAGCTTACAATCCGGAAATAGAGCATCAAAAAACATTAACAGAATAATCTATACTAATTCTGTAATACAAGAGATTCGGATGGAGCCAGGGGGTCACGTGGGGCGGCCGCCACGATAAGAATTTTAAAAAATGTAATTATTATATATGTAAAAAAAATTATCCCTAATTTATATAGACTCGCCACAGCTAGATTTTTTTTTCTTTATTTTTGCTATATACTAGTCCTTAATCCTCTCTTCTTTTTTTCAAAAAAGGAGACCCAAAAAAGATATTCCAAAAGTAAATTTAATGGGCCAAAGTGAAATTATATAAATGATGAGGACTAGTTAAGTAAAAAGTATTCACAAACTAAGAGAAGGAAAAAAAGAAAAGAAAAGAACAAAACCTAATCAAGTTAAACAATATAAGTTGCATAACCTAAAAAGTTAAAACCTAAACAGTCGGCAAGTCTCGGATAAAAAGAAAGAACAGTCGGCATGTGGAAAACGACTCCGGATTTCGAATGGCGGCTGTAGGGGTGGGTGATAGAAATCATTTATCCTTTGAGCCTTAGGCGTTTCGTGTGGCTTTCTAAGGCTCCATTCCGGAAACCAAATAAGAACTTATTTTTTGTGTAATAAGAAGGCTTATTCCGGAAAATAAGAAGGTTGGTACTTATTTTGGAAGAATTTGTATAGATACCAACCGGCCGGGGAGGAAAATCGTACCGGCGGCCGCATCGGGCAGTCTCCGGCCACTGGACGGCCGATCCGAGCCGTCCAAAAATTCTTAAAAAAAAAACGAGGGGGCTTGCGTGAGAATCAACGGCATCCGAGGTTGTAGGGTGCTTGATCCGAGCTCCCCTTTTTCGTGTAGGGTGCTTGATCATATATACACGGAAAAGAGGTGCTCGGATCAAGCACCCTACACACCTCGGATGCCGTTGATTCCAGCGTAAGCCCCCTCGGTTTTTTTTTTTCTTCTAATTTTTGGACGGCTCGGATTGGCCGTTCGATGGCCGGAGACGGTCCGGCGCAGCCGCCGGTACGATTTACCTCCGTCGGCACCCATTATCATAGTAATAGTCTTATTTTTTGTATAAGGCAACTTCAAGCTCAAAAATCATGTATTTATACAAATAATTTTCCTACCACTATGGATCTTATTCGATAGATCTCATTGAGATCTTTAATACGGTGCAAAAAAATTTTGAAATTTTTTTTTCATTTACATTATTTTTTAGTTTGAAAATGTAAAAGGAACTTTTTTTTTGAGTTTTGTGGAATGACTCTTCTTATTTTTGAATGAGAAGTGGCAAAATAAGTATTTATTTTTTAAGAAGGTTTCCGGAACGGAGCCTAATCAAACTTCATTGAAAAAAGGTTAGTCTTCTTTAAATTTTCATTATTCATTTGAAGTTCGAGAAATTATTGAATGTTTTGAATTCCTTTGTTGATGAGTTTGTCTTGAACAATGGATGGTTCGCACTATATTAAAAATATATATAACAGTTTATTGATATGTGTAAACTAATGTGGTACGTAATCATAGGCAAGAAAACAATTGACTCGTCCTTTAAGAAAAGAAGTGTTGAACAAAGTGTTGAATACAATACAAACGCAGAACCTTCACAAAGGGCAGTTGAAACTTCAGCAATTGAAACTGAAACTCGTCCTCTCAAAAGTCCTAGAGTTGAATTAAAAGAATTTGATTCGTCTTCTTTGATAAGGGATCCGGAGTTAAGACGACCTATAAGGGATTATCCAACCTCTGAACGTGATGAGATTCGACGAGCTTATCTAAAGTTTGGACCATATCAACCAGAATTTCCGAAAGACCAATATCCTAAAGATGGTAGCGGTCGTCGCTTTCTACCTTCTTGGTATAAGTTGTATCCAGAGTGGTTGGAGTATTCTCCAACAAAAAAATTGTGCCTATTGCCTTCCGTGTTATCTTTTTGCTCAAGAATCTGGACGTCGCGGATATAATGCTTTTGGTGTTCATGGATTTTCAAAATGGAAGAAAGTCAATGACAGGAAAAATAGGGCAGAAAAATTAGATGTCATCTCATCTTCTCATCTCTCACACGGAATACCTCCCGTTCTCAAGCACCTCCGTCACCACCCCTTCCCACCACCTGCCATTATGATAACTGATACGCTTCCACCTGTTGGAAAAATTGGCCGCTGCAATCTGAACTGTTGACGAAATCTCCACCAAACCTGTAATACGCTTCGAGTCACGACTATGTCGCTTTCCTAAATACAGTATTTGCCCCCATCAATTGGTATGCGAAGGGTTACAGCAAATCTGCCTTCAAGATAAATCGAAGCCAGAAATCGAAGTTCTTTCCGTTTTCGTTTGTATTAACGAAACGGACAGAATACCTGCTTGAACGGATATAAGAACCTAGAATCACTGTGTTCTATTTTCTGTAGCAAAACAGAACGCAGAATGAATGCTAGTAAATATAGAGAGAGATGTAGGAGAAATTCGAATTATTTGTGTCTCTGAATTCTGACAAGTAGTGGTCTATTTATAGGCCATTACGCACCCATTGAGAATGGATACGCACCTAATCTAATCTGACCGTTGGATCAGATCCTATGGCCTAGATCGATTAGTCACACCCAATCACACCGAATAGGTGTACTGTTTCATTCACACCCAATCGGATTTGACCTACAGCGACTTGAGATTTGGAATTGGCCGGAGTTGACGTCTTTGCCGGACGCGCTTCTACAACCAACCCTCGAGTACCTGTCTATATCATTCTGTCCAAAGTTACAGACACCCATTAATCCAGAAGATGCATTACGCAGCATCACATCCCTCAAGTACCTGAGTATTGTTGGGAGGAGGGGCTGTTTTGCACCAACAGCCTTCTAGCATTGGCTATAGGTCCATTCGGAGAGGAATACAGATATTTCCCCTGGCCCTCCCCAAGTACTGCTGCATCACCACCACGGAGCCATCTCAACTCCCTGGAGTATCTAAGTTTATGGGGATGGCCAGAGGTGAAGTCTCTCCCCGATCAACTTGAGCTCCTCCCTGTCTTGACAGATTTGCAAATTCAGGATTTCAGTGGGTTGGAATCTCTGCCGGAGTGCCTGGGCAAACTTTCATCTCTTCAATCTTTGGAGATAGAGGACTGTCCCCTTATTGAGAAAAGATGCGAAAAGAGAATCGGCGAAGATTGGCACAAGATTGCTCATATTCCAAAGATTCGAATAAGTAAGTTATTCTTCGAATTGCCTGTTTTATTGATTTCTTCTCTTTGCCTGTCACTTCTCTCTCTCTCTCACTCTCGCTCTCTCTTTCTCTCTGATTACGACACAGGGATGTGTCTTGTCCATGTGCGTATGTGAAATAATCCATGGAAATTTTTATCTGACCTAATTATTTGGTGTGATGATTGGGCTTTCAGACGGAGACGCAATACAGTGAGCTGAAGTGTACCCTCTCCTTGCAGATGAAGCATGAAACTCCCCTACGAACCGAATCATGTAATTTTCTTTTGTTTGCTTATTTTCAGACCTCGGTACTCTCTGTTCTCTCGGTCTTACACAACCAGCCGTTAGGAATTCTGAGACCTCTGCAACAGTAAAAAAACAGGGGTTGTGACGTGTTGAAGAAAGTAGTTCTTAATTAATTAGCTCCTTTACGAATTTAAATCCCGTAAGTGAAATGGTTTTAGTAACCTGTTCTTGTGTCCACTGAGCACTCAGTGTAAAATGAAATTGAAAATGCTCAAGGTCCATTTAATGATCCATCCTAAGAATCAAATTCAAATGCACTAACCTCTTTTCATAATTTGTAAGACCGGCAAACAAATTGGCTATGATACATATTTTTGCTTTTTTTACCCCTTTTTTTAGCAGTTCTAGGTGTTTCGATTCCCAAGTCTTCGAGACAGCGCGATATGCCAAGTCTTTCTGACAAATTCATGGTAAGACTTCGGTTCTCAAAGGTTTTACTGGCTCATATATATGTTGTTACTTTTCTGCACATTTATTTGCTTTAACGATGAGTTCTTTGTCTCTGTTCATATTTTTTGAGAATGTTTGCCTGCTGATTGACTGCAAACTTTCCAGAAATTGATAAGCTTGAGGTCTAAGCGCTTCTTGAGGAAATTGATATTTGTTAAAGTAGGTCAAATTGAATCCTTTGATCTTGGTGTTCAGTGTCTGATCTCACAATCATGATGCTAAATAGCTGAGCCAGTCTTCGAATCTTGAGATTGGCGAATATGTCATTGATTTTCCCTTGTCATCTGACCAATCAATGATTTCTCAATTATCCCTAAGTCTTTGTAGTTTAGTAGGCATTAGCACATAAAAGTTGGACTCTGGACAATCTTAGGCCTTCTGTTTTTTACCATTGTATTAATATATGTTATGTTTTGGAATTTCATACCCAAGTTTCTTAAACTTATTTCATCGTATTATTGTACCTTTGTGTTCAAGCAGATACATATGTTACTTTGAAATAAGAAAAGAAAAAAGATTCCTATGGTACTCAGTCATGAACTCAATGTTTTAATTCATGAGATTTACTAGTGCCATGAGTAAGACTTGGATTCTCAAGGGTCGTACTCTCTCATAAGTATTTAATTCACACTTGTCTGCACATTTATTTGTAAATCAAGCAGATACATATCTCTTTCAAGCAGACACATATCTCTTTCTATTTGTTCAAATTTCTTGAGAATGTTTGCTTGCTGTCTACAAATTGTCCAGAAATTGAGAAGTTTGCTCTCTAACCATTAAAAGTGCATACGTCTTACCCTCTCATACCCTGCAATATAGGAGTCTTGTGCACTGGCATGTCTTTGTTTTGAAACGGCAAAAATTTATTAAGAAACTTGATAGGGGTACGTCAAGTGGGGGGAGAGGTGAGGGGGATCCAACCAAAGGTTGGACAACACCTACCCCAAACACCTGAGGGGCAAAGCCCGCGCACCGGCATGTCCTTGTGCACAAGATTTATGTTGCATGGTAATGTGTTTGTCATAATTTCAAAAGCCTTTACGTCATATGAACATTAATAGTTGATCTTTTGGCTCCTAGGTGCAAATATGCTTATGATATAACTTGATGATCAAGTCTTGATTGCAGTTTCTTGTCATGTCTTCAGGAGTATTTGAAAGGCAGGAGCAAGTTTCTCATCTACTCAAGTTAATTAACAGAAAATAAAGTTTCACATCTAATGTCACTGGCCTTTGCCACGCACGTTGTTGCTACTAGAGATAAAATACTGCCATGCCAAGGGGATTCATTTAGCGATTTTTAAACTGCATATGAGCTTATCGACACTGGCCTGTATCGAATTTTTGGTTCCAATCACAAGTATGGTCAGATGAGAATTGCCAGGTCTATTTTTCATAGCTCCTTCTCTTTGTTTTCCTTTTTATTTTTTTTCTTTTGCCTTGCATATGACGTTCTTTATTTTGGTTCCGCACTTTAAAATTCACCACATTTCAAGGCCTGAGTATCTTATCACCACTGCAATATTGTATGTAGCATTCCAACGCACCGATACCTTAACCGCTACCTAGTGAGTTGCGCTTTGCATGATCCAGAATTGTAGCTGCTTAAGGGGACAGGGGAGAGGTTGAATAGGGCATCCCAAGTGACTAGTGCCAAAGCAGCATTGCAGAATGCAGTTGTAGAGCAATCCTAGCTGTCTTCTAAGTTGTGTAAAACGGAATCATGTAATTCACTAGGGAGGATTACAAAGTTAGAACCATCAACCCTACTTTAAAAAGCACGAAGGTGTTTTCTATGCTTTCCTTTCCGACTGTGCCCCTGCCAATCCAGATGAATCCTGTGCCTCACACAATGTCACCCCTTCCAACACACAAACACATATGATGTTTTTATCAAAATCCTTCATATATTGCATTAGTGGCAGACGTGCGACGGAGCCATCTGCCTGGTTGCTTGCGATCCCATCAGAGTTCTACCCTTCACCCAACTCTTCTTGTCATAAAAGATCAATGAATGGGGGAATCAATACACTTTACAAGACCTGTAGCTGCCCCCTACAATCCTAATCTCAGAACAGGTAACTGTTGGAAATTGTCCCGCATCGGTTAATTATCAGCTTCAAAACTAGTATATGAGCTTGGGCGGCCTCTCCTCTCATGGCCAATTGGCTTTAGGTTGGAACCCTCCAAGAAATCTAACATGGTACCAGAGCTAGGTCTTGGGTGGGAAACTAGTATATGCGCCTTCGTAACCTCTCCTCTCATGGCCAATTGGCTTCAGGTTGGAACCCTCCAAGAAATCTAACAGCAACCTCTTACCCTTACTATATGTTGCTATGTACTCCTGTCCTGCGTACAACACTCCTCCCTGCCCACCTTAAAACCCAGCCGCACCATCGTCCTCCATTCATTATCTTAACAGAAATCTTTTGCCTGAAATCTGCTTGACAAAAATTGGTTTCCAAATGATGTCTATTGGCCGACAAGCCTAATTTCATAAAATCTTCCCAAGATGCTGAAAAATATGATAACTAATGACCTAAATATAGTTCTTTGTAGTCATTGGACTTGGGCTTCATGTCCTATTAGCCAGCAGCAATCGTATTATTTTTCTATTTATGGAGAGTTAACTTGAAGTTGTTTTTTCTTTCTAAGATAGTAACTCTTGTAGTCTCCAGTTGTTGAATTTGTGAAAGGAAAACCATATTGATGTGAAAACTATCCAATTTCCAATATATTGGCCCAATTGTCATTTATGCTCTATAGTGAAATGTTTAATGCTATTCTGCAGGATTGTAGATTTTTAAGACCAAATCCACATGTCACTTGGAAAGTTGGCTTTTCATATGAGTTTGAGAAGCTGCTAGTTTATGCCAAATCATTCAAGGAACATGAGTTCATCAATCAGTGTAAGTTACCTTGCCATGGTACTCCCGGGAATACATGTGGTTCCTTTCTTCAAATGAAATTCCCACCCTCGTAATTTCAAAAAAGGAGTTGGGGAGTAAGGTATATTTTTTAACATTTGGCGTTCAGTCAGAAAGTTTTATTTCCTGGAAGAGATCATATACACGAGCTACGTATTCTTGTATCTGTGTAACCGGGCTTCCTATTGAGCCAACGGAAAGTTGCATGATAGTAGCACAGGTTTTTCCACATGTATTTTTGGTAGGATTGTAGCAGATGCCCGGAGGTTTATACAGAGTATTTTCTACAACTATTTGAAGTCACCTGATAGTCAATGGTGTTGAAACTGTGCCTAATTATTGCTCTTTTGCGAATAGTTGTAGAAGTCTTTTTTTTTTGTGTGTGTGTGTGTGTGTGTGTGTTAATTTGACATGTCTAATCATAACACCTTGGTCATTGTTTGATTTGTTTCCCTGTTTTGACAAACTTGTGTGTTGGATTTGTTCCTTCCAGCTTCTAGCGATGTATTTACTGAATATTGTTGCCCTTCCCTATTTTCCTTCATTTTATGATGGGGTGCAATTACAAATTATTTATGTTCATCACTCTGTCATGTAAAAAATTTGGTATTTTCAAGTGCAGAGCATGGTATATTAATGGAAAGGATTAAGTTGGTTCACATAGATTATGTGTTGCTCAGGATTGGCAAAACACAATTCTGCAAGTGCTTAAGCTACTATCACATTGGTATACTCTCTCTCTCTCTCTCTCTCTCTCTCTCTCTCTCTCTCTCTCTCTCTCTCTCTCTCTTAAGCTACTATCACATTGGTATACTCTCTCTCTCTCTCTCTCTCTCTCACACACACACACACACACACATAGACACAAGAAAAAAACAATGGAATCTGAGTGATTTTTTTTTAACACAATTATAGGCTGTTAAACTAATATTCACATGTGGCATCTCATCCGAATGACAAGAGGATTACTCAAAGCCTCAAAGGTATAAGCTCTTTTCATGTTTTCTCATACTATAGACTGTTTCAGAATCCACTCTTTCAGTAACTAAAATGTTCTTGTTTTTTCTATTTCAACCAGAATCTAATGGATGATAGTTGCATACTTCATGCCTTTGAGTTTTGAAATTTACTGAACTTTCTATTGGGGTCTGAGTCTAAAGTCCTTGGCCTGGACCAATCACGAGAAGCATCAAAGTCTGTAGGCATGATGTGCTTGATCAATCAATTGGTGTCTTTAGACTTCACGAATCATTTGGAAAGCTCTTTTGAAATCATTTGGAAGTATTCACTGGTCAAATGTGGTTCTTCCCACACCTAGTACTGCACACCCCTGCGCATGCACGCACATAGGGAGAGTCGGCTTCATATACTTGGTGCTTTTACCCTTGATTAGGAACATTTTGTCTCATAACTTTGAGTATTTGGCTGATTACCTTCAAAATTCCAGGCTCCAGTGTTCTACCAATTTCCATGCCGTGATGCAAGCTTCTATTATCCCATCCTATCTCCACTGAAGAGAGTCGCAAGTGGGAAATCTATTAAAGATCCTCAAAGAATCAGGTTTCTTTCATTTACAGGTTCTATATTTGAAAATACTTAAAAAAGTATCTGTAAATCCAGAGGCCATTTGATTGCTTAGTTGATAGTACTCATTTAAGTACTCCAATTTACTTTTGTTCAGTTCTTTCATTTAATTACTTGGTGAGTTTAATGTGTTTCACGGGTTTGCAGGTTCTGTGGGCCGGTGGGTGCGACATGGAGGTTCCGAAAGGCTCTTGGAGTGGTTCCAAGGAGATTGGAGGCTTGAATTGTGATAAATCTGGAATTGCTTGCTCTTTCCGGCCGGGAGTCAAGAGGCATCCGTTGAGTAAGTTGATGCTGAGCCCATCGGAAGATTGTTTTGGACAGTGGTTGGGCCCGTCCCGACGCTAGACACATGTTTTGATTTCTCATGTATTTTTAGGCCCAGTAGCTATAAGTGGGCAATCCTAGTTCAATTTTAGCGTTGTGAATTTTTAAGAGAAGGCTAGAGAGAGGCAAGAGCAACAAGAAGTGGAGATCTCCATGGCACTTGAAGATCCACTGCATGAGCTGCTAAACACCTCTTCTAGGGTGGATATGAAGCTTACTCTCAAGTAACTTTGCTTTTTGAATAAGTTCTAGCTTTTTTATTCAGATTCGATTGTATGACAAGAATGCTGTTTCAGTCAATGAAGTTGATTTCAATATTTTCTATACGTTTTGTGTTCATATTCAAAAGGTTAAATACGGGTCCTAAAAAGATTTTCTTGTGTTTGCCATTTGAGTGATTGAGATAGGTTATGCCCGTAAGACGAATTGGCTATTAGGCGAATCGTGCATCAATACGGTTCATACTGGTAAGATGGTTTGAGGGATGAATCTATGCTGATAAACGAACTGTGAATAGTTGTTTGGCGATTATTGATAGCAATCCAGCAATAAATTATTCAGTAGATGTTTACTTCATTTACTGTTTCGGAAACCTCCTTCCAGGGGTTGGAAATCCATTTGAGTCCCTGCTGTGAATTACGTTGCCAGCTTAACAGGCACAAAACTGCTAAACTAAAACCAGTACCATTAGCATTTTACCACATTATCAACGGTTATACGATTTTTTCTTTTTCTTTTTTTTGATCCTCAGGTTATGCAATGATGACCCTTTCAATGCATTGATGAGTTCATGAAAATCTGCTCGGTCGCAGATTAATGACTTTAGCAGTAATGCCCTTATGTTGATCTTGTTTCCTTTCTCTTTGGAGGACAATGCCACACATTGGCTGAGCACTTGACCTCCGAATTCTAAGCATAGCTACAACAGGAGTTTCTGAAGTACTTTTCTATAGGTAAGTCAACGATATCGGTGAGCCAGCAATCAGTTGACCTAAGTACTTTCATGAAACTTGCGAGAGATTAGAAGATGTGGTGAATGGTTAATTAGAAGCGCATTTTTATTCTATTATCCTTAATTGGATAGTACTGCACTTGTATTAGTACTAGATTTCTCCAATTTGAGCTTAGTTGTTGGTTAATGGGTTACTAGTAATTCTTTCTTTGTGAAACAAGTGACTTTGGTGATATTTAAGAGATTAGAGTTGATGATTGATCAAGCTTGTAAGACATTGATGAAAGTCTATGAGAAAAGTGCTACTACCTCCCTTCCAATATTTTGGTCCCTTCTTGGAAGCTCAATTTTTTAAGAGAACACAATTATTATTCTTCAAAACTTCACAAAATTACCCTCCTTTTTGGAATGCAATGATTACTTTTTTGTCACTACTGCATATATTCCGCTCCACATTGTTTTAGAATTTGAACTTGCGTTGTATCCATTTGATGCACGGTACAAAAAAATTACATTGGTATTTTTTACCACCAACTGGTAATTGTTTGGAGTTGCCCTCAGAGTTCAATTGTTCAACATTTGCTGTCTTAAGTATGCGTTGACCGAAATCCTATGTACAAGTACAAGACAAACTCTGTGTAGAAACACAGCCATCAGATATTCAGATGCATTGCCAAGAAAGTTTCTTCAACAACTGCAATACATGAAAAAAAAAATGCACGGTTTTCAAACGAATTACTCTATTTCTAACATGACAATGAAATCTTATTAGTTCAATATCAGAATCAACAACATCAATGGGGCTCGCCGCGGCTCCAGAAGTTTTTGTCAAGATAGTGAACAAGATACGTGAAATTTGATGCTCCATTCAAACAGTAATGCACTAGGAAAAGAACTCTCATCTTCCAAGCTTATATACATGTATATGTCTACTGATATCAATATGTACAGATATAATCAGAGATTAGACGTATGGATTTATGAGCTTTTCTTGGGATTTTGTGAACGATCTCGATCATGTTGCTTCTTTTACGGTTGCAGGAGAAATTCGACGCCATAGATGCCACCAATTCCACCCCTCCTCTGGCCAACCACTCCCACATGTAAGCATATGGCGAGCAGCTTACAATCCGGAAACAGAGCATCAAAAAACATTAACAGAATAATCTACACTAATACTGTAATACAAGAGATTCGGATGGAGCCAGGGGGTCACGTGGGGCGGCCTCCACGATAAGAATTTTAAAAAATATAATTATTATATATGTAAAAAAAATTATCCTTAATTTATATAGACTTGCCACAGCTAGTTTTTTTTCCTTTTGTTTTTCTATATACTAGTCCTTAATCCTCTCTTCTTTTTTTTCAAAAAAGGAGACCGAAAAAAAATATTCCAAAAGTAAATTTAATGGGCCAAAGTGAAATTATATAAATGATGAGATCTAGTTAAGTAAAAAGTATTCATAAACTAAAAGAAGAAAAAAAGAAAAGAAAAGAAAAGAACAAAATCTAAGAGCATCCACAGTGATATAATCAAAACTAAAATGTTGCTAAGATTAGCATTATTTGCTCAAAAAAGAGCTCACGTTCAGTGGAATAATCAGATTTAGAATCTTCTTAACAGCTCATCAAATTTTGACAATTGAATAATCAAAACTAACAATTTTTTGCCAATAATCAAATTTAATTGTCCATATATTTCCCCAATCAAGTACACAATTATTACACAAAAACATTCCATCTCTTCCATTTTCAACATATTTCTATGAAAAATACTTCGAAAAAAAGTTTTTATTTTTTTTGCAAAAACAGTTTTTTTTACTAAAACTTTTTTTTTCAAAACCTGTTCTTTTTTTTAAAAAAAAACTTATTTAGAAAAACTATATTTTTATTCAAAAACTGTTTTTTTTTTTTTACTTTTTCCGAAAAATGTTTTTTTTTAAATCAAAGTTTCAAAAAACTATTTTCTCTTTTTCTAATATCCTATTTTTATTAGCTTGAAACCTATTTTTTTAAAAATTGTTTTCAATGTTCACAATTTTTAGATTTTTATAAATTAAAAATGTGATGTGGCAAGTTTTGGTTATTCAAATTTGATTGTGCCATTGTGGATTTCTATATTGCTAACTTTAGCAATCCCTTAAATGCATAATCAAAAGATGACGTGGCAACTTTTGATATTGACTTTGTTGATGAGTTTGTCTTGAACAATGGATGGTTCACACTATATATAACAGCTCATTGATGTGTAAACTAATGTGGTAGGTAATCATAGGCAAGAAAACAATTGACTCGTTCTCTAAAAAAAGAAGTATTGAACAAATTGTTGAACGAGCTCTGCTATTCGCAGGGAAGATTTGCAGGGAACTACGCAAGGAAAAACGCGTTTGTGCTCATTTTAGATTTTACAAAAATCTAAAAAAATATTCATAAATTTTTTAATATTATTTTACGCTGCCCTGTAAAAAATCAGCTCTAACGGATACCGGTAAGTATTACTTTTGGATTCATACGGGCGAGCTGAACAGTTTCGTTCCTACGAATCCAAAAGTAATACTTACCGATATCTGTTGGAGCTGATTTTTTATAGGGCCTCATAAATTAATATTCAAAAATTTATGAATATTTTTATAGATTTTTGTGAGACCTAGAATGAGCCCAAGCGTATTTTTCCTTGCGTGATTCCCTGCGAATCGTCCTTGCGATTTGAATTTCCGTTTTCGAAAGAAAGACCAATATCCTAAAGATGGTAGCGGTCGTCGCTTTCTACCTTCTTGGTATAAGTTGTATCCAGAGTGGTTGGAGTATTCTCCAACAAAAAAATTATGCATATTGCCTTCCGTGTTGTCTTTTTGCTCAAGAATCGGGATGCCCCGGATAAAATGCTTTTGGTGTTCATGGATTTTCAAAATGGAAGAAAGTCAATGACAGGAAAAATAGGGCAGAAATATTAGATGTCATCTCATCTTCTCATCTCTCACACGGAATACCTCCCGTTCTCAAGCACCTCCGTCACCACCCCTTCCCACCACCCGCCATTATGATAACTGTTACGCGTCCACCTCCTCGCTGAAGTTAAAGCTCCGGCGGCGGCTGAGCTGCACCCAGTCGAGGGTCTTGCACAGCCGCTTCTTGAAGGACGGATTACGGTGCCGGAGTACCAGGCGCCGCGGAAGCTGTCGTCGCTGTTGCTGATCTCGACGGTGGAGCCTTTTCTTGAAGAGGGTGGTTGGGTCTGGGGAAGCCATTGGTGGTGGGTTTTGACGAGGACGAAGATCGACGAGCAGCTGAGTTTTTCCGATCGGCGAGCAGCAGAGTTTTCTTGACGAGCAGCAGAAATAGCCATAGTCGGCGGAGATCGACGCTTGCTCGTTGGCTTCTTCGGGCAGAGTTTTCCGATTGGCTTCTTCTGATTTTGTACAGTTCAAAATCGAAAAATTTGGGGTCAATTTGTGGGTTTGGGTTCAAAATCAGAGTTTTCCGATCAACTTCTTCGCCGGAGTCAACTTTTGGGTTCAATCCTCGAATTTTCTGTGGATGAAGAGAGCGCGCGTGTGTGAGGGAGAGGGATGGATAATAGTAGAGAGGATAGTAGAGATGATTTCATTTTAGGCCTACAATTTCATTTTCCATCTAACTTTTTCATTTTCTGTCCAAACGGAAGGGGTGATGTTGCTTAGTTTTGATAGTTGAGGGAGTCATATTGGCTGGTTTTTTAGTTAAGGAGGTGATGTTGCAAAAATGTGATAGTTGAGAGGTATTTTTGAAATTAAGCCAACAAAAAAGAGATGATATTTTATACACCTTTTCTTTTTGTCAATCGATTGAAAAGATCATTTTTAAATTAGATATGAAGTACATAATACAAACTCGGGACACTACATCAATTGTAAGAGTCCACGAGACAACCAAACCCAACAATTTAATCAATACAAAGAAATAAGCTATTATAGGGTAGAAACAAAGAAAGGAAAAGTCCTCTTAGGAAAAAACACCCACATGTAGGTGAGAAGACTCAAACTCTTGATTTCTTAGTGAGATGTGTCACGTCTTCGATTTTTAACATAATTATAAATGATTTTCATAATAAAATACTCACAGATATCCGTACGGTACCCAAAAGATCACTGTAGTCTCATTTCCATAACAATACCCCCAAGTCCATAAGGTTCCAAAATATTACAACATTGGCTCGACGGCCCCAAATTATCATAAACATCAAATGTCGAAAGAGGATTAAGGGTTACAATATTTCAAATCAAAAGAGTTACAATTTAGTTACAAATACATCTTTCAAAAGAAATTTACGAAGATGGACAAGTAACTCCTTGGTTAGCTTTCAAAAGTAGTGACCACACTCCAAGCACTTCAAGCAAAGCAAGCTATGGTTCCGGATTAGTACCTGAAAATAATATAAAGCTTGAGCTACACTAGCCCAGTAGAAAAGTCTACGCAAACTCTACAACTTTGAACAGTTTCGATTGTAAAAGCATACTTGAATGAGCTCACAATTTACCGATTAAACTTTGCAGTCCAGAGCTTGATGGTCCGACGTCGTTTCCAAACCCATCGCATGTTCAGGAGCCGCTCCGGTGCGGCCAAATCTATTCTGCAAAAAATAAATTCACACCAATCATCTCCGATTATAAACCAATCGGCAATCGATTGATATGATATTTTTCCCAGTTTATCTTCTCAACAAGATCTACATTCTGAACAGTTTTGAGCCGGAGTTTTTAAATTTTAAACGTCAGGTTTGTGAACTACAGGTAGGTTTGGGTAAGACGTTGAATTTAGGTCAGGCTAAGACGTTTCACAACGGGATTTTTGGGTTTTTTTTGTTGTCCTTGCTAAAAAAAATTGTATTTGTTTGTTTTGCAACAAACTTTTTATCCCTATTGATTACCTCAATGAGAGAATCGAAAAATATTTTTTTTTTTACTTTTCCCCTAATATTTTTTGTCATATTGAAGATAAATTCCAAAAAATCGGCTTTTGGGGCTTTATCTTGGATATTTTGAAAAATATTTGGGTAAAAATCATAATAATTTTTTACTTTTCCAATTCGAGACGTGGTAAAGTTATATTCATATGGATTAAGATATAAAAAAAAGAGGTGTGAAATTAAATCACTTTCTAAAATATTCCAACTTAGCCCCGTTCAAATGACAAGAAAGGATGGAAAAACCAAATTTCCCATAAATTTTGGCATGTTAACTTGCTAGGAAAGTAGTGGGAATCATAAAAATACTTTTTCCACTAGGACTCACTTTCTCTCAAAATGCATCTTGCAAAAAGGCAGGAATTTATTTTCCTGGGAAAGTCTACTCTCACCCGAAAGCACTTCCGTCCTCCCGCAAATATCATTTTTCCATACTCTTTCCTTATCTCAGTTGAGTTGGCATTTAATTTATCTTTTCCTAGATAGTTTGTTTCTTCAAAAAACAAAAAAATAATAATAATTCCCGAGAAAGAGTGATTTTTTCTTGAATTTATTTGTTTTTTTATCTTTAATTTTATGTTTCAATTTATTTGCATGGACTGAATAATTAACCATTCCTAGTTGGAATCTGAGGTTTATTATAATAATTCTATTGATTTATCTTGTTTTTATAGTGTATATGGTGTTTGATCACTATGGTATGGTTCTCTTTTTAATTAGTTGCTGATTGCAGAGTTGCATGATGATTTGGATGATAACAATTTGCATAGAAATTAATGACATATATACTCGTTTATGTAATGTTTATAAGTCAATTTTTTTTCCCATACAACTTTTCATTAAAAATTAACAAGTTTCACTACATATATTGTTTTCGAAAGCATGGTAATTATTTAGCTCATAAAGTTATTTTGTCCAATGTTAGCCGTTGCAAAAAGAACTTTCCCACTATTTCCCTTTTTCTTGGTAAATGAACAAAAAAAAAAATGGTTTTCCTATAAAATTCATTTGTCAAATGAACACTCACAAGAAAGTAAGTTTTCCTTTCCTTCACTTCTCTCAGGACTAAATTTCACACACAACTTTCCTGACAAACAAGAAAGTAAGTTTTCCTTTATTTAACTGCACTTCACTTCTTCCAAGACTCCCATGACTAAATTTTTCACACAACTTTTCTGACAATTGAACGGAGCCTTACTTTAACTAAGCCAAGACACCTCCCCAGCCTCAGGTTCGCCGACCCAACCGCTACCATCATGCTGCACATGCAATAGTTAAGTATTGGGAGTATAACGAACCTGCATTGCGAGCCTAAATTTAGGCCGAAGTTCGAGGCCCTAGGCTTATGCCGAGGGCCGGGCTTGGTAACTGTAAGAGCATCTCCAATAGCCTAGGCAAAATGTCTAAAAAAAAGTGGCATTTATCTACTTTAGCTAGCTATTCAACATATGGGTACCCAATAGCCTAGGCTTCCAAAACGTCATATGTACTAGATTCTACCCCATCACCCTTTCTCTCTCTCCTCTTTCCTCTCAGTCCGAACAAACCCAGAAACCATACAGAGTAAATACAAACCCAGAAACTTCAAATACAAAGAGAGAAGTTAAAATCCAGCCAAATTTATACACATTCACGCAAATTCATATCTGCAAACTCATAAATTGAAATTCATATCTGTCAAGCATAAAATTGAAACCCACAAATTCGTGTGTGTGTGTATGTGTGTGTGTGTATATATATATATATATATATATATATATATAAAAACCACTAAAAATTCAATTAACCCACCGGAAAATCTGCCGGAAAGCTGAAGCAAACTCGCTGGAGAAGGACGAACAATACTCGTCGAAGTTGGCCTCGATCGGTACGCGTCGGAGTTGGCCTCGATCTATACTCGTCGAAGTTGACGCCGATCTGTTTTGGGGTGAAATCTGTTCACATCTGAGAGAGAGAGGCCCAGCGAGGCTTCCGTACGTCGGTGGGCGTGGCGAGGAGTTGGAGCGAGGGGTAAAAGTGGCGAGCTGCAGGCGAGACTGTTGGAAACGCGAAAACATGATTTTCGCTCGGTGCTTTGACCTCCCGAAGCTTCCCTGAGCCTATTGGAGATGCTCTAAGAGGAGACATCCATTCCGAACATGTGACCATCCCATTTTTCATCTTTTTCATTATCACCCAACTAAAAAAAAAAGGGCGCCTACGGAACAAGTTTTTTTCTTTTGAAATGGAAATTTTTTTATTAAGAAACTTGACATATGGTACATCAGCCTACGGAACAAGTTGTCAAGAGGAACTATTTGTTCATGAACAAGCCACGCTTACAAGGAGCATTTAGAAATCAATACCCTATCTCTCTCCAAGAAAAAAGAGATTTCTTAGTAACAAATATCACCTCAAAAAATCCTTGACTTTGGACAACCTCCACTTCAATTCACCACTTTGAACAACTTCAGCTTCAATTCACCACCTAAAACATGAAACAAGGTTCATTCCTAACCTAAACAAAATTGCATTCACGTAACATCGTGCTGCTCTCGACGTTTTGTTCTCAACTTTATGTCATGATCAGAGAGGAACATTAGTTCCTCGTTTTGTAGAACATTTGAAAACAAAATGCCTAGCTTAACAAACTGATGCATAAGTTTTACATGTATAAGCAATGACAGCATCAGATCTCAAAATCCTCTCATTTACGCGACAAATTTCCGACTTCCTTTGCATGCTTTTACCAAATTGTGATGCAATCTACTCTATCTCCATGTGTTTCGAGTCAATTTTATCTATCAAAAATCTAACTCCTAATGCATGAGTAATATAATGCGCAACTCCTGCTTCCTTTCTGATTTTCACACATCAGGATGGACCAAACATACTTGAACATAAACTCAAACTCAGCAATGCGGCTATAAGGTTATGTGATTAACAATACCATTCAAAGTTATACATGCTTCATACACAGGAAAAACCGCTTTTTACACCCTAAACCCCATATAACCCAAACCCTAAAACCCTAATCCCCTAAATCCTAAGCTGTTCAGCTGGAAAAAGAACACAAGTTGTTGGCGGTTGCTTGTCCAAACTGCATGCTTTCACCACTTCGTATGCAATATTCTACTTTGTCCCCATGTGTTTTGAGTCAATTTTAGAGCAAAGTCCACTTTCACCCCATGTGGTTATCGCCATGTGCGGATACCCCCCTCATAGTTCAAAACTAAACACATAACCTACTTGTGGTTTTGAAAATGTGCAGATACACCCCCTGCCGTCATGTTTTCCATCCATATTAACGGAGGTGTATCTCGCACGCCTCTAGAATGTAATCTGAGTCGTTTATAATGTATTAAATAAAGGATAGAGTATCTCTGTAAAAAAATCATCTCGATCAGACATCAATAACCCAGTAATCTAATTTTTAGTAAATTCAAATTTGAAATTTTAATTTCATAACTAAATCGATTCGACCATGGGCTTTTCATTTTTTGATTGACTTGAATTTTGGCAAAGATGTAGTACTCGTCACAATTTACAATATCAATGGTTTGGATTTAATTTTTGGTATAAGGGATGGTGTGATTAGATTTAAAAAAAGAAAAAAAAGAAATCAAGGGACATGATGAGGGTATATCGGTCTTTTAATGCTGTGTCCGTTAATATGGATGGAAAATATGACGGCAGGGGGTCTATCCGCACATTTTCAAAACCACAGGTAGGTTATGTGCTTAGTTTTGAACCATGAGGGGGGTATCCGCACATGACGATAACCACATTGGGTCAAAGTGAACTTTGCTCTCAATTTTATCTACCAAAAATCTAACTTCTAATGCATCAATAATATAATGCATAACTCCTGCTTCCTTTCTGAACACAAACTTTTAATGCATCAAACATACTTGAACATAAACTCAAATTCTACAAACTTAGGAATGTAATGTCCCTTCTCCCGTGCATGCTCATATCTACCAGCAGTGGAGACAGTAAAATCAACACATAATACGAACTTGAATCAACATCATGCATACGCCACGAAGAAGTGCCTGCATACTATTTCACGCTCTTCCCACATGAGAAATAGCGCCAAAGCTCAAAACTCGATCAATCTTAGGATAGAGACAAGCATTGTAATCAAGCAGCAGTGCCAACACAAGTACACTAGCCAAATAAAACCAAGGAGCATGCACGACATATTAGTACGTCAAGATCCAAAACATAGTAATTACAATCTTAAGCCACCTCTTTTCTTCTGCGAAACCAAAGCAAAGCTAGCCTACTAGCGTTTATCCCTCAACTCATCCTCATCATACCCCTTGGTTGCATAAGAGAATACGGCCATAGGCACCACTGGTGGTGAGAAATCAAAAGGTGGATCGGTGCATGACCGTAAAGCTGTGCCTCCCATTCTGCTCATAAAAACTGCTGCGGGATCATGTTCTTTCTTCCTGCACTTATTTCCGTAATCTATAAATGCTACTCCTCAAGCACGAGAAGTAGCTCATAAAAGAAACTAAGCAACATACTTACATCCTCTGGCAACGGGCGTACTCTGACTCCTACAAGAGATAAATAAGAAATTCTTCACAACATAGATGTGGGAGCTATTTTACATGACTGAACATGTGAGTACATGCATAGAATACATACCATGAATAGGCGCGGCGGACGGAAATTGTCAACAACAGGTGATGGGGTGACACTGGGAGCAAGGAACAATATACTCTTGGAAAAAATCTAAGAATAATTATAGACAAGTTAAACAGATGACAATCACCATATTTAGCAGGCACAAAAGAACAAGGGACAAAAAAAAAGCAGCAGCAAATAGGAATAAGAATAAAGAAGAAAACCACTGCAATCAGAGATAAACTCCAGTACGGCAAATGTTGAAGTTTGAGTCAGATTAATAGCACATCATAGGAGCTGGTCAATTTTCTAAAGTGACAAAATCTTTAACCTCAAATGCAAAAATTAATATTTGAATCGTTATCCCTTGGCAATCAAACTATCCTTTTACCCCCAGAAATCTGTTTTAAATCATTTTCCCTTGATAGTTTCTTATTCACTATCAGTTTTGTGTTGTCTTTTTTATGAAGTTTTATATCCTATCAACAACTGAACCAACCAAACTTTGCAGCTATCAAAAAACATATAAGAAAAAAATTACAAAAAAGACTTAAAAAACAGCAATAATTCAGAGAAAAAAAAAGAGACTAAAAAAAAAAACTAATATTCAAGATAAGATCTTAGAAAGGAAGAGAAGAGATGCCTCAGGAGCCTTCAGCATGACATCTTCTTTCTTTTCTTCAGCTTCATTCGAGTCTCATCAGGGAATCCAGGGAGGCATTCCTTTTCGCTTTTTCCAGATTCGTCCATCTTTGCGAATTGATCCAGAGAGAGAGAGGCCATGCGTTTGGTTGTGTTCGCAACCGTAATAGCTCCGGTGGTGGTGCGGCAATCACTAACAGTATCCATTCCGACCTGAGAGAGAGAGAGAGAGAGAGAGAGAGAGAGAGAGAGAGAGAGAGAGAGAGAGGAGGCTTGAGATCTTATATGTGTCAATGTCGGTAAAAGATACGCGAGAGAGGCTTTAAAAGTTGGTCTGGCGGGTCAAGCTCTTCTAGGCCAGGGTTTTTACAAGTTGGCAGGTCCAGGAAACTCTCGACTCAACTTTGGGCTTTGTCTTGTATAGTACTACTAGCGAATGCCCGTGCCTGAAGGCACGGCTCGAATATTCAGCACACTCGTGAAATTTGTATTTTAGATTTTAGAATTAATTTCTACATTGAAATCTAGCGGATGCCCATGCCTTCGGGCACGGTTCGAACACTTCAGAATTCGTATGGGTTCATGTGTGATCACAAAACGAAATAAAATTTGGTCACAAAAAAGAGCGAAAAAAATGAAGAGTCTCATGGCATTCTCCCTAAATGGATATAAATGCCTATCATTTTCATGATACACCTAAGTGTACCATAGCATTCTCCCTAAATGGATATAAATCTTCGCACCAATAACTTACTCTGCCCTTCTCTGATTGCAGCCATATATGTCATGGTCCGTGGACCTGACTTGTGAGTAATAACACAATTGCTAGTAAAATGATAGAAACGACATATCTTTGTGTTAAACTAAAGCCATCAAACCAATAGCATATCAAAAAAGAAAAGCTCACACTTCATTGAAGAAACTAGTAGGAAACTTCCACAGTGCCTTTGGAATGCCAATGTTTTCCTCGACTATCCCTAACATGTAAATAAAACTTATTCTAACAACAGAGACAAAGCTCCAACCCATGGCACCAAAGTCACTCAAACCAAAAAGGAGAATACAAATTAGATCAGTGTAAGTCAAGGAGAGAGAGCCAATATAATGAAATACAGTTTGCCACGATTTCTATTTCTTAAATGATTTTTGGTTACCATTTTCTGATAACCATTGATTGTAAAGAGTATATAGATTGAAAAATCTGCTTAGAAGAGAAGTTCGTATGACTTGAAGGATTATAAGATCAATTAATATAGCATTTGAACACTGAAAGAGAATGGGCACAAATTAATCGGGGTTGGTAAGAATGTGGGCGAAAGATCAACTTCTACTTACATTGATGAAGTAGCAGTAGGCCGGCCAAATTTAATGATCTCAGGGCCTCGGAGACAAATAATACTCCCTCCGTCCCTTTTTAAGTGTCCTGCTTCGTAACTCCAACTTATTAAACAGACATCATCATTATACCTTTTACATTAACTTTTTCCTCCACTTTCCCTCCTTACCCATCATCATTACACTTTTACTCACTTACTTTTCAAAATGGAATATACTTTTAAGGACAAAATAGACAATTCATCAATTTTTACCCACTAACTTTACAAAATGGACACTTATTAAGGGACAGCCCAAAATGGAATACCGGACTATAAATAAGGGACGGAGGGAGTAACAATGAAAACACCAAACTAACTCTCGATCTCACGTGTCAATACAAACACCTATAAGAACGAAGTCCACAATTCTCAGATTGAAAAAATAATAATCTTGGCCATTGTGTGAACCTATAGATGATTACAAATGTTTTGATATACCCACAATTTTGTGACTTCCATGCCAAAATCAACGAATAACAATCAAGAGAATGTATGAAGTTCAAACGCGGTATAAGGTGCAAAATCAAAGACACCCGAACTACATTACTTATCCTAAAACTAAACCCTAATTGAATAAGTGCCTATGTAGCCTGAATACGATGACATTGGCTTCCTGCTAATCACATATCAGAAGTTCCTTGGCAGAAGTCACTCTCTAGATAGAGAAACATTTTTAAACCAAATTTTTATAACTTTGCATGTCAAACTCCCACACTGAAAGATAAACCCAATTGAAACAAATAGTGACCGCCAATTCTAATTGCTCAACCTCAGACAATTAAGAAATCCATCTACCAACCCAAAAAGGGTATTCTAGCAATTGATTGCGTTGCTATCCAGAGAAATTTTCAAATAGAAAGTCTCTTCTAAACTCAGCAAAAATAATTTGAAAATTCAACATAAAGACATTTTTGTACACGAACCTGAATGATAAACTATTTTCATACACAGATTTAAATGAGAACCGGAAGACTAATTACGTTAAAGGGATGGGAAAAAAGTACAGGTTTCTTGAACAATTTTTCATTAGAATCCAAACCACTGTTAAATACAAAGATTTTTGGAACCCAAGTTCTATATCATGGACTTCTTTTCACATATTAGAACACATATGGAAACGTACCCTTCCCTTGTAGTTCCTTGCTCATCATCTGGCACAATATCGACTCGGCTTAAAAAATAGACCCTTCCCTCGTAAAGATGTTCTCTAAAATAGTCTATTCTTTGGGCCATACAATGGCATCCATAGTATCATCCTACAAAGAAAAAGTAAAAATATTACACACATTCAAATATCATCATAATTAATATTCATTAATCATTTAATAAACTGCTAAAGCACTTGTTCGTCAAGTAAAACCAATCTGAGCATCATATAGGGTAAAAGTAGATTAATCACTTGAACGATCTTTATTAATCGAACTTTGACTTTCCATTTATATCCATTAGGATGAAAATCAGCGAAAGGAGGATAAGGGACCGTTATATCACCAAACAAAGTAATATGGAGATAAACATATTGACATTTTGCAAATTATGAAAGACACGTGGGTACTTATGATCAGGAGTGCTTACCAGTTGTGCAGTTCACATTGACATTTGACACTTCAATTACTCTTTGAGCATTCCTTTGCGACTAGACTATTTCAGGTGCCACCTGCATGTCAATTGTTTCACCTATGTGCAAAGCAATTTGAATGTGATTATTTAGGATCCCATTATATATTTCAAATTTTGAATAAAAAATGAATATATTTTCAAACAGTATTTGTTTTTGTATTAGAGCCTAGTAACAAAAAAACTCCACTCCATGTCATTATTTCTACAAATGTATACCATTTGGTAGGTCAAATTCTAACAGTTTTCTCTTCATTAACTTATTAAGCATTCTCATGCAAGCAAACCCTTTCAGACACGTGAGGCACATTTTTTTTTTCCATCTATGTCCATAAACATAAAAAAGCTTTGTGTTGTTAGCAAAATTAAAAGCCCAAGTTACCAACATTTTCAAGTCGTTCTATATCTATGAACATGAGAAACTCCGTAAGAAGCTTCGTGTTGTTAGCTAAAGGCGTAGATTACCAATTGGTGGGGGGCCAATCTCCATTTTTTTCTCTTCATTTGCTTCTTGAGTATTCTCATGCAGGCAAACTCTTCCTTCATCTGTACGTATAAACAAAAGAAACTCAGTATTGTTAGCAGATTGAAATCAATTGAGAGATAGACCTAACATATTTATATGGTAAATTTAGTATTTGTAATTAGAAGGCTTACGATCGTAACTTTTCATATTCTGCTCCTCAACTGTTACTTGAGCATCCTCATGCGTCTCGACTATTTCGGTCACTGAAAAAGATGATGGAGGAAAAATTATCAAAGTGGCGCACGTATTGGAGAAAGAGAGGTTAGCACTTGTCACATGCACTGCCATGAGTATTTTTAACGGCATTAGAGGAAAGTGAGTTATTAAGAATGTTTTTGTCTGCTTAGCACACATGGTTCAAATGGGAAGGAATTCATAAAGGATATGCGTACAGATGAAGAGTGAATCCGTGAATGAGAAGGTAAAGATAGAACTTACCTCACTATTGGTGTCTCAGTGATGTCTGCATGCATGAGAACTGAAAAAAATTATTGAAGTAGCACATCAGAATAGAACTTACCTCACTATTGGTGTGTCTCAGTGATGTCTGTGATGGTCCTTATGGTTCAGAATCAGAAGTTGAAATCAAGCAGAAGACAAACAAACTTTCGGCAGTAGACAAACAATAAGAGGTTTCCTTTAATTCTTATCCCAAAATCTCGACAATAATTCCTTATAGAAGAGATATAAACAAATGCAAAAAGGAAAGTACGAATAGAAGGCCAAAAACTTTAAACCGAAAGTATGAATAATTCCTTTATAATTCTGCCAACTCATAACTCGATCGTAACTCTTCAAATGCAAAAAGGAAAGTAGACCATGTTTTGGATTATCCTAGACCACGTTTGTGGCATTATAGAAGTTATAAATCTGCATATAGAATCAAATCCATACGAACATTTAAAGGCAACTGTTACTTGATTTTTAACGGCACTACTTGATTTTTAAATCCGTGATTTCGGGAAATTAGAAGTGTGATAAATATTTGTACAATCCTTTCCAAATTTATCATTTAAATGTTCCCCGTGGTTTCAGGAAATTAGAAGTGTGTTAAATATTTATACAATTATTTCCAAATATATTTTTAGCCCTACTACATGTACATCGACGTATCTCAACCGTTCAAAAAATATACGGATTTGAAGACATCTTTCCCATATTATTTAGATGTGATTTCGGAAAAATCTTAGAAGTAGCCAAAAATGTAGAAGTATGATATAGATGTGATTTCGGAAAAATCTTAGAAGTAGCCGAAAAGTTAGAAGTTTGATAAAAAAAAAAAATGTATCTTTATGTGATTTCGGAAAAATCTTCCCGTGATTTCGGGAAAAAAACATATTTGTTACCATACTTGTAGCCGCAAATGTAGAAGTATGATAAATCTTCTTGCTTTGATTTCGGAAACATTTTGCTGTGATTTCGGAAAAGTAGGAGTATCCTTTCCGGATATACTTCTAGCCCTACTACGCATAGATCTTAGCCGTTTAAAAAATGTGTACCAATCTAATGGTTGAAAATATACGGATTCAAATACCACCCTGTCATATTATATAGATTACAAAAAATATTTGGGTAAAAGTTATAGTATTTTTAACTTTTCTGATTTTTTTGTCGAAACGAACCAATAATCTATGAAAGTTTGACGTAGCAAATTTTTTTTTTTGAATAAAAACAAAACAAAAGGGCAAGTTGGCTTTTTAAGGGAGTCGGCTTCTCTTCAAATCTGCTGCAAAGAGTCCCTACAGTTGTATCATAGCCGTTCATCTTTACATTCAATGGTCCATATTTTTAAAAAAAACTTTGGGGGGGAAAGAATTGTTTTTTTTAATCTCGACTGTTAAAAACACTATCCAACGGTTGCGACATCTTGACCCGCACCTATGCCAGACAAGCCAAATTCTTTTTAAGAGGAATGGGGCTTATGTCTACAGCCACATTCTTCAACCTTTCTTCCCCATTTTCCCTTCCATTTTTTCATTTCATTGTAGGTAGAGAGACTTCTGAAAGTTCAATTCCTCCTCTCTCTCTCTCTCTCTCTCTCTCCAAAAGGTAATATATATTTTTCCTACTCAAGCTCAATCTCAATTTCAAAACTCAAGCTCCATTCTGTTCAAGTGCAAGCTCAATCTCTCACCATCTTAGAAGATGATCAAGAGGTTGGCTTAGTGGTCAAGCTCAATCTCAGCTTGCGTGGTGTACCTGAATAGGAAGATTATTCAATTATCTATATAATCGTCGAAGTTTGCGTTGCTCTCTTCCGTCCGTCTCCTACTTGGCGGGGCAGCAAAAAAGGTTTCCCTTCATTCGAACAATGAACCCCATTCATTTCTCTTTAGGAGATGGCTTCACCACTTCCTTTTGGTTGGGTAATTAGGCTGGGGAAGGCTCTCTCCAGAGCAGAATTGTAGGTCCTCTCCAATGCAATGAGGATGACTTTCCTCCTGATTTACTTAGTATCAAGTGTACCAATGTCCAATGGTTTAATTACAGACCGGACCGGCACATCTGGAACCTCACGAGCCGTTGCTTGCAAACACCTCCCCAAACCCCAACCATACCCCTCCCTTCACGGCCTGGGGTGGGTTTGGCATCTCCCATGTTCTCCTCGGATCCAACATTTTTTTCTGGTTGGTTTCACAAGGGCGTCTTCTCACAAAAGCCAATCTTCATCACCCACGTATAACCCCCACCGATCACTGTGATTGCCCCCGCAATGGATATTTGGAGGGCTGTGGGGATCCATCACCCACACAATGCCTCTGAGATTCACTTGTGGATCGACACCCTCCGTCACCTTCCTGATAAACACTCCTCCAGTTTTCCTTGGTCCATCGTTAGCCTTTTTACTTGCTCGCACATTTGGAATAACAGAACTAAAGTCTTGTTTGTGCCTAATACCAACTCAACCGCTAACCAACCTTGTCAAGTGACGAAATTGATTTTGGGCAATTCTATCGAGTTGTTCTTCGTTGTCCATAATCAGCACCTCAAAAGGAAAGATACGATGTTAGTGGGCTGGTCTCCCCACCTTGGAGCATTCATAAGCTCAACACGGATGGCTCCCTTAATGGCTTAACGGAGAGCATCTATGGGTGGTCTTATCCGAGATCACAAAGGGCAGTGGGTCACGGGATTCCACAGGGATATGAAAGCAACTTCAAGTGCAATGGTGGAACTTTGGGCCTTAAGAGATGGATTGAATCTGACACTCACGAAAAATATCAAACAATTGGTTGTCGAACCAGATGCTTTGGTTGTGTCCGGCACAATAGTAACATCATCTTTAAGTGCAGGTCCCTACTGGAACAATTTGAAGTCTTAACTATCAAGCATGTTGGCCAGGAGGCGAACAAATGCGCTGATGCTCTCGCCAAGGATGACCCGATCTCGGTTGGAGATTTTTATGTTTATCTTTATGTTCCTAGTTGTGATATCAATTTACTGAATGAAGACTCGATCTATATAGGGGTTACATCCCCAAGATTTGTATCGGTTTAATTCCTTTTAATTACCTAAAAGAAAAGAGAAAAAGAGGATACAACGATGAAAAGGTAAGCAAATTGCCGTAATTAAAAAGTCATGATTTGGTAGAGATGATTGAAATGCAATCTAGTATGTTCCTGTGTGTATTATACCTTCATGGCCTATAATATAGACATCTATTATCTTGTTGCGTCACTAACTTCACCAATTCTACCTAGAACTCTATCAAAACTGAATCCCCAAAGGATCTACCTAGCTACGAGATAACTGGATTGACGTCTGTGCAAAGATCCCCATCTTTTTAGCCTTGTGGACGAAACTGAAGAATGGAACAACATGTATGTTACCTCAGTAGATTAGAGATGAAACTGAGTAGGCCAGGAAATTTTAGTAGTTTCAGGCCTGACCTGCAATGCAAACTGCCAAGAAACAATTGGAGCATCGTACAAGTCAATTACAAGATTAGTTGAGATAATTTGTATGCATTCTGTTTGAAACAGGTAGAGACGCGTGTCATAGGGTGTGCTGTTTAAAAGTTAAAACCTATCTCCCATTTGAACTCTGTTTAGATGATTAATAGAAAGACACAAACGGAGGTGCAGAGGCTGGGAGTTGGCATATAGCATTGTTTGCGGACAGGTTTCCTAGGAGATCATAGTTCTAGGAATTATAGGAATTTATCGTAAACATGACATCAACTAAGGTTTAAAATTGTAAGCGAAAAAGACATTAGTTTGGGGTGTACTCGGCAAATTTAGAAGCTATCCCACTGGGGTTCACAACTGTAAAATACAGGTAGATTAAACATACAAGAAAAAGTTTTCCCTCTAAAATTATTGCACAAAAATATAAAGTAGAATTAATGAATAATGTTAGCAGTGAGAATTTTAATCATTCGAGTAAATCACAAACACCCAATGCGTCAGCTACAGACATAAGCCACCATACAGGCCTGCCCAGTTAGTCATGTTCTACATTGTCAGACAGAATTTGTGATGAATCCAACTAGCAATATGTTCACTTAAACCTTGTTTCATATGATCAATAATCACAGTGAACACCATCTTTCCTGTTACCAGCACAATAAGCGACATCGTTGGCATGCCGAGTTCATCCAAGAATTTACTTTTGTACAAACATGTTCACGTATTGTCTAACACAGATGCCCAAAAGACACAGCAAATGAAAGAAGACCCCAAGATATAATGCCCTCTCTATAAGTCCTGAGACCAAGTATCAACAACCACCAACAATTCTCTCAATTGCTATTTTCATCATGAAGAGAACCTGCATATGAAAATGCATTTATCAGTTTATTCGATACAACAAATGCAACTCAAAAGTTCCCGTTTGATGCTAATTCATAAGATAAGCCCCGATGTTGAGCAAGTTGGATCCACATGCATCAGGATCCACATTTTATCGTTAGGTGGCAACTATAAACAATGCGGCAACATTTCACTGAGTAGTGGTGGGCACTACCTTTTCACCATCCAACAGTTATTTAACACCTCAATGACTTTCAATGTGCAAAGCACTTTCCTCACCAAAATCAACAACAAAGTAAACAAAGCTCAACATTCAAGAGTGTTAGTTTCTCTATAGGTTTGATACATGTTTCCTTCCCTATGCATAGGGTGATATATTGTTGTTAGTATGCAGTGTTGTGTTTAGAATGGGCTAGCAAAGAACACTGTGTTAGTCTCGGGGTGGTAAGTTGATATCAAAATGGCACTTGTCATACTCTTTGAGCTGGTAATCTATTATGCCTAGTCGTTTCATTTTGTTATGGGGTAGAAGGAGCACTAGTTTCATCTATTATTGTACTTTTTCACGTGGCAGCTTGAGCTAAATCATATCTGCTTCTCAGATCTCGCTCTTATATTTTATCTAGTATATTTCCCGTTTCAACAGGTGATTGGAATGGTTTCAACTAACCGTTCTTCAGGCTTCAATATAACTACAGTGTATCTTTTTGTATAGGGGAAAGGAAGCATTTTCCACAATGCAGAATTTGCAACTTTGACGCTTATAGACCCTGCACAATTCTTCTCAATCACCTGCACAACAATTAAAGGGTGATCTAGCTAAAAAAAACAAGTATACCCCTCAACTTTTATCCTCCTAGCTGAGTGTAAACGAAGCCTATTAAAAACATAGCACAGCCCTAACCTCATAGGCACCATCAAGATCTCCACAATAGTGCCTTGACATGTAAGAACATAAAATTTCTTTGCAACAGCCTTCGCTAGTCTACAAAAATAGATATATCAGCACGATAAAATAAAATATGGATTACCATAGTACCATATATGAACCTATGAAATACCTTATCCATTGCACTCGAATTGACTAGAAATGAGACATCCCGCTTGGTGGGTCCATCATTCTAAAGCTGTCTAATCACATCTGAGTAACATTGGGGTAAAGATTTTGCCAGTCTATGTGCTATTTTGGGGTAAACATTAATGTGTTAGTATTAATTGAATTCATGTTGTGGTTGAAACGGTCTCGAATGTCATTGGTTTTTTTTGGGTGTGTGATCAAGCTTTGTTTGCAGTGTGCCTTAGGCACGCGTCATCCGCTAGTTCTAAACATAAGAGACGTATTTTTTCAGGGAAATTTTGCGACAAGTTGACAGTCTAAAGGGTTGGGCCCAAAGAGTTTCATTTATCAAATGGACTACGAGTGTGTTGCAAAACGGCGGATTGAGTAGTGATTGGGTATGTATTTCCAACTCTTCAATTGACATGTAAAAATAAGAGAACTCACTTATGATCATTTCATTACCAAAAAGTATCCCTTCTTTTATGGACAATAGACTACTGTGGTATAAGGCTACCAAGAACTAATGTACATTTACAAATTGTACAATTTAAAATTCTGAAAGCAGACAAACATATAAGCTTGATTTTTGCGCGGCAAGTTATAGAATGTTTGTTAGTTATCTAGAAATATTTCCTAGACAAATATGCAATTAGGTAACATAGCATTGGAAGTGATTAGAATATTTTTTACATTAGATATTGCTTGTACTCTTGATTTAAAAGTCTACAAAATTGTAATGTAGAGTCTGTTAGATAAAAATACAGACCGGGGAATCATTTAAGATAAAGAACCACCTACAATGGTAGTTTCTTACCTCTTTATGATATTTCTAATATATTGTAATTGAAGATTTTTATTTTTTTTTGTGGGTACTTCCGTAATCATAGAATGAATCTTATTATGATTGTTATACCTCTATCAACAGGTTTACTTGAAACGTTTTTCTTATAGTGGCTTATCTGAAGTAGATGAGAATGACTACTTATCTTGCTCAATGGGAAGTGAAATTGTCGATATGAGCGGCATTTGTGGCTTTCAAATTAATGTACTTTACAAGGAACACGTAAAGTTTTAGACAAACATTGGAGATTACATGAGATCTTTCAGAGCTGAATTTCCTGCTACGTGTATTGGAGTTGCATTTCACGTTTTTGGACCTTTTTCCTGTCCCCTGTTTATTTTTATCAATTAACTAGCAACTATAGCACAACGTATTGTTAACTCTTCTTTTTTTAATTCATGTAAATATACCAATAAGATATCGGGAACACCCATATGACATCATTTTGTTATCAGAAAATCCTAACCACAGCCAAATTTCACCTCCCGAGTACATCACTGTGGCTGAACCTCATGATGCTCCTTGGAAAATCAAAAGGCATCACTTTAAGATATCCATGGGTAAGATGAAAAATTAGTTCAGAGCGCTTAGGTATCCCACCCTGAATTGCATGAAAAAGAAAGACTATCAATCCCCTACTTCATATCCAAGGAACCACAACAAAGCCTCTTATTTAAGAGTAAACAAACTAGCCAACTGACGCATTAACTCTTTTACAATATCATTATCAATGTAGCCAACTAACACCAGAACAAAACTTGAAGGATCCCTAAAAGAATTGTTGTAATATTGACAAGCTCTAAAGACCTCCGGAATTTAAATCCAAGAAAAGCATGTCAATATTACAACAATTCTTTCAAGGATCCTTCAAGTTTTGTTCTGGTCTTAGTTGACAACATTGATTATTATGCCGCAAAAGAGTTCATGCATCATTTGGCTAGTTTGTTTACTCTTAAATAAAAGGCTTTGTTGTGGTTCATTGGATATGAAATAAGGGATTGACATAGTCTTTTTCTTTTTCACGCATTTCAGGGTGGGACACCTAAGCCCTCTGAACCAATTTTTCATTTTACCCATGGAAAATCTTAAAGCAATGCCTTTTGATTTTCCAAACAGCCTCATAAGGTTCTGAAATTTTAAATGATTTACTCGGGAAGAGAGATTTTGCTGTGGTTAGGATTTTCTAATTTCGAAATGATGTTACATTATGGGTGTCCCAATATCTTATTGTTATGCTTACATAAATAAAAAAGGGTCAACAATTCGCCGTGCTATAACTGCTAGTTAATTGATTAAAATAAACAGGGGATAGGAAAGAGGCCCAAACCTGGAATGCAACTCCAATGCACATAGCACAAAATTCAGCTCCGAAAGATCTCATATACTCTCCAATGTTTGTCCAAAACTTTACATGTTTCTTGTAAAGTACATTAATTTGAGAGCCAAAAATGCCGCTCATATAGGCAATTTCACTTCTCATTGCGCAAGATAAGTAGTCGTTAACATCTACATTAGATAAGCCACCATAAGAAAAACCTCTCAACTAAACCAGTTAAGAGAAGTAAAACAATCATAACAAGATCCATCCCATCATTATGGAATACTCACACAAAAATAATGATCAATTACAAGATATTAAAAACATCATAAAGAGGAAAGAAACCACCATTGTAGGTGGTTCTTTATCCTAAATGATTCTTTGGTCTATATTTTTATCTAACAGACCCTACGTTACAATTTTGGAGACTTTATAGATCAAGAGTAGAAGCAGTATCCCATGTAAAACACGTTCTAACCATTTCCAATGCTATGTTACCTAATTGCAGATTTGTCTACCAATATATTTCTATAATAAGTAAAAAACATTTTATAAACTTGCCACCCCAAAATTGAGAAATCAAGCTTACATGTTTATTTGCTTTTAGAATTTTAAATTGTACAATTTGTAAATGTACAATCGTTCTTGGTGGCCTTATGCCATAGTAGTCTGCTGTCCGTAAAAGAAGATATACTTTTTACTAATGAAATGATCATGGGTGAGTTCTCTTATCTGTACGTGCCAGTTGAAGAGTTATAAATACATACCCAATCAACACTCAATCCACCGTTTTGCAACACACTCGTAGTCCATTTGATAAATGAAACTCTCTGTCCCAACCTTTAGACTGTCAACCTGCCGCAAAATTTCTCTGAAGAAATACATAACATGTTTAGAATAGCGGATGACCTGTCAAACAAATCCTGTTAATCCATGGACCAACCCCATCATCTCCACCACGTAGGAACAATGAGATCACACCCCAAAGACGCCTTCGGCATCTAGGGGTCACGGACTGAACATAGAACCCTGCTCAATAAGGGTCTTATGAGATCCACAATGCCATGATTGTATGGCCGAAGGAATAGAGTACGATTCAACCTTCGTTCTAATTAATACTAACACATTAATGTTTACAAAGGCCCTATACCCCTTTTAGAGCTAATGTATTCATAAAATCTAGGGCTTGTATTCCATGAAGGCCTTTAAAGTTCTTATCGAAAATAGCACATAGACCAGCATATGGATTACTGCTACAAATTCTGCATTGCTACAAATTCTGTATCGTAGTAGATTTTTTTTTTCTATAAAACCGACTGATGAAGGATTGTTATCTGTAACGACCATTTAAATTTATCATAGTGACATAAAAACACCCTAAAGTGCTTAGTGTTGTACACTTTAAACAGACCTTATGTTGTGGAAACTTGATAGATATGTGAAGGAATCTTTATAGATGGAATCAAATAAATGATGAATGCTTTGGAGAGAAACTTACAAACAAATGAAGTGAACGACATAAATCAGATACATGTAGATGCTGCAGAGCGTACCAGAAAGCCTAAATAGTACTACCATGTATATAGCCCCAAAGTGAATCAGATTTATGAGAACTCTAGAATTCAAGAAGCTGAATAAAAGGGGAAAATTAGAGATCTTACATCTGCGAAACTTGATTGTGGAGTAGATTTCCCACATCTGAGGTAGAAAGAGGTAGAGATATAGTTAGAGAAAGAGTTTAAGGGAAAAAATTTTGATAACCAAGCAAGAGGTTGTGGAAATTGTTTTCCCAAGTTTCGGTAGACCCACTTTTTGATTTTTACTTTCAATAAATTGGTTTCTTAAGCCCACTTTAGAGACAATTCGAAACCCATTTTGAACAGGAGGTCAAGAGAGATTACCAGTGAATCAGCAATCAAGGCGTTGACAATCTTCATTCGTCAAAGTTCAAACTAAGGAGGGGATGAGAGAGGGAGAGAGAGGGGGGAGAGAAGCCTGATAATTTGAGAGGAAGAGGAAAGATAGAAAATGAGATGATGGGAGGGTCCGAGTTTCAAAGCCATTGTTTAAATTTTGATCTGAGAAAAAGTTTGACACATACCCATTTTTTGGGGAGTACGTTCAATGGCTGAGAAAGCTTGCTTGTCGTTGGATCTGCTCCTATTAGACCAGGATCGGATATTTACTGAATTGCCATCCTAAAGTTAGTTTGTGAGAGGGACATTTTTGAACCATTAAATTGTGTAGAATGAAGGGTTGGGATCGGAAGAAAAAGAATATTCTTTTAGATACCTCCTTTGTATTGTTATATGGTTATGAATGAAATGCAAAGAAAAAGCCTAGAAAATTTGGATTCCCAAGTTTAAGGGAAGTATACCCTGGAGTTATTTGTGCGGGATGATATATTCTCTCCTCTTTCTTGAACTCACGACGTCCTGCTTTCTCAAGAGCATTGATCTTTTGAACTATCTCTTCAAGATCTTTAATGGTTGCAGAAAGAATTGTGCTCAACCGTCGTCATACAACAGTTCGAAGTTGTTTGGAGGTGTAAAGAAAAGCTCGAAACCTCTGTAGCAGATATTTCTTCGAAGATAAAGAATAAAAAGAATTAATGAAAAGTATACAAATTCATTAGAGTGCTTTAAAGTTGGACTAAAAGGTAGATGCCAAAGCTTACAGGGAATTAATGCTTTTTGCAGTTGTGTTGCATAATCCATATTAATGATCAGAGAGCCAGCCAAAAAATGCTGCAACACAAACAAAAAGGCAGTTCAAAATCCACAATAGTGACAACAATTGCTGTAAGGGACAAAAATCATTAACTTATTTTTATCGGCTAAGAAGAGATTGTATTAGATATTTAGATTAAGAGCCAATGGGACACAACCCGAGTACAACAATTGGGAAAAGGAAAACAAAACTCAATACAAAAACGAACCAGCATCACGAACCTAAGACAAACCTCTTCGCATAAACTACAGAAGGAAGAAACTATTTTTTTTGCTCAACGAAGAAAGAATTCATTAAGATTAGAACGAAGATACAAAGAAAAACAGGAGAAATAAGACCCGCTAGTTGGCAAGGAACCAACCCGAAGATAAAGATAACAACAGAAAATCAAAGATTACACCATAAGTCACGACAAAACGCAAACGGATAGCCACTCAGCCCCAAGCAGCAACTTTAGCAGAAGAAGAGTACATCAAGATACAGCAGGCACCATCACCAAGCAAATGCAATAGCATGACCCCAAACCTATCCACAGCAAATGCAAAAACAGAAGAAATCATCTGCAACTGCAGATTGGATAATGACCAAGCCTCAAGGCCAGCCCAAGACCAACATCAACCTTAGCAGAACCAAAACCCCGTACTTCAAACAATACCAGCAGAACCACTTAAAAGTACTTGGACATCAAAAACTACAGTACACAGCCAACAAAGAAACTTGAGCACCAAAGCAAACCAACTTCATGACATAAAACTTCAACGAAACAGAACCAACCCTCATGAGAAGCCCAAAAACTACCCCAGAAAACTCTGCTAAAAACCAAAAAAAAAAAAAAAAAAACAATAGAACAAGAACAAGATACTCCCAAACAAGCACAGCAGCATCAACAACAGTCAAAGCCATCAAGGAAAGCATAACCCCTGCAGAATCACTGAATCCCATAGCCAAAAACGACAAACCCAGACCAGCTATGATGAATGCAGTCAGCATTGA
The DNA here is from genome assembly GCA_014282245.1 of Rhododendron simsii. Taxonomy (NCBI): domain Eukaryota; kingdom Viridiplantae; phylum Streptophyta; class Magnoliopsida; order Ericales; family Ericaceae; genus Rhododendron; species Rhododendron simsii. The sequence goes on along the minus strand of CM024961.1, from coordinate 3,229,008 downwards.
GCCTAAAAACCACACAAACACAATTACGCCACACAAAAACAGACAATGCACATATGCATCACACCCCCAAACAACACACATGCAACACACACACACTCACACCCCATCTTAGACTTAGAACCAAGGACATCCTCGGACAACGAACTTAGATCAAGGACTAGAAAGCACCCCAGATCAAACCAGAGCAGAAACTAGATATGGTTCAATGACAACTTTTTGATCACCAACGTATTCCCACCTACCTTCTGGCGCCAAGGGAAAGTTTTCGCTCCAAACATTACCAACAGCGACAAAACGTCCGGTTGTCAGCCAAGGTAACCATACCGTGGCAAGACTAGTTTAGTCACCAAATTACAACTGTAAGGCAAGTAAATTTACTTTGGTCGGGGAATTTGGTCACCGAAGGTGTAATTTCTTGTAGTGGTGTGTGTGTGTGTGTTTGGGGGAAGCTACTGGAAGAATAAGCGTGAAGATGAAGGGAAAAAATGAATACAGGACGAGAAAAGCCAAGCATCTTTGACTATATAAGTACATAAAGTTACAAAGGAATGAATGCTAAGAAAATTTTGGGAATGACAATCAATACCAATGTTTAAGATTGAGGTAAAAAATCAGGAATCGTTGACAAGGAATAAATTCTGGTTATAGATGCTTGATGTAAAAGACAGCTATTTAGAAAATAATTGAAGAAGCTCATCAGAAAAAGGTGAACTAAGCATGTGTACGATCAAGAATTTTGTTTTAGCAATTTCTAAACAATATATTTATATGCTAGAAGAGTGTAAATTAAAAATCTATTCTAAATCCACATTTCAGTATATTACTCCGATGTCTTTAAAGATACCAAAAGGTGAACGTGCATCTTCCATTAACTAATGGAGTTGCACTGCTTCACCGGATCTCCAAACAAAATTAACCCCTCTCATTCTCCTTGTCACCCACACCCCTTCCTTCGTCGACTCCCAGATCCAGTGGCAGAGCCAATAAATGAAATTGGAGGGGGCAGAACTATGAAAGAATTTTTTGTTCGGGCTCTATGGACTAGCATTTATTAATTATTATAGCTATCGACTATCGTATTACTACGAAAGAATGAAGTTTGAACTTAACTAAAGTTTATGCTTCCTGAAAGCAAAAGTTGGCATTCAAAACTGTAGTTAGCTGACCAATAAAATGTCTGGTGTTCAAAGCTTACCCAATAATTAATTGATATGCACGAAATATAAAACTTACGTTAATAAGAAATATTAGTCCATAAGTACAAGAAGGTAATTTAGGTAAATATGAATTTGGGGCCAGGCCGCAAGAGGGAAAGTTCTTGTGAATCTCCTAGTCCCAACGCGGATAGCCTGCCCTCGAGCTTATTAGGGGAGGAGTATTATCGGGATGCACGTAAACTGGACCTGGCTGCCCTTACGTTAACCCAAAAAAAAAAATATATATATATATATACACACGCACCCCACGAAGCATCGAAGAAAACTATTTCCCAAAAAAGAGGGGGGCAGGGGGGACCTTACTAGCTCCGCGGTTGCCCGGATCTTCAAAACCGAGTCCGTTTCCCTCTCCGCCTCCACCCCTAATCGTCGGCCTCGATGTTTGAGTGACGACCTACACACCCCTCACCACAAAAGCCCCACCGCCGCCGCCATACTTCGACTCATCTTCCAATTTCATCTATTCATAGAATTTACTTTGAGAACAACAAAATAATAAATGGAAACCCCGCATTCACTCACTTTCCCTTCCCGTCCCCTCCCCCTGTTCTGTTACACTCTCTAAACCCCTCTCATTCTCCTCGTCACCCTCACCCCTTCATTCATCTAGTCCCCCTACGTTCCACAATCCCTCGTTATTTACCTCCCAAACCCCGCCTACACCTCCATCGGCTTTTGGTATCGACACTCTTCTTTCTAGAGCTTTTAACCATTTCTCTGCCCTTTCTCTTCTTTCTAGAGCTTTTGACCCTTTCCTTCTTTCTAGAGCTTTTCACCTTTTCCTGTTTTTCTCACCCTTTGCCCTAGAAACAAAAACAAAAGAAGATAGAAGTTGTAGAATTAAATGGTATAACCCTCTTATTTTCTCCCTTTTTTCTTTCTTGCTGTCTTCCATTTTTTTCAAATTCCAAACAAAGTTTGTTTCCAGAAAGAATACCCACTTCAACATTTGTTTTAGTCCGTAATTACTTTCCGCTAAGGGATTTTTGGAGTGTTCCGGATTCTTTAAAAAGAAACTTTTAGAAAAAGAATGTAATTTCAAGCTCAAAAATAATACATTTATGCAAATAATTTTCCCATCAATATGAATTTTGTTTGATAGATCTCATTGAGATTTTTTAAACAATGCGAAAAAAATTAAAAAATTAAGAAGAAGCCGAAAAATCTTAGCAGAACTTAGCCTTAATTAAGTAAGCTATAATAATGCTCAAAAGAAAAAATTATTAATTAGCCCTACGGATTGATTCTTTTTTACATCAAGCAAAAAGAAGAGAAAACAAAAAGAGAACCATTTTTAGGGGTATTAACTGAGAGCTTATTTTTACTTCTACTTCTATGATATGGGTGACGAATTTAGTTTTTGGAATTACGATTTAAATTAATTTATGAGAGGGGCAGAATAATATGTACAGAATAGCAATATAAAAGTAGATTACTGCTTAGAATTATAGAATAGCAATATAAAAAATGATTGAGAGTGGCAACAGATTACTGCTTAGAATTACAGATAGAATAGCAACATAAAATAGAATTTCACTTTCCATTTTCGCCTAGGGTTCATTGTCTCTGCTTATTAGTTTTTGTGGAAATCTTGTCTGGTCCATATGTTTTATTTCTTGAGTGGGAGGAAGCTGAACACCCTAATTTTTTATTTTTTTGGAATTTAGTAGTGGAAATTTTAGATTACGTTTCACCGATACACCTCCACTTCGATGTTTTATATAAATAATCCGAGTTGTTCATTAATTTTAAAATTATGAAAAGGAGTGATTTGTCTCAAAATATATTTTAAAAATCCTATAAGCCATTCAATTTTCTAGGCAACTATGCTCATGGGCGATTCAATCAAACTAATTTTTTTATTTGAATTATTAATCGATATGTTTCAGAAGTTAAACGTTTCGATCGAATCATTAATTTCCTTCAATTGTTTGGTTTTCTAGGAAAAAAGGAGAGTTTAAAATTTCTTCTTTATTGTTTCCCTTCTTTTCCATTTCCTTCCCCAAGTTCCAAATAAAACTTTAAATTTTCTAAAATTTTCTCCTCCTTCCCACTTATTTGCTCAAGTTCCAAATAGCGCGTGTGTGAAAACCCCAAAGTGTTAAAAAGCATGCTTAAAAATTATCGCACGCACAAAAGCGTGATTACAAAAAAAACAAACTTATGTCACGAAGAATGTGAAATTTGTGTGCTAGTGTGTGTCACTAGCATCATTATTGGTGGATCGAATATGGATACAGAAGGTCAAGCTTCTGTCCAGTATTCTTTACTGTCTAGTTCCGGCCAGTCTGCCATTTTCTGTCGAACATTGATTTTGTTCAATGATCGAATTCATCCATATTTTAGATCTCGTCGAGATGCATAACCATGCCCGAAAATTATGTCTATCGAATATCATTTAATGTACGATCGGAATACATTTATTTTGGACAAATGGATGAGACGGGTTCCAATCCAGTGGGTATGTATTTTTTTCAAAATAGTCGGATTCTGATCTTGAATTGAAAGATATCCAATGGACATGATTTTTGATAGGGAGATGAGTCTCAACGACATCTATAATATGAATGGATCCAATCATTGAACGAAATCAATGTTCACCGAAAAATGGCCGACTGGTTGGAACTGGATGGTAAAGAATATCGGACAGGAGATTGACCCACAGAGGGTACCCACAGAACTGACCCATGCGGTGGCCCCCGATCCGAGACGCTAATTTTATAAAAAATAAAATTTGAGTAAATTACACTAAGCCCCCTCAACTAACCCACATTTTCACTTAACCTCCTCAGACTATAAAATTTAACATTGTGCATCCTCTAACTATCCATAGTTGACACTTAACACCCTTTTGTTAGGTCTCCGTAGAAAAAATGCACCGACGGCAGTCTCCGATCACCTGACAACCGATTCGAGCCATCCAAAATTTTTTTTTAAAAAAACCGAGTGGGCAAACGCCGGAATCAACGGCATCCGACGTGCGTAGATGCTTGATCCAAACAGCCCATTTAAATTCTTGGAGTGTTTAGATCGAGCACCTACGAATGTCGGATGCCGTTGATTTCCGTGACTGCCCACTCGATTTTTTTTAAAAAAATTTTTGGACGGCTCGGATTGGTAGTCCGGTGACCGGAGACGGTCGTCGGTGCATTTTTCCTATGGAGACCTAACAAAAGGGTGTTAAGTGTCAATTATGGATAGTTAGAGGGTGCAAAATGTTGAATTTTGTAGTCTGAGGGGGTTAAGTGAAAATAAGAATTAGTTGAGATAGACTTAGTGTAATTTACTTATAGAATTTTAATCTGCTTGTTCGAAATCATAGAGAATCGTTTTTGTACACATTTGTAAACTACAGTAAATTATAAATACCGAAATTATTACCTACAAAATGAACATTTTCGATCCTTAAACCAAATGGGTGAGTTTGAATCTAATACTCATATGTAGGGGTGGGCACGGGTCGGGCGGGTCCACCCGAACCCGACCCGACCATGTCGGGTAGGAGAAAAACCAACCCGAACCCGAACCGAACGATGGTGCACACCCGCCCGTGTGCCCGATTTTTTTGGTCGGGTCGGGTCGGGTCGGGTCGGACCAAACCGGAGTAAAGCTACATGAATTGTTCATGTTTTGGTCGGGTTGGTCGGGTTGGGTCGGGTACGGAAAAACAGCACCCGAGCCCCGAACCGAAAATTGATTGTTTTCGAAAAATTGAACCCGAACCCGAACCGACCACATGTTCGGACCCGCCCGAAACCCTTCGGGTCGGGGCGGGTCGGGGCGGGTCCGTCGGCCCGCGGGTATTTTGCACAGCCCTACTCATATGTATCGTGTTTTTCTCACCTAAAATAGTAAAATTTATATGCATCGACAACGATAATATCCTAAATGCGAGCGTATCACAAATAACCATTGTATCAATAGTTTTTTTTTATCCAATTGTGTCCTTTTCTGCACCTCACCCTCTCCCAAGTCCAAACTTTCAGGAGAGAAATGTATTTACATTCACGGTTCCACGTAATCTTAATCATTGATTTCGATAATTAGGGGGTGTTCGGATAAATAAGTCAAAGTGGCTTATTTTTTGTCCTTATTCAAATTTTTTTCGTATCACTTGGCTTATTGTTAATTTTTTGGGATTATTGCATCCTAATAATGAGAGGAATCTAAAAAATAAATTTTTTTTGACCGAAATCCAATTTTTTTTGAATAAAGACGAAACAAGTGGCTTATTGGCTTATTTTTGTTTTTTTTGAATTTGTTTGGCTCATTTTTAGCGAGAAAGCCAATGACTTATTAAGAAGAACAAGCCTTTAGTAATACGGATTTGAAAACACTCTTGCAAAAAATAATTTTTTTAAATTCGAACTGCGCGATTCGACGCCGTAAAGTACATGTACTGCTCCGCAAGAAAGTTTTTCTCAACTTCCAATACAAGTCCCACAGGACAGGAGGTTTTTTTTCGGATTCAATCTCAACTTTGGAGCAAAACAAGTGCAAAAATGATGAGAGCAAGATTCCTGTGGTTCACAATCGGATTCACGTCAGCCGCCGCTGCGATGACTCAATTCGTCTTCCAAGATCTCTGGGCCGATCGCCAATCTCTCTCTTCCCAAGTATACTTTCACTCAATTCCCAATTCCCATCTCTCCCTCTCTCTCATCTTCAACGCTTATATAAATGTATATACCTAAGTATATGAACAGATATAGTCAGAGATTGGATATTATGTGTTTTTTGTAAGGATTTTGTGGATGATATCTTCTTGCTTTGTTTACAGTTGCAGGAAAACTTCGACGCGGTAGACGCGAGAGTGTCCAACCTCGAACAGGTCATGCCCTCCAATTCCACCCCACCTCAGGTGATTTTTCTGCAATGTTATGACCTGGGTCGTAATTTTCCAGTATTCAATTTTACATTGGTGTGGTTGCATTGCATTTTTTCTAGGGTTTGTTCAAAATTTTTTCCCAGTATTCAATTCTGCCCCTTCATGTTTTGTTTTGGCCCTTTTGAGTGAATTCAGGCTGGGCTTGCCAGTGGAATTGTCGATTTCAATTTTGCAAGCACTTATTAATCCACCAGTTTTTGTGAAGTAGTAGTTTACAATTCAATGAATTGTAGAAGGAACTGAGTATTGGATGTGGATTTGTGTACTTGCAGTGTTTTTGCCTATCGATGTGCTATATGGTACCCGAAATGGTGAGTTTGGGAATATGCTTGATGATTAGAGGAGCTGATTCCTAATATCCCATCATTGCCCAATTTCTAAATGAGAAATTTTTTTTCGCACTTGGTTACTTAAGGACAGATCTTTTTTTTATTTTTTTATTTTGAACCGCAGAAAACTAATTCGGTAATTCCTATATCCCCATATCATAAATGGATGATGGTCATAAGAACTAGGAGATATGTAAACGGTAAAACTGAAAGGGAACATATGCAGTCATGCAGTGATAATAAAGGAAGGTATCTGAAACTAAGAAAGCTTGCTATTGAATTCTTTACGGAGTAAATTAAACAAACATTGAACCTAAATGTAAATTATAGTATATGGGATTATTTAAGAAAGCACTGTAAGGGAAAGTACAACACAGTTTAAGGTTGGTCTCGACGTAATGATTTCTCTCATCAAGAAGAAAATGACTTCCACCATTGAACCTAAATGTAAATTATAGTATATGGGATTATTTAAGAAAGCACTGTAAGGAAAAGTACAACACAGTTTAAGGTTGGTCTCGACGTGATGATTTCTCTCATCAAGAAGTAAAAGACTTCCACCACTTAGTCTAAAGAAAATCCCCTTAGCAGCTATATAAAAGATGATGTTGACAGTTTCATTAATCAAAGCTACATTAGATGAATTTCGTTGAGCCAAATTCTACAGCTCTCCATGTGGTGTTCATGTCCGAATTCTACAGCTCTCCATGTGGTGTTAATGATTAATTATTCACCATTTTGATCGATGGTGATCCAAGTTTCCTTGGAACTTTTACCATATCCTTTAGACACAAGCCTTTGCCACCTTTTAGCAAGCCAAGCTCCATAACTCCTTAATAGATTGCTTGAAATCTCAAAGAGAGTTGGGAAGAGACAAGTACACGTGAAATTCTGAAAGACTTGGATATAAGTTAGGTGACAATGTCGTTTTGTGCTAACTAGTGCATCATGCAGCTGATGAAACTATAAAAATATCTTACACACAATTCAGTTATGCACTCTATCACTCTTTTGTCAATGTTTTCCTACGGGAAAGTCCTTGTTCGTGCTTGAATTTTGCATGTGCATAGTCAACTTCCCTTCGATACAAGTGGCAAATCCTAAATAGGGACTACCCAGGAAGTTACCTAGTTCACCAAATAGATTATATATTGACCAAATGCATATGATACTTTCGTAAAGCTGAAATGGAGTTAACATTTCTGCTTGACTGATATCCTTCCTAAACTGACTTCTAAAGTAGTTTTGTTGCATTTATGATGAAGTATACGACTGGAGTGGAACAACTTGTTGCACATGATTAAGTTGTTAGTTTGTATATGCAATAGCATAAGCTTGGAAAAGTAGAACAATTGTAAAAGTTTCATGAAAGAAATGTTGTAGCTAGAAGTGATTGTACAATGACTCATCTTTGTCTCCTGTAATGTGTTTGCGTACTGTTGATATTTTGGCAGACTATGGGACATACTTGTTCTCTATCCCTTTTGTTTCTTTTATTTCTTTTTTGCGTTGTGGGGTGGGGGCGGAGCATTATTATTATTTATTTCCTAGATAACTAACTAAAGCAACAAAGCAAGATTGGCTTGTCTTTAAAGCCAATAGGTAGGCTTGGTCTCCTCTTGATTTGAGGAGTCATTCGTTTAATCGATGTGTTCCGTGCAGATTGTTCTGATTGAGTCACCTACCTGTGTATTTGCTTACCATTTAAGAACCTGCAATATGATGCAATTAGTTGTCCCGAGTTTCAATTATTGGATAGCTACGGAAATTAAGTTATTGTTGGTGAATCTGACATACTCTCACTATATTCCTTGCATTAAATGCAAATAAGCAAACTAGTGGGATTGAAGGGAATCAAAGCCTCTCTAAACCATAGATCGCATTTTATTTGGTAATTACCCTGGAAATGGCTTCGTCAATTCAAGTTCCTTTTGCGAAGTGCCAAGTGCCAGTACAACCCTTTTGTTGCCACATGGCTTACCACTCCGCACAAGTCATCTCCATTATTGGGGCATTGCAATCACCATTCCTAGGATGGACCACTCAGCCCTCTCAGTTCATGGATAACTGTGGGTGCCCAGGCGTGCCACTCTCTAGTATGACAGGCCTTAGTTGGGAGCAGAACTTCGAGCCTCCACTCGGGAGTCAGAACAAAAAGGAGGACTAGTGGTTTGGAAGTTCGCCAAGGTTGCTTGGGTAATCCCACTTGGAGGTTGGCTCCACCTTGACCAGCCTTAGGACACAAGTGACCTTGACCAGAGCCCCTGACATCTCTTGGAGCTCGTATTACGCCGAGTTCTGAAACCTGGGGTAGTAGAGCTACCTTGGGAAAGTTGAACGAAGGAGGGAACTGCACTCTCCAATGAAACTTGTTCTCCCTCCAGGTTCAACCTTGTACTCACGAACTTGCAGACCCAGCATCTGTCCTCTATAGTCTTCTCTGTCTCTCCATACACTCTCTCTCTCTCTCTCTCTCTCTCTCTATGAGTGGACACCTGTCAAGTCTCAACTCCCCCAGGCCCCGCCTTTGCTGGTCTCGGGCCATTCTATTGCCCGCGATCTTTGCCCAATTGTCTACTCTGATCGTCTCATCATAAGTGAAGAGCCATATTTGACTTGGTTGGGAAGGCGAGTGCTCACTTCTTGCGGCCAATAAGAAAACCCCAGCAACCACTGCTTATAGGTAAACTGTAAATGTTTTTCCATGTATTGTGGGCTCATCGTACTATAATGGTAATGCAAAGTGAGGTCCAATGAATTTCAAGGGCTGCAATCTTGATGCATCTTTCAAATGTTTTTCTCAGATGTAGGAGCTGTAGTTTTGATTGTACATTTATGCATGTTTCAGTAGAGTAAACTCCACCGTGTATGTTAGATGTTCTTCCACTACCTAAGTACCTATCTCCTCGGTGATTCCTTTTGGTAAAACCTCGTACCCTTTTATTTTCTTGTTAGATATCAGTCCCTCCCATGCCCCATGTTGTAGATTGTACAATTGATTTTATCAATGACCTTAAAACAGTATCATAATATATGTACAAGTTAGAATTTGATTTCTTACATGGTCTAGTTGTCTCAGTGAAGGCAAAATTTTAGTACAAAAGGGTGCCAACGCTTGCTTTGTTCAGCTGCCTGCCCTTTTAGGGTGCATGTTTAGGAGCAGATTTACGGATAACCGGAAAATTCCTATTTCCACGATGCGTGTGCTTTTAAGATAGTTAAAGGTTCAGCTTTGAGTGGATTGAGTTGTGTACTTGTGTCTGATATTTTGATGACACAAGTCTTTAACATCACAACTGAGTTTTCATATGTATTCCGGCTCTCAGATCATATTTATGATAGCTTCCATGGAGTTCCACACTTGCCTTTTCCGTTATGTTTTACTATTTGATATCTGATGATCTTGTTCTTATGCTGGCATTGTACTTCAATTTTTTTTTTCCAGGATGAAGAAAATTTGAATTGAAGACGTAGATTTTTGCTTCGCCTTGAGGGTCTAGCCGTTCTTTTGCTTCTATCCTGGATTTCTGCAATCTATTATTCGGAGAATCACAGCCTGGCTGACAATTTAGACCTTTTCTTTTATTTTTGCCCCCGTAGGATGGAGTGTTTCAGTAACTAGGAATGGGATAATGTAGCAGTTTCTTTCCAATGCACTCTTGAAAGTAACTAAAGCAGGGCTTCTATTCTCTTCTCGGTCATTGACTGTCGTGTTTTTTGTTGTTGTTATTATTGTCGATAACATTGTCGTCTTAACCTCTTTGTTGTCTGATTGACTGTCGTGTTTTTTTTTGTTGTTATTATGGTCGATAACATTGTCGTCTTAACCTCTTTGTTGTCTGATTGGACTCCATAACTTGATCTCCTTCGATAGGCGAACAAATGCCCACATGACCATACGCTCTCTTTCAGTTTCTTGAAATCTTCCTGGGATTTCATCACAAAATTGTACAAAAGGTTTCATTTGTTTATTCACCAGAGTTGAATGCTGGAATCCTCTGATGCAAAACTAGGTAAATCATATCCTGATTCCGCTTTTCATTTGTATATTCTCTCTGATTCAAAACTAGGTTTCATTTGGGCATTGGGTTGTTGCAAAAAAAAAATTTGTTGACCAATTTTGACTAAAACTTCATGCGGTTTGGCCGTGTATGGATCAATTACCTTAGTTTTGAATATTGGCAGTTAGTTCCATCGGATTTTGACGAAATTGTGACCTATTGAGAAAACAATTACGAGAAGGGAAAAAAAGGAAAATTAGGCCAAAATCAGTCGATGTTTCTCATCCAGATTCTAGTCATGATTAGCGCCCGTTCCACTTTCCCTTCTTTTTCCTAAAGTTCCTTTTCTTCAAATTTCAAACTCAAATATAATGAAAATGAAAAATAATTTTATGATTTTTTTTGCACCGTATTAAAGATCTCAATGAGATCTATCAAACAAGATCCATATTGGTAGGAAAATTATTTATGTAAACATATGATTTTTGACCTTGAAATTCACCTTCTTTTTCAAAAACCCACTTTTTATAAAAGTGGAACGCCCTTTTGTGGACAACTATATCGAATTGTAATTTGGTTTTATAAATTGTAGTAGGCTAACCAAACTCATAAAAGTGAATTTTGAACCTTAAAAACTACTAAAAGAATAAGGGGTTCGAAAAAATTTAGAGCTATGAGAAAATGGCAGACAGCATGGTACACTAGGGCACAGAAATATCACAATTTTCTGGTGTTGATTACAAATATCACGGTGTCGATATCAACGAGTCCTTACCAAAGAAAAGATGAGATACACCTTAAAAGGTACGTAGTAAGGTTTACAATGCTGGAATCCTCAATGCGGTACTCTTTCCGTTGGCTTCAACTTTAACCGGTCAATCAAATTTTCATCGATCTTGCTAATTTTCGCCCATTAAGCAGAAGATAATATACCAACAATTTCAAATAAGTTTGGGTATCAATGCATATCTTACATATATTAAAACACTTTAACAAATATCAATATACCTTTCTTAGATATCAATGTAAATTTTACCTATTAGAGCATCCACAGTGGAATCAGCAAAATAAAATGTTGTTAAAGTTAACAATATTTGTTCAAAAAAATGCTCACATTGGAATAACCAAACTTAACAACCTCTTAGCAACTCATCAAATTTTGGCTTTTGAATAATCAAAACTAGCAACCTCTAGCCAATAACCAAATTTAGTGATCCCCATATTTTTTCAATCAAATGCACCCATCATTACACAAAAATCTTTTTATATATATATATATATATCTCTCTCTCTCTCTCTCTCTCAACAATGTTTTCAAAAAATAATTATAAAAAACTATTCTTACTATTCTTTTCAGAAACTTTTTCTAAAAAAATAAAAAAACTGTCTTTATATGAACTCTTTTTTTAATTTTTTTTGTATAAAGACTGTTTCTTCAATTTTTTTAAAACTATTTTTTTAAAAAAATTGTATTTACACAATGATGTTTTTTTACACATTCTGTTTCATTAACTATTTTTTTATCCAACTATTTTTAACTTAAACTGATTTTTTTCTTCCAAAAACTGTTTAGTTAACTTTTTTTTTCAAAAACAAATATTTTTTTATAAAAACTGTTTTTAACATAAACTAGTTTTTCAAAAGATTTATGTGTAATGAAGGGGAAAATTTTGGAGAAAACTCATGGAAGGAAGCAATGATCCCATTGGTTTTGATTATGAGCAAAAATAACCAATGTGAGATTTGATATTGCTAACTTTAACAATCTCTAAATGGATAATCAAAATCTGATGTGGCATGTTTTGATTATTCACTTTTGCTTATTCCACTGTGGATGCTCTTATCCTACAACTTTTGGACGGAGGTTAAAATAATCCAATTTCCATACCACCAACTGGTTAATTGGTTCAATAGAGAATTGTTTGGAGTTTCTCGCTTAATAGTTGAGTTCAATTGTTCAACGTTTGCTGGCTTAAGTATGCGCAGACCGAAATCCTATGTATAAGTGCAAGACAAACTCTGCATGTACGAAACTCAGCCATCAGATATTCGGATGCATTGCCAAGAAAGTTTCTTGAACGAGAATAAATTCTACACGGAGGGTCCCTGTAGAAACAGGTTTTGATTTGGGTAGGGGGAAACTTGCTTTAACATGGATCCTTCGTGTGGAATTTATTCTCTTCAACAACTGCAATACATGAAAAAGTGCATGGTTTTCAAACATGTAAAATATGAGTGAAGAAATGTTTTATTGAATTCGATATATGAAACCTTACAATGAGCACTCTATTTATATAGGAGGGGGAGCCTAACTATAGAATGAAATCATACTAATTAACAATGGAAGAAAATCATGCTATTTACAATCAAATTAATCACAATTTCAAGATCACGATTTTATTTATTATATCTATTTATTCTAACATCCCTTCTCAAATTCAAGTAGATCCCAACTTGAGTTTGAAAAAGTAGAAATTAAGAGCACCAATGCCAAAAAGAAACAAGGAACAACCTGCAAGTCAAGCCAAGAGAACCAAGAGAGCCAAAAGGACAGCCATAAGTGAGAACTAGGAGCAGCCACACCAAGCCAAGCCAAACTCAAGTAGGTTTCCCCTAAATCTTATAGCTCTGATACCATATTAGATTTCTTGGTGGGTTTCAATCTAAAATCAATTGGCAAGAGGTGAAGTAACCTCTAGATTTTATTAACCAAGTTTGGGTGGCTAAGATGAGCGATGTGGGACAACTCTAACACTCCCCCTCACATGCAGCCTGGATGCATGTGGAGGTGACAGACTAGGAGCTGAGTGATTGACTCGGGCGACAGAGATGACAGAGATTTTCCCACGAGAGGTGAGATCACCCAATACCAAACTCTGATACTATGTAAAATATGAGAGAAGAAATGTTTTATTGAATTCGATATATGAAACCTTACAATGAACCCTCTATTATATAGGAGAGGGAGCCTAATTATAGAATGAAATCATACTAATTAACTATGAAAGAAAATCATGCTAATTACGATTAAATCACAATTTTATTTATTATATCTATTTATTCTAACAAAACAAATTATTTCCAACATCATAAAATGAAATCTTATTAGCTTAATATCAGAATCAACTGAATCAATGGGGTTCGCGCGCTCCAGAAGTTTTGCAAGATATTGAACAAAGCATGTGAAATTGATGCTCTATTCAAACAGTAACGCATTAGGAAAAGAACTCTCAACTTCTAAGCTTGGGATATATGATATATGCACCGTTTTACTTTACAAGCGAGGTCCGAAGAAGAGACAACGGGTACGACATTTGGTGTATACCAAATGAACACCAGATTCTGTGGGATCCATTCTGGGGTGCCACACTAATAATCGGAACCGTTGGCAACGTCCCCTCAACGGTAGCTGGAAATTTAACTGCGACGGGGCCTTCAACCCCTCGGACAAGTCGGCTGCTTTTGCTGTCTTAGTTAGAGATGACAACGGATCAGTGGTAGAAATTAACCACGGGAGAATCAGGGTTTCTTCGGCGCTGGCTGCTGAAGCTTGGGCTATTAGAACTGCCGTGTCAATGGCCCTGGCTTGGGGAAAGAAGGATGCTGTGATTGAGTCGGACTGCCAACCCCTGGTCAATATGCTTCAACCAAAGTTTGTCTTGAAGAATTGGACCATTCAAGCTTTTCTGGATGATATTTTTTCCTTTTCAGCTAATTCAAGCTTTGTTTTCAGTTGGTGTAATCGTCAGGCCAATAGATGTGCTAACTGGATTGCTTATAACAGTAGACTAGGTGTTGGTATTCCCCTTGCCCCTTGTAATATGCCTGATGAGCTCTGCTCCTTGATTCGTTCGGATCTTTAATTGAAGATTAGCCTTTGAAAAAAATTTTTTTATTTAAAATATTGTTTCAAGGTCCTATGAAAAAGCAGCTCATTTTAATATCGAGAAGGTCTAGCTTGATCGTTTTTTGTCCCTGAATGTCTAGAAACAAAATTGAACGAATCAATCAAGTTACCGATATCCGAAAGAATTGGTTTGTTAGAAGGACTCAAAGGAACCCCACGTATCGCCAATCGAAGAGTTGTGTCATAAAAGCTACCATTGTGAACATTGAGCCTTTGTTCACATGAAAAGTCAACTTTCCCCACATGATCAAGAGGATGGTTTTAGAAGCATTGAAAGCTTAATTTAGGAAATGAGAATTGGCCGGCCATATTTGAAAATTGTTTAGTCTTCATGTCAATAGAGATGTCCATTTTTTTTAATTTTTTTTTCAAATTCCACCGTTGGAAACTAAAAAAGGTCAATATCTTTAAAATAAGAAAAAGAAGTACAATTTGAATCTTCATGAGAATCAATGCTTTAATAGGCACAGGGAGAATCAACGTCGAAATTGAATGATCATTCAATGCAATACTTATTCGAGATTAGATTGGTTTTGCTTGTGAAATTAGAGTCTCTAAAATGGGTATTGATTTCTTTATCACTGTTTGTGTCAAAATTTGAGATTTAAGTCATCAATTTGAGGATTTCAAAATTAGGGTCTCTCTCTCCTCTGTATATATATGTATCTATATGCGTGTGTGGGTTCTTTTTATTGCTGGAAAATAAGAGTCTCTAAAATGGGTATTGATTTCTTTATCACTGTTTGTGTCAAAATTTGAGATTTAAGTCATCAATTTGAGGATTTCAAAATTAGGGTCTCTCTCTCCTCCGTATATATATGTATATCTATATGGGTGTGTGGGTTTGCCTTTTTGCTGGAAAATAAAAGAATGATACTAAGGGGTTTATTAGTCTTTTTATGTGGCCTTCCCATGCATTATGAATTAGTTTTCTCCATTTCACATCCAGAGGAATTCCATAAAAACGAGTTCATGATTTGAGATTTCTTTGCCCCAAGGGCCACTGAACCGTAAAAACCCCTTTTTTCTTCAAAGCCCAATTTCTGTTTTCATAAGAAAAACATGGCTGAGGCTTTGCTTATCCCTGCAGCCAATGCAATCTTGAATGGGTATGTGAAATTGATGCTCTATTCAAATAGTAGCGCATTAGGAAAAGTACTCTCATCTTCAAAGCTTAGGATATAATCAGAGATTAAACGTATGGATATATGTGTTTTTTTTTAGGATTTTGTCGAGTACGATCTCTTCTTGCTTTGTTTACAGCTGTAGGAGAAATTCGACGCCATGGATGCCAGAGTCTCCAACCTCGAACCACGCCCCCTCACGTAGTCAAGAGCTCTTCTTCATGAGCGGGCTAATTAAACACATGTAAACATTTTAATATTAGGTAGGCGGTAAGGTTCAAAAATAGGATCTATTGCTTGCTCTGATACCATATTAGATTATTGATCACTAACTTATTTAAAAGCTTAAGCTGCTAGAAAAAGGGACTACATTATTAGTTATACATTCAACAATTTGCAGGAGTCTTGGCTTGGGAACCTTCCTTCAACCCAACATGATTTCACTTCATCTACTTATCTTCTTGTCAACAGCTTCAAGGTGACCAAATTTTTGAATCATTCCTCGCCTTCCAGATAATATATTGAAGGCATATATATGTTGCACATGGCAAATTTGTCATGTCACTGTACAACGGACCCAAGATTTGGGTTTAGCGGGGGTTCGAATCACGTGTATTTTTATATCAACAATAAATGATTATATGATATATGCACCGTTTTACTTTACATGCGAGGCCCAAAGAAGAGACAACGTCACGTGATCTGCGAAACCATGGTTTAAGTTTAGGGCAAATTTTCATAGTCGTCCCTCTAGTTTTACGGTTGTCTCCATTTTATCCCTTTAGTTTTAATTGTCTCAATTTCGTCTCTATAGTTTGTTTTACGTTCCAAATTGGTAAAATCGTTAACACCGTTAGCAAAACTAACGGAAAAATATGATTAAAAAATTAAGTGCTCCAATTTTCAATCTTGTTGAACCGGTGCGAAGATTTTATTTTTTTGATTATTTTATCCTAAATGGTCGTAATGAATTTTCAGCTTTAAGGCCTTTCAATGAGCACCTGAAGACTCCTTATTTAGTTTCAGAGCTCTCTTAGGATGCTCATTGAAAGATCTTAGAGTCAAAAATTCATTATGACCATTTAAGATAAAATGATCAGAAAAATAAGATCTTCACACTGGTTCAAATAGATTAAAATTGGAATACTTAATTTTTTATTTTTAATATGTTTGAACCAGTGCGAATATCTTATTTTTCTGATCATTTTATCTTAAATGGTCATAATAGATTTTTGGCTTTAAAGCCTTTCAATGAGCATCCTAAGAGAGCCCTGAAACTAAATAAGGAGTCTTCGGGTGCTCGTTAAAAGGCCTTAGAGCCAAAAATTCATTACATCCACTAGGATACAATGATCAAAAAAATA
Organism: Rhododendron simsii; assembly: GCA_014282245.1. Classification (NCBI taxonomy): domain Eukaryota; kingdom Viridiplantae; phylum Streptophyta; class Magnoliopsida; order Ericales; family Ericaceae; genus Rhododendron; species Rhododendron simsii. The sequence continues at coordinate 3,212,178 of CM024961.1, read as the reverse complement.
AGATCTTCGCACCCGTTTAACCAGATTGAAAATTGGAGTACTTAATTTTTTAAGGAAAATTTATAGAAATGGTCCTCCTAGTTTCATCCAAATCTCATTTTCATCCTCCAAGTATCAATTACAACTCTTTTGATCTTCAAGTTTGGTTTTCGTATCAAATTGGTTCAATTGATAACTGTTGTCAGCCAAATTGAACAGAAAAATCAAATTAATGGAAGTTTGTACGTTGCAGTTCGTACTAAGTTGGTCCAATTGATGGCATTTGCCCTCAATTTGATTTTTTTCTTCCAGTTTGACTGACAGACGTTATCAATTGGACTAACTTGGTACGAAAACCAAACTTTGAGGTCAAAAGAGTGGCAATTAATACTTGGAGGGTGAAAATGAGACTCGGATGAAACTAGGAGGACTATTTCTATAAATTTCCCAATTTTTAATCATTTTTTTCGTTAGTTTCATTGACGGTGCTAATGATTTTACCAATTTGGAACGTAAAACAAACTACAGGGACGAAACTGAGACAATTGAAACTAGAGGAATGAAATTGAGACAACCATAAGACTAGAAGGATGACTACCAAAATTTGCCCTTAAGTTTATACATGCCACCTAAACATGATTGATAACTTGAAATTCTGGAAATTTTTACCCTCCACGTATAGAAATTTTAAGAATTAATTTTTTCTTTCACTCACAGGAGTTGTAGGTGCTAATCCCATAAAAAAAAATTCTTAATTAACCAAAAATAAGTATAATGTGCAAGTGTATTTAGAGTTATCCAAGGGCCCGGGTCCCCCCTCTCACCCTTTGGGACCGCCCCTAAGATTCTATATAGGTAATGTAGAAATGCCAAACGAAAAGTTCTTTATGGTAATACAGGGTGTCGCGGGCCAGCTTGCGCGCACCTCAGACTAATCCCTACAACCATTCCTACAGCTATTTCACACGCTTACGCGTGGGGGTGAGGTGGCCCCAAGAGTTGTTGGCAAGAAGAATCAAACCTGAGATCTCAAGATGGAGCAAACACCTAAGTCTCAGGCCAAGGCCACTTGGCCAACCCCTTGGGAGTTAAATTTGTGTTATTCACAAATTCTATGATGTTTGTCACATAAAAACATGAATTGGGGGATGGTGTTGTGTAATGGCGTGCTGCGCGCTTGTATCTGACGGCTCGGATCTCATCTCGGCAATGAACGACTTTTGATTGCTGATTACCGAGATGAAATCCGAGATGCACAATCCGACGGCTCGGAGGTGTGTAGCACAGTATTGTGCACCTCACTGCACAGCACCAACCCAAAGTCCTAAAAACATGCTTGCGTATGCTGGAACAACTTTTTTTATTCTTTTAAGATATTTTCATGTATTGGCTATTTTTTTATCAATCGCTTGATTTTTGGCTAAACGAATCTGGCGAGAGGGATATGCAATTGGGCTCCAACCTTTCGTTGTGGTTCAAAAAAAAAAAAAGGTACGTCATTTGGTGTACACTAGATTGTGTGGGATTCATTCAGAGTGCCACATTAATAATCAGAATGGTTTAATTTGATAAAAATATTATTTCAAGGTCATATAAAAAAGTAGCTCATTTTAATATGGGTAAGGGCTAGATTGATCATTTTTTGTCCGTGAATGTATAGGGACAAAATTGAACGAATCAATTAAGTTACCAATATCCGAAAGAACTGGTTTCTTTTGGAAGGATTCTAAAAACAATGTTGAGTGTAGGGGTTCGGTTTATCGGGATCATGACCGTGGGTCGGTTTCGATTCCTTCCTCCACCACTCCTCGCGCCGACCGTCTAACCTGCAACAAGTCACTAGAGTTGTGGAAGCCTAGTAACCCTCAGACGATCAAGTTAGATCTAAGGAGAAGTGTATAGGTCTAGGTCTAGGGTTAGAGTAGATAGACATACCTATGTAGGGTTGTATCCATTTATATTTATAGACCTTGGTTTGCTTGGCCACCAAGCTAGCGTGTGTGAAGGGTACACTTGGGTAACAGCCTCGGGTAACGTCATATATGACGAATGGTATAAGATTGTTATAGAGCACATGGTTAGGTCACCCCACAAACCCCCCCCCCCCCCCCCCCCCCCCCCCCCCCCCCCAATTGGTTAATTATCCTCCAGCGCAATCGCCTGGGACCCTCCTATTGTAACAGTCTTTCTTCAAGCGGCCTCGAAATGTCGGGTTGGGCACGTTCGGTACCCTTAGATAGCGACAAAGCTTAGCCAGACTCCTCCTACCGAGTGGTCTTCCAAGGGCCGGAACACTGAGGGTCCCAGCGCCCTACGCAGAGTGAGGGGCGGGGGTCTCCTTGGTATCACTTGGTGCACTGTGGCTGGCTCGGTGAGCGGCTCGAGCCCCAGTTTTCAAAGCCACTATATTGAGTCATATTAAGAAGTCGAGTTTCATGTCCACGAAAAGAAACCCCATGCATCACCGATTGAGAGTTGTGTCATGAAAGCTACCATGGCAAACATTGAACCTTTGTTTATATGAATTAAAGGCCAACTTTCAATCAAACTCTTATCAAAGGCCAACTTTCCCCACATGATCGGGATGGTTTTTTAGAAGCTACGTACCCTCCTGCACAAAAGCATTGAAAGCTTAATTTTAGGAAATGAGAATTGGCCAGCCAGCCATATTTGAAAATTGTATAGCTAGCCTTCATGTCAATGGAGATTTCTTTGTTCATATATAACAACGGAAATGCTAGAGGCACATCGGTGTGGCTGAGTTCAGCCACACCCCTCTCACATGCAGGTGGAACCCATTGAAACGGGTCCCACCTGTATGTGAGAGGGGTGTGGCTGAACTCAGCCACACCGATGTGTCCCTAGCAGTGTCCAACAAATATAACAATCAATCAATTAAGGCTTTAGACTAGACAAAAGGGCCGGGTATCTTCTGTTGACTTGGGAGGCCATGGTGGCTCCCATCCTCTTAACTCTCTCTCATCCTCAGCCGTTTGGGTTGCCATCAGCAGACAACACTGTGCTAGCTCAATCACAATTTGAGTAAAGGGCCATGTCTGGTGTGGCGGAGGATTTGATCAGCCTATAAGGAGACCTTGGCTCTAGTTATTGGTATGGCCAACAATGAACAGCCGGATTAACCCCAATTAATTTATGCAGTTCCTCCTTAAATCCAAATCTATAAGGATTAAGAAACACTACGCCAAATATTGCCTTTGCCGACGGTTTATGCTGTGTTTGGATGAGTTTTTGAGAATTTTTTTTTATGAGAATAATGATTAAAAGTATGGGTAATGAGTGGAGAAAGATAGAGAGAGAAATAAGAATAATGATTGGAGATAGGGGTAATAAGTTGAGAGTAATGATTGAAAGTATGAGGTATTTTTTGAATTTTTTTTTTCAAATGGTGAAACAAACAAGGCATTAATTTGTTTAAAATATTGTTTCACGGTCCTATGAAAAAGCAACTCATTTTAATATCGAGAAGGGCTAGCTTGATCATTTTTTGATCGAGAAGGGCTAGCTTGATCCTTTTTTGTCGTCCCTGAATGTGCAGGAACAAAATTAAACGAATCAATCAAGTTATTGATATCCGAAAGAACTAGTTTGTTAGAAGGACTCAAAAGAAACCCCATGTATCACCAATTGAGAGTTGTGTCATGAAAGCTACCATGGCGAACATTGAGCCTTCGTTCATATGAAAGTCCAACTTTCCCCACATGATATCAGGTTGGTTTTAGAAGCCCCTCCTGCACAAAAGCTTTGAAAGCTTAATTTTAGGAAATGAGAACTGGCCTGCCATATTTGAAAATTGTGTAGTCTTCATGTCAATAGAGATTTCGTTTTTCTTTTTCTTTGTTTTCAAATTCCACCGTTGGAAACTAAAAAGGTCAATAATATCTTTAAAAATAAGAAAATGAAGTACAAGTTGAATCTTCATAAGAATCAAAGCTTTAATAGAGGGATCCAGGGGCTTTGCTGCCCAGAGTGGTGCAGCAGCCCCAACCCTGCACACTCAAATCAGAATAAAACGTTGCCGTTTTGGGGGGAAAAAAAATTCCTTTACATCTGTTTGCAATCCTATGAAGCAGAAACGTGATTATGAGAGCTTTAAAGACAAAATTTGATTATGTTTCTTTAGAATAATATGATCAAAATAAAAAGATCTTCAAACCTCTTCAAACGGATTAAAAATTCGAGCACTTAATTTTTTAACCATATTTTTTAATATATAAATGGTCTAAAAAAATTAAGTGCTCAAATTTCACTCCGTTTAAATCGGTGCAAAGATTTTGTTATTCTGATCATATTATTCTAAAGGGTCATAATTAATTTTTGTCTACAGGACTCTCATATTCACAGGATCCTAAATAAAGAACATATATTTAATATGAGAGCCCTAAAGATAAAAAAAAATTAATTACGACCCTTTAGAATAATATAATCAGAATAACAAGATCTTTATGGGGTGAAAATTTGAGCACTTATTTTTTTTAAGACCATTTATACTTTAAAAAATATGGTTAAAAAATTAAGTGCTCCAATTTTTAATCCGTTTGAACAGGTGTGAAGATCTTATTATTTTGGTCATATTATTCTAAAGAAACATAATCAAATTTTGTCTTTAAAGCTCTTATAATTATGTTTCTGCTTCATAGCATTGCAAATAGATGGAAAGAAATTACTTTTCCCCCAAAACGGCAACGTTTTCTTCCTGATTTGGGTGTGGGTTGGGGCTGCTGTCCCCCTCTGGGCAGCAGAGCCCCCGGATCCTTAATAGAGACAGGGCGATTAAAAGAATTTAGTGAATCGCCGGAAAGGGTTTGGGAAAAACAATGGAGGCACCAAATGGGGCCAAAACTACGCTTCTTTTTGGGGCTTTCCGTTGGTTGGGTGCAAATATTACTCCATTTGTCTTTAAATAAATGTTCAGGGCGCAAATTCAGGTCTTTAAAGAGATAATTTATTATTTTTTTGTAAAAAGAATCAATTTTTTCCCACAAATCAATAGTTATCAATTAGTTCTTTTAATTTGAGAAAAAATGAAATTTTTTAACAGAAAAAATGCATATTTTTAATAGCTTAAGTTTCTGCGCCGAATATTTATTTGGGGATGGAAGAAGTATTTTCTTCAGAAGAATAGTCCAAGTTTGGAAACAAAAGGAAACTTAACTCCACTGAATTATTGTTGTGCGTTCTCAAAAAAAGAAAAGAGAGAAAAAAGAAAAGTAAATGGCTTTGCCATGACAAGGGAGAAGTTTTTCAGTGCCGGGTGGGCACTGGCCACGTGGTGCTGAGCACCATCTTGGTAGTCCAATCGTGTTTTGGACGGGTCCAGATCTGTTTGGGTAAATTTTGAGTGTAAATTTACCAAAACACACCCTTAAGTCCAAACAGATCTGGGCCGTCCAAAACACGTTTGGACGGCCGAGATGCGTGCTCGGCACCACGTGGCCGGTGCCCGCTCGGCACTGAAAAATTTCTCATGACAAGGACATCCAACAAATATAAAGCAAAAAAGCTGGCAATGACCAAGACTTCTGTTTTCGTTTTTGATCGGAATGACTAGAGAAGACTTCGAACATGAAAAAAATTGAAAAGTAAGCAAGCTCCACTCCAGGTCCTCCTCCACCATATAATTCTTATCCTCCATAGTATTCAAAACACCCCTTCTCTTTTCCCTTGTATTATTTTCTCCAGGGTCCCAAGTTTTTCTGTCTGTTTTCATCACAAAAACATGGCCGAGGCTATGCTCGTCCCTGCAGCCAATTGAATCGTGAGTGTGCTTTCCCTGTTAACCAAGCAGATTGACAATCCGATTAAACCGGCATGGGGTTTCAAGGAAGGCCTCAAAAAGCTCCGCAAAAGGTTACAAATCATTCAGGCCTTGTTGCATGATGCTGAGAAGAAGAAACTAATTTCACAAACTATGGTGGTGTGGCTAAAGGATCTCAAAGCTGCAACTTGCGATGCTGAGAACGTGCTTGATGAATTGGCCTATGAAGATCTTCGAAGAAAGATTGAGGTACAAAACCAGATGAGGAACAAGGTGCGTGATTTTTTCTCCCCCTCTAATCCATTGGCGTTTCGTTTCAAGATGGCTGATAAGGTCAGTAACATCAATAAATTGTTAGACAGAATTTGCAAAGAAGCAGATGATGTCGGTCTTAAACCAGCTAAGCAAATCAATGACGCTATTGTTGAACCTAGCGAATTCAGGAAGACTCTACCTTTTACGGGTGATGTAGAAGTTGTGGGGAGGGAAGGTGATGTTGAGGTGGTGGTAGCTATGTTACTTGGCTCCGATGTAGAGGGTGATTTGCCAGTCATTGCCATTGTAGGAATGCCTGGGCTAGGCAAGACAACTCTTGCTCAGGTAGTTTACAATGAACCGAAAGTTTTGAATAAGTTTGGCAAGGATAGGATGTGGATTTGTGTATCTGATAATTTCAAGGTAGAAAGATTATTGAATGAGATGGTGGAATCTCTTACTGGAGATAAATCAGATACACAAAATGTGGAAGGAGTAGTGAGAAAGCTTAGTGAAAAATTGAATGGAAAAAAATACTTGCTTGTGTTAGATGACGTTTGGAATAAGAATTCAGAGTTATGGGTAGACCTTAAAAAGTCTTTGATTGGCATAGGTGGCTCTAACGAAAGCAAAATTTTAGTTACTACCCGTAGTGTGGAAGTATTATTAGCAATGCGAACATCCCAGTCTTGCACCCATAAGTTGGTGACTCTATCAGAGAACTGTTGTTGGACAATGTTTCGAAATAGAGCCTTTGCCAATGGAGGACCAAGAGAAACTCCAACTTTAGTGGATATTGGTAGAAGAATGGTAGCAAGGTGTAAGGGCGTGCCATTAGCGATAAATGCATTAGGAGGTTTACTGTACTCGAAGCAGGATGAACAAGAATGGGAGTCTATTGAGAAGAGTGAAATATGGAGTTTAATGGGAAATGAAAATGGAATCCTACCAGTATTGAAGCTTAGTTTTGACCATTTACAATCACCATCTTTGAAACAATCCTTTGCATACTGTTCTATTTTCCCAAAGGACGAAGTCATTGTTAAAGATGAGTTGATTCAACTTTGGATGGCTCTAGGATATCTTCAATCTTCTTCGGGAAACAGAGGTGAAATGGAAGAACTAGGGAATGAGTATTTTAAGATTTTATGGCGCAATTCGTTATTCCAAGAAGTGAAATTTGATGAGTACAACAACATCACAAGTTGCAAGATGCATGATCTTGTACATGATCTTGCACTGCATGTCTCACAAGGTACTTGTTTGACTTTGGAAGCTAGTGAGGTGAAGAACAATCCTGATGTTCAACATCTGTGTTTGTTTTTGAGGGAAGAAAAACAATTAGATATTTTAAAAGAAAATGTTGAAAAATTGAGGACACTATTTTTAATGAAATATCTTCCCCAACACATTAAAGATTTTAAGAGCATTCGTGCCTTGCGTTTAGCAAAACCTAGGGTGGAAAAAGAATCTTGTCCAATAGCGAAGTCCATACATTTAAGATTCCTTGACCTCAGTAAGTTTTCTATTGTGAAGTTCCCAAATATTATCACCAAGCTCTATAATTTGCAGACACTGAAGCTGCCAAGGTCTCTAAAAAAGCTTCCAAAAGATTTTCACAACTTGATTAGCTTGAGACATTTCTATCTTCAAGGTAATGATCTTGCTAATAGGAAACTGATGCCAATGAAGATAGGACAGTTGACATCTTTGCAAACATTACCATTCTTTGTTGTGGGTAAGGAGATTGGCCATAGAATTGAGGAGTTGGGTAGCTTAAGCAAACTAAGTGGTAGATTGCATGTGTACAATCTAGAGCACGTGAAGGACAAGGAAGAAGCCGAGAAGGCTAAAATATTAGAGAAATCAGACATTCAAGAGTTGCAATTGCACTGGAACAGAGACCTTGGAGACTCTAAAGACCTTGAAGAGTCCAACAATAACTATGAGGATGTGTTGGAAGGACTCAAGCCTCACCGGAATGTTAAGGGACTAATTCTTACAAATTTTGGAGGAAGAAGATGGGCGTCGTGGATGAGTACAAATGCCCGCTTACTTCAAAATTTGGTGAAGATCGAGTTGAAAGACTGCAAATTATGTGAGCAAGTCCCCGCTCTCGGACACCTTCCGCATCTTGTGACTATCGTAATGAAGGGTTTGGATAACTTAAAGCGTATTGGTTCCATATTTTATGTACCAGATGAAGGCATTGTTGGTAGTTGCGGGAGGAGTAGTGGGGTAGCAACTACAAGACTATTTCCAGCGTTAAGGATATTCGACCTTAATGATATGCCCCAGCTAGAAGAATGGTTAGACGTTTCATCATTGCCTACTGTTGCCACGAGTATGATAGAGTGCTTCCCTCATCTCGACAATTTACGTATCCTCAACTGCCCCAAGTTGATAACTATTCCAGGTAATGTGTTATCCATTCAGCATTTACTTATTAAAGTGTGTCGTATCCAGCATAATTACTAAGAAATGAGGTATGGCCTGCCCCAGCTCATGATATAGGAAGACGTGGATTTCAAAAATATTGCTACTTTAGGCTCGGTTTGTGTTGACGCAAAATATTTTCGACCAAAAATTAGTTTTACTTTAAAGTTTTTACATGTGAATGAGTTTGTGAATTAATTTTATTTTTTGCGTGGTTTGGGTGCACTCCGTAAACTTAAGTTCCAATAGAAATTGGACACCCACTCATTTTTACCACCATACTTCCCCTGTTTTCTAATTACTACCCTTGTCAATATTATGACCAAACTCGAAAGAATCCACCACAAATTGGTCTTAAAAGGACGAAACTTTTTCTTTTCTGTTTTTTGAGAACAGGTAGTTTCGTCCATTCATTTTTTTTTTTTTAAAATTCCTTCCACCAAATAAATTATTCTCACTACCATGTTAACTCACCAAGGAGAAATCCAAAAACGTGACAGTTTTTCATCCCCCAACTTATTTTAGTACTATTTTGTTTCATTTTGAGTTTTGGCTATTGGACCACACATACCTACGCACACTGCACCAATATACGCACATCTCTTTCACATGCACATACGCTACAGTTTCCTCCACGCAGATAAAATAAACTCTTCCTTTACTTTCCACCCCTTTTAATTTATTTTACTTTTAACATATACACCAAAAGTCATTCAATTTTCTCCACCAATCACTACTGTAATTGACTCCGACTGAACAATAAATTCTTTTACTGTTTATGGTGGAATGTTACTGAAATTGTGTAAAGTTTATGGTACAGGATTAGTGTTGTCTAAACCATAACTTGTTGCCAAGGTCTTGAGGTTCACTAAGGTTATGAGATGGGATTAGCAAGCTAGTTCGTCTTTAAGATGGAAGGACGCAATTTAACTTTCTGATTTTTGGTTCGTAAGCCATTTTCCTCCCGTTGGGATAAAACATTTTACTCTTAAAGTTTATGTGGACAAAGTCCCTAAATTGTGACAATAGTTTTGCGGAAGATATTGCGGTCCAAACAAACGGAGCTTTAAAAGAAGATTTGCTAAATAAATAAATAAATAACCCAATGAATCCCTAATGTTTTGTTTGGAACTTGTGAAAGAAAGAGGGAAGAGATCAGAAAATAACTAAGGAAATAGGGAAAATTTAAAAAAAACCTCTAAACTTTCTGACAACTTTCACTATTAACAAATTAACTCTTAAACTTAGCATTCCGTTAACAATTAGGCCCCTGCCATCCAATTCCGTCTAAACTTTTTTTTTTTTTTACTTTTTACATTCAAAAATTACTTTTCACTCTTTCTTTTTTAATTGGTAAATAAATATGCAATAAAGTTCATTCTTTTTCTTACTAATTATCAAAAATTACTTTAACTCTATTTTTTAACTTTAACCACCATCTTTTTTGTTACTTTCAAATTTTACTTTTCCCCTTCTCTCTCTCTCTCTCTCTCTCTCTCTCTCTCTCTCTCTCTCCCTCTTTTTTTCTTTTTTAGAACTTTAATCCCAAACCACCAATCAATCCCACAATCAATTGCCAAAGCTCTAGCTCTAATTTCAGAAATTTAAAATTACTTTTAACCTTCTTATTTTAACATTTCTGTTTTTTTATATTTTTTACTTCCAAAATTACTTTTAACTCTTTATTTTTAGTAGTAAATAAATATGAAATAAAGTTTTTTTTTTCTTACTCTTTATCAAAAATTACTTTAACTCTAATCATTACTATTTATAAGTTTAGGTATTTTTTTGTTAATAGTGAAAGTTGAGGTGTTTTTTTGAGAATTGTCAAAAAGTTTAGGGGCTTTTTTAAAATTTTTCCAAAAAAATATGAGAAAAACAATACGAGCCAGAAAACCTAGGGTTTCTAGAGAAGTTACAAATATACTCCTATATATCATTGCCATAACCAACAACTGTTGGGTCCAATTGACAAACAGAAGCAGCATTCAGCGGCTCCACATCCCTACAGAAAGTTTTGATTTACAATTGCCCGGAGTTGACGTCTTTGCCGGACGCGCTTCTACAACCAACCCTTGTATCTTTATGCCTACATAGCTGTCCAAAGTTACAGACACCCATTAATCCAGAAGATGCATTACGCAGCCTCACATCCCTCCAGTACCTGACTATTGCATCCTGTCCAAATTGGGGGAGTTGTTGGGAGGAGGGGCTGTTTTGCACCACCAGCCTTCAAGGATTGATTATAGGTGGATTCGGAGCGGAGTACAGATATTTCCCCTGGCCCTCCACAAGTACTGCTGCATCACCACCCCGGAGCCATCTCACCTCCCTGGATTATCTAAGTTTATGGGGATGGCCAGAGGTGAAGTCTCTCCCCGATCAACTTGAGCTCCTCCCTGTCTTGAGAAATTTGGCAATTCAGACATTCAGTGGGTTGGAATCTCTGCCGGAGTGGCTGGGCAACCTTTCATCTCTTCAATCTTTGGAAATAAATCGCTGTCCCCTTCTTGAGAAAAGATGCGAAAAGGGAATCGGCGAAGATTGGCACAAGATTGCTCATATTCCAAAGATTCGAATCGGTAACTTTATTCTTCGAATTGCCTGTTTTATTGATTTCTCCTCTTTGCCTGTCACTTCTCTCTCTCTCACTCTCGCTCTCTCTTTCTCTCTGATTACGACACAGGGATGTGTCTTGTCCGTGTGCGTATGTGAAATAATCCATGGAAAATTTTGTCTGACCTAATTATTTGGTGTGATTCTTGGGCTTTCAGACGAAAGGAAAATACAGTGGAGCTGAAGTGTACCCTCTCCATGCAGATAAAGCATGAAAGTCCCCTGCCAATCAGGTAATTTACCAATTTCTGCATCTTCTTTTTGTTTGCGTTTTTTCAGACTGATTAGTCTTTCAATGTCAATAAGTGGTTGTGTTCTCTCAATCTTACAGCCGCTACGATTTTTGAGGCCTCTGCAACAATAAATCAGCGAACTCTGTTGAAGAAAGTAGTTCTTAATCATTTAGCTCCTTATGTATTTAAATCCTGAAAGTGAAATGGTTTTAGTAACATGTTCTTCGATTAACTGACCACTCAGTGTACATACAAACTGAAAATTTCCAAGAACCAGTTAATGACGCATCTTAAGAATTGAATTGAAGTGTGTACTAGTGCATTTTTAATGGTTTTAGAACCCTGTTGAAGAAAGTAGTGGAGATTACGATTTGTGAGGCCTCTGCAACAATAAATCAGCGAACTATGTTGAAGATAGTAGTTCTTAACTATTTAGCTCCTGATGTATTTAAATCCCGTGATTTTTGATGGTTTTAGTACTTTGTTGACGTGTTCACTGAGCACTCAGTATAGAAACTAAAAACTCTCAAGGTGAACTTGATGACGCATCCTACAAATAAAATTAAAGTGCACTGGTACCTCTTTGCACAATGTTGTAAGACTAGAGAACAAATTAGCTATGAGGCTTCTTTTTCTTTTTTGCCCCTTTTGCACCATTTCTAAGTGTTTTTGATTCCTGAGTCTTTGAGACAATGCGTATGCAAAGTCTGTCTGACAAACTCATGGTATGACTTGGGTTCTCAAAGGTCTTACTTGCTCATATATATTTTTAACACTGTTCTGCACATTTAGTTGTTTTAGCCTTGAGTTCTTGGAGAATGATTGCCACCTGGTTGACTGCAAATTGAAACAAAAAAGCTTTTGATCTAAGCGCTTCTTGAAGAAATCAATGTTTGTTAAGGTAGGTTAAATTGAGGCTTTTGATCTTGGAGTTCAGCTGTTCAATGTTTGATCGCACAAAAATGATGCTAGAAATAATGTTAAATAGGTGAGCAGTGAGCTAGTCTTAGAATCTTGAGATAGAAATTATAGTGTTAATGCGTTATTGATTATCCTTTTTCATCAATCAAGTATTGTTGAGGAGCATTGACAGGTCTATTTTCATAGCTCCTTCTAAAGCAATATATCAAACATATAAATTGCTATCTTGTTATGCTCCTTGTTATCCTTTTTATTTTCTTTCTTCTGCCTTGGATGAGTTTATTTTTTTGGTTGTCCACACTTTAAAATTCTCCGCATTTAAAGGCCTAAATATCTTATCACCACTGCAGTATTGTATCCAGCAATCCTACAGACTGATACCTTAACCACTACTGAGTCGGCTGCACTTTACATTTTCCTTGAAAGCATGTATATGCACTGTCTTATTCCTCTCCTTTTCCTTTCTCCCTTCTTCTCCCTTGTGTATGTTTTATTGTGTTTGTCAATTTAGTAATAATCACATAATTAGGCCAGAATTTCTAATCTCAACTTCAATTTCTATTCATTGGTTCTCCTATCAGATCATTAGAGGGCTGAAATACGTTAATTCAGCAAATGTTCTGCGCAGGGACTTAAAGCCTTGTGTTTTTCTTTGGAATGGCAATCACGATTTGAAGGTATGTAGTTTTTGGCAGCAATTGAACTCTTCACATATGGATACTAGAGTTCACATGTTATAGAAATATTGGCCTAAAAGGCTACAACTTACTAGGTTATTACTACTCGGGACCATTTTTTGCGGTAGAGCTGCCCATTGTAGCTTCCTATTCTTTTACTATACCACTTCTTAAACAGAAGTAAGTCGATATTTGCTAATGGATATGAGAATATGATACTTGATTACATAGAGACAATTGGTTCCCATGTTTGTCCAGCTGGCACATGTTCACCAGGTAAGAGGACATTAGTATACACTATGGGCCTGTTTATTTAACTGGAATGAGTATCCAAATATTCAGTTTTTGGTTAACATTTTTGCGATCCCGGATTAAGCATAGCTCAGATATATTACTTCACTAATCCGCGAGGGATACACAATACCAACCGAAATCTAACAGATGCATTGTCACTGCAGTTGCAACATAAAATCTCGTATCATTAAGGGATCCCAAGCAAACTTGATCAGTTGGTGGTGAGCGGCTGCATGCCACAGAATTTCCAGCTTGCTATGGTCCTAAAGCTTTCACCTAAACAATGAGAAGCAATGCACAACCACCTTGCGTTCCTTTACTGCTTCACTCTAATAGGATGGATCAGGTCTTGAATTCCTCTCTCACATCGATCTTTCACGTTTCTCGCAAAGCAATTTTTTCCCTCACATGTTCTTGTTTTCTTCGAATTCTTTTATGGAAACACTTCGTTTCAAAGAATTTTATCAAATAATTTGAATTGCAGGCTGCATCCAAATGGTGGCTGCTTAAGGCGAGGGGTCTAACAGGGCAATCCAAGTGATGCCAAAGTAGCATCGCAGAATGCAGTTGCAGAGCAATCCAAGCCGTCTTTACACGAAGGTGTTTTCCTACTTTTTCCTTTCCGAATGTGCCCTTGTCAATCCCGATGAATCCCGTGCCTCACACAGTGATCCCCCTCCAACCAACAATTGATCTAAGGAGAGAAGGAATCGATTGAGTTCCTTGGATGTCGATTGTCGAGTATGTCTGCCAATAGACGTAAGTATTTTATACTCCTTATAGTTCTATTACACTTTCCCCCTTCTAATTTATAATTTTATTACACTTTTCTCCTCATAATCTTATTGTTTTCTACTTAAATCTTTAAAAAATTTCATTTTTGACCCCGCCGTATCCGAAACGTATCCGGCCGTATCCCTCCCGTATCGCTCGCGTATCCGAAACGTATCCGAAAATAAAAACATTTAATTTAATTACAGGATACTTATTTGCCGTATCCGATACGTATCGGGCCGTATCGGGCGCGTATCCGTATCCGGGGAGTATCCGATACTTGTACGTGACTAGTTTCGGAGTATCCGTGCTTCATAGAAGCCAACTGTCTGGTTGCTTGTGATAGCATCAGAATTCTACCCTCCACCCAACTCTGCTTGTCGTGCAAGATCAACTGAACGGATGAATCATGACATTTTACAAGACTTGTAGCCGGCCCCCACAATCCTGTTCTCAGAGCAGGTGACCCCTTGCCCTTACTCTACTTTGCTATGTACTCCTGTCCTGTGTACAACACTCTTCCCTGCCCACCTTCAAAGTCAGCCGCACTATCGTGCTCCATTCATTATCTTAATGGAAATATTTTGCCCGCAATCTGCTCGACAAAAATATCATTGTTTATAGTCGTTGGACTGGGGCTTCATGTCCAAATAGCCAGCCTCAATCGTATTATGTTTCTATTTATGGAGAGTTAACTTGAAGTTATTATTCTTTCTAAGATAGCAACTCTCGTAGTCTCTAGCTGTTGAATTTATGAGGAAAGCCATATTGATCTGAAAACTATATATCAGATCAGCCCCAATTGTCATTTATGCTCTATAGTGAAATGTTTAATGCTTTTCTGCAGGATTCTAGGTTTTGAAGACCAATTCTTCATGTCCGTTGGAAAGTTGGCTTTTCATATGAGTTTCAGAATCTGCTAGTTTCTGATGATGCCAAATCATTGAAAGAACATGAGTTCATCAATCCTTGAAGAAATACAGCTACTTGGCTGTCCAAAGTTACAGACACCCATTAATCCAGATGCATTATGCAGCCTCACATCCCTCAAGCTTCTGGCTATTGTATTCTGTCCAAATTGGAGGAGTTGTTGGGAGGAGGGGCTGTTTTGCACCACCAGCCTTCAATTATTGTGGATAGGTGATTTCGGAGAGGAGTACAGATATTTCCCCTGGCCCTCCACAAGTACTGCTGGATCACCACCATCGAGCCATCTCACCTCCCTGGAGTATCTATGTTTAGGGGGATGGCCAGAGGTGAATTCTCTTCCCGATCAACTTGAGCTCCTCCCTGTCTTGAGAGAGTTGCAAATTTGGAATTTCAATGGGTTGGAATCTCTGCCGGAGTGGCTGGGCAAACTTTCATCTCTTCAATCTTTGGATATATGGAACTGTCCCCTTCTTGAGAAAAGATGCGAAAAGGGAATCGGCGAAGATTGGCACAAGATTGCTCATATTCCAAAGATTTGAATGAGTAAGTTATTCTTCGAATTGCCTGTTTTATTGATTTCTTCTCTTTGCCTGTCACTTCTCTCTCTCTCTCACTCTCACTCTCTCTTTCTCTCTGATTACAACACAGGGATGTGTCTTGTCCATGTGCGTATGTGAAATAATCCATGGAAAATTTTGTCTGACCTAATTATTTGGTGTGATGATTGGGCTTTCAGACGAAGAGGAAATACAGTGAGCTGAAGTGTACCCTCTCCTTGCAGATGAAGCATGAAACTCCCCTACGAACCGAATCATGTAATTTTCTTTTGTTTGCTTATTTTCAGACCTCGGTACTCTCTGTTCTCTCGGTCTTACACAACCAGCCGCTAGGAATTCTGAGACCTCTGCAACAGAAAAAAACAGGGGTTGTGACGTGTTGAAGAAAGTAGTTCTTAATTAATTAGCTCCTTTACGTATTTAAATCCTGTAAGTGAAATGGTTTTAGTAACCTGTTCTTGTGTCCACTGAGCATTCAGTGTAAAATGAAATTGAAAATGCTCAGGGTCCATTTAATGATCCATCCTAAGAATCAAATTCAAATGCACTAACCTCTTTTCATAATTTGTAAGACCAGCAAACAAATTGGCTATGATACATATTTTTGCTTTTTTTACCCCCTTTTTTAGCAGTTCTAGGTGTTTCGATTCCCAAGTCTTCGAGACAGCGCGATATGCCAAGTCTTTCTGACAAATTCATGGTAAGACTTCAGTTCTCAAAGGTTTTACTGGCTCATAAATATGTTGTTACTTTTCTGCACATTTATTTGCTTTAACCATGAGTTCTTTGTCTCTGTTCATATTTTTGAGAATGTTTGCCTGCTGATTGACTGCAAACTTTCCAGAAATTGATAAGCTTGAGGTCTAAGCGCTTCTTGAGGAAATTGATATCTGTTAAAGTAGGTCAAATTGAATTCTTTGATCTTGGTGTTCAGTGTCTGATCTCGCAACCATGATACTAAATAGCTGAGCCAGTCTTCGAATCTTGAGATTGGCGAATACGTCATTGATTTTCCCTTGTCATCTAACCAATCAATGATTTCTCAATTATCCCTAAGTCTTTGTAGTTTAGTAGGCATTAGCACATAAAATTTGGACTCTGGACAATCTTAAGCCTTCTATTTTTTACCATTGTATTAAAATATGTTATGTTTTGGAATTTCATACCCAAGTTTCTTAAACTTATTTCCGCGTATTATTGTACCTTTGTGTTCAAGCAGATACATATGTTACTTTGAAATAAGAAAAGAAAAAAGACTCCTATGGTTCTCAGTCATGAACTCAATGTTTTAAGTCATGAGATTTACTAGTGCCATGAGTAAGACTTGGATTCTCAAGGGTCATACTCTCTCATAAGTATTTAATTCACACTTGTCTGCACATTTATTTGTTTTAGCCTTGATCTCTGTCTTTGTTCAAATTTCTTGAGAATGTTTGCTTGCTGTCTACAAATTGTCCAGAAATTGATAAGTTTGCTCTCTAACCGCTAAAAGTGCATACGTCCTACCCTCTCATACCCTGCAATATGGGAGTCTTGTGCACTGGCATGTCTTTTTTTTGAAACAGCAAAAATTTATTAAGAAACTTGATAGGGGTACATCAAGTGGGGGGAGAGGTGAGGGGGATGCAACCAAAGGTTGGACAACACCTACCCAAACACCTGAGGGGCAAAGCCCGCACACCGGCATGTCCTTGTGCACAAGATTTATGTTGCATGGTAATGTGTTTGTCATAATTTCAAAAGCCTTTACGTCATATGAACATTAATAGTTGATCTTTTGGCTCCTAGGTGCAAATATGCTTATGATTTAACTTGATGATCAAGTCTTGATTGTAGTTTCTTGTCATGTCTTCAGGAGTATTTGAAAGGCAGGAGCAAGTTTCTCATCTACTCAAGTTAATTAACAGAAAATAAAGTTTCACATCTAATGTCACTGGCCTTTGCCACGCACGTTGTTGCTACTAGAGATAAAATACTACCATTCCAAGGGGATTCATTTAGCGATTTTTAAACTGCATATGAGCTTATCGACACTGGCCTGTATCGAATTTTTGGTTCCAATCACAAGTATGGTCAGATGAGAATTGCCAGGTCTATTTTTCATAGCTCCTTCTCTTTGTTTTCCTTTTTATTTTTTTTCTTCTGCCTTGCATATGATGTTCTTTATTTTGGTTCCGCACTTTAAAATTCACCACATTTCAAGGCCTGAATATCTTATCACCACTGCAATATTGTATGTAGCATTCCAACACAGCGATACCTTAACCACTACCTAGTGAGTTGCGCTTTGCATGATCCAGAATTGTAGCTGCTTAAGGGGACAGGGGAGAGCTTGAATAGGGCATCCCAAGTGACTAGTGCCAAAGCAGCATCGCAGAATGCAGTTGTAGAGCAATCCAAGCTGTCTTCTAAGTAGTATAAAACGGAATCATGTAATTCACTAGGGAGGATTACAAAGTTAGAACCATCAACCCTACTTTAAAAAGCACGAAGGTGTTTTCTATGCTTTCCTTTCCGAATGTGCCCCTGCCAATCCAGATGAATCCTGTGCCTCACACAATGTCACCCCTTCCAACACACAAACACATATGATGTTTTCATCAAAATCCTTCATATATTACATTAGTGGCAGACGTGCGACGGAGCCATCTGCCTGGTTGCTTGCGATCCCATCAGAGTTCTACCCTTCACCCAACTCTTCTTGTCATAAAAGATCAACTGAATGGAGGAATCAATACACTTTACAAGACCAGTAGCTGCCCCCTACAATCCTAATCTTAGAACAGGTAACTGTTGGAAATTGTCCCGCATCGGTTAATTATCAACTTCAAAACTAGTATATGAGCTTAGGCGGCCTCTCCTCTCATGGCCAATTGGCTTTAGGTTGGAACCCTCCAAGAAATCTAACATGGTATCAGAGCTAGGTCTTGGGTGGGAAACTAGTATATGCGCCTTCGCAGCCTCTCCTCTCATGGCCAATTGGCTTCAGGTTGGAGCCCTCCAAGAAATCTAACAGCAACCTCTTACCCTTACTATATGTTGCTATGTACTCCTGTCCTGCGTACAACACTCCTCCCTGCCCACCTTAAAACCCAGCTGCACCATCGTCCTCCATTCATTATCTTAACAGAAATCTTTTGCCTGAAATCTGCTTGACAAAAATTGGTTTCCAAATGATGTCTATTGGCCGACAAGCGTAATTTCATAAAATCTTCCCAAGATGCCGAAAATATGATAACTAATGACCTAAATATAGTTCTTTGTAGTCATTGGACTTGGGCTTCATGTCCTAATAGCCAGCAGCAATCATATTATTTTTCTATTTATGGAGAGTTAACTTGAAGTTGTTTTTTCTTTCTAAGATAGTAACTCTTGTAGTCTCCAGTTGTTGAATTTGTGAAAGGAAAGCCATATTGATGTGAAAACTAGCCAATTTCCAATATATTGGCCCAATTGTCATTCATGCTCTATAGTGAAATGTTTAATGCGATTCTGCAGGATTGTAGATTTTTAAGACCAATTCCATTACAGTTGGAAAGTTGGCTTTTCATATGAGTTTGAGAAGCTGCTAGTTTATGCCAAATCATTCAAGGAACATGAGTTCATCAATCAGTGTAAGTTACCTTGTCATGGTACTCCCGGGAATACATGTGGTTCCTTTCTTCAAATGAAATTCCCACCCTCGTAATTTCAAAAAAGGAGTTGGGGAGTAAGGTATATTTTTTAACATTTGGCGTTCAGTCAGAAAGTTTTATTTCCTGGAAGAGATCATATACACGAGCTACATGTTCTTGTATCTGTGTAACCGGGCTTCCTATTGAGCCAACGGAAAGTTGCATGATAGTAGCACAGGTTTTTCCACATGTATTTTTGGTAGGATTGTAGCAGATGCCCGGAGGTTTATACAGAGTATTTTCCAACTATTTGAAGTCACCTGATAGTCAATGGTGTTGAAACTGTGCCTAATTATTGCTCTTTTGCGAATAGTTGTAGAAGTCTTTTTTTGTGTGTGTGTGTGTTAATTTGACATGTCTAAACATAACACCTTGGTCATTGTTTCATTTGTTTCCCTGTTTTGACAAACTTGTGTGTTGGATTTGTTGCTTCCAGCATCTAGCGATGTATTTACTGAATATTGTTGCCCTTCCCTATTTTCCTTCATTTTATGATGGGGTGCAATTACAAATTATTTATGTTCATCACTCTGTCATGTCAAAAATTTGGTATGTTCAACTGCATAGCATGGTATATTAATGGAAAGGATTACGTTGGTTCACATAGATTATGTGTTGCTCAGGATTGGCAAAACACAATTCTGCAAGTGCTTAAGCTACTATCACATTGGTATACTCTCTCTCTCTCTCTCTCTCTCTCTCTCTCTCTCTCTCTCTCTCTCTCTCTGTCTCTCTCTCTCTCTCTCACACACACACACACATAGACACAAGAAAAAAACAATGGAATCTGAGTGATTTTTTTTGAACAAAATTATAGGCATCTCATCTGAATGACAAGAGGATTACTCAAAGCCTCAAAGGTATAAACTCTTTTCATGTTTTCTCATACTATAGACTGTTTCAGAATCTACTCTTTTAGTAACTAAAATGTTCTTGTTTTTTCTATTTCAACCAGAATCTAATGGATGATAGTTGCATACTTCATGCCTTTGAGTTTTGAAATTTACTGAACTTTCTATTGGGGTCTGAGTCTAAAGTACTTGGCCTGGACCAATCACGAGAAGCATCAAAGTCTGTAGGCATGAAGTGCTTGATCAATCAATTGGTGTCTTTAGACTTCACGAATCATTTGGAAAGCTCTTTTGAAATCATTTGGAAGTATTCACTGGTCAAATGTGGTTCTTCCCACACCTAGTACTGCACACCCCTGCGCATGCACGCACATAGGGAGAGTTGGCTTCATCTACTTAGTGCTTTTACCCTTGATTAGGAACATTTTGTCTCATAACTTTGAGTATTTGGCTGATTACCTTCAAAATTCCAGGCTCCAGTGTTCTACCAATTTCCATGCCTTGATGCAAGCTTCTATTATCCCATCCTATCTCCACTAAAGAGAGTCGCAAGTGGGAAATCTATTAAAGATCCTCAAAGAATCAGGTTTCTTTCATTTACAGGTTCTATATTTGCAAATACTTAAAAAAGTATCTGTTTCATCCAGAGGCCATTTGATTGCTTAGTTGATAGTACTCATTTAAGTACTCCAATTTACTTTTGTTCAGTTCTTTCATTTAATTACTTGGTGAGTTTAATGTGTTTCACGGGTTTGCAGGTTCTGTGGACCGGTGGGTGCGACAAGGAGGTTCCGAAAGGCTCTTGGAGTGGTTCCAAGGAGATTGGAGGCTTGAATTGTGATAAATCTGGAATTGCTTGCTCTTTCCGGCCGGGAGTCAAGAGGCATCCGTTGAGGAAGTTGATGCTGAGCCCATCGGAAGATTGTTTTGGACAGTGGTTGGGCCCGTCCTGACGCTAGACACATGTTTTGTTTTATGTTTTGATTTCTAATGTATTTTTAGGCCCAGTAGCTATAAGTGGGCAATCCTAGTTCAATTTTAGCGTTGTGAATTTTTAAGAGAAGGCTAGAGAGAGGCAAGAGCAACAAGAAGTAGAGATCTCCATAGCACTTGAAGATCCACTGCATGAGCTGCTAAACACCTCTTCTAGGGTGGATATGAAGCTTACTCTCAAGTAACTTTGCTTTTTGAATAAGTTCTAGCTTTTTTATTCAGATTCGATTGTATGACAAGAATGCTGTTTCAGTCAATGAAGTTGATTTCAATATTTTCTATACGTTTTGTGTTCATATTCAAAAGGTTAAATACGGGTCCTAAAATGATTTTCTTGTGTTTGCCATTTGAGTGATTGAGATAGGTTATGCCCGTAAGACGAATTGGCTATTAGGCGAATCATGCATCAATACGGTTCGTTCTGGTAAGATGGTTTGAGGGATGAATCTAAGCTGATAAACGAACTGTGAATAGTTGTTTGGCGATTATTGATAGCAATCGCGAACCCCAGCAATAAATTATTCAGTAGATGTTTACTTCATTTACTGTTTCGGAAACCTCCTTCCAGGGGTTGGAAATCCATTTGAGTCCCTGCTGTGAATTACGTTGCCAGCTTAACAGGCACAACACTAAAACCAATACCATTAGCATTTTACCACATTATCAACGGTTGTACGATTTTTTCTTTTTCTTTTTTTTATCCTCAGGTTATGCAATGATGACCCTTTCAATACATTGATGAGTTCATGAAAATCTACTCCCAGTCGCAGATTAATGACTTTAGCAGTGATGCCCTTGTGTTGATCTTGTTTCCTTTTCTCTTTGGTGGACAATGCCACACATTGGCTGAGCACTTGACCTCCGAATTCTAAGCATAGCTACAATAGGAGTTTCTGAAGAAGTACTTTTCTACAGGAAAGTCAACGATATCGGTGAGCCAGCAATCAGTTGACCTAAGTACTTTCATGAAACTTGCAAGAGATTAGAAGATGTGGTGAATGGTTAGAAGCGCATTTTTATTCTATTATCCTTAATTGGATAGTATTGCACTTGAATAAGTACTAGATTTCTCCAATTTAAGCTTAGTTGTTGGTAATTAATGGGTTACTAGTAATTCTTTCTTTGTGAAACAAGTGACTTTGGTGATATTGAAGAGATTAGAGTTGATGATTGATCAAGCTTGTAAGACATTGGTGAAGGTCTATGAGAAAAGTGCTACCACCTCCCTCCCAAAATTTTGGTCCCTTTTTTGAAGCTCAATTTTTTAAGAGAACACGATCATTATTCTTCAAAACTACACAAAATTACCCTCCTTTTTGGAATGCAATGATTACTTTTTTGTCACTACTACATATATTCCGCTCCACATTGTTTTAGAATTTGAATTAGCGTTGTATCCGTTCGATGCACGGTACAAAAAAATTACATTGTTGTTTTTTACCACCAACTGGTTAATTGTTTGGAGTTGCTCTCAGAGTTCAATTGTTCAACATTTGCTGTCTTAAGTATGCACAGACCGAAATCCAATGTACAAGTACAAGACAAAACTCTATGTGCAAGAAACACAGCTATCAGATATTCAGATGCATTGCCAAGAAAATTTCTTCAACAACTGCAATACATGAAAAAAAAAAATTGCACGGTTTTCAAACGAATTACTCTATTTCTAACATGACAATGAAATTTTATTCGTTCAATATCAGAATCAACAACATCAATGGGGCTTGCCGCGGCTCCAGAAGTTTTTGTCAAGATAGTGAACAAGATACGTGAAATTTGATGCTCCATTCAAACAGTAATGCACTAGGAAAAGAACTCTCATCTTCCAAGCTTATATACATGTATATATCTACTGATATGTACAGATATAATCAGAGATTAGACGTATGGATTTATGAGCTTTTCTTGGGATTTTGTGAACGATCTCGATCATGTTGCTTCTTTTACGGTTGCAGGAGAAATTCGACGCCATAGATGCCACCAATTCCACCCCTCCTCTGGCCAACCACTCCCACATGTAAGCATATGGCGAGCAGCTTACAATCCGGAAACAGAGCATCAAAAAACATTAACAGAATAATCTACACTAATACTGTAATACAAGAGATTCGGATGGAGCCAGGGGGTCACATGGGGCGGCCTCTACAACAAGAATTTTAAAAAATGTAATTATTATATATGTAAAAAAAATTATCCTTAATTTATATAGACTCGCCACAGCTAGTTTTTTTTCTTTTGTTTTTCTATATACTAGTCCTTAATCCTCTCTTCTTCTTTTTTCAAAAAAGGAGACAAAAAAAATATTCCAAAAGTAAATTTAATGGGCCAAAGTGAAATTATATAAATGATGAGATCTAGTTAAGTAAAAAGTATTCATAAACTAAAAGAAGAAAAAAAAGAAAAGAAAAAGAACAAAATCTAAGAGCATCCACAGTGATGTAATCAAAACTAAAATATTGCTAAGATTAGCACTATTTGCTCAAAAAAGAGCTCACGTACAGTGGAATAATCAGATTTAGAATCTTCTTAACAGCTCATCAAATTTTGACAATTGAATAATCAAAACTAACAATTTTTTGCCAATAATCAAATTTAATTGTCCATATATTTCCCCAATCAAGTACACAATCATTATACAAAAACATTCCATCTCTTCCATTTTCAACATATTTCTATGAAAAATACTTTTAAAAAAAGTTTTTATTTTTTTTGCAAACACAGTTTTTTTTACTAAAACTTTTTTTTTTCAAAACTTGTTCTTTTTTTTTAAAAAAAAATTATGTAGAAAAACTATATTTTTATTCAAAAACTGTTTTTTTTTTACTTTTTCTGAAAAATGTTTTTTTTAAATCAAAGTTTTCAAAAAACTATTTTCTCTTTTTCTAATATCCTATTTTTATTAGCTTGAAACCTATTTTAAAAAAAATTGTTTTCTATGTTCACAATTTTTAGATTTTTATAAATTAAAAATGTGATGTGGCAAGTTTTGATTATTCAAATTTGATTGTGCTATTGTGGATTTCTACATTGCTAACTTTAGCAATCCCTTAAATGCATAATCAAAAGATGACGTGTCAACTTTTGATATTGACTTTGTTGATGAGTTTGTCTTGAACAATGGATGGTTCGCACTATATATAACAATATATAACAGTTGATTGATGTGTAAACTAATGTTGTAGGTAATCATAGGCAAGAAAACAATTGACTCGTTCTTTAAAAAAAGAAGTATTGAACAAATTGTTGAACACAAAACAAACGCAGAACCTTCACAAAGGGTAGTTGAAACTTCAGCAATTGAAACTGAAACTTGTCATCTCAAAAGTCCTAGAGTTGAAATAAAAGAATTTGATTTTGTCTTCTTTGATAAGGGATCCGGAGTTAAGACGACCTATAAGGGATTATCCAACCTTACATGATGAGATCCGACGAGCTTATCTAAAGTTTGGACCATATCAGCCAGAATTTCCGAAAGACCAATACCCTAAAGATGGTAGCGGTCGTCGCTTTCTACCTTCTTGGTATAAGTTATATCCAGAGTGGTTGGAGTATTCTCCAAAAAAAAATTGTGCCTATTGCCTTATGTGTTATCTTTTTGTTCAAGAACCTGGACGCCCCGGATATAATAGTCATATTCATTTAGCTTATTTAGTTTTTTTTTTAACTTTGTTTTCTAATCATTACTTTATATCTTTCTTCAATCATTATCCTATTTCTACAATTATTAATTTCATTTCTCTCTCTATCTCTCTCTACTGATTACCTATCTCTCCAATCATTACCCTATTTCTCTCTCCACTCACTACCAAAACTAAAATACCCAAATGTACGAAACGAACATAGCCAATGATTTTGGTGTTCATGGATTTTCAAAATGGAAGAAAGTCAATGACAGGAATATAGGGCAGAAATATTAGATGTCATCTCATCTTCTCATCTCTCACACGGAATACCTCCCGTTCTCAAGCACCTCCGTCACCACCCCTTCCCACCACCACGCCATTATGATAACTGTTACGCGTCCACCTCCTCGCTGAACTTAAAGCTCCAGCGGCGGCAGAGCTGCACCCAGTCGAGGGTCTTGCACAGCCGCTTCTTGAAGGACGGATTACGGTGCCGGAGTACCAGGCGCCGCGGAAGCTGTCGTTGTTGTTGCTGATCTCGACGGCGGAGCCTTTTCTTGAAGAGGGTGGTTGGGTCTGGAGAAGCCATTGGTGGTGGGTTTTGACGAGGACGAAGATCGACGAGCAGCTGAGTTTTTCCGATCGGCGAGCAGCAGAGTTTTCTTGACGAGCAGCAGAAATAGCCATAGTCGGCGGAGATCGACGCTTGCTCGTTGGCTTCTTCGGGCAGAGTTTTCCGATTGGCTTCTTCTGATTTTGTACAGTTCAAAATCGAAAAATTTGGGGTCAATTTGTGGGTTTGGGTTCAAAGTCAGAGTTTGCCGATCATCTTCTTTCCCGGAGTCAACTTTTGGGTTCAGTCCTCGAATTTTCTGTGGATGAAGAGCTTGCGTGTGTGTGAGGGAGAGGGATGGATAATAGTAGAGAGGATAGTAGAGATGATTTCATTTTAGGCCTACAATTTCCGCGTGTCCGTCCTAGTTTTTTCAGGTTTGCCGTTCAGCAGTATCCGTATCGTGTCGTATCGTAGTCTCCCTTATCTGATCCCTGCTTCATCTGGTTTGTCTTCAATGTACTGTCTGTCCACTAATTCAATTTCTTAGGGATTTTTGTGATTGAAAAATTTAGTCTTTGTTGTGTGTTGTAAGGGTACGTGTTCTTAGTTTTCTTTGAGGGATGGGTTTGGTTGGAGGGGGCTCACTGTGTGGGCACGGATTCTCGGATTGTACAAGGGCAACTCGGACAGGAAAGGTAGGAAAACACTTCTGTAAGAACGCTTGGATTGCTCTGGCACAGCATTCTGCGATGCTACTTTGTCTCATTGATTTCCCTGTTAGACCACCTCGCCTTAAGCCGCCACCATTTGGTTGCAGCCTTGCAATTCAACTTATTTGATAAAATTCTTTGAAACAATGTGTTTCCATAAAGAATTCGAAGAAACAATACATTTGAGGAAAAAATTGCTTTGCGAGAAACGTGAAAGATCGATGTGAGAGAGGAATTCAAGACCTGATCCATCCTATTAGAGTGAAGCAGTAAAGGAACGCAAGGTGGTTGTGCATTGCTTCTCATTGTTTAGGTGAAAGCTTTAGGACCATAGCAAGCTGGAAATTCTGTGGCATGCAGCCGCTCACCACCAACTGATCAAGTTTGCTTGGGACCCCTTAATGATACGAGATTTTATGTTGCAACTGCAGTGACAATGCATCTGTTAGATTTTGGTTGGTATTGTGTATCCCTCGCGGATTAGTGAAGTAATATATCTGAGCTATGCTTAATCCGGGATCGCAAAAATGTTAACCAAAAACTGAATATTTGGATACTCATTCCAGTTAAATAAACAGGCCCACAGTGTATACTAATGTCCTTTTACCTGGTGAACATGTGCCAGCTGGACAAACATGGGAACCAATTGTCTCTATGTAATCAAGTATCATATTCTCATATCCATTAGCAAATATCGACTTACTTCTGTTTAAGAAGTGGTATAGTAAAAGAATAGGAAGCTACAATGGGCAGCTCTACCACAAAAAATGGTCCCAAGTAGTAATCACATAACCTAGTAAGTTGTAGCCTTTTAGGCCAATATTTCTATAACATGTGAACTCTAGTATCCATATGTGAAGAGTTCAATTGCTGCCAAAAACTACATACCTTCAAATCGTGATTGCCATTCCAAAGAAAAACACAAGGCTTTAAGTCCCTGCGCAGAACATTTGCTGAATTAACGTATTTCAGCCCTCTAATGATCTGATAGGAGAACCAATGAATTGAAATTGAAGTTGAGATTAGAAATTCTGGCCTAATTATGTGATTATTACTAAATTGACAAACACAATAAAACATACACAAGGGAGAGGAAGGGAGAAAGGAAAAGGAGAGGAATAAGACAGTGCATATACATGCTTTCAAGGAAAATGTAAAGTGCAGCCGACTCAGTAGTGGTTAAGGTATCAGTCTGTAGGATTGCTGGATACAATACTGCAGTGGTGATAAGATATTTAGGCCTTTAAATGCGGAGAATTTTAAAGTGCGGACAACCAAAAAAATAAACTCATCCAAGGCAGAAGAAAGAAAATAAAAAGGATAACAAGGAGCATAACAAGATAGCAATTTATATGTTTGATATATTGCTTTAGAAGGAGCTATGAAAAATAGACCTGGCAATGCTCCTCAACAATACTTGATTGATGAAAAAGGATAATCAATAACGCATTAACACTATAATTTCTATCTCAAGATTCTAAGACTAGCTCACTGCTCACCTATTTAACATTATTTCTAGCATCATTTTTGTGCGATCAAACATTGAACAGCTGAACTCGTAGATCAAAAGCCTCAATTTAACCTACCTTAACAAACATTGATTTCTTCAAGAAGCGCTTAGATCAAAAGCTTTTTTGTTTCAATTTGCAGTCAACCAGGTGGCAATCATTCTCCAAGAACTCAAGGCTAAAACAACTAAATGTGCAGAACAGTGTTAAAAATATATATGAGCAAGTAAGACCTTTGAGAACCCAAGTCATACCATGAGTTTGTCAGAGACTTTGCATACGCATTGTCTCAAAGACTCAGGAATCAAAAACACTTAGAAATGGTGCAAAAGGGGCAAAAAAGAAAAAGAAGCCTCATAGCTAATTTGTTCTCTAGTCTTGCAACATTGTGCAAAGAGGTACCAGTGCACTTTAATTCAATTTGTAGGATGCGTCATCAAGTTCACCTTGAGAGTTTTTAGTTTCTATACTGAGTGCTCAGTGAACACGACAACAGGGTACTAAAACCATTAAAAATCACGGGATTTAAATAAATCAGGAGCTAAATAGTTAAGAACTACTTTCTTCAACAGAGTTCGCTGATTTATCAGTAATTCTATAGGTACCGAAGCCCTCCCCACCAAAATCATACCGACGGCCATACACGAAAAATAGAGTGTTTAGAATTTTTGGACGGCTTAGATCGGCCATCCGGTGGCCGGAGACGGCCCGGCGCCGGCCGTCGGTACGATTTCGGTGGGGAGGGCTTCGGTACATATAGCAGGACTCCTGATTTATTGTTGCAGAGGCCTCACAAATCGTAATCTCCGCTGCTTTCTTCAACAGAGTTCTAAAACCATTAAAAATGCACTAGCACACACTTCAATTCAATTCTTAAGATGCGTCATTAACTGGTTCTTGGAAATTTTCAGTTTGTATGTACACTGAGTGGTCAGTTAATCGAAGAACATGTTACTAAAACCATTTCACTTTCAGGATTTAAATACATAAGGAGCTAAATGATTAAGAACTACTTTCTTCAACAGAGTTCGCTGATTTATTGTTGCAGAGGCCTCAAAAATCGTAGCGGCTGTAAGATTGAGAGAACACAACCACTTATTGACATTGGAAGACTAATCAGTCTGAAAAAACGCAAACAAAAAGAAGATGCAGAAATTGGTAAATTACCTGATTGGCAGGGGACTTTCATGCTTTATCTGCATGGAGAGGGTACACTTCAGCTCCACTGTATTTTCCTTTCGTCTGAAAGCCCAAGAATCACACCAAATAATTAGGTCAGATAAAAATTTCCATGGATTGTTTCACATACGCACATGGACAAGACACATCCCTGTGTCGTAATCAGAGAGAAAGAGAGAGCGAGAGTGAGAGAGAGAGAGAAGTGACAGGCAAAGAGAAGAAATCAATAAAACAGGCAATTCGAAGAATAACTTACTTATTCGAATCTTTGGAATATGAGCAATCTTGTGCCAATCTTCGCCGATTCCCTTTTCGCATCTCTTCTCAAGAAGGGGACAGTTCGATATACGCAAAGATTTAAGAGATGAAAGGTTGCCCAGCCACTCCGGCAGAGATTCCAACCCACTGAAATTCCAAATACCCAAATCTCTCAAGACAGGGAGGAGCTCAAGTTGATCGGGGAGAGACTCCACCTCTGGCCATCCCCATAAACTTAGATACTCCAGGGAGGTGAGATGGCTCCGTGGTGGTGATGCAGCAGTACTTGTGGAGGGCCAGGGGAAATATCTGTACTCCTCTCCGAATTCACCTATACTCAAGAATTTAAGGCTGGTGGTGCAAAACAGCCCCTCCTCCCAACAACTCCCCCAATTTGGACAGGATACAATACTCAGGAACTTGAGGGATGTGAGGCTGCGTAATGCATCTTCTGGATTAATGGGTGTCTGTAACTTTGGACAGCCATCTAGCGTAATATCTACAAGGGTTGGTTGTAGAAGCGCGTCCGGCAAAGACGTCAACTCCGGGCAATCATCAATATGAAGGTCTTGTAGAGATGTGGAGCCGCTGAATGCTGCTTCTGTTTGTCAATTGGACCCAACAGTTGTTGGTTATGGCAATGATATATAGGAGTATATTTGTAACTTCTCTAGAAACCCTAGGTTTTCTGGCTCGTATTGTTTTTCTCATATTTTTTTGGAAAAATTTTAAAAAAGCCCCTAAACTTTTTGACAATTCTCAAAAAAACACCTCAACTTTCACTATTAACAAAAAAAGCCCCTAAACTTTTTAAAATTTTCCCTATTTCCTTAGTTATTTTCTGATCTCTTCCCTCTTTCTTTCACAAGTTCCAAACAAAACATTAGGGATTCATTGGGTTATTTATTTATTTAGCAAATCTTCTTTTAAAGCTCCGTTTGTTTGGACTGAAATATCTTCCGCAAAACTATTGTCACAATTTAGGGACTTTGTCCACATAAACTTTAAGAGTAAAATGTTTTATTCCAACGGGAGGAAAATGGCTTACGAACCAAAAATCAGAAAGTTAAATTGCATCCTTCCATCTTAAAAACGAACTGGTTTGCTAATCCCATCTCATAACCTTAGTGAACCTCAAGACCTTGGCAACAAGTTATGGTTTAGACAACACTAATCCTGTACCATAAACTTTACACAGTTTCAGTAACATTCCACCATAAACAGTAAAAGAATTTATTGTTCAGTTGGAGTCAATTACGGTAGTGATTGGTGGAGAAAATTGAATGACTTTTGGTGTATATGTTAAAGTAAAATAAATTAAAAGGGGTGGAAAGTAAAGGAAGAGTTTATTTTATCTGCGTGGAGGAAACTGTAGGGTATGTGCATGTGAAAGAGATGTGCGTAGACTGGTGCGGTGTGCATAGGTATGTGTGGTCCAATAGGCAAAACTCATAATGAAACAAAATAGTACTAAAATAAGTTGGGGGATGAAAAACTGTCACATTTTTGGATTTCTCCTTGGTGAGTTAATATGGTAGTGAGAATAATTTATTTGGTGGAAGGAATTTAAAAAAAAAACGAATGGAGGAAACTGAAGTTTCGTCCTGCCTGTTCTCAAAAAAAGAAAAGAAAAAGTTTCGTCGAGTTAAGACCGATTTGTGGTGGATTCTTTTGAGTTTGGTCATAATATTGATAAGGGTATTAGTAATTAGAAAACAGGGGAAGTATGGTGGTAAGTAAAAATGAGTGGGTGTTCCAATTTCTATTGGAATTGAAGTTTACGGAGTGCACCCAAACCACACAGAAAATAAAATTAATTCACAAACTCATTCACATGTAAAAACTTTTATGTAAAACTAATTTTTGGTCGAAAATATTTTGCGTAACGTAAACCGAGCCTAAGGTAGCAATATTTTTGAAATCCACGTCTTCTTGTATCGTAAGCTCGGGCAGGCCATACCTCATTTCTTAGTAATTATGCTAGATACACACACTTTATTAAGTAAATGCTAAATGAATAACACATTACCTGGAATAGTTATCAACTTGGGGCAGTCCTCGATATGTAACCTGTGGAGATGAGGGAAGCACTCTATTGTACTCGGGGCAACAGTCGGCAATGATGAGACGTCTAACCATTCTTCTAGCTGGGGCATAGTAGAAAGTTCGAATTTCCTTAACGCTGGAAATACTCTTGCAGTTGCTGCCCCACTACTACCGCAACTACCAACAATCCCTTCATCAGGTCCATAAAATATGGGACCAATACGCTTCAAGTTATGTAAACCCTTCATTACGATAGTCGCAAGATGCGGAAGGTGTCCTAGCGCGGGGACTTGCTCACATAATGTGCAGCCTTTCAACTCAATCTTCACCAAATTTTGAAGCAAGCAAGCATCTCTACTCATCCACGACGCCAATCTTCTTCCACCAAAATTTGTAAGAATTAGTCCCTTAACATTCCAGTGAGGCTTGAGTCCTTCCAACACATCCTCATGGTTATAGTTGGACTCTTCAAGGACTTCAGAGTCTCCAAGGTCTCTGTACCAGTGCAATTGCAACTCTTGAATGTCTGATTTCTCTAATATTTTAGCCTTCTCTGCTTCTTCCTTGTCTTTCACGTGCTGTAGATCATACACATGCAATCTACCACTTAGTTTGCTTAAGCTACCCAACTCCTCAATTCTATGGCCAATCTCCTTACCCACAATAAAGAATGGTAATGTTTGCAGAGATGTCAATTGTCCTATCTTCATTGGCATCAGTTCCTTATTATCATGATCATTAATACCTTGAAGATAGAAATGTCTCAAGCTAACCAAGTTGTGAAAATCTTTTGGAAGCTTTTTTAGAGATCGTGGCAACTTCAATGTCTGCAAATAGTAGAGCTTGGTGATAATATCTGGGACCTTCACCATAGAAGACTTACTGAGGTCAAGGAATCTTAGATGTATGGACTTGGCTATTGAACAAGCTTCTTCTTCCACCCCAGATTTTGCTAAACGCAGGGCATGAATAGTCTTAAAATCTTTGGTGTGTAGGGGAAGATGTCCCATTAAAAATAGCGTTCTCAGTTTTTCAACATTTTCTTTTGGAATATCTAACTGTTTTTCTTCCCTTATAAACAAACACAAATGTTGAACATCAGGATTGTTCTTCACCTCACTAGCTTCCAAAGTCAAACAAGTACCTTGTGAGACATGGAGTGCAAGATCATGTACAAGATCATGCATCTTGCAACTTGTGATATTGTTGTACTCATCAAATTCCACTTCCTGGAATAACGAATTGCGCAACAAGATATGAAAATACTCATTGCCTAACTCTTCCATTTCCACCTTGGTTTTTGAAGATGGTTGAAGATATCCTAGACCCATCCAAAGTTGAATCAACTCATCTTTTGAAATGACATGGTCTTTTGGAAAAATAGAACAATATGCAAACGATTGTTTCAAAGATGGTGCTAAATGGTCAAAACTAAGCCTCAGGACTGGTATAATTCCATCTTCTCTTTCTAGTAAACTCCATATTTCACTTTTCTCGATGGACTTCCATCCTTGTTCATCCTGTTTTGAGTACAATAAACCTCCTAATGCGTTTATCGCTAATGGCACACCCTTACACTTTTCTACCATTCTTCTACCAATATCCAATAAACTTTGAGTTTCTCTTGGTCCTCCATTGGCAAATGCTCTTTTTCTAAACATTTCCAAACAATTAGCTTTCGATAGTATCATCAACTGATGGGTGCAAAACGGGGATGTTTGCATTGCTGATACAACGTCCATACTACGGGTAGTAACTAAAATTCTGCTTTCCTTAGAGCCACCTATTCCTATCAAAGAACTTCTCAGGTCTATCCATTCCTGTGGATTCGTATTCCAAACATCATCTAACACAAGTAAGTATTTTTTTCCCTTTAGTTTTTCTCCAAGCTTTCTCACCACACCTTCAATGTTTGGTGTCTCAGATTTTTCTCCAGTTAGAGATTGCACCATCTCATTCAAAAGCCTTACTACGGTGAAATCATCTGATACACAAATCCACATTCTCTTGTCACTCTTATCACAAAAGTTCTCCATAACTTTAGGTTGTTTGTAAACTACCCGCGCAAGAGTTGTCTTTCCTAGCCCAGCCATTCCTACAATGGCAGTGACAGGTAGCTCACCTTCTACGTCAGAGCGTAGTAACATCTCTACCACTACCGAAACGTCACCATCCCTCCCCACGACTTGGGTATCATCTATAAAAGGTAGACTCATCCTGACTACCCTAGGTTCAACAATAGGTCGCCCTATGAGTTGCTCAGCTGGTTTAAGACCGACATCTTTTGCTTCTTCACGAATTTCGTTTAGCAGCTTATTGATGTTATTGACCTTATTTGCCATCTTGAAACGAAACGATAAAGGATCAGAGAGGGTGAACAAATCACGCACCTTGTTCCTCACACGGTTTTGTACCTCAATCTTTCTTCGAAGGTCTTCATATGCCAATTCCTCCAGCACATTCTCAGCTTGGCAGGTTGCAGCCTTGAGATGCTTTAGCCACACCACCATAGCTTCTGTTATTATTTTCCGGTTCTCAGCATCAGCTAACAAACCCTGAATGATTTCTAACCTTTTGCAGAGCTTTTTGAGGTCTTCCTTGAAACCCCATGCCAATTTAACCTGATCCTTAATCTGATCTTTTGCCAGGGAAAGCAACCCATTCAGGATTCCCTTGGCTGCTCCCGTGGCTGCAGAGATGACCAAAGCCTCTGCCATGTCTTTCTTATGACAACAGAAATTGGAACTGGAAGGAAAAAAATTGCTTAGCGAACAATTAGCTAGCAAGAGAATACAAGGGAAGGGGTGTTGTGAATACTATAGAAGGGGTATTATAAAGGCCAGAACATGAAGTTCAGCTTATTTTTATATTTGATATATCTCATTTAATTTATTATTCACGTGATTATGTCTTGGTAACGTTATATCAACACGAAGTGCATCAAAGTACTTATTAATCAGAAGGGTGGAAGTTGACTATGTTAAATGGCCAGCCACTCCCACATGAAAGCACATGGCGAGCAGCTTATAATCTGGTTTTAGAGCATCATAAATCATTTACTAATGGTATGAAAAGCTCAATCAACAATGCCCAACTAAGTTCTTAATTCTTGGGGAACTGAGGGACAACTGTCTTCTTCCGTTTGAAAAGGAGAGAGAATTTTTTACTCTATTTCTTAAAGATTCACTCCGATATAGAGGCGGCTCCACCCTTCGCAAATGGTGGTCACTTGAACGCTCTAAAAGTTTTTTTGTTTTTGTTAAATAAAACATGTAGAAATCTTACTTTAGCTTAATTTGAACACCAACTTTTGACAATCTTGAACACCCAATCCAAAGAAAATTAAACATCCGACCCAAAAATCAACCCACAAACTATGAAAACTCATCGAGTGTGATTGTAATATCTTGTGTATTTTGCTATTTTTTGGATGACATTGCGGATAGTACTAGGTAATTTTTTTTTGTTCATATAGTTGTGGTCTAGATGTTGTACATCCTAAATATTTTTTAACACTCTTATATGATTTTCTGGAGCCGCCACTAACTCCAAAACTCAAATATTCTTCATTTTTCCTCTAAGATCCAACTTCTTTTTTTTTTTTTTTTTTTTACAGAAAAACATACTTAGGCGGTGTTCCGCTTTCTTTTTTAAAAAGAAGGTAATTTCAAGCTAAAAAATTATGTGTTTACGCAAATAATTTTTCTACCAATATGAATCTTGTTTGATAGATCTCATTTAATTTATTATTCACGTGATTATGTCCTGGTTATATCAACACGAAGTGCATCAAAGTACTTATTAATCAGAATGGTGGAAGTTGGCTATGCTAATGGCCAGCCACTCCCACATGAAAGCACATGGCGAGCAGCTTATGATCTGGCTATAGTGCATCAGAAGTCATTTACTAATAATGGTATGAAAGCTCAATGAACAATGCCCAATTAAGTTCTTAATTCTTGGGGAACTGAGGGGGAGTTGACTTTTTCCGTTAGAAAAGGAGAGAGAATTTTTTACTCTATTTCTTAAAGATTCACTTCGATACAGTGGCGGCTCCACCCTTCGCAAATGGTGGTCACTTGAACGCTCTAAAAGTTTGTTTTTTGTTTGTTTGTTAAATAAAACATGTAGAAATCTTAATTTAGCTTAATTTGAACACCAAATTTTGACAATCTTGAACACCCAATTCACAAGAAAATTAACACCAACCCAAAAATCAGCCCACAAACCATGAAAACTCATCGAGTGTGATTGTAATATCTAATGTATTTTGCTTTTTTTTGGATGACATTGCTGCTATTAATAGGTAAATTTTTTGGTTCATATAGTTGTGGTCTAGAGGTGGTACGTCCTAAATAATTTTGAACTCTTTCATGATTTTCTGAAGTCGCCACTCACTCTCGTTTTTTCTCCAAAATCCAACCTTACACGTTTTTTTAAGTTAAAACATACTCGATATATATTGATCTCTTTTTAAAGGTACTTCAAATATCAATTTTGTTAAAAATGAATATACAAATTAAAAGCATAAGCAAGTAAATCAAAAAAACTTTCGTACTCATTGAAAGATATCCTCTATTTGTTTCTTCATCCGCCTTATTTGGAGTATCAAAGCCATCCTCCCAAGCTACTATATGATTGTTGTGCTTTCAGAAAAATAAGTTAAATAGCTGCCAATTACCAAGACGCACATCGATTAGAAAAATAACCTAGGCTTCAAATCCTGCACTATTCTCCTGTATTAGTATAGATTCTTCTGTTAATGATTTTTGATGCTCTGTTTCCGGATTGTAAGCTGCTTGCCATGTGCTTTCACGTGGGAGTGGTTTTGGCCATTTACCATGCATAGTCAATTCAGCTTCCGCACTTCTTATTGAGTACTTTGATGCATTAACCAAGACAAATCTCCTGATAGGCATAATTATGTCAACATAAAATAATTATGTTAACTGCCGATAAAAAAATAATAATAATAATTATGTTAACATAATCTTCTTTTGTATTTTTTCTTGTTAGCTAGTTGTTCACCAAGCATTTTTTTTTTTTTGCTTCGGTACCCCGTGGGTTTACTCACAGTCGGTACCTATAGTGGGGTTCCTATAGTAAATGGCTTGTTCATATAGTAATCAAAAAGTCTAATGACAGAAAATTTGACACAGATCATCCACAGATTTTTGTGGGGCTCGTTTTAGGTTCCGCAAAGATGATCCGAACTGTTCAATTTTCTTCAAATATTTTTTTGGGAATCCCTGTAAGAATTTGTCTCAATTGGATATCGATAGGGGCCTTTTCAAAATTCATAGAACAAAACTGACTAATTCACCCTATGAATTTTGAAAAGGCCCTTACCGATATCCAATTGAGATGATTTTTTACAGAGATCCCTAAAAAAATATTGTAAGAAAACTGAATAGTTCAGATCATCTTCGCAAGAACCGAAATAAGTCCCGCAAAAAATCTGTGGATGATCTGTTCTCACTTTTATCTGTGTGAATACAACAGTTCGATAGTAACATGAATTTTTTTTGAGTCAATGATTGGAGTGAATGTGGAGAACATTAACAATGGATTTGGTTATGTGTGAATTAAGAGGTGAGGGTGGGAGGTGTCAGAACCAAATGGTCTAATATATCACGCAAAGAGAGAGAGAGAGGCGTTGAGATTGTTGACTTTACTAAAGGCCCAAATTGATCACGACTGTTGAACAAGATCTGAGTCATTACGGAAATGTTCTAGGGAGGTTTGTTGAGGCGTTGCGTTATTACTCGGCCTTGTTTGATGCTTTAGGGGACAGACGTGCGGATGGCGTAGAACGGCATCGCGTGAAGCTTTAGTTATTTGGGTGCAAGATTAGGAATATATATCATCGACGTTGGTGGGCCCAACATGACGTTGAGGTGAAGGTGGAGAGGTGGGGGATGGGTCGGGTCGGATTTTGACCTGTTTCGTTAGCGGGTAACCTGGAGACCCAGGCTTGTTAGTGGATTGGGATATATGTTACCTTGGGAAGGGTATACTTTGGTGGAAGAAAATGGGTGTTTGAAATTGGGATGGAAGGATTTGTCTTTGTTGACTGCTTCTGCGTGGCAGCCGTCTAATTAGATTACTTTATTGGATTGGGATTGAGACTGGTTTGGTGGTAGAAATGGGTGGTTGAAGAGAAATTTGGCTTTATTTATTTATTTCATTATTTTTTGTTCATATATAGGGTAAGCATATTATGTCATCTAGTGAAGGCAGTCTTTTTCACTTGCTGTAGTTCTTTAATGGAGGAAAACCTTGGGTAAGCAATTGTATAGATTTGGAAGACCATGAGATTAATTAGCCTGTCTATTCTTATTGATTTTTCGTGGTGAAGTTGGGGTTCAGGCTGATGAAGTAGTGTTAAGCTTTGTAGTAATTTAAAATCTACAAACATCTTATCATACGTGTAGAAGATAAATTACGTACAATAATTTGAAAATTTGTTTCGATATGATGTTCTTGGCAATAGGTCCGACGAAGTTAATAGTGAAGAGATATATAATTTGACCTGATACTTTGATTGATTTAGGAAAATCACTTCTTATTATTTTGCATATAAATACTTCATGAAATTAATTCTATATCACATCGTACTTTATAAAATTAAATGCGTCCTCGAAACATGTTCAATTTGAATTAAAAAAAATAGTATGAATATATGGCCGGCCACCTTGCAAATAGAGATCAATCTGATATTTCTTTTTTGGTGTTTAAAAAATAAAAGCTTCCTCCTGAACAGTTTGATCCATGAGCATACCACAAGTTTTGTTTTAGATTCGATTTGAGGATCTACAGAAAAGTATGAGTTGAACTGTTGAATAATTAAAAGAGTCTAGTCGCACCACATTTCTCTTGCAAAAATTGACGGCCGAAATTCTAACAGTCCATTTGTTCCAATGCATATATGCATGTAATTGGTCTAGGTACTTAGGAATGTCCAGTGAAAACTATATTTTTTTTTTACATAGCTAGGTGATATACACGAATGCCATGCACAAAGCACATTTATCAAAAACTAAGACCCATATGATGAGGCCAAGTGTTCAAAAAGTGCGCCTAAAGGGGCCATTTTTCTTTTTGCATTTTGTGAAAGAAAAAAAAACTCATTTATTACTTTTAGTACTTTTGAAAAACTAAACCTAAGTGTCGCGGGTCATAGGCCACGCCCTCTTTTGCCATTTGATAGTGGAGTAAAGTGAGAGAGAGAACAAGTATGTACCCTTACCAATCTTACTAAAACAGAGAACCATCGCTATTACAGCCAGTCACTTTTTGCACTTCTAAAGTATAATTTTATATTTTTTTATAATTCAGGTGTCCGATCCAATTTTATTTTTTTATATCTTGATGTTAATTTGTAACATATCAATCCAGATCCTCTACCCAAATTCTTCCTATAGAAGTCCTGCAATTAATAATCCAAAACCACCTCTTTTTATTTGGTAAATTGGATCCGAGAAAACTTCTGATATGGGTTGGTTGTGTGATAAAGCCTGTGCAGGTGTGCAAATTGATAATGTGTGTGTTTGAACTGCGGCACTTTCATGTGGTGCTAGCGTTTTTTATTGTGGAATACATCTAAGGGTGTTTGTGAGGTATTTGTATTTCATAGAAGCAATTTGATTAATAATGCTATATATTCATTTCATTTGAATGTTCCGCAATAGAGTTGCCTTCCTTATATTTCAAATTCACCAATTTTTTCAACAAGAATGCATTATTAGTTGCCGATTTTCTATCATAAAGACTTCCCAGTTTCTTTTACAAATCGTAAGCCAAAGTTTCGGTAGAGACATTATGAAGAACACTATACGTCAATCCATTGACGAATTAAGTCCAATGGCTTTTCGATTCTGTTAGCTCCAAAAAGCAGCACTATTTTTTTTTTTCGGATGACAATTCCATTGCCAAAACGCATTTTCCATTGTATCTCGTTCTTTAAAAACTACTCAGTACTCACTCTAGGAATTGACACCCCATGCAGGGCTACTACACACTTATGTTCTTTTGAGCAAGAAGAAATGACCGACCACAAGTTGACCGACATCATTTAGAAAGGTAAAAAGTTGCATAACCACTTGTAGATAAAGGCTAAAACGTACCCCTCCGTTTCATATTGAGAGTCACATACTCTCTCTCTCTCTCTTTTTTGCCATTTTTCAAATCAAAATGTCAACTACATCTGTGTATAATTTTTTGAACTTTTTCGCACCGTAATAAAGATCTTTTTTTTTTTAATCCGCCCGTATTAAAGATCTTGATTAGTACTTTAGTTTGGTGTGAAAAATTCAAAAAATTATACACGAAAGTAGTTGATTTGAAAAATGACACGGCTTTCTTAATGGACTCTCAATATGGAACGGATAAAGTATGATAATGCGCAATTCACTGTGCAAATAACTAAGATGATGTGTATAGCAATTTGGAGTACCAAATTGCAGAATATGCGACTAGACCAATGCAGTTTGGTTTGGGAGCAGTTTAAATTACAAAGTGGAGTATCTGGCAATCTCATCTGTCATGAAGTGGACTATTTCTGTTATGTACCACTTGGATTCAGCTATAGATGGGCCTGCGTGTATGGGTAAAATCATTTTTTTGGCTTGGCAAATTATGGAAATTGTGGAATGACTGTCTCTTTAATCATGTGCCAGTAGATCCAAGGGATACTATGGCTAGAGCAAATTTTGGATGGTCTGAGTTTCAAGGAAGTTTGGGGAATCAAGAGATCCCAAGGCAGCATGTGGAACAAGTTTCTACTGTCACACATTGGGAATGCCCAGAGGAAGGTTGAGCAGTGGCGGAGTCAGGATTTTGTTACCAGGGAGCCGGCTTAGCAGACATATTTTTTATCGGAACGTATAATTATTATATCATAAGGTTTTTTCTTTCAGTTCATTACATTTGTACATTGAATTGATTGTTTAGGCTATTTCAAATGTCACGTGCTTATTTTTTTATTTATGAAAGAAATTAAGAAATGATAATGTAAAATAACCAGTTTTTTTATCAAATCGAAGCAAAATTATTAAGATTATTGCTTGACGATTTCC
Source organism: Rhododendron simsii (assembly GCA_014282245.1). Taxonomy (NCBI): domain Eukaryota; kingdom Viridiplantae; phylum Streptophyta; class Magnoliopsida; order Ericales; family Ericaceae; genus Rhododendron; species Rhododendron simsii. The sequence goes on along the minus strand of CM024961.1, from coordinate 3,172,255 downwards.
TAGTCCTAAATTAATGGGTTGCCCCAAGCGTAGGGCGGAGATCGACGTAGCACAATATCCGGTAAGTCCAGAGTCGAATCCACAGAGACGGTGATGTGTGCTGACTAAAAACTTGGGTTGTTATTGATTAAATAGGCTCTTAGGTAGCCACCCCTTGTTGATTGATGAAAGATTAACTAAATCTAGGAATTGATTGTACTTTTCAAATAATTAAAAGAAAGGTACGGTTGTAGGGTTAACACTCGCAACCAGTCCAGATTAACCTACTCTATTAGATGTTCTTAAAAACGTTCAATTTAAGATTGGAAAAGATACCCTGCAAGATGCGAAACCCTGTGATCGCCGTTTACCCATGCGCAGCGGAGAATGAGTTTTGGACCCCCATTCCCCCGTTCACATGGGCTCCAACAATGCCTGAGTTCGTCCGCGGGAAGTATTTTTCCAATCTTAAATCATTTTTACATTGTTTGAAAATAAGAGCAGTACCTGAACTGGTCAGGTGTGCTAATCACCCCGCAACCCTACCCATACAACTACTCACTCATTATTAAGTAAGTAGAATAAATTTTTTACACCGCCGGTGTAAACATTTGTTTCCTCCAAATCAATTGCATTGTGACACGTGTCAAAACAGTGGTCCCAATTAATAAAACATGGCGACGTGGCACAATGCAATTGATTTGGAGGAAACAAATGTTTATACTGGCGGTGTAAAGAATTTATTCTCTTAAGTAAGAAACAAAAGAAACCCTAATTTGAGACATGATTTTTATTACATGAGATGAAAAATAAACGAGAGATCAATACTAAACAAACACAAACGAATAACTTTAATGAAGAGTAGAAATTAAAATAAGTTACCGGAGAAAAAGGAATTGAACAAAGCTTCAAACTTGAAAGAGAAAAGAAAACAAGCTCTGAAGAAATCAATATAGAACTGTCAAATAAAATTCGGAAAAATCTCAGTCGGCAGTCCCGTTCCTCTATTTGTACCCCGTAGTCGGCAGCTCCGTTGCTCTCTGTTTTATACCGTGGGAAGCCCTAGGATAAGTGCTGTAGCCCACCCATTAAAAAAAAACCTTTCTCCTACTTTTTAAATTCCCAGCCGTGGCCCATCATTTAGTCAAACTAAATGTGAACTATTTGGGCCACCTAATAAAAGTCCAAGTCCAATTCTTATTTTTACTTCCTGCGACAGTCTAATTCTTTGGCCAATTGACTTGCAAGTATTACTCCTTTTCCTCTGTACTCATGCTCGTGGCAAGAGCTAAACTTCAAGTACTTCCAACTTTGCGCTTTTTTATCAAATTGTCCAAATATCTACAATCACGAAAATTAAGCATTAAACTTCAAATAATAATATAAATGGAACTTAACAAAGATAAATTAGAGGGTGCTAATATGCACATTTACGCCCTTATCATATAAGTAATTATACACGAATAATTATCAATAATATTTAAAATCAAGTATATATAAATTAAAAAATTTTAAATTCGAACGCTTAGGGAGCCGGGGCCGGCGGGCCCCTACATATATACCTCCGGCCCTGGGGCTGGTTTAAGGCAAATTGCGATGTGGCTATGAAGAAGGAATCTCCCAAGGCAGCGATTGCATGCAGTGGTGCTTAGAAATTGCAGGGTGAAGTGCTGGATGGTTGTTCCTCCTTGGTGGATGCTTCCTCAGCCATCCAAGGAGAGGCTTTAGCAATTCGTTTGGCCTGTCATCTCATCACAATGAATCAAATTTCCCAAGCTATCATTGAAAGCGACAATAAAATGGTCATCAAGTTATGTTCCTGTTTACATCCTAAAATGTGTCATCCAATAAGAAAATTACACGTGGCACCAAGTGATGCGTTGGCCATACGGAACATGTCCCAATTAGGCCTGAAATACAGGGGATTATGGAATTTAATGGTGATATGCCATTTTAATACTAAATGATGTCGTTTTGATTGGAACCGACGACGTTTGGATTACATTTAGAGACGGTTTAAAAAGTGATTGAGTTCAACTGTTGATTAATCTTTAGGATCATCAAGCGGTGTTATCATTGCCTTAATTTATAACTGAAATTGGATGCAATTGCAGGGAATCATTTGGGAAGCCAGACGTGCTACATTAATTCACATTGCATAAAAACAGGAGAACCACGATCCAGAAAACGGCCACGAACTCCATTATCGAAGCATGAAGAGAGAGAAGGAATTCTGGAAATATCAAGGTAACCGTTCGAAGACCCCTCTCAACCGATTTATGTGGCAAACGTGGGCGTCAATCGAAGACGTGTGAATAAAAGATCGAAAGGCAGTCTCAGCGTCTATAAATAGAAGAGTAAAGCAAAGAGAGAAAGCCCCCACAAAAAATTCATATCATCTGACAACTCATACAAAATGATTGCTCAGGGATCTATCGTAGATTAGTATTTAGTTTAGTTTAGAATAGGATCTTTTTTGTAAGTTGAAGGCCCATTTGCATGTAAGACTACTTTTGATTAAATTCAAGTTCTCTTATTTTCCTTTAAGTTTTTTCTTACCAAAGAATAATCGTTTGTAAGTCCACTTTTGATTGAATTCAGTGTGCTTACATTTCTGCATTATTCTTGATAGAATCTTAAGAGTGTTTGCATACAAACTTACCTTTGATTAAATTCAAGTTTGTTTGTGCTCAATCATCTTTTCTGGTTCGAAGTTCGTCAATCTTTTATTTGGTTGATACCTTTAGGAAAAATCCTCTTAATTGAGGTAATCGAACGGATAACACAGTTGCCTGATTTAAATTAGTTGTTTCAAATCAATTTGAAAAGAATAATTTCTTTTTTGAAATTAGTTCTTTTCTGGCACGCCCGCACACAATCATTTGCCATTTGATTGAGCTAATTCAGCCCAAACAGTTCCACAGAAAATGTTCCTCACTGGGAGTGCGCTGCTTTGGTTAAGCATATTAGGCAGCTTTCTTCTAATTTTGTTAGGAAGTTTTCTTGGGTGCCTAGGGCCTGTAACAAGACTTCTCACTGGGTTGCCTCCCAGGCTTCCAAGGGCTCCATTCACTTTATACTGGGTTTCAATTTTGCCTTTTGCTCTTTCTGTCATTTGTAAAGAAGATGCCTATGTTGAGGCTTTGAATTAATGAGAATGGCAAACAGTTCAAAAAAAAATTGCAGAATATGCAAAATAGAATTTTTGGTTTCTGTGGAAACCCTATGCCCTTAATTTACCATTCACATCATGGCCATGGAAATGTATAGAGAAAAGTTTCTATTTTGATTATCGTAGGACTATTGCAAGTTAAAGGAGTATCTGTTATTCTCTGCATGAAAATGCAAATTGAACTAGGATTACCCACTTATAGCTACTTGGCCTAAAAATACATGAGAAATCAAAAAATAAAACCAAGTGTCAGGATGGGCCCGACCACTGTCCAAAACAATCTTCCAGAGGGTTCAGCATCAACTTCTTTGAGGGCCCAGCAGACGTCCGTGACTCCCAGCCAGAATTTTTCATTTTCTTGATCAGTATTCAAGCCTCGAATGTCCTTGGCAACACTCCAAGAGCCTTTGGAAACTCCATTTTGCATCCATCGGTCCACAGAGCCTGCAAACCCGTGAAACACATTAAACTCACCAAGTTAATAAACAAAAGAACTGAACAAAAGTAAATTGGAGGACTTAAATGAGTACTATCTATCAACAGGCAATCAAATGGCCTCTAGATGAAACAGATACTTTTTCAAAGTATTTATAGAACCTGTAAATGAGAGAAACCTGATTCGTTGAAGCTCTTTAATAGTTTTCCCACTTACGACTCTCTTTGGTGGAGATAGAACACTGGAACCTGGAATTTTGATGGTAATTATAATCAGCCAAATACTCAAAGTTATGAGACAAAATGATCCCAATCAGCCAAATGCTCAGCTATTTAGCATCAATTTTACCTACCTTACCAAATATCGATTTCTTGAAGAAGCACTTAGATCACAAGCTTACCAATTTTTGGAAATTTTGGATTCAATCAGCAGGCAAACATTCTCAAAAGATTTGAACACAGAGACAAAGAACTCATGGCTAAAGCAAAAAAATGTGCAGAAAAGTGCTCACAACATATTTATGAGACGGTAAGACCTTTGAGAACCGAAGTCTTACCATGACTTTGTCAGACAGACTCAGCATGTTGCATCGTCTCGAAGACTCGGGAATCAAAACACCTAGAATTGCTGAAAAATGGGGTAAAAAAAGAAAAATAAGTATCATAGCTAAATTGTTCACCCGTCTTACAAAAATTATGCAAAGAGGTACTAGTGCATTTTAATTTGGTTCTTAGGATGCATCTTTAAATGAACCTTCAGCATTTTCAATTTGTATTTACACTTCGTGCTCAGTGGACACAAGAACAGGTTACTAAACCGCTTCACTACAGGATTTAAATACATAAAGGAGCTAATTAGTTGAGAACTACTATATTCAACACGTCACAACCCCTGTTTTTTTACTGTTGCAGAGGTCTTAGAATTTCTAGCCACTGGTTGTGTAAGACCGAAAGAACAGAGAGTACCGAGGTTTGAAAATAAGCGAAAAAAAAGAAAATTACATGATTCGGTTCGTAGGGGAGTTTCATGCTTCATCTGCAAGGATAGGGTTCACTTCAGCTCACTGTATTCTCGTTTTGTCTGAAAGCCCAATAATCACACCAAATAATTAGGTCAGATAAAATTTTCCATGGATTATTTCACATACACAAATGGACAAGACACACCCACCCATGTGTCGTAATGAGAGAGAGAGAGAGAGAGAGAGAGAGAGAGAGAGAGAGAGAGAGAGAGAGAGAGGGAGGTGACAGGCAAAGAGAATAAATCAATAAAACATGCAATTCGAAGAATATCTCTTTTTTGATAATTTTTTTTTTTTTTATAATCACATTTCATTGAAAAGGCACAAACCAATTACAGAACTAAAAGGGGCATTCCCCAGTAAAAACAAAACCCCTTATACAACAAACATGGGGCCAAAAGGAAACAAAGCAAAAACAGCCACCTATCTAAGGTGTATCAACCCTTTTAAACCAAGAAAATGCTATCAGGAAGCCTCCAACGTGCTCCCAACGATCTGTTTTTTTTTTTTTGGATAACTTACTTATAAGAATCTCTGGAATACGGGTAATCTTGTGCCAATCTTCGCCAATTCCCTTTTCGCATCTTTTCTCAAGTAGGGGACAGTCGTCTATCTTCAAACATTTAAGAGATGAAAGGTTGCCCAGGCACTCCGGCAGAGATTCCAACCCACTGAAATCCCAAATTCGCAAATCTCTCAAGACAGGGAGGAGCTCAAGTTGATCGGGGAGAGACTTCACCTCTGGCCATCCCAATAAACTTAGAAACTCCAGGGAGGTGAGATGGCTCGATGGTGGTGATGCAGCAGTACTTGTGGAGGGCCAGGGGAAATATCTGTACTCCTCTCCGAAGTCACCTATACCCAATACTCGCAGGCTCTTGGTGCAAAACAGCCCCTCCTCCCAACAACTCCCCCAATTTGGACAGGATACAATCCACTGGTGATTGAGGGATGTGAGGCCGCGTAATGCAACTGGATTAATGGGTGTCCGTAACTTTGGACAGCGAAGTAGCAAAATATGTACAAGGGTTGGTTGTAGAAGAGCGTCCGGCAAAAACGTCAAATCCGGGCAATATTGAATCCAAAGTTGCTGTGGGGATGTCGAGCCACTGAATGCTGCTTCTGTTTGTCAATTGGACCCAACAGGTTATGGCAATGATAGGAGCATATTTGTAACTTCTCTAGAAACCCTAGGTTTTCTGGCCCGTATTGTTTTTCTCATATTTTTTGGCACGACTATTCACAGCGCTTTATTTTCTCTCATAGCCCACTACATTTTGGTAAATGGTTGTTGAAAATCATACATAACATTTCAGTAAATAGCTGTTAAAAATAATATTATATTTCGTTAATGTTGAAAATCATATATAACATTTCAGTAAATAGCTGTTGAAAACAATATTATATTTCGTTAACTACATGTCGAAAATATGTTCAACTTTCGGTAAACAATTGCCGAATATACATTTTCGGTAAATAGCTGTTAAAAAAATATTATATTTCGGTAATTGGATGCTGAAAATGTATCTCAATTTCGGTAACTAATTATCGAGTATAATTAAAAAAATTTAACGGGTTATGGGAGAAAATAAAGGGCTGCGAATAGCTGCGCCCATATTTTTTTCCCTAGTTATTTTCCGATCTCTTCTCTCTTTCTTTTACAAGTTTCAAACAAAGCATTAGGGATTCACTGGGTTTTTTTTAATTTATTTAGCAAATCTTCTTTTAAAGCTCCGTTTGTTTGGACCGAAATATCTTCCACAAAACTATTGTCACAATTTAGGGGCTTTGTCCACATAAACTTGGGAGTAAAATGTTTTATCTTAACGGGAGGAAAATGGCTTACGAATCAAAAATCAGAAATTTAAATTACGTCCTTCCATCTTAAAGACGAACTGGCTTGCTAACCCCATCGCATAACCTTAGTGAACCTCAAGACCTTAGCAACAAGTTATGGCTTAGACAATACCAATCTTGTACCATAAACTGTACACAATTTCAGTAACATTCCACCATAAACAATAAAAGAATTTATTGTTTAGTTGGAGTCAATTACGGTAGTGATTGGAGAAAATTGAATGACTTTTGGTGTATATGTTGAAGTAAAATAAATTAAAAGGGGTGGAAAGCAAAGGAAGAGTTTATTTTATCTGCGTGGAGAAAAAATTTTGTTGGTTTTGTAGCGTATATGCATGTGAAAAAGATGTGCACAGACTGGTGCGATGTGCGTAGGTATGTGTGGTCCAATAGCCAAAACTCAAAATGAAACAAAATAGTACTAAAATAAGTTAGGGGATGAAAAACTATCACATTTTTGGATTTCTCCAATAATTCATTTGGTGGAAGGAATTTATAATAAAAAAAACGAATGGAGGAAACTAAAGTTTTGTCCTGCCTGTTCTCAAAAAAAAGAAAAGAAAAGTTTCGTCCTTTTGAGACCGATTTGTGGTGGATTCTTTTGAGTTTGGTCATATAATATTGATAAGGGTATTAGTAATTAGAAAACAGGGGAAGCATGGTGGTAAAAATGAGTGGGTGTTCCAATTTCTATTGGAACTTAAGTTTACGGAGTGCACCCAAATCACACAGAAAATAAAATTAATTCTCAAACTCATTCACATGTAAAAACTTTTACATTAAACTTATTTTTGGTCGAAAATATTTTGGGTCAACGCAAACTGGGCCTAAAGTAGCAATATTTTTGAAATCCACGTCTTCCTGTGTCATTCCTCATTCCTTAGTAATTAATTATGCTGGATACGACACACTCTAATAAGAAAATGCTGAATGGATAACACATTACCTGAAATAGTTATCAACTTGGGGCAGTCCCAGATATATAACTCATAGAGATGAGGGAAGCACTATTTCATACTCGCGGCAACAATCGGCAATGATGAAACGTCTGATCATTCTTCGAGTAGGGGCATATTAGAAAGTTTGAATTTCCTTAACGCTGGAAATACTCTTGCAGTTGCTACCCCACTACTACCACAACTACCAACAATCCCTTCATCTGATCCATAAAGTATGGGACCAATACGCTTCAAGTTATGCAAACCATTTAGTACGATAGTCGCGAGATGCGGAAGGTGTCCGAGAGCTAGGGCTTGCTCACACAACTTGCAGTCTCTTAGCTCGATCTTAACCAGTTTTTGAAGTGAGCAGACATCTGTACTCATCCACAATGCCCATCTTCTTCCTCCAAAATTTGTGAGAATTAGTCCCATAATATTGCAGTGAGGCTTGAGTCCTTCCAACACATCTTCATGGTTATTGTTGGACTCTCTTTCGAGTCTCCAAGGTCTCTGTCCCAGTGCAATTGCAACTCTTGAATGTCTGATTTCTCTAATATTTTAGCTTTCTCTGCTTCTTCCTTGTCTTTCACACGTTGTAGATCATACATATGTAATCTACCACTTAGTTTGCTTAAGCTACCTAACTCCTCAATTCTATGGCCAATCTCCTTACCCACAACAAAGAATGGTAATGTTTGCAAAGATGTCAACTGTCGTATCTTCATTGGCATCAGTTCCATATTATCATGATCATTACCTTCAAGATAGAAATGTCTCAAGCTAACCAAGTTGTGAAAATCTTTTGGAAGCTTTTTTAGAGACCATGGTAGCTTCAGTGTCTGCAAATTGTAGAGTTTGGTGATAATATTTGGGACTTTCACAATAGAAGACTTACCGAGGTCAAGGAATCTTAAATGTATGGACTTAGATATTGAAACAGATTCTTCTTCCACCCCAGATTTTGCTAAACGCAAGGCACGAATACTTTTAAAATCTTTGGAAACTTGGGGAAGATATTGTTCCATTAAAAATAGTGTCCTCAATTTTTCAACATTTTCTTTTGGAATATCCAACTGTTTTTCTTCCCTTAAAAACAAACAAAGATGATAAACATCAAGATTTTTCTTCACCTCACTAGCTTCCAAAGTCAAACAAGTACCTTGTGAGACATGGAGTGCAAGATCATGAACAAGATCATGCATCTTGCAACTTGTCATATTGTCGTACTCATCAAATTCCACTTCTTGAAATAACGAATTGACCATTCAATTCTGTTCGAAGCTCTCTCAATACTCCTTGCCTATTTTGTATATCAAATTTCTTTCCAATAAGAGATTCCACCATCTCATTCAATAGCTTATCTACCTGGAAATTATCAGATACACAAATCCACATTCTCTTGTCACTCTTATCACTCATATCACGAAAGTTCTCCATAACTGTAGGCTATTTGTAAACTACCCGTGCAAGAGTTGTCTTGCCTAGCCCAGGCATTCCTACAATGGCAATGACGCCTAAAACACCTTCTGCTTTCAATCCAAGTAACATATCCACCACTACTGAAACATCATCATCCCTCCCCACAATTGCTGTATCACCTATGGAAGGTCTAGTGTTCCTGAATTCCACAGGTTCAATAGTACTAGGACCTATGAGTTGCACAGCCGATTTAAGACCGACATCATTTGCTTCTTTACGAATTTCGTCTAGCAGTTTATTGATGTTATTGACCTTATTAGCCATCTTGAAACGAAACAAAAATGGATTGGATGGGGAGAAAAAATTGCACAATTTGTTCTTCATCCAGTTATGTACCTCAATCTTTCTTTGAAGAGCTTCATAGGCCAATTCATCCAACACATTCTCAGCATCGCAGGTTGCAGCTTTGAGATCCTTTAGCCACACCACCATAGTTTGTGATGTTATTCTCCGGTTCTCAGCATCATGTAACAAAGCCTGAATGATTTCTAACCTTTTGTGGAGTTTTTTGAGGTCTTCTTTGAAACCACATGCCGGGTTAATCTGATTGTTAATCTGATTGGTTGCTAGGGAAAGCAACCCATTCAGGGTTCCCTCGGCTGCGGAGATAAGCAAAGCCTCAGCCATGTTTTTCTTATGAAAACAGAAATGGGGACTTGAGAAGAAAATGGTTGGTGAACAATGAGCAAGAGAATACAAGAGAAAGGGTGCTGTGATTACCTCAGAACAAAGACGATTTTGATATAGTGGAGAACGATTTGGGGTCTAGCTTACGTTTATGTTGGATGCCTTGCTCATTGTCTACATTTTACCTTTACTCGTCGGTGGGAACATTGGGTCACACTCGAAAAAGGGCCAGAGATATATATGCCATATTAAGGCACAAAGATCCCAAATTAACATCTCTCCACGCGCATGGAATGCCTCTATGGAGGGAATTGGGGGTGCCCGCTGAGGGACAGCACACACTCCAAATTCCTCTAGAGGGCAATTACACTTCAATCTTACGTTCCTGCACATTCTCTCTCTCTCTCCTTTTGGTAAAAAACTTAGGCTGTGTTTGGTTTTCATCTCTGGATATTTTAATTTTGGTAATGGTTTGAGAGAAAAATACGGTAATAATTAGAAGGAGTGGTAATAAGTAGAGAGAGATGGAAAGAGAAATGAAAGTAATTGGAGAAATAATGTAATGATTTAAGAGAAAAATAGAATAATGATTAAAAAACAAAAATAAAGTTAAAATGGCCAAGAAATGCGAAGACGCCTGAAAACTCTGATTACTAAAAATTATTCAAAGTCTCTGGAGCACTGCCACGTGGTGCTCAGACTCTTTCTTTAGCATAAAATGTGTGGAGCCCACATAAATGTGGGTAAAAAAAGTTTGGAATACCACCACGTGGCGCATGGAATAATCACCCCTATTTTAAATTTTAGCTGTACATTTTCCCTTTGGAGTATTTACTAGGCCTTTCAATTTCGCTGCTTTGTTGTCAAACGGGCCCTGTTTTTATTTGTGAAACTTTTCCTTTTACGCTTGTGGAATAGATATACACTCAGAATTTTTCAGATTTTTTAGCAAAGAAAAATAAAAACCAAAAAACCCCTATGTCTCTGTGCCGAGAGATTTTCAGCCGTTGAATTTTGTGTGTGAGCACGTTTTTTTTTTTCTCAAGGCCCGAGATCCAATAGATGGAAAATCTCTCAGCAAGGAGGTACATAGATTTTCCGGCATAGAGGATCTGGTTCCCCAATATCTAATTTGCCTCTTTCTTTTCCACGTTGCCTTCTATAACTGCCCACAACTCTTCCACGTTTTATGCAAATGAAAAAACCTACTCCTAAATAACCGCGCGAACCGCTACTGCCGCAATAAACTGCTTTTAATTTGGAAACACAAACTAAAATGCGCCGGCCGCCATTTTCTTTCGTTCCAGTTTCCAAATGTTCATCAAACTAACACAAGATTTCTGTTATTGAGATTTTCACGTGGCTTTTTGGGCCGGTTATTGAGGCCCTAGTTATTTTCGTCTGCCTGAACAATGCTGGGCTGGAACAATGCTCGGCCATCAACACCCCGGTCTCAGATCAATTTCAAAGTAACTCCCCTCTTCACTTTCACTTTGACTCCCTTTTCAAGATTTTGATTTTCAAGATGTATTGTTGTTCTGTTTTCTTTTTCTTATTGCTATGGCATTGCTATTAGAGGACGGGCATATGGAGTTCGTAGTACTCGTGTAGATGGTAATGATGCTCTTTCCATGTTTAGTGAAGTTGAAGCAGCGCGTGGGCCTATCTTGATTGAGGTCAATGATTCAGTTTTGATCATTATCTATTGCCTACATAAGTTTTCAAGTTAAAAGCTCGTACAAAAAATAGAGAGAGAATGTTTCCTTTAGAGACAAAGCTGTGTGATACACAGGGTATACCGTATGTCTAAATTATTACAATTTGTAATTTTTATTATGACGATTTTTGATTTTCTAGTGCATATTATTTATGCTAGTTACGACTTCTACTTTAAAATTTACCTGTTGAACAGGTAATTCGTAGGTTACCCATAATTAAAAATATTACTCCCTCCGTCCCTTTTTAATTAATGTCTTATTTTGTAATTCCAACTTATTGAAAGACATCGTCACTATATCTTTTACATCAATTTTTTTCTTCATTTTCCCTATTTACCCATCATCATTACACTTTTACTCACTAACTTTTCAAAATGGAATCTACTTTTAGGGACAAAATAGACAATGCACCAATTTTTACCCACTAACTTTATAAAATGGACAATAAGGGACGGAGGGAGTATTATTATGTAACCATAATTATTCATATCAGAAACCATAATACTTGTAACCCAACCAAATATATGTATACAATATCACAAATTAAATAATACTACCCACAAATGTTATAACAACACCATAAATTGGCATTATCTTACCACAATGAGTCGTACCAAAAATTCTTTGACACGTATGATATTCCATAACAAAATCAAAATATGTCGTACTATAATCAACAATTGTTATACCCAAACAAAATACATGTATAAAATACCACAAATTCAATAAAATAACCAAATTTGTTATGACAATACTTAAAATTGTCATTTTCTTACCACAACGTGTCGTATCAAAAGAAAACATATTTAAATACTACAAATTATATAACAAACCATAATTGTCATGACAATACCATAATTTGGCATTTTCATGCCCACAACTGTCATAGCAAAGAAAATTGATTAAAATATTTCGTGACAAGATCAAAATACCACAAATTCAGTAATATAACCAAATTTGTTATGACAACACCATAAATTGACGTTTTCATACCCACAACGTGTTGTATAAAAAAATTCAATCGAAATATTCAATTAACGATAATTATAATTAGCAAAATACCATATCACAAATTCAGTAATATAACCAAATTGGTTATGACAACACCATAAATTAACGTTTTCATACCCACAACGTGTCGTATGAAAAAAATTCAATCAGAATATTCAATTAATAATAGTTATAATCAACAAAATACCAAACCATAAATGCAGTAATATAATCAAATTTGTTATGACAACACCATAAATTAACGTTTTCATACCCATAACGTGTTGTATAAAAAAATTCAATCAGAATATTTAATTAACGATAGTTATAATCGGTAAAATACCATACCATAACTAAACGTCGTTAGCGAGTATATTTTTAGAATAATCGATCATAACTGTTAGAATATCAAGTCATACGATATTCAACATTGTCACCAAAATTAGATATCGACAACTGCGTAATCGAAAAAATTTAATGTATCTAGATACAAGAATGAAGTTGATCGCTTATCATTAGACCCTTAATCAGACAAAAAAAATCCTTTTACTATTGAATTCGGGTGCCGATAAAAGGGCTTTCTAAACCCTATCGAGCAAAAAAATTACGTGGATTATTTAATCAACAAATATATGAAATCAATGGTTTTGATCGTCATTATTGTGTCGTGGTTGCAAGTCAACCGTACATTCAATTACAACAGAGAAATTGGTTTTATATCAAGTATATCGAATGCACAATTCTAAATGTTCTTTTGGTACCACACATTGTGGTAAGAAAATGCTAATTTTTTGTGTTGTCATAACAATTATAGCTATGTTATATAATTTGTAGTATTTTATAAATGAGGGAGAGGGAGAGAGAGTCAAGGAAGGGAGAATAACCTTCACCTGCTAAGCTATTTTTTTATTTTATTAATTGATTTAATAAATAGGTGGTCCGGACTATTCACTTTTAAATTCAATGGTTTAAAATCATGGTGCGTATGGTACACCACCTAATAAGGGGTGTGTACCATAGGACCACCCTCTGTTTAGACTTTTTGAAGTTAGCTTTATGACACTTGCGAAGTTGTGATACCTTTCTCAATGGATCGGCTTAGAGCAGGACATCACTCCACTTTGGATGATACCACCAAATATCATCTAGGTGAAGAGATCAGAGAATAGAGCAAGATCTTGATCTTGTGTCCGGATTTCCTGGTGTCCAGTTTTCAAAAGTGGATTAATTGAAACTAATGGTTGGTGGAGTTATGATATGAGGCCGAGTCCAAGCATCGAATCACTATTAGGTACATAGCCGGTAACACTCCTCAACATTAAATAAACTCAATGGATTACTAGTTTCAAAGTCCAAAATAGAATGTCATATGAAGACTATAGTTGTGAACATAACTCTGAATTCGTGTTCGTATCCATATCCACAAGTTAAAGAAATTTCACATTGGATGAGCAATTCCTTACACGAAGTGCTGCCTACTTTGCATTGGAACGGCTTAGCAATAAAAAATAAAAAATTCGTACCTTCAAATTGTAATTGCCATTAAAAGTGCTACATTGGCAAAGATATTCATAACATCAAAATTGATGTATGTCTTAGGTTTGGTATGGTTTGTATCTACACCAGAGCCTTAGTAGATTCTGGAAGTACATCTTGTATTTTTAATTCCTCTAAAGTACCACAAGATTTGAATCTTATCTCATTGGATAGTCCAATCCCTGACCAACAAATGGATGGTCAAATTATTCATTATAATCAGTTAATGCCCAAAGGTGGTTATACTAGTTTTAAAAACAATTGTGCTGATTATGTAGCTGAATATATGTTACCCTATGAAATCATAGTACGACACCTAGACAAACTAGGTATTGATATGATTATAGGTCTTAATTTACTCCATGGTAATAATGGTCAACTTACCATTACACGAGATTATTTACTCTTTAGTCAAAATAGTATTCTCTTACCATGCCAAGTGGCACCACATCCTCAAACTAAAATAGTCCGTCTTACAAAAAGCAGCGATAGATGGCAATGTCCATATCACAGCCTCCACAATTATCAATCATCAGAGTTGCGAGAAAAGCGTGGTGGACCCCCTATAGTAGAAGAATCATATGAACAAAAGCTAAAAGACAACCTTAGTGGATGCCAGTGTCAAATTAAAGGCAGTTGTAAGAATAAAAGTCTTATTCACACAGCATTAGGAATAGAACCCTATGATGAAGAAATAGATTTATGTCCTCACAGTGAAGGAATAAATCAAAGTATTGGAAAAGAGTATGAACAAATCGAAGTTCCTACCCAGTTAACCAATTTTAGCCAGCTGTATTCAAAATTAAGGATAAAGGAAAGTGATAAGATTGACGAGTCAATTCAAGAAATGATAAAACATTTAGAAGCAACAGAAATCATAGGAGAAAATATAATAAAATATTGGGAAAAAGATAAAATAGTTTGTAAGTTACAAATTATAAATCCTGAATATAAAATAAAAACAGATGAAATACCTGCTAGTAACCAACACATTGTTGAGTTTGAAAAACAAATAAATGATTTGTTAGGAATGGGTGTTATCAGAAAATCTGTTTCACCACATAGAAGTACTGCATTCTTTGTTGATAAACATGCAGAACAAGTTAGACAACAGTTAAGAATGGTCATTAATTATAAAAGGTTAAATGATAACACTGTACAAGATGGGTATAAGTTACCTAATCAAGACCAGTTAATTAATAGTATCCAAGACAGTAAAATCTTCAGTAAATTTGATTGCAAATCAAGATTTTGACAAGTTAAAATGCACCCTGAAAGTATTCCATGGACAGCCTTTCGGTGTCCCATAGGACATTTTGAATGGTTAGTTATGCCGTTTGGTCTTAAAACTGCCCCTCCAATATTTCAAAGAAAAATGGATGAAATATTCCTTAAGCATAGAGCTTTCGTTTTAGTATATGTTGATGATATTCTTGTTTTTAGTAAAAACAAGTATGACCATATTGGTCATCTAAAGATAGTTTTAGGAGAATTTATTAGACATGGGATTATTCTTAGTAAAAAGAAAATCCAATTATTTAAAACAGAAGTTGAAGTTTTAGGAAAAACAATTGGTGATGGTACCATTAAGTTACAGCCACATATTTCCACAACGATTCTTGAAATGCCCAACACATTGTTGAGTTTGAAAAACAAATAAATGATTTGTTAGGAATGGGTGTTATCAGAAAATCTGTTTCACCACATAGAAGTACTGCATTCTTTGTTGATAAACATGCAGAACAAGTTAGACAACAGTTAAGAATGGTCATTAATTATAAAAGGTTAAATGATAACACTGTACAAGATGGGTATAAGTTACCTAATCAAAACCAGTTAATTAATAGTATCCAAGACTGTAAAATCTTCAGTAAATTTGATTGCAAACCAAGATTTTGGCAAGTTAAAATGCACCCTGAAAGTATTCCATGGACAGCCTTTTTGTGTCCCATAGGACATTTTGAATGGTTAGTTGCCGTTTGGTCTTAAAACTGCCCCTCCAATATTTCAAAGAAAAATGGATGAAATATTCCTTAAGCATAGAGCTTTCGTTTTAGTATATGTTGATGATATTCTTGTTTTTAGTAAAAACAAGTATGACCATATTGGTCATCTAAAGATAGTTTTAGGAGAATTTATTAGACATGGGATTATTCTTAGTAAAAAGAAAATCCAATTATTTAAAACAGAAGTTGAAGTTTTAGGAAAAACAATTGGTGATGGTACCATTAAGTTACAGCCACATATTTCCACAACGATTCTTGAAATGCCCAATACATTCAAAGATTTAAAATCTTTACTAAGTTTTTTAGGACTTGTCAATTACGCCAGGAAATTTATTCCAAAGTTAGGAATAATTGCTGGACCACTCTACAATAAAGCTAGTGCGAATGGCTTTCGCAGCTTTAAGGGCATGTACATCAGATTCGGGAAAATGGGAATTATAGCAAAACTAGCTAACCAAAACAGAAAATGAGAGATGCAGCATATTTGGTAAACACAAACCAAAAATAGCTTTGCTCTCAAACCTCGGTATTAATACGAGCTCTGCTACGTGTAGAGACAATTCGCAGAGAACCATGCAGAGACAAATGCATTTGGTCCCATTTCGGGTCCCGAAAAAATTTAGAAAAATATCCATAAATTTTTTAATATTATTTTATGGAGTCCTGTAAAAAATCAATTCCAGTAGATATCGATAAGTATAACTTTTGAATTCGTAGGGGCGAACTGAGCAGTTTCGCCTCTACGAATCTAAAAGTAATACTTATCGATATCCACCGGAGTTGATTTTTTACAGGGCTCCATAAAATAATATTCAAAAATTTATGAATATTTTTTTAGATTTTTTCGGCACCCGAAACGGAGCCAAACGCATTTATCTTTGCGTGGTTCTCTGCAAACTGTTAGTATTTTTGGTATTAATATCCAAAATGCTAACAGCAGGGACAATCTGTAGGGACAATCCGCAGGGACAACGTGTTTGGCTACATTTTGGATCTCAAAAAAATCTAGAAAAATATCCATAAATTTTTGAATATTGTTTTATGGGGCCCTGTAAAAAATCAGCTCCAGCGGATATCGGTAAGTATTACTTTTGGATAAGTATGGGCGAAACTGTCATTTCGCCCCTACTTATCCAAAAGTAATACTTACCGATATCCGCTGGAGCTGATTTTTTACAGGGCCCCATAAAATAATATTCAAAAATTTATGGATATTTTTCTAGATTTTTTCGGGATCCAAAATGTAACCAAATGCGTTGTCCTGCGAATTGTCCCTGCTTATAGCAGGACTCTATTAATATCGAGGTACTGTTCATCCGGAAACAGTTAATTTGATTATTTAATTCTCTTTCTCCGCCGCCCTCGATTTACCCTTTCGCCCTCTCTTCTCCACCGTCAAGTCCTCCAGTGTCGAGATCCATCGCTCCTCCACCTCCGCCGTTAGAACCACCCCTTTCTGCCATGGGCGGCGGCGGCAAGTAGAGCTCCATGGTTATCGCCCCAAACCCCCCCCCCCCCCCCCCCTGCGTCCCGATCGATGCCAAGGGGCACACGTCAGAGTATAGCTCCGAATCGTGACGAGCGAGCCGTTGCAGACTGAGTCGTTTCTGATGGAGCTGGCGTTGCAGATGGAGCTGCTTGAATGAAAATTTCCTATCGGAAAACCAGAGAGAGAGGATCTGAATGGGGTTGTGAAGAGATGGAGAAGGGGACAAAAAGAAAGGCCCTCCGAATTGGGTGAAAAAAGGCCCTCCGAGATGGATCTGAATGGGTTGCAATTGAATACTGTAATATTTTATAAAGATAGAATGAAAATAGAAAGAATTGGGGTAAGATTAAGAAAGATTTGAATTGGTAAAATAAAAAAAAAATTGAACAGTTTAGTAGATAAAATGTCTTTTATTTGTTGTACATGGTCTAATAAAAAAAAGATGCCTCTTTAGTCCAAAAGATAAGGCACTAGTGACCACAACTCCCACTCCTACAGCGTCCTTTAGACAGTGACTATTTAATAGTGGAGACAGATGGTAGTGGAGAAGGATGGGAAGCTGTCCTTAAAGCAAAACACCACCAATATTCGCCAGCTAACACTGAAAAATTGTGTGGCTATGGTAGTGGCAAATATAAAGAAAAAGGAAATATCAGTACAATTGATAGTGAAATCCTAGCAATCTGTTACGGTCTCAATAGCTTTTACCTTTTCCTCATTGGAAAACCAGCTGTCTTAGTACGAACAGACTGTGTAGCTATTGTACGATTCCACAAAAATCATAGTGAAGTTGGAAAAGATTGTAGTAAATGACGATGTATAATGTTTTGTTTGGTTTGTATTTTAAAATTTTTTTAAAAAAATAATAGGAATAATAAGCAGAGAAAAATAAAAAGAGAAATATTGAAAATAAGAGAATTTAAGGGGAATTTTTAAAAAAATTCTTTTTAAGAAGAGAAAAGAACAAGGCATAAAGTTCCAAAACATAGTGTCCACACTTGGCCTAACCCTAGAATTGAGTACATAAAGGGCGCCAAGAACACCATTGCTGATAATCTCAGCCGAACCAAAAGCCATGAGCAACAACAGACCAACCAAGCACGGAAACCTTACTAGAAATTCCCCTAGTCTTATGCCTCTAGGAGGAGTAACCCCAGAAGAGCATAGAGCTCAGTCTAGAAGAACATTCCTTAGTTCACCAGATGATGCTGGATTTCAGCAAGTCATCTCTAGAGAAACAGCCAGAGAACAAAGGCTTAGTCCAAAGCCCACATCCAGTTCACCACAGTTTGAGGTAAGACAAGTTCTTACTATGAGTTTTGGAAATACCCAGTTGGATATAGTTCCACATGATCCAACCACTAGTTTTAGGTACCTTGAAGGTGCTCAGGTATCTTTCACTGAAGATTGCATAGTGCAAAACATTTGGAAAGCATTTCATAAAAAGCATATTGCACACATGAGCGCTTGTCTCGATGCATTAACATATTATTTTCAAAATACATCAAAAACCAGTTCTTCAAAAGGTTTTAAAATGTATGTAGTTTATGATGGTCATGTCCCTGGTATATACCATACTTGGGAACAAGTAGTTGAACAAACCAAGTACCATCCACACCCAGAGTTCAAAGGCTTTAATTCCATTTCCGAAGCCACCCAGTCTGCACAGAGAGTGCTCAAAACAGACCAGTTCTTCATAATTCCTAGTCTCAGGAATTACAAAGACCCTGAAGTCAACTATCGTGTAGTTCATGATGGAAGCAGTGGAGCCCAGTTCTGTGACCACTGTGAAGAAAAACAAAATCGCCATCCGCGATGCCAAAGTGGCAAAAACTCAGATGCAACAGATGCAACAGCGTGTGTTTGAGTTAGAAGAAGAAATTGAGAATCTCAGCGACCAGCTCCGGGATGCAAACACAACTACCAAGATTCAGTTCTCTTGGAAGATCTAAACAAAAAAGTTTTTGAGTATAAAATGAAGTACGATTTTAATGACCCATTTGATGGGCCTGAGTCTATCAGCCAGCCTACAGTATTGGCCTTGGCCCAGTCCACTGGAAGACCTGAAACTCCAGCTAGTCCCTTACAAACGGCCAAGGGTAAAGACTCATCAAGTCCGTTGATGGCTGGGAATTTGCCCAAAATTCCAAGGACCTCACAAGTCCAAACTCCTTCAGTACAGGATCCAGAGATCAACAGTTTGATCCAGTCACAAGTTCAAGCCCAATTGATGGCTTACATGAAACAATTTGAAATAGGGAACATTAACCCTAGTTATAAACAATATTTTGAACAAGTTCGTGTCCCAGTAGAAGACAAAGAAGATACTGATGATGAAATAGTCGAAGACATCACTCAGATAGAAGAAAAAAGTTCCAAGGAGGAAGTTAACCCTCAAAATCCAGGAAAAATGTAGTTCCATTTGATCCTGGACTCTTATGTATTTTTGGGCACCTTGTTTTGCCCTACTTTTTAAATTTCTTGGGACCTTTACCACTTCTATTTTTGGCGCGAATATATTTTCCCGCCTTGTATATTTTGAGTCGTGACCCTAGTCCGGGACAAATGCTGCCGCCCATGTGCAGTGTCACACGTGTCAAGGTTTTATAGGCCTAAGAATCTAAGGTTGATGGGGCCCAATGAGCACCCACTTGGATTTTTCTCCTATATAAACCCTTGAGTCTTTCATTTTGGGATATGGTTGGACAACCTGGTTTTCTCACACTCTAATCCTTCCCTGTCCCCTTCCTTCTCCTCTTTGGAAGAGTTTTGTAAAATTTTCAAGAAAAGAGTCTCCTCATATGGTATATACAAGGGCTTGACCCAGTTTTTGAGGAAAACTTAAGGGGCTTCCCGAAAGGGAAAGCCTCTCCACTGGTAAGGTGTGTACTCTCTCCGTCCGGATTTAATAGTTTTTTTTGGGAGTTCGTACCATTTTTCAATCATTATATCTTCCAATTTATAATGTTTTACATAATTTCGAATATATTGTATTATAGAACTAATCGAGATCTATCAAACAAGATCCATATTCGATATGAAATTCATTACGGATTCTAAGATATAACCCGTTTTTTAGCCGGTTAGAATAGAACTAGGGACAATTAAATCCGGACGGAGGTATTAGTTGTTTTCTGGGCCTATTTTGCATTCTATTTTGCATTGGGATTTTCCCACAATATTCTTTTCATGATTTGTAAATCATTTGCATGCGCACCTAGAAGGAAGAATCTTCTTAGGAGTTTCGAAGCAAACCTTGTTTAATTAAAACTTTACGCATATTTTTCATAGTGATTATGCCCACTCCTGAGCAAATTGCCGGACTATCCTAGGAGAAAGGTCTTGTAAAACCATTTCTGTTCTAGAAACCTAGCCTTAGAACACAGTCCTTCTTCAGGTACTAGAGTGTCTCAAGACTTGCGCCGAGTAACCGTGTAAGACCCGCTAGCCGACGGATAGGCGTTAGGGCAGAAGAGTGAAAAGTTAGATGAGACACAAGAATAGAGAAGAGGAGGCTATGTATGGACTAAGTGAGGTAATAGGATGGATGAATCTCCTACAAGGGAAATCATCTATGATAATATGTGTAGATTTTAAGATAACTCTCTGTTTGTCTTTCAAGGATTCCTTCTAGATAATTTAAAAAAAAAAAAAATTTTAAGACATCCTGGGCCTTAGAAACTTCTATCTTATCCCTAGTTGGAGCTGGCAAGTACCGAGTAGAATATTTTACAACCTTTTGACAACAGAAACAATCAATAGAAAAACTAGAACAACATATGAGTGAAAACAATCAGTCTCAACCACAGTGGCATAGAGCCAATGAAACTCAACATATGGACCAACAATGTAGTTTATTTAGAATCCCTAGTTGTAACTGTGATAAGTGTATAACTATTATTGACAAAAGAATTTATATTGAGTTTATTAGACAAATGATGAGACAGAAAATTATTGAGATAGATATGGAAAGTTTTGAACAAGTAAAAGGAACCCTTTTTGGATTAGAAAAATTAAACCTTAGTCTTCTATCTCCCCCACAAATAAGAAGTATAGTTCAGCTTAAAAATAAGCTTAGAGCTATATACCTAGATTATAGTGATCTAGAACAAGAACTAGAAAGAAATTTAAAAGTCATTGAAGACATTTACAAAGAATCAGTTATAGCACAGTTTGCCAGAACATAGTGTTAACCCGGCAGTCGATGCCTCTGGTAATCTCCTCACTGGCGACCAAGTGAACCATTAGTTATAATGATGCCCCATATCTGGACTCTTGTAGATAGACTACAAAGAAAACGGCATTTCAGAAGATTAGTTAAAGAAAATTTAGCTTCCGCACAGCCTAATTATTATTCTATTTTAAGAATTACTTATTTATACAACCTTGATTTATTAAACAGAGAAATCCAACAGTTGGAACAACAACTTCGTAGGCTTTCACCTGCCTAGTTTCACTTATTTCAGGGTATTTATTTCACTTGGCCACTGCCCCATTTATGGTATCAAAGCATGGTTAATCCTGAGTTAACAGTTAATCCAATTATAGTCATAATATTTGTAGTTATGTTTATTCTAAGCTTTACAGATTTTTTATAGTCTCATTTTTGTTTATTGGGCTTTATTATTGGTATAGAACCTTATAATGTCCCAAGCACCATTTATTCCTTTTAGTGGTAATAGTAGAACCGTCACTGAAGAACCTATAGCTAGTAGAACTAGAAACGAACAAAGTATTTTTGATAAATGGTTAGGTAAAAAGCCAGAAGATCATGAAAATCTCTCAGAAGAAATAGTTGATAGTGAAAAAGATCTTGAAGATTTTAAGAAAAATGGTTTAGATCTCAGTAAGATCAAATCTACAACACTTTACAAAAAAGGATTCCTTGAACCAAAGACAGGATTCTACAAACATAATAGGGAAGTACCAATCAAGTGTACTAATGAAGATTATAAATTAGTTGATCTTATAAGGAAAATGCAAGGGTTTAAGTGTTGATATTAACAAAGCCGATCACAAAGTCGAAGCCACTACAACAATTGCAAAGATTGATTTTATCAATGCCGATCACAAAGTAGAAGCTCGAATTTTGGAGCAACAATGCACAAAAACAAATTGTAATCTGCAACCAATATGCTTTCATAATGACAACCGAGGTGTTTGTTCTTCATAATAAAACCATCACTGTGTGTTAGTAATATTTGTGACCCTGATCAAAGTGAAACACTCGGCTCCAAACAAAATAGCAAAGTAAACGCAAGGAAAATAATACTGTCCATGTGCAACACAAACAACTAGTGGATTAAACCAATACAGATGATTCCACTCTTTCTTGAAAAAATAACGATTCGATTCCTCACTCATTAATTCCTCAATTTCATCATAGACAACTTAGAAAATTGCTTGGACCGCTTGGTAGCTCTCTCACTGCATTCTGCAATGTTGCATTGACATTAGTTGGTTTGATTTTGCAGTTAGCGTTGACAGACTATTTGACCACTGCTCCTTATCCTTTTTGGTACTTACCCTTAGCTTCAAAGGATACGATATAGGCGCACTTTCAACATGCTTTGCAGTAGATCGATGTCTTCTCTAAACCGTCAATTTGCCCGTCAACTTCACTCCGGGAAGGGATTTCAGTTCCTTATTAGCATCTGCTTTTTCCAATATCTGCCTTGTTCTCAGGCCTTATGACACACTTGAGGGGAGAACCGAATGATGGATTCCAGCCAGCAACCGATGGCATAGGATGGGACGAAGCTTGCATCAACCCATGGAAATCGATACAAATGCAAGTGCCTGGAACAAGAATTAATTCATTAGAGAACGAGAAAAGGACAATACTTCAGCAAGGTACCCTATATCAAAGACAAAATCCTAGAACTCTCCAAGACCCCTTTTTATAGGAAAGCCCAAAAAATAAGAAAAAGAAAAAACAGGTCAAACAGACTTAAAACCTCGTCAAAATGCATCCGCACCTTGTCCAACCGTCCGGACAAAAACATAACAGTGAGTTCACTATCTTGACAAAAACTTTTGGAGCCGCGGCAGCCCCATTGATGTTGTTGATTCTGATATTGAACTAATAAGATTTCATTGTCATGTTAGAAATAGAGTAATTCGCTTGAAAACCGTACATTTTTTTTCATGTATTGCAGTTGTAGAAGAAACTTTCTTGGCAATGCATCTGAATATCTGATGGCTGTACATGTTTCTTACACGAGTTTGTCTTGTACTTGAACGTAGGATTTCGGTCTGCACATACTTAAGACAACAAATGTTGAACAATTGAACTATGAGGACTACTCCAAACAATTAACCAGTTGGTGGTAACAAACACCAATGTAATTTTTTTTGTACCACGCATCGAATTGGTACAACACTAGTTCAAATTCTAAAACAATGTGGAGCGAAATATATGCAGTAGTGACAAAAACGTAATCATTGCATTCCAAAAAGGAGGGTAATTTTGTATAGTTTTGAAGAATAATGATTGTGTTCTCTTAAAAAATTGAGCTTCCAAGAAGGGGCCAAAATTTTGGGAGGGAGGTAGTAGCACTTTTCTCATAAACTTTCATCAATGTCTTGCAAGCTTTGATCAATCATCAACTCTAATCTCTTCAATATCACCAAAGTCACTTGTTTCACAAAGAAAGAATTACTAGTAACCCATTAACCAACAACTAAGCTTAAATTGGAGAAATCTAGTACTAATACAAGTGCAATACCATCCAAAGAATAAAAATGCACTTCTAACCATTCACCACATCTTCTTATCTCTCGCAAGTTTCATGAAAGTACTTAGGTCAACTGATTGCTGGCTCACCGATATCGTTGACTTACCTATAGAAAAGTACTTCTTCAGAAACTTCTGTTGTAGCTATGCTTAGAATTCGGAGGTCAAGTGCTCAGCCAATGTGTGGCCTTGTCCTCCAAAGAGAAAGGAAACAAGATCAACATAAGGGCATCACTGCTAAAGTCATTAATCTGCGATCGGGGAACAGATTTTCATGAACTCATCAATGTATTGAAAGGGTCATCATTGCATAACCTGAGGATCAAAAAAAAGAAAAAGAAAAAATCGAATAACCGTTGATAATGTGGTAAAATGCTAATGGTACTGGTTTTAGTTTAGCAGTTTTGTGCCTGTTAAGCTGGCAACGTAATTCACAGCAGGGACTCAAATGGATTTCCAACCCCTGGAAAGAGGTTTCCAAAACAGTAAATGAAGTAAACATCTACTGAATAATTTATTGCTAGGGTTCGCGATTGCTATCAATAATTGCCAAACAACTATTCACAGTTCGTTTATCAGCATAGATTCATCTCTCAAACCATCTTACCAGTACAAACCGGATTGATGCACGATTCGCCTAATAGCCAATTCGTCTTATGGGCATAACCTATCTCAATCACTCAAATGGCAAACACAAGAAAATCATTTTAGGACCCGTATTTAACCTTTTGAATATGAACACAAAACGTATAGAAAATATTGAAATCAACTTCATTGACTGAAACAGCATTCTTGTCATACAATCAAATCTGAATAAAAAAGCTAGAACTTATTCAAAAA
This sequence comes from Rhododendron simsii, assembly GCA_014282245.1. Classification (NCBI taxonomy): domain Eukaryota; kingdom Viridiplantae; phylum Streptophyta; class Magnoliopsida; order Ericales; family Ericaceae; genus Rhododendron; species Rhododendron simsii. The sequence continues at coordinate 3,147,428 of CM024961.1, read as the reverse complement.
GCAAAGTTACTTGAGAGTAAGCTTCATATCCACCCTAGAAGAGGTGTTTAGCAGCTCATGCAGTGGATCTTCAAGTGCTATGGAGATCTCTACTTCTTGTTGCTCTTGCATCTCTCTAGCCTTCTCTTAAAAATTCACAACGCTAAAATTGAACTAGGATTGCCCACTTATAGCTACTGGGCCTAAAAATACATTAGAAATCAAAACATAAAACAAAACATGTGTCTAGCATCAGGACGGGCCCAACCACTGTCCAAAACAATCTTCCGATGGGCTCAGCATCAACTTCCTCAACGGATGCCTCTTGACTCCCGGCCGGAAAGAGCAAGCAATTCCAGATTTATCACAATTCAAGCCTCCAATCTCCTTGGAACCACTCCAAGAGCCTATCGGAACCTCCTTGTCGCACCCACCGGTCCACAGAACCTACAAACCCGTGAAACACATTAAACTCACCAAGTAATTAAATGAAAGAACTGAACAAAAGTAAATTGGAGTACTTAAATGAGTACTATCAACTAAGCAATCAAATGGCCTCTGGATGAAACAGATACTTTTTTAAGTATTTGCAAATATAGAACCTGTAAATGAAAGAAACCTGATTCTTTGAGGATCTTTAATAGATTTCCCACTTGCGACTCTCTTTAGTGGAGATAGGATGGGATAATAGAAGCTTGCATCAAGGCATGGAAATTGGTAGAACACTGGAGCCTGGAATTTTGAAGGCAATCAGCCAAATACTCAAAGTTATGAGACAAAATGTTCCTAATCAAGGGTAAAAGCACTAAGTATATGAAGCCAACTCTCCCTATGTGCGTGCATGCGCAGGGGTGTGCAGTACTAGGTGTGGGAAGAACCACATTTGACCAGTGAATACTTCCAAATGATTTCAAAAGAGCTTTCCAAATGATTCGTGAAGTCTAAAGACACCAATTGATTGATCAAGCACTTCATGCCTACAGACTTTGATGCTTCTCGTGATTGGTCCAGGCCAAGTACTTTAGACTCAGACCCCAATAGAAAGTTCAGTAAATTTCAAAACTCAAAGGCATGAAGTATGCAACTATCATCCATTAGATTCTGGTTGAAATAGAAAAAACAAGAACATTTTAGTTACTGAAAGAGTAGATTCTGAAACAGTCTATAGTATGAGAAAACATGAAAAGAGCTTATACCTTTGAGGCTTTGAGTAATCCTCTTGTCATTCGGATGAGATGCCTATAATTTTGTTCAAAAAAAATCACTCAGATTCCATTGTTTTTTTCTTGTGTCTATGTGTGTGTGTGTGTGTGTGTGAGAGAGAGAGAGAGAGAGAGAGAGAGAGAGAGAGTATACCAATGTGATAGTAGCTTAAGCACTTGCAGAATTGTGTTTTGCCAATCCTGAGCAACACATAATCTATGTGAACCAACGTAATCCTTTCCATTAATATACCATGCTATGCACTTGAACATACCAAATTTTTGACATGACAGAGTGATGAACATAAATAATTTGTAATTGCACCCCATCATAAAATGAAGGAAAATAGGGAACGGCAACAATATTCAGTAAATACATCGCTAGATGCTGGAAACAACAAATCCAACACACAAGTTTGTCAAAACAGGGAAACAAATCAAACAATGACCAAGGCGTTATGATTAGACATGTCAAATTAACACACACACACACACAAAAAGACTTCTACAACTATTCGCAAAAGAGCAATAATTAGGCACAGTTTCAACACCATTGACTATCAGGTGACTTCAAATAGTTGTAGAAAATACTCTGTACAAGCTCCGGGCATCTGCTACAATCCTACCAAAAATACATGTGGAAAAACCTGTGCTACTATCATGCAACTTTCCGTTGGCTCAATAGGAAGCCCGGTTACACAGATACAAGAACACGTAGCTCGTGTATATGATCTCTTCCAGGAAATAAAACTTTCTGACTGAACGCCAAATGTTAAAAAATATACCTTACTCCCCAACTCCTTTTTTGAAATTACGAGGGTGGGAATTTCATTTGAAGAAAGGAACCACATGTATTCCCGGGAGTACCATGGCAAGGTAACTTACACTGATTGATGAACTCATGTTCCTTGAATGATTTGGCATAAACTAGCAGCTTCTCAAACTCATATGAAAAGCCAACTTTCCAACTGACGTGGAATTGGTCTTAAAAATCTACAATCCTGCAGAATCGCATTAAACATTTCACTATAGAGCATAAATGACAATTGGGCCAATATATTGGAAATTGGATAGTTTTCACATCAATATGGCTTTCCTTTCACAAATTCAACAACTGGAGACTACAAGAGTTACTATCTTAGAAAGAAAAAACAACTTCAAGTTAACTCTCCATAAATAGAAAAATAATACGATTGCTGCTGGCTATTAGGACATGAAGCCCAAGTCCAATGACTACAAAGAACTATATTTAGGTCATTAGTTATCATATTTTCGGCATCTTGGGAAGATTTTATGAAATTACGCTTGTTGGCCAATAGACATAATTTGGAAACCAATTTTTGTCAAGCAGATTTCAGGCAAAAGATTTCTGTTAAGATAATGAATGGAGGACGATGGTGCAGCTGGGTTTTAAGGTGGGTAGGGAGGAGTGTTGTACGCAGGACAGGAGTACATAGCAACATATAGAAAGGGTAAGAGGTTGCTGTTAGATTTCTTGGAGGGTTCCAACCTGAAGCCAATTGGCCATGAGAGGAGAGGCTGCGAAGGCGCATGTACTAGTTTCCCACCCAAGACCTAGCTCTGATACCATGTTAGATTTCTTGGAGGGTTCCAACCTAAAGCCAATTGGCCATGAGAGGAGAGGAGAGGCCGCCTAAGCTCATATACTAGTTTTGAAGTTGATAATTAACCGATGCGGGACAATTTCCAACAGTTACCTGTTCTGAGATTAGGATTGTAGGGGGCAGCTACTGGTCTTGTAAAGTGTATTGATTCCTCCATTCAGTTGATCTTTTATGACAAGAAGAGTTGGGTGAAGGGTAGAACTCTGATGGGATCGCAAGCAACCAGGCAGATGGCTCCGTCACACGTCTGCCACTAATGCAATATATGAACGATTTTGATGAAAACATCATATGTGTTTGTGTGTTGGAAGGGGTGACATTGTGTGAGGCACATGATTCATCTGGATTGGCAGGGGCACATTCGGAAAGGAAAGCATAGAAAACACCTTCGTGCTTTTTAAAGTAGGGTTGATGGTTCTAACTTTGTAATCCTCCCTAGTGAATTACATGATTCCGTTTTATACTACTTAGAAGACAGCTTGGATTGCTCTACAACTGCATTCTGCGATGCTGCTTTGGCACTAGTCACTTGGGATGCCCTATTCAAGCTCTCCCCTGTCCCCTTAAGCAGCTACAATTCTGGATCATGCAAAGCGCAACTCACTAGGTAGTGGTTAAGGTATCGCTGTGTTGGAATGCTACATACAATATTGCAGTGGAGATAAGATATTCAGGCCTTGAAATGTGGTGAATTTTAAAGTGCGGAACCAAAATAAAGAACATCATATGCAAGGCAGAAGAAAAAAAATAAAAAGGAAAACAAAGAGAAGGAGCTATGAAAAATAGACCTGGCAATTCTCATCTGACCATACTTGTGATTGGAACCAAAAATTCGATACAGGCCAGTGTCGATAAGCTCATATGCAGTTTAAAAATCGCTAAATGAATCCCCTTGGAATGGTAGTATTTTATCTCTAGTAGCAACAACGTGCGTGGCAAAGGCCAGTGACATTAGATGTGAAACTTTATTTTCTGTTAATTAACTTGAGTAGATGAGAAACTTGCTCCTGCCTTTCAAATACTCCTGAAGACATGACAAGAAACTACAATCAAGACTTGATCATCAAGTTATATCATAAGCATATTTGCACCTAGGAGCCAAAAGATCAACTATTAATGTTCGTATGACGTAAAGGCTTTTGAAATTATGACAAACACATTACCATGCAACATAAATCTTGTGCACAAGGACATGCTGGTGTGCGGGCTTTGCCCCTCAGGTGTTTGGGGTAGGTGTTGTCCAACCTTTGGTTGGATCCCCCTCACCTCTCCCCCCACTTGACGTACCCCTATCAAGTTTCTTAATAAATTTTTGCTGTTTCAAAAACAAGACATGCCAGTGCACAAGACTCCCATATTGCAGGGTATGAGAGGGTAGGACGTATGCACTTTTAGCGGTTAGAGAGCAAACTTATCAATTTCTGGACAATTTGTAGACAGCAAGCAAACATTCTCAAGAAATTTGAACAAAGACAGAGATCAAGGCTAAAACAAATAAATGTGCAGACAAGTGTGAATTAAATACTTATGAGAGAGTATGACCCTTGAGAATCCAAGTCTTACTCATGGCACTAGTAAATCTCATGACTTAAAACATTGAGTTCATGACTGAGAACCATAGGAGTCTTTTTTCTTTTCTTATTTCAAAGTAACATATGTATCTGCTTGAACACAAAGGTACAATAATACACGGAAATAAGTTTAAGAAACTTGGGTATGAAATTCCGAAACATAACATTTTTTAATACAATAGTAAACCAACTAATAGGTCATTGTGTAAGTTGCCATATCTCTCCTTTATGTACAATGGTAAAAAATAGAAGGCATAAGATTGTCCAGAGTCCAACTTTTATGTGCTAATGGCTACTGAACTACAAAGACTTAGGGATAATTGAGAAATCATTGATTGGTTAGATGACAAGGAAAAATCAATGACGTATACACCTATCTCAAGATTCGAAGACTGGCTCAGCTATTAGCATTATGGTTGCGAGATCAGACACTGAACACCAAGATCAAAGGCTTCAATTTGACCGACTTTAACAAATATCAATTTCCTCAAGAAGCGCTTAGACCTCAAGCTTATCAATTTCTGGAAAATTTGCAGTCAATCAGCAGGCAAACATTCTCAAAAAGTATGAACAGAGACAAAGAACTCATGGCTAAAGCAAATAAATGTGCAGAAAAGTGTTAACAACATATTTATGAGCAAGTAAAACCTTTGAGAACCGAAGTCTTACCATGAATTTGTCAGAAAGACTTGGTATATCGCACTGTCTCGAAGACTCGGGAATCGAAACACCTAGAACTGCTGAAAAAGGGGGTAAGAAAAGCAAAAATAAGTATCATAGCCAATTTGTTCGCGGGTCTTACAAATTATGCGAAGAGGTACTAGTGCATTTTAATTTGATTCTTAGGATGCATCATTAAATGGACCTTCAGCATTTTCAGTTTGATTTTACACCGAGTGCTCAGTGGACACAAGAACAGGTTACTAAAGCCGTTTCACTTACCGGATTTAAATACATAAAGGAGCTAATTAGTCAAGAACTACTTTCTTTAACACGTCACAACCCCTATTTTTTTGCTGTTGCAGAGGTCTCAGAATTCCTAGTGGCTGGTTGTGAGACCGAGAGCACAGAGAGTACCGAGGTCTGAAAATAAGCAAACAAAAGAAAATTACGTGATTCGGTTCGTAGGGGAGTTTCATGCTTCATCTGCAAGGAGAGGGTACACTTCAGCTCAGTGTATTTCCTCTTCGTCTGAAAGCCCAATAATGACACCAAATAATTAGGTCAGATAAATTTTCCATGGATTATTTCATATGCGCACACAGACAAGACACACCCATGTGTCGTAATCACAGAGAGAGAGAGAGAGAGAGAGAGAGAGAGAGAGGTGACAGGCAAAGAGAAGAATCAATAAAACATGCAATTCGAAGAATAACTTACTTATTAGAATCTTTGGAATATGAGCAATCTTGTGCCAATCTTCGCCGATTCCCTTTTCGCATCTTTTCTCAAGAAGGGGACAGTCCCTTATATCCAAAGATTTAAGAGATGAAAGGTTGCCCAGCCACTCCGGCAGAGATTCCAACCCACTGAAATCCCAAATACCCAAATCTCTCAAGACAGGGAGGAGCTCAAGTTGATCGGGGAGAGACTTCACCTCTGGCCATCCCCATAAACGTATATGGTCCAGGGAGGTGAGATGGCTCCGTGGTGGTGATGCAGCAGTGCTTGTGGAGGGCCAGGGAAAATATCTATACTCCTCTCCGAAAACACCTATAAACAATGATTGAAGGCTGGTGGTGCAAAACAGCCCCTCCTCCCAACAACTCCCCCAATTTGGACAGTCTAGAATAGACAGGTCAAAGAGTTCGAGGCGGCGTAATGCATCTGGATTGGGTTTCTCTAACTTTGGACAGTGAGTTAGCCATAATTCTGAAAGAGCTGGCTGTAGCAGCCCATCGGGTAAACACATCAACTCCGGGCAACCATCAATCTGAAGTTTATAAAGGTTCGAACAGTCGTTGAATAATTCTTCTCTTTCTTCACTTTGCTCGAGCGTTTCTAGCTTTGGACAATCTCCTAGGAATATTTCTTCAAGGGATGGTTGTAGCACCCCCTCTTCCAAATACGTCAACTCCATGCACTTTACAATTGAAAGTTCTCAAAGGGACGTCGAGGGGTAGAACGCTAGATCTGTTTCGTCAATTGGACCCATCAGATTATAGCAATGATATACACATTTCTAACTCCTCAAAAAACCCTAGGTTTTCTAGCTGGTTTGGCAAAAAAACTCATTATTCATCCCATCTATTTCCACTATTGCCATATCTCTCTTTGTGTGGAACGTGGAGATGGGAAGAGAGAAGAAGCAAGAGTTCAAAAAAAAATTCTCTCCCCTTGTTTGGTTTGAGAGAAAAGAGACAAACAAAATGGAAAGGGAAAATTTCAAAAGAACCCCTGACCTTTCAACTCAATGTCCCATACACATCTGACCTTCCAAAAATGTAAATCCCCCACCTGAACTTATCACTCCGTCATCAATTAATCCCCTCACCCAATTTTCCGTCCAAAATCTAACGGAATTGATGACATGGGGCTTACGTGGACATTTTAGCCCTAAAAAGAAGACACCTGTGCACCACACAATAAATCCAGACTGAGGTACACCCAATCCCCTCTTTTGGGGGATGGAAGGCTGAATTGGTTTTTTTTAATTTATAATTGCATAGTTTTGTAAATTGAGTCACGGCTCTAGATACATTTAGACCTTGTTCGGCCAAATAAGCCAACTGGTTTAATTGGTGATTGCTTTAAAAATCAAGGTGTTCAGCATTGTAAGTTATATTCTATTGGTTGTTTTATAAAAGTCAAGTAACTTCACAATATAAAAACAAAAAGATTGGGCTTATAGATGTATCTACACTAGTTGATATGGGAAGACTTTTGTGTACGCGCACACATATACACGCATACCGAAGTTCAATAGTCAAAACATCAATCACACTCGGTAAAAGCAAAGAGCAAACAAAAAAAATCCTCGGGATCAATTGGTGATTATATTAAAAATCAAGGTGGTCGGCAACAATTGTTATATTCTATTTGAAAAGTCTAAGCGCACATATAAATAGGGTACATATTTTACACAGATTTTTGTGGGACCCACCTCGAGTCCCACACAAATGATCCAAGGCGTTCATTAAATGTAAAATATTTTTTCAAGGATTCCCAGTAAAAATCACCTTAATTCAATATCAATTGATACTTGATCCAATCATCTAACTATTCATTATCCAAAAAGCAAAATAAAAAATTGGATGATTCTATCGAGCATCTATAAGTATCAGATTGAGCTTATTTTTATCGGGAGCCTTTCAAAAAAATATTTTGCAGTTAATGAACGGAATAGATTCTTTGTGTGGGACCCGATGTGGGCCCCACAAAAAATCTCTGTAAAATATGTACCTATTTATATGTGTGGGTAGCATCGTTGTATTCTATTGGTCTGCTGTTAGAGATAGGAATAAAAGTCAAGTAACTTCACCACATAAAACGAAAGGACCGGGCTGAGCGCCGAGATGTCTGGACCGGGAACCCGAGAAGTACTGAATTTGAGGCGTCAGAGGACTAGAGGTAGTGGCCGCGGCCAGGTTTCAATGACGCCGGGCGCGGGAACCTCGGGTGTGTCCCCCGCCTCTCCACAAGAGCCCCCGAAGAAGCGGGCTCGGTTGGAGGAAGGGAGGGGTGCTCGGACCGAGGGCCACGACACCATCAACCTCGCCGAGGATGATGAGCGACCGGACGGCCAGGGGAATGAGGAGATGAGAGCAGCGAGTGGGTCAATCCAAGGGAGCTTCCCTGGGCTCCGGAGTTTCGCCACTTTGCCGATCGTCCGGTTCACCACGCTGACACCGTCAAAAACCTCAGTGTGGCGTTCGGTATGCTCAGGGGGAGCATCGTTCCTCGGGATGCTCGGGCAGTGACGGGCCTAACTGAGGATATCACCGCTGAAATAGCACAGGCCCTCTTCAACGTAAGTTCCGACTGTTTATTACTTCTATTGCATTTCGCTTCTTTCGACCTGAGCATTTGAAGTTCATAAGCTCTTCGGTTTTTGTTGTCAGGCTGGCGCTCGGGCGATGGTGGTCAATGACCGTTGCAAGGCACAGGAGAGGGAGATCGACGAGCTGAGGCAAGCTCTCGGGCAAAAAGAAGACGGCCTGAAGGTGGCCAGGGAGACCTGCGATCTCTACCTGGCCGACTTTCAGAGATGCGACGGCGAGCGAGTGCTTGCCGAGGCCCGAGCTGCCAAGGTTGAAGAAAATGCACAGATGCTTAGGGTCACCCGGGCTCGGGAGGTGGAGGCGGCCAAGAACAAGGGCTATGACGAGGGCTGGGACGCAGCCGGTGTGGAGTACAAGAAGCAAGTCGAGGAAATAGAAGCCGAGCTGCACAAGGATCGATTCCTGGACGGGCTTCGGTTCCGACACAAAGCCTTATTGAGCAAGCTCAACCTCCCTGCGGACTCCGAGCTCCGAGCTTTGCCCCAGCCGCCTCCCGAGGAACTTGTGCTGCCAGAGGAAGAGGATGAGGTGGTGCGGATCCCTGAGGAGCAGCAAGCCCCAGGGAATCAGACCGGGCCTGACGCCGCTGATCCCACCGAAGCATTTTAGGATTGCTTTTACCTACTTCCCCCCTTTTTTTTGAACGTTTCTGCAAATTGACTTGTTTTTGGCTGGACGGCTCCGGACATATGGAGTTTGCCGCTCCAGAGTATGTCATAGCTTTTTAGGATTTCGACTTTGAGCCATGCATCAAGCTCTTGCTGTGAATGATTGTTTTATGCTTTTCCCGAGTTATATTTGTTTTTTGTTGCTTGGATGTATTAATGCCCCTGCTTCGACTGTGCTTCTGAAGCAAACGTTTACCGAGCGATTACTGGAAGCATAGGCCGAAGCAAATTGGAATCCAGTAAGAGGAATGAAAAACTGAAGCCCCAATTGAGCAAAAAGCAAGGAGAATCGGGTGACCTAGTCCAAAGCAGGTGAAAAAACAGTTTGAAGCTGTCCATGCCCCTGCTTCGGACTAGTGCATCTGGAAGCGACGCTTACGAGAATAGCCGTAACGTGGCGTTGGTTTGCAAGACGGTGGTACTACTAGGGGACTTGAGCTGCATCACGAAGGGATATGGCGTCGGCCATAGGTTCGGAACACGCCGAGCCCGAGCAGCGATAGACTTCGGTGGGTCGGTATAAAGGGCTCGGTGGAAAGCCGAGTGTCCTTAATGTGAGTGACCAGAAATCCAAACTACCGAAAAGGTTGGGCCGACTTGGTGGGAATTTTGTCCAAGGGTATCACCTATAAGAGGACAATATCCCTGAAGTCTGTGTAAAACGGTCCGGGGAATGGGAACCAAGTGTAAGTAATTGAAACAGTATAAACAGAGAATAGGAATAAGATTCAGGAAGAGAGATTTTCATTCAATCTGAGTATGATGCTGCCGTTACATAAGCGTACTACCTTTTAGCATTTAAAGTAAAAAAAGATATACAAGCGAGTATGGAACTGGGTGTCGGTGACCGAGCGCTTCGCCGTAGAATTTTTTAAGATTGTTGGCGTTCCACGTCTTAGCGATGGGCGAGCCATCCAATTTTTCCAACTTGTAATTTCCTAAGCCGAGGTGCTTAAGGACGCGATAGGGGCCCTCCCAGTTGGGCATTAACTTTCTCTTCTTAGATTTCTCGACAACCTTCTTCCACACAAGATCATCTGGCTTGAAAGAACGAAGGCGAACACTTCGGTTGTAGCCCTTGGCAATTTCCTGTTGGTACGAAGCAAGCTTTATCCTTGCATTCTCACGTTCCTCCTCGGCTAGGTCGAGGTCTGTAGCAATGTTGTCATTGTTGACCGATTCCTCAAAATTCTCAGTGCGGATGGTGGGGAGCCCGACTTGGATGGGGATGACGGCTTCCATTCCGAACACCAAGGAAAAGGGAGTGCGACCGGTTGATTGCCGAGGTGTGGTATGATAGCCCCAGAGCACCTTAGGTAGCTCCTCGGCCCATTTGCCGCGGCGAGATTGGAGTCGACGCTTGAGTCCGGATGAAATTGCCTTGTTTGCCGCTTCGGCTTGTCCATTGCCCTGAGGGTAAGCCGGGGTAGATGTGTCCCATTTGATGCCATATTCGTCAAGAAGGGCTCGGTACTTCTGCCCCGTGAATTGTTTCCCATTGTCTGTGATGATGGCAAACGGCACGCCGAAGCGGGAGATAATGTTGCGCCAGACGAAACGGATTGCGTCTGTTTCTTCGATGGTGACCAGGGGCTCAGCCTCGACCCATTTCGAGAAATAGTCGGTTGCGGTTAAAAGGAACTTGAATCCTCCCGGAGCGACTGGGAGCTTACCAACGATATCCATCCCCCATTGGGAGAAGGGCCAAGGACTGGTGGGAGGGCTAAGGTCCCGCGCCGGTTGATGGATGATGGGGGCAAACATCTGACACTTTTTGCAACGCTTGACAAATTCTTCAGAATCCTTCTTCATCGTTGGCCACCAATACCCCTGAGTGATGGCTCGGTGGGCGAGGGACCGTCCACCGGAGTGACAACAGCTATCCTCGGCGTGGAGCTCTTCGATAATTCCTGGAACTTGATGTGGGTGTGCGACCAACAGGTATGGTCCAGTGAATGATCGCCGGTAAAGCTTGCCATTGGGATTGAGCCAGAAAAGGGCAGCTTTGTTTCGAAGGCGGTGGGCGTCTTTCTTGTTAGAAGGAAGGATGTCACCGCGCAGGTAACCGACGACTTCATCCATCCAACTTGGACCGAGGTCTATGTTAAGGACCTCGTGGGATAAAACTTCAAGTTTGAAACTGGGTTTGTCGATGGAGCTGAAGGAGATAAAGCGATGTTCCGAGGAAGAGCAAGCCGAGGCGAGTCCTGCAAGTGCGTCGGCATGTGCATTCTGTTCTCGGGCGATATGCTCGATGCGGATGGCCTTGAAAGTCTGGACGAGCTGGACAGCAGAGCTGAGGTAGGTCCGCATTTGGTCGTCCCGGGCTTCATACTCCTCCGATAGTTGGTTAACGACAAGTTGGGAGTCGCTATAAACCATAAGTTCCTCGATGCCCAACGCTTGGGCGGTCTTGAGTTCGAAAAGGAGTGCTTCATACTCGGCCTCGTTGTTAGAGGCCGGGAAGTTGATAGAAATGGAGCTTTCGTGCAGGACGCCAGAAGGGGAGAGAAGTACCACCCCAGCTCCTGCGCCTCGGCTTTTGGAGGAGCCATCAACTTACATTTGCCAGATATCACTGTGGAAAAGCTTCCAAGCGGAGCTTGGGGTTGCCTGGTGGGCCGCCTCGGGGTGCGGGGGCCGAGACTGAGGTGAGAGCGTCGGTTGGTGTAAGCTCGGCAATAAAGTCCGCTAGTACCTGCGCTTTGATGGATGTCCGAGGTTGGAAATGGATTTCAAAGTTCGCGAGCTCGACAGCCCACTGTGAGATTCTGTTAGAGAGGTCGGCCTTCCGAAGGAGAGACTTGAGGGGGTATTCCGTTAGGACGATGATACGATGTGAATGGAAGTAGGGGGCAAGCTTTCGAGAAGCAGAAACGAGAGCGAGCACAAGTTTTTCTAAAGGGAGGTAGCGTGTCTCGGCAGGCGTCATGGTCTTACTGGAATAGTAGATAGGCTGATGCCCCCTGCCTTCCTGTCGGATGAGCACCGAGCTGATGGCGTGTTGAGAGACAGCTAGGTAGAGGAACAGGTCTTCCTGGTCCCGAGGTGTGACAAGGAGTGGGGCCTCGGAGAGATAAGTCTTCAACTGCTGTAGGGCCCGGTCGCAGTCCATTGTCCAGGCGAAGCTGCGCCGGCTTCCTTTCAAAAGTGCAAAGAACGGTTGGCACTTGTCCGAAGAGCGACTTATAAATCGGTTGAAGGCGGCGGCCATGCCGGTTAACCGCTGAATGTCCCTTTTGTTGTGGGGAGCAGAGAGCTTTTCGATGGCGAGGAGTTGAGCAGGGTCGGCTTCAATACCGCGTCGGGAAACGAGGTGGCCGAGGAATTTTCCGGAGCTGACACCGAATGCACATTTCTCAGCCTTAAGGCGTAGCTTATGCGTTTTCAGGATTGCGAAGGCCTCGGCGAGATGGGTGAGGTGATCACCGGCCCGCATGCTTTTGATAACCATGTTGTTAATGTAAGCCATCATGGTGTCCCCCAACAGCCGCTCAAACATCTTGGTTATCATTCGCTGAAACGTGGCGCCGATGTTCTTAAGGCCAAAGGGCATAACGAGGTAGCCGAAGATTCCATGGGGAGTGATGAAGGCTGTGTTCTCGACATCACCTTCGCTCATGGCAATCTGGTGGTAACCTCGGTAGGCATCCATGAAGCTGAGTCGCTCGTGACCGGTTGTGGCGTCGATAAGCTGGTCGATCCGGGGAAGAGGAAAGAACTCCTTGGGGCAAGCGTCGTTGAGGTTGGAATAATCGACGCACACTCACCACTTGCCGTTTTTCTTCTTAACCACTACGGTGTTGGCCAACCATCTGGGATACTGTACTTCGTGGATGGCCCTTGCATTGAGGAGCCGATTGACCTCCTCGATAACAGCTTCGGAGTGAACTAGGGAGGATCGCTGCGCCTTCTGTACTACTGGGCGCTTGGCCTTGTCGATATTGAGCTCGTGGCAGATGAAGGAAGGATCAACTCCAGGCATCTCATACGGGGTCCAGGCGAATACTTTGATATTGTGCTTAAGGAAATTAATCGTTTCGTTCCGGTCAGTGTCACTAAGTGAGGAACCGACAAGGAAAAAACGGGATCCATCTTCGGTGATTGGAACGATGATCAGGTCTTCGATCACTTTATCGTCGGCTGGTCTGCCAACGTCTTCAAGAATCGGAGCCTCGGGAACTTCGATGAGGTTGACCCGAGACGCCTGCTTGCTGCTTCGGACAGCGTTAACGTAACACCTCTTGGCCTCGGTTTGGTCGCCGTATAAGTCCTCCTGTCGTCCGTTAGTACCGACAAAGCGGACCACCTGGTGATAGGTTGAGGCGATGGCCTTGAGCCTATGGAGCCAGGTTCGTCCGACAATGGCATTGTAGGGGCTTGGGACATTGACTACCACGAACTCCATGTCCAAGACAACCGACCCGGCGCGGACGGGAAGGGTGACCGTGCCAATTGGCTAGATCGGGGCTCCGTTGAAACCGATGAGAGGGACTTTGGAGGGGCGGAGGTTGGTGTCGGGGATCTTCAGGTCCTTGAACAAAGAGTGGTACATGACTTTGGCTGAACTGCCCTGGTCCACGAGGACGCGTCGGACGTTGAAGGTATCGATGCGTAGCGTGACCACGAGGGCATCGTTGTGCGGGAGCTAGACGCGGTCGAGGTCCTTTCAGTGAATGTTATTGTCCATTTGGAGCCGTCGTCGGTTCGGGGACGCTTCGGTTCGGGGCCGACCATCATGACCTGCCTGGATGAAGAGGCCGTGTTCAACTCGTCTCGAATGATGCGAGCGGCCTCGGAGTTTAGAGGACCGTGAATGACGTGGATCGTCTGGAACTCTTCCTCGGTGTTATTCTCGGTACGTAGTGCCCGAGCCTCTGTCTTCTCGCGATCAATGAAGTTGCCGTGGTGGCCACTTGCGACAAGTTGCTCCAAGTAAGCCTTGAAGGGCTTGCACGCGGTGGTGAAGTGACCCTGCTCTTGGTGGTAGCTGCATCGGACGATGGGATTTTTGATCTTCCCGTTTTCGGTGCCCATTTTCTGATTCGGGAAAGAGAAAAAGGGCTGGTCCTTTACTTGATCGATGATGCGGTAAATGGGAATGGTGAAGACTGTTTTCTCAGCATTGAAGTCGCTGGGCTTTGGTCCTTTCCTCGGAGACTGCTTTATGTTGTTGACCTGCTTTTTCGTGGTCGAAACATGTGCAAGAGCCGACGTGGGGACCGAGGTGCTCTGCGCCTTCGCGGCCGTGGACTTCCCGATGCCCCTCTCCGCCTTGGATTCAATAAGCTGACACCAACCCTCAATACGTGTCATAAGGTCCTTCATAGAGTTGGGCTTATGGCGGGCGAGGTCGTCGTAAACTTGCTCGTCCTGGGAGGTGAGACCGAGCTTGAATCCGCGGGCGGAGATTACGCCGTCACATCCCTCTATCTCGTTAAATAATTCCCAGTAACGTCCGGCGTACTGCCGGAGCGTTTCGTCGTTTCTCTTGCGGAGGGCCAGGAGTGAATCAATCTCCTTCTCGTGCTTATTGCTTGTCACGAACCGAGCCATGAAAGCATCACAGAGGGAATCGAACGAAGAAATTGACCGAGCCGGGAGTTGATTGAACCATGTGAGGCCCAGGTTTCCGAGGCTTGCGGGAAACACTTTGCATAGGAAGGCATCGTCCGAGGGCTCGTTCCGAAGAAACAACGACATTACGAGCTTGTACTGGACCAGATGAGTGTAGGCCTCGGTTTTGCCGTCGTACTTGGCAAATTTGGGCTGGGTGAATCCTTTTGGAGGGGTGACGGAGTCGATCTCCCTCGTGAAGGGGGAGGTCGTGAGCCGTGTAAGCCGCGCGTTGCGATGAGGTCGGATCGAACGGTCGAAACCGTCTGGACGCTCACTCGCGGTACGCTTTGTTGGGACAAGCTTGTCCAACCTGTCATACTCCTTCCTCTTCGGTGCGACGCTGACCGACTTCTGGGGGGAACGCTTGCGGAGATTCTTTCGGTAGCTATCTCGAGCGGAAGGCTCGAGGCGCTCGGTGATCGGGCTTCTGCTATGGACGCCTGCAGGGTGCTATATAATAGGGCTCTTGGGTCTGGAGCTCTTCAGACGCTCGCGATACCCCCTAGTTTGAAACTCCACGAGGCCGTCATCTCCCCTGGCTGCCCTTGTGAGGCTAGGGGTAGATTCTCGGTTTGTCTTGCCCGCGCGGACCGAGTGGGTGGAGGAGGTGGAGACGCTCCCTGCACCGAGCCTCTCGAAGGCCGATGGTTTCTTCCGAAGCTGCATGGGTGAGCGGGAACGGTCCCTGCGTGTCGCCTCCTTCGTGGCTCGGGGGACCTTCCACTGCTGGTGGCTCGAGACGATCCTTCACTGAGGGGCGGGCTCTGTGCTCCAGTAAGTGACCGACCTCGTGGCTGCGAGGAGGGGTGTGGCGGCTCTTCCTTCCGCCACGACTCCCGGAGGAATGAGATGGGGAGATCTGGAGGAGATGGTTGATCTCCGCCAACTCGTCTCAAACGTGTCTGTTGCATTCCACGACCGTCGTGAGATCGTCGATTTTCTGCTCAAGGTGGCGGATGTAGGTGTGGAGCTCGGAGGGTGGACCAGCGTCTGGAGTTGAAGTTCCGGCGCCGACTCCGATGGATATATGTGTCTTCCCTAGTGCGGTAGCTCCGCTGGAGGCCAGGCTGTGGTCCATAAGGGAACCGAGCCCCTGGGCGATACCACCGTGATGCGTGTCGTCGACTTCAACCATCTTTGATTCAAGAAGGAAGAACGGAACTGAAAGTGGGAAATGGGTGTTAAATGGGTGGCTAGGTCCCCAGCAGAGTCGCTAATTATAGGGGTTCGAATTATCAGGACCTAAACTGAATGTGGTTAGGCTTCCTCTTCCGTTCCTGCGGCTGAACCTGCAACAAGTCACTAGGGCTTGGATGGCCCAGTGACCCTCCGACGATCAAGTTAGATCTCAGGGGTGAAGCTTTAGGTCTAGGGTTGGGGAAGAATGGCGTACCTTTCACAATGAGCATCCCTTCGTATTTATAGACCTAGGTTTACTTGGCCTTCAAGCCAACGTGTGGTGATCACGCTCAGGTAACCGCTTCGGGTGACGTCATTCATGACGAAGGGAATAAAGCGGTTACGGAGCACATGACCTGATCCAAATGATTGTTGCTGTACTGGATGAGAAGTGGGGACCATCCATCGTAACTGCCTCGCTCTGACGCATTGGATGGAACTCGGTCCAAGGCATGTAACCGGGCACGACACCGAACAAAAGGTCAAGAGTAGCAACACTCTTCGGCTCACCATTGAAGTCCAAAGAGATGATGGCTCAAAAGTCCGGCCCGGTCACCGACGAGATTACCGAGGCCACCGCATCCCCTAAGAACCGAATCATGTAATTTTCTTTTTTTCCAGCTTATTTTCAGACCTCGGTACTCTCTGTTCTTTCGGTCTTACACAACCAGTGGCTAGAAATTCTAAGACCTCTGCAACAGTCAAAAAACAGGGGTTGTGACGTGTTGAAGATAGTAGTTCTCAACTAATTAGCTCCTTTATGTATTTAAATCCTGTAGTGAAGCGGTTTAGTAACCTGTTCTTGTGTCCACTGAGCACGAAGTGTAAATACAAATTGAAAATGCTCAAGGTTCATTTAAAGATGCATCCTAAGAACCAAATTAAAAAGCACTAGTACCTCTTTGCATAATTTTTGTAAGATGGGTGAACAATTTAGCTATGATACTTATTTTTCTTTTTTTATCCCATTTTTCAGCAATTCTAGGTGTTTTGATTCCCGAGTCTTCGAGACGATGCAACATGCTGAGTCTGTCTGACAAAGTCATGGTAAGACTTCGGTTCTCAAAGGTCTTACAGTCTCATAAATATGTTGTGAGCACTTTTCTGCATATTTTTTTGCTTTAGCCATGAGTTCTTTGTCTCTGTGTTCAAATCTTTTGAGAATGTTTGCCTGCTGATTGAATCCAAATTTTTCAAAAATTGGTAAGCTTGTGATCTAAGTGCTTCTTCAAGAAATCGATATTTGGTAAGGTAGGTAAAATTGATGCTAAATAGCTGAGCATTTGGCTGATTGGGATCATTTTGTCTCATAACTTTGAGTATTTGGCTGATTATAATTACCATCAAAATTCCAGGTTCCAGTGTTCTATCTCCACCAAAGAGAGTCGTAAGTGGGAAAACTATTAAAGAGCTTCAACAAATCAGGTTTCTCTCATTTACAGGTTCTATAAATACTTTGAAAAAGTATCTGTTTCATCTAGGGGCCATTTGATTGCCTGTTGATAGATAGTACTCATTTAAGTCCTCCAATTTACTTTTGTTCAGTTCTTTTGTTTATTAACTTGGTGAGTTTAATGTGTTTCACGGGTTTGCAGGCTCTGTGGACCGATGGATGCAAAATGGAGTTTCCAAAGGCTCTTGGAGTGTTGCCAAGGACATTCGAGGCTTGAATACTGATCAAGAAAATGAAAAATTCTGGCTGGGAGTCACGGACGTCTGCTGTGCCCTCAAAGAAGTTGATGCTGAACCCTCTGGAAGATTGTTTTGGATAGTGGTCGGGCACATCCTGACACTTGGTTTTATTTTTTGATTTCTCATGTATTTTTAGGCCCAGTAGCTGTAAGTGGGTAATCCTAGTTCAATTTGCATTTTCATGCAGAGAATAACAGATACTCCTTTAACTTGCAATAGTCCTACGATAATCAAAATAGAAACTTTTCTCTATACATTTCCATGGCCATGATGTGAATGGTAAATTAAGGGCATAGGGTTTCCACAGAAACCAAAAATTCTATTTTGCATATTCTGCAATTTTTTTTTTTGAACTGTTTGCCATTCTCATTAATTCAAAGCCTCAACATAGGCATCTTCTTTACAAATGACAGAAAGAGCAAAAGGCAAAATTGAAACCCAGTATAAAGTGAATGGAGCCCTTGGAAGCCTGGGAGGCAACCCAGTGGGAAGCCTTGTTACAGGCCCTAGGCACCCAAGAAAACTTCCTAACAAAATTAGAAGAAAGCTGCCTAATATGCTTAACCAAAGCAGCGCACTCCCAGTGAGGAACATTTTCTGTGGAACTGTTTGGGCTAAATTAGCTCAATCAAATGGCAAATGATTGTGTGCGGGCGTGCCAGAAAAGAACTAATTTCAAAAAAGAAATTATTCTTTTCAAATTGATTTGAAACAACTAATTTAAATCAGACAACTGTGTTATCCGTTCGATTATCTCAATTAAGAGGATTTTTCCTAAAGGTATCAACCAAATAAAAGATTGACGCACTTCGAACCAGAAAAGATGATTGAACACAAACAAACCTGAATTTAATCAAAGGTAAGTTTGTATGCAAACACTCTTAAGATTCCATTAAGAATAGTGCAGAAATGTAAGCACACTGAATTCAATCAAAAGTGGACTTACAAACGACTATTCTTTGGTAAGAAAAACCTTAAAGGACAATAAGAGAACTTGAATTTAATCAAAAGTAGTCTTACATGCAAATAAGTCTTCAACTTACAAAAAAGATCCTATTCTAAACTAAACTAAATACTAATCTACGATAGATCCCTGAGCAATCATTTTGTATGATTTGTCAAATGATATGAATTTTTTGTGGGGGCTTTCTCTCTTTGCTTTACTCTTCTATTTATAGACGCTGAGACTGTCTTCGATCTTCTATTCATACGTCTTCGATTGACGCCCACGTTTGCCACATAAATCGGTTGAGAGGGGCCTTCGAACGGTTACCTTGATATTTCCAGAATTCCTTCTCTCTCTTCATGCTTCGATAATGGTGTTCGTGGCCGTTTTCTGGATCGTGGTTCTCCTGTTTTTATGCAATGTGAATTAATGTAACACGTCTGGCTTCCCAAATGATTCCCTGCAATTGCATCCAATTTCAGTTATAAATTAAGGCAATGATAACACCGCTTGATGATCCTAAAGATTAATCAACAGTTGAACTCAATCACTTTTTGAACCGTCTCTAAATGTAATCCAAACGTCGTCGGTTCCAATCAAAACGACATCATTTAGTATTAAAATGGCAAAAACATTAAATTCCATAATCCCCTGTATTTCAGGCCTAATTGGGACATGTTCCGTATGGCCAACGCATCACTTGGTGCCACGTGTAATTTTCTTATTGGGTGACACATTTTAGGATGTAAACAGGAACATAACTTGATGACCATTTTATTGTCGCTTTCAATGATAGCTTGGGAAATTTGATTCATTGTGATGAGATGACAGGCCAAACGAATTGCTAAAGCCTCTCCTTGGATGGCTGAGGAAGCATCCACCAAGGAGGAACAACCATCCAGCACTTCACCCTGCAATTTCTAAGCACCACTGCATGCAATCGCTGCCTTGGGAGATTCCTTCTTCATAGCCACATCGCAATTTGCCTTAAACCAGCCCCAGGGCCGGAGGTATATATGTAGGGGTCCGCCGGCCCCGGCTTCCTAAGCGTCCGAATTTAAAATTTTTTAATTTATATAAACTTGATTTTAAATATTATTGATAAAATTCGTGTATAGTTACTTATATAATAAGGGCGTAAATGTGCATATTAGCACCCTCTGATTTATCTTTGTTAAGTTCCATTTATATTATTATTTAGAGTTTAATGCTTAATTTTTGTGATTGTAGATATTTGGACAATTTGATAAAAAAGCGCAAAGTTGGAAGTACTGGAAGTTTAGCTCTTGCCACGAGCATGAGTACAGAGGAAAAGGAGTAATACTTGCAAGTCAATTGGCCAAAGAATTAGACGTGGCCCAAATAGTTCACATTTAGTTTGACTAAATGATGGGCCACGGCTGGGAATTTAAAAAGTAGGAGAAAGGTTTTTTTTTAATGGGTGGGCTACAGCACTTATCCTAGGGCTTCCCACGGTATAAAACAGAGAGCAACGGAGCTGCCGACTACGGGGTACAAATAGAGGAACGGGACTGCCGACTGAGATTTTTCCGAATTTTATTTGACAGTTCTATATTGATTTCTTCAGAGCTTGTTTTCTTTTCTCTTTCAAGTTTGAAGCTTTGTTCAATTACTTTTTCTCCGGTAACTTATTTTAATTTCTACTTTTCATTAAAGTTATTCGTTTGTGTTTGTTTAGTATTGATCTCTCGTTTATTTTTCATCTCATGTAATAGAAATCATGTCTCAAATTAGGGTTTCTTTTATTTCTTACTTAAGAGAATAAATTCTTTACACTGCCGGTATAAACATTTGTTTCCTTCAAATTAATTGCATTGTGCCACGTCGCCATGTTTTATTAATTGGGACCACTGTTTTGACACGTGTCACAATGCAATTGATTTGGAGAAAACAAATGTTTACACCGGCGGTGTAAAGAATTTATTCTCCTTACTTAATAATGAGTGAGTAGTTGTATGGGTAGGGTTGCGGGGTGATTAGCACAACGTGACCAGTTCAGGCACTGCTCTTATTTTCAAACAATGTAAAAATGATTTAAGATTGGAAAAATATTTCTCGCAGACGAACTCAGGCATTGTTGGAGCCCATGTGAACGGGGGAATAGGGGTCCAAAACTCATTCTCCGCTGCGCATGGGTAAACGGCGATCACAGGGTTTCGCATCTTGCGGGGTATCTTTTCCAATCTTAAATTGAACGTTTTTAAGAACATCGAATGGAGTAGGTTAATCTGGACTGGTTGCGAGTGTTATGAACCCTACAACCGTACCTTTCTTTAATTATTTGAAAAGTACAATTAATTCCTAGATTTAGTTAATCTTTCATCAATCAACAAAGGGTGGCTACCTAAGAGCCCATTTAATCAATAACAACCCGAGTTTTTAGTCAGCACACATCACCGTCTCTGTGGATTCGACTCTGGACTTACCGGATATTGTGCTACGTCGATCTCCGCCCTACGCTTAGGGGCAACTCATTAATTTAGGACTAGGAAATCGTCAAGCAATAATCTTAATAATTTTGCTTCGATTTGATAAAAAAACTGGTTATTTTACATTCTCATTTCTCAATTTCTTTCATAAATAAAAAAATAAGCACGTGACATTTGAAATAGCCTAAACAATCAATTCAATGTACAAATGTAATGAACTGAAAAGAAAAAACCCTATGATATAATAATTATACGTTCCGATAAAAAATATGTCTGTTAAGCCGGCCCCCTAGTAACAAAATCCTGACTCCGCCACTGCTCAGCCTTCCTCTGGGCATTCCCAATGTGTGACAGTAGAAACTTGTTCCACATGCTGCCTTGGAATCTCTTGATTCCCCAAACTTCCTTGAAACTCAGACCGTCCAAAATTTGCTCTAGCCATAGTATCCCTTGGATCTACTGGCACATGATTAAAGAGAGTCATTCCACGATTTCCATAATTTGCCAAGCCAAAAAAATGATTTTACCCATACACGCAGGCCCATCTATAGCTGAATCCAAGTGGTACATAACAGAAATAGTCCACTTCATGACAGATGAGATTGCCAGATAATCCACTTTGTAATTTAAACTGCTCCCAAACCAAACTGCATTGGTCTAGTCGCATATTCTGCAATTTGGCACTCCAAATTGCTATACACATCAATCTTAGTTATTTGCACGGTGAATTGCACATTATCATACTCCTTCCGTTCCATATTGAGAGTCCACTATGAAAAGTCGTATCAATTTTCAAATAAAAAAATCAACCACTTTCGTGTATAATTTTTTGAATTTTTTCATACCAAATTAAAGTACTAATCAAGATCTACAATACAGTACGAAAAAATTCAAAAAATTATACATGGAAGAAGTTGACTTTTTAATTTGAAAAATGGCAAGAGAGAGAGAGTATGGAAATCTCAATATGGACGAAGGGAGTACGTTTTAGCCTTTATCTTCAAGTGATTATGCAACTTTTTACCTTTCTAAATGATGTCGGTCAACTTATGGTCGGTCATTTCTTCTTGCTCAAAAGAACATAAGTGTGTGGTAGCCCTGCATGGGGTGTCAATTCCTAGAGTGAGTACTGAGTAGTTTTTAAAGAATGGGATACAGAGGAAAATGCGTTTTGGCAATGGAATTGTCAACCGAAAAAAAATAGTGCTGCTATTTGGAGCTAACAGAATCAAAAAGCCATTGGAGTACTTATTCGTCAATGGATTGACGATAGTGTTCTTCATAATGTCTCTACTGAAACTTCGGCTTATGATTTGTAAAAGAAATTGGGAAGTCTTTATTATAGAAAATCGGCAACTAACAACGCATTCTCGTTAAAAAAAATTGGTGAATTTGAAATATAAGGAGGGCAACTCTATTGCGGAACATTTGAATGAAATGAATAGCATTATTAATCAACTTGCTTCTATGAAATACAAATACCTCACAAACACCCTTAGGTGTATTCCACAATAAAAAAACGCTAGCACATGTGAAAGTGCCGCAGTGCAAACACACACATTATCAATTTGCATACCTGCAAAAGTTTTATCACACAACCAACCCATATCAGAAGTTTTCTCGGATCCAATTTACCAAATAAAACGAGGTGGTTTTGGATTATTAATTGCAGGACTTTTATAGGAAGAATTTGGGTAGAGGATCTGGATTGATATGTTACAGATTAACATCAAGATATAAAAAAAATAAAATTGGACCGGAGGATTTTTAGTAAGATTGGTAAGGGCACTTTAGAAGTGCAAAAAGTGACTGGCAGTAATAGCGATGGTTCTCTGTTTTAGTAAGATTGGTAAGGGTACATACTTGTTCTCTCTCTCACTTTACTCCACTACCAAATGGCAAAAGAGGGCGTGGCTGCTGGCCCACGACACTAAGGTTTAGTTTTTCAAAAGTGCTAAAAGTACTAAATGAGCTTTTTTTTCTTTCACAAAATACAAAAAGAAAAAAAGCCCCTTTAGCGCACTTTTTGAACACTTGGCCTCATCATATGTCTCTTAGCTTTTGATAAATGTGCTTTGTGCATGGCATTCGTGTATATATACCACCTAGCTATGTAAAAAAAATTAGTTTTCATTTGACATTCCTAAGTACCTAGACCAATTAATTACATGCATGCATTGGAACAAATAGACTGTTAGAATTTCGGCCGTCAATTTTTGCAAGAGAACCGTGGTGGGACTAGACTCTTTTAATTATTCAACTAATACGTTTCTGTCGATCCTCAAATCGAATCTAAAACAAAACTTGTGGTATGCTCGTGGATCAATCTGTTCAGGAGGGAACTTTTATTTTTTAAACACCAAAAAAGAAACTTTTTAATTTTTTTCCCAATCAAATGTAAGTGTTACATTGGTCATAAGGAAGAGGGGACGTTAGATGTCATCACAACAAGCTGATTGGCACCCTGTCGTTGCTATAATAATGTGATCAGACAAGCCACAAAAGAACTTCGATGTTGGCAAGAATTCAACATAAGAAGCCCATGGAACAAGAAAAGCATGTAACAAGTACTCAAGTACATGATCCAATGCAACCAATACCCCCAAAGACAAAACAAACTGATTTCTGGACAATGCCTCACTTAAGAGCTACCTAGAAAATCCCCAAAGCCATAGCTATTATGAAACATTGTAAGATTTTGATAGATTCTTCCCACTACTGGGTTGTATTCTACCAGAGAGTGCTTGATTGTTTGACTTGGTATGTGCACAAGAGTCTTCTTCTTCTTCTTTTTAACTAGTGTAGGTACATCTATATATATGCACAAATTTTTTGTTTTCATATGAAGTTACTTGACTTTCATTTTTATATCTAACATGACACCAATAGAATATAACTATTGATGCTGACCACCTTGATTTTTAATGCAATCACTTATTGACCCGGAGGATTTTTTTTTCTCTCTTTGCTTTTAATGATTGTGATTGATGTTTTGATTGCTAAAATTCGGTGAATAAATATATGTATACATGAGTTCCCTTTTCAACTAGTGTAGGTTAATCTCTACGCGCAAACTTTTGTGATTTTATATGGTGAAGTTACTTGACTTTCGTTCTTATATCTAGCATGAAGCCTATAGAATAAAACTACTGTTGCCGGCCACCTTGATTTTTAATGCAATCACCAATTGAACGAGAGGAATTCTCTATTTTTTTTGCTCTTTGCTTTTGCTGAGTGTGATTGACGTTTTTTATTATAGAACTTTGCCAGATATATACATAATACATGTACACAAGAATATTCCCTTTTCAACTAGCGTAGGTATATCTATATGCACAAACCTTTAATTTGTTTTTATGTGGTGAAGTTACTTGACTTTCATTCTTATCTCTAACATGAAACCAATAGAATATTATAGCAATTGTTGCCGACCACCTTCATTTTTAATGCAATCTCCAATTGATCCGGATGATTTCAATTTTAATTTTTTGCTCTTTGCTTTTACCGAGTGTGATTGATGTTTTGATTGTTGAAGTTCGGTGTATGCATGTGTGTGTACACAAGAGTCTTTGCTTTTCAACTAGTGTAGGTATATCAATCTATACGCGCAAACTTTTTGTTTTTATATAGTGAAGTTACTTGACTTTCATGAAACCAATAGAATATAACTACTGATGCAGACCACCTTGATCTTTAATGCAATTACCAACTGACCCCGAGGCCTTGGTTTTGGTATCTTATCTTCTGTTGTGCACATGGGTACGTAGGGTAAACAATCACGGTACCCGTGCTGTGTCCGGGAACCCGAAAAAAAAAAAATCTTCTTTTTCGATGTCTCATCAATTGATAAGGATTTTATCTTGTAACACAACACTACTTTTTGTCAAGGACAAGAGCAGCAGCCGCAAGTCCCAACAATTTGAGGGGTAAACTAGCCAGCCTCATTTTCTGTTTCGAGATTGACTTATTCACGGATGGACAATGATTCCCTTATTTACGGAGCCGCGCAATTTCGGTCGTTCATTTCGGTTTTAAACGGTTTGAATTTAAATAAAATTTTTCTGGGAAAGAATTAACACGCATGATTCACCTCCGTAAACAACTATTCACGGAAAGCTCCGTTAAACAAATATTCTCTACTGTACGTTTTATGGTCATTATTCGGCCCTTCACTTACATCATTCTACAATTACATTATACTCCCTCCGTCCGGATTTAATAGTCCTTTTTGGGAGTTCGTGTCATTTTTCAATCGATTATATCTTCCAATGTATAATGTTTTACGTGATTTCGAATATATTGTATTATAGAACTAATCGAGATCTATCAAACAAGATCCATATTCGATACGAAATTCATTACGGATTCTAAGATATAACCCGTTTTTTAGCCGGTTAGAATAGAACTATGGACAATTAAATCCGGATGGAGGGAGTAGTTTGCCTGCAGGCATAATGATTCCAGATCTACATGGTAAGTTTAATGAATACTTGAGGCTGGCCAGTCGATATAAACTATTTTCTTGAAAAAGAAAACGAGATATAATCTTCATATAGAAATTAATGATACAAGTTCTGAAAACCTGAGGAGGGAAAAACTATATTATGAAACATTTAAGATCTGGCCATATTCTTCCATGATGTAATTTCTCTCATAGAGTTGAGGATATATGGTACACACTACGTACATATCGAATAGTTTTGTTAAAGAGCCACTAACGGAATATGGAAGGTGAAACGGGATTGTGAACCAGAAAAGGGATATTAGTTCGATTTCGAATACTCAAAGGGGAGATATTTGTAGTAGGCCCAGAAACCCCGGGAGAGGTTTGCGTAGTTTACCCATAGAATTGGTTGAACTTGTGAATGATTAATTGTGCATTGAAAATGAGATGTGAAGGTACGATACAATGAATACAAGATAAAAATGCCAAATTTGATTTTATTTGTTCAGAAGGTTTGATGGCAAGATAAAAATATCAGATTGAACTCTATTTGCAAGGTGGCGGGCCATATATTCATATTTATGATCCAAATTAAACGCGTTTCGGTTAAGTGTTTAATTTTATAAAGTACTATATATGTGATATACAATTAATTTCATGAAGTATTTATATGTAGAACAATAAGAAGTGATATGAATTTAAGGCCAACTTACAATCACTCTTATGAAAGGCCAACTTTCCCCACATGATCGGGATGGTTTTTTAGAAGCTACGTACCCTCCTGCACAAAAGCATTGAAAGCTTAATTTTAGGAAATGAGAATTGGCCAGCCAGCCATATCTGAAAATTGTATAGCTAGCCTTCATGTCAATAGAGATTTCTTTGTTCAAATTCAAGATTTTGAAACTAAGAATGTGCAAGTTAATTGACTCTACGATCATAAGAATCAATCAAGGCTTTAGAATAGACACAAGGGCCGGGTATCTTCTGTTGACTTGGGAGGCCATGGTGGCTCCCATACTCTTAAATCCTCTTTCATCCTCAGCAGTTTGGGTTGCCATCAATAGACAACCAACACTAGTGTGCTCAATCACAATTTGAGTAAAGGCCATGTCTGGTGTGGCTTAATTTGCAACAGGAGGATTTGACCAGCCTATAATTAAGGAGACCTTGGCTCTAGTTATTGGTAAGGCCAACAATGAAAATCACAAAGCGCGTGCAGTGAATTGAGAGAACTCATCGTGAAGCATGTTTATAGTTTTATTGCTCCAATTCCTCCATGGAGTACTCAATTTTGGAGAATCATGTAAATATCTGTATTTAGTGTGTGGGTTTTTTTGTCTAGTTTGATCGTCTAGGCCACAACATCTTCCTTGTTGGTCCCCTTCGATACGCACATTGTTCCAACTTAGGTTCCTAGTGGTACCGATAAAAGTTAGAGGGGAAATTTAGTAAAATCACTGTTAGATAGCAGATTAAGGCCTAGTTTTGCTTAGTGTACACCAAATCGTGGGGAATTCATTCCGGGGTGCCACACTAATAATTAGAGCCGTTTAATTTGTATAAAATATTATTTTAAGGTCCTATGAAAAAGCAACTCATTTTAATATCGAGAAGGCCAGGCTAGCTTGATCGTTTTTTGTCCTTGAATGTGCAGAGACAAAATTGAACGAATCAATCAATGCTAGCTTCCTGCCACAACCTCACCTTCAAATAAGGTTGAGACACCCCAAACGTAGGGCAAGGTCGTCGGTAGCATAATATCCGGAAGTCCGGGATTGTTCCCACAGATAATCGAATATAGCTAGTTTGGATTGTAGGTTTTATATGGTGGATTTCGGCGTTTAAGACGGCCAACTTGGTTTTGCTTTAAACTGTGAAAATGCTAATAAAAAGACTAGAATTACGCTTTATGAACCAAAAGAGGCACGTCTAGGGATTGTCTATCCCTCGACAAAGGCCATTACCGGTTCTCAATTATAACTCAAGCGAGAGTCACGACCGCGTGTTCAGATCCGGAAGATTTAACTTTGACGACTACGTTTATCAAAAGATGTGATTAAACGGAACTTAACTAACCTATTTCTGTTAATGTATCTAACACGAAGGAGGCCACGAGCCCTTGGTATGTTGCTTGTCAAGACCACTTGACTAAATAACATACCAAGAAGTTAACACCCCTCGCTTAGACCAAAATGGCTAGGTTAATCCAATTCCGAAAACCATGATTTTAAGCCCGAAGGTTTGAGAACCAAATAACCACCTAAATCATTGGGAAAGAGTAGCCCGAGACTTAGCCAAGTAACTACTCACACATAGCAAAAAGACTAGAAATCATGCTAGAAATGATAAACATATTTAGCCGACAAAAGCGAAAATAAACTTGATATTAAGGAGAATCTAGTCCGTACAAGCAACTTTAATAAACCAGAAATTAACAAACGAGAAAAATTTACAAGTATTCTTGAAGGAGTTAACTAAAAAGCTTGAAAGACATTAATGGAGTTCTCTAGGAAAACAAGAAAGACTAAGGCCTAAAAAAAGACTAGAAAATGGCCATCCTTGACATACATGGTATATAAGTGTATTTATAGGGAACTAAAGTTAAGTTACAAATGACCAAAAAGTCTCCAAAATATCTCAAAAACATTTCATAAGTAGAAACTTTCCATAAATGGAAGGTTGAAAAAGATAACAAAAATCCGTAGATTTTTCCAGGCTGTACCGGTATTGGAAATGCCTCAGTACCGGTATAAGGCCTTCAAACGGCTGGAAAAATTGAACTTTGGACACCTTGTCCCGAAACTGGGAGTTGGCCAGTACCGGTACAGGTACGCTTGACAGATTTTTGGGCAAACTTCGCAGGTTCGCTCTGGACACTCCAGAACTCGAATTTGGGTGTTCTTTGGACCGTTGGAAAGTTTGTAAAGTCTACTTTCTAACCCAAGTGGTTTGGATCAAAAGTAATTTGTACACCAAAAGATATGATAATTCTACCCTCAGCTGGTCGGAAGATGAGTAGCTTTGGTAAAATCCTCACATGTCCTTCAATTCCCTTGACCCTTGGGCGACCCGAGCAACCTCCAAACCATCTTTCAAGCACCACAACGGGGTGGCATGTGGCCTTGAGTATTTGGTTGCACCCGGAGCATTTCTTGGCATTCAAATGCTCCTTATTTGTACGGATTACTTGAAAACACTAAAAACATACCTTACGTGCAATATCGCTATAAAAACTAAATAAACACAAGTTAAACCAACATAATATGGGACTAGTCACACCAAATATTTACAATATTGGGTGCTCATCAATCAAGTTACTAATATTCAAAATAACTGGTTTGTTAGAAAGACTCTAAAAACAATGTTCTCTCTCTCTCTCTCTCTCTCTCTCTCTCTCTCTCTCTTTGCGGATACGTACACCTACGCCAGTGACGCCATACCATCTATCGATCTTCTTTCACATGGCTGAAGGGGAAAATGAATCGCCCATACCATAAAGGGAGAAAAGGAAGTAAAATGGGTCAGGTGGGTTTCAACCATAATTTTTTAATTTTTTGATTCCTCTATTTGAATAGAACCAATAATTTAGAAAAAATTGACGAGAACCATACAAATACAAAAAAAAAAAAAAAAAGATTGGCTTATATAGCGGAAAGACCCTATAGGGTTTTGCCTAGGCTTGTGCAAAATCCCCGACTACCCGACCCTAAGGGTTGTGGGTGGCTTCAAACAGGTGCTTCAGTCGGGTATGGGTTGGGTTCTGTTAAAAAAAAAAAAAAAAACGAGTTTCAGTTCGGGTTTTGGGTTTGTGCGTTTCTTACCCGTGGTGAAGGACCCGACCGACCCGATGAAAAAAATCGAGCTCAGACGGTTCTTACCCCTATTCGGTTCGGTTTGTAAGTCCTAAAATGTTGGGTCGGGTTTGGCTTGACCCATTTCGACCCAACCCGTTTCAACATGTTTACTATTTGACCCATATTTAATCCACGACCCATTTCAAATCGTCCATTTGCAACTACTACAATGTTTGTAACCTTTTTTGTAGTAATTTTTTTATTAAGTTTATATAATTAGTCTATTTGGGGAGAGTATCAAACATAACTAATACTCCGTATTGAATGTGAAATTATGTGTAAAAAGTAATTTTTTTAGGAGTAGCCTCTTTTTCGATTTTACAATGTGAAATTGAATTTTAATCATAAAATTTTACTTTTTTGAATCCCCTTATTGAGACAAATGGGGAGGGGGGGGGGGGGGGGGGGGGGGGGGGGAGGGGGGAAAAAAGAAAAGGGAGGAAAATGGGTCAGGTCGGACGGGTTTAAGGCTTGACCCATATTCGACCCAACCTGTTTCAATCCATTTACCTTTTGACCCATATTTGACCCACGGCCCATTTCAACAGGTCCAAACCCACCTAAATCCGCCCACTTACCACCTCTAGTAGAGATCTACTTGTATATGACGAGACTTGTAGAGTTCTTCCATTTTTTTGATCGGCTGTAGCGTTCTTCCATTGATTGTAGGAAACAGAAGAAGAAGCCAGAGTTGTGTTTTCCTTGGATGGGTGCTAAAGTCACTTGGTTGGTGTCGGTTAGTTTCTGTGTAAAGTATTGTCAACAGTGGAAATCCCATGACAACTGTTCAATGACAACCTGCATGCGCTTCTTCGACAACTGCCCGTCGGCTCAACTTATCGCTATGTGTCCTCCAATTGATTTGGATGTGTTATTTCTTTAACATGTGTATTTTTTCTTTTACCAATTTTATTAGATGTCCACGATAGGTTTTATTAGATGCCCCACCCCTGTTGCCATTTGGGCAGAGGTATATAGGGTCGAGTGGGGTCACTTGACCCCACTGACTTGGCAATTACCCGTTGGACAAGTGCAATATTTTTGGAAATTTGAGAAACTTGCCCTAGGTATTTTACTCCTACTTATATTCTTGCCCTCGCTGATGCTGCAATTACCCATTGGACAAATGTAATATTTTTAGGGAATTTGAGAAACTTGCCCCAGATATATTAAACTCCAATGTTCTTGCCCAAAGGTTTGGCAAAAAATTACTCTTCATTGCCCTTCGCAACTCAGGATAGCTCTCTCTAAGGAAAATTGAACCAATGCCCATCAATAGTACTGTTTTGCTTCTTTGACTTTTTAGTTACTCTTTTAACTTGTGCATTGACTTGGCATACACTAATCTTATGGTTTATTTTGAACTTATGGAAAAGAAGTGAAAGTTTAAACCTTATTTGATTTCAGAGAGAAAAGAAGAGAAACTGAAAAAATATGCATTGACTTGGCATACACTAATCTTATGGTTTATTTTGAACTTATGGAAAAGAAGTGAAAGTTTAAACCTTATTTGATTTCAGAGAGAAAAGAAGAGAAACTGAAAAAATATAGTTAAGTGCACAATGAAATTTTAAGCACAATCATATGTACGTTATGAATAGATGTGTACTTGAATATTTTTCGTTGGCATTTTCAGTGTAGTACGGTCAAATGTAAATTAAGGTGTATGTTATATGTACAACTCCTTTTTGTTAATTTCCGTTTGACCAAAAAAAAAAAAAAAAACCTCCTTTTTGTTGAACATTTCAGTGTACTTATTTTTATTACAAAGTAGAAAAAAGATTTTGTTTGTTGTAACTACTTGACCCCACTGACAAGAAATCCTGGCTCCGCCCCGCCCCGCTCCACCCCGCCAATTCCTACTTCTTACTCTTGCAAAAAAAGCTAGTGTACTAGACAAGCCTAGCAGAAAACAAGGCCAAACTGGGTCAAACACAATCTGGGGGATTCCCCATTTCAAACCTAGCCTGATATTTGCAGGGGTCTTGGGAACCTTCCTCCACGAAACAGCACATGATTTCACTTCATCCACTATCATCTTGTCAACAGCTTCAAGGTCATGACCAAATTGTTGAATAATTCCTCTCCTTCCAGATAATCTATTGAAGGCATATGCGTTGCACATGGCAAATTTGTCATGCCACTATACAATGGCGGACGCAAGATTTGGGTTTAGCAGGGTTTGGATCGATCGCTTGTATTTTTATATCATCAATAATAAAAATTGTACCATATATGTACATATTGCTACTCGCGAGGTCCAAAGAAGAGACATCATTATGTGTATATGCAAAGCCACCGTTTAACTTTATACATGCAACCTGAAAAATGATTGATAACTTGAAAATTTGGGAAATCGACGATCAAGGTGCATGAGCTCTGAGATGCTATGGTGGAATTCGAATATGAATAGAAGAAGATCCCCAACACGAGCCAACACATTCTTACTTAACGAAATAAGAAGAAAAACAAGGCATAAAATTTAAGAATTTTTTTTTCCACTCAAAGAACTTGCAGGTGCTAATCCCATAGGATTTTTCTTAATTAACCAAAAATTAGTCTACTACGCGAGTGTATTTAGAGTTGTGCAAGGGCCCGGGTCCCCCTTCTCACCCCTTGGGACCGCCCCTGGCTATATATGTAATGTAGAAATGCCATACGAAAAGTCATTTGAGTTTAATTTGTGTTATTCACAAATTCTATGATGTTCATCACATAAAAACATGCTTGCGTTTGTCGGAACAACTTTCCTTCGATTTTTTCACGTTTTGTTTATTTTTCATCCATCGCTTGATGTTTTGCTAAACGAATCTGGTGAGAGGGCTATGCAATTGGGGTCCATCGATCCTTTCGTTGGTGTTCAAAAAAAACTTATTGGTTCACCATTTGGTGTACACTAGATTGTATGGGGCCCATTTCGGAGTGCCAAATTAATAATCGGAGCCGTTTAATTTGTTTAAATTATCGTTTCAAGGTCCTATGAAAAAGCAGCTCATTCTCATACCAGGAAGGGCTTGATCGTTTTTTGTCCCGAAATGCGCAGGGACAAAATTGAACCAAGTTACTGATATTCGAATATAGTGGTTTGTTAGAAGGACTCTAAAAAGTAAAAACAATGTTTTAGTCAAAAGTCGAGTTTCATAACCGCAAAAAAGAAACCCCATGAATATCCCAATCGAGAGTTGTATCATGAAAGCTAGCTACCATGGTGAACATTGAGCCTTCGTTCATATGAATTAAAGGCCAACTTTCAATCAAACTCTTATGACAGGCCAACTTTCCCCGCATGATCGGGATTGTTTTTTAGAAGCTACGTACCTCCTGCACAAAAGCATTGAAAGATTAATTTTAGGATAGGAAATGAGAATTGGCCAGCCTGCCATTTTTAAAAATTGTATAGACTAGCCTTCATTCACATCAATAGAGTTTTCTTTGTTCAAAGTCAACCGTTGGTCATGTCAAAGAAGAAAAAAAAAAGTCAACCATTGGTAATATGGTGATTGGTGGAGGAGGACTTGGAAGTGTAGCTTACTTCTCATCTCAAATATAAAAATTAGCTCAACTTCATATCCTACCCTTTATAAAATACCCCTTCTCTTCTATTCACAACGCCCCTTCTTTTGTATTCTCCTTTCTAATTGTTCACAAAAAATTCTTTCTTCAAATCTCAATTTATTCCTTCTGATTGTAATCACAAAACCCCTCTTCTTGTATTTCCTAGCAAAAAATAGGAAAATAAAAAAATCACAACACCCCTCCTCTTGTGTTCCCTTTTCTAATTATTCACCAAGCATTTCTTTCTTCAAATCCCAATTTCTGTTTTCATAACAAAAACATGGTCGAGGCTATGCTCGTCCCTGCAGCAAATGGAATCCTGACTTTGCTTTCCCTAGTAACCAAGCAGATTGACAATCCGATTAAACCAGCATGGGGTTTCAAGGAAGACCTTGAAAAGCTCCGCGAAAGGTTAGAAATCATTCAGGCCTTGTTATATGATGCTGAGAAGAAGAAAATAACATCACAAACTATGCTGGCATGGCTAAAGAAACTCAAGGCTGCAATCTGTGATGCTGAGAATGTGCTGGATGAATTGGCCTACGAAGATCTTTGAGGAAAGATTGAGGTACAAAACCAGATGAGGAATAAGGTGCGCAAGTTATTCTCCCACTCTAATCCATTGGTGTTTCGTTTCAAGATGGCTAATAAGGTCAGTAACATCAATAAACTGTTAGACAGAATTTGTAAAGCAGCAAATGATGTTGGTCTTAAACCAGCTGAGCAACTCAATGATGCTATTTTTGAACCTAGGGTACTCAGGACGAGTCTACCTTTTATAGGTGATACAGAAGTTGTGGGGAGGGATGGTGATGTTTCGGTAGTGGTAGAGATGTTACTATGCTCTGACATAGAAGGTGAGTTACCTGTCACTACCATTGTAGGAATGGCTGGGCTAGGAAAGACAACTCTAGCTCAGGTAATTTACAAAAAAGTGGAAGTTTTGAATAGTTTTGGAGAGAGAATGTGGATATGTGTCTCTGATGATTTCAAGGTAGTAAGGCTTTTGAATGAGATGGTGCAATCTCTTACCGGAGATAAATCTGAGACACCAAACATTGAAGGAGTAGTGAGAAAGCTTGCAGAAAAACTTAATGGGAAAAAATACTTGCTTGTATTAGATGACGTTTGGAATACAAATACAGATTTATGGATGGACTTGAGAAATTCTTTGATAGGAATAGGTGGCTCTAAGGAAAGCAGGATTTTAGTTACTACCCGTAGTATGGACGTCGTATCAGCAATGCGAACATCCCCATCATGCACCCATCACTTGACGACACTATCGGAAGCCGATTGTTTGGCAATGCTTAGGAAAAGAGCATTTGCCAGTGGCGGACCAAAAGAAAGTCAAACTTTATTGGATATTGGTAGAAAAATGGTAAAAAAGTGTAAGGGTGTGCCATTAGCCATAAACTCATTAGGAGGTCTACTGTACTCGAAGCAGAACGAACAAGAATGGGAGTCCATCGAGGAGAGTGACACATGGAGTTTACTGGAAAATGAAGAGGGAATTTTTTCTGTATTGAGGCTTAGTTTTGACCATTTAACGTCACCATCTTTGAAACAAGCGTTTGCATATTGTTCTATTTTCCCAAAGGACCATGTCATTATGAAGGATGAGTTGATTCAACTTTGGATGGGTCTAGGATATCTTAAACCTTCTTCAAAAAGAAAGGTGGAAATGGAAGAGTTAGGCAATGAGTACTTTCATACCTTGTTGCGCAATTCGTTCCTCCAGGAAGTGAAATTTGATGAGTACGACAATATCACAAGTTGCAAGATGCATGATCTTGTTCATGATCTTGCACTCCATGTCTCACAAGGTACATGTTTAACTCTGGCAACTAGTGAGGTGAAGAATTATCCCGATATTCAACATTTGTCATTGGTTTTTACAAAAGAAACACGGTTAGATATATCAAAAGAAAATGTTGAAAAACTAAGGACACTATTTTTAAAAGGACATCTCCCCCAGGACACCAAAGATCTAAAGTGTATTCGTGCCTTGCGTTTAGAAGGATTTTTTGTGAAAGACGATTATTCTTTATTGCAATATTTTTTGGAAAAAGAATCTTTTGTGGAAGAGTTGCCTAGTTCAATATGCAAGTCCATACATTTAAGGTTTCTTAACCTCACTGAGACTTCTATTATGAAAGTCACAAATTTTATAACCAAGCTCTACAATTTAGAAACACTAAAACTGCCAAAGAATGTGGAAGAGCTTCCAAAAGATTTCCACAATATGGTTAGCTTGAGACATTTTTATCTTGAAGACAACGATCGAAATAGGAAATTGATGCCAATGAAGATAGGGCAGTTGACATCTTTACAAACATTACCATTTTTTGTTGTGGGCGAGAAGAGTGGCCATAGAATTGAAGAGTTGGGTAGCTTGAGCAAGCTAAGAGGTAGATTACATGTTTACGATCTACAGCACGTGAAAGACAAGGAAGAAGCGAAGAAGGCTCAAATATTTGAGAAATCACACATTCAGGAGTTGCAATTTCATTGGGACGAAAACCTTGAAGAGTCCAACAATAACCATGGGGATGTGTTGGAAGGACTCAAACCTCACCAAAATGTTAAGGGACTAATTATTCAAAATTTTGGAGGAAGACGATGGGTGTCGTGGATGAGTAGAGATGCCTGCTCGCTAAAAAAACTGGTGAAGATTGAGCTAAGAGGTTGTTCGTTGTGTGAGCAAGTCCCAACGCTCGGACACATTCCGCATCTTGCAATTTTAAAAATGAATGGCTTGAATAACTTGAAGCATATTGGTCCCGAATTTTATGGACAGGACAAATGGATTGTCGACAATTGCGGTAGTAGTGGGGCAGTAGCTGCAGGAGTATTTCTAACATTGAGGGAATTACAACTTGTTGATATGCCTCAGCTAAAAGAATGGTCAGACGTATCATCATTGCTCGCTTTTGCTCGCTTTTTCCCTCGTCTCAAGAAATTAGAAATCAGGAATTGCCCCAAGTTGATAACCATTCCAGGTCAGTTGTTACCATTCAGTAGTTACTTATTACATTTTTTTTTTTTCATTTTCACCATAATTACCATTAAATGGGGTATAGACAATCCCTGCTCCTACAGGAAGGTGTGGATCACGAGAACATTGCCACTTTAGGCTCTATTTGTGTCAACCAAAAAAATACTTTTATGAAAATAAATATTCATGTGAACTAATTGTGTGAATTTTACTTTCCGTTTTTTAGGTGCATGCCATAAAATTAAGTCGCAACAGAAATCGTCTAAAATTTATGGAACAAGATTGGTGTTATCTAAAGAAAAAGCTGCTGTCAAGGTCTCGAGGTCCAAGTAGGTCTGGGGTTAACAAACTAGTTCGTCCTTCAGATGGAAGGACGTAATTTAACTACAATATTTGCTTCATAAGTCATTTTCCTTTTGTGGAGGTAAAATATTTTACCTTTAAAAATAGTGTACAAGAAGTTTATGCACCAAACACTGGAAATTGATAAAAATATTTTTAGTCTAGACAAACAAAAGCCGTAATTGAAGATATGGCAATAGTAGAAATAGATGGGCTGAGTTATTTGCCAAACCAGTTGGAAAACCTAGGGTTTCTTTAGAAGTTACAAATTTGTGTATATCATTACTATAACCTGATGGTTCCAATTGACAAAACCAAAGCAGCGTTCAAGAGCTCGACGTCCCTTCAACAACTTTCAATTGTAAGGTGTGATGAGTTGATGTGTTTGCAAGGAGGGGTGCTCCAACCAACCCTTGTAGAGATAGAAATATGGCGGTGTCAAAAGTTAAAAACGCTCAATGCAATTGATGAAACAGAAGCAGCATTCAACGGCCCGGCGTACCTTCAACGACTTTCGATTGACGATTGCCCGGAGTTGATGTGTTTACCGAAAAAGCTACTACAACCAACCCTTGTAAAATTACTCCTATGTGATTGTCCAAAGTTAAAGACATCCAATCCAGATGCATTACGCTGCCTCACATCCCTCGAGAAGTTGCTTATTAAATCCTGTCCAAATTGGGGGAGTTATTGGGAGGAGGGGCTGTTTTGCACCACCAGCCTTCAATCATTGACTATAGGTATATTCGGAGAGGAGTACAGCAGATATTTCCCGTGGCCCTCCACAAGTGCTGCATCACCAGCATCTAGCCATTTCGCCTCCCTGGAGTCTCTATACTTATTTGGATGGCCAGAGGTCAAGTCCCTGCCTGATCAACTTCAGCACCTCCCTGCCTTGAGAAGTTTGTATATTGTGAAGTTCAGTGGGTTGGAATCTCTGCCAGAGTACCTGCGTAATCTTTCATCTCTTATAAAATTGTATATACGTGGGTGCCCCACTCTTTGAGAAAAGATGCAAAATGGGAATCGGCGAAGATTGGCGCAAGATTGCTCATATTCGAGAGATTCGAATAGGTAACTTATTCTTCGAATTGCATGTTTCATTGATTTTCTCTCTCTCTCTCTCTCTCTCTCTCTCTCTCTCTCTCTCTCTCTCTCTCTCTGATTACTCACATGGGTAGCGTGTCTCTGTGTGGCTTGCCCAGCGTGTGTGTGAAATAATCCATGGAAAATTTTATCTAACCTTATTCTTTTGTGTGATTATTGGGCTTTCACATTCACAGGATTCGGAGTCGGATTCGATTAGTCATGACCTGCCAATCATGTAATTTCAGACTGCTAAGTCCGTCTGACAAATTCATGGTAAGACTTTGGTTCTCAAAGGTCTTCTAGACAGTGCGATATGCTAAGTCTGTCTTATTTGCTTTAGCTGAGAGTTCTTTGTCTCTGTCCATATTTTTCGAGAATGTTTGCTGGCTAATTGAAAGCAAATTTTCCAGAAATTGGTAAGCTTGCGATCTAAGCTTACCCATTAGAGGCGGAATATTTATGGCTAGATGGAAAAGTCCAATCTCAAAACTGGGACTTATTTCCACCGTCACGGCTTAAATCTCCATTTACATCCCTAAATGCATTGAGTTGTGTCCGCAATTTTGCTGACACAAGTTTTTAACATCGCAAAATGATTTTTCATATGCGAATTTACTATTTGATACCTCGTGATCTTGAATTGAAGACGTACTTTGTTTTTCTCCAGGATGAAGGAAATTTGAATTGAAGACATAGTTTTTTGCTTCGCCTTCGGGGTCTTTTGCTTAGATCCTGGATATATCTTTGCAATTTATTATTCGGAGAATCATAACCTCTGACAATTTAGACCTTTTCTTTTCCTTTTTTCCCGAAGTCTTGTGTGTTTCTGTAACTAGGAATTGATAATGTAGCCGCTTCTTTTGCGATGCACTCTCAAAAGTAACAATTTTGAGCCACACCATTGGAGATGCTCTTATACAGTGAGCTGAAGTGTACCCTCTCCATGCCAATCCAAGTAATTTACCAATTTCTGCATCTTCTTTTTGTTTTCGTTTTTTCAGACTGATTAGTCTTTCAATGTCAATAAGTGGTTGTGTTCTCTCAATCTTACAGCCGTTGCAATTTCTGAGGCCTTTGCAACAATAAATCAGCGAACTCTGTGGAAGAACGTAGATCTTAATTATTTTGATCCTTATGTATGTATTTAAATCCTGTAAGTGAAATGGTTTTAGTAACATGTTCTTCAATTAACTGAGCACTCAGTGTACATACAAACTTAGAAATCGGGTACATACTATGTGTTTGCATGGGTGTTGCTATCAAATCTCTTATCTCTACCCTTGTTGGAAACGTCACAACGCAAGAAACCAACCTTCACAATCTGTGACTCAAATAGAAGAATTTATTAGTGAATGGGAAGGTCAGAGGAGAACAATGGAGGTACCAAATGGGGTCAAATCAACCTTTCTGTTTGGGGCTTTTCCTTGGTAGGGTCGGATCCTGTCAAGTTTCCCCCGACCAGTTTCGTCAAGTTTTTGAATCGGGGCCGTCCAAAAATGTTTTGGACGGCCTACATTTGTTCGGGTACAATTTTTATTACAAAATTTCCAAAACGCCCCAAAATAAATCTAGACCGTCCAAAAGTACTTTGGATGGCCCAGATGTAAAAAACTAGACGAAACTGGTCGGGGGAAGCTTGACCAGATCCGACCCCTTCGTTGCTTGGGTGTAAGTATTATTTTATGAAGAAGAATAGGTCAATTTTGGAAACTATAAAAAATAGGAAACACTTCTGCATTTTTTCAAACTAGAAAGTAGATTATGGAGTTTCTTACATGCACTCCACTATACTTGTTGTGCTTTCTCGAAAAAGCCCACTACCCAGTCGGCTGCACTTTGTTGTCCGATTGGACTCCATAACTTGATCTCCTTCGATAGGTGAACAAATGCCCACACGCACTCTCTTTCAGTATCGTAAATGGACGACGGTCATAAGAACCAGGAGATAAGTAAAAGGGAAAATGCCTATCAAAAAAGGGAAAACTGCAAGGGAACATATGCAGTCATGCAGTGATAATAAAGGAAGGTATCTGAAAACTAAGAAAGCGTACTATTGAACTCTTAACGAAGTAAATTAAACAAACATTGAACATAAATGTTAAAATATGGTATGTGGGATTATCTAAGAAAGCAATGTAAGGGAAAAAACGACACAGTTTAAGGTTGGTCTGAAATGAAAAAGACTTCCACCATTTAGTCTAAAGAAAGTCCCCTTAGCAGCTCTATAAAAGATGATGTTGGCAGTTCCATTAATCAAAGCTACATTAGATGAATTACGCAGAGCAGAATTCAACAGCTCTCCATGTGGTGTTCATGATTAATTACTCACCATTTTGATTGATGATGATCAGGGACGGAGTCAGGAATTTCACCACGCATGGGCGATCGTACATGTGAGAAAAAAATTATAAATATACATGTATAAAAATGTAAATACATTAAAACTCAAAATAACGTAAATACATAAATCAGTTTAACTAATGGGATCGATACTCTTGATGAATGTGTCTTGTTATTTTTTATTGTTCATCTTCTTCTTTTTTTTTATTCATCACAACTAGACGAATTCAGTCCAAGAGCTTTCATGTTAATTGATTTTACCAGTCAAAAAACAAAGAATTAGAAGTCTAGAACAACATTTGGGAAAAGACATACCGACAACTTAGATTTCACCAAAATTAATGAGGGTTTCCAAAATCCCTTCTCCTTCGTTGCTATTTTTTCGAAATTGCCTTTGAAGTCTTAACAATTGGGGATGTTTGTGTCAAGAGAGAGGGAGGGGGTTTGGTAGAAGAAATAAAACTATAATTAATGAGGTTTTAGAGAAAAAGAAAAAAAACTGTAAAATATTAAACTCATCTAATGAAAAGTAGAAGTTTATTACTTGAATAGTCACAATAGTAACCATCTAGTTTTATGTTTGTTATATTTTAACCCTTACCTTTAATAATTAATGTTGATATCCTCGTATTTCAAAGGTTACTATTATATTTTTTTTTTTCAAAATTCTACGTAAGGGCGAACCTATATACTTTCATAGGAATTTATTTATTTTTACATATAATAGTAGTGTTTTTTTTTCCTTGCAGGGGCGACCGCTTCTACTGGCCTCCATCTCTGCCAAAGGCAGTTACCCGAGCATACCCTCCATGAGCTTACTTGGTGGGCAAGCCAAGCGAGGTCTATAAAAGGAAAGAGATGTAAAACTAAAGAGTTACGTACATCATTTTTGACAAAGCTTAGACCTACCTTCTTCTTAGATCTAACTTAATCGTTGGATGGTCTACGCTGCCACTAGCTTTTGTAACTTGTTGCAGGTGAGGTGGAGGTGAGCTACGCCGCGAAGAAGGAGCCAGGAGCTGAATCAAACCTACTGATCCATTACAAGGGCGAAACCAGGAATTAAATTTACCCTGGGCTAACCCAAATTACATATATATAAACCAAAAAGAGACAAACTTATATATAAATACGTAAATGTAAAAAAATAAATAAAAGAGAAGTACAAAAAAATGTACACTATCGAAGTTGGACCCTACGATGTTTCACAAAATATAAATCATCTATTATCGAATCTGAGTCGATGTCTTGGACAAGATCTCTTTCAATGTACATAATCATAGAATCTACTAGAAAATCATCCTCCATTTTGTTGCGCAGATCAGCTTTCACATGCTTCATAGCTGAAAATGCTCTTTCCGCTGTTGCCGTGGTAACTGGAAGAGTTGCAACAAGGCGAATCAACTTTTCGATCAAATGATAGCTCTCCGACTATTTTGTCTCAACTAACCCTCGACATAATTCAGAAATGGTGGTCACATTCTGGAATTTCTGTTGATGAGGTACATCAAGCTTATAATGTTCCAACTATAATCTCAAATAATGTCTCTCCTGATTTGTGAAATCATCAGGATAAAATTTCTCAGCAAGAGTGCAAATATGATCAACGTTGAATTATTTAAAGTCATCCTTAAATTCTAAAGGCGAGCTAAGAACAAGGAGTTCCACTACCCCCTTGTTGAATTTGTCATTCAACTCTGCCAACTGAAAATCTATTGCGGCATTGAATATATCAATGTGGTAATGATGCTCAACTGTGAGGACATCCTTTTGCTGACAAGTACGACCCGTAGCTATTTTATAACGAGCACTCATGTCGGGCATATCAATGTTGTACTCTGTTCAAATTGATTTCACATGCATCATAAGAGGGTCAAAACCTTCTTCTCTCAAGGTGTGAAGGAGTGCTTTTGTAGTAGAGACCAAGTCCACGGCATTTATGATGTCAAGAGATTTGTGTTGCAGGGCTCGACAAGCAAATCACCGATTTTGCAATTTGGAGTATCAGACCACCCCTTTTGCCCAATCAATTTCCTTCATCTTGGTCATTCCTTCTTCTGGCCAAAGAGACTTCTGGAGACGAACGTGGATGACGACAATGGAGGAAAAAGATTTAAGGGGCTGAGGCGTTGTGTATTTTTTTCAAGAAATTCCTGGCTGGTCCCATTTTTTGTTTAGAGTTCCATGCAAACCCCTTTTTGTAGACCTATCCCATCCAATCCCTTTTTAAATATGCTTTTACTATTTTATCCTTTTCACTTTTCAACAGCCCACAGAATTTATATCCTAAGAATTCACACCTCACAGAATTCACACCCCACAAAATTTACAC
Source organism: Rhododendron simsii (assembly GCA_014282245.1). Taxonomy (NCBI): domain Eukaryota; kingdom Viridiplantae; phylum Streptophyta; class Magnoliopsida; order Ericales; family Ericaceae; genus Rhododendron; species Rhododendron simsii. The sequence goes on along the minus strand of CM024961.1, from coordinate 3,105,539 downwards.
CCAAGAATTCACACCTCAAGAATTCACACCCCACAGAATTCACACCTCACAGAATTCACACCGCAAGAGTTCACACCCCACGAAATTCACACCCCCTTGCAGAATTCACATCTCATTTTTACCCCATCCAGCTCCTTTTTTAAATATGCTTTTATTATTTTATCCATGTCACTTTTCAACAACCCACAGAATTTACATCCCAACAATTCACACCTCACAGAATTCATACCGCAAGAGTTCATACCCCTTTGCAGAATTCACATCTTATTTTTACTTTTCATCCCCTTTGCAAAATTCACACCCATTTGCAAGAATTCACACCTTTGAATTGACACTCATTTGAGAATTCACACTCCACAGAATTCACACCCCAAAAATTCACACACCACAAAATTCACATTCCGCAGAATTCACACTGCAAGAGTTCACATCTCACAGAAATCACTCCCCCCAGAATTCACAACCCTTTTGCAGAATTCACATCTCATTTTTACTATTCATCCCCTTTGCAGAATGCACGCCCATTTGCAAGAATGCACACCTTTGAATTGACACTCATTTGCAAGAATTCACACCTCTATGCACTATTCACGCCCTCAAAATTTTGGATAAATTATTGGTGCGAATTCTTGAGTGTGTGAATTTGGCCCCAATACACCATTTACAAAATTTACACACCTCTATACAATTCACGTCCCTAAAATTCACATCAATTTACAGTCCTTTTTTAACATCTTTTGCATAATTCACACCCCCATAATTTCATATCATACTATTTTGCAGAATTCACATATTTGAAAAAGACAGAATTCACACCACCAAATTAAGAATTCACACCTTCAAAAAAAAATTCATACATTCTGAAAAAAAATATTCACACCTTCAAAAAAAGAATTCACAAACACAGAAAAAAAAGGGTGTGAGTTCAAAAAAAAAAATAAAAGCCCGCACAGAACACCCCATCTAAAATCGCGCATGATCCTCAGATTCATGCCACGGCGTGGCCGATGCCCCATGGCTTGGCGGAGGTCTGGTTGCCGGTGTAGGGCTAGCGGCTGTTCTTGGAGACCAGGGAGTGGAAGTGGATGACAATTTCGGACCGGATCGGGGCCATCATGACGGAGGGCAAGGGGAGAGTGTCCTTGTCGGTGACATGTGGGAGTCGAAGGTTTGGACTGAGACGACGGGGCGGGCGGTGGCGTAGGCCCGAGAGAAGGGGGGGGCCGGGGGCGGAACCAGAAATCTATTCCGCTCTGGGCTAATCAAAATTTATATATATGAACTAAAAAGAGGTAAACTCATACATAAATATATAAACGTTCAAAAATAAACATAAAAAAAGTACAAAAGAGTTTTTTCTTTCTTTTTATTTTGTTGTTCCGTTAGGCATGCATGTAAGGCAGAGTAGCAAGAAGGGAATATTAGCTATTATAGCTACCTAAAACTGAGAAAACCCACTTGTAGGTAAAAACTTTGGTAAAATACATTTCACTACAATACTTCGATATATATACCGAACAACTGTTCATAAGCAATCTCTTTTATATTATATATTTCACTTGTCTCTCTTGATTTCTTTTATATTATTAAAACGTCTCAAAAAATTAAGTGCTACACTTTTCAATCTGTTTGAACCGGTAAGAAAATTTTATTTTTCTGATCATATTATTCTAAAGGGTCATAATTAATTTTTATCCTTAGAACTCATATAATTAAGTATCTGCTCTTTATTTGGGAATCTGTAAATCAGATATTTGATTATGCGAGCCCTAGAGACATAAATTAATTATAACCCTTTAGAATAAAATGATAAAAAAATAAAATCTCCCCCACTAGTTCAAACAGATTAAAAATTAGAGCACTGAATTTTTTAATCATATTTTTAATATATATAAATAGTCTAAAAAAATTAAGTGCTTCAATTTTCAATTCGTTTGAACTAGTGCGAAGATCTTATTTTTCTAATTATATTATTCTAAAGGGTTGTAGTTAATATATGCCTCTAGGGCTCTCATAATCAAGTATCTGCTCTATAGGATCCCAAATAAAGAGCAAATATTTGATTATTAGAGAGAAAAATTAATTATGATCCTTTAAGATAAAATGATCAGAAAAATAATATATTCGCGTTGATTCAAACGGATGGTAGGTTGGGCTGGGCTGAATGGGAAGATGGTGGGTTGGGCTCAACTCATTTTGACCGAAAATTTACATATAATTTTTTTTTATTTTTTTTTAATGTTTTTTTGGAGCCCACCTGGGCTTGAGCCTAAGGCAGCCCATGAGTACTTCCGCCTTTTGGGGGGGGGGGGGGGGGGGGGTGTCCGGGGGGAGAGGAGAGAGAGAGAGCTGGGGAACTACAGCTCCGAGTATCCTGATCCAGATAGGATGAGGATGAGGATGGGAGAGAAATCAATATTAATCTCTACGTGCGCGGGTTTAGTTGGGAGGGGTATTTGGGTACCTCACTTAAAACAGGGTTTGTGGGGAATGAGTTTAATGTGGGATGGGGCTGGATGGATATGTAGAGACAAAAAGGGGCCGGCCAGTAACAATCCCTATTTTTTTTGCTCAGCAATTGGGCTGGATTGAAAACAAATGGGTTGGGCTAAACATAAATGGACTGAATTTTAAATAAAATTTTTTTTAAAAATCCCAGCTGGGCTGCCTATTACAACCCATGCACTCTACCGCCCATGGATCCATATCTGAACCCCACAGTTAGTAGTTTAGGGAACCACATCTTTTACTGCTCCTGGGGGTTTTCCTTGTTTTTTACCCAAGGTTAAACGAACTAATTCCCATGGAACCTGTTTACACCCGTTTTTGGCACCCAGTCCTGGGCAAGCGTTGGAGGGCCATTTAATTATCTTTTAATTAAATTGGGCCGTGAAATGAAGAGTTATTGGGGCTAAATGTACTAGGCCAAAACAATGTTGGCGGGCCCAGTTAATTTTAGTCCAAGCCGGCCACGGGTTCGAGTTATTTAATTATGGATTATGATTATTTAAAGCCTAATGGAGCATGCAAATTAGGCTTTTTATTGTTTAAGAGGCCCATTACTATGTCTTGGTAAAAATCTGACGGAAATCAAGAGAAGTCAATGGAAGTTTTCAACACATGGCCATTTGACTGGGTCAAATGGCCTATTACTCATCAGGTGCCCACAAAAAAAGGAACTGGGAGAAGCCCACTAACTTATATTAACTGCCCACGTACAAGAAAAACATGTGTTAACTATGCTTTGCATACAGGGAGAATTTTTGATATGTCCACTATAGTATGTTTCTAACCCACCAAGTCCACTTCTAAAGTTCCTAACACCTCTAGTCCACTAATAATTTTAATGACAAAAATACCCTATATAAAAGAAACAAGGGCCTTGTTTGGCTAATACAAAAAATGTATTTTTTCATTTTTTTCGATCTTGATACAACCAGATAACCACCACCACCACGCCACCGCCATCACCACCACCACCACGACACCCCCACCCCCACCACCACCACCACCACCACCACCACATCGCCGCCGCTGCCACCACCACCACAACGTCGCCACTTTCACCCACCACCACCACGCCGCCGCCGCCGCCACCACCACAACGCTGCCACTTCCACCAAAATTACCACCACCACCAAGCCACCACCATAACCATTCCAACGCCACCACCATAACCATTCCAACACCACCACCACCGCCACCACAACCACCACTCTACCACCACCACCACGCCGCCACAACCACCACCACCACCATTCCACCATCACCAACACTGCCATTGCCACCACCACCACAACGCCGCTACCACACACTACCACCACCATGACGCCGCCGCAAACACCACCACAACGCCACCGCCACCACCGCCACGCTGCCACCAAAACCACCACCACCATCACCACCAACATCACCACCACGCCACCACCATCACTGCCACCACCATGCCACCACTACCGCCACCACAACCATCATCACCACCACCACTCAAACATCACCAACACCACCACTCCACCATCACCAACACCGCCACCGCCACTGCAACCACCACGCTGCCGCCACTGCAACCACCACGCTGCTGCCACCACCACCACCGCTACCACTACCACCACCACCACCACCACCATACCGCCACCACAACCACCACCACCATCATCGCCACAACAATGACCACCACCACTCCACCATCACCAACACCAACACCACCCCTCCACCATGACCAACACTGCCACTGCCACCACTACCATCGCCACAACCACCACCACGCTGCCGCCGCCACCGCCACCACCACCACCATGCCACCACCACTACCGCCACCATAACCACCACCACCACCACCACCACTCAAACATCACCAACACCACCACTCCACCAACACAGCCACTACCACCACCACGCCGCCGCCACCACCACCACCACCACCACCACCATTTTTAGACTGCAAATTTGCACTTTTAGACTGCAAAGTTTGCAAAAGTGCCTTTATTTGCAGTCTAAAAGTGTAAATTTGCAGACTAAAAATATTCATTTAATAATTCACAGTTCAAATTTACAAAAGTGCCTAAATTTGCAGTCTAAATTAAAGTCAGTTTGGCGATAGTGTTCATATACAAAAGTTTTTATTTGCAGTCTAAAAGTGCCAATTTACAGTCTAAATTTTCTCTGGCATTGGTGATCATTTAACAAATTTGCAGTCTAAAAGTGACAATTTACAGTCTAAAAATACAAATTTGCAGTCTAAAAATATAAAATTTTGCAGTTTACAGTCTCATTGACGTTAGTGTTCAGTTAATACTGTAATTTGCAGTCCAAATTTTTGCGTAGACTGCAAATTTGCACTTTTAGACTGCAAAGTTTACGAAAGTGTCATTATTTGTAGTCTAAATTTTCTTTGGCGTTGGTGTTCATTTAACAAATTTGCAGTCTAAATTCTCGTTGGCGTTAGTATTCATTTAATAATTTGCAGTCTAAATTTTTGTGCAGACTGCAAAGTTTACGAAAGTGCCTTTATTTACAGTCTAAAAGTGCAAATTTGCAGTCTAAATTTTCTCTGGCGTTGGTGTTCAATTAACAAATTTACAGTCTAAACTCTCATTGGCGTTAGTGTTCAGTTAATAATTTGCTGTCTAAATTTGTGCGTAGAATGCAAATTTGCACTTTTAAACTGCAAAGTTTATAAAGTGCCTTTATTTGCTGTCCAAAACTGCAAATTTGCAGTCTAAATTTTGTCTGATGCTGGTGTTCATTTAACAATTTGCAGTCTAAAATTGCAAGTTTGTTGTCTAAATTCTCATTGGTGTTAGTCTTTATTTAATAATTTGCAGTCTAAATTTTTATGTAGACTGTAAATTTTGCACTTTTAGACTGCAAAGTTTACTAAAGTGCCTTTTTTAACAGTCTAAAAGTATAAATTTACAGTCTAAATTTTCTCTGGCGTTGGTTTTTAATTAACAAATTTGCAGTCTAAAAGTGCAAGTTTGCAGTATAAATTCTCATTGGCGTTAGTGTTCATCTAATAATTTGCAGTCTAAATTTTTGTGTAGACTGCAAATCTACACTTTTAGACTGCAAAGTTTACAAAAGTGCCTTTATTTGCAGTCTAAATATTCTCTTTGTAGTCTAAAATCTCATTAGCGTTAGTGTTCATTTAATAATTTGCAATCTAAATTTGTGTGTAGACTGCAAATTTGCATTTTTAGACTGCAAAGTTAACGAAAGTATCTTTATTTGCAGTCTAAAAGTGTAAATTTGCAATCTAATTTTTCTCTAGCGTTAGTGTTCAATTAAAAAATTTGCAGTCTAAATTGCAAATTTGCAGTCTAAATTGCAAATTTGCAGTCTAAATTGCAAATTTGCAATCTAAAAGTGAAAATTTATAGTCTAAATTCTCATTGGTAACGATGTTAGTGTTTATTTAATAACTTGCAGTCTAAATTTGTGTGTTGACTGCAAATTTGCACTTTTAAATTGCAAAAATTAAAATTTTTCTCTAGCGTTGTTGTTCAATTAACAAATTTGCAATCTAAAAGTGTAAATTTGCAGTCTAAATTCTCATTAGCGTTAGTGTTCATTTAATAATTTACAATTTAAATTTGTGTGTAGACTGCAAATTTGCAATTTTAGACTATAAAATTTATGAAAGTGCCTTTATTCGCAATCTAAAAGTGCAAATTTGCAGTCTAAATTTTCTCTGGCGTTGGTATTCATTTAACAATTTGCAGTCTAAATTCTCATTGGTGTTAGTATTTATTTAATAATTTGCAGTCTAAATTTCTGTGTAGACTGCAAATTTGTACTTTTAGACTACAAAGTTTACGAAAGTGCCTTTATTTGCAGTAAAAAAGTGCAAATTTGCAGTCTAAATTTTCCCCAGCGTTGTTGTTCATTTAACAAATTTGCAATCTAAATTGTCATGGGTGTTAGTGTTCATTTAATAATTTGCAGTCTAAAAGTGCAAATTTGCAGTCTAAATATATAACGAAAAGTATGTATAGTGCATTTGGTCATTGTGGTGGTGGCGTGGTGGAGTGGTGGTGGCGGTGGTGGTAGTGGTGGAGGTGGTGGTTGGGGCGGGGCGGGATGGTGGTGGTTGTGGTTGTGGTGGTGGTGGCGGTGGTGGATTGGTGGTGGTTGCGGCGTCGTGGTGCTGGTGGTGGTGGTGGTGGTGGTGGTGGTTGGGGCGTGGTGGTGGTGGAGCGGTGGTGGTGTAGATGGTGGTGGGGGCGGCATTATGGTGGTGGTGGCGGTGGCGGTGGCGGCGGCGCGTGTTAGTTGTGCTAACGGGCGGACTTAAATTTCCTCTGGCAAGGGAAAAAAATGCTTAAATTTGCAGTCTAAATTCTCTTTGGCCTTAGTGTTCATTTAACAATTCGCAATATAAATTTAAAAAAGTGCCAAAATTTGCAGTCTCAATTCTTCTTACTGGTGGTGTTCATTCAATAATTCGCAGTATAAACCATTAGTGTCTAAAACACAAAACGCCTAAACCATAAAGTGCCTAAATTTGCAGTCTAAATTCTCATTAATGTTTTTGTTTATTTAACAATTCTTAGTCTAAATTTATAGAAGTGCCTAAATTTGCAGTCTAAAACATACCGATATATTCTCTTGTAAAAACCAAGAACCAATGTCAAAAGTGACTTAGTCTAAATTCTTCTCACCGTTGGTGTTAATTTAATAATTCACAATCTAAATTTACAAAAGTTCCTAAAGTCAAAGTATCTAAATTTGCAATCTAAATTCTCCTCGGCGTTGATGTTCATTTAATAATTCGCAGACTAAATAATTGTAATATCGTGTCCTGAAGATTTGGGCCAATATGTTGTTTTCAGAAGTTTACCTCAAAGGGTCCCATCTGTGCTCATAAAAGCCCTTGGGGCCACACTATTTCTTCTCAAAAAATTCAGGGGGTCGAGTGTAACTTTCCAAAAACCTCAAAATTCTTTACCGTAGGTTCTGGTTTATGGGGAACTCGCCAGCACCATTCCGGGGGCTGGTTTGCACAGTTAATCAGTGGAGAGCGGAAGAGAGAGAAAGAACCGAGAGCAAGGGAGAGAGATCTGAGAGAGAGTAAACGAACTTCGAGAGAGGGATAGAGAAAGGGGGTCGTGGTCGGACGGGGAGTGGTCACCAGCATCCATGGCTTCCAGTTTGTGCACAATGCGATCTAAACTAAAGATTGTGCCAGGTTCAAGGTCGAGAGAGAGAGAAGATGGAGGCGGAGGCAGCCGGAGATGGAGGCGAGGGCTGCCGGACTCAGACTCGGTGGGGAAATGGTGGAAAACGGACGAAGCCGGAGTCTGGTCGTCGTGGTCAAGCGTGAGCAGGAAGCGGCGAGAAGCAAAGGGCATCATTGTCTCATTAAAATAAAGAATGGACCTTAGACCATATGAAAAGTGTAAAACGGGACACGATACTTTACTGAAAAAATAGGTGGAGTGGGCCTTGGTCAAACTCTTATAATGGACCTTACACTAATTTATTATTGCATATATTAACTACCCATGATCCCATGAAGTGGAGGTTATATGGACACATGGCGCCCTGAGGTGAAGACAACAAATCCTCTTGCATGCAAAATCGTGGATGATCTTTGCCTATAAATAGAAGAACTCAAGAAGAAAAAAGGGTCCACACACCAATCAAGCTCAACGCTTAAAACCAAAGCCTTCCCAGCGAAGCAACTATCTCATTTCTATCTCTCTTGTACCCCAACTTTATTATTACGACATAATAAAGTTATTCATATCTCTTTTGTATCCCCAATTTTATTATTACGATATAATAAAATTATTCTACGATGTTCTCTACTTTTTCTCATACGGTTGGGAAATTTTAAGTCCACTCTCGATGTGGCAAAACCACGAATCTCATTGTGGCCTCACCCTTTGGGTCACACGCAGTCGCACTACATACGAAGTTAGATCGAGGCACACTCACGCCTTCCATACGTTGGACAACGACAAGTCCTGGCACGCCCGCGCTCATACAGCACACGCGCCATTGGATTTTCCGCTCACGCCTACCCGGCAGAAAAGTGGGGAACAGAACCCAACTCAACCCTTGTTGAGTTGGAATAATTACCTCCACGCCCGGCCCTATAATCTGTTTATTTAAGATTGAAGAATAAGAAGAAAAATATAGTAGCACAAGATTCATATGCTGTTCGTTCTTATCTTCTATGTTTAGTTGTTGATATTTCATAGACAAAATAGCCTGTTACGATCCTAAAACACCACATCGGCGATTGATTATCATTCCAAAATTTGTTTCCGGACCTTGAGATTGAAACTGAATGTTTTTTCTTTTGAATGGTGAAGAATTTTTTTGTATACCATAGAAGATCAAAAGATGAAATCAATATAATAGAAGAAACGCACAATTCTTAGATGAGATTATTAATTTGAAAATGAAATGTTAATTGTTTATTTTTTTTCATGATGGAATTAATACCATGAATGTAGAAAGCTTAGGATGATGAAACATGGAAAGACTTTCAAGATCTAAACTTCTTTGTAAATAATATTTGTTGTTATTAATTAATGTTTAGGACGAACAATTTATACTAATATATAGTTCTATTTCTGTCAATGTTTTCCGCAAAAGATCATTGTCAATCATTCATCAATGTTTGTCTTTGTTAGAACAGCAAAATGTCCTTGCCATGTGAACGATTTTATGAAGTGGATTCATTGTTTCGGGTAAAAGATCACAGTCAGCATGTGCATGTACATCATCATTCATCAATGTTTGCCTTTTTGTCAGGAAACAACAAAATGTCCTTTGCCATGTGCATGATTTTATGAGCTGGACCCCTTGTTTTGTCTACCTCAGTCTTTTTCCATTCCTATAACCTGGACAGTAAAAAGCATATCCTCATAATATCCATCTGTCAAATTCATCGATACGTGATCCGTCGACAACACCACGTGATTAATTACAATTATTGAATAAGGCCTCGTTTCCACCAACAATTTTGCACTGCTACTCGGGTTCTTTTGTTAAATTGTTCATTCTAACCAGCAACTTCTTCTTCTCCATTTTTACCTCTATTTTTATCTTCTTCTTTTTTTTCCCTTTGACCCACTAATATACCATCTACAACTTACGAATTAGTAGAAATAACTTACTTCCTCTGTCCTTTTTTTAGAGTCTAATATTTCATTTTGGATTGTCCCTTAATAAGTGTCTATTTTGTAAAGTAAGTGGGTAAAAGTTGGTGAATTTTTCATTTTGCTCCTAAAAGTATATTCCATTTTGAAAATATAATGATGATATTTTCATAGAGGGTAAGGAGGGAAAGTGAAGGTAAAAGTTGATGTAAAAGGTATAATGACGATGTCTTTTTAATAAGTTGGAATTACGAGGCAGGACACTTAAAAAGAGACGGAGAGAGTAATATTTTTGGACTATAATAGTCCACAACTTTTTGGTTAGCATAAAGGGGAAAAAGAAAAAAAAAAGTGCACTGTTACAAACTTTTGTAGTGCTATAGAAATGGCTACCCGTATGCCCAAAGCCCTTCACCATAAGAAGGAGGTTCGACTCTTGTTGTGAAGCTTTTTTCTATATTTGTGGATTTGTATTTGTGATTGCTAGGGTGATTCATGATTGTAATGTCTGCACTTTGTTGCCTAGGTCAAGTGTGCAATTTGATGTCATTACTAGTACATTCGTAATTAATCATCGATCGGTTCCCAAGGGCAAACGGGAAAAGTAAATGACTGTGAGTTATTTTTGTTAAGTTACGTTTTGCAAAAATCTTTACAGTTGTTTGGAGAAGAGAAGTCGAAACTGGCTACAGAGAGAAATAACAGAGACCACATTTAGGAGAGATGTCAATTGTCCGGCAAGAATGACACATTTGTAGTAGGGCTTTGTACGAAAATTTATTTTTCTCAAGATATATTTACATTGAAACATTCACATTTTAAGCGGTGTGACGAATCTGTAACTTTGATTAATAACACACGGACATTCTTGGGCTTAGAAAGTTTAAACCTGCACATCTTCCCCTATATACAAAAAATGGGGAGTGCAATGAATAGTGTTTCGTCCTCGTATTGAACACATTTTTCACTCTAAATTAAGTGAAATTAAACAGTATTTTGGCCAACTAGTTAGCTACCGAATATTAACTGTACTACCACTAATAGATGAAAAATTTTGTGTGAAAGTTAAGAGTATGTTGGCAGCGACAGAGTCAGAAATTTTACCACGCAGGGGCGAACGTGCATGCAATCGATCTCGATATTACACATACATAATCACATAAATACATTAAAACTTAAAATAACATAAATACATAAATCGGTTTAAGTAATGGGATCGATTTTATGTATGTGTCATGTTTTTCTTTATTGTTCATCTTCTTCTTTTTCATTCATCACAACTGGATGAATTCGGTATATAGGTTTTCATGTTACTTGATTTTACCCGTCAAAACATAAAGATTTAGAAGAAGTCTAGAACAACAATTGGGGAAAGACATACCTACAACTTAAATTTTACCAAAAGTACTTAGGATTTCCGTCTTTGAAGTCTTAACAATTGAGGATGTTTGTGTCAAGAGAGAGAGGGAGAGGGGATTTGGTGTGTCATTGAGATTTTAGGGCAAAAAGAAATAAAACTGTAAAACACTAAACTCATCCAACAAAAGGTGGAAGTTTATTACTTGAATATTCACAATATTAACCTTATAGTTTTATTTTTTGTTACATTTTAGCCCTTAGCCTTTAGTAATTAATGTTGATATCCTCGTAATTCAAACGTTACAATTATATATATTTTTTAAAATTCTACACAGGAGTGAGTCTATATATTTTCATAGGGTTTTTTTTTTTTTTAAATATAATAGTAGTGTTTCTTATTCTTCTTGCAGGGGTGACCGCATTGGCCCCTCCCTGGCTCCATCTCTGATGATGATCCAAGTTTCCTTAGAACTTTTACCATATTCATTAGACACAAACCTTTGCCACTTTTTAGCAAGCCAAGCTCCATAATTCCTTAACAGATTGCTTGAAAGCGCTCTATCACTCACTACAAGAAAATTGTTCTATAGCAACGGTCGAAAGCATTGCCAAAAAATGAAAAAACCGTTGGTAAAGACCCCTTTAGTCTATACCAACGGTTTTAGAACCGTTGGCCAAACCGTTGCAATATATCCGTTGCTGTAGGGTTATAGCAACGGTTTTGTCAAGCGTTGGTACAGATTTTTTTTTAGCAACGGTTCCATTAGCAACGATTATAACCGTTGCTAAAGGCTATTTTCTTTTTTTTTAAAAACAAACCACTGTGTGATGTAAGCCACCACGTGGCACTGAAATGTGCTGACGTGGCGCGGACGTGGCGCCCGCGTGGCGCGGACGTGGCACCCGCGTGGCGCGGACGTGGCACCCGCGTGGCTGGGAAATAATCTTGCACCTCCTGGGAGTCAAACACGCGACCTCCCGTCCTCGCGCGTGCGCGTGAACCAACTGAGCTAGCCCATGACTTGTGAGGAATAATACACCTTTTAATATTTATACTATACTAGCCGGATTTTTTTTACCCTTTTTTTAAAATTTCGGTTTATACTATGCAAATACTTACTAGTTTCATTTTTTTTTCGATCCGAAGCATCTATTTTTTACAAAATAGTTCCATTATTCACTCATCATCAATTAAATTGACATGCACCAGGTTCCAAAAAAAAACAAAAAACCCTCTCTGTTTTCCTTTTTTTTTTCAATATTAATTTTGCCGTTTCTAAATTTTTGTTAGATTCACATAAATTTTTTTGATTGGTTAATCATTACTATGAGATGAGTCTAAAAAATTTAAAAAAATGTAATTAAAAGCATAAAAAATCAATATGGGTGAAAAATTATCAAACAACTAACATTTGTTGTCTTTAGTGTCATCTTATATGATTTTTTTTTCAATTTCAGTCCATAATTTTATACTTTTTTTATTCTTATTAAGATGAATGATTAGTTTCAGAAATTACCACAAAATGCTAAAAATATACGTTAAATAAACAATATTGGAAAAAATATCACAATAAAAATTTAGGAAAAATAGCCATAACAAAAGCAACGGTTAATGAAAACCGTTGCTAGAGTCCAGTTATAGTAACGGTCATTGAAAACCGTTGCTATAGGCCAGTTTATAGTAACGGTTATTGAAAACCGTTGCTATAGTGTTCTAATCTAGCAATGGTCACATAAAAACCGTTGCTATAGTCATGTTTCTAGTAACGTTTTAAAAACCGTTACTATAGACCCATCTATACCAACGGTTTTTGCAACCGTTGCTAAAAAACCGTTGGAAGATCCAGACTTTCTTGTAGTGACTCTTTTGTCAATGTTTTCCTATTGGAAAGTCCTTGTTCATTTTTGAATTGTGCATGTGCATATTCAACTTCCCTTCAATAGAAGAGGCAAATCCTAAATAGGAACTACCCAGTAAGTTACCAGAATTCACCAAATAGATTACATGTAGACCAAATGCGTTTGATACTTTCTTTTTTTTGGGTCAAACGGAAATATGCATTTGATACTTTCGTAAAGCTGAAATGGAGTTAGCATTTCTGCTTGACTGATATCCTTCCTAAACTGACTTCTAAAGTAGTTTTGTTGCATTTATGATGAAGTATACTACTGGAGCGGAACAACTTTTTTTTCACTTGATTAAGTTGTTACTTTGTTGTATACGCAATAGCATAAGCTTGGAGAAGTAGAACAATTGAAAAAGTTTCATGAAAGAAATGTTGTAGCTAGAAGTGATCGTACAATGACTCATCTTTCTATCCTGTTATGTGTTTGTACTTCTTGTTCTCTATCCCTTTTGTTTCTTTTTTTGTCTTGTGCGGTTGGGGGCGAAGCATTTTGTTTATTCCTAGAAAACTAGTTAAAACAACGAAGCAAGATTAGCTCGTCTTTAAACCCGATCGGTAGGCTTGGTCTCCTCTTGATTTGAGGAATCATTCGTTTATTCGACATGTTACATGCAGATTGTTCTGATTGAGTTACCTACCTGTGTTTGCTTACCGTTTAAGAACCTGCAATATGATGCAATTAGTCGTCCCGAGTTTCAATTATTGGACAGGTACAGAAGTTTAGTTATTGTTTGCGAATCTGATATACTCTCTCTATATATATTCCTTGCATTTAGGCTCCGTTTGTTTGGGCGTAAATATCTATTGTACAAGTGATTTTATCAACTACCTTGAAACAGTATTATATTTTATGTACAAATTAGAATTTGATTTTTTTATGTGGTCTAGTTGTCTCAGTGATGGCAAGATTGATTTCGATTGTATTCCGGCTCTTAGATCATATTTATGATAGCTCCCACTGAGTTCCACACTTACCTTTTCCTGTATATTAATACTATTTGATACATCATGATCTTGTTCTTATACTGGCATCGTACTTTGTTCTTTTCCAAGATGAAGGAAATTTGAATTGAAGACGTAGTTTTTTTGCTTCGCCTTGAGGGTCTAGCCTTTCTTTTGCTCCGATCCTGAATTTTTGCAATCTATTATTCGGAGAATCACAGCCTGTTGTACAATTTAGACCTTATCTTTTATTTTTGTCCCCGTAGGATGGTTCAGTAACTAGGAATGGGATAATGTAGCAGTTTCTTTCCGATGCACTCTCGAAAGTAACTAAAGCAGGAGGCTTCTATTGTCTTCTCGGTTATTGACTGTCGTATTTTTTGTTGTTATTATTATTGTCGATAACATTGTCATCTTAATCTCTTTGTTGTCTGATTGGACTCCATAACTTGATCTCCTTCGATAGGCGAACAAATGCCCACATGCCCATACGCTCTCTCTTTCAGTTTCTTGAAATCTTCCTGGGATTTCATCACAAAATTGTACACGAGGTTTTATTTGTTTATTCACCAGAGTTGAATGCCGGAATCCTCTGATGCAAAACTAGGTTTCATTTGGGCATTGGGTTGTTGCAAAATAAAAATTGTTGACCAATTTGGACTAAAACTTCTTGCGGTTTGGCCATGTATGGATCAATTCCCTTAGTTTTGAATATTGGCAGTTAGTTCCATCGGATTTTGACGAAATTGTGACCTATTGAGAAAACAATTACGAGAAGGGAAAAAAAGGAAAATTAAGCCAAAATCAGTCGATGTTACTCATCCAGATTCTAGCCATGATTAGTAGTTTTGTGGACAACTATATCAAATTGTAATTTGGTTTTATAAATTGTAGTAGTAGGCTAACCAAACTCATAAAAGTGAATTTTGAACCTTGAAAACTAATAAAAGAATAAGGAGAAACTTTTACATATACCGGGGATACCAAGCCCATGGTATCCCCTCCGATCCGTTTTCTCATTTTTCAGTCATTTTTTGATCACATTTGGATGATCGATTTTGTTCATTTTGTAGAGTTCGGCGAGGATTTTAATCATACCAAAAATTGTGTTCATCAGATTTTATTTGATACATGATCTGCACACGTGAAAATCGCAAAAAAAGCAAAACTGGGTTTTAATCCAGTGTGTTTTTGGACTCAATTTTGCTTTTTTTGCGATTTTCACGTGTGCCGATCATATATCAAATAAAATCTGATGAACACAATTTTTGGTATGATTAAGGTTCTCGCCGAACTCTACAAAATGAACAAAATCGATCAGCCAAATGTGATCAAAAAATGACTGAAAAATGAGAAAACATATCGGAGGGGATACCATGGGCTTGGTATCCCCGGTATATGTAAAAGTTTCTCAAGAAGGGGTTTAAAAATAATTACAGATACAAAAATGATACTCACACAACAATCCAAACACAACAACTTACACAACCTCTCACATGCATGTGGGCCCCACATGTATGTGAGAGGTTGTGTAAGTTGTTGTGTTTGGATTGTTGTGTAAGTAGCATTATCCTATACGTAATTAACTAATTAGCTACAATTTAGGGATATTATGAGTTAGTGGGTAGTTTTACAAGTTACATTAACGTAGAAAACCACAACAGACTAGGGTTATATCTCTTGAGAGAATATAGAAGCGAGAACTTCTGATTTTTCGAGAGAGGAAGCCGCAGACTTTTGGGTGATCGGCTGATTGGTGATTGGGTAAGCGACTGTTGAAACCTTATTTTCGTTCTCTTTTCCGTTCTCTATTGTACATGGTGAAGTTGACTTTTGGAAGGTATGGTTCGGTGGGTTAATGACAGGTATTGGATTCCATTCTTTTGGCATTAGTCTCTTTTAATACTATGGATATGGATATGGAAATATGGATCAGTAGTGGATATGCAGTGTGTGATGTGATTGTGGAACCAAATGTCAAGAATGGTACGTGCATGGCGGTGTGTGGCGTGGGAAACATTGGCGGTCGTGTGGGTGGTGCACGTGGATTGGAGGCATGAATTTGTTTGTAGTCTTGGTGTTTACTGTTAGGTAGTAATTAGGATTAGGCTAGTTTTATTTTATTATGTTACTCGTACGTAAGCAGTATCCCGTATTCGTAATGTATATTGGCATAGCCAGTCATTTAGGGGCTATTTGATAAAACTGAAAACTGAAACTGAAAGCTGAAAAATTAAGTACTGAAAACTGAATGCTGAAATTTTTAAGCTGAAAAGCTGTTTGATAAATATATTAAGTACTGAATTTAAAAAAATGATGAATTAATTTTGTTCCAATTCTCTCTTAATTTCTAACGGTCACAATATACTTTTGGTAATGGTGGTGGAGTGGTGGAAGTGGTAGGAGTGGTGGTGTAGTGCTGGTAGTGGTGGTGGTGGAGTGGTGGTGTTGGTGTAGTGATGGTAGTGGTGGTGGAGTGGCGGTGGTGGTGGTGATGATTGTGATGATGGTGTTGGAGGTGGTGGTAGGAGTGGTGGTGGTGGTGGTGGTGGAGTAGTGGAGCTGGTGGTGGTGATGGTAGTGGTGGTGGAGTTGGTGGTGGTGGTAGTGGAGGAAGTGGTGGTGGTGGTGGAGCGGTGGTGGAGCTGGTGGTGGTGATGTGGTGGAGGAGGAGTGGTGGTAGTGGAGTTGGTGGTGGTGGTGGTGGAGGAGTGGTGGTAGCGAAGGTGGTGGTGGCGGTGGTGGTGGTGGTGGCGGTGGAGAGCTGGTGGTGGTGGTGGTAGTGGTAGTGGAGGAAGTGGTGGTGGTGATGTGATGGATGAGTGGTGGTAGTGGAGCTGATGGTGGTGGAGGTGGACGTGGTGGTAGTGGTGGTGGTGGAGTGGTGGAGGTGGTGGTGGTAGAGGAGGAGTGGTGGAAGTGGAGGTGGTGGTGGTGGTGGTGGTGGTGGAGTGGTGGCGGTGTGGGTGGGAGTGGTTGTGGTGGTGATATGATGGTTGAATGTAAGTATACAAAAATTCAGCAAGAATTAAGTAGCTCAAAGCTACTTAATTTTTTTCAACTTTTTAACCTATATTTTAAGTGGTACTTAATTTGTTAAGTAAGGTAAAATGTGGTTATCAAACCTACTGAATCACTTATTACTTAATTGATTCAGTATTAAGTGCTGAATTTAGGTTATCAAACAAGCCCTAATGTTTTGTTCTTTTATTCAGGTTAGCTTCCTTTTTGCGTGTTCGATTGCACTACTTTTGGACACTTTTGGACCCAGGTGAGTAGTTAAGTATGTTACGTATTTTTGAAAGATCCGTGTGTCCCTTAAAAGTATTTATTTCAGAAATTTGTTTAAAAGTTGTTCTCTAAATTGGCATGCGATGAATTTTCTGAGATCAATTGTTAATATTCTTTTTGGTGAGAACTTGGTGGATATTAATGGGAACATTTATTTCGGAAGTCCAGGGAACTTATTCCTTCTCGTGTTGGTGACCCTGGCCATTGGGGAAAAGACCGTGTTAAGCCGGTGACCCTAATGCTCAACGGCTTTCTTTCGCCGGATTGTCTTAGGGAAAAGTACCACGGGCTGCCAACCCTGGTGACTCTAAGTTCGATATTGGATCCAATTTTGTTGAGATTTATTTTGGCCATGGTACTGTTTGATTGTGGTTCCCCATTGTTGACGGAGTTATTGTTGCGATCACCACCAAGAATATTTATTTGATTAAATGCTTCATTGACTAATTTATTATTCTATTGAACACCTTGTATGCCAAATTATGATTTAATGATAAATTATTTTAATCCCTGCTTCCAACTTTATTTATTATACATACTTGCTATTCACTGAGCTCGTCAGCTGACGGATTTATTCCAATTTCTATTTCAGGCAAGTTGGGGAGTTAGACAAGGACTCTGGCGGTACCTCGGGGATTCTTTTGCTTGACCTCCTTAGGGTGTCTCATCTTAGTTTTATTTTAATAAATCGCTTCCGTATTCAAAACAATTGTCAGATAATGAATTCTTTTTATTATTGTTGGATTACTGGATATTGTTTAGTTCATGGGATGATTGTACCCCATGTTTTTGATTGAGACACATTTGGCTTTTGATTTGATTAATATTGAAAAAGGGATCATTGATTTTCGGTTACTTTGATTTAATCAGGCTGCGTGTTCCATGGATTAGCCTCATGGTTCACGGCCGGTCACTTCTTATTTTTGGGGTGTGACAACTGGTTTGTTAGAAGGACTCTAAAAACATTGTTTTTTTTTTTTTTGAAATTCTGAAAACAATGTTGAGTCATATTAAGAAGTTGAGTTTCATGTCCACGAAAAGAAACCCCATGTATCACCAATCGAGAGTTGTGTCATGAAAGCTACCATGGTGAACATTGAGCCTCTGAGAAATCAAAGTTAGTTGAGTTAGTTTGCTCATGTGTCACCCCAGTAGTGACCAGTGTTCAAACCCTACGAGGAACAAGTTTGGAGTTCAAAGACTATGAAATTCAAGGGCGGAACTACACCATGGCTGTATTGGGCTGTAGCCCAGGTGCAGTCCCGAAAAATCTATAAAAATAAATTAATTAAATGTAGATTTTCAGTGCAAATGAATTTAGCCTAACCTACCAAACTCCCATTCAGTCCAGCCCAACCCACCATTCGTTTGAACGGTGCGAAGATCTTTTATTTTTGATCATTTTATTCTAAAGGCTTATAATTAATCTTTGTCTCTAGAACTCTCATAATCAAGTATCTGTTAGTTATTTGGAATGCTATAGGGCAGATACTTGATTATGAGAGCAGTAAAGGCAAATATCAATTATGACCCCTTAGAACAATATGATCAAAAATATAAGATCTTCGTACCGGTTCAAACGGATTGAAAATTGGAGCACTTGAGTTTTTTAGATAGTTTATAAATTTAAAAATATGGTTAAAAATTTAAGTGCTCCAATTAAAATAGTTTTTTTCCAAAAAAAAGTTTTAAAAACTATTTTCCATTTCTAGTAAATAGTTTTTATTAGTTTCAAAACTATTTTTAGATAAATTATTTTCTACTGTTCACGATTTTTAGTTTTTTATAATTTGAAAAAATGATGTGACAAATTTTGATTATCCAATTTTAATTATGCCATTGTAAATAACTATATTGCTAACCTTAGCAATCTCTTAAATAAATAATCAAAAGCTGATGTGGCAATTTTTGGATATCAATTTTTGATTATAGCATTATGGATACTCTCATAAGAATCAAAGCTTTTCATAGACACAGGGCAATTAAAAGAATTTAACGAATGAGAAGTGTTTGGGAAAAACAATGGAGGCATCAAATGAGGCCAAAACTACGTTTCTTTTTGGGGCTTTTTGTTGGTTGGGTGCAAGTATCACTCCATCCGTCTCTAATTAATTTTCGGCATGCAAATTTAGGTCTTTAAAGAGATGATTTTTTTTCGTAAAAAGAATTAAATTTTTTTTTTCCACAAATCAATAGTTATCTATTATGGAGTAGTTCTTTTAAGTTGTGAAAAAAATTAAATTTTTTAATAGAAAAAGTGCATATTTTTAATAGCTTAAATTTGTGCGCCGAATTTTTATTTAGAGATGGAGGAAATATTTTATTGAGAAGAATAGTCCAATTTTGGAAACAAAAAGGAAACTTAACTCCGCTTGATTATTGTTGTGCTTTCTCAAAAAGAGAAAAAAGAAAAGTAAATAGCTGGGCCATGACAAGGACATCCAACAAATTAGCAAAAAAGCTGGCAATGACCAAGACTTCTGTTTTTGTTTTTGATCGAAATGACCAGAGAAGACTTTGAACATGAAAAGTATAATTCCTCCTCCACCATATAATTCTTATCCTCGATCTGTGGAAATCACAACACCTCCTTTAACATTGTATTATCATATTGCTCACTAAGCTTCTTTTTTTCTTCAAAGCTCAATTTCTGTTTTCGACCTAGTATATATGTGTTGTTTTAAGGCCTAATTTTAAATCCAAGAAGGCGTTTTAGACTTAAACCCCAATGGCCAAGAAAAATGGAACACGGGATGCAGAAAAAAATAAAAAGGAGGAGTAAAAGGTCACGGGATCGCTAAAAATCTCTGGGGCCCTTTAAAATTATTCAGTGTGGTGGATGTGTGAATATATCTTTTTTCCCCCTTAAACGCTAGTACTCTGGTACTTCTCATTACAAACAAATACTATATCCAAATCAAAATTATTCAGTGTGATCGACTTTTTATTTGATTTTCGTTTACAATTATTAAGGGCCTCACTTTCGAAGATCATCTTAGGCCTCCAAAATCTCAAAGCCGGCCCTACTTGCGAGGTCCGAAGAAGAGACGACATCATGTGATGTGCGAAGCCACAATTTAATTTTATACATGCAACCTAAAAAATAATTGAAAACTTCAAATTTTGGAAATTTTTATCCCACACGTATAGAATTTTTAAGAATTTGTTTTTCCACTCACAGGACTTGTAGGTGCTAATCTCATACGCAAGTGTACAATTTTTTTTCTTAATTAACCGAAAATAAGTATAATACGCAAGTGTATTTAGAGTTGTGCAAGGGTCCGGGTCCCCCTCGCACCCTTTGGGACCGCCCCTGAGATTCTATATATGTAATTTTTAGAAATGCCATACGAAAAGT
This sequence comes from Rhododendron simsii, assembly GCA_014282245.1. Classification (NCBI taxonomy): domain Eukaryota; kingdom Viridiplantae; phylum Streptophyta; class Magnoliopsida; order Ericales; family Ericaceae; genus Rhododendron; species Rhododendron simsii. The sequence goes on along the minus strand of CM024961.1, from coordinate 3,085,071 downwards.
TAAATTTGTGTTATTTTCAAATTCTATGATGTTCGTCACATAAAAACATGCTTGCATATGTTGGAACAACTTTCTTTTATTCTTGTAAGACATTTTTACTTATTGGTTATTTTTTATCTATCGCTTGATTTTTGGCTAAACGAATCTGGTGAGAGGGATATGCAATTGGCCGGGCTCCAACCTTTCGTTGTGGTTCAAAAAAACAATGGGTATGTACGTCATTTGGTGTACACCAAATTTACATTAGATTGTGTGGGATCCATTCCGGAGTGTCAAACTAATAATCGGAGCCGTTTAATTTGTTTAATATATTGTTTCAAGGTCCTATGAAAAAACAGCTCATTTTAATATCGGAAAGGGCTAGATTGATCATTTTTTGTCCTTGGATAAGTAGCGACAAAATTGAACGAATCAATTAAGTTACCGATATCCAAAAGAACTGGTTTGTTAGAAGGACTTAAAAAACAATGTTGAGTCATATTAAGAAGTCGAGTTTCATGTCGACGAAAAGAAACCCCATGCTTCACCAATCAAGAGTTGTGTCATGAAAGCTAACATGGTGAACATTGAGCCTTCGTTCATATGAAAGGTCAACTTTTCCCACATGATCGGGATGATTTCTTAGAAGCTACTACCTGCACAAAAGCATTGAAAGCTTAATTTTGGAAATGTGAATTGGCCTGCCATTTTCGAAAATTGTGTAGTCTTCATGTCAATAGAGATTTCTTTTTTGTTTTTTTTTTCACATTCCACCGTTGGAAACTAAAAATGTCAATATCTTTAAAAAGAAGAAAAAGAAGTACAAGTTGAACCTTATTAAGAATCAAAGCTTTAATGGTCACATACAGGGCGATTAAAAGAATTTAGTGAATGGGAGGAGTTTGGGAAAAACAATGGAGGCACCAAATGAGGCCAAACTACGTTTTTTTTTTGGGGCCGGCCTTTTGTTGGTTGGGTGCAAGTATCACTCCATCCGTCTCTAATTAATTTTCGATGCGCAAATTTAGGTCTTTAAAGTGATGAATTTTTTTTTATAAATTAAGGAATCAAATTTTTTCTTTTCACAAATCAATAGTTATCAATTATGGAGTAGTTCTTATAAGTTGAGAAAAAGATTAAATTTTTTAACGGGAAAGTGTATATTTTTAATAGCTTATGTTTGTGCACCGAATATTTATTTAGAGACGAAGGAAATATTTTATTGAGAAGAACGGTCCAATTTTGGAAACTAAAAGGAAACTTAACTCCACTGAATTATTGTTGTGCTTTTTCAAAAAAGGCAAAAAGAAAAGTAAATAGCCAGGCCATGACAAGGACATCCAACAAATTAGCAAAAAAGCTGGCAATGACGAAGACTTTTGTTTTTGATCGAAATGACCAGAGAAGACTTTGAACAGGAAAAGTTAAGTCCTCCTCCACCATATAATTCTTATCCTCGATCTGTGGAAATCACAACACCTCCTTTAACATTGTATTATCATATTGCTCACTAAGCTTTTTTTTCTTCAAAGCCCAATTTCTGTTTTCGAAAGAAAAACATGGCTGAGGCTTTGCTCATCCCTGCAGCCGGAGCAATCCTGAGTAGGTTGCTTCCCCTAGCAACCAATCAGATTAACCTGGCATGGGGTTTCAAAGAAGACCTCGAAAAACTCCGCGAAAGGTTGGAAATCATTCAGGGTTTGTTACATGATGCTGAGAATCGGAAAATAACATCACAAGCTATGACGACATGGCTAAAGAGGCTCAAGGCTGCAATCTGCGATGCTGAGAATGTGCTGGATGAATTGGCCTATGAAGCTCTTCGAAGAAAGATTGAGGTACAAAACCGGATGAAGAACAAGGTGTGCAATTTTTTCTCCACCTCCAATCCATTGTCGTTTCGTTTCAAGATGGCTAATAAGGTCAATAATGTACATGAACTGCTTGACAGAATTTGTAAAGCAGCAAATGATGTCGGTCTTAAACCGGCTGAGCAACTCATAGGTGCTAGTACTGTTGAACCTATGGAATTCAGGAACACTGGACCTTCCATAGGTGATACAACAATTGTGGGGAGGGATGGTGATGTTTCGGTAGTGGTGGATATGTTACTTGGATCGAAAGTAAAAGGTGTTTTACGTGTCATTGCCATTGTAGGAATGCCTGGGCTAGGCAAGACAACACTTGCACGGGTAGTTTACAAACAGCCTAAAGTTATGGAGAACTTTTGTGATATGAGTGATAAGAGTGACAAGAGAATGTGGATTTGTGTATCTGATAATTTCCAGGTAGATAAGCTATTGAATGAGATGGTGGAATCTCTTACTGGAAAGAAATCTGATATACAAAATAGGCAAGGAGTATTGAGAGAGCTTCGAAAAGAACTGAATGGAAAAAAATACTTGCTTGTATTAGATGACGTCTGGAATACGGATCCAGATTTATGGTCAGAACTGAGAAATTCTTTGACAGATATATGTGGCTATGAGGAAAGCAGAATTTTAGTTACAACCCGTAGTAGGGAAGTTGTACAAGCACTGCAAGTTTTACCGTCTTGCACCCATCAGTTGACGGAATTATCGAAAGAGGATTGTTGGACAATGTTTAGGAATAGAGTATTTGCCAATGGAGGTCCAAGAGAAACTCAAACTTTATTAGATATTGGTAGAAGAATGGTAGCAAAGTGTAAGGGCGTGCCATTAGCGATAAACGTATTAGGTGGTTTACTTTACTCGAAGCAAAATGAACAAGACTGGGAGTCCATTGAGAAGAGTGAGCTATGGAGTTCCCCACAAAGTAAAGATAGAATTCTTACAGTATTGAGGCTTAGTTTCGACCATTTACCGTCACCATCTTTGAAACAATCATTCGCATATTGTTCTATTTTTCCAAAAGACCACGTCATTTCAAAGGATGAGTTGATTCAACTATGGATGGGTCTAGGATATCTTCAACCTTCATCAAAAAGCAAGTTCGAAATGGAAAAGTTAGGCAATGAGTATTTTAATACTTTATGGCTCAATTCGTTATTCCAAGAAGTGGAATTTGATGAGTACAACAATATCACAAGTTGCAAGATGCATGATCTTGTACATGATCTTGCACTCGATGTCTCACAAGGTACTTGTTTGACTTTGGAAGCTAGTGAGGTGAAAAACAATCCTGATGTTTATCATCTGTGTTTGTTTTTAAGGGAAGAAAAAAAGTTAGATATTCCAAAAGAAAATGTTGAAAAATTGAGGACACTATTTTTAATGGGACAATATCTTCCCCAACTTTCCAAAGATTTTAAAAGTATTCGTGCCTTGCGTTTAGCAAAATCTGGGGTGGAAGAAGAATCTTCCGTGGAAGAAGAATCTTCCGTGGAAGAAGAATCTGTTTCAATATCCAAGTTCATACATTTAAGATTTCTTGACCTCAGTAAGTCTTCTATTGTGAAAGTTCCAAATATTATCACCAAGTTCTACAATTTGCAGACACTGAAGCTGCCACGGTCTCTAAAAAAGCTTCCAAAAGATTTTCATAACTTGGTTAGCTTGAGACATTTCTATCTTGAAAGTAATAATCATGATAATAGGGAACTGAGGCCAATGAAGATAGGAAAGTTGACATCTTTGCAAACATTGCCATTTTTTGTTGTGGGTACAGAGATTGGCCATAGGATTGAGGAGTTGGGTAGCTTAAGCAAACTAAGTGGTAGATTGCATGTGTATGATCTACAGCACGTGAAAGATAAGAAAGAAGCAGAGAAGGCTAAAATATTAGAGAAATCAGACATTCAAGAGTTGCAATTGCATTGGTACAGAGACCTAGGAGACTCTGAATTCCTTGAAGAGTCCAACAATAACCATGAGGATGTGTTGGACGGACTCAAGCCTCACCAGAATGTTAAGGGACTAATTCTTACAAATTTTGGAGGAAGAAGATGGGCGTCGTGGATGAGTAGAGATGCTTGCTTGCTTCAAAATTTGGTGAAGATCGAGTTGGAAGACTGCACATTATGTGAGCAAGTCCCCGCGCTAGGACACCTTCCGCATCTTGCGACTATCGTAATGAAGGGTTTACATAACTTGAAGCGTATTGGCCCCATATTTTATGGACCAGATGAAGATATTGTTGGCAGTTGCGGTAGTAGTGGGGCAGCAACTGCAAGAGTATTTCCAGCGTTAAGGATATTCAGGCTTTCTTATATGCCCCAGCTAGAAGAATGGTCAGACGTTTCATCATTGCCTGCTGTTGCCACGAGTATGATAGAGTGCTTCCCTCATCTCGACGAGTTATATATCCGCAACTGCCCCAAGTTGATAACTGTTCCAGGTAATGTGTTATCCATTCAGCATTTACTTATTAAAGTGTGTCGTATCCAGCATAATTACTAAGAAATGAGGTATGGCCTGCCCTCATGATATAGGAAGACGTGGATTTCAAAAATATTGCTACTTTAGGCTCGGTTTGCGTTGACGCAAAATATTTTCGACCAAAAATTAGTTTTACTTTAAAGTTTTTACATGTGAATGAGTTTGTGAATTAATTTTATTTTTTGCGTGGTTTGGATGCACTCCGTAAACTTAAGTTCCAATAGAAATTGGACACGCACTCATTTTTACCACCATACTTCCCCTGTTTTCTAATTACTACCCTTGTCAATATTATGACCAAACTCAAAAGAATCCACCACAAATTGGTCTTAAAAGGACGAAACTTTTTCTTTTCTTTTTTTGAGAACAGGTAGTTTCGTCCATTCAAATTTTTTTTTTTAAATTCCTTCCACCAAATAAATTATTCTCACTACCATGTTAACTCACCAAGGAGAAATCCAAAAACGTGACAGTTTTTCATCCCCCAACTTATTTTAGCACTATTTTGTTTCATTTTGAGTTTTGGCTATTGGACCACACATACCTACGCACACTGCACCAATCTACGCACATCTCTTTCACATGCACATACCCTAGAGTTTCCTCCACGTAGATAAAATAAACTCTTCCTTTACTTTCCACCCCTTTTAATTTATTTTACTTTAACATATACACCAAAAGTCATTCAATTTTCTCCACCAATCACTACTGTAATTGACTCCAACTGAACAATAAATTCTTTTACTGTTTATGGTGGAATGTTACTGAAATTGTGTAAAGTTTATGGTACAGGATTAGTGTTGTCTAAACCATAACTTGTTGCCAAAGTCTTGAGGTTCACTAAGGTTATGAGATGGGATTAGCAAGCTAGTTCGTCTTTAAGATGGAAGGACGCAATTTAACTTTCTAATTTTTGGTTCGTAAGCCATTTTCCTCCCGTTGGGATAAAACATTTTACTCTTAAAGTTTATGTGGACAAAGTCCCTAAATTGTGACAATAGTTTTGCGGAAGATATTTCGGTCCAAACAAACGGAGCTTTAAAAGAAGATTTGCTAAATAAATAAATAAATAACCCAATGAATCCCTAATGTTTTGTTTGGAACTTGTGAAAGAAAGAGGGAAGAGATCAGAAAATAACTAAGGAAATAGGGAAAATTTTAAAAAAAACCTCTAAACTTTCTGACAACTTGCAAAAAAACACCTGGACTTTCACTATTAATACTTAGCATTCCGTTAACAATTAGGTCCCTGCCATCCAATTCCGTCTAGTCCTAACGGATGGAGCTAACGGAAGGCGTTAACTTTTTTTTTTTTTAAACTTTTTACATTCAAAAATTACTTTTCACTCTTTCTTTTTTAATTGTTATATAAATATGCAATAAAGTTCATTTTTTTTCTTACTATTTATCAAAAATTACTTTAACTCTTTTTTTTAACTTTAACCACCATCTTTTTTGTTACTTTCAAATTTTACTTTTTCCCCTCTCTCTCTCTCTCCCTCTTTTTTTTTTTTTAGAACTTTAATCCCAAACCACCAATCAATCCCACAATCAATTGCCAAAGCTCTAGCTCTAATTTCAGAAATTTAAAATTACTTTTAACCTTCTTTTTTTAGCATTTCTGTTTTTTTATATTTTTTACTTCCAAAATTACTTTTAACTCTTTATTTTTAGTAGTAAATAAATATGAAATAAAATTTTTTTTCTTACTTTTTATCAAAAATTACTTTAACTCTAATCTTTACTATTTATAATAATAACTTTAAGACCCATTTTTACTTTCAAATGCGCTCTCTCTCTCTCTCCACTGATGAAAATCCTCCCCCCCCTTCTCTCCACCGATCAGTTTGGAGAGACCCAAAATTCCTCTATCAGTTGGTTGTGGGGTTAATTGGTGGTATGAGATCGAATTTCTAAAAAAAGAGAAGGAGATAGAGTGGGGGAAAGGTTAAATTTGAAAGTAAAAAAAAAAAAACGGGCGAGGTGCGGGGAAGTAGGGGGTGTTAAAATAATTTTCGTAAATAGTTAAAAAACGAGGGTGAATAATTTTTTAAAAAGTGTATAGAAAAAAAAACTTTATTGCATATTAATTTATGATTAAAAAAAGAATGAGTTAAAAGTAATTTTTGGAAGTAAAAAATTGTAAAAAAAAGAAAAGGTTACAAAGAGGAGGTTAAAAGTACTTTCGAATTTTTGAAATTGTGGCTAAGGCTTTGGTGGTTAGTTGTGGGGTTAATTGGTGGTGTGGAGTTGATTCTAATAAAAAAAAAAGGGAGAGAGAGAGAGGGGGGGAAAGGTAAAATTTGAAAAAAAAAAAATGGGGTTAAAGTAATTTTCGATAAATAATACTAAGAAAAAAAAACTTTATTGCATATTTATTTACTTATAAAAAAGAAAGAGGCAAAAGTAATTTTTGAATGTAAAAGGTAAAAAAAAAAAGTTAACGGAATGCTAAGTTTAGGTATTTTTTTGTTAATAGTGAAAGTTGAGGTGTTTTTTTGAGAATTGTCAAAAAGTTTAGGGGCTTTTTTAAAATTTTTCCAAAAAAATATGAGAAAAACAATACGAGCCAGAAAACCTAGGGTTTCTAGAGAAGTTACAAATATACTCCTATATATCATTGCCATAACCAACAACTGTTGGGTCCAATTGACAAACAGAAGCAGCATTCAGCGGCTCCACATCCCTACAGCTACTTGAGATTTACAATTGCCCGGGGTTGACGTCTTTGCCGGACGCGCTTCTACAACCAACCCTTGTGGATATAGAGCTAGTTGGCTGTCCAAAGTTACAGACACCCATTAATCCAGAAGATGCATTACGCAGCCTCACATCCCTCAAGTTCCTGAGTATTGTATCCTGTCCAAATTGGGGGAGTTGTTGGGAGGAGGGGCTGTTTTGCACCACCAGCATTCAAGGATTAATTTTAGGTTATTTCGGAGAGCAGTACGGATATTTCCCCTGGCCCTCCACAAGTACTGCTGGATCACCACCACGGAGCCATCTCACCTCCCTGGAGTATCTAACTTTATGGGGATGGCCAGAGGTGAAGTCTCTCCCCGATCAACTTGAGCTCCTCCCTGTCTTGAGAGATTTGCAAATTCAAGATTTCAGTGGGTTGGAATCTCTGCCGGAGTGGCTGGGCAAACTTTCATCTCTTCAATCTTTGGATATATGGAACTGTCCCCTTCTTGAGAAAAGATGCGAAAAGGGAATCGGCGAAGATTGGCACAAGATTGCTCATATTCCAAAGATTCGAATGAGTAAGTTATTCTTCGAATTGCCTGTTTTATTGATTTCTTCTCTTTGCCTGTCACTTCTCCCTCTCTCTCACTCTCGCTCTCTCTTTCTCTCTGATTACGACACAGGGATGTGTCTTGTCCATGTGCGTATGTGAAATAATCCATGGAAAATTTTGTCTGACCTAATTATTTGGTGTGATGATTGGGCTTTCAGACGGAGACGCAATACAGTGAGCTGAAGTGTACCCTCTCCTTGCAGATGAAGCATGAAACTCCCCTACGAACCGAATCACGTAATTTTCTTTTGTTTGCTTATTTTCAGACCTCGGTACTCTCTGTTCTCTCGGTCTTACACAACCAGCCGCTAGGAATTCTGAGACCTCTGCAACAGAAAAAAAACAGGGGTTGTGACGTGTTGAAGAAAGTAGTTCTTAATTAATTAGCTCCTTTATGTATTTAAATCCTGTAAGTGAAATGGTTTTAGTAACCTGTTCTTGTGTCCACTGAGCACTCAGTGTAAAATCAAATTGAAAATGCTCAAGGTCCATTTAATGATGCATCCTAAGAATCATATTCAAATGCACTAGTACCTCTTTTCATAATTTGTAAGACCGGCGAACAAATTGGCTATGATACATATTTTTACTTTTTTTACCCCCTTTTTTAGCAGTTCTAGGTGTTTTGATTCCCAAGTCTTCGAGACAGTGCGATATGCCAAGTCTTTCTGACAAATTCATGGTAAGACTTCGGTTCTCAAAGGTTTACTGGCTCATAAATATGTTGTTACTTTTCTGCACATTTATTTGCTTTAGCCATGAGTTCTTTGTCTCAGTTCGTATTTTTTGAGAATGTTTGCCTGCTGATTGACTGCAAATTTTCCAGAAATTGATAAGCTTGAGGTCTAAGCGCTTCTTGAGGAAATTGATATTTGTTAAAGTAGGTCAAATTGAATCCTTTGATCTTGGTGTTCAGTGTCTGATCTCGCAACCATGATACTAAATAGCTGAGCCAGTCTTCGAATCTGAGATTGGCGAATACGTCATTGATTTTCCCTTGTCATCTAACCAATCAATGATTTCTCAATTATCCCTAGTCTTTGTAGTTTAGTAGGCATTAGCACATAAAATTTGGACTCTGGACAATCTTAAGCCTTCTATTTTTTACCATTGTATTAAAATATGTTATGTTTTGGAATTTCATACCCAAGTTTCTTAAACTTATTTCCGCGTATTATTGTACCTTTGTGTTCAAGCAGATACGTATGTTACTTTGAAATAAGAAAAGAAAAAAGATTCCTATGGTACTCAGTCATGAACTCAATGTTTTAATTCATGAGATTTACTAGTGCCATGAGTAAGACTTGGATTCTCAAGGGTCGTACTCTCTCTTAAGTATTTAATTCACACTTGTCTGCACATTTATTTGTTTTAGCCTTGATCTCTTTGTCTTTGTTCAAATTTCTTGAGAATGTTTGCTTGCTGACTACAAATTGTCCAGAAATTGATAAGTTTGCTCTCTAACTGCTAAAAGTGCATACGTCTTACCCTCTCATACCCTGCAATATGGGAGTCTTGTGCATTGGCATGTCTTTTTTTTGAAACGGCAAAAATTTATTAAGAAACTTGATAGGGGTATGTCAAGTGGGGGGAGAGGTGAGGGGGATCCAACCAAAAGTTGGACAACACCTACCCCAAACACCTGAGGGGCAAAGCCCGCGCACCAGCATGTCCTTGTGCACAAGATTTATGTTGCATGGTAATGTGTTTGTCATAATTTCAAAAGCCTTTACGTCATATGAACATTAATAGTTGATCTTTTGGCTCCTAGGTGCAAATATGCTTATGATTTAACTTGATGATCAAGTCTTGATTGTAGTTTCTTGTCATGTCTTCAGGAGTATTTGAAAGGCAGGAGCAAGTTTCTCATCTACTCAAGTTAATTAACAGAAAATAAAGTTTCACATCTAATGTCACTGGCCTTTGCCACGCGCGTTGTTGCTACTAGAGATAAAATACTATCATGCCAAGGGGATTCATTTAGCGATTTTTAAACTGCATATGAGCTTATCGACACTGGCCTGTATCTAATTTTTGGTTCCAATCAAGTATGGTCAGATGAGAATTGCCAGGTCTATTTTTCATAGCTCCTTCTCTTTGTTTTCCTTTTTATTTATTTTCTTTTGCCTTGCATATGACGTTCTTTATTTTGGTTCCGCACTTTATAATTCACCACATTTCAAGGCCTGAGTATCTTATCACCACTGCAATATTGTTTGTAGCATTCCAACGCACCGATACCTTAACCGCTACCTAGTGAGTTGCGCTTTGCATGACCCAGAATTGTAACTGCTTAAGGGGACAGGGGAGAGGTTGAATAGGGCATCCCAAGTGACTAGTGCCAAAGCAGCATCGCAGAATGCAGTTGTAGACCAATCCAAGCTGTGTTCTAAGTAGTGTAAAACGGAATCATGTAATTCACTAGGGCGGATTACAAAGTTAGAACCATCAACCCTACTTTAAAAAGCACGAAGGTGTTTTCTATGCTTTCCTTTCCGAATGTGCCCCTGCCAATCCAGATGAATCCTGTGCCTCACACAATGTCACCCCTTCCAACACACAAACACATATGATGTTTTTATCAAAATCGTTCATATATTGCATTAGTGGCAGACGTGCGACGGAGCCATCTGCCTGGTTGCTTGCTATCCTATCAGAGTTCTACCCTTCACCCAACTCTTCTTGTCATAAAAGATCAACTGAATGGAGGCATCAATACACTTTACAAAACCAGTAGCTGGCCCCTACAATCCTAATCTCAGAACAGGTAACTGTTGGAAATTGTCCCGCATCGGTTAATTATCAGCTTCAAAACTAGTATATGAGCTTGGGCGGCCTCTCCTCTCATGGCCAATTGGCTTTAGGTTGGAACCCTCCAAGAAATCTAACATGGTATCAGAGCTAGGTCTTGGGTGGGAAACTAGTATATGCGCCTTCGCAGCCTCTCCTCTCATGGCCAATTGGCTTCAGGTTGGAACCCTCCAAGAAATCTAACAGCAACCTCTTACCCTTACTATATGTTGCTATGTACTCCTGTCCTGCATACAACACTCCTCCCTGCCCACCTTAAAACCCAGCCGCACCATCGTCCTCCATTCATTATCTTAACAGAAATCTTTTGCCTGAAATCTGCTTGACAAAAATTGGTTTCCAAATGATGTCTATTGGCCGACAAGCCTAATTTCATAAAATCTTCCCAAGATGCCGAAAAATATGATAACTAATGACCTAAATATAGTTCTTTGTAGTCATTGGACTTGGGCTTCATGTCCTAATAGCCAGCAGGAATCGTATTATTTTTCTATTTATGGAGAGTTAACTTGAAGTTGTTTTTTCTTTCTAAGATAGTAACTCTTGTAGTCTCCAGTTGTTGAATTTGTGAAAGGAAAGCCATATTGATGTGAAAACTACCCAATTTCCAATATATTGGCCCAATTGTCATTTATGCTCTATAGTGAAATGTTTAATGCTATTCTGCAGGATTGTAGATTTTTAAGACCAATTCCACATGTCAGTTGGAAAGTTGGCTTTTCATATGAGTTTGAGAAGCTGCTAGTTTATGCCAAATCATTCAAGGAACTTGAGTTCGTCAATCAGTGTAAGTTACCTTGCCATGGTACTCCTGGGAATACATGTGGTTCCTTTCTTCAAATGAAATTCCCACCCTCGTAATTTCAAAAAAGGAGTTGGGGAGTAAGGTATATTTTTTAACATTTGGCGTTCAGTCAGAAAGTTTTATTTCCCGGAAGACATCATAGACACGAGCTACGTATTCTTGTATCTGTGTAACCGGGCTTCCTATTGAGCCAACGGAAAGTTGCATGATAGTAGCACAGGTTTTTCCACATGTATTTTTGGTAGGATTGTAGCAGATGCCCAGAGGTTTATACAGAGTATTTTCTACAACTATTTGAAGTCACCTGATAGTCAATGGTGTTGAAACTGTGCCTAATTATTGCTCTTTTGCGAATAGTTGTATAAGTCTTTTTTCTTTTTTTTTTTGTGTGTGTGTTAATTTGACATGTCTAATCATAACACCTTGGTCATTGTTTGATTTGTTTCCCTGTTTTGACAAACTTGTGTGTTGGATTTGTTGCTTCCAGCTTCTAGCGATGTATTTACTGAATATTGTTGCCCTTCCCTATTTTCCTTCATTTTATGATGGGGTGCAATTACAAATTATTTATGTTCATCACTCTGTCATGTCAAAAAATTGGTATGTTCTAGTGCAGAGCATGGTATATTAATGGAAAGGATTAAGTTGGTTCACATAGATTATGTGTTGCTCAGGATTGGCAAAATACAATTCTGCAAGTGCTTAAGCTACTATCACATTGGTATACTCTCTCTCTCTCTCTCTCTCTCTCTCTCTCTCTCTCTCTCTCTCTCTCTCTCTCTTTCTCTCTCTCTCTCTCTCTCACATAGACACAAGAAAAAAACAATGGAATCTGAGTGATTTTTTTTGAACAAAATTTTAGGCTGTTAAACTAATATCCATATGTGGCATCTCATCCGAATGACAAGAGGATTACTCAAAGCCTCAAAGGTATAAGCTCTTTTCATGTTTTCTCGTACTATAGACTGTTTCAGAATCTACTCTTTCAGTAACTAAAATGTTCTTGTTTTTTCTATTTCAACCAGAATCTAATGAATGATAGTTGCATACTTCATGCCTTTGAGTTTTGAAATTTAACTTTCTATTGGGGTTTGAGTCTAAAGTACTTGGCCTGGACCAATCACGAGAAGCATCAAAGTCTGTAGGCATGAAGTGCTTGATCAATCAATTGGTGTCTTTAGACTTCACGAATCATTTGGAAAGCTCTTTTGAAATCATTTGGAAGTATTCACCAGTCAAATGTGGTTCTTCCCACGCCTAGTACTGCACACCCCTGCGCATGCACGCACATAGGGAGAGTCGGCTTCATATACTTAGTGCTTTTACCCTTGATTAGGAACATTTTGTCTCATAACTTAGAGTATTTGGCTGATTACCTTCAAAATTCCAGGCTCCAGTGTTCTACCAATTTCCATGCCTTGATGCAAGCTTCTATTATCCCATCCTATCTCCACTAAAGAGTCGCAAGTGGCAAATCTATGAAAGATCCTCAAAGAATCAGGTTTCTTTCATTTACAGGTTCTATATTTGCAAATACTTGCTGATCAAAAAAAAAAAATTGCAAATACTTAAAAAAGTATCTGTTTCATCCAGAGGCCATTTGATTGCTTAGTTGATAGTACTCATTTAAGTACTTCAATTTACTTTTGTTCAGTTCTTTCATTTAATTACTTGGTGAGTTTAATGTGTTTCACGGGTTTGCAGGTTCTGTGGACCGGTGGGTGCGACATGGAGGTTCCAAAAGGCTCTTGGAGTGGTTCCAAGGAGATTGGAGGCTTGAATTGTGATAAATCTGGAATTGCTTGCTCTTTCCGGCCGGGAGTCAAGAGGCATCCGTTGAGGAAGTTGATGCTGAGCCCATCGGAAGATTGTTTTGGACAGTGGTCGGGCCTGTCCCGACGCTAGATGCATGTTTTGTTTTATGTTTTGATTTCTCAAGTATTTTTAGGCCCAGTAGCTATAAGTGGGCAATCCTAGTTCAATTTTAGCGTTGTGAATTTTTAAGAGAAGGCTAGAGAGAGGCAAGAGCAACAAGAAGTAGAGATCTCCATGGCACTTGAAGATCCACTGCATGAGCTGCTAAACACCTCTTCTAGGGTGGATATGAAGCTTACTCTCAAGTAACTTTGCTTTTTGAATAAGTTCTAGCTTTTTTATTCAGCTTCAATTGTATGACAAGAATGCTGTTTCAGTCAATGAAGTTGATTTCAATATTTTCTGTACGTTTTGTGTTCATATTCAAAAGGTTAAATACGGGTCCTAAAATGATTTTCTTGTGTTTGCCATTTGAGTGATTGAGATAGGTTATGCCTGTAAGACGAATTGGCTATTACGCGAATCATGCATCAATACGGTTCGTACTGGTAAGATGGTTTGAGGGATGAATCTATGCTGATAAACGGACTGTGAATAGTTGTTTGGCGATTAGTGATAGCAATTGCGAACCCTAGCAATAAATTATTCAGTAGATGTTTTCTTCATTTACTGTTTCGGAAACATCCTTCCAGGGGTTGGAAATCCATTTGAGTCCCTGCTGTGAATTACGTTGCCAGCTTAACAGGCACAAAAATGCTAAACTAAAACCAGTACCATTAACATTTTACCACATTATCAATGGTTATACGATTTTTTCTTTTTCTTTTTTTTGATCCTCAGGTTATGCAATGATGACCCTTTCAATACATTGATGAGTTCATGAAAATCTGCTCCCCAGTCGCAGATTAATGACTTTAGCAGTGATGCCCTTATGTTGATCTTGTTTCCTTTTCTCTTTGGTGGACAATGCCACACATTGGCTGAGCACTTGACCTCTGAATTCTAAGCATAGCTACAACAGGAGTTTCTGAAGAAGTACTTTTCTATAGGTAGGTCAACGATATCGGTGAGCCAGCAATCAGTTGACCTAAGTACTTTCATGAAACTTGCGAGAGATTAGAAGATGTGGTAAATGGTTAGAAGCGCGCGCATTTTTATTCTATTATCCTTAATTGGATGGTATTGCACTCGTATTAGTATTGAATTTCTCCAATTTAAGCTTAGTTGTTGGTTAATGGGTTACTAGCTAGTAATTCTTTCTTTGTGAAACAAGTGACTTTGGTGATATTGAAGAGATTAGAGTTGATGATTGATCAAGCTTGTAAGGCATTGATGAAAGTCTATGAGAAAAGTGCTACTACCTCCCTCCCAAAATTTTGGTCCCTTCTTGGAAGCTCAAATTTTTAAGAGAACACAATATTATTCTTCAAAACTACACAAAATTATATACCCTCCTTTTTGGAATGCAATGATTACTTATTTGTCACTACTACACATATATTCCGCTCCACATTGTTTTAGAACTTGAACTAGCTATATACCCGTTCGATGCACGGTACAAAAAAATTACATTGGTGTTTTTTACCGCCAACTGGTTAATTGTTTGGAGTTGCCCTCAGAGTTCAATTGTTCAACATTTGCTGTCTAACCTGTCTTAAGTATGCGCAGACCGAAATCCTATGTACAAGACAAACTCTGTGTGTAAGAACACAGCCATTAGATATTCAGATGCATTGCCAAGAAAGTTTCTTCAACAAGTGTAATACATGAAAAAATATGCACGGTTTTCAAATGAACTACTCTATTTCTAACATGACAATGAAATCTTATTAGTTCAATATCAGAATCAACAACATCAATGGGGCTCGCCGTGGCTCCAGAAGTTTTTGTCAAGATAGTGAACAAGATATGTGAAATTTGATGCTCTATTCAACAGTAATGCACAGGAAAAGAACTCTTCATCTTCCACTTATATACATGTATAATGTCTACTGATATGTACAGATATAATCCGAGACTACGTCTTGGATTTATGTGTTTTTCTTGATTTTGTGAACGTCTCGATCTTGTTTGCTTCTTTACAGTGCAGGAGAAATGCGATGCATAGATGCCACCAATTCGCACCCCTCATCCAGGCCAAGCACTCCCCATGTAAGCCCATGCGATCATCTTACAATCCGGAATAGACATCAAAAAACTGAACAACCTGACATCCTTCCATTAACCCTGTGTTTCAATCTGCACATCACCCATTCCCACTATACTACATGGCTCATCGTCGCCTAAGTATACTTGCCCGAAGTCGCCTGCTACATAGTTCTTCAAAACACCCTTGCTAGCAGTCGCATGGAATGACGCGCCTGAGTCAACCACCCATGACTCCGCGAGACTGTCCATCGAAAGAATAAGTGCATCCTGCACGATGTGGGCCTCCTGCTCACCATTATTCTTCTTTGGAGCCTTGCAGACTGAAGACATATGACCCGCCTGGCCACAGTTCCAACATTCACCTTTAATGCCGCGTACTTGTGTTTTGCCGCAGGACTTCTTGCACCGCGACTTCAACCGGCTCTTGTTCTGGTTTTGACCACCCCTGGCCTGGCTTCTGCCTCTCTGCTCAAAACTTAGAGTGGAACCTGAACCGCTAGAGCCCGACGCTCCCTCGAGCGATTTCCTTCTAACTTCCTCAGTCAGAATCAAACTGACTATATCGTTCAGTTTGAGTTTCTCCTTCCCAGCCGAATTACTAATCGCAGTAACCGTACCCTGCCAGGTCTCTGGCAACGGAGACAGGATCAACAAGGCTTCAACCTCGTCGTCGAACTCAATACCAATAGAGATCAACTGATCCACTATTGTATTGAACTCAGTGAGATGCTTCACAAATGAACCTCCTTCAGACATCTCGAAGTTGAACAACTTCTTCATCAAGTGCACCTTGTTTGCCGCGGACGGCTGTTCATACATCTCCGCGAGCGCGTCCATCAGATCAGACACGATTTTTTCTTTCAATATATTGTGCGCGACTGACTTCGAGAGTGATAACCGAATCAGACCCATCGCCTTCCGGTCAAGAACATCACATTCCGCGTCAGTCTCCCCTTCTTCTTTCTTTCCTTTTTCTTTACCCAGCAGCGGCCGGTAAAGATCCTTCTGGTACAGATAGTCCTCCATCTGCATCTTCTAGAAAGCAAAGTCCGATCCATCGGACTTCTCAATCTTCGATTTCCCTTCTTCTGAACCCATAGCTCCCTTGGAAATCTGGACTGCCCAAAAGCTTCAATCGGAAAACTGTTGAACACCCTTACCGCAACCGCGGCTCTGATACCAGTTGTTGGGAAATCGGAGCCTTGCGCTCAGACTCGCAACGAACAAAACACACACAGGATCTTGGGATACTATTTTCACAGAAAACAAACCAGAGAAAAGGAAGAGAAAGAGGAACAGAAAAACAGAACACACAGATATACGAGGTTCGGCAACTTGCCTACGTCCCTGGGAGCTACACCAGTCCACTATGAACGAAAGAAAATGAAAGATTACAAGTCTTCTCCTTCCTCTCTGAGAAAAGTTTTCTCTTGCACTCTCTCTCTCACTAGAAACCCTCTCTAGAAATTTTCTCTCTCTATGTGCAACCTCGCTCAGGAAATAATGAATACAGCAACTAATATTTATAGGCAAACCCTAAGTGACAGCTGGACCCGTCCAACCAACTTGGGCCGGAGACCCACTCATTCCACTTGCGCATGGGCGAGTGGACTATGACTTTACAAGACGTGGAGGTTTTGTTCGGGCTACCTATTGATGGTGAACCTATAATCGGGACAACCAATGAAGACTAGGATCCATTGTGTCGGCGGTTGTCAAGGATTGTGCCGGAACTTAACGTTGATAGAAAAGGTGGTAAGGTAACGATGACATGGTTACGGCAACATTTTCAAGGGCATTTGGTGGAAGGGTATACAGACAAAAATGTTCAGCAACAAGCCCGAGGTTATATTCTCCAGTTGATAGGTGGAATGTTGATGCCCGACCACTTAGGTTCCCAAGTCCATCTAGCTTGCTTAACACTTCTTGAAGACTTGACGATTGTGCGGAGTTGGGGCAGCGCTATTAGGGTTCGGATTATAGCTCCTTTTCAAAAGGAGCTATTAGGGTTTAAATGATAGACTACGTGGCGGCCACATGGGGCGTTAAAAATATAGCTGGATTATAGCTCCTTTCGAAAAGGAGCTATTAGGGTTTAAATGATAGCTCCTTTTCAAAAGGAGCTATCTACGTGGCGGCCTTAAATGATAGCTCCTTTTCAAAAGGAGCTATCTACGTGGAGGCCACATGGCGCCTAACCGCTATAACGCCTTTTGAAAAGGAGCGATGGCATATTTTTACAAAACGTTTGGAAAGATGGGTATTCTCCCAATTCGATTACAATTTATGGCCATTTCGGCCAAAAACTCATGTTTTATACACCTTTTCTTTTTTCGTCAATCGATCGAAAAGATCATTTTTAAATTAGATATGAAGTACATAGTACAAATTCGGGACATTCCATCAATTGTAAGAGTTCACGAGATAACCAAATCTAACAATTTAACCAATACAAAGAAATAAGCTATTATAGGGTAGAAACAAAGAAAGGAAAAGTCCTCTTAGGAAAAAACATCCACACATAAATGAGAAGACTCAAACTCTTGATCTCTTAGTGAGATGCAAGAATTCTGGTAAACTGAGATAGCCCCATTTGATATTTTATACACTTGTAGGGGCAAAAATAGAAACAAATATTGATCAACACTTAAAACTAAAAAGGACAAGATTAGAGGCACATACGTATACGCGATCATCATTTTTGTTGATTTAGTAATTTTTCAAATTATTTGTTGATTTAGTATGATTTTAGGTATTTCTTCCATAACCGTAGATAAAGTTGACAGAGTTTAAGATTTTTGTTCGATCTTGTTATGGAAATGGAAATGCTAGAATGGGAGAGTAAGATTTTCGAATTTAAGATTTGAAAATGATTTACATTGTTGGTGGATTTGGCGGGCAAGGAATGACTTTATTTTCAATGGAAAAATTTGGGCAACTGATGCTGTTAGTAGGAAAGCGCAAGGGGATTTTTATGAATTTAAGGATGCAAATATTAAGGACCCCCACCCCCTGTCGAGTCCCTCTCCCCTGGGAACCTTGGTATGGCAGCGACCTGAGAGGAATGTGTTGAAGATAAACGTCGATGCGGCGGTATGCAGGAGCTCAAGTACTATTGGCACAGGGGCAGTGGCTTGAAGAGACGATGGTCGAGTTATTGGTATTTTTTTGGCTCTTCATGATGGGATCAACTCGTCCAGAATTGCGGAGGCTTTGGCCATTCGGGATGGGTTAAATTTGGGGATTGCTCTAAAATGTCCTAAGGTGCTTATTGAATCGGATGCAGAGGCGATTGTGAGGAAATGCGATAATAGTCAAGACCCTCCCTCCGATATTGCAGTAGTTATTCATGATTGTTTAGTCTTGAAGAATTCATTCAGTTCATGTGATTTTGGTTTTGTTAATCGTGATTGTAACAGGGCTGCACATTGTTATACTCAAAAAGCCCTTTCCGATGGCATGTCTGGTCTGTGGACATCCACTTTACCCCCATGGGGTTTGTATCTCTCTGATGTTTAGGGTCTGCCTATCAGATGAATAAAATTCTTCTCACCTTTTGTAAAAAAAAAAAAATTCTCACATGTGCTTCTTTAAATCCTGATGAAAGCCCATTTAATTCATTTTTTTTTTAACAGCATTAATTCATGCCACTTAATGCGATTTGAAGCCTCGTCATGAAAAGTCACTTCGCGTAAATATAAAGTACAGAAAGAGAAATGGAGGTAAGTAGCGAGTTAGAGATGCTCCTAGATATCCAATATATAGAATGTAGGTTTCCTCGACAGCCAAAATCACTTCAAAGAGACGTGAGTTCCGCGTGTGGTCAACTTTCTCTCTCTGTTACCAGGGAAAAAGATTCTCTCTCCTTTTCAAACGGAAAAAGAAAACTCCCTCATGAGCTCCCCAAGAAAACTTCACATGCAATATAGCCGGATTATAAGCTGCTCGCCATGTGGGAGCGGCTGGCCATTTAATAGAGCCGGGTTATAAGCTACTCGGCATGTGGGAGTGACTGGCCATTTAACATAGTTAATTTCTTCAACCTTCCACACTTCTGATTTGAGTACTTTGATGCACTTCGTGTTGATATATATTAACACGTACATATATAACTGGCAATGACCAAGACACTAAATAATAAATATAAAAATAAGCTGAACTTCACATCCTACCCTTTATAATACCAATACATCTTCTCTTCTATTCACAACGCCCCTTTTATTGTATTCCCTTGCTAATTGTTCACCAAGAATTTTTGTGCCCCCGCCCCCCCAAAATTTCTGTTGTCCTAAGAAAACCATGGCTGAAGCTCATTTGCTCATCCCTGCAGCCAAGGGAATTTTGAATGGGTTGCTTTCCCTAGCAACCAATCATATTAACAATCAGATTAACTTGGCGTGGGGTTTCAAGCAGGACCTCGAAAAGCTCTGTGAAAGGTTAATAATTATTCAGGGTTTGTTACATGATGCTGAGAACCAGAAAATAATGTCAGAAGCTATGATGGTGTGGCTAAAGACTCTCAAGGCTGCAACCTGCAAAGCGGAGAATGTGCTGGACGAGTTGGCCTATGAAGCTCTTCGAAGAAAGATACGAAATCGGATCACGAACAAGGTGCATGATTTGTTCACCCTCTCTGATCCATTGTCGTTTCGTTTCAAGATGGCTAATAAGGTCAATAACATCAATTTACTGCTAGACAGAATTTGTAAAGTAGCAAATGACATTGGTCTTCGACCAGCTAAGCAACCCATAAGTGCTATTGTTGAACCTATGGAATTTAGGAACACTGGACCTTCCATAGGTGATACAACAGTTGTGGGGAGGGATCATGATGCTTCGGTTGTGGTAGACATGTTACTACGCTCTGACGTAGAAGATCAGTTACCTATTACTGCCATTGTTGGAATGGCTGGTCTAGGAAAGACAACTCTAGCTCAGGTAGTTTACAAAAAAGTGGAAGTCATGAATAGTTTTGGAGAGAGAATGTGGATTTGTGTATCTGATGATTTCAAGGTAGTAAGGCTTTTGAATGAGATGGTGCAATCTCTTACTGGAGATAAATCAGAGACGCCAAACATTGAAGGAGTAGTGAGAAAGCTTACTGAAAAACTATATGGGAAAAAATACTTGGTTGTGTTAGATGACGTTTGGAATACAAATCCAAATTTATGGGTAAACTTGAGAAATTCTTTGATAGGAATAGGTGGCTCTACAAAAAGCAGAATTTTAGTTACTACCCGTAGTATGGACGTTGTATCAGCAATGCAAACATCCCCGTCTTGCACCCATTAGTTGACAACACTATCGAAAGTTGATTGTTTGGCAATGTTTAGGAAAAGAGCATTTGCCAGTGGCGGAGCAAGAGAAAGTCAAACTTTATTGGATATTGGTATAAGAATGGTAGAAAAGTGCAAGGGTGTGCCATTAGCGATAAACTCATTAGGAGGTTTACTATACTCGAAGCACGATGAAAAAGAATGGGAGTCCACTGAGGAGAGTGAAACATGGAGTTTATTGGAAAATGAAGAGGGAATTTTACCAGTATTGAGGCTTAGTTTTGACCATTTAACATCACCATCTTTGAAACAAGCGTTTGCATATTGTTCTATTTTCCCAAAGGACCATGTCATTATGAAGGATGAGTTGATTCAACTTTGGATGGGTCTAGGATATCTTAAATCTTCTTCAAGAAGCAAGGTGGAAATGGAAGAGTTAGGCAATGCGTATTTTCTTACCTTGTTGCGCAATTCTTTATTCCAGGAAGTGAAATTTGACGAGTACAACAATATCACAAGTTGCAAGATGCATGATCTTGCACTCCATGTCTCACAGGATACTTGTTTAACTCTGGAAGCTAGTGAGGTGAAGAATTATCCCGATGTTCAACATTTGTCTTTGTTTTCTACAAAAGAAACACGGTTAGATATATCAAAAGAAAATGTTGCAAAACTAAGGACACTATTTTTAGAAGGACATCTCCCCCAGAACACCAAAGATTTTAAGTGCATACGTGCCCTGCGTTTGCAAGAGGAATCTTATGTGGAAGAGACGTTGGCTAGTTCAATACGCAAGTTCATACATTTAAGGTTTCTTGACCTCACTCTGACTTTTTATTCGAAAGTCCCAAATTTTATCACAAAACTCTACAATTTGGAAACACTAATGTTGCCATTTTGTATCAAAGAGCTTCCACAAGATTTTTGTAACTTGGTTAGCTTGAGACATTTTTATCTTCTAGGTGAAAATGGATTTGTAGATGATAATAGGAGATTGATCATGCCAATGAATATAGGGCGATTGAAATCTTTGCAAACATTACCATTCTTTGTTGTGGGCAAGGGGAGTGGCCATAGAATGGAAGAGTTAGGTAGCTTAAGTAAGCTAAGAGGTAGATTACATGTTTACGATCTACATCACGTGAAAGATAAGGAAGAAGCAGAGAAGGCTCAAATATTAGGGAAATTAGACATTCAAGAGTTGAAATTTTGCTGGGACGTAAACCTCGAAGAGTCCGACAATAATCATGAAGATGTGTTGGAAGGACTCAAACCTCACCGGAATGTTAAAGGGACTTATTCTTATAAATTTTCAAGGAAGAAGATGGGCGTCATGGATGAGTAGAGATGCCCGTTGGCTTCAAAAATTGGTAACGATCGAGCTAAGAGACTGTAGGTTGTGTGAGCAAATCCCAGCGCTCGGACATCTTCCGCATCTTGTGATTGTCAAAGTGTATAACATGTTTAACTTGAAGTGTATTGGTCCCGAATTTTATGGACAGGGCGAATGGATTATCGATAATTGCAGTAGTAGTGAGGCAGCAGCTCCTCGAGTATTTCCAACGTTGAGTAAATTAATACTTGCTGGTATGCCTCAACTAGAAGAATGGTCAGACGTATCGTCAGTGCTCGGTTTTTCCACAAGTATGATAGACTCCTTTCTGAAATTATATTAAGCACTAAAAGAGTCCTAGAGGGGGGGGTGAATAGGACAATCAATTTAAAAATTCACGCAACCTCCAATTTTAATCCATTAACCAAGTTCCATGCTATTTTAACAATTTAACAATTAGAGT
The DNA here is from genome assembly GCA_014282245.1 of Rhododendron simsii. NCBI lineage: Eukaryota > Viridiplantae > Streptophyta > Magnoliopsida > Ericales > Ericaceae > Rhododendron > Rhododendron simsii. The sequence continues at coordinate 3,062,785 of CM024961.1, read as the reverse complement.
CAATAGCAATAAATCTAAAGAACGCAAACACGAGGATATACGTGGAAACTACTTAGGGTCAACACACCCTAAGCATAAAACCACGGCCTAACTACCAAATTTGCTATAGATCAAAAGGTTTACAAAGTGCTAAGAGAAGAATTACAACTTTACCCCAAAAGCTTAACCTAACTCCACCACTTTGATGTAGCTCCCCGAGCTCCTTTTCGATCCCATAGCCACCACGAGTCCAGCGCCTCGATCTCCGCTCACCGCGGCTCCGGAATCATCCGGCCAAGTAGTATCATCGGCATGTATGAGTGAATTTTAGAGAAATGAAGATTTTTGTTTTTGCAAACTAAAACAATCTAGAGAGAATACATGAGAAATGAAGCATTTCTCTAGATTGACTAAAGATGACCAAGATACAAGATCTAAATCATCAAATGCAACTTTGTGCCCAAATGAATAGAGAGAAGAGTGCCCTCTCTCTCTCTCTAAAATGGCTGCCCAAAATTCGTGTATGTGTGCTACCCTAATTGAGTGAAAAATAGGTATATATAAGGTCTGAACAGAAACCTAATAAGGAGCCAATTAGAGGACGACACATAAGCGCTACCAAGCGCTACCACGCGCTAGTATGGCTTCCCAGGCAACTAAAGATACAAGCGCTACGAAGCGCTTCCAAGCGCTAGCCCTTCACAGCATTTTCATAAACCAAGCGCTAGCGCAGCGCTACCAAGCGCTACCTTTAAAAAGGCGCCAGCAAGGCAAAAGAGGAATGCTGGAGATAAGCCAAGCGCTAGCGCAGCGCTAGCACGCGCTACCTTTTAGAAAACGCCAACAAAGCAAATGGTTCTGATTTGGTGAGGTAGGCACACACAAGAGCACATGCAACGGAAAAGCTAGCGCTTGCTAGCACTAGGAAAGCGCCCCGCGAGCGCAACTCACTGTCCATTCCGTGCCTTAGAAAAATTTTCTCTTTCAAACCAAGGCCAGCCACCACTCTATGCCTTAGAAAAATTATTCTATCACCCACAAAAGCAAACAAAGACAGCTACTGCCTTAAGGGTTAAAAAAACGTGATTACTCTATTGAAGTTTAGGCATAAAACTTAGAAGTGATGCATGGAAAAATAAGTTTAAACTAAATGCATATGAATGAATATACCTTTTTCATATAAAGTCCGAGCATCCTTCAAGGCATGAGCTTTTCAACATTTCTTCATTCACCGGGCGGAGGACTAGACAAGATAAAATAAACGAACGACCTCCCAAACCCAAATGAAAAAAAAGAACAAAAAAAAGACTCCAATGGTTTTGACAAAATCCGGAAAACGCCAATCACACTAACACTTCCCTCGTCTCAAGATTTTAGAGATCGGTAGCTTCCCCAAGTTGATAACTATTCCAGGTCAGTTGTTACCATTCAGCAGTTACTTATTACATTGTTTAATTTTCACCATAATTACCATTAACTGAGGTATAGACAAGCCCTGCTCCTATAGGAAGATGTGGATCACGAGAACATTGCCACTTTAGGCTGGCTTTGTGTCGAACAAAAAGTACTTTTATGTAAAAAAAATATCAAGTGAAATAATTGTATGAATTTTAGTTTGCGTTGTTTAGCTGCACGCCATAAAATTAAGTCGCAACAGAAATCGTCTAAAAGTTGTTGTCAAGGTCTTGACGTCCAAGTAGGTCTGGGATTAGCAAATAGTTCGCCCTTAAAATGGAAGGACGTAATTTAACTACGATTTTTGCTCCATAAGTCCTTTTCCTCTTCTGGAGGTAAAATATGTACCTTTAAAAATAGTGTACTCCAAGTTTATGGACCAAAGCCCTGAAAATTGATAGAGCATTTTGTGGAATACTTTTTTTCTATTTGGAACTTTTGAAAAATGAGGGAAGAGATGAGAAAATAATTAAAACGAAAATTGAAAGGAAAATTTTATTTTACTTACCTTTCAATTATTTCATTTTGTTTGTCTCTTTTCTCTCAAACCAAACAAGGAGAGAGAAAAATTTTAAACTCTCGCTTTTTTGCTCTTCCTATCTCCATGTTCCAAAGAAAGAAAGATATAGCAATAGTAGAAATAGATATTGTTTGCCAAACCAGCTGGAAAACCTAGGGTCTTTTTAGAAGTAGAGATGTTTATGTCATTGCTATAACCTGATGGATCCAATTGATGAAACAAAAGCAGCATTCAAGGGCTCGACATCCCTTAAAAAACTTTCAATCCTCGATTGCAAGGAGTTGACGTGTTTGCAAGAAGGGGTGCTACAACCAACCCTTGTAGATATAGCCATAAATGGGTGCCGAAAGTTAAAAGCGCTCAATCCAACTGACGAAACAGAAGCAACATTCAACGGCTCGACGTCCCTTCAACGACTTCGGATTGAATATTGCCCAGAGTTGACGTGTTTACTGAAAGGGCTGCTACAGCCAACCCTTGTATATATAAGGCTAAACGACTGTCCAAAGTTAAAGACGCTCAATCTAGATGCATTACGCAGCCACACATCCCTTGAGGAGCTGTGTATTAGATCCTGTCCAAATTGGGGGAGTTGTTGGGAGGAGGGGCTGTTTTGCACCCCCAGCCTTAAATACTTGACTATAGGTTACTTCGGAGAGGAGTAAAGATATTTCCCCTGGCCCTCCATAAGTGCTGCATCACCACCATGGACCCATTTCACCTCCCTGGAGTGTCTACGTTTATTGGGATGGCCGGAGGGTCAAGTCTCTGCCTGATCAACTTGAGCATCTCCCTGCCTTGAGACAATTGATAATTGCTAATTTCAGCGGGTTGGAATCTCTGCCGGAGTGCCTCGGCAAGCTTTCATCTCTTCAATCTTTGTATATAAATGGCTGTCCCCTTCTTGGGAAAAGATGCGAAAAGGGAATTGGTGAAGATTGGCACAAAATTGCTCATATTCACTTCATTTCGATAGGTAACGTATTCTTTGAACTGCATGTTTTATTTATTTCTCCTCTCTCTCTCTCTCTCTCTCTCTCTCTCTCTCTCTCTGATTACGACACACGGGTGTGTTTTGTTTGTGTGTGTATGTGAAATAATCCATGGAAAATTTTATCTAACCTAATTATTTGGTGTGATTATTGGGCTTTTAACCGGAGGCGAATACAGGGGAGCTATGAAGTGTACCCTCCGGACTTTGCAAATGAAGCATGGAACTCTCCTACGAATCATGTAATTTTTTATTTACTGATTTATTTTTGTTTGCTTATTTTCAGATTCGGTACTCGGTGCCTCTGTTCTCTCGGTCTTACACAGCTAGCCCTTAGGAATTCTGAGACCTCTACAACCATAAAAAAATCAGGGGTTGTGACGTGTTGAAGAAAGTAGTTCTTAACTAATTAGCTCTTTTATGTATATATTTATAAATCCTGTGAATGAAACGGTTTTAGTAACCTGTTCTTGAGTTCACTGCGCACTCAGTGTAAATATATACTGAAAATGCTCAAGGTCCAGTTAATGATGCATCCTAAGAATCATATTAAAATGCACTAGTACCTCTTTGCATAATTTGAAAGACCGAGGAACAAATTAGCTATGATACTTATTTTTTCTGTTTTTTACCCACCTTTTCAGCAGTTCTAGGTGTTTCGATTCCCGAGTCTTTGAGACAGTGCGATATGCTAAGTCTGTGACAAATTCATGGTAGGACTTCAGTTCTTAAAAGTCTTACTGGCTCATAAATATGTTGTTAACACTTTCCTGCACATTTGTTTGCTTTAGCCATGAGTTCTTTGTCTCTGTTCATATGTAATCCGGCTCTCAGATCATATTTATAATAGCTTCCACTGAGGTCCACACTTACCTTTTCCTGTATGTTAATGCTATTTGATACCTCATGACCTTGTTCTTATGCTGGCATTGTACTTCGGTTTTCTCCAGGATGAAGGACATTTGAATTGAAGACGTAGTTTTTTGCTTCGCCTTCGGGGTCTACCCTTTCTTTTGCTTCGATCCTGGATCTTTGCAATCTATTATTCGGAGAATCATAGCGTGTCTGACAATTTAGACCGTTTCTTTTCCGTTTTTCCCAAAGGATAGTGTGTTTCTGTAACTAGGAATTGATAATGTAGCAGCTTTTTTTGCGATGCAATCTCAAAAGTACCTAAAGCAGGGCTTCTGTTGTCGCCTCGGTTTTAGCATCTGAGACAAGATGCCTTTGCGTTTCGTTTGGGGAACAAGTAATTGACTGTCATGTTCTTATTTCTGTTCTTGTCGATATAATTGTCGTGTGAACCTCGTTGTTTTCCGATCGGCCTCCATAACTTGATCTCCACATCGGTAGATGAACAAATGCCCATACGTTAACCCCTCCCTTTCAGTTTCCTGAAATCTTCACGGGAATTCAGGACCAATTGTACTGAAGGTTTCATTTGTACATTCACCAGAGTTGAATGCTGGAATCCTGTGGTGCAAACTAGGTGAATCATATACACTTCCTCTCAGGGCTTGGAGGAAAGGTGAAGTGGGTTGCGGAAGAGATGGAGCTGCGGTAGGTGGTGGCCGTGCAGTAGCCATGGAAAAGGTAAACGGCGTAGGCGGTGGGAGGCAGGTTGCAGAGGCCGACTTGGTGAAAGATGGGTAGCTTATTGGTGGAGGACCTGGAGGTTACTGAGAAAAAGGAAAAGACTAGGTAATCTCATAGATGGAAAACGCAAGCCAGGGATCGAGGAAGATTGACACCACTAGCAGGGTGGGGAGGCTCCTTGCCCCCTCGCCGCAGAGAGAGAGAGAGAGAGAGAGAGAGAGAGAGAGAGAGAGAGAGAGAGAGAGAGAGAGAGGGAGGATCACTTTGAATTGGCTCAACAGTCTTTCTAAACAAAGGAAAGAACAATCAGAGTCATAAGTCAAGACAGTTATTTTGAGTCCTATGTTTAGAACACTACTCCGGAATTGTTGTAATCTTGTTCCACTCTTCCGCCATTTTCGTCATGAAAACAACAAACCAACCGTTAGCTCAACGGTTGTTAGGCAAGACATCCCTCTCTTCTCCTTTCCTCTGCGATCCTTTCAACGGATTGCATAGGGAGGTGCCGGGGGGCAACAACGTTTTCCATCCCCACCCGTCCCTTTTTCTCTCTTTCTCTCCCTGTTTCTCAGATGTTCGAGTACATAAAAAAAGATTCATCATTCAGAAGCCCATTCAATTGGGTGCTAGAGAAAGTATATAACATGTGAATTGTAATTCCTCAAGGGAAATGCAGAACGCATCGAGCCCTACCCCTTATACCAGTAATAACAAAAATATCACTAACTTCAACGCGGTCTCAACATCCGCGCTGCAAATTTCCAATGAGCCATCACAGATGACCGTAGTGGCGCCACCCATCCCGGTGTTTTCTGGGATGTCTGGCGCCACCAACGAACCTGGTTCCTCCTTGTCCAATCGGCTAGCCCATCGGCGGGCTTACTCAGACGGCAGTTTTAAGTTCATCGAAGATGACACCATTGGCCCATCCGGCGACCCACTGGAAGACGACGGAGATGACCTCTTCTCTGCATTCATCGATCTTGAAAAACTCGAGCAGATCGAGGACGATATTGCTGGTTGTTTAATGGACCAGGACAGTGGCAGCGTTGGCGGCAGTGAATCAGAAAGGAAGAGGAAGAATACTACACCATGTCAGAGGTTGGCTGATATTTGGTCCGCAGACCCGAAGCGAGCCAAGAGGTTTGATTTAGGACAAAATCTACTCCATATTGATTCTATTCAATTTGATTTGAGAGGTCATGCTGGCATAGTTGTTTTCTGCTAACATAGTTGTTTGGAATTTAGGATTGTGGCAAGTAGGCAGTCTGCTACTCGCTCGAAAGAGAGGATTGCTCGCTATATATCACAACTTGAGGAGCAAGTTCGACGCCTTCAGTTAGACACAACGAATCTCTGTGCTCAAGTTGCAAAATATAAGGTTAACTGTCTCGCTGAATTCAGTCTTGATTATCTATTTGCTGTTGTTGCCATGAGCATTAGCAGGGACACCTATATTTGAACATTATGTTGATATAAGAAATGGCTAATCGTCTATGGTATCGTAGGTTGCATTTCCTCATGAATTTGCTCTGTATTTTCTTCAAGCACTTCAAGAATTTGCGCGTTTATGCACGTGCACCTAGGGCGATTATTTACTGCGTGGTGGAGAGAGAGTGTGGGGCATTTCCATTCTCACCAATTAATTTTCATTAAGAGGCCCGGTTTCTTCCCTTCGGATGCATTCTAGCACACTACATCTGTGCTTTTCCCGCATAGTGATGTTTTTCATCCAATTCGACAGAATTTGGACAACAAACACATACATTGTTACCCTTCTCTTCATCTTCTTCCTCGTACCTAACAAAGCCCTTGCTCTAACTTAACACTAGTGAACAGTTTAACCACTGCCACAAACTGTCCGCCACCTCCCGTGCCACTGAATCTATCCACTTAGATATGGAATCGGGGAGGGGATGACAAGTTGAATTGAAACCAAATTGAACCAATTCGAGCTTAAATTTCACACAATTTGCCCGAAAGTGAATTGGTTTTGTGTGTTGTGGGAATTCCAAATATTCATTGTAAACAAGGGCACAATTTTCTAAGGCACCTATCTCCAGTTCACACAATAAGGTTATGGCCCGTCTCGTTAATCTTTTGCTGTTTTACTATGTAGAGAGACGCAAAGCATCTAGCAACAAAGAATGCCAAGCTGAACCTACAGTTACAATCTATGGAGCAACAAGTCCAGCTTCGCGATGGTAAGCTAATTATTTCATGCAAATTTAACCTCATTATTGGCAGTTCCGAGAATGTCTTTTGCTGATACGTACGTTAGGAGTTTTTCTTCCTGTTTAAACGTTTCGAAATGATGTTGCGTTTTTCTTTTACCTAGAGATGATGGTTTTGAAGGTAATGTGAGTTTCTTCGTAAGGTGATCTGACACTTTGAAATGCCCGATTTTCGTAACGGAACTTGGCAATGTCTTGTAATGTACATCTAACAATGTCTCGACGCAGAGAGCCAAGAGGTCTCTTATGAATCAATGTCCCACCACCACCGTTATTCACGTCAAGTTGTTTGCTTTCATGTCGTAACTTTTAGTTATATTCCGAGGTAGTCTTTGGTACCGTGTCTGTTTACTTACTATGGGTACTTTTTCGTTCACAGTTCTGAACGACGCGCTCAACCAGGACGTTGAGATGTTCAAGCTTTCCAGTACCAGCAGCCAAAAAACTCTCAATGAATCATTCAGCTTTAAAGTGCAGCCTTACAGCCCGTTAGCCTCTCCATCGGCCCTAAAACCGACCGTGCAGTACAGTCCGTTAGCTTCTCCATCATCCACCTCTAGTACTTTGCCTCCAAGCCCAATCGCATTTCCATCTCCTTCAAACTTGCTGTCACCAACTTATAACCCGTCAGCCTCGTTTTCTCCACGAAACACGAGTTTGTTTCCAGTTTCAAAGAAACCAGCTCCTCTGCTTGCAGATATGCCACCTTTCCGAAATCCCCATGTTGGCCAGTCGAGTGGCCACGTTCGTCTGACAAGTCCCGCAACTCCCCTTGAGCAGAGAAAGCCTACCAGCCTCGCGGATGCAAAAAGTCCCCCATTTTCTTCCGTTGAAAAGAACTCCCCAACGCAATAGCGACTCTGCGATTTGTCAGTGGGTATATGCACGCACGTTTACATGATATTCAAGGCCTGTTTGGTTATCCCGTTTTATCATTTCACCGTCTTATGGTCTTATTTCGCATATGAATTTGACCGCAGTTGTGTTCAGATTCAGACACAACACAAGGAAATAAGTCTATAAGTGTGCAATACGGACCCTCAGGCGGTAAACTGCCAAATATTATTGCTGTACTACTTATGTATTCATGAAGACTTTCACTATTCAAATTTTCTTTTCTTTTCGTGTGGCATAACATCTGGGAATTGAGAGTCATTGCAAATGGATGAGACGCCCCGTGTGTATCCACTTTTGACAATATAGAATGTAAATAAAGTATATCTCTGTCTCTCTCGAATGTAAATAGTATGTGTTCATGGCTTTGTGTTATTCATGCACCAAATGAGGGGTTGGTTCACCTTATTTAAAAGCGAATCATTCTCTGCAACATTTCTGCTAGCCTAAATCTATAAGATTTAGTCGTCAAACGACATGGGCAAAAAGACAAAAGGCTTTCAATATGTGTCCGCTTGTGGATGGTAAAATTGTGCGTAAACTGGCCCAGATACACTGAGTTATAAGCAAAAACATATGGCCGTTCCTTCAAAGCTTCACATGCAGTCATCTGTTTCACTTACGAAGTTCATTGGAAAAGAGCAATCTACGACATTACCATTAAATCTTTAGCAACAATCACCAAAAGAAGCTTGAATAGTATCTGAATTATGAACCATGAATATGCTTTGTAGCCTGCTACATGGACTACGGTGCGGCATTGGTTCTAGGTAGGTGTTGGATTCATATAATTCATATGCCAAGAGTATGGGGCATACAACTAAAATAGATGTAGCGAACCAACATGAACTAATACAATTTCTCTAGAATGGTTTGCCGACAAGTTCGTTCCAAAATTGAAGCTCCAATCTCTACATGAGAAATTAAGTTTTCGTAGAAGAAATTATTGAACAATTCAGGACGATTTGTTCCACAAACCATTTCCAAAGTTTCAAAGTTCAATTTACGTACTTGTCAAAATGAAAAAGAAAACCTTTTGCATTAGCAAATATCCACAACCATTACAGAGGTAGTGAATCATTCATGTTTTTTCACATTCCTAGCTAGTGCTTATCCTACCCGTGGATTTACTTCAAGAAGCATTTTCAAACTTCATTATATCTTCTATCATTGAATCACAACTCTGCAACAAATTTCTTAGAAAATTGTCAATTCCGATATTCGCATTCTCAGGCATTCCAACAGGGACATGTAATAGACGTGTAGGTGCAAAGAACTGTTCTAATCAGAGAAGTCTTACGTACCTCCAAAGGATGATTCTCCTCTTTGAATCCTACATGCTTGTGTGTAATTATATCCAGAACTGAGTTCCAAGTTGATTTTAGTCATCGTCGAGCTTTGCATTTCAGTTCTACTGAAAATTCCTTAGTTTGATCCTCAATACTCCTATTCCATAGACTGCATTCCATATACGGATCAATATTCAAACTAAACATGATTTCAAACCATTTCAGAATCCTCTTAGTTAACTTCTCCTCTTCAAAATCAGTTTTGCATTAGAGAAATTGGGAACTGGTTTGCTGCCCTAACGACACCCCATTAAGCATTCACAACTAATCTTTATTGATTGAATTTGGTTAATAAAACGTCAACCGCTCGATGATTGGATGAATGTTTGCATGTATTAACATGTGCCAAATTGTAATCTCATGCATGGGTATCCTGTGTTCAGCTGTCCAATACTGAATCTAAATATAGGATTTCAATCGTCTACAGGCTTTACAAGACTCTTCAACATAGTAACTAACAGTTGTAACTTCCATTCGGAAACCATAGATAAAATTAGACAATACAGTTGTATTCAGCAAGATTTTGGATGAAAGTTGTACTTTTCGATTTCTGCCAACTTAACTTGACATTTTTCTTGCATGGACGGTCTGTAATTAGTCGTCAAGTACTAAATCCAATCAAATCCGACCAACGAGACTACTAATTGTAGAATCCCGGCCATGGCCTATAATTACCTTCACGCCGTTGCACAAAAAACATAGACGTCTGCATTTACAAGTTCCGAACTCACGTATCTCTCCTTAATTTGCAAAACCAACCCTCTCTTCCCTTGCTGATTTTCACTTTTTTGCAAGAGAAGAGATGGCCAAATGCAAATTTTCATTTGCTTTATGGCTGCTCGCCCTCCTGTTTTCCCCGAAGCCTGCATCCACAAGATTGACGCAAAGGAGATACGCATCGTCAAGCAATGTCGCGTCACTTCTACCAAACAATGCAGATTACATCATTGCTGGAAATGTGGCTCCTCCTCCAAACGAAGAAACTTACTTTTTTACGCCATTTTATTCGCGCAAGCTCAGGGAAGGGTTCAGGTTGCTTAAAGGTGGCAGATCAAGATCTCGAAGCAGTGGAATAAAGCTGAGTGACCTGTCTCCAGGCCCAAGTCCCTCAGGAGAACCTACCGAATCGCATGAAGCGATATTGAGCGTAATGACTGTGATTGTATGCGTCGCGGCTCTTGTTGGTGTTGCCGTTGTGGTGGTCGCCAATCGCGGCTCGTCCAAACCGCGCCATTGATGCTGTTGCGATTATACTTTCCTTCTTCGTTGCTCCTCTGCATCAACAATTATGTATTTGCGGGTTGTTATTACAAGTTCTACAATTTTTATTATAACCTTTTTTTTTTAATGTCAATAAAAAAATGTCTTGCAGAAGCACAAAGATTTATTGTAACCTTTATCGATCGAGCATTTCTTGATTTCACCGAAGCGGGCGTTTTATATTTTCTAATGAATAATAATTTTCACACTCTCGTATTTTATAATCTCTCTGATTTACTTTTTGTGACTTGATAGTTGATACGTGGAAAAACTGTTGGGTACGAGATTTTTTAGAGTCGCGGTGCTTCAGGAGCAAATAATAATCGCTCCATGATCTATTGTTTTTTTCTTGAGAGAGAGAAAAGGAAAATGCACGGCTGACAATTCTAGCAATGTACGCTTACATTTATATTTTTCACATAGCTGGGTCGGAGGATCAATCTCTGGCGCCAAAGCGGGTTAGGAGGAAATATCTCTCTCTCTCTCTCTCTCTCTCTCTCTCTCTCTCTCACCACAATGACTATAGGACTGTGTATACATTTTAATCTTCTATCTGAACCCTAAAATCAATTTGAAAATTGAAAATAAACCGCCTTCATTTGATCCAAATCTATACAAGGACTTTTGGAAAGCAAGAAATGATGAGAGAAGAAAAGAGACGGGAAGCTTTCACTCTGTTTGGGTGGTTTAAAGAGGCGAGAAATGGTGGATTTTTGGGTTGGAGACGACTCATATTGGGCCAAGTTAGTGCTTATCTTTGTTTTCACCATGTCATTTGCATGTTCTGTTCTTGTTCCAGGATTGCAAAGATCTCGTGTTGATCTAATTCTTGAAACCAGAGCCAAAATGGTGGTTAAAACACCAGACCAAATAATGTGGCTTTATAATATCTGGGGGTTGGCTGGTGGTCAAGATTTGAAACTTAGAGCATGCTTGATTGCTAGACTAGGAAAATGGGACTTGAAACTTAGGGTTCGCTTGATTGCCAGACTAGAAAGGCGGTTCTTTAAACTTAGGGCTCATTTGATTGCTAGACTAGAAAGGCGGCACTTGAAACTTTGGGCTCGCTTGATTGCTGGACTAGAAAGGTGGCATTAGGATTACGGGGACGCAAAGGGTCCACGTGTAACCGGTTATTTGTTAAGTCCCTTGTATGTGTCTGAGATTAACCATTGGACTGGACACTGGACAGGGTGAGACTATTTGTCCATTTAGTAGCAGATGTGGGGATTAACTACTTCCGGGGGAGGGTCGGTATTTCGCTTGTACCCTTCTCCGCATTATCTCTGTAAATCCCCATCATCTTCAATCTTCATGCCATCTTTATCCCATTCTGACCAAATACAGTACAACTAATCCTAATATTCATGTAACCCATCTATTATAAAAAACAAAAAAAACAAAAACCCCATCTATTATCCCATGGACCCACTTGTCTCCTCTATCCCCTCCCTAGTCTCATCGTCTCTGGATTATCTCTCTCCTCCAAAGTTCTAAACAACTGCTTGATTTCATTCACATTGGATTCAATATAGCCTACTAGGCTCAACTGGGCTCGTCGTCCACATCCCAACTTTATAGTATACTGAAAGGATATTTGTGCTAGATACCTTCTTCTTTTTTTGATAAGTTAATGTGCTAGATACTTGCAATGATAAGTCCAAAAGACTTTAAAAATCTGTTCGGAAGTGAAGGATTTGTTCATTATTTACAGCTTTATTTTCAGTTTACTGCCTTAATTTGTGTGCTAAAAGGTTCCTATTATACAGATTTTGAAATAAAACTGCTATTATACAGGTTTCACAATCTCTGGTGAAAAAGAAGTTAAACAATGTGAATTGTGAAATAAATCATTACTTTAAATATCCTTACGAGCCATTGAGGGGTTTGTCCCCGTGTTAGGCTTTCTATAGAGTACAATATATAGGTATCGATATTGTGCATCACTATAACAAAAAAATTTGTTATGGATCAGACCTAAATCTAACTCCTCCTACAAATGCTTCTCCAATTGTATAATTTTCTTGTCTGTGTGATTTGTTTCCTTCTCTTGCTTTAAATGATGAATCTTTATATCTTTCTAGAGTGTGATCTAGAGAATTTGCTCCGTATTTACAGGACTGGATTAGGATTTGAGTCGTCTTTAGTCGATTTAGTTACTCCGGCTTCTATCATTTCTGCTGCCATGGAATGAGGCTTCACCGAACTGTTTGAAAAATGATGGTTTTGCTGATGATGAGCTTCGTCTGTCCATATCAGAACCAAAGCCACCATAATCACTGATAGAAACACGAGTGCGGCCCATACCATCCGCGTGTATCTCTTCAGTGGTTTGCAGTGATGGTGAAGTATTTCTGTAAATGCTTCCGCTACCGACTGACATTCAACCAAGTTCTCCATTCCAGGATAGACATTGATAATGTTCTGGAGTGAAATTGTGTAGGCCTCTACTGTTTGTAAGTCCGTAGCAGGGATTATTAATCCTCCTTGGCAGGTTCCATTACTTGTATCAGAACAGGTTATCGTCTTCAATAGCTTCAAGAAGTAGAAAAGAAGAGATGGTTGATATTCACACAGGTCATTTACAAGATGGTGGTGTATTTGAAACTACTCTTAACGTATTTATTCATGATAAATGTTATAGGTCTGTGTAATAGCTTTGGGAGCGGAAAATGCTTTTGTTTATTTTTGTGAAAAACACACCAAAAACAAGTGTTTGTGTATGAATACAAATGTTTTGGAATCCTTGTTTCGAAAATGGGTGAGGAGGCGGCCGGGGAATGAATACTTGATTTAGAATATATACAATTGCCTTTTCCCAAGAAAGTTTTGGAGAATTTGACAATCCTGTCGTCATTTTCTTAGAAACAAAATAGTTGACAAATGTGTTTTGTTTCCATTTTTCTAGAGTTTCTGAAGACAGAAACAGGAAACGTGTAAAACAACGCATTACCAGGCAGGCCAGGACCTTAGACCTTCATCAGGTTTTTCTGTACATATACATCATTGTCTATGATGAGCTTAAATCTAGGGCGAAGTAATGTTGCTTTCATTCAGTATACCTGAGGGATGTCTCCTATCTTGATAGCATTAGCTGGACAGTTGTCTGGTTGGTATGTATACTCCGGGGGTGCTGAGAAAGGATTGCAGACTTGAAAGATGTTGGAATACGATGCTGATATGTTTGCGTTCACCTGTTGATTTCCAAAGCAGAAGGCATTAATTTGCTGTGCTTACAAGCCAAAACCATGAAATCATTCATGAACACGTACTTTTTCTTCTAATGAAGATATGCATACTGGGCCTTATATCCTATAAAGCTCTAAGTTCAAACGAAACTGTATGCTTGAATCCTTTTGTATAGTTGCCTCATTTTTCTGCTTAATTGATCCTGAACTTATACATATGTAGTTTCCTATTCAGACAAACAAAAAGGCAAGGGGAGTAAATGAATTACATGAAATAGTTTTGGCATTTGAACCATGTTTTTTGGCCCCGCTTTTAGCATTCTATCCCTTGCATTATTGAAGTATGGGAATAGAAATAGAAGTGTGGAAACTTTTGCTCGTCATAAACATACCTTCAATTGGGAAGTTAAAATTCTTAATATTGGTTGAACAGTGGTCTGTTAATCTGGTGTCAGTTACTTTTGAAACTTGAACAGCAGCCAAATGTCATTGCACAATTATCGACATATATTCACTGACTTGATCTTATAATTTATTTGTTTGAAAAGGCTATCCGTGTTTTTATCGGCTTAAGAACTTCTCAGTTACTAATTTTACCTCATTGACTAGGTCGTAAATCCCTTCGCTGACATCATATAGTAGAGACTTTGCTGAAAGCAGTTCTTTGCAGGGGAGGATTGAGCTCAAGCTGCTATTATAAGGATCCTTTTGGAAATCTTCAAGAGCTGTGCAGGTATCTCCCTCGAACCTGAAATCCATCAATTCAATTTCTGCTTTTAGGCTCAAACTTCTCGGTTTCAGTACTCTGCTTTTACACAGACAGATCAATCGCGAAAAGCTAAACCACTTGCAAGAAGGAAAGAGTTTGGATTTACTTTTCTAGGAAGTAGTAGACTCCAAAGAACAGCCAGCATAGGACCATGAGCAACCAACAGATTACCAAAAACCTGTATTATGAACAACAAATTATATGAGAAATTTGATTTTATGAATTACCCTCGAGCAATCAAATGGTCGAAAAATGTACTTACGCCTTGAGTGCCTGTCGTACTTTCAGGAATCCAAATACTGCAGTGAACAAATTCATTCTCAGTACAGTTACATTGTGCTGAAAATTGAAATCGAGGAAACTAACAACTTTGTGTTCGTTTTACTTGAATCATTTCAGCCTTCCATTTTGGAGTGCAGAACTAATAGGTTCCACAAGTAATGATCTTTCAGCCGTTTCATTTGTATGAATACTTTTCATATGTTAGAAGCCGAGCTTAGCATGGTTCTAGGCATTGGTTGATGCATGTATAAAAAGCGCTTTCTATTTAGAACATTTTTGCCTTTAATGAACTTTTTATGGCCTATAATAAAAAAATTTCACTTATCAATTTTCTTCAGTATAAAATTTGAGAAAAAAAAGAATAAAATACACAAAAAGGACCGTTCCCTCTAATTCGATTCCTGTCATTGAGACTTTAGACAAAGTGGGAAACCAACATTTTTTGACAAGTTGGACCAAATTTTGAGGAAAATAACGTCACAAAGAAAAAAAAAGGCAGACATTTTTGGTATTGCATACACCAAATTACTAGGTTTGGAAGATTGTTAGGATCTGAACTAGGTATGGAACTGATGTTAACATTGCGATTTGAAAGCTGAACTAGGACAAGTTAACTTATGCACCTGATAGGGCAAGCACAGCAATCAGGTTGAATGAGATTGTCACTATGGTCAATATATACCTACAAGAAGAAACAAATGTCATGGTTGTGCACACATAGTGACAGAGAGACAGAGAGACAACTACAAATCTTGAATCAGGTGTGGGTTTCATACTTGATTCCTAAACTCAAACTAAACGATATTGTGATATTTTACGGATCACATAGATATGTACTTGAAATCATATGGGATTACTTGAAAATGTCTACTTCTCATTAATATCGAAGGCTAGAAATATTTGATTTCCTGCTAATGTGATATTCTTGTGTTCAAAAATCATAAACGTTAGTCAATAGGACCTTGTTCGTTTGAGGGTTTTGAGTGAGGTTAGACCCCCAAATGAACAAGGCCTAGAAGATTAAGTGTCCAAATTGGGTAGACTTGTTAGGCACATATCTCACTCTAAGCCTTGTCATATTTACCCGACATGGATAGTGTTGTTAAAAATATTTACCTGACATGGATACTGTTGTTAAAAATAACAGTCCATGTAACTTGATGGTGGTGGGGTGTGTGTGCGTGTGAGAGAGAGAGAGAGAGAGAGAGAGAGAGTTACACTATCTTCAAGCCCTTATCAATTGATTGCCTGTTCGTCTTGGCTTGTCTTTGTATATCTGCAGCTTGAGCGTCGAGCTTCTGGGAAGTGGTGGTAAGGAAGCCAGAAGCCTGACTATTTGCATTAGATACTTCCAAGTTGATACTCATGCCTCTCATTGCTCCAGTTGTGTTGTATATGGTTTCGGTTGCATCATTTGCTGTATCTATGATAATGTTTACCACTGTTTTTGCTCTTGAATGGAATTTTGCATTCCCTCCCAGAACTAAGCCGGTCGCAACTCTGCCAACGTAAAATGGATTGTAAGGTCAGAAAGGGCCTCGTGGTTGGATTAAACCATTCTACCAAGTTCATAACAAGTGCAACTCAGTAGTTTTCTTTGTTCATATGATTTTGTCAAAGTGATAGTCTGCGTGATTCTAATTTCTGACTAGTTGCTTAAATGAGTTCTGCTTTAAAGACAAGACATTTCGGCATGACTGTTCAACAACCACTGATGGTGGAATGAAGAGCTCTAATCCACCTATGAAGTGATCATTTGTTACTTTAATGCAAGTGAAAGTGCATGCGAAGAAATGTCCGGAAGGGCGGAGAGCTGAAATACTTACATGGCCAAGACTGCAAAGAATGCTGCCAAAACTGCATGCCAGAGGTAATACTGCTTTTGACATGGTGATCTCTTCTTCAACTTTCTGTTGTTATTTTTGCAACAAAAAGTGGTTGCCAGCAGAAATCCCCCATATACCAAGCCACACAAAAGCCATAACACCCCAATGGCATATCCAGGTATTCCTGTGTATATTGTTGACTGCACAAATGTAATACAAGGAATTGAAAGTTCTAAGTCTTCGGTATATTGGGAGTTTTTTGAATCCGTTTTGCAGCAAATATTTCAGGAAGTTGTTAGGTTGAAGATTTTCGATACTTCTTCTCTCAGATTTTTCTTTCCTAACAAATCCATTTCCAGAAAACATTGCAAATGTGTTCGCATTACTCAAAACTCATTTCGGCTCAGAATTGAACACGTTATTAAAGCATCAATTGTTTGATGTTTTCTGAAAGTTTGCTGCAAAAACATTAACTCAACAGAGCTCCGTGTGCGCGTGTGTGAAAGGAATGTGCGGGTGTCTGTGTGAGCAAGAGGAAGAGGGAGAATTGAACACTTACACTCCAATAATGCTTGTTTGTTATGTCATATCCTCCTCTGTATTTTTTAAAATTATCTAGAGGATCCACCCTTACAGTGTCATCTGAATTGCTCAGGGGTTCAGAGACGTTTACTGCTTGAAGCAAATTCCTACCTGCAGCGAAGGAACCAGAATTTTAATTCAGTGGAGGCAAGTATATCGATTTCCAAAAAAAAAAAAAAATTTGCGAAACCAAGTGGAAGTAGTAGAAAATAAATGCTTTCCAACTACAAAATTTTCACAGTAGCATCAATTTTCTCGGTTTTCAGCATCAAATTTGTAACATCTTCTAACACTTTGACTTACAATTGACTTGTTCATATATCAAAGAAATTTGATAAGGTGATGATGACAAATCACTGAGGAAGATAACCAAATGATTTTTTTAACCCTTGAAGTTGCATATGAAAACACTTGGGCTTGAGGCAGATTTTGGTACAAGACTCTGAGAAAAGTCCTAACGCAATTTACTCTGGTATTCTTATTCTTTAGGAAACTTGTAGTAATTAAAAAATGTTGGTATTCATAATGGACCTTTTTACGGTACACATGCTTAATAGTTTGGAATGTTACTATTTGAAGTTAGTTATTCAAACTTTATTTATGAAGTTCTTGTTATTTATTTATTTTTTTTAAATTCTGTGACGGCTGCTACCGCTTGTCCTTAAATTTCTTTAAACCCACAAAATACGGCAAAGATTGTTGGCCCGTTACTCAAACCGAAAGTTCACATTGTTAAAAAAAAAAAAAAGTGTTTGCTACTTTTGATCAAAGCTCTTTTTTAGGTCACAGTTAGAAGATTGGTTGTGGGAATCATTTGGATTTGAGTGATAGAATTCACCATTTGAGAAGATGAGTGATGCAATTTTTGATTAAATATGGGAATATAGATAAATTGTTTCATTTCCTAGGTTAAAGTACCCGTTCTTTTTTATGGTTCTTAAATTTTCATTTCCTAGTTTAAAGTACAGGACGTTGTTATTATTATTATTATTATTATTATTATTATTATTATTATTATGTAGAACTAAATTATTGCCTATTGGGCATTTCCTTGGGGCTTAAGAAAGCTACATCGAGCCGAGAAAGTAAGATCTGGGCCTTTGAAAAAGCCTATGAACTAATCAGAAGATGGAGGAAGACGAGGGGGCCCATGCTTGGTTGGGTCTTTTTACTTGAGTCCAGGGTATGGGCTATGGGCTTTCCATGTGGGCCAATGGGTTCATCTTTAGGATTTGCAAAAGCTTTTCCAGATATTACCGTTTTATTTAGTTTTTTTTTTTGGTCATATAGAAGAAGCCTACTTTTACCCTAACCCCATCGCAACCAATCGCAATGGGTATCAAACTCTTTACATAGTATTTGAATCCGCAACCTCACCGTACTTGGTAATGCTATGCAACAATTAGGCCAACTGCCCTTGTTATCACCATGTTATTTTAGCCTGTCGGAAAACGTGTCTTGTTTCACGAAACAGTAATTTTATAGAGTTGGACATATTTTCCAAATTAATAAAGCGTTGGGTAAGCCAATTTTGAATATGTATGAAATTTTCTTCTGATAAAATGGGCGAGCATTTTCACTAAGCACAAACCTTGGGTTTGGCCCAATGATCGTGTAGTATTCTTCACAACAATATTACGTATACTAACATCCTATAGTCTCGGAAAACGGTTTTTTTCCCACTAAGCGCACGCATATGGGCTGAGGTTTGCAATATGGGCGAAGATGGGTTAAATTTTGAACATTCACCTCTCAAATAGTAATTCACAAAGTCCACCAAAAGAATTTTAAACCAAAAAAAAAAAAAAAGAAGATGGAAAAAAAATTCCAATAAACAAGACAAGGCCATCATTTTGTCATTACCCGTGTGAGGACTTGTAGATGTGACAATGGCCGTTGGTCGTCCTTCAATTTCATTGAATGCCAATGCCCAAATGAGACCCGTGAGAACTAGGGAAAAAGCCACTTTGGTTCTATGTGTAGAGCCCATCTTTAGCCTGTCAAAAATATACTACAACAAATTAAAAGTGAATGGTTTATACGTAAGTTGATCATGCTTTTGGGAATTAGCCAAATTTCTGATCATGCTACCTTAGCTAATGGACTATTCAAGGGCCACGTTACCAATCCAACAGAGAGAGAGAGAGAGAGAGAGAGAGAGAGAGAGAGAGAGAGAGAGAGAGAGAGAGAGAGAGAGAGAGAGAGAGAGAGATACAATCTACCAAGTTAGTTATGCATCAACTAGGTGTGCCAAACCCGATCAAAAAAGAAAAAGAAAAAAGAAGAGAAAACTAGTTGGTGCAGAACTAACCCTACTGTTTGACAATCGGTCCCAATTTGTGTCCATTTCACTATTTCCGATCTCTCAAGAAATGAACTATATTTTTGGAGTTATAATGCTTTTTTGTTTGCAATAAGTAATATTGTTCGATACTCCGTATATCTCGATTAGTTGTATTCTATAAAGTTTTTAAGATAATAAAAATTTGCAAAATTGTCAAATATTAGAAATTTTTGTGAGATTATGAATACCAGACTGATTAACATATAAATTGGGACGGAGGGAGTACATATGTATAGAGAGAAGCAAAATTGTATTTATGATGTTGATCAAATTGGGGGAGAGACTCAGCCATACCTAGTCAATTCATATGGAGAGAGAGAGAGAGAGAGAGAGAGAGAGAGAGAAAGAGGGGTTTTGCTTGGTATTTGCATACGAATTTATAGTGCTCAAAAGTGCGCGTGAAGCAGAAAGTCACCACATGAAGAGAATTTAGGGGTGTGAATGTGAGAATAAAGAAAGAGGTTTTTCTGAAACAGAATCAAAGTGGGTGCAATTACTTTTGAAAGAGCGGCCTTGTTTTTTTGAAAAAATTAAAGTGGCAAATTTTGAAAACAGGGCACACGTACTTTTCTTTTTGGTAGAAAAAGAAAAATGCATATCCAAAAGAAATTCTTTGTCTTTGTTTTTTAAAGTTATAAAAAGTAGTAAAAAGCAATGAGTAGCGTATAAAAATTTTGCTTCTCTCTATGTATTAATGTGCATGTCTCTGTCATTAAGCACTTAGGCGCTTAGCCCATTGCCTAATGTTCACCCAAATAATAAAGACTACTAAAACATGCTTGTCCAATTAAAGCTCCAATTATCCAACAAGCTAGCCAATGAAATAATTTGTGACACGAATTAAATATTTTGCACTGTATTTCTTAAGCAAACCAAAGGTCATAAAGAAGAATTTTCTTTGATAACCAGGTGTCTGGGTCAATTTACGTGAAGCTCGACTAATTTTGGGGACTATAACTTCACTGTTCACTAGCGGGACGCTGTTAAAAGCTAGAGCAAATGCTTTGTATGGTTCTAGAAAAGTTGATAGAACCTTAGATATATTCAAACTTGAAATATTAAGAAGGAACAAACTGCTAACTTGCTAAGTCTCAGCTGCTTTAACCATTAAGCCAATCCTTGGGGTTTCCTCATAGAGAAGATTCTAAGAGAATAGTCAAGAACATATCTAGGTATCTACATAGGGCTGTAAATAAATTAGATCCTGTGTCCCTGCAGCGAGGGAAAATCACTGTCAATTGCAGCCCCTCAAAACGACGTCGTTTTGAGGGTGTTTTGGGGCAATTTGAGAATCACAGCTAAACAGCACGTGAGCCCTCCCAGCCCCACCCAGTCTCTTCTCTCTCTCTCTCTCTCTCTCTCTCTCTCTCACACACACACACACCCCCAGCCTGTACACACACTCTCTCTCTCTCTCCTCTCTTCGTTTTCTTCTCCAAGGACTAATGGAGAATACACTAATGGAGTACTACAAATACACTAATGGAGTAATACATAATGAAAATCGCTTCACTTATCCCTGATTTGGTGTTGTCATCATGCAAAAGGATTTTGCAAGGGAAATTCATTTCTGAATCAGTAACATGAAAAAATGATTCTAAGAACTTTATTTGAGAAGGGAAACATTCGATTATTGTAATTGTGAAAGGATAGAGAACCCATCTAATGTACATGGAGTATTATGTTCCTTATTGAATCCATACAAATCTATTATTCAGATCTTCTTTCATTACTTTTTTTTTTGATCTTCTCCTTTCATTACTTAGATCTTTAATTTGTCTTCAAATCAACTATTTAATTTGATTACGCAGATTGTTCTGGTTCTTCTTTGGTAAATATTTGTTGCTCCTGTACCTCTTTGGAGCAGACGGAAAAAATTTCGTGGAGTTGAACCGTTGAAGTGTGAGGTGGAGGAAAAAAAGTTGGAGAAGAAAACAAAAAATGACAAAGGGGTGTGGAGATAAGAGAGAGAGAGAGAGAGAGAGAGAGAGAGAGAGAGAGAGAGAGAGAGAGAGAGAGAGAGGAGACTGGAGTGGGGCTGGGTCAGAGAGAGCCAGAGGGGCTCACGTGTTGTTTACCTTGTGATTCTCAAATTGCCCCAAAACACCCTCAAAACGAAATCGTTTTGAGGGGCTGCAATTGGCAATGAGTTTCCCTCACTATAGGGACGCCGGATCCAAATAAATTGAATAGCTCACGAGCTTGGTTTGACTCGTTAACGCTTGGCTTGGCTCATTTAGTGAATGAGCCGAGCTCGAGTTCGAGTTTTCAGCCCGTTTAGCAAAAAAGCCAAGTGGAGCTCTACTTGTTCGATAAAAGTTGGGCTCATTAAGGGAGACTCGACTAGATTCAAAAGCCTCGTTTAGTAAACGAGTAAGCTCGGCTCGTTAAAGCTCTAGCCGAGCTCAAACTCAAGTTCTTGGCTCGTTTAGTAAACGAATTGAGCTTGAGCTCGAGGCTCGGCTTCGCTCCTTCACAGCCATAAATTCTACCCATAGAATGAAAGATGTAGGATTCGTAAACTTATTACTCACCTTAAACAGGAAACAGATATAGAAAACTTCTCTTCTCAAATTCCAAGAGGGCAAATATTGTTCTAACAGCTTCACTGCATCCTTGGTTATGGCTCCACTATATATATATTCCGAGTACTTTGGCAATTCAGCAATCTGGTTCGATTAATCAACTTGAAGGCTTGAAGCTCAGCTCTCTCTCTCTCTCTCTCTCTCTCTCTCTCTCTCATGCAATACGAACTTGCATACCTCTCTCTCTCTCTCTCTTGCAGTTTTTGGTTGTGTATCTATATGTATAGAGGGATGTACGTACGTAAGCGTGGACGTACGTGGAGTAGAAGGGGTATCTAGATTGTTTAGAATATTCAAATGTTAAATTTTTTTCCATTCAATCCATTATGAGCCTTCGAAGGAACAGAAACCAAATAAGAACGTAAATAACAAAGCCCAAGTCAAACACTTCACCAGCAAAACCCGTGATCAGAAATTTACTTTTCCTAATCTAGAAGTTAACCTCCTCTTAATTATATATCCCGCAGACAAAGGTCGAGTTAAGAAATTAAAATCCACGACGTCTTCCATGTTAAATTAAAATATCTCCACTCAGCTTTATGACCGTGTTAAACACTTCTTGACGTCCAAATACTCCGTATGTCATTTCTAGAGAGAGAGAGAGAGAGAGAGAGAGAGACTTCTTGATTTCCAAATATGTCATTTTTAGAGAGAGAGAGGGGGGAGGGGGGTAGCTTCTTACCGACTAAAATCCACTCCGTTTCTCACCAACTCCCAGTCCTTACTTTTGATCCAAAAACTTATGCGCACAAATTCAGATAGATTTTCGATAGCTTAGTAAAAAATTTTAAAATTAATGAACGACTTAGATTATTTGTGCAAGATGCCGAAAGGGTCCCGAAAAGTGATCTATGCAACAATGAATGCTTGATCCAATTAATACTGAATGAAATTTAGAAATTATATCAAACACTTACACTTAATTTATTAAGTGTTTTTTTTTTTTTTTTGCTTTGTTTTGAAATGAAATGAACCCCATGCACATCTTCTGTTTGAACATCACCCCACAGGACCTTATTCTACATAACAAATTGAGCCATCAAGTTTGTATATATATAGGGTCACAATAGTTCTGCTTGTACGGTTCAACTTCGCAGAATAGTACAATATGATCATAGTAATCTAGAAAAACAAATACTACCTCCTTCCCAAAATAAATATCTGTTCTGCAAAATGAGAACTTAAAAATACTATATTTTCTACAAGAAAAAATTCAATCTTTTTTTATAAATTAAAAGAATTCACGGATACCTATTACCTAGTAAATTGTTGAAAAAAGTTTAAATTTTTCTTCAAAAATTCATATCATTTTTAAGTTCTCGTTTTGCGGACCAAATATTTATTTTGGGACGGAGAAAATACTAATTTATGTGGTAGAATTTGCATGAAAATTAGCTCAATATTGAGGTAAATTAGGGTGTTATTATTTCCCATCAAATGGCTCAGCGAGATTATTTTTTTTCCCTTAATTGCAACTTCAACATTTTACAATTTTAAAACCCCAAGGCCCAAGTCAAAACCCCTTTATTATAGTTGCTAAGCCACTAACCCTGTATACAATGATGACAAAACAATGAAGCCCAAGTGGTTTGTGTGGTGCTCATGAAACTTAGGAGGTTTTTTTTTTTTGGTAATGCAAGGAGTATCAAGTCAGTTTGTGAGCACCTTGGACTAAATCTTACTAAATCTTACAGTCCCTTCCATAACCGTTTCATTTTTGGTAATGCAAGGTATCTCGGGTCAGCTTGTGTGCATATCGAACTAATCCGTACAGCCCATCCTACAGCCGTTTCACATACTTATGTGTGAGGGTAGGTAAGATGGCCAGAAAAGTTGTTGGTATCCTGTTACTGTTCTGAATATCACGAGTTACTCCGTATAAAATAAAGTTAATTTGACACGGAGTATGTTATTAATTTTGGCAGCCATTTGAAACAAGTATGGGTTTCCGAGGAATGCATTTGCACCTAATCAGATATCTCTCTCTCCATCACGAAGTTCTTAAGTGCTGAACAGGTACCATGTGGATATATTTGTCGGCGATCTAGCCCTTTTAAACATGTTTTGAATGACCCATATTTGTTGACTCTCTCTCCACCACTTTCTCTCATTTTTTTTCTTTCTAAAATCCGAACCGCCCAAAACACGTTTGGATGGCCTGAATTGCCGACGGCACCCAAAAATTCTTCTCTCGAGAGAGAGATATGGAAGTCAAAAAACAACAAAACAGTAGTTTTAATTTTGGGGTCAAGTGACGGACTTTGTGGTCATGGCAGTGCAATATTGGTCATGCACCCGAACTTTTCCTTTCCTGTCAAATTGTGTAAAATACGTGTGAAAAGGACACCACAAAAGCCTTACAAAGTTTGAGAAATTGTTAAAATACTTCCAAATTGTGTAAAATACGTGTGAAAAGGACACCACAAAATTTGTGCAACCGAAAAATCAAATTTCACAGGCGGTTTCTCCTTTTTCGTGCGCTCTTAATTAATCCATTTGTCAAGTGGAAGAACAGTCAAAAAGATACAGCCAACTCGAATCACGACTACTATTTGCAGATTCTTCTTCTCTTGCTAAGAATTTGGTATTGGACTCTTCAAATTTTGTTCCATTGCTTATTATATTACAGAAGTTCTCTCCTGTTTTGGCATAATGGTACAAACGAAAAGGTGTACATTGCCGTGTGGGGCCCACTACGGATCCCACACGAATGATCCTGTCCGTTGATAAATTTTAAAATATTTTTTTCTAGTGGCCTCGCTAAAAATCAGCTCAATTGAAGATGTGTAAGTATTTGATCCAATCTTCTAACTTTTCATTCTGGAGTTAGACAATGAAAAGTTAGAAGATTGGATCAAGTGCTTACACATATTCAATTGAGCTAATTTTTTTGAAAGGGCACTAATAAAATATTTTCAAATTTATCAACGGAGCAGATTATTTATGTGGGATCCGTAGTGGGCCCCACACGGCGATGTACACTATTCATCTGTACTCTTAGCATATTGGCTTAATAATCAAGTGGGATTAATTTTATCTTTATTAATTCAACTTTCTTTCGCCTTTGTTAGTTTTGTGTCAATTTGTAGTGCATTAATGTTTCGTCTTGATAAGAGTAATATTCTTGACAAAGACAAATATAATCTGTAACAGAAAAATTGTTTGGATCGTTTGTATCTTTAATCAAATAATTTGGTTTGGTTAATAGTTTTATACTTTTAGATTCATCTTGCTGAGACAAACTAATAGTCACAAAAATTTAAGCAAAATTAGCAAATGCGAATAAAATAAAATAAAAAAATAATCTGACTTAATATTGAAGCCAAAGCAGGCTTTTACTTTAATTGTTAATTAGCAAAAGAAGATTGATTGCTTTAAAAATGTTTTTTCAAATCAAGTAATTGCTTTATGGTTAAAACCCCCTGGACATGCTGACAAGGACAACCATCTTTATCACCCCAGCGGCCCAAATTCTACAACCCATCAAAGATTCTCAGCCCACATTGATCTCATTCGTTCCTCTCAACATGGAGCCCAAACATCATTAGGCCCATAACCACGCTTTGGATAGTAATTTTTTTTTTGAAAGGCAATTTTCTTTTATTAATTATTGAAATTGTTATAAAGATTAAAAGGACAAGAATTATGACGTCAAATCTCTTGCCCACCCGAAATCCAAAACCTAGATTAGCAATAAACCATTGGACAAAGTCCTGTTACGCCATTGGGCCAAGCCCAGAAATCTAGGGGTCTAAAACCCAAATCTACAAGATACAACTCAAAAGACCGGCCGAGCCCAGCCCAAAAACAGGCCAAGCTCGTTTTACTAGTTAATTATTGGCCACATTAATCACTTGTTTTAATTGACAGCTGAAACAAAAGCATATTCTTTAGCAATGTTTTCCAAGGTAAATAACCTGAATTTATGCATGTTTGGGTCAGCAGTATTTAAGACTCAGAAGCATAGATACAGATCCACTGACACTGACAAGTATAATTGTACACGCACACATCATTCTATTTTAATAAATTAGGACATCGATA
Source organism: Rhododendron simsii (assembly GCA_014282245.1). NCBI lineage: Eukaryota > Viridiplantae > Streptophyta > Magnoliopsida > Ericales > Ericaceae > Rhododendron > Rhododendron simsii. Next base: position 3,036,887 of record CM024961.1, on the reverse strand, counting down.
AGCTCACATGTTGTACATAAAAGATCATACACAATACGTGCATATCCTTTGCAAATACATTCTCCCATGTTCTGAACATAAAAGATCATGCGCATCATTCAATAATGTTCACAAATTTAATCGATTTCAAGTGCTTGTTTGACTTCAAAATCACCAATTGGGGTTGCAATGATTGATAAATTACACTCTCCCATTGGTTGTTTTCTTTTTTTGTCAAAGCGGAAAATCTCCCATTGGTTGTTGATAACGTGGATAGTGGATTCTCCATCTAAGAATGGCGCTCCGGGTGAAAATAGTTTACGGCCGAAGAATGGCGCTCCAGGTGAAAATAGCTTACGGCCGGAAATTTTGACATGAAATCATGTGCCCCAATGACAGAAAGGATTTTTACTTTCAAAACATTTTACTTTCTATTGTCTATCCATTCAACGAAAAATGAGAAAAACATATATTTTACATCAAAATAAACGAAATCTTAGCCAAATCTATTAGATTAGACAAATTCCGTCAGTCCATGAAAAAAATGGCTGGTCATTGGTCACCGTACCCCACCAATGACGTTAACGCATTTTTAGTAAATTCCCAAATATAGGCTAAACTGTAGGGTTAAACCACTTGTACGAATAAGGTAAGTACTTTTGGTGTAGGGTATTTTTTTAGTTCTTTTTTTCTTTTTACGGGTAAGTAAAACCAATTTTAGTAAAACCCTAAATATAGAGATTTTAGTTTATTTTTAACGGCCCAACAAGATTCTAGTTGAACTAGTCATAAGTGCCCTTAACAATTGCATAATCCGGTCGAATTAATCGGATCCCAATCACTTTCCTTTATTTGGTTTTATATTTTCGAATGTCTGACTTGGTAAGAACAATGCTATCCCAAGTATATAGCATTCTGATTTATACCTTTTTTATCGATCTATTTACTCGTATCATCGAGAAAGAGTTGTGATTTTTGAAGATATCAGTACCCTGATCGCAAGTTCATTTGAATGCTTGTAAGTGATACCATCCTGTCAATCAAGGCCTTTCAAGAAATGCGGGGAAAAGGAATGCGCGATTGAACCCCTTCATTGGTTATCGTTGAAGCTGTGTTCTAAGAATGAGATCTAACTCATTTATTGGTTACGTTGAAGCTGTGTTCTTAGAACGAGATCTAACCCATTTATTGGTTATCATTGAAGCTGCGTTCTAAGTTTTTAGAACGCATTGAGCCAACAACGTGGAAGAGGCACTTTCTAAAGGTATGTTCCGATTTTCTGAATCTTTTGGGATTCCAAGCGATTCTATGTTACGGGACCTCAAACCTTTCTTTACTTGTGCACTCCAATCCAATCCTCAAATAACTTTTTCATACTCAAATTAATCTCACCAATGACAATGAGTTGTTATTCATTTCAATTTCGTAGTTACAAAAATGCTCTTTCTCCCTTAATATAGATAACATTTTTTGACTCATTAGTTGATGAAGTTCAAGCTCCTCAATGGTTTGGTTATAGGATCGATTTGAATATATAGGACCAATATGAAATCTCCGAACTATCCTCATGATTATCTTGGTTTTCTTTTCCCATAAAAATTTTAGAATTCTCATTCTTTGTTTTCAAAGTTTGGGAAACTCTACGATATGGCCAAATGATTTTTTTTGAAACGCAAAAAAGGATTCGTTAATCTTTGAAAAGAAAATTACAAAGATTAAAGGAAAGCACATGAGAACGATATCACAGCAAGGAGAAAGCATTCTAATTATGTTGGCACCCAAACTTTTGACAATCATATGCCTAATTATGGACCCGAAACAGTACAAGTTGACAAGGAGTCAACAAAAGCAAGACAACGTTTACAATGAAAGTGTTCTGGGAGCTGGCTAAGGCAGTTTTGGTTTTGAGTCATGGCTGGACATTGGTGTATCGTGTTCATGGTTTTCAATGAAAGTGTACATTTACCGAAAAAGACAACGTTTACAGACGGAATCTCAATCAAACAGAATCGCAACCGAACTACCTAAACTCAAATCCAGAGTAAGGCAAAACTGGTACTCCTTTTGATCCTTCAGAACCGAAGGCAGCATTAATAGAATTAGCAGAGCGAGGCGGCAACAGATTTCAGCAATTTCTTCCAATTACCTAGAAGATTCCAATCGAAATTCAGAGAAGACGAAGAAAAAGATGAATGTGGCAGCCGATGGCAAAATTGTTGATTGCAAAACCAAACTTGCAGCCAAATTTCCTCCCAATTCAGGTAGCAATGGAAGAACTTACACCTCTCAATTTTGTGAATTGTCTCTCCCATGAACCCTTGAGCCAATCACCAATCAGTTTGATGAATTATCACCCCCACGAACCCTTGAGCCAATCACCAATCTGATGAGAATCCAGTTGGTATTCATCATACCGATGAATACCAACCTGGATTCTCTCCAACACACCCAATTGAAGAACACGCCCTTTTATTGAACACACACCAATGCACACCTTTAGAGGACACACACCACACTCAATTCACAGTTTCACACACCCATAGGGGACACACTCATACATGCAGATGGAAATACACACACAGATACACACCCATTTGGGACACAATCGCATTTATATAGCTGAGAGGATGCTCCCCAATCTGAATATCAAAACATTCACAGAGCAGTCGTTGTTGCCCCATTTCATTTTCACCCACCATGCAATCCTGGATTTTATCGATTCTGTTAATTCCGCCCAATTGATTTCCTTTTGTTGAAAAAATGGATTCATTTCTCATCTTCCAAATGGACCACATGACTGCAAATGGAATGGTATCCCGGGTCAACTTTTTTCTATTTTTGAAGTTTTCACCGTTCCACCATTGCATATGAGATTGAACTGATGTGTTGTGCCAAAACATTGCACTGTATGAGGGGCTGTGTTGTGCCATATCATGTGAAATACCTTGCTTTCCATAGTAACAGAATTCTGAGGCCCCAGATTGACTGCAAGTTTATGCAAAAGATAAAATAGAGAAGATGTTTGATTTGCGGGCTTTCCATATAAGCATATCTTTCCCTCGAGCACTGATCCTTATACCATCCAGCATCTCGTACGTCGATTTGATTCATTTCTTTCACTTCCCAGGAGTGTAAATTTCTTCTGAATTGGAAATCCCATAAGTCCATTTCTTCTCTCCTTTGGAAGACAGCGGCCACAGATTTATCCTTGATAGAGATGATGCTAAATACTCTAGGGAATAAAGAGCAAAGAGGAGGGCCCTCTAGCCACTTATCTTTCCAGAAAAGAATATCAGAACTATTTCCTATCTTGATTCCAATATTTTCCGTAAACTTGGCGAATCCAATTGGATTTCGGGACTGAATTTGCATAATATCTTTCCAGATATTGGAAACTTCGCTGTTGATTTCCATGTCTGGCAGCCATGAGGTATGGTAGATGGGAAGACTATTGATGACAGATTTGAGAAGTTAGTCTACCCCAAAATGAAACTACCCTTCTCTTCCAAGATGACAATCGTTGGATACAAAATGTTTTGGAGGACAAGAGGGTAATTTCACATACCAACTCATCTACGCATTGGGTATTGTGTGTGTTTAAAGGGCCATTATATCTTTTCTTAGTCAACAATTACCTAGGTGAGTTGGTATGTAGAATTACCCTCTTGTCCTCCTCCAAAGCAACCAAGTCTCGCCCACGTACCCGTCGTGGTTTGGTGCTTGACCTCTGGCCCCCTTGGGCCCTCTGTCATGGTGCCACTGTTTAGTGGCGAGGCTCTTGGGTCTGCGTCAGCTGGGCTGGCTTCCACATTGGGAGTTTGAGTATTGCGCGGGTGTTTAAAGAGTCCATTATGTTTCTCCCTAGTTGGATACAAAATGTTGTGTGTTTGATTTTGCCTCCAATTTAGAAGTAAGATTCACGAAGGACTGTAGACGTTGGTGTTTAATTATAAGTCTTAGGGTTTAAAGGGAAAAATGTACACGCACTTAGAGTAATTTGTGACGTGGAACAAGTTCTAGGGTTTATATGTGTAATCGTTGCAAGATGTTTATTTGTTTGTACCCTAAATAAAGGCGGCTGATTTTGTCACTCTATTTTTGTTAACACCACTCTCCAGCAAGTGTATTTTTGTACTAAAAATACACTTGCAGGGAAGTGACATTAACAAAAAAGAAAATGACAAAATCATTTTCCTAAATAAAATGTGCCCATCAAACATCAGGGTCTAACCCCTTCGGGTTTCACTAGTATAGTACATGTTACATGTTTTTGGTAGCAATACAATGAGAAAAGTAAAACGTAAAATTGGACTTTGTCTTAGACTTTGTTTTTTTGTTAGAATAATTGAAGCCTTGATTCAACCATCTTATGGTCTTTAAATGAAAGTTATTGAAATGGTTTTTATGATCTAAACTGTTTATATCTATTGTTGCTAATTTTCATTGTTTCAGTGAAAATTCAAGTTATTCAATTACTGATAAGTACCTAATCGACTACCTTTAGTGTAAAATTATTATTATTTTTTAAGAAACCGGGCGTTGCATGTGCCACCTTCACCCCCAAATACCTCCGCCCCTGAAGCCCATGTCTTTAGACAAATATTTTAAGTGTAATGCATCTGTGATTTGAATGGTGTGTGTGTGTGATTATTAGATTAATTTGGAGGGGAAGAGAACCATGCAGAAAAAACATGAAACAAAGACCGAGGACCTAGGAAAAGAGATAAGCATGTTAATTTCACATAAACATGTCTAGTCAAATGTAGGGAAAAAAAAAGTATCTTCTCATGATTCTCACACTTGAGTTAATCATTTTTCTACTAGAATGGTTACTATTCCGTTTGGTGTTTTTAGTATTTGGACCTTTTTTCCGAGGACTTTTGTTTCTCTTCTGACTAGGTGAGAAGATGAGGCTCAACACAGACGTGTTGTCCAAATTGAGGGTGAGGAAAGCCAAGGGTGGCGACGAGCCCTTCGCTAAAAGGATCAAGCCGAGGCTGACTCGAAAATCTAAAGAGTCTGATCCTTTAACCTTCGTGGACTCTGGCATAGTTTGCACCCGTAGTACTCCTAGCGCAGAGCAAAAGTCCGCAGACAAGGTTGAGGCCTCACCCAATAACCAGGGTAATGATGTTGAGATACTGGAGTCCGAGGCAAGGATAGACACAAAGAAAAAGAGCGTTGAGGACCCTTCTATTCTGAGGGACCCTCACGACGCTCTGAACAAGTTGACCGATTTTCCATTTGTTGCTGACATGAAGCTTGTTGACAAGATGAGTAACAAGGAGTTATCTGAGAAGAACTTGGTTGCTACAAGTCAGGTAAAGCTTCATTAGCCTTTTCCCTATATAAATCTTTGTTTGTTTGAGCCTTTACCCTTGGACCTTAGGTGATGACAAGGTATTTGTGCATTGCAGGCTGCAGTGTATGCTTACGCGGTTTCAACCCGGCTCCTTAGAAACCTCAACTATTCTCGGGGATTGGAAGACATGTACAAGAAAGCCACAGCTGAACGGGAGGATATGGTGTTGATGCTAGATCGAGCCCAGACTAAGATTAGGATGTACGAGGAGCAGCTTGTCAACAAGGTGAGTCTGCTCAAGACATGTGTAGAGCAATCTGTGGCAAGGGACAAAGAAATCCGCGAGCTCAAGCAAGAGATTGTCCGGATGAGAGAATCAGTTACTGAGGAGAAGGACATGGCCGTGGCGGCTTACAAAGAGTCACAAAGCTTTGTTGACTCGATGACTGTCTACTTCTTCGAAGGTTTTGAAGCTTTCAGGCGACGAGCCACTTCTGAGTACCCTGGTAAGGACTTCAAGAAATTCGAGGCTGATGACTACCTAGCTTCGCTTATTTCTGAGGGGCAGGCCACGGAGGAGGAACTTTTTAATGAAACCAACACCAACAGTACTGGTAACCTGCCAGCTACTGATGAAGACGATAAGAAGACGGAAGAAGGCAAGGCTGAGTAGGACGTTTACGATGAAGAACAAACTCTATTTTCATATCCAAATCGGCCATTTCGTTTGAATTTCTCAGGCAATTAGATTTTTCATAACTAATTATTTTTGGAGATTGATTAACTAGCATAAAATTACTTTTGTGAGAGGTCCTAGGAGAGTTTACCTGAACCCATCATTAAGTAATTGGGTACTCATGTTCAAAAAAAAAAAAAAACTTTTCTTAGGAACCAAGTGTTCTGATTTCATCTCGATTCCTTAAGATCTGGAGATAGTCGGGATTGCAGACTACACCCTACGAAGCACAATGAAATCCCAGTTTCTGCTGGTGGAGCTTTCGGATCAGCGAAATGGCTGTAATTGGTGAAATTATGCAGAAGTGTTCAATCTACTCCTAGAGGGGCCGGGGTGAATAGGAGTTTTGATAAAAATTACCAATTTAGAGAAAGATTTACAGATAAAAAATTATGTAACTGAATGAGTTGATTATCTCGATTAATTCAAACAAAAACTCAAGTAGTGCAGTAGAACAAAATGGAGACAAGAGACACGTGATTTACATGGAAAAACTTATGGTCCTAAGTAACCCTAAGCCAAAACCACGGCCTAACACTACTGCTTTATTCCATTAATCAAAAAGAAGTACAGATTGCGAAATAATCAAAAACCTTACCCAAGCCTTTACCTATTCTCGCCAATCTCCGATGCTCTCAGAGCTTCTTCAAGATCCAATAGATGCACCACGAACTTCATGTCCGATCTTCGGATTCAACCGGCTCCGAATCAATCTCCAAAAGATTCGGCCACATCATCAAACAACACCAAGAAATCACAAGATGAAATGATGTACGATGTGTAACGTGATCTCGACAAACTCCAAAACCATTCAAAGAAAAACAAGATATGCAAGTACGTAACAAAAATAAGGGTTGCTGTGAAAAGAAATAAACACTTCTCGGCCGAAAGGGAACACGGGCTACCAAACTTTTAATCTCCGAAAGTGATCTCCCTAATCGCCACTCGGATCGGATGATCAGAACTAGAACAAGAATTCAACTGCGCTTCAAACACATTGTAGGAGGCCAAAATATAAAACTATGTAATTGTGTGAAAACCATATATGTGGGTTGGGTTGACGCTCACCAAGTACATTAAAAGCAGATGCAAGGAGGGTTGAAGACGGCAGCTATTAAGTTGACCAGCCTCACCGCCATCCCCTCCAAGCAACCCAATGAGAGAGCAGATACACCAACAGAAGGCGGCAAAAGCTCCACGTAGGGAACATTCATCTCTAAAACAGGAGATGAACAAAAAACAACAAAACGAAAAAACATGAAAATAAACCTCCGGTCGACGTCAATGTCGCTGGAAGCGTTGGCACGAGTCCAATAACTTATTCGCTGGAGGGGAGGCCAAGCCACCCTAGCCTATTGACTTTAACGAATTGCAAGATATAGGTGCACCCAACAAGGAACTTAATGCAAGGTCTCATGACCAATTTGATTCTATTATTACTTCAGCTATAGATATTGAATGTCCCACGACTCCCACTATGAGATAGATAGTAGCCATATATGGAGCAAAAGCCAAATTGGCGCAGAGATCCGACAAAATTAAATAGGGTAGGTTTGCCACCAAAAATTAGTTGCGTAAAGAGAAACAATTTGAGATCTATCTCCGTTCTTGGGAAATATCCAAAAATATCATGGTTGAGTTGAAATTTTTTTTCTAAGGATAACTGTGGCGACGGAATTTCAAGAAGGAAGCTTGAAAATTACTTTTCAAGTTCTTATGATAGAAAATTCGGGTTCTCACATTTTTGCTATGTTTTTCAATTTGATATGCCAGTAGTAGTCTTTCTTTTCTTTTGTTTTTCTGAATATAAGTACTAGTTTTTCAAGATATTGAAAACACAATATTGGAGCTAAATTGTTATTGTAAGCTAATGACTTATTTTTGTTGTTAGTGACCTATTTTAGTTTTTGATGAAAATGTTGAATGTTTCGGTTCATCTCCACCAGCAGAATAAAAATTAAAAAATAAATACAAATTGTATTTAACAAAATAAAAAAAGACCAATAGATCAGAAAATCTATCTTTTTTGTACTATTTTCATCTTTAGTACTAGTTTTTTATCATAGTTTTTTCTTTTTAAATTTCTTTCGCCAAGACGTATAATGAAAAAATATTAGCACAAAACATGGGCGCCTTCCATAACCACGATTTACCCTTCTTACTACGAATTGGGCCGACCCTACTTCAATTGCCAGCTCCATTGTGAGCAAATCTCCGGAATGTTACTTGGTTCAGCAACATCCTTTGGGGAAAAAAAAAAAAAAAAAACTGTTTCGGTTGGCTCGGTTCCTCCAAGGGAAAACTTTAATTTGTGAAACTTAACATAGATCGATGGAGCTTTCAATCCATCTTTGGGTACAGCATGTGCAAGGGGTATTCTACGCGATCACCATAGCAGATGGCTAGGAGGGCTTTCACAGCACCATTGTAGCGAGCTCAAGCTTGATGGCAGAAGTTCTAGCCTTGCGTGATGGACTTCTGTTGGCAAAAGCAGAGGTTGTGCGGAATTTGGAAATAGAAACTGATGCTCTAGGAGTTTTCCAGCTCTTGCAGGATAATCAAATAACAAATCATCCACTTGGTACCTAATATTTTACTAGATTGCAGGTCTCAAATGGAGGAGCTTGAAGCGGTGTCGATCAAACACATCTATCAGGAAGCAAACCATTGTGCGAATGCGTTGACAAGTGACGCTATTTCAGTGGAAGATTTTTATATCTACCATTGTATTCATAATTGTATTGTTAATCTACTTTATGCGGATTTGATAGGAGTCGTATACCCCCGGATTGTAAACGCTATTTTAATGCAACTTTCAGTTACCCAAAAAAAAAAAGGAGGGGGGGGGGGGGCGTTTCTGGTCCTTGTCATGTAGGTTGATAGGACTTAAGCAGTCAAAGGATAAGGAGCAACTGCATCATTTTGGCTCCCTATGAGTCATATGGAATCATGGATGCCATGAAAGGGAACCAAGCCTTTATTACTACACCAGAAAGGCATTTCAAGAGTAATGCAATTCACTAGTGGTGGACACAGTAGTCCAGCTTCCTAAGCTTTTATTTAAGTAAGTACCTCACTCTCTCAATTGTCACTCACTCACTCTCTCTATCTCTCTCATGGAGCAAAACTCACAACCTAAGTGGGAATCCAAGGTTTCTACAACTCTAACACATGCTAGTGCAGACCAAATATGGCCTCTTTTCAAGGACTTCTTCAACCTACACAAATGGTTCCCAGCCCTACCCACTAGTTATGGGATCCACGGTACCAACGGAGAGGTGGGTTGCATCCGGTACTGCTCTGGCTTTAAACTCCGATCCGAGGACAGTGTCGACTCCGTCAGCTGGGCCACGGAGAGGTTGATAGCCTCTGACCCTATTGATCGGACCATCGTCTACGAGATCGTTGACTCCAACGCCGGGTTGAAGTCGTACGTTTCGAAGGTCAAGATTGTTTCCGGAGGAGACGACGATGGTCAAGGTCGGGGGTGCCAAATCGAGTGGTCGTTTTCTGTCGAGCCGGTGGAAGGATGGGTGTTGGAAGATATGGTGAAGATATATGAAAATGGGCTGCAGGGGATAGCTAAGAAAATGGAGGATGCAATAAGGAGCACAGAACAAGCTGGTCAAGGAGAGTAGTAGTTGTTTTTGAGTACTAGTGTTTGTATGTGAGGGATTATGGATGGTGTTGTGGTTGGATTGTTATGTGTGTATGTACGTAGTTAGATTGTTGTTGCTCAAAAAGTCTAAGTAGGGCTTGTTAAGTGGTGTTGGCCTAGGACTTAGGTATTTGCTCCATCTTAAGACCTTAGGTTCGATTCTCGATCTTTGTCAACAACTCTTGGACTCACATCACCTCAATGTGTAAGCATGTATAACGGTGGTGGAAGAGGCTGTAGGAATTAATCTGAGGTGCGTGCAAGCTGACTTGAGACACTCTGAATTACAAAAAAAAAAAAAACTAGTTCTTGTGGGCCTCACATGTATGTAAGGAATTGTGGATAGTGTTGTGGTTGAATTGTTGTATATGTAGTCGAATTATTGTCGTTCAACAAGTCTAGATACACAATACTAATGCGTGTGGGTCCCATCTGTATGTGAGTGTGAGGGGGTTGGCGATGGTGATGTTAGTCGGATTATTTGTTGTTTATCTGTTTCTTCTGTAATCTATGTTTCCTTGTATTGTGATTGTACGAACACATATGCAACTTTGCTTAAAAGTAGGAACAGTAACTTTATTTTTGGTCTTTATTTAATTTTTATTTTTGCATTTGTTAGTTTTGCGTCAAACTTTTGCAACTTATTAATTCGTTTCGGTTAGAGGAATTGAAAAAGTAAAAAATTTTTAATCGAAACTCATAATTTTTTTCAAAAAGACAAGAATAAGCAAAAAAAAAAAGTTGACATATTAACTTATTTTTGTCTTTATTTAAAAAATTACGAGTTCCGATCAAAATTTTATACTCTTCAAATTTCTCTCGTAAAGACGAATTAATAAGTCACAAAAGTTTTGACGCAAAACAAACAAATACAAAAAAATATTAAGTAAAGACGAAAAAATAAGTTACTAATCTAGAGAAGCGACTAGGAATATTGTCTAACCTGATGAAATAAGAGTTTGAGGTTCAGATAAAGAAGAACACAAATATATATAGCACATACATGGGACACGAGGATTATCAGAACACATGAATACGGACACGGTAAGAAACACGTCAAATATTATTTTATTACTTCCTTGGTTCTCCATACTTCCATTATAACCACCAAACATTTAGGTTAAGGCTCTTATCGATTAATTTTTTATTATTTTTTGATTCGTGTTCTTATCAAATTTGCCCTTTGGTATGCCTATATGGCTAAGGCCCCGTTCCGGTTTTTAAAAACAAGGAACCTTTAGAAAAGGAAAATAATTTCAAGATCAAAAATCATGTGTTTACGCAAATAATTTTCCTACCAATATGGATCTTATTCGATAGATCTCATTAAGATATTTTAAATGGTGCAAAAGAATTTTAAAAAGAATTATTTAATTTTATTATATTTGAGCTTGAAATTATATTTTTTTTAAAAAGAAAGGTTTTAAAAGAAAGCAGAACGGCACCTAAATCCCCTGATCAGATCAATCCCCGTCATACTATATCTGTTGATTGAATATCATCCTCACCAAAGGCTATTAACATTTTCAAGATTACCTACACTCAGTCTAACTCCGCCTGTGTCACGCTTTGAGTTTTATCTTTTATACAATCGGTCCCAAACCCGAATAAAGAAGGAAAATTGTGCGTTAAGTAGCTGACAGTCAGTATAGAAAAAACAAGATGACTTTGCTCAAGACGTGTGGAGCAAGCTGTGGTGAGGGACAAAGAAATCTCTGAGCAGGTTTTCGAAAACGCCAACAGTATTTTGAGAGAATCGTGCGAGCTAGCCATTAGCCGTGTAGCAGTTTTGAGGGAAATGTAGGTTTTTGCCGGGTAGCGGTTGGTGTGGGACTTGTGGGAGGGATTTTACATTTTGCCCCTGACAGTTAATTAATTTCCTTATAAAAACAGTAGTGATTAAAAAGTAGTTTTGCTTTGGGCAATTTTGGAAATCACTTTTTATGACGAAGCTTAAAAAATCAGAGACACCAAACTGGTACTTTTCCTTTATATATTGATGATAAACACATAATATTGTACTATTGTTGTGCTTAATCCTTCACGTTTATCCTATTATTTTATGTTCTATCAATGTTTTTAGATAATATTGTGCACAAAGTATGTTTTTTGATTTCAGGTAATGTAGATTAAAGTGTGCCCTGTTGACACCCAATTTGGCTTTGACCAAATTAACGCGAACATGCAAAAAAGAAGGAAATGAAGCCAATGCCGTCATCTCAAAGCCTTATAGGAATTTTGACTGTGCTTGGGCTCTAATCGGACACCGTTTCGAAAATCAATCGAGAGCATTGCAGATCAAAACTATCCACCTTTCCGGACCAGTGGAGCGTCAGCAGGGAATTGGGGCACCTTATTATATATTTCCTCTGTCCGGATTTAATAGTTATTTTTTTAGAGTTCGTGTCATTTTTCATTAATTATATCTTTCAATTTATAATATTTTACATGATTTTGAAAACATTGAATTATAGAACTAATCGAGATCTATGAAATAAGAACCATATTCGATGTGAAATTCATTACGGATTTAAAGATATAACCCATTTTCTAGTCGATTAGAATAAAACTAGAAACAATTAAATCCGGACAGAAGAAGTAGAAGGATATAATAATATAATATAATATATTATATATGTATATTAGGTGGATAGTTGTCGGCAATGAACTGACGTTCTTTGTTTTCTTTGTTTTTTCTTTTTTCTCCTTTTTGCTTATAAAAGGGGAAGTGGGGGTAGTCGGACCGGAAGGAAAAAACAACTCTCTCTTTCGGATTCTCTCTCTTTCTCCATTTTCTCAGCCCTACGCTTGTGGCAACCCATTAATTTTGAGACTAAAAATCCGGCTGAATCATATATATTAGAGTAGATGTTCAAGATGCTTATAAAAAAATCCAGAAATTCCACATATTAAAAGAAAGACATTCAAAGATAATCCGAATCCATATTTCAATTTGTAAAATTTTACCTAAATACTTGAAAGATTGGAAGAAACCATAAAAAGTCATTAGCCTTTGCTTGGATCGAGCACAGCTCCTGTGAAAATAACCAACTTTGATCTGTCTTCCATAATTATGAACATGAAAGGATGATCAGCAACAAAACTTGTTCGTTCTGGTAGGGACATGGAACATCCCTCTGTGCCAAACATTGTAACTGCTGCAGCCACTGTGCCTTCCTCGTCTACCTCAATAAAAGCCTTTTGAATCATGTTTGATTGAAAAAAGGGGAGACCCTTGGGAATTTCAACCATCTCGGCAAAGTCTTCAGGATTTTCCATGACAGGGAATGACATCCCCATCTCCTTCATGGTCAATGAAACATCCAAATTATAAGAAAATTTAAATCTTGGGACCCAAAATTCATCAAGCACTCTTTCGCTAAGACAAGAGTACTCATGCGAATACCCAGAATCGGAAATGAGCTTGTCTATAAGATTTTGCAATCCATCTCGCTCGTTTGGGAGGAAGAAGTACATGGAGAATCGCTTGCTCTTGCTTTGGTATGGGATGTGGAGGACTTTGAAACCATCAAAAGATCTACAGCGACGATACCTCTTACGGCTCGTCATGTAAGGAACAGAAACAGTGTCTCCATTGAGAAGATAGAAAGGTCTATTTTCAGTAAGGTTAGCATCAAATTTAAGATCGTGTTCCCACTTTCCTTTGAAGTATAGGCCATTTGTGAGGATGATCGCCGTCTCTTGAGATAGGGAGCCCCCTTGGAGGAAGTTTTTTATAAGCCCTCTTGATGCAGCTTCAGCCCATGAATTTATTTCATCTACCACTTCATTACCCTATATGGAAACAAAAAAGTCATGGACATTATTTGAGGTAACTTAATGAGAAACCAATAATAAATGCAATAACAATAATCAACAACGGTACAGATATGAACAATGTATATGTTCAATTACACTAGTTTGATTTGTAGGTACCAAAATGTGATGGGAAGGAGAGAAATTCGGTTTTACCCTAAAACACAAATTAATCTTTGTTTCAGTTTTTCGGAAAAAATTAAAAGCACATACATTACAATCATCTCTCATGCACACTGTCAGTCTCACTCACACTCATTTCGGATTTTTTCTTGGATATTTCTAAAAAAATTTATGTAAAAGTCATAATTGTTTTTTTTTTTTTCGATTCCTTTCGTTGAGACGAACTAATATTGCATAAAAATTTGGTGTAAAACAAACAAACGCGAACAAAATTTGAATAAGAACAACCAAAATATTGCATTCCACAACTTTTTGGTTAGTGAAAACACCCGTAACTTAGACAATACTTGAATCTCTCATAACCATTCATCCAAACCTAAATTTGGAACTCTAGCTAACTTGACCCTGTCACTCACTCTCTCCACTCTCATTTTGAATCTCAACAAAATCCCACACTAAAATCAAGGTTATCAACAACAAAATCATATGATATATTGTATACGTCCTCCATCCCAAATTGTTGGTCCTGTTTCACCTTTTATGTCACTCAAGCAATTAATTGTCTATATCACAATCTATAATGTTTTCTTTGATTTCAAAAACTTTGTTTAGTAAAATTAATTGAGATCTTTGAAACAAGATCCGTATTTGATAAAAAAAATTATAAATTAAAAGATCAATTTTTTGCGGTCCCAAATAGTAAACAAGAGCAGCAATTTGGAATGGAGGGAGTAGCAGGTATCGATATTGTGTTCATTATGTCAGATACATAAATATATTTTTTTCCTTTTTGTAATGTAGGGTATTTCGGGCCAACTTGCATGTACCTCAAACTAATCTCTACAGTCTCTCCCATATTCTCACAGCCGTTTCAAATGCTTACGCGTAGGAGTGAGGTGGCCCCAAAAGTTATTGGAAAAGAGAATCGAACATAAAATTTAAGGATGGACCAAACATCTAAATCCTAGGCCAAGACATGTTGGCCAACCTATGGTTGTTCATCAAAAGCTCGTATGTACCTCCTATGGTTGTTCATCTCTATCAATCCATCTATACCCCTCAAAATAGAAATAAAAAAAAGAAAAGAAAAGAAAAGACCCAGAATCAACCTCAGCAACTTGACCGGCCCGAAAGTTTCTATCTTTGCTGAGAAAAAAAAAAGTTCTATTCAGTCATAATGGCACAATTCTGTAGAAACTTTCAATTTTGTTGCATTTTCCTATTAGGGAAAATAATTTTAGCACTCCATTTTTTTATAATGGCACTTTAAAATTTGTCTTTTAATATAAAAATTATACGAGTACATAGCAATACATATTAAAAGACAAGTTTCGGAATATCATTATAAAAAATTGGAGTACCAAAATTATTTTCCTATTACGAACTCTAAAACCCCTTGAAATTTAAAGAAGGCTCGAAGTAGTTGTGCCCATTTAGATTCACTTTGGTTTGGTTTCTTAAATTCTTTTCAAAGCAATCCAACGTTTTAGACAGATTTCCAGACTTACTGGAAGTGAAAAAAAATCTTTTGGTAACCAAGGCAACAAGAAGAGAAGAAAGCAGCATCAACCTACAACCAAAAAAGGACCTATCAAAGTAAGAACCCTTATCTGGCCGAGCCTCCCCAATTCGTAAGGCAGTATTGGGGGGGAGGGTTAAAGCGCTTGGTTGAGATGGAAGAAGAGGAAATCGCCGATAGTACTCTTGATTGTCTAAGTCGGCCAATTGTGGTGTTTGGTTGAGGAGCAAAATGGGAGATGGAGAGTTAAGAGAGAGGGCCAGCGGAGTTGGATTCATTCGGTGAGTTCAATTGGGTTGTCTGGAATTGAAGATGAGAGTTGCAAAGTAGTTTGAGACTTTTTTCTGTGACGGAGAAACAGTCGTACAGCTTAGCCACTAAATAGACTCGACTGCGCAATCATAACCAATAGTTTATCTAAGAAAATTAAAACTATTGATGATATTTACGATTGATTTACTGAAAGAACATACAAGAGGCAGAAAATCACCCTGGTCACGAAATCAACCATCTTGGCCTCACAACCGTAGACACCCTCAAGCACATCCTCTTTATAAGAAGGCTTTAGAGTAAAACGTTGGTCGAACCAAGGTCCGTTGACCAAACACAAAACTGGCTCATCGTCGCCATTAGTGAGGCATTGATCACCCGTTGCAACCGCCATCATCTCCAAAGATTCCGATTTGATTTCATCGATGTTTTTGGAACCGAGCAAGCCTAGCATCTTCTCTAAAGTACGACCTCTTGATCCAGCAGCCACCATGTTAAGAACAACATCGATCGACAACAGCGACAACACAGATGTTGCTAGAGAAGTTCTTGCAACCATGGCCGTGGGAGGTGAGTTGGGAATTTCTTTTCACCCTAATGATGATTTGATCCTTCGCAAAATGATCGAGAGTGAGTCTCAGGAAGTCTCTCATTTTCATGAGAGATCAACTGGAGGATAGATCTCTGTCCCCTAGTTTGTGGAGTTTGCTGTTTTGGGTTTATGTTTTATGCAGATTTTATCTTGGAATATTAGAGGTTTGGGGAGTTCGGTTAAGAAAAGATTTTTGTCTAAGCTGATAAAAAAGAGGAAGCCTGACTTAGTGTTGATCCAGGAAACAAAGTTGGAATCGATAGATGTTATTTCGGTCCAAAGAATATGGGGTAGTGGTGATTTTGATTTTGTATGCTCTAGTGCCGTTGGGGCTTCAGGGGGATTATTGGCGATTTGGAAAAAAATGTTTTTCAAACCTGATAACATTATTTGTCACAGATCTTTTATTTTACTGCAAGGGGTGATTTATGATGAGTTTCCGTGTTCTGTGGTGAATATTTATGCTCCAAATGATGTGGTAAATAGGAGAGAAGTATGGGAGGAATTGAGAGCTCTAAAAGCAGTTTCTAATGTTCCGTGGTGTATTGGGGGAGATTTTAACGAGATTAAAGCGATCAATGAAAGGGTAGGCTGCCAGAGAATGGAGAGGGGAATGAAGGATTTTTTAGATTTCAGCAATAATATGGAACTTATCGATCTTCTGATGATGGGTAGGAGGTTTACGTGGACTAACTACCAAGACCATGTGGTCCATAGTAGATTGGACAGATTTTTGGTAGCTCAACAGTGGCTTGAAAAATTCAAGGTGGTTCAATGGGGGTTACATCGGCCGATTTCCGATCATTGTCCAATTGTGCTCACGGATGATGAACAGGATTGGGGTCCGAGACCGTTTAGGTTCATGGATATTTGGCTATCAAATCCGAGGTGTATGGCAATTGCAAAGGAGACGTGGCAGAACACTGTGGTGATTGGATGGGTTGGCTTCCAATTCTAGCAAAAATTGAGGGCCATTAAAGATAAGTTAAAGGTGTGGAACAAAGAGGAGTTTGGGGATATAAACTCAACCTTGTTAGTGACAGAAGCTGATCTTCATCAATTCGATCTGTTAGCGGAGGAGAGACAACTCAGTATAGAGGAAAAAGCATCGAGATGTAAAGCTAAAACAGAGTTTTGGCGACTATCTCACTTAACGGAATCCCAATGGCGACAAAAATCTAGGCTTAATTGGATGAAATTGGGGGACAAAAACACAAGATTTTTTCAAGCTATAGCCAATAACAGGTTTCAGCGGAATTTGGTGGGTTCAATCAAGGCAAATGGGAGAGTGTTAGAAGATCCGAAGGATATTAAAGAAGCAGCAGTTGTACACTTCAGCAACAATTTCAAAGAGGACAGAGCAGATAGGCCAGTTCTAGGGGGAGTATTTCCTCGAAGGCTACCACCTGAAATTTCTGTCTAGATTGGTATAGTCTTCGAAGAGGGGGAGGTCCTAGCTGCTCAAAAGGAGTGTAGTAGTCTCAAGGCTCCGGGCCCGGATGGTTTTAATTTCTCCTTTGTGAAACATGGGTGGGGATTTATGAAGGGCTTGATTATGCAATTCTTTTCTGAGTTCCACTCCAATGGCAAACTCACGAAAGGTATTAATTCGACTTTTGTTGCTTTAATTCCTAAGGTGGATTGTCCTGTGACGTTTAAGGAATTTAGGCCCATTAGCATGGTGGGGTGGGTGTATAAGGTTCTTTCCAAAGTGCTATCCAACAGAATTAAGGTTTATTTGCCATCAATTATTGGAGAATCTCAGGCTGCATTTATAGGGGGAAAACAAATTTTGGATGGAGTTCTTATAGCAAACGAGGTTATTCATAGCTGGAAAAATAGCTCTCATGGGGGCTTACTTCTTAAAATTGACTTTGAAAGGGCTTACGATTGTGTCAATTGGGGATTTTTGCTAGATCTTCTTGCAAAAATGGGATTTGGAGAGAAATGGTGTGGTTGGATAAAGGAGTGTGTTTCATCGGTGTCAATGTCAGTGTTGATTAATGGTTCAGCCTCAAAGGAATTCAAAACTCAAAAAGGCATCCGACAAGGCGATCCATTATCCCCATTTCTATTTAATGTTGTGGTTGAAGGACTTAACATTTTATTAGAAAGAGCTCATGATCGGAATATCATCAAAGGAGTAAGAATAAGGGTAAATGGGGTTGTGGTGTCCCACCTTCAGTTTGCGGATGATACACTTCTTTTTTGTAACAATGACATGGAGGAGTTGATTAGTTTCAAAAGAATCCTTAGATGCTTTCAGCTCATGTCAGGGCTGAAGATCAATTTTTCCAAAAGTTCCATCTGTGGGGTTAAAGTACCTAAACAGGATGTAGAGTCATTGGTGCAAGCTATGGGGTGTAAAGTGGAACAGCTGCCTATTAAGTATTTGGGCTTGCCTTTGGGTGCTAACCCCAATAGGGTTAAAACTTGGGATCCCGTAATGGAGAAGATGGAAAGGAGATTAAGTGTGTGGCGTGGAAGATACAACTCCTCTGGAGGTAAACTTACTCTCATCAACTCTTCTCTTGCCAACCAACCGATTTATTTTATGCATGTCTATCTTCAAAATGCCTTCGACTGTAGCAAAAGTGTTAGAGAAAATCCAACGGAAATTTTTCTGGGGGGACACAATCGATAAGAAAAAAATCCACTTAGTCAAATGGGAGGTGATCTGTAGAAAAAAGGAGTACAGAGGGTTAGGTGTAAAGAATTTGATGATCCAAAACCTGGCTCTCTTGGCAAAGTGGTGGTGGCGATTTCATAAGGACGGTGACTCTCTGTGGGTGCGAGTCGTTCGGGGAAAATATAATTTGGAGCAAGACTGCTGGTTTCCTCGTATGCTAGCCTCTGGAAGGGCTACAAAAATCTGGAAGGACATCTGTGCACTTGGGGATGTATCTTCTTGCATTGGTAATATCATACAAGAGGGTTTTCGATTACAGATCCACTCAGGCATGGAGATCTCGTTTTGGAATCATGTTTGGCTAGGGGATACAACCCTTAGAGAGGAGTACCCTCGCTTATATTTAATTTCAACTCAAAAAGAAGCAGTGGTCAATGCGTTGAAAGGTGAGGCTGATGAGGAAAGATGGAAGCTGATGTTTAGTAGAAACTTGCGTGACTGGGAAAAGTTGCAAGTGGAGGAATTAAAAGAGAGGTTGCACTTCGTAACTTTGGATTCGGCCATGCGAGATTCTGTTAGCTGGAAATGGTCTTCGGACATGTAAAATCCTGACTTTTAAAATATTAGTCACGTGGTCCGAATAGAAATTCAACACTTTAATTTAACTTTGATAGACTGTGCAAAGTGAATTGTGGTCCGAATAAATGTGAGAATCCCGATATAATTTTGTAAATACTATGGGACAATTGAGTCCCATGTGATACACAGTATGAGTTATGCGATGTTGGAATCTTTCCTTTAAAATCGGACACCGCCACGTTGATCCTCGTATTTTTATTAGTCTATGTTGAATTTTGGAGATTTTTCGGAGACTGAAATCCGAACGCGTTTGGTCAGGATTCGCGTTAATGAAACGCGAAATATGCTGAGTCATGAGGATTACGGCAGGTGTCCTCTTGCATGTTTACTTCCACGTTCCGCCGAAGTATATATATACATATATTGGGTAAATATTAAATTAAGGAACAAAATAAAAACCCAGAGTGAGACTACTGCCTATTCTGATTACCGAGATCGACTCACCGCTTTCGATTCCGTTTGTTTTCCGAAGGGTTTCAACAGCTCCTATTGGTAATCTTTCTCACCTATTACCCTATTTTATAGTTAGTAGGAAGAGAAATGTGTGCTGTTATAATAGAGGAAGTAGATTTGGAGCCAAATTTCTTAAAACTCACACACGCTTGATGCACATATCGCTGGGAAACGGCAACCATGGCTGCCGGCCATCTCGACACTACCTTGGCCATTTCCTTACACCTTGATCTTCACCATACAACTCTCTCTCCTTGCACTCGCCATACCTGAACCTTTCTGTAATTGTAATTTTCATACAGGCGAAACCCCTTCCGGCAAAGAGCTCGGTTTCGGACTCGCCGCCGTAATTTGGTGTACGAGCACAAGCAAACATAAAAATAGGATCTTAGAAGCCTAATCGGAAATTTCCGATTGTTGTTGACTGACTTAGGTTAATTACATACTATTACTTCCATATTAGAACTATTAAAACAGCCCGTGTGCCTATTCAATGGCCTGATTTGGAGATTAGTTTACCTCTAAGTTCAACGGTATCAGGTGGTAATTTGTGGTACATATTGTATAGGTACCAGTGCCCTCGGCTAGTTTGGCGCCACGTCAATTTAGACGCATCCTTTTCGGTGAGTTGCGCATACCTTAGTTACATGTATTTTCTAAATTTTTGGAATGAAATGCCATTGCTTGATTTTACTGAAAAATATGGAATTTGAGCATCTTACTTGGTTGAATTGATGATGATAAATGGGAAATACATGCGATGACTTGTTTATAAATCTTATGAGTTTCAGTTAAATTAGACCATGGCAATATGTTTTGGGAACTTGAATTTTACTTCTTGAAGTACATGCTTGTGATAATATGAATCATTCGAACGGTGTCCCGAGCGCTAGGGGACGTGGAAAGAAACTAGCGGCATGAAGTAATAAGGTAGGAGATGCAGCCAGGCATCACCGGGTAACGATATCTTACCACTCTTCAATGGGGTCGCTCCCCAACCGACTGGCAAAAATACCATTGAATGATATTATCACTCGAATATGCAAAAGTGAAATGAGTTGAAAAGGGTCCATCTTTTGGACCAAAGAAATGAGCTTATGGATCAAAATGCATGTACTGGAAAATTTGATGGAGATATTGGAAATGTTGCTTTGCTCCTGAATATTTTTACTAAGTGTGGTATTTTCATGGTCAAACTTATAACTTTGGTATACGTTTCTCACCCGAGCTTCGGCTTATGAAAACCTTTTCCAATTTTTCAGGATAAGATAGGAAGCAAGTTGTGGGCTGAATGGGATCCTAGAATAACCGTGAAGAATTATGTGTAGCCTAATGGTTTGTATTTATTATACTTGTACACCTAGAAGCTCTGGGATTATGTTATTTATTTTACGCTTCCGCATACCTTGCTTATATGGTTTATAATGATAATGATAAGTGAGAAATCCCTAAACTAGAATGTGTGCATGCCTTCGGCGGCTTAACACCCGCTTGGCCGGTCATGACTTCCAAGGTAGGTTTTGGGTCGTGACAGGACAATCACTTCTCTGTAAAATCAGTGTATAATCAGTGGGAGAATGATGGGTTCTCAAGAAGTCCGGTATTTGGAAAATCTCTGGAAAAACATTTGTCCCCCAAAGGTGGAAATTTTTGCTTGGATGGCTATTCAATCCAAGGTGGCCACTAGAGCTGAGCTATTGGGTAGAAATTTGATTTCCGAGGGTCAATCTGTACTCTGCCCATTTTGCTCGTTGCACTTGGAAACATCTCAACACCTATTTTTGCATTGCCAATTTTCTTGGGATGTTTGGTCGCGTATTATGGATTGGTGGCATGTGAGATGGGTTTGCCCTGTCTCTGTGGAAGGCCATATTAATTGGTGGGGTCACAACAAATTCAGGAAGTGGGAAAAACATTTGTGGGATGCCACGTTCTTCGCAACCTTGTGGTCTTTGTGGCTGGTAAGAAATACTTATGTGTTCAATAATGCAACTACAAGTGCTAGGGAAGTAGGTGATTTGATTAAAACTAGAGTCGCAATGTGGGTAAAGGCAAAATTCAACATAAAGGTGTATTCGGTTGAGGACTTTAGGATTTTTCTGGATGGAGTCAGATTGCTAAAACTGTAACTTGTTTGAGTGGTGGGCTGTTTGCCATCCAACTTTCTGTTGGAGGGTATTGTTTTAGCTGTCTCATTTTTCTTGTTTGAACTAGTTTCTGTGTAATCCTTTTTTGTTCAAGCCTGCTCGATGTATCCTTTCGAGTGTTATAAAAGTTTCGTTTTGCCCAGCAAAAAAAAAGATTGCCCTTTTCAACCTCCTTGAGCAGCAGTTGTTTTACCATCCATATCCGAGTTTCAACCAAATTAATAAATGAGCCAAGTACAACAAACTATGAGCGCGCATAGAAATAATCATATGCATAAAGATTAATCACTCAGATTTATAGGGTTTCATGCTAAAAAATTAGCCACTCATAGAGTCGAAATGTATTTTCATGAAATAATTAATAACCTCGATTGGAAAAGATAAGTCTTACAAAGAATAAAAGATTTTCCGCCCAAATTAAGACGTTCTCTTTGCCTCTGATCCCAGCGGCGTTCGCTGTTAATGCCTGCGTGGTAGAGATCCCCAGGAAGCAGAGAACCCTACTCCTTATACATAGGCACCGAACCGATCCATAAGGAAAGAAAAAAATTCTTCGGATCCCAAGTCGGCCGTCAAAACTACTGATATCCAATTCCTTTTGAGCCCACCAGATATGCGTCTAAATTGTGTTTTTTTCCTGGGCCCACTTCCGAGTCTTATGCAAATGATCAGAGTTGTTTTGTAGTTGTAGAATATTTTTTTTAGTGACACTACGAAAAATCTGCTCAATCAATTAACTGTAAGTGCTCGATCTCAAGTGGGCCCCACAAAACAGCCCAATCGATTAGGTTGTAAGGTAATGAGGTTTGGCTCCCTGTCAAATGCATGTGAGTACACAGTGCATGCCACTCCACTTGTTTTATGTGATGTTAAATTAAATCTCTCGCAGTTTCACTCAATTATTCGAACCATTTAATTTATTGTTTCGATGTATTTTAATGTCTATGCTAAAAGTTAAAGTTCATTGTATATTTGAATCAATCTTAACAAATATATTTGCCATGTAGAAATATGATTCTACATTACTTCTCAGTGAATATAATTCGAACAAGCCTCTATAAATACTCCATCATTTTTATGTTTTTGCAAAATTGTTAAAACACCTTGAGACCTATGAAATCAACACGTACAATTGAGATTGTTGACAAAATATAGTGAATGAGATGCACGTGAGCTGATTTGGTCACCTAACGTTTTGATGTAGAACGGATTGCGTCCACGTTCCTTGAGCGATTGGACCGAGTACAACCCAAACCATACCGAAGGAAGGGCAACGATGGCAGATTGACCTGTGGGCCTTAGGGTTGATGTGAAACGGCCCACTGATCATTAATAATCATTGGGTGAACTCTCATAATTGGCTAAGCACCACAAATCGACATGAGAGTGATGCAATCCTAGCACAGGCCCCGACCCGCAGAGGAAATTTCTTAAGGAGTAAGTAGATGAGAGCTGCTTTTCACCCCCCCTGACACAGCCCACCCCCCGACCCCACCCCCTCCTTCCCGTTTTACCCCCCCCCCCCCCCCCCCCCCCCCCCCAGGCGCCAGCTCCTTCTTTTTTTCCTAGTAAAATTTTAACCATATTTCTTTATTTGCTTCCTTTCCCAATTTTTTCTCCTTCTTTTTTTTGTTAACTCAAATTCTTTTTTCAATTAACCACCATAATACTATATTTAAGACCAACGCTCTGCGCCCAAGCTAACATTTTTCTATGCTTTCAAAAATCTATATTAAAAAAAATAAATATATATAAGTACAACATTAACCAGTTCAGCGAGCACCCTAAGACTCTTTATTTAGTTTAAAGCTCTTAGGGTGCCCATTTAAAGGTCGTAGAGCCAAAAATTTATTAGAACCATTTAGGATGAAATGATTAGAAAAATAACATCTTTGCACCGATTCATACGGATTGAAAATTGAAACACTTATTTTTTTAAAATTGTTTATATATTAAAAAATATAGTTAAAAATTAATCTGACTATTTTTTTCCTTTTTTTTTCCTATATATATATATATATTAAAAAATATAGTTAAAAAAAGCATTTCAATTTTCAATCCATTTGAACTGGTGCAAAGATGTTATTTTTCTAAACATATTATCCTAAATGGTCGTAGTAAATTTTTGAATAAACTTATTTTTTTTAACTATTTTTTTAATATATAAACGGTGTAAAAAAATAAGTGTTTCAATTTTCAATCCATTTGAATCGGTTCAAAGATGTTATTTTTTTGATCATTTCATCTTAAATGGCCATAATAAATTTTTTGCTCCAAGGCCTTTCAATGGACACCCTAAGAGAGTCTTGAAACTAAATAATGAGTCTTAGGGTGTTTGTTGAAAGACTTTAAACCAAAAAATTCATTATGACCTTTTAAAATAAAATAGTAAGAAAAAACGATCTTTGCTCCGATTTAACTGAATTGAAAATTAAAACATTTAATTCTTGAATTATATTTTTAAATATACAAAGGGTGTATTTATAGAAATTAAATAAATAAGATATAAGTAATCAAATAAAGAAATAAATTAAAAAGTATGGGGCCCGGGGGCTCTGCTGGCCCATGGGCATGGTAGCCCCTACGAAGCCCCTAAAATGTTGCCGTTTTAGTTTTAAAAAGAATGGAGCCGGATCTAAAATGGCAACGTTTTATTTAAAAATAAATAAATCAAAACCATCAATTTGCAATCCTATGAAGCAGAAACGTAATTATGAGAGACCTACAGATAAAATTTGATTATGTCTCTTCAGAATAATACGATCAAAATAAAAATATCTACACAGCCGTTCTAACGGATTAAAAATTGAAACACTTAATTTTTTAACCATATTTTTTAATATATAAACGGTTTCAAAAAATTAAGTGCTCAAATTTTCACTCCATTTGAATTGGTGCAAAGATCTTGTCAATATAATCAGAATAACAAGATCTTTGCACTGACTTAAACGGAGTGAAAATTTGAGCACTTAATTTTTTGAGACAGTTTATATATTAAAAAATATGGTTAAAAAATTACATATTTCAATTTTTAATCCGTTTGTACGGGTGTGTAGATATTTTAATTATGATCGTATTATTCTAAAGAGACATAATCAAATTTTGCCTGTATGGCTCTCATAATTACGTTTTTGCTCCATAGGATTGCAAATGGATGGTTTTGATTTTATTTAAAAAAGGAAAAAAAACTAAAACGTTGTCGTTTTAGGGGAGCCGGGGGTGGGGTGGTGATTCCGGGGGAGAGCCGGGGGTAATCCGGGAAAAACGTGGAAAAAGTGCTGTGGGGTCGGGGGGTGGGATGTAGGGGGGGATTAGCAATTTACTAAGTAGATTAACTTATTCATGGAGGAGCCGTGAATAAGTAATTTACGGAATGATCATGAAAGAAGTAATGATGTGGACCATCTATTTCTTATGGTCACTGTCTTCTTATTTGGAAAGCACATAAAAGGGGCACACATTTATTATCCTGTAGTTTCATTGCAATTAGAAAAAAGAAGAGTAGTTGATCCACTATTGAGATTCCCAAATTTAGGCAAATTAGTTTATCGTATAAACTTAACAGATACCCGAAACTATCTACTGAAATTTTCCCGAGTCAATGAATCAGTAGAGCCCAATTTAATAATTACATTGTCTCTACATTGCTATTTGGTTTGGATCGGGCTTCTGTGCTTGGACTGCAGAGAAGTCTTTGCAGTCCAATCTTGTCCATTCATTTCTTCATTCAAGGGATTCAGATTTGAAACAAACTATTCGCGTGAATAAAAGATTATTCTCGCGAATAGTCTTTCAATAAAATCTAACCGTTTAAAGTATGTTTGAACGACTGAGATTGTTCGGACCGCTCTCTGCAGTCCACACACAAACTTCAGAGAAGCCATATCCATTTGGTTTGGATTATTTTTACAATTTTTAAAAGTAGTCCTATGGTTATCACACACCAATTCCACCGTACGTATTAGGTAAATCATCAGAACGTAAAAAATTCTGAAGCGGAATAAAGTTTTCGGAAATTAGGACCGCTAAAGAAACAAAGCTACTGGAGTTTGAGCTTGTGTCCGTTTGTTAAAAGGTTATTCAAGATTAGTTTGTTATATAAACAAACCAAGCTTGAACATTTTTTTTTGAAAGTCGTTAAATTTTCAAACCAAACTTTGTATAATAAAAAATTCAAGTTACTCGAGATCGGCTCGTGTTTGGCTTGATTAAAACTCGTTTGAGTTCGGCTCGTCTCATAAATAACCTAAGTTCGAACATATTTTTGAAATTTGTTAAGTTTTCAAATCAAGCTTCATAACTACCTACTCGCTCGTTTGGCTTGTATATCACCCCTACTTGAAAATATGATTTTTACTGAGGGGCACGGAGTTTCTTCTTGAATTTGGTTATACAATGTCACTCTTTACAACCACTCTCGAAATAGACTTTCGGGTGCGATGTCGATTTATGAGAAATGGTAAAAACGTAGTCTGACAAATGGTATTAGAGCTAGAAAGCCATGGGTTCGAATCACAAGAGCGTAATTGATAGAGGGATTCTTGGGCCGAGAGTGCCCCCATTGAGTGGTGACACAATGCAACTTGTTGAGCGAAAATAGTTACTATGCATGTTATTAGAGTTAATTCATTCTTTAGATAGTTGTTGAGCGAAAATATTACATAAGTTTTTTTAAACAGACCAAAACCCGAAAAGTATAACCATAATCAAAGATAATCCGAATCCAGAAGTTCCAGATATTAAAAGAAAGACATTCAAAGATAATCCGAATCCATATTACAATATATACCATTTTATCTAAACACTTGAAAGACTGAAAGAAAGGTAAAAAGTCATTTGCCTTTGCTTGGATCGAGCACAGCTCCTGTGAAAATAACCAACTTCGATCTGTCTTCCATAATCATGAACATGAAGGGGTGATCGGCAACGAAACTTGTGCTTTTTGGCCGGTGCATGGAACATGATGCCAAGCCCATCATAGTAACTGCTGCAGCCACTGTGCCTTTCTCGTCTACCTCAATAAAAGCCTTTTGAATCATGCTTGATTGAAAAAATGGGAGATCCTTGGGAATTTCAACCATCTCGGCAAAGTCTTCCGGATTTTCCATGACAGCGAACGACATCCCCATATCCTTCATGGTCAATGAAACGTCCAAATTATAAGAAAATTTAAATCTTGGGATCCAAAATTCATCAAGCTCTCTTTCGCTAAGACAAGAGTACTCATGCGAATACCCAGAATCGGAAATGAGCTTGTCTATAAGATTTTGCAATCCATCTTGCTCGTCTGGGAGGAAGAAGTACATGGAGAATCGCTTGCTCTTGCTTTGGTATGGGATGTGGAGGACTTTGAAACCATCAAAAGATCTACAGCGACATACCTCTTACGGCTCGTCATGAAAGGAACAGAAACAGTGTCTCCATTGAGAAGATAGAAAGGTCTATTTTTTGTGAGTTTAGCATCAAATTTAAGATCGTGTTCCCACTTTCCTTTGAAGTATAGACCATTTGCGAGAATGATCGCCGTCTCTCGAGATAGGGAGCCCCGTTGGAGGAAGTTTTTTATAAGCCCTCTTGATGCACCTTCAGCCCACGAGTTTATTTCATCTACCACTTCATCACCCTATATGGAAAAGTCAAAGATATTTGATATTTTACGAATGCTTTACTGAAAAAAGATACAAGAGAGATAGAAAATTACCTGGGTCACGAAATCAACCATCTTGGCCTCACAACCGTAGATACCCTCAAGTACATCCTCTTTATAAGAAGGCTTTAGAGTACAGCGTTGGTCGAACCAAGCTCCATTGACCAGACACAAAACCGGTTCATCCTCGCCCTGATTGAGGTATTGATCACCCGTTGCAACCGCCATCATCTCCAAAGATTCCGATTTGATTTCGTCAATGTTTTTGGGACCAAGCAAGCCTAGCATCTTCTCTAAAGTACGACCTCTTGACCCAGCAGCCACCATATTAAGAACAACATCAATCGACAATGGCGACAACACAAGGTTCTCGTAATTGCCCTTTCCGACCTCCTCGAGCAGCAGTTGTTTTACCATCCGCGTGCACAGCTCCGTTCTTGATCTACTTTTCTCTTGCCACATGGCTGCTGGAAAGGCCGCGTACGGCGTATCCATTTTCTTTTGTTTTTTTTTCGGTAAGTACTGCGTATCCATTTTCACGAACAAGATTAAAAAGATATGAACTGCGAAAAAATTATTACATAAGTTCAAACAGACCAAAACCCGGAGAGTGTAACCATAATCGAACATATGTAACGAAGCAAAAAATACCGCGGAGGATACAACGATTCATCTGGGAAATCAAGAAATTATGATTCTTGCAAAAGAAATCAGATAGATACCTAATTACCAAAAGTTGTGATCGATTTTACAAACTAAGGATTAAAGAAAATATGATGAAATAAATAACTAAGAACTTGACAATTAAACTTGTGTATTAGATACGGATCACAGGTTGATAAAATAACTAAGGTTTTGGAATTTACACCCATAAATATTTGACAATTATTCATATATATACAACGAGATTTTTTCTTTGATTTCTACACAATGATTTAGAGTTCAATCTTAACTATCGGAACAAGATGTTCGTTCCTCCTCTGCTTCAAAGTTTAAGATCAAATCATTTACTGTATCCGTAAAAATAAATCAAACTAGATGCACAGTACTTAAATATTAACTTTGATAAATTGGGCAACTCGATTGATAATATGATATCAAATCACTGGGAAAAAAATCCATTCAAATTGAATCCACATCCGAGTTTCAACTAAATAAATTACTGAGCCAAGTACAACAAACTATGAGGGCGCATAGAAATAATCATCATATGCGTAAAGATTAATCACTCTCAAATTCATAGGGTTTCATCATCATCAACCCTCGCTCAAAAATTAGCCACTCATGGAGTCAAAATATGTTTTTCATGAAATAAAAATAACCTCGATTGAAAAAAGATATAAGACTTACAAAGAACGAAAGATTTTTTGCCCAAATCCGTTCTCTTGCCTCTGATCCCAGCGGTGTTTCAGGAAGCAGAGAACCCTACTCCTTATATATAGGCACCGAACCAATCCATATATGGAAACAAAGAATTCTTTCCCAAGTCGG
This sequence comes from Rhododendron simsii, assembly GCA_014282245.1. Classification (NCBI taxonomy): domain Eukaryota; kingdom Viridiplantae; phylum Streptophyta; class Magnoliopsida; order Ericales; family Ericaceae; genus Rhododendron; species Rhododendron simsii. The sequence continues at coordinate 3,007,886 of CM024961.1, read as the reverse complement.
CCAAACTACTGACATCCAATTCCTTTTGAGGAGAGATTTTTCAGTGCCGAGCAAGTATATTCTACATGGTACCTGCTCGGCACATCCAAGTCGTCCGATATACTTTTGGAGGGCTTGGATTGATACATCTCTCTCCTCTCATCCCAACACTTTCTCTAGCTCTCATTTTTTTATCTCCAAATCTAAGCCATTCAAACACGGAATAGATGGCTCGGATGCATGAGTGGGCACCACGTGGTACCCGCTCGGTATTGAATTTTTTTTCCCTTTTGAGCCCACCAGACATGCGTCGCCCCCGTCCCAGTAATTAAAATAAGTACTTATTTGAAATTTAGACAACTATAAATTTCTTTCTCATGGCGTACCAAAATAAAAATCGACAGTGACGATCAATTTAGAACAACACATACGAAAAGGCAACACGATTTACCGAATTCAAGAATCCATTGGATGTGAAGTGGCGAACGAACCAAATGCAAGATTATTGGAGTATTCAAAAGTCTACCATAGGAAAATATCAGAGGCCCAAGACAACACACTAATCTTTACGAACGAGATCGATGCATAGGAGAAGATCGGCAGACAAAGGCAACATTCTACAACATTTGGCGGCTCGGTCGGCGTGGCTCCCGTCGTGGGCACTGTTGAGGGTCACGGTATTTGCCTAACGATTTCGGTGAGCAACCGCGACAGCTATTGGTGGTTCAGTGCATCGTAAAGCTTTTCCGGTGGGTTGTCCAGACTCCAGTGGTGGTTGCCGGAGGTGGCTTTGCGGCGTTCTTGGTTGTAGCTGTCTGGTGGTGGGCAGTGGTGGTGGGGCGGCAGTTGATTGAAGTTTCAAATTTTTAGGATTGTGTTTTGGGTTTCTTGGGCTGCCCAGCCCACTTTGGTGGGTTATATTTTTTGTGCTTAATTATAATATTTGGGTTTTTAGGCCATCTGATGTTACAGGCTTTAATTTCTATTATCTAGGCGTTTAGCCATTTAGGTGTTTTGGATTTTGTTCATATTGGATGTATTTTCCAACTTTTAGTTGGAATCTCTTTTTCCCCTTCTCCTTAATCGAATGTTACTATTGCCGATAGAAAAAAATTATTCAATAATGAAATCAGAATTCTAAATTAAACTTCACACTTTTTTAAGAAACGGGGTAATTCTTTCCTTCATCTATCGTTTCAAGCTTCAGAGCATTAAAAATAAATCTAAGAAAAGTATGTAAAAATAATTTATTGTACTCCTCACCTGGTCGCTTCTGGACTATTAGTCGAATTGCGTGAATGAGGAAAAGATTCCGAATTAAGTGGAGTTCAAATCATTCTGCACCCATATTCCTCAGTACCTCTCTTCTCGTGCATTTTTGGCTGTTAGATCAATTCAAAATTCTTTTATCCCTTGAATAGCGGTTCATGACTACATGAGCACCAGATTCTGTACCCATATTCCTCAGTACCTCTCTTCTCGTGCATTTTTGGCTGTTAGATCAATTCAAAATTCTTTTATCCCTTGAATAGCGGTTCATGACTACATGAGCACCAGAACATTCGGTACAGAGGGTTTGAGGGGAATTAAGAGGAGTCGTGAGATTACAAGTGAGTAGTTATTCAGATACCATCACGTGGTACCTTATAAAACATCTTTCTTTATAAAATATTTTTGTAGAGTCCATACACTTAGCATTTGGATTGTAAAAAAAATGTGGTGGAAAAGGGAATAGATCACCACGTGGCAGTATCTCAAGACAACTCAATAATTTTTCCAAGTCCTAGGAATTTGATTTACACCAGTAGAGATGAACGTACGCATGCATAGGTTGGCAACTTATTGTGCATTAAAAAATTGGGAAGTATAAAGGGGGGAAAATAAGAAAAATGATACTAATAATTTTTCCTTAGGTGTTAAAAGTGAAAACGAATTGAGGAATATACTTACCTAATTTCTTTCTTTTTCCAATGCAATTCCTATAAATGGATGAATTTGAAATTTAAGGGATGAAGTGAATATGAGAAGGAAACGGAGTAATTCTTTCATTTATCCATCATTTCATGTGTACGAAATTAAAACAAAATCTAAGAAAAATCGACGGTAAAATAGCTATAATCATGCACCTTTGCCCGACTGCTTCTATATTTTATTAATTTTATCTTTTCAACGAGGAATTAATATGATATAATCCAACGAGGATTTAGTTAAAATTAAGAGGAAATCAATTAAATATAGAAGCAGTCTGGCATATGTAGGGAGTATAATAACTATTTTATCTATTTTCCATAGATTTTCGTTTAAATTGGACCTTAAGGTAAATTTCTTTTTTGGGTGTCAAATAAGCCAGAAAAGCGAGGGAAGGGTTTGTTCATAATCGAAACCAAATATCATTCGTCAATTTTTTTAGAAAATAAATCTAGCTGTATAAGGAATAAAGGCTCTCACTGCTATATATATATACCTGCTCACAAAACATATGCGGACATGGTTACATAAATCAAAGCCATCTCCTTTACAAGGTTTTGTCTATAACCGTATCATGATTCATGATCAGATAACAACTGCGACGAAGATGAAGAAGAAGGTGACGGAAAAAAAAAAAAAGGCCATTCTATTCTCGATCATTGTTTCAATGATTTTCCAATTAAAGGTTTGCGTCTTTTTTCATCTTAGGTTTTGATTCTCTCTCTTAGGGTTTCAATGATGATAAGAAAACCAGCGTGTCTTTTTATCAAACTTGAAACCATGCTTGATTTGCTGGTCTTCCATATGAAACAAAATTTAGAACACTCTAAACAAACGAATATATATACTCATAAAAGGTGATATGTTTGATCAGGGCAAACGACAGATAATGCTAGTTTTAATCGTAAATAAATAAAATGATAAATTTAAGCGTGAGAACACATAAGAAGCCATATTGATCTGAACACATAAAAGCCTTACCGATCGACATCTTGGTTCTTCTTGGTTCTTAGGATTAAAAGCCATATTCAGGAGCACGTCGGTCTCCAAATCTTGCAATGAATTCGCCTCAGAGCGGTACTTTGAAAAACACAAGCTCGAAACATGCTTCAAAAAAACGACTATGCCAGCCGGTGAGGGAAATTCCTGTGAGGTGCCTTGTGAATCTCTTGACTTCTTGAAAAACTCGGGCCACTTGCTTGGTTTGTCCAACGGGCTAATTTGTTGTAGAAATACAAATGAATTTCACATTGGAGGTGAACTATTTATTTGTAACCCTGCAATGCGAAGGGGGCTATTGATACCCGACCCACGGATGCTTGAGGGCCCAACCCAGGACTTGAACGTTGTCTTTCAGTTCGATGTTAGCCAATCTGATCGGTTTCCTTGTGGTTACCTACTGACGTTTGAGAAAAGTGTGTACCGGTATTGATTGACCGGTGATTGGAGGGGGAAGAGAGCTGAAAAAGTGTGTGAGAATGGTTGCCCGGCCAATGTATTGCTGTATCCGTACTCGAACACTCTCCGTGCTTGCGGGGATGGAATGACTCATTTCCCTTCATAATTTTTCTTTCGATATAACGAGTTGTGAGTTTGGCCTAATGCTCCAAATGATCATATCTGGGCATTGATTAAAGGAATTAACAAAAATATATGCAACGTTTATATTTCCTTGACCTGCTGGTGCTAGTTGAGTTAACCAAGACTCTTGCATCACTAGGATGTCAGGATTTCAAATTTCCACATCTGTGTGTGGGTATTCTTCTTTTAGCGGGGCTTTTGCTTTTGTTTTCTTTGTTTTTACTCTAAAATGAGCTTATTTCTTGTATTAATTGAGTTATTGGGTTTCGTTGTCTCATAAACTCTTACAATTTGATGTAGTGTTCCGGATATAAACTTTGTACTTCATATATGGTATAAATTATCGGCCTCTTCTATCGATTGACAAAAAAAAAATGCTAAACAATTGTCTCCTTAATTAATAATTTAGTGTTAAGGATAATTTGTGTAATGACATGCTCCTGCCTTTTATAATATTATCTGCTATGACCGTCCAAGCTCCATGGAGCTCCCAATAAGTTACACATTCCAGGACTATTCCAGGGCAAGTACGTTTTACAGTAAAATTCCATTGAACTTTGACGCCCTCAGGGCTTTAAAAGGCCATGTACAAGATAGAGACATGATCTATAATATATACCATTAAACGTTGCATTCACCAAGCGATGTGACTTGTGAGACTCGTGACTCGGGTCACCACAGTTTTATCTGGGTTTTTTTCCCTCCCATCAAGCACTAGGGTCACCGCGGTCCACTGACTCAATCCGGATTTTCCCCCCGGCTATATATGGGGCGCCGGGGGCGTCACAATTTGGTTTCTGAATATCTTGTCTCCTTGATAAAGAGTCAAATTGACTTCCAATGATAGCCAAGTATAACGAGATCTTTCAAATTGACCTCCAATAATAGCGAAGGTGGATGTAGAGTGAACTTCATTAGTGTCCCCCCAGTTAAAGAGCCTCTGAAATTTCAGTTTTATAGTAATCGATCTATGGCTAATGGAGCCATCATTACAAGAAAATCGGAATCTACCAACGGTCAAAAGCGTCACTAAATAACACAAACAGCAGTTGACCAACCATCGGCCAAACCGTCATATGACATATGGATCTTCATTGTTGTGATCATTTTCTACTTCATATTTGGTTTGTCTCATGCATTAGACTCGATATACATTAGTCCTAATGGAATATTAATTGAGAAACAATGAAGACCTAGCTAGTTTCTAAAGGTGGAGTTTGGCAACAGTACCCCTCAACACTGTACATTTTTGTAGAGTTCATGGACTTAAAGGTGGACTTCGCGATAATGTGCAGTGTTTATGAGTATTAGAATACCTTGTAGCGGTGCATTAGTCCTAACGGAATATTGAGAAATAGAAACCCTTGTTACTACTGGTGGACTTTCGCATCCGCAAAATGGTTTATTTATAAGCTGTTATGTAATAGCTTTTGACGAACCTGATAAAAAAAAAAAAGCTTCGTCACAACAAAATATGAAACATCTTAGTACAGGTATAAGAAGCTAGTAAAGAAACGTTGCCAAACACCATTTTAAATCCCAAAAAAGATGAAATTCTGAAAAAAAAAAATTAGATGTCCCTTAAGTAATAATATTCATTCTTGCGAATTAAGGAAAAATGAAAAATGCGTCCGCAGTTACCGCTGCGTATCGTTTTGCTAAGATTGCTACAACCAAAAACTGCATCATCGGTAATGACTACCGATTTTTACCACAATCCATCAACATCGCTTCTGAAATAGAGAAAAACATGAGACAAGAAAGACTAGAAAGTGGCTGCGCGGTTGCTCGAATGTGGTCTCGAATCGAATCGAATCATATGTATCCTGAAAAAATCACTCTCATTTGGAATATGGGTTTCATCTCATCTGCCTACCTCCCATCATATGTCTTCCAACACTATGCTAGAAAACGACTAATCGTAAAAGGAAATGCTTTATAGTAGTACTTAATGTTCAAGCTGTTCATCAACAAATCCAAAAGTTTAAATTATTAAAACAAGACCAAAAAAGATAGTCGAAATCCATATTGGAATTTATAACAATTTACCTAAATACGTGAAAAAGAAAGAAAACAAATCAATTGACTTTGCTCGGATCGAGTACAGCTCCGGTGAAAATCACGATCCTTGATCCCTCTTCCATAATCATGAACATGAAAGGATGATCAGCAACGAAGCTTGAGCGTTTTGGTAAGCAACAACTTGGTGCGCCGAAATACATAGTAGTTGTTCTAGCTACTGTGCCTTTCTCATCTACCTCAATAAAAGCCTTTTGAATCGTCTTTGATACAAATGGGAGACCCTCGGGAATTTCCACCATCTCGGCAAAGTCTTTCGGATTTTCCATGAAAGGAAACGACATCCCCATCTTCTTCATGGTCAATGAAACATCAAAATCATAAGAGAACTTTAATTTCGGGATCCAAAATTCGTCAAGGCTTTTTTCGCTAAGACGAGAGTACTGATGCCAATACCCAGAATCACAAACGAGCTTTTCTAAAAGATTTTGCAATCCATCTCGCTCATCTGGGAGGAAGAAGTACATTGAAAATTGCTTGCTGTTGCCTAGGTATGGCATTTGGAGGACTTTGAAACCATCAAAAGATTCACAGTGACGATCATTGTTATGGCTCGTCATGAAAGGAACTGAAACCGTTTCTCCATTGAGAAGATAGAAAGCTCTTTTTTCAGTAAGTTTAGCATCAAATTTTTGTTTCCAATTTCCTTTGAAGTATAGACCATTTGCAAGGACGAGCGCAATATCTCGAGATACGGAGCCCCGTTGGAGAAAATTTCTTATAAGCCCTCTTGAGGCAGCCTCAGCCCATTTGTTTATTTCATATACCGCTTTATCACCCTGCGTGGAATATCCAAACCTTCAAGAATCAATACCAATATGGAAACAAAACATCGTAAATATGTACCTCCAATCTTTGTTTAGACCCCTCAATGCAAAAAAAAAAACAGACAGAAAATAAGAGAAAAGCCAATATCAACATGATCAACAACTTGACCGGACCTAAAGTTCTACACAGCCATAATAGAACAAATTACTAGAAACTCCAATTTGCTGCGTATTACTCCCTCGATCTATCCCTTTTTAAGTGTTCACTGCGGTTTTGCTTGTCAAACTCAATTGATTTGAAGAATAGATTTGGATGACAATGTCCAGATAAAATGAAATTAAAAGGCTTCACTTTTGAAGCTCAAGTTAGGCCTCTAGTACTCTCACACTAAACCAGGTTTGCTGTTATAATTTGTAAGCCATGGACTATATGGAATCAGAAATCCAGCAGGGCACTTTTTGTAGAATACCCTGCAAGGCACATCCAAGCTTGTCTATGAGTGCTTTCAACGATTCAGATTTAAAATAAACTCATCCACATTTTTTCTGTGGAAGAGTTTATTTTTAAATCCACAATTGGAAGTATTTTTGGACAGACGTGATTGTACCCTACAGGGTACCCTGCAAAACTACGCACAAGGGCTTCTGACAACTTAATGAAGAAAAAGGTATGGAAGCGACTTGAGCACGCAGGTTTTTCCAAGCAAATAAAAATTATTGATAATTCTGATCAATTGAAAGAAAATATTACTCCTTCCGTCCCAGTTTAATATTTTCTTGTTCTATTCTAACTATATAAAAAATTAGTTATATCTTAAAATTGACGATGAACTTTATATCCAATATGGATCTTGTTTGGTAAATCTTGATTAGTACTATAATACAATATTTTTAAAATCACATATAATATTACAAATTACAAGATATTGATCAATTGAAACGTAACACAAACTCTCAAAATAAACCTTTAAATTGAAACGGAGGGAGTACTAGAGAGTCCGAAAATTACCTCAGTGACGAAATCAACGGTCTTGGCCTCACATCCGTAGATATCCTCAAGTACGTCCTCTTTATAAGAAGGCTTTGGGGGAAAACGTTGGTTGAACAAAGCTCCATTGACCAAACACAAAACCGGTTCATCGCCCGTTGTGAGTGCCATCATCTCCAAAGATTCCGAATTGATTTCGTCGATGTTTTTGGAACCAAGAAAGCCTAGCATCTTCTCCAAAGTACAACCCCTTGATCCAGCAGCCACCATGTTTAGAACAACATAGATCGACAATGGCGACAGCACAAGGTTCTCGTAATTGCCACCCTCTTGAACCTCCTTGAGCAGTAGTTGTTTTACCATCAGCGTGCAGACCTCCATTCTTGATCCACTTTTCTCTCGCAACATGGCTTCTGGACAGGCCATGTTCCACGGACAAGATTTGAAAAAATATAAACTGCGAAGAAATTACTACATAAATTCAAACAGACGAAAACCCGCAAGGTATAGCCATAATCAAACATACGTAACCAAGCAAATAATACTGCGGACGATGCAACGATTCCTCTGTGGAAAGCAAGAAATTATGATCCTTGGAAAAGAAATTAGTTAGATATATGGTTGTTTGTATTCAAGAACTTGATGGTTTGGTGTTGTAAGATTTTAATATACTCGCTAGCACACTATGGAACATATATTCATGCAAGAGCAAGGAGGGACTTGTGCTTTTTTTTACAGGAAAACTAACTAACCCAACATACTTGATTAAACCCTAAGCTAGTTACCAAAATTATCGATTCTGTAAACTAAAAATTAAGGAAACGATGATGAGCAAATAACTAAGAACTTGACAATTAAGATAGAGAAGTAGGTACAATCACGCGTGGATCGACAGAATAACTAAGGTTTCGGAATCGACACCCATAAATATTTACCAATTAATCTTATGCAATGATTTTTGCTTTGATTCGAATGATTTAGAGGTGAATCTTAATTACCACCGTGTATAATGTATTGTTAATCCCTATTAATTTGTTAAAAAATATTTTCCGATCCTCATCTGCTTCAAAGTTTAAGACCAAATCATAAACAGTATCTGTAAAAACAAATCACGGTAAATACTCAGTACCTAAATATTAACTTTGATAGCTAAAGCAATTCGATTAGTGTGATGATATCAAATCATGGGAAAGAAATCCATTAATTCCAATTGAATTCATACATAACCGAGTTTCAACCAAATTAATCAATGAGCCAAGAACAATAAGTTATGAACGTGTTGGAAAAATCATATGCATAAAGATTAATCAATCATACATTCATAGGGTCTCATCCTCAACCCTAACTCAAATATTAGGCACTCATGGAGTCAAAATATGCGTTCATGAAATAGATAAATTCCATTGAAAAAAGACTAGTCTTACGAAGAATAAAGGATTTTTGCCCAAAGCCGCGCGTTAGCCGTGTGTCTCTGCAGGTTATGCGTGCTAGAGATTCCCAGGAAGCAGAACCCTACCCCTTCTTATACCCACCGAAAGGAATCCATAAAGGAAACAACAATTCTTTCCTAAGTCCACTCTGGTCGAAACTGAGCAGTTAAGGATTCTGAAAAAATACTTATCAATATGGGATTGAACTAATTTTTTACAAGGATCCTGTAGGGCAGGGCCCTGTAGTGCGCATCCGAGCCATCCATCTCGGCAAGACGGCTCAGATTTTAATCTAAACAATGGACAGTTCAGATCATTTGGAGCTCGGATTAAATCAGAGCCGTTGGTGCCAAAATAGACGGCCGGATCGGCCGCCCTGCACGCCCTGTAGTGCGGGTTGCACTGCAAGAATCCCCAATCCTTTTAATAGAGCCTCCTAAAATACATTTTAAAATTTATGGGTATTTTTTTTATTATTGTGGGATCTGGGGTGGGTTCCATGTGGATGTCGTGTAAATGTGTAGTGTACCTAGCATTTTTTTCCAAACTACTGATATCAAATTCGTTCTGGGCCCACTGGACATGAGTGTCTAAAATGGACTACCCCATCTCAAAATATTTGTACTTTCTGCAAAACGACATAAAAACAATATATAGTATTTCAAGAAAAAATTAAAACTTTTTCCGTAAATAATTAGGAGTCATTGATATTTAGTAAATCGTTGAATTTTTTTTTTTTTTTGGAGTTTTTCTTGAAAATTGTTTAATTACCTCTAAATTCTTATTTTGCGGACCGTACAAACAATGTGGGACCGAGAGTTTTTGCTTCCTACATTGCATAACAATTCTAGGCAAGCACAATGTCATAATGGGCTTTTCGGTCATACGAATTCTTGCAGCGCATGTCAACTTTAATTCAACTCAAACTCAAACTCCTTTGCCAAGCCCATCCGAAAAAGTTTCTATTCAGTTTAAGTGCAAAGCATAGTGGGCAGAATTGAAAATCTTAGTACTAGACTAGAAATATGGAAACATATACTCCCTCCGTCTCATTTTGTCCTTTTGTTTCTTCATTTTTCGTGTTAACTTCTTCTAAAGAGATCCTTTCTTTTCTTCTGAATTGAGACGCTCTTGATCTTCTTCTTCTTTTGGTACAACTAAAAATGCAAACATAACTACACTTGCTCAAAGGACATTCCTCTCATGTCCGTCTCGAGCAAGAGAATGGTGTCTTCAGAAGAAATTAAATAGGTATTCTGATGCAGCGGAATTAACAAAGAGATTAGTTGCACACTAATCAAACGAATGATAGGTACTCTTAACCATGAGCAGTTCTTGAATCCACAAGAGAAATAGACAAAGTTTGAGATTTTATTAATGAAAAGCTACATAAACATTAGGTTACAACTCCTTTTATAGGAAAAATGCGTAACCATAGCAAAACCCTAACTCAAAAACGAAAATTCTCAAAATTTAAGGAAAATAATAAAATTGGAAAAAGGAAAGAAAAACATGATTTTTTCCCAAAAGAATCAACTTCTACGGAATTATACGCTAAAAGTTATTAACGAAACAAATATTTCCTAAAACAGCAAAAAAGTCCAATTGGAGGCCTAAGCGAAGGAATTAGGCCGAAAAACACCATCAGTCACGAACTAGGGTGGTGAGTATTGAACGTAGCGCGAAAATAATCAGTCCACCAATTTTGGGCCCGATCCGAGCTCCTCCGAAAGTTGACAAATCAGGTAATTTGCAATCAAAAAACGTTTGGGCTTCCGATGTTTCGACCTGTCTAATTGATCATGGAATATCAGTCACGAACTAGGGTGGTGAGTATTGAACGCAGCACGAAAATAATCAGTCCACCAAGTTTGGGCCCGATCCGAGCTCCTCCGAAAGTTGACAAATCAGGTAATTTGCAATCAAAAAACGTTTGGGCTTCCGATGTTTCGACCTGTCTAATTGATCATGGAATTGGGCCTCCACGTGTTCTACATCACATCCTGTTTTCAGAAGAAAAATATTGAGGTTGCTCGCGTTTATATGCCTTTATATTTTCAACAGAATCGCTCTATTTATAATATAGAAGATTGGAGTACCATGTGGCGGTGCATTAGTCCTAGCTGAATATTGAGAAACAATGAAACCTTATTTCTACTGGTGGAGTTTTCGGATCGGCGCAATGGTTCATGATTGAAAGAGAGCATATATAGAGAAATTCACGACCCATAACTTCGTCAAAAGCTATTTACATAACAGTTTATACATAAAGCAAAATATGAAATATCTTAGAATAGGTATAAGAAGTAAAGAAAAGTTGCCAAACACCATTTTAAATCCCAAAAAATGAAACTAGGAAAAAATAAAAAAAAAATACATTTCCCTTAAGCAATATCCATTCTTGCGAATTAAAATAAATTAAATGCATCCGCAGTTTATCACTATGTATCGTTTTGTGCTAAGATTGCTACAAGGTTCTCGTAATTGCCGCCCCCTTGAACCTCCTTGAGCAGTAGTTGTTTTACCATCCGCATGCAGAGCTCCATTCTGATCCACTTTTCAAGATCTTATTAGAAAGATTATTAGTATATGCATTTTGATATTTTTTTGTGTACAAGTGATTGAAATGCTTGCCGAGCTTTAAATATGATTTTTGTTGGAAGTAGGTTATTAGTTACCATTATTATGTTATATTTTTTGGTCTTACAATTGGTAAAAGTATTGACATTTATGGATGACCCCATGCTCTGAAATTCTTAGAATCGCCACCGAGTAATGGTAATGGCTACCGATTTTTGAATAGATATTGGAGAGTCTTAGGCTAGGCCATTCACCAAATAGAGGGCATGTTCCATCTATATCCATCTTACACTGGCTTAACATCATTCTTTCAAGGCCGTTAAAAAAAAAGAGCCTTATTAAGTTTTCGTTAAAAAAACATGTCTAGAGAGAGAGAGAGAGAGTGAAAAAGGGAGAGATGGGGGATGGATTCCGGTGGTCAGAAATCACAGGGGACAGTCAAGAAGTAGGGTGAGTAACAAGGAAACTTTCACCTTGTTCGTGGATAACATTCCAGAATCTAAGGATCAGAGGTGGCTCCAGTGGGCATTTAATAAGTTTGGGGTGGTTAGAGATGCATTTATTCCACACAAACGGAGTAAACGTACTGGGAATCAATTTGGTTTTGTTATATATGACTGTCATGTGGCGACTGGCATGGCAATATCCAAAATGAATGGGATTTGGGTGGAAAATGCAAGACTTTTTGTTAAAGAGGCATGTTTCGGACTTAATGAGGAGAAATCTAGGGTGAGGCTACCCAGGTTTCACACAGGACCTGAGAGAGAGAAACCAGAGCTGCTTCAGAAGCCAAGAAAACAGGGGGTGGAAGAAAGGGTTAAGGGTGAACCAGATGGAAGATCTTATAAACAGATTTTGAAAGGAGAATCATCCAAGATGAGCAACAACTCTCAGATTACTTTACATATCAAACCCAGTGGCAATGGGTGGCTATATAGAAGTGCCGTGGCAGTGATGCATAGGGTGGTGTCCATGAAAACTCTGCAGGTAAGCTTCAGTATGGAGACGAATCGAGTGGCTCAGTTCCGGTCCTTGGGAGGGAGGTCTGTGCTAATCACTTTCCAAAGTCAGGAGGTAAGAGACTCTTGCATTAAGAATTTGTGGATGAAGCTGTGGTTTGATAGGGTGAACCCATGGAGGGGCGAATTAGCAAGTTTGGAACGATTTGTTTGGCTTAGGTGTAAAGGACTCCCGTTAAATGCATGGAATGCTCAAACTTTTAAATCTACTGCTAAGTTGTGGGGTTGTTTGATTATGGTGGATGAAAGGACTCTCAATGATTCTTCTTTTGCTGAAGGAAATATTTTGATTGCAACTGAGGAGAATTGTTTGATAGATAGATGGATTCAGATGGAGATTTCAGGGGTGTTTTATGATGTCAAGATTTATGAGTCATCGTCTTTTGTTAATCCAGATGGTGTGGAGGATTGTTTCCCACAATCCAAGGTAACAAGGATGGGATCCAAAACTGTGGATGAACCGGCTATGGTGGTTGAACCCAGTAAGAAAAAGGTAGTGGGTGGTGAGGAGGGGAGAAACTCAGAGAGAGAGCCAAATTGGAGAAGGGTGTCAGGGGAGAGATGGGACCTTTTGTCAGGGACAGGAAGCTCTAAGCAAGAAAATGGTGATGGGCATCTATTGCTTGTCAATGCAAAGTCCAATGCTTGCTCAGAGGAGTTTGAATCTCGGGTAGAAGATTCAATAGAGGTAGGGAATGGGGTGGACCCGGAGGAAAAAGGGGTAAATAGTTTGGGCCCTTTAGCCCAAAACTTTTTGGCAAACCAAGATGAGTATTTAGCCCAGGAGGGGACTATAGACTTGGATGGAGGTGATGGGCCGACTGAACCTGGGAGGGATCCAAGGATATTGGGCCATCTACCTATTGGGCAGGATTGTAGTAGTCAGGTTAATATCCTAGGGAACGAGCTGGTAGGGCATTCTGAAACTCCGAAGGAGGGGAGGACTTCAGCTGAGGGAAGATTTGCCAGAAGCTCGGGTGGACCAGGTGAGATGTTCCCAACTCCCCAGCCTTAATTTGGTGGTTGATTTTCATGATGTTGGATGTAGAAGGCGTCGTCGGCAGCTTTCGAACCTGGCTAGTATTAGCAAGGCAATTGAGCTCAATCCGGAGCCGGTGGGCATTTGCACTTCATCATCTTTGGAGGAATCTCTTCCGTCCAACCCCGACATCGTCCGAGAGGTACTTGCTACTATGGCTGTTGGAGGTGAGTTGGATATTAATTTTCGTCCTAACGATGATTTAATCCTTCGTAAGATGATTGAACTTGAGTCTCAGGAATACTCTAAGGCCCGAGAGAGGGTATCTTGAGGGTAGCTAGCTCTCTCTTTCCTCTGTGGTGCTTGCTTTTGGGCTGTTTTGTTTGCTATGCAGATTATATCCTGGAATATTAGAGGTTTGAGTAGTTCTATCAAAAAAAGATTTTTGTTTAAACTAATCAAAAAAAGGAAACTTGATGTGGTGTTTGTCCAAGAAACAAAATTGGAAAATGTAGTTTTTTTGTCGGTCCAGAGAATATGGGGGAGTGGGGACTTTGATTTTGCCTTTTCTGGGGCTGTTGGGGTGTCTGGTGGGTTGTTGGTGATTTGGAGAAAAGTTTTTTTTCAAAGCCGATAATATTATGTGCCATAGATCATTTATCCTTTTGCAGGGAGTGATTAACGGTGATTTTCCATGTACCATGGTAAATATTTATGCTCCCAATGATGTGATAATCAGGAGAGGGATTTGGGAGGAATTGATTGGTTTGAAGGCTAGTTCGGCAGTCCCCTGGTGCATCAGGGGTGATTTTAATGAAATCAGAGCAATCAACGAAAGGGTGGGATGTCAGAGGATGGAGAGGGGTATGAAGGATTTTCTTGACTTTGGCAATCAGATGGAACTTATTGATCTCCCATTGATGGGCAGGAAATTTACTTGGACTAATTTCCAAGACCATGCGGTTCATAGTCGGTTAGACAGATTTTTACTATCCCAACAATGGCTCATGAAATTCAGAGTGCTTCAATGGGGGATTCAGCGACCAATCTCTGATCACTGCCCTATTGTCCTCCATGATGACGGCAGAGATTGGGGTCCTCGACCTTTTAGATTTATGGATATTTGGTTATCTAATCCGAGATGCATGGCGATTGCTCAGGAGACTTGGGAGAGTACTCCGGTTAGTGGATGGGCTGGTTTCATAATATTGCAAAAATTAAGGGCTATTAAAGATAAACTCAAGGTGTGGAATAAAGAGGAGTTTGGTGATGTAAACACAGCCCTGACAGATGCAGAAGTTGATCTCCACCGTTTTGATTTGTTAGTTGAAGAGAGACAGCTTAATATGGAGGAAAGAGCTCAGAGATGCAAGGCAAAATCGGATTTTTGGCGACTCAATCGACTAACTAAATCACTTTGGAGACAAAAATCCAGACTAAATTGGTTGAAATTGGGGGATAAGAATACGAGATACTTTCAAGCCATTGCTAACAATAGATTTAGGAGAAATATGGTGGGATCTATTATGACAAATGGGAGATTGATAGAAGATTCGATGGAGATAAAAAATGCAGCAGTTGAGTTTTTCAGCCGAACTTCAAAGAAGACAGATTTGATAGACCTCGGTTGGGCGGCAATTTTTTTAGGAAACTAATCCCGGAAACTTCAGTCCATCTTGATAGGTTGTTCGAAGAAGGGGAGATCCTAGCAGCTCAAAAGGACTGTAGTAATCTTAAGGCTCCGGGATCGGATGGTTTTAACTTCTCTTTTGTGAAGAAAGGTTGGGGGTTTATGAAGGAGTTGATTTTTCAATTATTTTCTGATTTTCATGCTAATGGCAAACTCACAAAAGGTATAAATTCGACTTTTGTTGCTTTGATTCCTAAGGTCGATTGCCCTCTATCTTTCAAAGAATATAGACCCATTAGTATGGTGGGTTGGGTGTATAAGGTATTATCCAAGGTGTTAGCTAATAGAATCAAACCCTCCTATCCTCGGTAATTGGAGAGTCTCAAGCTGCATTTATTGGAGGTAAACAAATTTTGGATGGAGTTCTTATCGCAAATGAGGCTATTCATTATTGGAAGAACAGCTCGCAAGGGGGTTTAATTCTGAAAATTGACTTTGAGAGGGCCTACGATTGTGTCAATTGGGGTTTTTGTTAGATCTTCTTCCGAAAATGGGATTCGGAGAGAAATGGTGTGGGTGGATTAAGGAGTGTGTTTCCACGGTCTCCATGTCAGTGTTAATTAATAGTTCCCCATCCAAAGAATTTCAGACTGAGAAAGGTATCTGTCAAGGAGACCCGTTATCCCCCTTTCTATTTAATATTGTAGTTGAAGGGCTGAACATTTTATTGGAGAGAGCTAAGGAACGGAGCATCATCAGAGGAGCGAGAATAAGGGCTAATGGGGTGACGGTGACGCATCTCCAATTTGCGGATGATACGGTTCTATTCTGCAACAATGATGTGGAGGAGTTGTCTAATATCAAAAGAATCCTTAGATGCTTTCAGCTCATGTCTGGACTCAGAATTAATTTTTCCAAGAGCTCATTATGCAGTGTTAAGATTCCCCATCAGGATGTGGTGGCGCTAGCGCAAGTGATGGGGTGTAAAGTCGACCAATTACCCATTAAGTACCTGGGCTTGCCTTTGGGTGCCAATCCCAATAGGATCAAGACGTGGGATCCAGTGGTAGAAAAGATGGATAGGCAATTAAGCATGTGGCGGGGGAGATTCAACTCTCCTGGGGGCAAACTCACCTTAATCAATTCTTTGCTAGCTAATCAGCCGATCTATTTCATGTCTATCTTCAAAATGCCAGCGTCTGTAGCGAAGAGGGTGGCAAAAATCCAAAGGAATTTTTTTTGGGGGGATTCGATTGACAAAAGAAAAATGCACTTAGTCAAATGGGAGGTAATATGTAAGAAGAAAGAGAATGGGGGATTGGGTGTGAAGAATCTGTTGGTTCAAAATCTGTCCCTCCTAGCTAAGTGGTGGTGGAGATTTAATTCAGAGCCAGATTCACCGTGGGTGAAAGTAATCAAAGGAAAGTACAATTTAGATCACAATTGTTGGCTCCCCCGTATGCCGACTACGGGTAAAGCTACGAATTTATGGAGAGATATCTGTAACATTGGGGAAGTATCCTCGTGCATCGGAAGTATAATTCAAGAGGGCTTTAGAATACAGGTTCGTTCCGGTTTGAGGATTTCTTTTTGGAACCAGTTGTGGTTGGGGGATACGACGCTTAGAGACGATTATCCACGACTGTACCTGATCTCTACTCAAAAAAAGGTATCTGTACATGCTGTCTGGAGAGGTTCGAGAGTTGAAGGATGGCATCTGACCTTCAGTCGAGGGTTACGCGACTGGGAAAATGACCAAATGGAGGAGTTAAAACACCGATTACATCCCGTTGTTCTGGAGTCGTCCAGATGTGATTCCTTGAATTGGAGATGGTCTTCAAATAATTGTTTCTCAGTCAAATCGGTGTACAATCAATGGGAAAGCAACGGACAGTCAGGAAGGCCGGGGTTGGAAGTCCTTTGGAAGAACATTTGCCCTCTTAAGGTGGAAATTTTCGCTTGGATGGCAGTTCAATCCAAGGTGGCTACGAGGTCGGTGCTTGTGGGTAGAAACATGATTTTAGAGGGACAGTCCTCTTTTTGCCCCCTATGTTCTTTGCTCTTGGAAACTCCACAACATTGTTTTTGCATTGTCAATATTCATGGGCTGTTTGGTCTCAAATTTTAGAATGGTGGCATGTACAATGGGTTTGTCTCGAATCTCTAGATGCCCATCTAAGGTGGTGGATGGACACTAAATTCAGAAATTTAGAGAAAAGCCTTTGGGAAACTTCTTTCTTGCAACGTTGTGGTCGTTATGGTAGGTGCGAAATGAGTATGTGTTTAACAATGCAATGGTGACAACTGAGGTCGTGGTTGACAAGGTAAAGACTAGAGTTGCTATGTGGGTAAATGCCAAGTTTGATATTAAGGCGTATACGGTGGAGGAATTTAAGATTTTTTTGGATGGAATTAGTTTGTTAAAACTGTGAAGCGTGCTTGGTTTTTAGGTGAGTTTTGTGTCCTCCAATGTTCTGCTGGAGGGCAAAGTCAAGTGTTCTCTTTTTATTTCCTGTCTTCTGCTCTATTGCGTAAGTCTGTTTACTTACTGTGATTGAGCCCTCGATGTACCCCTTCGAGTTTGCAATAAAATTTCGTTTGCCGAGCAAAAAAAAATGGCTACCGATTTTTACAACCTTGATCCCTCAAGATTGATTTACACTAGTAGATGAACTTACACATGCATAGGTTGGCAACTTATTGTGCATTAAAAAATTGGGAAATATAAAGAGGGGAAGAAAATAAAAGTGATGCTAATAATTTTTCCTTAGGTGTTAAAAGTGAAAACGAATTGAGTAAAATAGTTACTTAATTTCTGTCTTTTTCCAATGCAAATCCTATAAATGGATGAATTTGAAATTTAAGGGCTGAAGTGAATATGAGAAGGAAACGGAGTAATTCTGTCATTTATCTATCATTTCATGTGTACGAAATTAAAACAAAATCTAAGAAAAATAGGTAAAATAGTTATAATCATACACCTTTGCCTGACTGCTTCTATATTTTATTAATTTTATCTTTTCAACGAGGAATTAATATGATATTATCCAACGAGAATTTAGTTCAAATTAAGAGCAAATCAATTAAATATAGAAGCAGTCAGGCATATGCAGGGTGTATAATAACTATTTTACCTATTTTCCTTAAATTTTCGTTTAAATTGGAGCTTACGGTAAATTTTTATTTTTTTTTGTCAAATAAGCTAGAATAGCGAGGGAAGTGTTTGTTCATAATTGAAACCAAATATCATTCATCAAATTTTTTTAGAAAATAAATCTAAATAAGTCTAGCTGTACAAAGAATAAAGGTTCTCGCCACTCTATATATACCCGCTCACAAAACATATACGGACACGGTTACATAAATCAAAACCATCTCCTTTACAAGGTTTTGTCTATGACCATATCATGATTTCATTAGATAACAACTGCGACGGAGACCAAGAAGAAGGCAACAAAAAAAAAAAAGACCATTCTAATCTCGATCATTGTTTCAGTGATTTATCAAATTAAAGGTTTGTGTCTTCTTTCATCTTAGATTTTGATTCTTTCTCTTACGGTTTTAATGAAGATAAAAAAAACCCGCGTGTCTTTTTATCGGACTTGAAACCATGCTTGATTTGCTGGTCTTCCATATGAAACAAGATTTAGGACACTCTAAACGAACGAATATACGCATAAAAGGTGATATGTTTGATCACGGCAAACGACAGATAAGAGTGACTTTCGGAGACAATCTATAGGTGACGAAATTTACTATTTCAATTGTCACCTATAGGTTGTCTCCGAAAGTCACTTTTGGTGACAAAAAACAAATTTTTCGTCACATATAGTAACTTTTGGTCACGAAAATTTTGTTGTTTCGTCATCTATAGTAAAACAGTAAATTTCGTCACCACCGCTTTCGTCACCTATCGGAAATTTTCTAGTAGTGTAGAAAGTGGCTGCACGGTTGCTCGAATCTGGTCTCGAATAGAATCGAATCATATGTATCCCGAAAAAATCACTCTCATTTGAAATATGGGTTTCATCTCATCTGCCTACCTCCCATCTTGTATCTTCTAACACTATGCTAGAAAACGACTAATCGTAAAAGGAAATGCTTTATAGTAGTACTTAATGTTCAAGCTGTTCATCAACAAATCCAGAAGTTTAAATGATTAAAACAAGACTAAAAACGATAATCCAAATCCATATTGGAATTTATAACAATTTACCTAAATACGTGAAAGAATGGAAGAAAGAAAAATAAATCAATTGACTCTGCTCGGATCGAGTACAGCTCCTGTGAAAATCACGAACCTTGATCCCTCTTCCATAATCATGAACATGAAAGGATGATCAGCAACGAAGCTTGAGCGTTTTGGTAAGCAACATCCTGATACGCCGAAATGCATAGAACTTGTTCCAGCTACCGTGCCTTTCTCATCTACCTCAATAAAAGCCTTTTGAATTGTCTTTGATACAAATGGGAGACCCTCGGGAATTTCCACCATCTCGGCAAAGTCTTTCGGATTTTCCATGAAAGGAAACGACAGCCCCATCTTCTTCATGGTCAATGAAACATCAAAATCATAAGAGAACTTTAATTTCGGGATCCAAAATTCGTCAAGCCTTTTTTCGCTAAGACGAGAGTACTGATGCCAATACCCAGAATCACAAACGAGCTTTTCTAAAAGATTTTGCAATCCATCTCGCTCATCTGGAAGGAAGAAGTACATTGAAAATTGATTGCTGTTGCTTAGGTATGGCATTTGGAGGACTTTGAAACCATCAAAAGATTCACAGTGACGATCATTGTTATGGCTCGTCATGAAAGGAACTGAAACCGTTTCTCCATTGAGAAGATAGAAAGCTCTTTTTTCAGTAAGTTAAGCATCAAATTTTTGTTTCCAATTTCCTTTGAAGTACAGACCATTTGCAAGGACGAGCGCAATATCTCGAGATAGGGAGCCCCGTTGGAGAAAATTTCTTATAAGCCCTCTTGAGGCAGCCTCAGCCCATTTGTTTATTTCATATACCGCTTTATCACCCTCCGTGGAATATCCAACCCTTCAAGAATCAATACCAATACGGAAACAAAACATCGTAAATATGTACCTCCAATCTTTGTTTAGACCCCTCAATCCAAAAAAAAAAACAGACAGAAAATAAGAGAAAAGCCAATATCAATATGATCAACAACTTGACCGGCCTTAAAGTTCTACACAGCCATAATAGAAAGAATTACTAGAAACTCCAATTTGCTGCGTATTACTCCCTCGATCTATCCCTTTTTAAGTGTTCACTGCGGTTTTGCTTGTCAAACTTAATTGATTTGAAGAATAGATTTGGATGACAATGTCCAGATAAAACGAAATTAAAAGGCTTCACTTTTGAAGCTCAAGTTAGGCCTCTAGTACTCTCACACTAAATCGGGTTTGCTGTTATAATTTGTAAGCCATGGACTATATGGAATCAGAAATCCAGCAGGGCACTTTTTGTAGAATACCCTGCAAGGCACATCCAAGCTTGTCTATGAGTGCTTTCAATGATTTAGATTTAAAATAAACTCATCCACATTTTTTCGGTGGAGGAGTTTGTTTTTAATCCACAATTGGAAGTACTTTTGGACTGATGTGATTGTACCCTACAGGGTACCCTGTAAAACTACGCACAAAGGCTTCTGACAACTTAATGAAGAAAAAGGCATGGAAGCGACTTGAGCACGCAGGTTTTTCCAAGCAAATAAAAATTATTGATAATTCTGATCAATTGAAAGAAAATATTACTCCTTCCGTCCCAGTTTAATATTTTCTTGTTCGATTCTAACTAGATAAAAAATTAGTTATATCTTAAAATTGGCAATGAACTTTATATCCAATATGGATCTTGTTTGGTAAATCTTGATTAGTACTATAATACAATATTTTTAAAATCACATATAATATTACAAATTACAAGATATTGATCAATTGAAACGTAAAACGAACTCTCAAAACGAACCATTAAATTGGAACGGAGGGAATACTAGAGAGTCCGAAAATTACCTCAGTGACGAAATCAACGGTCTTGGCCTCAAATCCGTAGATATCCTCAAGTACGTCCTCTTTATAAGAAGGCTTTGGGGGAAAACGTTGGTTGAACAAAGCTCCATTGACCAAACACAAAACCGGTTCATCTCCCGTTGTGAGTGCCATCATCTCCAAAGATTCCGAATTGATTTCGTCGATGTTTTTGGAACCAAGAAAGCCTAGCATCTTCTCCAAAGTACAACCCCTTGATCCAGTAGCCACCATGTTTAGAACAACATAGATCGACAATGGCGACAGCACAAGGTTCTCGTAATTGCCACCCTATTGAACCTCCTTCAGCAGTAGTTGTTTTACCATCCGCGTGCAGAGCTCCATTCTTGATCCACTTTTCTCTCTGAAAAATCCTAGCTTGCCTAGGTATATAAATATTTGCTATTTTTATCTATTTAATTAATCAATCCAACAATCGATAAATAAATCAATCGTATGAATGAAAGCAATAAATAGAGAACGCCAGGATATACGTGGAAAACCCCAAATACGGGTAAAAATCACGGGAAGGAATCAAATCACTATAATCATTGTGCAATTACAGATATACCTATTCAAACGAAGTAAATCCTCACAGCGTTCTAAGTATCACCTGCCGAGTCACACGTACACCGCACCCAGTGATTGACTGCCGCCGCCTTGAATCCTCAAGCCTTCCAATACTCTTCCGGAAATCCACCGAAAGCGAATCAAACTAAGTTGATTTGATAAAGTGAAAACTTCTTGGAGTTAACGTTTTGTATCAATGATCGAGAGATCCCATTTTATACTCCAAGACACAAAAATAAAATAAAATCTTCTTCTGCAAAATATTCTTATAGCTCACGGCTTCCCACCCAAGCATAAAGGAGGTCACACCATTTCTTTCTTCTGTTCAGCGCTTTTTTTAGGAGAGAAAGCACCACACATTTTATAGCCTAAGGAGACATATGTCCTTGTATGGAAATAAACCTTTCAGGCATCAGATTATTGTCGTGGCTTCAAAGACCGACTTGCCGATCAGATCGTGAATCTAAAAAATTCTTTTTCCTTTTCTCACCCCAGCAAATGATTTGCCGATATATCAATTCCATGTGTAGCAGATCATTTCTATGTGCAGCAAATCCTTTCCATGAGCACCAAAGCAAATCCTTTCCATGAGTCCAAAATTCTTTTTCCTAATACATTCACGAACCGGATCAGTAATAACTTGACTAGCGTCTACCGCTCTCAAATACAAAATAATATTGATTTCCTTCCACATCCTAAACAGACACTCTAGGAATAAATAAAAAATAAAGTACAACTCGATATTATGGGATACACGCCAATATGTGTTTTGTCGTGAAATTGCCAAATAAAACACACCATGAAAAATGGAACTTACAATCTCCCCCTTTGGCACTTCCATGACAAAACACACTAACATAGAAATACTATCCCCTAACAGAATGTGATCACCTGCAAAGCTGTAACTCAACAACACTTAAATGCACCATCCGTTAGAACCAATAAACTACTCCCCCTTTTTGTCATGGAATGACAAAGGTAGAAGAGGAAATCAAATGCCAACTAAACTCATCATTAACCAAATAGATCAACGGCCAAGTATATAGAACGATCAATGGCATAGCCAAACATATTCATATATTGCAAAAGCCAAGAATTGAGCTAGGAGAATGAAAAAAAAAAATTATAAATTCATGAAACAATAGCTGGAAGCGAAGTGCCGCAATTATAGCCCATTAAACAAATAACCAAGATTATGAGAACCGAAAACCTACATTGATAAGCCAAAAATAAATAATGATCGACAAAAATAATGCAAAAGGTAGCACACCAATGGAGGACAAGTTTTTGAATATGAGACTCAAGGAATATGAATAGTTTTTATAAATGCTTGAGCAAATTTTCATGAGAATCAATCATGGATTAATCTAGAAGTAATTGCAACATGCAATATGAGTCCGTGACAAGGTGAGTGTGTGACACGTCTCAAGAAATTAAGATTATCAGTCAAGGATTTGAGAATTCTCATGTAAACTTTGGATTGGCAAACACTCTCCCCCTGACGAAGTCAAACCATGCATATCGATACAAATTACGCCCCAAGAAAAAAAATACAACTCCTCTTCAAAGAATGAATGCTCTCCCCCATAATCAATTAATCTTTTTTTTTATTGTTTCTCATGATAACAAGAATGTATTCTCTATTACCCCACTGTTGTTTGACGTGAATATTGAGAGTAAGAATACCCCATACCCAATACCCAGTTACTAGCAAGTGGTCCAACACGGATGCCTTCACAAGGTCTATCCACTATATAACGCGAACTCTTAGAGGGAGAATACCTCACCCCAATTATCCGGTTACTCGGTGAACGCTTGGATAAGCATTATTATCTCTAGCAACCATCCATGATCTCCTTTTTTTTTTTTTTACGAAACTTTAGAATGAAGAATCTCGTATCCATAAAAAATATGCCTGAACGGTCAATCATTGAGGGAGTGCATGAGACATGCCCAAGTACATGAGAATCAAGTTGCCTCTAAAAAAAATCTGGCTAACTTTTACGTGTAGAGGTGGGGATCACAGAATCATGAAACATGCCACATTTAACTTCCAAATACTTCGCCTGAATGTAATCATGAAAAGATGTGCATGCATTGTAAAAAAAAAATGCTCATATGAATGAATCTCATAGCCAATAACTAAAATCCTCAAGACATGCCCAATGCAAAGAAAATGAAAATCTTTTTTTTTTTTAAATAAAAAAGCCAGAAAAATAATTCAGAAAAAAATCTTTCATTTTCTTTAAAAAAAAACTAGATGAAACAGACTAAGAAAGCAAGACCAAGCTTTTAAAAAGTGAGGTTAACTCCTCTGGATAATCCATTGTCATCGAGTGGATTGGAAGGCAAATCTACATGAGTTTTCAAGTCCGTTCTCCTCACCCAAATAAGTCTAGTTTTGACCTTTTCAATTTTTCCAACTTTGGGCACATGTTTAGGAATCACATTCTTAATCTTTCTATAAAGGATCACCCTACGCCTAGGTTTTTGGCTTCTATCACAACCATAACCGCAAAATTTGTACCTACCCTCATTGTTATTAACATGATGATAATTAGGAGGAGCATTAGGGTACTCATGAAATTTAAAGCAATTTTGCCGAATGTGACCCTTCACACCACAAAAATGACACGTAGGCACATGTTTATCATGATAACCATGAGAATACGCTACATGTGTGTGTGAAATATTTGGTGAATGCAACTTTCTACAATGAGGTCTAGATTTCATGTGAATAAGATGATCATAATTATCCCGATTGTGAGAAGCATGAACATGATTAGTGACAGGATAGCCATGCAATTTGAAGCATTTAGGTCTAATGTGGCCTCTAGCTTGGCAATAATGACATGTAGGAATGCATTTAGCAGTATTAGCCTTTTTCATATTATTGGGCTTAAACTTAAAAGAGTTTACCTCACCACGCTTGGTGGTGGTATTTTTAACCGTTGCACTTTGCATGTTTGCCTTCGGAGAATTTGGCTTTGGCTTTATGCGAGCATCTTCAACATTATTTTCTTTGATGGGCAACTTTGCTTTATTTGCCATGGGAGGAATGTGAGTAGCGCTATTTGGCTTAACAAATATCATTTTTTCTCGCGCCTTTGACGACAAAGCCTTCTCTACATAACCAAGTCCACCTCTATCCGATGTCACCTTTTGAGATGCCAAAACTTCATCTAAAAGTTGTGAACCTGCATTCAATTTCTTAAAAGTAGCATTGGCCTTGTCAAGTTCAACTTGCAAATTTGCTACCTTTGATTCAAGAAGCTTGTTAGTCTTAATAAGGCTATCTATATCATTTTCAACATTCATTTGTTTTCGCTTAAGCACATCAAGTTCATGCAATGCATCAATTTTCTCTTTCTCACATTGTCTTAGCTTTGTGGCTAACCCTAAATCAGGTTTTTCTTAAAAGAACGTTTAAAGCTTTTCATAACCAAAGCCATAGCTTCCGTATCATAGTTATCTTCTCCATTGCTCGTTCGGTTAGTCCCAACCTCACAACAAATATTACTGGTACTCTCACTGCCAGATAGAACACTATTACCACCGGGAAACATAGTTGTAGCACATGCTACATATTTGGAGCTGTCAAAAATCGGAGGTTTGATAATAAATTTTCCTTCTCTCGGTGAATCCATAATAGCAAATTAAAAAAAATAAGGATCCGCTCTAGGAATAAACCTAATATTACGAGCGACCTGCTTTGATACCAATTGAAAAATCCTAGCTTGCCTAGGTATATAAATATTTGCTATTTTTATCTATTTAATTAATCAATCCAACAATCGATAAATAAATCAATCGTATGAATGAAAGCAATAAATAGAGAACGCCAGGATATACGTGGAAAACCCCAAATACGGGTAAAAACCACGGGAAGGAATCAAATCACTATAATCATTGTGCAATTACAGATATACCTATTCAAACGAAGTAAATCCTCACAGCGTTCTAAGTATCACCTGCCGAGTCACACGTACACCGCACCCAGTGATTGACTGCCGCCGCCCTGAATCCTCAAGCCTTCCAATACTCTTCCGGAAATCCACCGAAAGCGAATCAAACTAAGTTGATTTGATAAAGTGAAAACTTCTTGGAGTTAACGTTTTGTATCAATGATCGAGAGATCCCATTTTATACTCCAAGACACAAAAATAAAATAAAATCTTCTTCTGCAAAATATTCTTATAGCTCACGGCTTCCCACCCAAGCATAAAGGAGGTCACACCATTTCTTTCTTCTGTTCAGCGCTTTTTTTAGGAGAGAAAGCACCACACATTTTATAGCCTAAGGAGACATATGTCCTTGTATGGAAATAAACCTTTCAGGCATCAGATTATTGCCGTGGCTTCAAAGACCGACTTGCCGATCAGATCGTGAATCTAAAAAATTCTTTTTCCTTTTCTCACCCCAGCAAATGATTTGCCGATATATCAATTCCATGTGTAGCAGATCATTTCTATGTGCAGCAAATCCTTTCCATGAGCACCAAAGCAAATCCTTTCCATGAGTCCAAAATTCTTTTTCCTAATACATTCACGAACCGGATCAGTAATAACTTGACTAGCGTCTACCGCTCTCAAATACAAAATAATATTGATTTCCTTCCACATCCTAAACAGACACTCTAGGAATAAATAAAAAATAAAGTACAACTCGATATTATGGGATACACGCCAATATGTGTTTTGTCGTGAAATTGCCAAATAAAACACACCATGAAAAATGGAACTTACACTCTCGCAACATGGCTTCTGGACAGGCCATGTTCCACGGACAAGATTTGAAAAAATATAAACTGCGAAGAAATTACTACATAAATTCAAACAGACGAAAACCCGAAAGGTATAGCCATAATCAAACATACATAACCAAGCAAATAATACTGCGGACGATGCAACGATTCCTCTGTGGAAAGCAAGAAATTATGATCCTTGGAAAAGAAATTAGTTAGATATATGGTTGTTTGTATTCAAGAACTTGATGGTTTGGTGTTGTAAGATTTTAATATACTCGCTCGCACACTATGAAACATATAGTAATGCAAGAGCGAGGAGGGACTTGTGCTTTTTTTTTTTACAGGAAAACTAACTAACCCAACATACTTGATTAAACACTAAGCTAGTTACCAAAATTATCGATTCTGTAAACTAAAAATTAAGGAAACGATGATGAGCAAATAACTAAGAACTTGACAATTAAGATAGAGAAGTAGGTACAATCACGCGTGGATCGACAGAATAACTAAGGTTTCGGAATCGACACCCATAAATATTTACCAATTAATCTTATGCAATGATTTTTGTTTTGATTCTAATGATTTAGAGGTGAATCTTAATTACCACCGTGTATAATGTATTGTTAAGCCCTATTAATTTGTTAAAAAATATTTTCCGATCCTCATCTGCTTCAAAGTTTAAGACCAAATCATAAACAATATCTGTAAAAACAAATCATTGTAAATACTCAGTACCTAAATATTAACTTTGATAGCTAAAGCAATTCGATTAGTGTGATGATATCAAATCATGGGAAAGAAATCCATTAATTCCAATTGAATTCATACATAACCGAGTTTCAACAAAATTAATCAATGAGCCAAGAACAATAAGTTATGAACGTGTTGGAAAAATCATATGCATAAAGATTAATCAATCATACATTCATAGGGTCTCATCCTCAACCCTAACTCAAATATTAGGCACTCATGGAGTCTAAATATGCGTTCATGAAATAGATAAATTCCATTGAAAAAAGACTAGTCTTACGAAGAATAAAGGATTTTTGCCCAAAGCCGCGCGTTAGCCGTGTGTCTCTGCAGGTTATGCGTGCTAGAGGTTCCCAGGAAGCAGAACCCTACCCCTTCTTATACCCACCGAAAGGAATCCATAAAGGAAACACCAATTCTTTCCTAAGTCCACTCTGGTCGAAACTGAGCAGTTAAGGATTCTGAAAAAATACTTATCAATATGGGATTGAACTAATTTTTTACAAGGATCCTGTAGGGCAGGGCCCTGTAGTGCGCATCCAAGCCGTCCATCTCGGCAAGACGGTTCAGATTTTAATCTAAACAATGGACAGTTCAGATCATTTGGAGCTCGGATTAAATCAGAGCCGTTGGTGCCAAAATAGACGGCCGGATCGGCCGCCCTGCACGCCCTGTAGTGCTGGTTGCACTGCAAGAATCCCCAATCCTTTTTATAGAGCCTCCTAAAATATATTTTAAAATTTATGGGTATTTTTTTTATTATTGTGGGATCTGGGGTGGGTTCCACGTGGATGTCGTGTAAATGTGTAGTGTACCTAGCATTTTTGTCCAAACTACTGATATCAAATTCGTTCTGGGCCCACTGGACATGAGTGTCTAAAATGGACTACCCCATCTCAAAATATTTGTACTGTCTACAAAACGACATAAAAACAATATATAGGATTTCAAGAAAAAATTAAAACTTTTTCTGTAAATAATTAGGAGTCATTGATATTTAGTAAATCGTTGAATTTTTTTTTTTTTGGAGTTTTTCTTGAAAATTGTTTAATTACTTCTAAATTCTTATTTTGCGGACCGTACAAACAACGTGGGACCGAGAGTTTTTGCTTCCTACATTGCATAACAATTCTAGGCAAGCACAATGTCATAATGGGCTTTTCGGTCATACGAATTCTTGCAGCGCATGTCAACTTAATTCAACTCAAACTCAAACTCCTTTGCCAAGCCCATCCGAAAAAGTTTCTATTCAGTTTAAGTGCAAAGCATAGTGGGCAGAATTGAAAATCTTAGTACTAGACAAACATATACTCCCTCTGTCTCATTTTGTCCTTTTGTTTCTTCATTTTTCGTGTTAACTTCTTCTAAAGAGATCCTTTCTTTTCTTCTGAATTGAGACGCGCTTGATCTTCTTCTTCTTTTGGTACAACTAAAAATGCAAACATAACTACACTTGCTCAAAGGACATTCCTCTCATGTCCGTCTCGAGCAAGAGAATGGTGTCTTCAGAAGAAATTAAACAGGCATTCTGATACAGTGGAATTAACAAAGAGATTAGTTGCACACTAATCAAACGAATGATAGGTACTCGTAACCATGAGCAGTTCTTGAATCCACAAGAGAAATAGACAAAGTCTGAGATTTTATTAATGGAAAGCTACAAAAACATTAAGTTACAACTCATTTTATAGGAAAAATGCGTAACCATAGCAAAACCCTAACTCAAAAATGAAAATTCTCAAAATTTAAGGAAAATAATAAAATTGGAAAAAGGAAAGAAAAACATGATTTTTTCCCAAAAGAATCAACTTCTACGGAATTATACGCTAAAAGTTATTAACGAAACAAATATTTTCTAAAACAGCAAAAACGTCCAATTGGAGGCCTAAGCGAAGGAATTAGGCCGAAAAACACCATCAGTCACGAACTAGGGTGGTGAGTATTGAACGCAGCGCGAAAATAAGTCAGTCCACCAAGTTTGGGCCCGATCCGAGCTCGTCCGAAAGTTGACAAATCAGGTAATTTGCAATCAAAAAATGTTTGGGCTTCCGAGGTTTCGACCTATCCAATTGATCATGGAATTGGGCCTCCACGTGTTCTACATCTGTTCGGCTACGAAAATGCTCAAGGACTGAGCGTGCGGGCGTGCCAAGACTTGTCGCGTCTAACGTAAGGACTGGGCGTCCCTTTTCTGACTTCGAATCTGTGAGGGCGATAGTACTGCAAACCTAAGGGCTAGATTGCAGTGATGGTTCGTGGTTTTGCCTCTACGAGCGAGGACTTAATAATTTCCTAACCGTGTAGGAAAAGAAGTAGCAACGTAGAATAACTTTGATATATCGTAATAACAAAGTTGGGGTATAAGAGAGATATGAATAATTTTATTACGTCGTAGTAATAAAATTGGGATACAAGAGAGATGAAACTCGAACTACTTGGAGAAGTAATTGAGTAAAGGTGAGAAATGAGATAATTGCTTCACTGGGAAGACTTTGGTTGCTTCGCTGGGAAGGCTTTGATTTCAAGCGTTGAGCTTGATTGGTGTGTGGACCCTTTTTCCTTCTTGTCTTCTTCTATTTATAGGCAAGGGTCTTCGGCTTTGCATGCAAGAGGATGCGTTGGCCTTCTCTTGTGATGACACATGTCCTTTGTAACTTCCACTTCATGGGATCATGGGATAGTGGGTAGTTATTTAGAAGTTACACAAGAACGTGGGTAAATAGTGTACTGGTCCAGATCTGGGCCAAACTTCCCATCTTCATCACGAGCTGCCATGTGTCCCGAGCAAGCTCCAGATGTTGCCACGTGTCCCAAGTAACTACCCACTAACAGATTTTAGTGAGATCATGGGTGGTTATTGGAAGTAAATATCAATTACCCATGTGTTTACTTTGATCATGAGCCGTTAAAAGGTTGAAAAAAGGCCAATTAAGGTGATGGGCCTATTTTCTCTCCTTCTTTTGTGGCTAACAAAGAACCTCCAGCCATTTGACTCGGTCAAATGGCTTTCCAGCAGCCAACAATTCCCTTCTTTCTCTCCACTTTTCATGGGCTATTTGAGTGATGGGCCATCTAATTAAATTAAATGGCCTTCTAACATTTTTAACCCACAAAATACTTCATGAATTTATGCAAGTCATGGGCCGACTGAACTTTTACGCAAATAGGCCCACGGCTTTCTAAATCTGAGCCCGAAACCAATTTAAAATTAATTGGGCCTAGTTAACATGGGTTTGGCCCAATAATTTTGATCCAATACCTCTCTATTTTTTGGCCCAATTTAATTAAAAGATAATTAAATGGCCTTCCAACGCTTGCCCAGGACTGGGTGCCAAAACCGGGTGTAAACAACATCACATCCTGTTTTCAGAAGAAAAATATTGAGGCTGCTCGTGTTTATATGCCTTTATATTTTCAACAGAATCGCTCTATTTTATAATATAGAAGATTGGAGTACCATGTGGCGGTGCATTAGTCCTAGCTGAATATTGAGAAACAATGAAACCTTATTTCTACTGGTGGAGTTTTCGGATCGGCGCAATGGTTCATGATTGAAAGAGAACATATATAGAGAAATTCACGACCCATAACTTCGTCAAAAGCTATTTACATAACAGCTTA
Source organism: Rhododendron simsii (assembly GCA_014282245.1). Lineage (NCBI taxonomy): Eukaryota > Viridiplantae > Streptophyta > Magnoliopsida > Ericales > Ericaceae > Rhododendron > Rhododendron simsii. Next base: position 2,977,155 of record CM024961.1, on the reverse strand, counting down.
TACATAAAACAAAATATGAAATATCTTAGAATAGGTATAAGAAGTAAAGAAAAGTTGCCAAACACCATTTTAAATCCCAAAAAATGAAACTAGGAAAAAATAAAAAAAAAATACATTTCCCTTAAGCAATATCCATTCTTGCGAATTAAAATAAATTAAATGCATCCGCAGTTATCACTACGTATCGTTTTGTGCTAAGATTGCTACAAGGTTCTCGTAATTGCCGCCCCCTTGAACCTCCTTGAGCAGTAGTTGTTTTACCATCCGCGTGCAGAGCTCCATTCTGATCCACTTTTCAAGATCTTATTAGAAAGATTATTAGTATATGCATTTTGATATCTTTTTGTGTACAAGTGATTGAAATGCTTGTCGAGCTTTAAATATGATTTTTGTTGGAAGTAGGTTATTAGTTACCATTATTATGTTATATTTTTTGGTCTTACAATTGGTAAAAGTATTGACATTTATGGATGACCCCATGCTTTGAAATTCTTAGAATCGCCACCGAGTAATGGTAATGGCTACCGATTTTCGAATAGATATTGGAGAGTCTTAGGCTAGGCCATTCACCAAATAGAGGGGGGCATGTTCCATCTATATCCATCTTACACTGGCTTAACATCATTCTTTCAAGGCCGTTAAAAAAAAAGAGCCTTATTAAGTTTTCGTTAAAAAAACATGTCTAGAGAGAGAGAGAGAGAGAGAGAGAGAGAGAGAGAGAGAGAGAGAGTGAGTGAAAAAGGGAGAGATGGGGGATGGATTCCGGTGGTCAGAAATCACAGGGGACAGTCAAGAAGTAGGGTGAGTAACAAGGAAACTTTCACCTTGTTCGTGGATAACATTCCAGAATCTAAGGATCAGAGGTGGCTCCAGTGGGCATTTAATAAGTTTGGGGTGGTTAGAGATGCATTTATTCCACACAAACGGAGTAAACGTACTGGGAATCAATTTGGTTTTGTTAGATATGACTGTCATGTGGCGGCTGGCATGGCAATATCCAAAATGAATGGGATTTGGTGGGAAAATGCAAGACTTTTTGTTAAAGAGGCATGTTTCAGACTTAATGAGGAGAAATCTAGGGTGAGGCTACCCAGGTTTCACACAGGACCTGAGAGAGAGAAACCAGAGCTGCTTCAGAAGCCAAGAAAACAGGGGGTGGAAGAAAGGGTTAAGGGGGAACCAGATGGAAGATCTTATAAACAGATTTTGAAAGGAGAATCATCCAAGATGGGCAACAACTCTCAGATTACTTTACATATCAAACCCAGTGGCAATGGGTGGCTATATAGAAGTGCCGTGGCAGTGATGCATAGGGTGGTGTCCATGAAAACTCTGCAGGTAAGCTTCAGTATGGAGACGAATCGAGTGGCTCAGTTCCGGTCCTTGGGAGGGAGGTCTGTGCTAATCACTTTCCAAAGTCAGGAGGTAAGAGACTCTTGCATTAAGAATTCGTGGATGAAGCTGTGGTTTGATAGGGTGAACCCATGGAGGGGCGAATCAGCAAGTTTGGAACGATTTGTTTGGCTTAGGTGTAAAGGACGCCCGTTAAATGCATGGAATGCTCAAACTTTTAAATCTACTGCTGAGTTGTGGGGTTGTTTGATTATGGTGGATGAAAGGACTCTCAATGATTCTTCTTTTGCCGAAGGAAATATTTTGATTGCAACTGAGGAGAATTGTTTGATAGATAGATGGATTCAGATGGAGATTTCAGGGGTGTTTTATGATGTCAAGATTTATGAGTCATCGTCTTTTGTTCATCCAGATGGTGTGGAGGATTGTTTCCCACAATCCAAGGTAACAAGGATGGGATCCAAAACTGTGGATGAACCGGCTATGGTGGTTGAACCCAGTAAGAGGGTGTTTGGCAAGTAGATTTTGGGATTTTTGGATTCCCATTTTCGGATTATGGGTGTTTGGCACCAGATTTTGAAAATGGATTTTGGGAGAATGGATTTTCGGATTATGAGTTTAGGAGCCAAAAACCAAAATTTAGGTTGGAGGAGTTTTTGGGATTCTCATTTTCGGATTTTGAGCTCATATTACAAAAATACCCTTAATACTCCTGTCATTTTACCAAATCTGCCCCTCCCTCCTTATCCACACCGTTCTGCCTCTCTACCACACATTCGACACCAGACAGAGAAGAGAGAGAAGAAAAGAGAGAGACCAGAGGAGAAGAGCACAGAGGAGAACCGAGAAGGTGAACTTCACAACGAAAAAAAGCTCGGAGAAAGGGTCGAATCGTACACGATGAGTTGCTGGAGCAGATCTACACCACCTCTCATCGACTTTTTGTACCCAATCTTCAGGTATTCTTCATCTTCTTCGGCTTGAAATTGTTGAAGAGGTTAGGGTTTCAGTGGATGTTTCTGATCGGTTATCTGTGTGTAGGTTGTTATAGATCTGTTAGATTAGAGCAAGTGAGAGAGAGATTTGACAAGGGTTTTATTTTTCCAACTTAGGGTTTACGGTACTGGCTATGTAGCATAAGAAAACGAAAAAAGGAACTCTTTAAGCTAAGGATTTATTCTTCCAAACCCTGAAATGTTTGTATTACACTTGTATTATAGATACATGATACTTCAATCTTCATGTTGCTCTTGAAAACCATTGCCAATGATTGGATACTTTGATACTTGAGGATGTTTACATTTAACAATTGAAGAAGGTGGTCTGGTCATACTTTTCAGTTTTCAGAATTGTAAGACGAACATTTCAGTGGAAACTTCGATGCAGCTATTACTGCCTTCCATTTTGCTCTCAGGGTTGTTTTGGTAGAGAAAACACTTTCACACGTTGTCAGTTGAGTATTATAAGGTTGTTAGTTGGAGTATTATAAGGTTGTGAAGATTTGTTCTCAAGAGTATTATTTCACTTGGTGAAGCTACACATAGACCACTGCCATCCCTCAAGATAAAGTTTGAAGTCAAATAGTTGAATCAACTTCCAGAAATAAGACTGAGCAAAAAAAGATAACTTTCAATGTTTGCAAATTACGTTTAAAACATTTGTTCCCTGCGTTCAGTTTTTTTTTTAAAATGTTCTATAGTAATCATTTTGTACTAATCTGTAGTAATATACGTGTTTGTATAAGGCAAATGTCATCGAGCAATAGTTATTATCGAGCGGAGAGTGAGACCAAGAAAGGAGTTACCAACACCCCAAAACTTCTGTATAATCCAAGAGATTGTTATTGTGGAACAAAGGCTGAAATTAAGGTTGTTGAAAAGAGTGAGAAGTCGAAAGGAGAATTGTATTTTATATGTCGTAAGGAGAGGGCAGCCCGGTGTGGGTTCTTTGGTTGGTGCCTCCCTGTGGAATGGACAAGCAGTAGTAAACTTGGCGGTTGGGGATCGAGTGAATATACCAATGTCTGTGCTTCCAATGTCTGTGCTTCCAACGTCTGTGCTACCAAAGCACTTGAGAAAGAGGTTATGATCATTCGACAACATTTGGAGTATTCAAAGATGTTGACAAAGTTTTTGGCCATATGCCTCATTATCGCGATGGTGGTCATCGTGTTCAAATGAAGATGGGAGATGTCGTTAAATTGAGATTATAGCAGTATTTATGTGTTTGCCAAGTACTGATGCCCATGTTATTTTTTAATTTCCCAACTTTTTGTAATTATTATGTTGTATTGGGAATTGGCAAGATGTAGCAGAAACTTATTGTAGTTTTAATTTAATTCGCAATATAAATGTTGGCTTCTTTAGTCGTACTTATTAGCTATGTGTTGAACTTGAGTACCATTTTCCTTACCTGGAATTGTGTTAAGGCAATTATTTGTGATGATAGTATGAATGTTGTGTACCTACAAAACTATCATGAAATAGTAGATATGAATTTTCTCGCATAGGTTGTTTCCAATAGAACTTCCCTTTGTGATTGGTGGTCATTGAAGGAATCATTTGGTGTTGTACCTTTCGATTCGTGGACAGTGCTGCTTTCTTTTGTATTCAGAACGTATAATTCTGTTTATCCACTAATGTAGACATGTCTTCCACTCAAACAACGTCTTCGAGAGGAAAAAAAGTGGCAACTACAGCTACGAAAGCAGTTTGGGATGCACAGTCCAAAGAGTGCTTCATCCAAGCATGTGTGGAAGAGTTGGGAGGTGCTGGGTACAAAGAAGGAACCCAACTTACCAAGGTTGGGTGGGCCAATGTTCTTAAGAAATTTAATGAACGAAGGGGAAAGGATTATGACAGAAGCCAACTGAAGAATCAATGGGGTGTTCTAAAAAAAGGAGTGGCAGCTATGGCAACACTTGGTTTTAGGTGAAAGCGGACTCGGTAGGGATCCAGACACGGGTGCTATTACAGCATCAGAGGAGTGGTGGGATCTCAAGCTGATGGTATTCCTTCCTCCCAATTTCTTTGAAGCACTGTATTGTGCCTTCTGAATTTCTTTTGCATCGTACAAAATACGAAGGTTATTTTTAAATCATTTCCCTAAATCATATGTATATATTTGCAGCGCCATCCTGACTGCATCAAGTTCAGGGAAAAGCCCTTGCCACTTGAGGAGGAAATGTGCATCCTTTTTGGTAGCAACACAGCTACTGGTGAGCATATGCACACACCTAGTTCAGGCTCAGTTCCAGCTGCCCCGAAACAGCGTACTATAAATTTGGAGGTGGACGACATTGATGCATTGTTGGATAATGATGCTGAGGTTCAAGAGTTGGTGCACCCACTGGAAGACGTCTCCAAAAAAAGGCGTGCTGATGGATCGGCTACAAAGAAAGGCAAGGCAAAAAGGGTACGATGGGCTCAAGACTTGAAGCTTGCAGGCAACAAATTTGCGACTCAACTGACAGCGCAAGTTCTCCCTCCTCCGTCCACCATACTGCCCCTGACATTCCAACGATAAAAGAATGCAGTGAGAAGTTATTGCTACTCCCTGAGTTTGACACAGATCCAACGTTGTGAGCCCATAACCTTTTCAGAGATGCGAGGACCCGAACACTTTTCATGACTTGCCCGGACGAAATTAGGAGGTACCACTTCATAACCCAAGAATTGCAAAGGGTGGAGATAGCAAAGTTGCAGAAAATGGGTGGTAACAATTGGTTCAACAATTTGTAAGTTTATGGCTGGCGACTTCAGTTCATGTCTTTCCCTCTTTGAAGTGGTGTTTACTAGACTTGTGTGTTTTAATTGTGTCGTTTTCAATGAGACTTTAACTAGACTTGTATGACTTTGTTTGAATTTGTTTTTCCAGTAGTTCGCACTTTAATTTGGTGGTGAAGTTTGTGTTTGAGTAGTGAATAACTTTGTTGGTGTTATTGATGTTAGTACTTTGAGACTTATGATTTGTTGTGTATGGTGGAGACTAACGGTAGTAACCTGTAAACAGTGATCAAATCATAGAGGTGATGATCGGTTGAAGCCAAGTTGAGCAAAGTGATGACATTTTTTGCCTCTGTTTATATTTCTTTCAACTGCCGAAAGGTTTCTTTTCTAGCTTGAGAATCGAAAAAACATTCTACTCCATACATATATATTGCCAAAGCATGATCCTATACTTCTTTTTTTGGTTACCCAATGTCTCTGAACTAGATTACAAGCATCTCAAACAAATTTGGATCTAACTTTGTTGGTGTTATTGATGCTTGTATTTGGAGTTATTGGTTATTTTTTGTGGTTCCATTAACAAAAAACATGTGGTGATGAGTTTGAGGGAGTTTAAGCAAGCTTGACATAAGTTGAGGTTCCTTGTTTTCTCATTCTAGAGCGTAAGGTTTATGGCCAATTCCTTGCCCGAATTTGAATATATGGGGTGTGTTCTCATACATTATTGGGATACTGTGTTGAATCAGAGGGAGGCCAATAAGTCAAATCTTTCCTGCATTCAAAAGGCCAATAATGCACTTCACGAGTCATTATTGCAGTTTCTGAATTCCCAGCTTTCCTTGACACTTTGGCTGTATATTTGATGTTTGGCATAAGTGGAGGACAATAATGCATGAAGGACAAGTTACATTTATGGGAAAAGCCCAATAATGCATGAAGTAGCTCCAAATGTGTATAGTGATTTTTACTTCCCAAAAAAAAGTTTGTCCGTGCCTAAACTTTTGCAAGTTTGTTGCCAACTTGGCAAGGGGGGTTTGCTTTACAAAACAATCACCAAGAACTGTATAAATACCCATACACTTGGCTGTGTTTTCTAACATCAAACAAAGCTCCATTGCCAACAAAACCACCCATATCCTACCACTATTTTCGGTTTACCTCTACAAATCCATATGGCAAATTATGAAAATTCGGATGATTATGATCATGATATTTACGATGAAGAAAATTGGGACAACGACGATCCGTATGGCGGAGATCCATATGATGGAGATCCATACGATGGAGATCCATACGATGCCGGGGAAGGGTCAAGTCATCATAGGCCTCGTCGGGCAAATGCAAGAATGAGACGAGCTGCTCCACCATGATACGTACATGTGTAAGGAACCGTGTCGTACCTCCGCCTTAGCTGGACAAGCTTGGGTCACCGAGCTGGAAGAGGGAAACCCAAAGCGCATGTATCAATCATTTCGTATGAGTAAGATGAATTTTTTTTCACTTGTTTACCAACTTGAGCATAATTACGGGTTGCGAGTATCCGAGCGAATCTCGGTTGCTGAGCAAGTAGCTATCTTTCTCTGGATTATGGGCCAACGAGCCAATAATAGAAATGCCCAAGAGCGTTTTCAACATTCGGGGGAGACAATATCAAGGCAGTTCCATAATGTGCTCAACGCCCTCAATGCCATGGCTATCGATTGGGTTAAACCATGGCCTCAAGAAGGAGTGCATAGCAAAATAGCTGACAATCCAAGATATTATCCACATTTCAAGGTACTTTTTGTAATTAATTTATTCGTTTTACGAGAATCTAGCCAATTCGTCACCTTGGAGCTTTTAACCAATAAATTTTCTATATGTAGGATTGCATTGGAGCAATTGATGGCACTCACATAAAAGCCCACCCACCTGAGGAAGGCCCCATACAAAAATGGATTGGTCGTAAAGGATATCCAACACAAAACATTATGGCTGCATGTGACTTTAATATGTGCTTCACTTTCGTCTTAGCGAGATGGGAAGGAAGTGCGCACGACACAAGAATTTTTTATGATTGCATAAGGAATCCTGCGTTGAATTTTCCAAAACCACAAGGAGGTTAGTCCTGCGATATCTCCTTAACTTGTATTACACCCTAATTGTACTACAATTTTACAAGTAAAGTATTGCATAATCACTACAGATCAATTTTATTTGGTAGATGCCGGGTACCCAAACACTCTTGGTTATCTAGCACCATAAAAAGGTTCTAGATATCACCCTCCTGAATGGCGTGTCGGAGGCGCACCAAGGACCAACTTTGAAAGGTTTAACAAAATACACTCCTCTCTTCGGTGCACCATTGAAAGGACATATGGCGTTTGGAAAGCTCGTTGGCCTCTGATTTGTGACATGCTTGTTGGCTTCACAATTACAACACAAGTAGCTCTTGTATCCGCAACGATGACGATTCATAATTTTATAAGAAGGAACAACTTTCCTGACATTCCTTTTGGTTTCTATGATAGGCGACCAAATTTCTTGCCTTCAGATCGAGGAGTAGAAACTACAACACCTAACGGCAACCATGGAAGTAGGGTCCAATGTGATGATTGTTACATGGACACTGTAAGGGCATCTATGCGAGATTTCATTATGGAAAACAATATACGTTAGGTCACCTCGACACTTTGGAGGTTGTGTAATGTTGTTGAACTTGTGTGTTTGTTTTTTTGCTATGTTTTTTTTTTCCCATTCAGCTTCTACGCGTGGTTTGTAAAAGGGTGTTTTTTTTTTTTTTTGGCTTCAGATGGTTGAATTTATTTTGTTTCATATTTATGTGTTATGTGTTTGTCGTTAAATTAAAGTGTTACTTGTAACATTTGTCTTATTATTTGACATGTAAAATACCAAATGTCTTCCTTAAATTAAAAAAAGGGAAAAAAATTACATATCAAAAATATTATTTTAACACAATAATATAACGACCAAAGGCAAACAGCGGATCTGAAAAACACAAAAACAAAAAAAATTGGCAAAAACAACACATTACTTTAGAATAATAATAGACTAATAAACAACAAATAAAAACTATTGAATAATAAAGTAAAAAAAATTTAGAAAAAAAAAACGCAATTAACCTGGTATAAGAAGACAAAGGGCAATATGGTAAATAATAAACTTCAATAAACAACAAATCAAAACTATTGAATAATAAAGGAAAAAAAAATTGGAAAACAAAAAAACGCAAGTCACCTGTGGTATAAGAAACAAAGGGCAATATGGTAAACATGCAACCCATAATACATTCTCAAAAATCATCTACCAAACACTACTACAATTTCAAAATACATTCTGCATAAATCTCCCAAACACTCTACCACACCCAAAATACATTCTGGCTATAATCCAAAAAGCCAAAAAGCCAAAAATGAAAAGCCAAAAAGTAGGCTCCCAAACACACCCTAAGAAAAAGGTAGTGGGTGGTGAGGAGGGGAGAAACTCAGAGAGAAAGCCCAATTGGAGAAGGGTGTCGGGGGAGAGATGGGACTTTTTGTCAGGGACAGGAAGCTCTAAGCAAGAAAATGGTGATGGGCATTTATGGCTTGTCAATGCAAAGTCCAATGCTTGCTCAGAGGAGTTTGAATCTCGGGTAGAAGATTCAATAGAGGTAGGGAATGGGGTGGACCCGGAGGAAAAAGGGGTAAATAGTTTGGGCCCTTTAGCCCAAAACTTTTTGGCAAACCAATATGAGTATTTAGCCCAGGAGGGGACTATAGACTTGGATGGAGGTGATGGGCCGGCTGAACCTGAGAGGGATCCAAGGATATTGGGCCATCTACCTATTGGGCCGGATTGTAGTAGTCAGGTTAATATGCTAGGGAACGAGTTGGTAGGGCATTCTGAAACTCCGAAGGAGGGGAGGACTTCAACTGAGGGGCGTGGAATTGAAGATTTGCCAGAAGCTCGGGTGGACCAGGTGAGATGTTCCCAACTCCCCAGCCTTAATTTGGTGGTTGATCTTCATGATGTTGGATGTAGAAGGCGTCGTCGGCAGCTCTCGAACCTGGCTAGTATCAGCGAGGCAATTGAGCTCAATCCGGAGCCGGTGGCCATTTGCACTTCATAATCTTTGGAGGAATCTCTTCCGTCCAACCCCGACATCGTCCGAGAGGTAATTGCTACTATGGCTGTTGGAGGTGAGTTGGATATTAATTTTCGTCCTAACGATGATTTAATCCTTCGTAAGATGATTGAACTTGAGTCTCAGGAATACTCTAAGGCCCGGGAGAGGGTATCTTGAGCGTAGCTAGCTCTCTCTTTCCTCTGTGGTGTTTGCTTTTGGGCTATTTTGTTTGCTATGCAGATTATATCCTGGAATATTAGAGGTTTGAGTAGTTCTATCAAAAAAAGATTTTTGTTTAAACTAATCAAAAAAAGGAAACTTGATGTGGTGTTTGTCCAAGAAACAAAATTGGAAAATGTAGATTTTTTGTCGGTCCAGAGAATATGGGGGAGTGGGGACTTTGATTTTGCCTTTTCTGGGGCTGTTGGGGCGTCTGGTGGGTTGTTGGTGATTTGGAGAAAAGTTTTTTTCAAAGCCGATAATATTATGTGCCATAGATCATTTATCCTTTTGCAGGGAGTGATTAACGGTGATTTTCCATGTACCATGGTAAATATTTATGCTCCCAATGATGTGATAGTCAGGAGAGGGATTTGGGAGGAATTGATTGTTTTGAAGGCTAGTTCGGCAGTCCCCTGGTGCATCGGGGGTGATTTTAATGAAATCAGAGCAATCAACGAAAGGGTGGGATGTCAGAGGATGGAGAGGGGTATGAAGGATTTTCTTGATTTTGGCAATCGGATGGAACTTATTGATCTCCCACTGATGGGTAGGAAATTTACTTGGACTAATTTCCAAGACCATGCAGTTCATAGTCGGTTAGACAGATTTTTACTATCCCAACAATGGCTCATGAAATTCAGAGTGCTTCAATGGGGGATTCAGCGACCAATCTCTGATCGCTGCCCTATTGTCCTCCATGATGACGGCAGAGATTGGGGTCCTCGACCTTTTAGATTTATGGATATTTGGTTATCTAATCCGAGATGCATGGCGATTGCTCAGGAGACTTGGGAGAGTACTCCGGTTAGTGGATGGGCTGGTTTCATAATATTGCAAAAATTAAGGGCTATTAAAGATAAACTCAAGGTGTGGAATAAAGAGGAGTTTGGTGATGTAAACACAACCCTGACAGATGTAGAAGTTGATCTTCACCGTTTTGATTTGTTAGCTGAGGAGAGATAGCTTAATATGGAGGAAAGAGCTCAGAGATGCAAGGCAAAAATCGGATTTTTGGCAACCCAATCGACTAACTGAATCGCTTTGGAGACAAAAATCCAGACTAAATTGGTTGAAATTGGGGGATAAGAATACGAGATACTTTCAAGCCATTGCTAACAATAGATTTAGGAGAAATATGGTGGGATCTATTATGACAAATGGGAGATTGATAAAAGATCCGATGGAGATAAAAAATGCAGCAGTTGAGTTTTTCAGCCTGAACTTCAAAGAAGACAGATTTGATAGACCTCTGTTGGGCGGCAATTTTTTTAGGAAACTAATCCCGGAAACTTTAGTCCATCTTGATAGGTTGTTCGAAGAAGGGGAGATCCTAGCAGCTCAAAACGACTGTAGTAATCTTAAGGCTCCGGGACCGGATGGTTTTAACTTCTCTTTTGTGAAGAAAGGTTGGGGGTTTATGAAGGAGTTGATTTTTCAATTATTTTCTGATTTTCATGCTAATGGCAAACTCACAAAAGGTATAAATTCGACTTTTGTTGCTTTGAATCCTAAGGTCGATTGCCCTCTATCTTTCAAAGAATATAGACCCATTAGTATGGTGGGTTGGGTGTATGAGGTATTATCCAAGGTGTTAGCTAATAGAATCAAACCCCTCCTATCCTCGGTAATTGGAGAGTCTCAAGCTGCATTTATTGGAGGTAAACAAATTTTGGATGGAGTTCTTATCGCAAATGAGGCTTTTCATTATTGGAAGAACAGCTCGCAAGGGGGTTTAATTCTGAAAATTGACTTTGAGAGGGCCTACGATTGTGTCAATTGGGGTCTTTTGTTAGATCTTCTTACGAAAATGGGATTCGGAGAGAAATGGTGTGGGTGGATTAAGGAGTGTGTTTCCATGGTCTCCATGTCAGTGTTAATTAATGGTTCCCCATCCAAAGAATTTCAGACTGAGAAAGGTATCCGTCAAGGAGACTCGTTATCCCCCTTTCTATTTAATATTGTAGTTGAAGGGCTGAACAATTTATTGGAGAGAGCTAAGGAACGGAGCATCATCAGAGGAGCGAGAATAGGGGCAAATGGGGTGACGGTGACGCATCTCCAATTTGCGGATGATACGGTTCTATTCTGCAACAAGGATGTGGAGGAGTTGTCTAATATCAAAAGAATCCTTAGATGCTTTCAGCTCATGTCTGGACTCAGAATTAATTTTTCCAAGAGCTCATTATGCGGTGTTAAGATTCCCCATCAGGGTGTGGTGGCGCTAGCGCAAGTGATGGGTGTAAAGTCGACCAATTACCCATTAAGTACCTGGGCTTGCCTTTGGGTGCCAATCCCAATAGGATCAAGACGTGGGATCTAGTGGTAGAAAAGATGGAGAGGCGATTAAGCATGTGGCGGGGGAGATTCAACTCTTCTGGGGCCAAACTCACCTTAATCAATTCTTCGCTAGCTAATCAGTCGATCTATTTCATGTCTATCTTCAAAATGCCAGCGTCTGTAGCGAAGAGGTTGGCAAAAATCCAAAGGAATTTTTTTTGGGGGGATTCGATTGACAAAAGAAAAATGCACTTAGTCAAATGGGAGGTAATATGTAAGAAGAAAGAGAATGAATGGGGGATTGGGTGTGAAGAATCTGTTGGTTCAAAATCTGTCCCTCCTAGCTAAGTGGTGGTGGAGATTTAATTCAGAGCCAGATTCGCTGTGGGTGAAAGTAATCAAAGGAAAGTACAATTTAGATTACAATTGTTGGCTCCCCCGTATGCCGACTACGGGTAAAGCTACGAATTTATGCAGAGATATCTGTAACATTGGGGAAGTATCCTCGTGCATCGGAAGTACAATTCAAGAGGGCTTTAGAATACAGGTTCGTTCCGGTTTGAGGATTTCTTTTTGGAACCAGGTGTGGTTGGGGGATACGACTCTTAGAGACGATTATCCACGGCTGTACCTGATCTCTACTCAATAAGAGGTATCTGCAAATGCTATCTGGAGAGGTTCGGGAGTTGAAGGATGGCATCTGACCTTCAGTCAAGGGTTACGCGACTGGGAAAATGACCAAATGGAGGAGTTAAAACACCGATTACATCCCGTTGTTCTGGAGTCGTCCAGATGTGATTCCTTGAATTGGAGATGGTCTTCAGATAATTGTTTCTCAGTCAAATCAGTGTACAATCAATGGGAAAGCAACGGACAGTCAGGAAGGCCGGGGTTGGAAGTCCTTTGGAAGAACATTTACCCTCTTAAGGTGGAAATTTTCGCTTGGATGGCAGTTCAATCCAAGGTGGCTACGAGGTCGGTGCTTGTGGGCAGAAACATGATTTTAGAGGGACAGTCCTCTTTTTGCCCCCTATGTTCTTTGCTCTTGGAAACTCCACAACACTTGTTTTTGCATTGTCAATATTCATGGGCTGTTTGGTCTCAAATTTTAGAATGGTGGCATGTACAATGGGTTTGTCTCGAATCTCTAGATGCCCATCTAAAGTGGTGGATGGACACTAAATTCAGAAATTTAGAGAAAAGGCTTTTGGGAAACTTCTTTCTTTGCAACGTTGTGGTCGTTATGGTTGGTGCGAAATGAGTATGTGTTTAACAATGCAATGGTGACAACTAAGGTCGTGGTTGACAAGGTAAAGACTAGAGTTGCTATGTGGGTAAAGACCAAGTTCGATATTAAGGCGTATACGGTGGAGGAATTTAAGATTTTTTTGGATGGAATTAGGTTGTTAAAACTGTGAAACGTGCTTGGTTTTTAGGTGAGTTTTGTGTCCTCCAATGTTCTGCTGGAGGGCAAAGTCAAGTGTTCTCTTTTTATTTCCTGTCTTCTGCTCTATTGCGTAAGTCTGTTTACTTACTGTGATTGAGCCCTCGATGTACCCCTTCGAGTTTGCAATAAAATTTCGTTTGCCGAGCAAAAAAAAATGGCTACCGATTTTTACAACCTTGATCCCTCAAGATTGATTTACACTAGTAGATGAACTTACACATGCATAGGTTGGCAACTTATTGTGCATTAAAAAATTGGGAAATATAAAGAGGGGAAGAAAAGAAAAGTGATGCTAATAATTTTTCCATAGGTGTTAAAAGTGAAAACGAATTGAGTAAAATAGTTACTTAATTTCTGTCTTTTTCCAATGCAATTCCTATAAATGGATGAATTTGAAATTTAAGGGATGAAGTGAATATGAGAAGGAAACGGAGTAATTCTCTCATTTATCTATCATTTCATGTGTACGAAATTAAAACAAAATCTAAGAAAAATAGGTAAAATAGTTATAATCATACACCTTTGCCTGACTGTTTCTATATTTTATTAATTTTATCTTTTCAACGAGGAATTAATATGATATTATCCAACGGGAATTTAGTTCAAATTAAGAGCAAATCAATTAAATATAGAAGCAGTCAAGCATATGCAGGGTGTATAATAACTATTTTACCTATTTTCCTTAGATTTTCGTTTAAATTGGAGCTTACGGTAATTTTTTTATTTTTTATTTGTCAAATGAGCTAGAATAGCGAGGGAAGTGTTTGTTCATAATTGAAACCAAATATCATTCATCAATTTTTTTTAGAAAATAAATCTAAATATGCCTAGCTGTACAAAGAATAAAGGTTCTCGCCACTCTATATATACCCGCTCACAAAACATATACGGACACGGTTACATAAATCAAAACCATCTCCTTTACAAGGTTTTGTCTATGACCATATCATGATTTCATTAGATAACAACTGCGACGGAGACCACGAAGGAGGCAACGAAAAAAAAAAAGACCATTCTGTTCTCGATCATTGTTTCAGTGATTTATCAAATTAAAAGTTTGTGTCTTCTTTCATCTTGGATTTTGATTCTTTCTCTTACGGTTTTAATGATGATAAAAAAAACCCGCGTGTCTTTTTATCGGACTTGAAACCATGCTTGATTTGCTGGTCTTCCATATGAAACAAGATTTAGGACACTCTAAACGAACGAATATACGCATAAAAGGTGATATGTTTGATCACGGCAAACAACAGATAAGAGTGACTTTCGGAGACAACCTATAGGTGACGAAATTTACTATTTCAATTGTCACCTATAGGTTATCTCCGAAAGTCACTTTTGGTGACAAAAAACAAATTTTTCGTCACCTATAGTTACTTTTGGTGACGAAAATTTTGTTGTTTCGTCATCTATAGTAAAACAGTAAATTTCGTCACCACCGTTTTCGTCACCTATCGGAAATTTTCTAGTAGTGTAGAAAGTGGCTGCGCGGTTGCTCGAATCTGGTCTCGAATCGAATCGAATCATATGTATCCTGAAAAAATCACTCTCATTTGAAATATGGGTTTCATCTCATCTGCCTACCTCCCATCATGTATCTTCTAACACTATGCTAGAAAACGACTAATCGTAAAAGGAAATGCTTTATAGTAGTACTTAATGTTCAAGCTGTTCATCAACAAATCCAGAAGTTTAAATGATTAAAACAAGACTAAAAACGATAATCCAAATCCATATTGGAATTTATAACAATTTACCTAAATACGTGAAAGATTGGAAGAAAGAAAAACAAATCAATTGACTATGCTCGGATCGAGTACAGCTCCTGTGAAAATCACGAACCTTGATCCCTCTTCCATAATCATGAACATGAAAGGATGATCAGCAACGAAGCTTGAGCGTTTTGGTAAGCAACATCCTGATACGCCGAAATGCATAGAACTTGTTCCAGCTACCGTGCCTGTCTCATCTACCTCAATAAAAGCCTTTTGAATTGTCTTTGATACAAATGGGAGACCCTCGGGAATTTCCACCATCTCGGCAAAGTCTTTTGGATTTTCCATGAAAGGAAACGACATCCCCATCTTCTTCATGGTCAATGAAACATCAAAATCATAAGAGAACTTTAATTTCGGGATCCAAAATTCGTCAAGCCTTTTTTTGCCAAGACGAGAGTACTTATGCCAATACCCAGAATCACAAACGAGCTTTTCTAAAAGATTTTGCAATCCATCTCGCTCATCTGGGAGGAAGAAGTACATTGAAAATTGCTTGCTTTTGCTTAGGTATGGCATTTGGAGGACTTTGAAACCATCAAAAGATTCACAGTGACGATCATTGTTATGGCTCGTCATGAAAGGAACTGAAACCGTTTCTCCATTGAGAAGATAGAAAGCTCTTTTTTCAGTAAGGTTAGCATTAAATTTTTGTTTCCAATTTCCTTTGAAGTATAAACCATTTGCAAGAACGAGCGCAATATCTCGAGATAGGGAGCCCCGTTGGAGAAAATTTCTTATAAGCCCTCTTGAGGCAGCCTCAGCCCATTTATTTATTTCACATACCGCTTTATCACCCTGCGTGGAATATCCAACCCTCCAAGAGTCAATACCAATATGTGAACAAAACATCGTAAATATGTATGCCAAACAAAAAAAAAAAAAAACAGACGAAGGAAGCAAGAGAAAAGCCAATATCAACATGATCAACAAGTTGACCGGCCCTAAAGTTCTACACAACCATAATAGAACAAATTACTAGAAACTCCAATTTTGCTGCGTATTACTCCCTCGATCTACCCCTTTTTTAGTGTTCACTGCGTTCTGCGTGTCAAACTCATTTAATGCCTTGTTCTCTTTGAAACTTAAAACGAATTTTGCAAAAAATTCCTTCTAGATTCCTCTTAGATTTCCCCTACTCTCAACATTTTTCTCTCTATCTCTCTCCACTCATTACCCCTACTATTTTTCAAAAAAAATTTCAAATTTCAATCCAAACAATGCAAATTTGAAGAATAGATTTGGATTACAATGTCCAGATAAAATGACATTAAAAGGCTTCACTTTTGAAGCTCACATTAGGCCTCTAGCTAGAACTCTCACACCAAACCGGGTTCGCTGTTATAATTTGTAAGCCACGGACTATATGGAATCAGAAATCCCGCAGGGCACTTTCTGTGGAACATCCTGCAGGGCACATCCAAGCCTGTCCATAAGTGCTTTCAACGATTCAGATTTAAAAATAAACTCGTTCACATTTTTTCCGTGGAGGAGTTTATTTTTTAATCCACACAATTGGAAGTACTTTTGGATGGATGTGGGTGTCCTGCAAAACTACGCAAAAGGGCTTCTGACAACTTAATGAAGAAAAAGGTATGGAATCGACTTGAGCACGTAGGTTTTTCCAAGCAAATAAAAATTATTGATAATTCTGATCTATTGAAAGAAAATATTACTCCCTCCGTCCCAATTTAATAGTTTCTTGTTCTATTATAACTAGACAAAAAATTAGTTATATCTTTAAATTGACGATGAACTTTATATCCAATATGGATCTTGTAAATCTTGATTAGTTCTGTAATACAATATTTTTAAAATCACATATAATATTACAAATTACAAATTTGATCAATTGAAAAAAAATAACACAAACTTTTAAAAGAACCATTAAATTGGAACGGAGTACTAGAGAGTAGAGAGTCCAAAAATTACCTCAGTGGCGAAATCAACGGTTTTGGCCACACATCCGTAGATATCCTCAAGTACATCCTCTTTATAAGAAGGCTTTGGGGGAAAACGTTGGTTGAACAAAGCTCCATTGACCAAACACAAAACCGGTTCATCGCCCATTGCGAGTGCCATCATCTCCAAAGATTCCGATTTGATTTCGTCGATGTTTTTGGAGCCAAGAAAGCCAAGCATTTTCTCCAAAGTACGACCCCTTGATCCAGCAGCCACCATGTTTAGAACAACATAGATCGACAATGGCGACAGCACAAGGTTCTCATAATTGCCGCCCTCTTGAACCTCCTTGAGCAGTAGTTGTTTTACCATCCGCGTGCAGAGCTCCATTCTTGATCCACTTTTATCTTGCAACACGGCTTCTGGACAGGCCATGTTCCACGGACCAGATTTGAAAAATATTAACTGCGAAGAAATTACTGAATAAATTGAAGCAGACGAAAACCCGAAAAGTATAGCCGTAATCAAATATACGTAACCTAGCAAATAATACTGCCGATGATGCAACGATTCCTCTGTGGAAAGCAAGAAACTATGATCCTTGGAAAATAAATTAGTTAGATATACGGTTGTTTGTATTCAAGAACTTGATACATGGTTTGGTTTTGTGAGATTTTAATATACTCGCAAGCACACTATGAAACGTATAGTTATGTAAGAGCGAGATCGAAACCATAGGAGGACGAAACCATAGGAGGTCGAAGCCACAAGGACAGGGGCTTGTGCTTTTTTTATAGGAAATCTAACTAACCCAACTTGATTAACTCCTAAGGTAGTTACCAAAATTATCGATTCCGTAAAATAAAAATTAAGGAAACGATGATGAGCAAATTACCAAGAACTTGACAATTAAGATCTATATTTCCGTGGCAAACAAAAAGACAATTAAGATCGAGAAGTAGGTACAATCACGTGTTGATCGACAAATTAACTAAGGTTTCAGAATTGACACCCATAAATATTTATTTACTCATTAATCGTATGCAATAATTTTTTCTTTGATTCTAATGATTTAGAGGTCAATCTTAATTACCACTGCGTAGAATGTATTGTTAAGCCCTATTAATTTGTTAAAAAAAATATGTTGCTCATCTGCTTCGAAGCTTAAGACCAAATCATCAATCACAATAGATACTCGGTACTTAATTATTAACTTTGATAACTAAAGCAACTCAATTACTATGATGATATCAAATCATAAGAAAGAAACCCATTAATTCCAATTGAATTCATAACTGAGTCTCAACCAAATTAATCAATATTGAGCCAGGAACAATAAATTATGGACGCACATAGGGAAAATCATATGCGTAAAAGATTAATCAATCATAGGGTCTCATCCTCAACCCTAACTAAAAAATTAGCCGCTCATGGAGTCAAAATATGCGTTCATGACATAAATAAATTCCATTGAAAAAGACTAGTCTTACAAGGAATAAAGGATTATTGCCCAAAGCCGCGCGTTCTCTTCTCAGATCTAACTCCCAGGAAGCAGAACCCTGCCCCTTCTTATACCCACCGAAAGCAATCCATAAGAAAACAATTAATTCTTTCCAAGTCGAACTCTAGTCGAAACTGAGCAGTTAAAAGCAGTTTTGATTCTACACATTCAGAAGAAAAAAATACTTACCGATATCGGATTGAGTTGATTTTTTACAGGACCCCCTAAAAGAATGTTTTAAAATTTATGGGCATTTTTTTGTATTTTTGTGGGGGCCACCCTAAAAGAATGTTACAAAATTTATGGGCATTTTTCTATATATTTTTGGGACCCGGGGTGGGTCCCGGTGGATGTAGTGTAAATGTGTAGTGTACCTAGCATTTTTGTCAAAACTACAGATATTCAATTTGTTTTGGGCCCACCGGACATTCCCAAAGTATTTGTACGATCTGTAAAATGACATAAAAATAGTGTATAGTTTTTCAAGAAAAAATTTAAACTTTTTTCAGAAATCATTAAAAAAACTCGTTGATATTTAGCAAATTATTGATTTTTTTTTTTTGAGTTTTTCTTGAAAATTTGTTTAGCTACTTCTAAATTCTTGTTTTACGAACCATACAAACATTTTGGGATCGGGAGATTTTGTTTTCTACCTTACATAACAATTCTAGTCAAGCACAATGTCATAATGGGCCTTTTGCTCATACGAATTCTTGCAGCGCATGCCAACTTTAATTCAAGGGAAAAAAAGTCTCAGGACGTATTTTGATAATTAATATATGCCAAGGACATGATGAGAATTAAAACAGATCTTTGGCCGTCATTTTCCCTTAATTGAACTCAAACTCAAACTCACACTTTTTTACCAAGCCCATCCGAAAAAGTTTCAATCCAGTTTATGTGCAAAGCATAGTGGGCCGAATTGAAAATCTTAGTACTCGAAATAACGAAACATATACTCCTTCCGTCTCATTTTGTCGTTTTGTTTATTCATTTTCGATGATCATGTTAATTTTTCTTCTAAAGAGATCTGCTTTTCTTCTGATTCGAGACGCTATTGATCTTCTTCTTCTTCTTCTTCTTCTTCTTCTTCTTCTTCTTTTTTGGTACAGCTAAAAATGAAAATAGAACTACACTTGCTCAAAGGACACTCCTCTCATGTCCGCCCGAGCAAGAGAATGATGTCTTCATAAAAAATTAAATAGGCATCCTGTGTAGAAGTCTTTTTTAGGTGTCCATCTTAGTGAGTTTGAATACTTATGTTTTTATCCTGAAAAAATAAGTCTTTGTCCAATGGTTGAATTATTTATTTTACCTGAACATTGTTTTGTGATTGGTATTTATAGCATTAAAAGAATGCTATTATTTACTTTCAATAGCATTTCATTGCATGCTGTAAAAAGTTATATATGATAGCAGGCACAAAATGCTATCAAAGGTATACATTACACAACGAGTAAAAAATGCTATAGAAAGTAACACTGTAGAAAGTATACAACACATAGCGACCAGGCAAATAAGCTATCGAATGTTTGACACTTTTAATATCATTTGCTATTACAGCGTTCTTGTGAACGCTATCTATAACTTCATATTTGGTTTGTCTCATGCATCAGACTCGATATACATTAGTCCTAATGGAATATTAATTGAGAAACAACGAAAACCTAGCTTGTTTCTACTGGTGGAGTTTGGCAACAGTACCCCTCAACACCGCACATTTTTGTGGAATTCATAGACTTAAAGGTGGACTCCGAAACAATGTGCAGTGTTTAGGAGTATTGGAATACCATGTAGCGGTCCATTAGCCCTAACGGAATATTGAGAAATGGAAGCCCTTGTTCCTACTGGTGGACTTTCGCATCCGCGAAATGGTTTATTTATAAGCTTTATGTAAATAGTTTTTGACAAACCTGATTAAAAAAAATAAAAAATGCGCTGTCACAACAAAATATGAAATATCTTAGTACAGGTATAAGAAGTAAAGAAACGTTTGCCAAACACCATTTTAATCCCAAAAAAATTGAAATTCTGAAAAAAAAATAAAAAATAGATGTCCCTTAAGTAATAATATTTGTTTTGCTAAGATTGCTAAAACCAAAAACTGCATCATCGGTAATTAATGACAACAGATTTTTACCACAATCCATCAACAACGCTTCTGAAATAGAGAAAAACACGAGACAAGAGAAATTACATGCAAAATGAGCAAGCGCGGTTGCTTGAATCTGGTCTCGAATCGAATCATAAGTATCCTGAAAAAAACACTCTCTCGATCCTTTAGAAAGTAAAAAAGCATCATCTTCCGCCATTGTTCCAAAAAGCCATCTGAATTGAAGATGGCTAGCTCCTTACTCAAGCATTAATTTGAAATATGGGTTTCATCTCATCTGCCTACCTCCCATTATATATGTGTCTTCCAACGCTATGCTAAAAAACGACTAATCGTGAAAGGAAAGACTTATTGTAATAATAGTACTTAATGTTCAAGCTGTTCATCAACAAATATTCCAGAAGTTTAAATTATTAAAACAAGACTAAAAAAGATAATCCAAATCCATATTGGAATTTATAACAATTTACCTAAGTACGTGAAAGATTGAAAGAAAGAAAAACAAATCAATTGACTTTGCTCGGATCTAGTACAGCTCCTGTGAAAATCACCAACCTTGATCCCTCTTCCATAATCATGAACATGAAAGGATGATCAGCAACGAAGCTTGAGCGTTTTGGTAAGCAACATCCTGATATGCCGAAATGCATAGTATATGTTGCAGCTACTGTGCCTTTCTCATCTACCTCAATAAAAGCCTTTTGCATTGTCTTTGATACAAATGGGAGACCCTCGGGAATTTCCACCATCTCGGCAAAGTCTTTCGGATTTTCCATGAAAGGAAACGACATCCCCATCTTCTTCATGGTCAATGAAACATCAAAATCATAAGAGAACTTTAATTTCGGGATCCAAAATTCGTCAAGCCTTTTTTCGCTAAGACGAGAGTACTGATGCCAATACCTAGAATCACAAACGAGCTTTTCTAAAAGATTTTGCAATCCATCTCGCTCATCTGGGAGGAAGAAGTACATTGAAAATTGCTTGCTGTTGCTTAGGTATGGCATTTGGAGGACTTTGAAACCATCAAAAGATTCACAGTGACGATCATTGTCGTGGCTCGTCATGAAAGGAACTGAAACCGTTTCCCCATTGAGAAGATAGAAAGCTCTTTTTTCAGTAAGGTTAGCATTAAATTTTTGTTTCCAATTTCCTTTGAAGTATAGACCATTTGCAAGGACAAGCGCAATATCTCGAGATAGGGAGTCCCGTTGGAGAAAATTTTTTATAAGCCCTCTTGAGGCAACCTCAGCCCATTTGTTTATTTCATATACCGCTTTATCGCCCTGCGTGGAATATCCAACCCTTCACGAATCAATACCAATTTGTAACCAAAACATCGTAAATATGTACCTCTAATCTTTGTTTAGACCCCTCGATCCAAAAAAAAAAAACAGACAGAAAATAAGAGAAAAGCCAATATCAACATGATCAACAACTTGACCGGCCCTAAAGTTCTACACAGCCATAATAGAACAAATTACTAGAAACTCCAATTTTGCTGCGTATTACTCCTTCGATCTATCCCTTTTTAAGTGTTCACTGCGGTTCTACATGTCAAACTCATTTGATTTGAAGAATAGATTTGGATTACAATGTCCAGATAAAATGAAATTAAAAGGCTTCACTTTTGAAGCTCAAGTTAGGCCTCTAGTATTCTCACACTAAACCGGGTTCGCTGTTATAATTTGTAAGCCATAAACTATACGGAATCAGAAATCCTGCAGGGCACTTTCTATAGAACACCCTGCAGGGCACATCCAAGCCTGTCGAGTGCTTTCAACGATTCAGATTTAAAAATAAACTCATCCACATTTTTTCCATGGAGGAGTTTATTTTTAAATCCACGCAATTAGAAGTACTTTTGAACGGATGTGATTGTGCCCTATAGGGTGTCCTGCAAAACTACGCACAATGGCTTCTGACAACTTAATGAAGAAAAAGGTATGGAAGCGCGTGACTTGAGCACGTAGCTTTTTCCAAGCAAAAAAAAATTATTGATAATTCTGATCTATTGAAAGGAAATATTACTCCATCCGTCTCAAATTAATAGTTTTTTGTTCTATTCTAATTAGATAAAAAACTGTTTATATCTTTAAATTGGCGATGAACTTTATATCCAATATAAATCTTATTTGGTAAATCTTGATTAATTCTATAATACAATATTTTTAAAATCACATATAATATTATAAATTATAAGATATAATCAATTAAAAAATAATACGAACTCTCAAAAAGAACCAATAAATTGAAACGGAGGAAGTACTAGCAAGTAGAGAGTCAGAAAATTACCTCAGTGACGAAATCAACGGTCTTGGCCTCACATCCGTAGATATCCTCAAGTATGTCTTCTTTATAAGAAGGTTTTGGGGGAAAACGTTGGTTGAACAAAGCTCCATTGACCAAACACAAAATCGGTTCATCGCCGGTTGTGAGTGCCATCATCTCCAAAGATTCCGATTTGATTTCGTCGATGTTTTTGGAACCAAGAAAGCCTAGCATCTTCTCCAAAGTAAGACCCCTTGATCCAGCAGCCACCATGTTTAGAACAACATAGATCGACAATGGCGACAGCACAAGGTTCTCGTAATTGCCGCCCTCCTGAACCTCCTTGAGCAGTAGTTGTTTTACCATCCGTGTGCAGAGCTCCATTCTTGATCCACTTTTCTCTTGCAACATGGCTTCTGGACAGGCCATGTTCCACGGACAAGATTTGAAAAATATTAACTG
The DNA here is from genome assembly GCA_014282245.1 of Rhododendron simsii. Lineage (NCBI taxonomy): Eukaryota > Viridiplantae > Streptophyta > Magnoliopsida > Ericales > Ericaceae > Rhododendron > Rhododendron simsii. The sequence goes on along the minus strand of CM024961.1, from coordinate 2,953,996 downwards.
CGAAGAAATTACTGAATAAATTCAAGCAGACGAAAACCCGAAAAGTATAGCCGTAATCAAACATACATAACCAAGCAAATAATACTGCGGACGATGCAACGATTCCTCTGTGGAAAGCAAGAAATTATGATCCTTGGCAAAATAAATTAGTTAGATATATGGTTGTTTGTATTCATCAAGAACTTGATGCATGGTTTGGTTTTGTGAGATTTTAATATACTCGCAAGCACACTATGAAACGTATAGTTATGTAAGAGCGAGGTCGAAACCACAGGAAGATCGAGGGACTTGTGCTTTTTTTTTTTTTTTTTATAGGAAAACTAACTAACCCAACTTTATAGGGACAGGGACTTGTCCTTTGGTTGTTCTTTTCTCGATGTACCCCTTGAATTTTTATAAATTGTTTTGCTTTTCCGATAAAAAAAAAAAAACTTTATTAACCCCAAAGCTAGTTACCAAATAAATCGATTCTGTAAAATAAAAATTAAGGAAACGATGATGAGCGCAAATTACTAAGAACTTGACAATTAAGATCTATATTTCCGTGACAAACAAAAAGACAATTAAGATCTACATTTCCGTGACAAACAAAAAGACAATTAAGATAGAGAAGTAGGTACAATCACGTGTTGATCGACAAAATAACTAAGGTTTCGGAATCGACACCCATAAATAATTATTTACTCATTAATCTTATGATAATTTTTTCTTTGATTCTAATGATTTAGAGGTCAATCTGAATTACCACTGCATATAATGTATTGTTAAGCCCTATTAATTTGTTAAAAAATTATGTTGCTTGTCTGCTTCGAAACTTAAGACCAAATCATCAATCACGGTAGATACACGATACTTAAATATTAACTTTGATAACTAAAGCAACTTGATTACTATGATGATATCAAATCATAGGAAAGAAACCCATTAATTCCAATTGAATTCATAACCGACTCTCAACCAAATTAATAAATATTGAGCCAGGAACAATAAATTATGGACGCGTGTAGGAAAAATCATATGCGTAAAAGATTAATCAATCATAGGGTCACATCCTCAATCCCAACTCAAAAATTAGCCGCTCATGGAGTCAAACTATGCGTTCATGACATAAATAAATTCAATTGAAAAAGAATAGTCTTACAAGGAATAAAGGATTTTTGCCCAAAGCCGCGCGTTCTCTTCTCAGATCTAACTCCCAGGAAGCAGAACCCTGCCCCTTCTTATACCCACCGAAAGCAATCCATAAGGAAACAATTAATTCTTACCAAGTCCAACTCTGGTCGAAACTGTGCAGTTAAAGCAGTTTTGATTCTACAGATTCAGAAAAAAGTATTTACCGATATTGTATTGAGCTGATTTTTTACAAGGCCCCCTAAAAGAATGTTTTAAAATTTATGGGCATTTTTCTATATTTTTGTTGGAGCCACCCTAAAAGAATGTTATACTCCCTCCGTCCCTTTTTTAGAGTCCGGTATTTCATTTTGGGCTGTCCCTTAATAAGTGTCCATTTTTGTAAAGTTAGTGGGTAAAAGTTGATGTATTGTCTATTTTGTCCCTAAAAGTAGATTCCATTTTGAAAAGTTAGTGAGTAAAAGTGTAATGATGATGGGTAAGTAAGGAAAGTGAAGGAAAAAGTTGATGTGAAAGGTATAATGATGATGTCTTTTTAATAAGTTGGAATTACGAAGCAGGACACTTCAAAAGGGACGGAGGGAGTAAAATTTATGGACATTTTTCTATATTTTTGTGGGACCCGGGGTGGGTCCTCAGTGGATGTAGAGTAAATGAGTAGTGTACCAAGCATTTTTGTCAAAACTATAGATATTCAATTCGTTTTGGGCCCACCGGACATGAGTGTCTAAATTGGACGACCTCATCCCAAAGTATTTGTACGGTCTGTAAAACAACATAAAAATAGTATATAGTTTTTCAAGGAAAAATTCAAACTTTTTTCAGAAATAATTAAAAGAACTCGTTGATATTAAGCAAATCGTTGAATTTTTTTTTTTTTGAGTTTTCTCTTGAAAACTTGTTTAATTACTTCCAAATTCTTATTTTGCGAACCATACAAACATTTTGGGATCGGGAGTTTTTGTTTTCTACCTTACATAACAATTCTAGGGAAGCACAATGTCATAATGGGCCTTTCGCTCATACGAATTCTTGCAGCGCATGCCAATTTTTTTCAACTCAAACTCAAAAACTTTTTTACCAAGCCCATCCGAAAAAGTTTCAATCCAGTTTAAGTGCAAAGCATAGTGGGCCGAATTGAAAATCTTAGTACTCGAAATGTTGAAACGTATACTCCTTCTGTCTCATTTTCTCGTTTTGTTTATTCATTTTCGATGATCGTGTTAACTTTTCTTCTAAAGAGATCTTAGTACTCGAAATGTTGAAACATATGCTTTAACATTGTTTCGTGACTGGTATTTATAGCATTAAAAGAAATGCTAAAAATTGACTAACATAGCTTTCAATGAACTCTATCGTTTACTTTCAATAGCTTTTCATTGCATGCTGTAAAAAGTTTTTTTTTCCTCAGCAAAAGAAAATTTTATTAAACTTGAAAGGTTTGCATGCTGTAAAAGTTATATATGATAGTGGGCACAAAACGCTATCAAATTAAGGTATACATTATACAGCGAGTAAAAAATGCTATAAAAAGTAACGCTATAGAAAGTCTACAACACATGGTGGGCAAAGAAGCTATCGAATATCCAACACTTTTAATAGCAACCGTTATTACAGCGTTCTTGTGAAAGCTATCTATAACTTTCCATAGCATTTTTCACCTGCAATGGAAAGTATTTTTGTTTGAAAATACAATTTTAAAGTCCAACAAAATAGATATCCGCTAAAAAATAACAGAAATAACAACTTTATGTTTTTCCTCGATCGAAGTTATGGCAAAGATAACAGAAATAACAAAGATTGCTTCTGAAATAGAGAAGAAAATAAAAAAGAAAAAGACAAGTAATGGAAAAAAGCTAGAAAAACCTTAATCCATCAAGATTGCACACTCATAGTTGCTGGAATCTGGTCGCAAATCATATGTATCCCAGAAAACAGGCCCTCCTTTAAAAAGTTAGAAAAAACCTCATCTTCCGCCATTGTTCCAGAACTATGATGAGAACCATTACAAAAAATCAAAATCTGAGCCGTTTATTACCGAGCATGAACGGCCCCATCTAGGACTAAGGGACAGCACGGTCCCCCAATTCAGAAAAACCATCTCGATTGAAGATGGGTCTGTCCAAACTCAACCAACTAAAATCTGGGTTCCATCTCATCATCTTATACCTCCCATTCTCTTCCAACACTGCTAAAAACCGATTAATAGTAAAAGGAAAGTCCATAAAGTACTTCATGTCTAAGCTATTTATAAACAAATCTGACTAGACTTTTGAAGATAATCTAAATACATATCTGAATTCGTAACATTTTATCTAAATACTTGAAAGACTGAAAGAAACGAAACTAATCATTCGCCTTTGCTCGGATCGAGCACAGCTCCTGTGAAAATAACCAACCTTGATCTCTCTTCCATAATCATAAACATGAAAGGGTGATCGGCAACGAAGCTTGTGTTTTTTGGCCGGTACATGGAACATCCTGCTGTGGCGCTATGCCTAGTAATTGCCGAAGCCACTGTACCTTCCTCGTCTACCTCAATAAAAGCCTTTTGAATCATCTTTGATCCAATAAATGGGAGATTCTTCGGAATTTCCACCATCTCAGCAAAGTCTTCTGGATTTTCCATGAAAGGAAACGACATCCCCATCTCCTTCATGGTCAATGAAACGTCGAAATCATAAGAGAATTTAAATTTTGGGATCCAAAATTCGTCAAGCTTTGTTTTGCTAAGCCGAGAGTATTCGTGCGAATACCCTGAATCAGAAATGAGCTTTTCCAAAAGATTTTGCAATCCATCTCGCTCGTCTGGCAGAAAGAAGTACATGGAGAATCGCTTGCTGTTGCTTTGGTATGGGATGTGGAGGACTTGGAAACCATCAAAAGATCCACAGCGACGATAACTATTACGGCTCGTCATGAAAGGAACAGAAACATTGTCTCCATTGAGAAGATAAAACGGTTTCTTTTTAGTGAGGTCAGCACCAAATTTCAAATTGTGTTCCCATTTTCCTTTGAAGTATAGACCATTTGCAAGGATAAGCGCTGTCTCTTGAGATAGGGAGCCCCGTGGGAGAATTTTTTTTATAAGCCCTCTTGATGCAGCTTCAGCCCATAAGTTTATTTCATCTACCACGTCATCACCCTATGTGGAATATCCATCCCATCAACTGTCGGCACCATTACGTAAACAAGAAATCATAGATATGCAATTCTAAGCTTTATTCGAGGTAACATAATGAGATACCAAGGGATGTAATGACAATATATGGTCAAGTATGGTACTGATATGAACAATGTAAGCTGAAACAAGTACTCATCCATAAGGTCACTGTGAATCTCCGAATCAATGCAATTCTTGTCAAATTTCTCAAGAAATCGACAAAATTTCGTAACCTAAGCTATCTATCTGTTCAATTACAATGGTTTGATTCGAGGTACTAAATATCGTATATACTTCCAATGGTTGTTCATCTCTATGAATAAATATTGACCCCTCAATCCGAAATATAGAAAATAAAAAGATCCAAATAGCCTCAGCAACCTTACCAGCCTGAAAGTTGTACACATTCATAGTAGCACAATTCCAATTTTGTTGCATCATTATAAATCACTGAAAACCCTGGAAATTTAGAGAAGGCGTGAAATAATTGTGCCCATTTAAATCCAATTTGGCGACTTAAATTCTTGTAGGCGTTTCAACGAGTTTCAAAGCATTCAAATGAATTCAACGTTTCAGACAGAGTTTCAAAATATTGAAACTGATAAATTCTTAAGGAAAACCAACCCAACAAGAAGAGAAGAAAGCAATAATTAACCAACTCCTACCACGGCGCCGCCGCTACCATCTCCCTCACCATTAGTACACAACATCCTTGCTTGATACTCATCCACTACCTGTGACACAAGAATCTGGTTCACAAGCATCAGTAGACAACCTGATGTATATTTCGTCGCTGGAAGTGTGGAAAACCATCTTTTCTCACATGAGAATGTATATACTTTCTCATATGAGTATTTTTTTAACTTTTTTCTCGCTTTCAATTTTATTCCCCAGGTTACTAGGAGAGTGAATGATCACGCTTATGGGTTGCCTGAAAGAATAGAATTCTGGGAGCAAAGAATCAAGTGGTATTTTTGTCCTTCTACAAATAGCACTAAAAGGGCTGATTGCAGTTTAGTCACAAAACACCATGGCAGTGATCAAGTGGTGTTTGTGGTGCTTTAGGCCGGCATTCCTTCTATCTCATGGAAAGGACCAATTTCTAATGAAGGTTCAGTAGCCCCAGAAGGAACTTCACAACAATAGCACAAGATATCTCAGAGCCTTAACGAACCACACAAAAGGGCTTCAAATAACTAAAAGAAAAAGGAATCTAAGCGACTTCAGCACATTTGTTTTCCCGAGCAAATAAAAACTATTGATTCTATTTTGCATATGCTCTACTGAAAGAAAATACAAGAGAGACAGAAAATTACCCGAGTCACGAAATCAACCGTCTTGGCCTCACAACCGTAGATTCCCTTAAGCACATCCTCTGTATAAGAAGGCTTTGGAGTAAAACGTTGGTCAAACCAAGCTCCATTGACCAAACACAAAACCGGTTCTTCCTCGCCTTTTTCAAGGTGCTGATCACCCACTGCAACTGCCATCATCTTCAAAGACTGTGATTTGATTTCTTCAATGTTTTCGGCACCAAGCCAACCTAGCATCTTCTCTAAAGTGGGACCCCTTGATCCAGCAGCCACCATGTTAAGAACAACATCGATAGACAATGGCGACAAAACAAGGTTCTCGCAATTGCCCTTTTCAACCTCCTTGAGTAGTAGTTGTTTTGTCATCCGCGCGCAGAGCTCCATTCTTGATCTGCATTTGTTTAGCCACATGCTGTCTGGCAAGGCTATGGACCATATATATATATATATCCGATTTTACGAACAAGGTTTTAGAAAATAAAAAATCCGAAGAAGTTATTTCATAAATTCAAAAAGACAAAAACCCAAAGATACAATTAAACGAATATAACGAAGCAAATAATTTTGGGGACGGTCTAACGATTCATTTGTAAATGACAAGAATGTAAGATTCTTGAAAAAGAAATCAGATAGAAGGTACGTAAATTTTTCGTATTGATCAACAGAAAGATCCTTAATTAAGAATTTTTCTATTGATATATAGATTGTAGGCACTATCAACAGAAAGTTTCACAAACTACTAACCACACTTTAGATAGCTATTTGTATTCAAGAACTTGATGGTCTCATGGGATTGATCAGATGCGGAAAGTTTCAAAAACACCCAATTAAACAATTAGGCTCATTCACAGAATCCAAAACTTTGAACCAAACAATTTTCCAAATCTAAACTCGTTTCATATGCAGAGCTACAAATCATAGGGAGCACCAAAGCTTGTAAGAGAATTAGAGAACTTAAGTACTTGATGATCACAAACTGGGTATATCATTCAGGCATTGTTTGCATGTTGTAACTTGCTTGCAGTATGGTAAAGTACATTAATCTTCCTTAATTTTCGACCTTCCTAAGAGCATCTCCAACCTTAGCTCATTTTAAGACCCAAATTTAAAATTTGGACAAAATCCAAAAAAAAATCCTCTTCAATCTTTGACACAAATCCTTTTCCATTTTGGATTTTACCTATTTCTTTATCCAAATTTGAAACAACCCATGCCTTTCCCTATATTTTTCCCAAATATTCCAACGGCTCTTTTTTCTTTTTTCCAAATATTGATTTGGAAGAACAAATGTTCACACCGACCGATCGTGTAAAAAATTTAATCTCAAAAAAGAAAGAGAAGAGAAGATACAAAAGTAGTAAAACTAACCCTCTGTTACTGACGACGTATCCTTTCTCTTCATCGCCGTGAAGCTAGGGCACAAACTCGAACCAGCGTCTCAAGTTCTCACTCGGAAAAGAAGCCGCCTATACAATGTATGAGGGATGCTTAGGTATTTATATGTTTCGACTCCTCTAATTCTAGCATTTTAAACTGGGCCCACTAGGTTTTGCACTTTCCTGGTTAGCCTGTTTTTATGGGAAATTTTTTTAGTGCCGGGTGGATACCACGTGGTGCGCATTCAACGGATCTGAGCTGTTTATTGTGTTTTTTGATGACTCGGATTTGGAAAGAGAAAAATGAGAGAGAAAGTGCTAGGATAAGAGGAGAGAGAGGGTTTCAATTCGAGCTGTTCAAAAGTGTGTTGGACGGCCCTAATGTGCTAAACAGGTACCACGTGGAATATACCCATCTGACACCGAAAAATTCCTTGTTTTTATGGGTTCGCTAAAAAGGTTTGATTTGAATTAAGGGGTTTTCATGGGCCAGTACATTTTTCAGCACTTTTTTGGAAAAATTTAAAAATATCTCCCAAACTTTGACCATAATATTTAGGAAAAATTTTAAAACTCTCTTAAACTTTGCACTCAATGTCTAATAAACTCCTAAATTTTAAGAAACTTCAATCTTACCCCTGAACTTTTCTTCCATTAGTCAAATAGACCGCTTCCGTCAAAAATCTGTTAAATTGATAAAAGAAACTTACAACAGACATTGAGTGTAAAATTTAGGAACCTATTAAACATGGGGAATCCTCTACTGAGTTCAAATCCTGAGTTAACCTATTTGATTCTGATGCCATAAAAAAAGTAAAAATAATTCGAATGTATTTTAAAATATCGTTTATTGTTAAGTATTTGGATGGCCGAACAGGAATTTTCAGTGTCATTGTGTGTGGTGACATGTGACGTACTTTGGATCAATTGATTTGCTATATTTCATAATATGCTCAACAATATGCTGTCGGGTGAGTCGATGGTCAATTCAGTGAGGGAAGCTTTGGATAATGGAAGGTGGGATTTGAAGTTCAGAAGAAGGTTGTTTGACTGGGAGAATCAACTAAAGGATGACTTAAAGCTAAGGCTACAGAACGTGACTCTAGATCCATCCAAACCTGATTACTTACAGTGGAATTGGACAGCAGATAGATGCTTTACGGTGAGATCTGCCTATAAACGTGGGGATGTGCTAAGGCTGCGTTCCAGAAGGCAATTAAGAACTTATTTTTTGAGTAATAAGAAGGCTTGTTCCGGAAAATAAGAAGGTTGGTACTTATTTTGGAAGAATTTGTATAGGTACCGACCGGCCGGGGAGGGAAATCATACCGGCGGCCGCGCTAGGCCATCTCCGGCCACCGGACGGCCGATCCGAGCCGTCCAAAAATTCTATAAAAAAAAAACAAGGGGCCATCGCGGGAATCAACGGCATCCGAGGTGTGTAGGGTGCTTGATCCGAGTACCCCTTTTCCGTGTAGGGTACTTGATCATATATACATGGAAAAGGGGTGCTCGGATCCGAGCACCCTACACACCTCGGATGCCGTTGATTCTTGCGTTGGCCCCCTCGTTTTTTTTTATAGAATTTTTGGACGGCTCGGATTGGCCGTCCGGTGGCCGGAAACGGCCCAGCACTGCCGCGGGTACGATTTCCCTCCGCCGGCGCCCATTATCATAGCAACAGTCTTATTTTTTGTATAAGGCAACTTCAAGCTCAAAATTCATGTGTTTACGCAAATAATTTTCCTACCACTATGGATCTTTTTTGATAGATCTCATTGAAATCTTTAATACGGTGCAAAAAAAAATTGAATTTTTTTTTCATTTACATTATTTTTGAATTTGAAAATGTGAAATGAACTTTTTAAGAAGGGTTTTGTGGAATGCCCCTTCTTATTTTTAATTAGAAGTGGCAAAATAAGTACTTATTTTTTAAGAAGGTTTCCGGAACGGAGCCTAAGTCAGTCAAGGAATTCCGTATTGGGCTCCTTATGGAAAAATTTAAGTCCTCTAAAGGTGGAAATTTTTGCATGGATGGTTGTACAGGAGTGAGTGGCAACAAGGTCAGTTCTAGGAAGTTGAAACATCATTTCGGACTCCCAAGTACGAGGATAATGTCATCTGCAAACATTATACACCATAGAATATCCTCTTGAAATTGTCTAGTCAATTTATCCATAACTAAGACAAAGAGATACGGGCTCATGGCTGACCCTTGATGCAATCCTACGGTAATTAGAAATTCACTTGTTTCCCCTACTGGTGATCTATTGATAGTGACGGCACCTTCATGTCTCTAATCACCTCGATATACCCTTTGTCACTCATTTTTTCTCCAAAACTCACCAAATGATGTCTCTAGACACCTTATCATAGGTCTTTTCTAAGTCTATGAAAACCATATATATGGAGATCCTTCTTATTTGATCTATGTTTTTCTACCAATCTCTAGGTAGATAGCTTCCATAGTTGATCTTCTAGGCATGAACCCAAATTATTTCTCTGATACCGTAGTCACCATCCTTAAGTGATGCTCAATAACTCTTTCCCACAACTTCATCATATGACTCATCAATTTAATACCTCTATAGTTGTTGCAATTTTGAATATCCCCTTTATTCTTATAGATAGGTATTAAGGCCATCCACAGTGGTATAATCAAAAAAGGATAACCAAAAGTTGACACATCAGCTTTTGATTATTCATTTAAGAGGTTGCTAAGTTTAACAATGTTGAGCTTCACAATGGTTGCTTCTAGTCCATAACCAAAATAAGGGTCCACTACAATTTTACTCTCTCTCTCTCTCTCTCCTCTGTTTCATGTCATTCACTTCTCTCTATTTACGTTTTTTTAACAAAAATATGACAATTCCCTCTCTAAATTTTGAAAAAAAAAATCGGTGACTTTCTTTCCTCCTAGCATGAATTTTTTTGGGGAAAAAAAATAGAACGGGAAAGAATAGTGAAATATCTTAATCTAGCGGTGATAGGTTGAATTGTAGATGATCGAGAGATATGAGTTTCACTTTTTGAGAGAAAAAAAGAGATATAGTTTGTGGGTGAAGTGAAGAAAATAGTAGGCGAAAAAGAGAAGAAAAAAATATCAATTGAAACATACATGGAATCCACAAGTTTTGATTATTGAAAAAAATTACTAGTTTTGATTATCTAAAGCCCAAAATTTGATTATTTCTAAGGATGTTGCTAAGTTTGATTATATCACTGTGAGCCATCTTTTGCATTAACATTATTAATTTTAAAAACAATTGGCTTTTGATTATACCACTGTGGATGGCCTAAAATGCTCATTTTCCATTCGTCAGGCATCTTCCTAGTCATAATAATCTTATTGAACAACTTCGTCAACCAAGTCACCCCCAAGTCACCAAGACTTTTTCACACTTCAATAGGGATACCATATGGTTCTAGAGCCTTATCTAGTTTCATCCTTTTCAAAGATTTAACCATTTCGAATTTTTATTATTTCCTTTCTCTTTCTATTATTTCCTATGAGACAAATATCTAACACCACAAGTCTATGTTGTGCCACTAAACACTCGCCGGGAATAACTTTACAATCTTTACATGTCAAGCGATCTGCACCTCTAGCAAGAAATTAGTCGATTTGGCTTCTATTGGCTCCACTCTTATAGGTAATTAAATGCTCCTCTCGCTTTCTATAGAGAGTATTCCCAACTATAAGGTCAAAAGCTACCGTGAAATCTAAAATCATCCTACCACCTTCGTTAAAGTTACCAAATCCAAAGCCACTATGCACCTTCTCATACCCTTACATATGCACTCCCATATGACCATTGAAATCGCCTCTTATAAATAGTTTCTCCCCAAAAAATAAAGAAAAGTTGGCAATGACCACTTTAGATCCCACCCAACAAATGAAATTCATACAAAAATTAAAATAGATATCCATTATAAAAACAATAATTCTAACACCACACTCATTCCCACACCCATTTATACACTCACACTCACAATAATGGTGGGACCCACACACATTAGATGTGTAGTGTGTGCCGGCTCCACCCTTATTGTGAGTGTGGGTGTGTGATTGGGTGTGTGAATAGGTGTGGTAGTAGAAGGACTTATAAAAATCCATTCGTGTAAATTTGTTTTTTAAAAAAAAAGTCTTCCGTTGCGAGCGCCACTATAATTTTGGTACGACTACAATCCAAAACTGTGTCATCTAACCGCTACCTTATGTAACGCCGAAGTCGCGACACCACAGCCAAGTTTGCAGGGTCCGGCGACCCCATGGAGTTTGTTTTTTTACTACTACCATAATCAAATTTTTAAAAAATTAATAGATTGACCTACGGATATTTACGGCGACACCACACAAGATAATTTTCCTTTCATAGTCGATACAAAATCAGAGGCCACACAGTACAAAACGAAAAACAAAACGTGTTCACCACCTCTATTATTTTTGAGTCTTCGATGCGATCGATCACTAATAAATAATTTTATAAGCTTTGTCCTTTGAAATTTGTATATACTCAAGCTTGATATGGGTTGATTGATTTTTTGGCAAAGTCTGTATAGGATATGGGTTGTTTGATTTTTGGGAAAATAGTTGTATACACTTTGACGTTATTGGCATAGATACTATCATGCAACGATTTCAAAATATGAAATCGCGTTGAATACAATTGTAGAAGCTCGTGTAGCCTCTTTTTTTTTTTTTCAAGAATTTATTAGAAAGATTATTAGTATATGCATTTTGATATCTTTTTGTGTACAAGTCGAAATGCTTGTCGAGCTTTAAATGTGATTTTTGTTGGAAGTAGATTATTAATTACCATTATTATGTTACATTTTTTGGTCTTACAATTGGCTAAAGTATTAACGTTTATGGATGATCCCATATTCCGAAATTCCTAAAATCGCCACTGAGTAATGGTAATGGCTACCGATTTTTAGAACCTTGATCCCTCAAGATTGCTTCCCAAATAGAGAAAAATAAGAAAGAAGACTACCACTAGACTGTACATCGATAAGCAGCACGCGCGGTTTCCGGAATCTCGTCTCATTTATATGCATCTTAAAAAACAGTCCTTTAGAAAGCTAATTAAAAAGGCTAATCTTCCACCATTGTTCCACCACTATGATGAGAAATATTCCAAAAGCCACCTTGATTGAAGATGGCTAGCTCCTTCCAAACTCAAACAACTGAAATCTAGATTTCATCTCATCAATAGTAGAAGGAAGGTCTCATAGTAGTACTTAAATGTTTGAGTCTGCTTATCGACAAATCTAGAAGTTCAAGAGGATCGAGTACGCCATTACACTTTTTGCACTTTTAGAAAAGCGCACGTGCATGTTTTGTTCTCATTCAAATTTTTTCACTTTTGTTAGTTTTACGTCAAATTTTTATAGATTATTTATTCGTCTCGATAAAGTAAAAAATTTTACTTTTATCGAAATAATTTGAGAAATATTAACTACTTTTAAGCCAAAAAAAATTCAACTTTTTTGACTGATTTTGTCAAGAAGCGAAAAGTGAAAGTCTGAAGTAAAAAGTTACAGCACTTTAATGATAATATATATATATATATATATATATATATATATATATATATATATTCAAAAGACAAAGTAATTGAAGATGTCTCCTTTCAAACTACTGAAATCTGGGTTTTATCTCATCATCTTACCTTCCATTCTCTTCCAACACTATACTAAAAACCAATTAATGTTCAAGCTGTTTGTCAACCAATCTAAAATTTCAAGATACTCAAAGATAATCCGAATCCAAATTACAATATATAAAATTTTATCTAAACACTTGAAAGACTGAAGAAAGGAAACAAGTCAATTGACTTTGCTTGGATCAAGTACAGCTCCTGTGAAAATAACCAACTTTGATATCTCTTCCATAATCATGAACATGAAGGGATGATCGGCAACGAAACTTGTGCTTTCTGGCATGCATAATGATAATCCAGGATCCATAGTAATTGCTGCAGCCACTGTGCCTTTCTCGTCTACCTCAATAAAAGCCTTTTGAATCATACTTGATCTAATAAATGGGAGTCCCTTGGGAATTTCCACCATCTCAGAGAAGTCTTCCAGATTTTCCATGACAGGGAACGACATCCCCATCTCCTTCATGGTCAACGAAACGTCAAAATCATACGGGAATTTAAATTTTGGGATCCAAAATTCATCAAACTTTGTTTCGCTAAGGCAAGTGTACTCATACGAATACCCAGAATCACAAATGAGCTTTTCTATAAGATTTTGCAATCCATCTCGCTCGTCTGGGAGGAAGAAGTACATGGAGAATTGCTTCTTGCTGCTTTGGTATGGGATTTCGAGGACTTTGAAACCATCAAAAGATCTACAGCGACGATAACTATCATGGCTTGTCATAAAAGGAACTGAAACAGTGTCTCCATTGAGAAGATAGAAAGCTCTATTTTCAGTGAGGTTAGCATCGAATCGAAAATCATGTTCCCAATTTCCTTTGAAGTATAGACCATTTGCAAGGATGAGCCCCATGTCTCGAGATAGGGAGTCCCGCTGGAGAATATCTTTTATAAGCCCTCTCGATGCAGCTTCAGCCCATAAATTTATTTCATCTGCCACTTCATCACCCTACATGGAAAATACAACCCTTCTAGAGTCAATACCAATATGTACACTAAAAATCATAGACAGTCAATTCTGAGCATTATTTGAGGTAGCTTAATGAGATACCAATAGATGTAATAACAATAATCAACAATGGAACAAAACATGAACAACGCCGGTTCTATCATGTCCGAATTTCTTTGTTTCTACACTTGAAGAAGAAAAAAGAAACTATCAAAGTAATTAAGAACTCTTATTTGCCCAAGCCTCCCTAATTGCCAAGGCAGTAGAATCCAGTTTATTAAAAGAATATAGATTCCACGGAATGGTTTTTATAGAACAAAATTTTACTATGTCCAATAGAATGAAATAAACACTACAAGAAAAAGTAAATTTGTTGACGAAAAAAATGGTGACAAAATTTAATTTTTACTATAGGTGACGAAACAACAAGATTTTCGTCACCAAAAGTTACTATACTGTCGTCACCGAAAGTCATTTTTGGTGACGAAAATCTTGTTGTTTCGTCAGCAAATATACTTTTTTTCTTGTAGTGAAAAAAGGCTTCACTTTTGAAGGTCCGACGGGCCTCTAAAAGAACCGAGCCAATGATCTCTCTATATACGAGGTAAAGTAAATAGGTTTTTCAAATAAAACGAAAACTATTGATGATATTTTACGAATGCTGTACTGAAAATAAAAGTAATTACCCGGGTCACGAAATCAACTGTCTTGACCTCACAGCCGTAGATACCCTTGAGTACATCCTCTGTATAAGAAGGCTTTGGAGTAAAACGTTGGTCAAACCAAGCTCCATTGACCAAACACAAAACCGGTTCATCCCCGCCCTTTGGAAGTGCCATCTTCTCGGCATATCCATTGACCAAACACCAAACCTGTTCATCCTCTCCATCATCCTCCCCATCAGCACCCGTTGCAAGTGCCATCATCTCTAAAGATAGCGACTTGATTTCGTCAATGTTTTCTGAACCAAGCAAGCCTAGCATCTTCTCTAAAGTACGACCTCTTGATCCAGCAGCCACCATGTTAAGAACAACATCAATCGACAATGGCGACAACACAAGGTTCCTGTAATTGCCCTGTTCAATCTCCTTGAGGAGTAGTTGTTTTACCATCCGCGTGCAGAGCTCCATTCTTGATCTACTTTTCTCTCGCAACATGTCTTCTGGAGAGGCCACGTAGGACATATCGATTTTCAGGAACCAGATTTGGAAATTATTAACTGCGAAGAAATTATTACATAAATTCAAACAGAAAACCCGAAAGTATACCCATAATTAAACATATGTAACGAAGCAAATAATACTGCGGACAATGCAACGATTCATCTGTGAAAAGAAAGAAATTATGATTCCTGAAAAAGAAATCAGTCAGATAGCCATTTGTATTCAAGAACTTGATGGTTTCTTGTCGTGGAATTTTAATGTATTCGTAAGCGCATGAATCGTACCGATAGTATAATTATGCAAGAGCCAGGTCAACCCACATGGGCTTTCGATTTTGTATGTAAAAACTAACTTACCCAACCTATTAAACCCTAACCTAGTTAGCAAAAGTTGTGATCGACAATATGAACTGTAAGTATTAAAGAAACAATTACGAAATAAATAACTAAGAAATTGACAAATAAGGTAGAGAAGTAGGTACAAATTACGGGTTGATAAGATAAATAAGATTTTGAAATCCACACCCATAATCATTTATCAATTAATCTTATGCAATGATGTTTCCTTTGATCTATGCAATAATTTAGAAGTCAATCTTAACCACCATGAATAATGTATTGTTAAGCCCTATTAATTCGGGACAAAAAAATATGCTCCTCCTTTGCTTCGAAGTTTAAGACCGAATCATCAACTGTGTATCTGTAAAACAAATCAGAGTAGTTACCGAGTACTTAAATATTAACATTGACAAATAAAGCAATTTGATTAATAAGATAATACCAAATCACGCACGGAGTAAAAAAAAAACTCCATCCCCATTGAATCCATATTCGAGTTTCAACCAAATTAATTAACGAACTAAGAACAGTAAACTGTGTACATAAGTAGGAAAAATCGAATGCATAAAGATTAATCAATCATATTCACGGGGTTCCATCCTCAAACCCCTATAGCTAAAAAATTAGCCACTCGTGGAGTCAAATATACGTGTTGATGAAATAAATAAACTCCATTGAAAAGGCTAGGACAAGTCTTACAAGGAATACAAGATTCTCAGTTCTCACTCGTTTTCGTTCGGAGCAGCCGTGTTCTCTGTCGTGCGTGGACGTGGTAGAGAATCCCCAGGAACCAGAACCCTAGTCCTTCTTATAGGCAAGAATTCTTTCCTAAGTCCAACTCTAATCAAAATTACTGATATATCCAAGTCATTCTGGGTTGACAAAAAAAATACCTTCTGGGCCCACCAGACGAGTGTCTGTATTGTACGGAGTATTTGTTTCCTTGCATAAATTTCTAGCAAACACGTACAATGTCATAAAGGGCCTAGTGGTAAACGTTTAGGATTTAGGGATTTTTGGATTTATGGGTTTTCTCTCTCCTATGGTGTTAGGTTCGAATTACTATAAACTCCTTTGGGTTGGTCTGTACAGAGCATTTGCTCCAGCTTCAAGCGGGGCCCTTGTTAGTGAATGGTGTGTTTATGGTCTCCCATGATTAGTCAAGGTGCCTGTAAGTTATCCTAAAATCCAACTCTTTGGATTCTAGGAAAAAGTAGGGGTAGGGGGTGAGCATGGACCGAACTGGTCCGATTTTATAGCAAACCAATTACCAAATCAAAATTTACGGATTATGAATTTGGTAATTAATAGTTAGCAAATAACAGTTAAATCGTGAATCCAGTCCACACCAATCCAGACCGAATGGTTTGGTTCGATTTTCTAGCAATGTGGTTTGGTTCCGATTTTAATAAAAATAGAAATTGTGTTAAATGGTTGGTCTATAGATTTACACAAACGGTTTTGATTCTAATTCATCCCGAACCGTATAACACATGTACATATATACATAACTTGTTTAGATACACGGAATAAAATTAATTTCCTAATGTAATGCTCCATTCTACAACCCTATTATTTCACTTCCAAGATTAATTCAATGAACAGAAATATATGATGATAGCATATTCCCATATTTTCACTACTTTAAATATATACGGCTTGAGCTTAGTCAATCGATTTCCACTCTTTTTGCTCGGCAACTACTTTCCTATTCTAATACTCTATTCTATAGCCCTATTCTTTTACTAATAATTTGCATTTTACTCTTATTTAGTTGGTTGATGTTAGTGAATTTTGATGATAGTTTGTATAACTTATGTAACTTGTTTTAATATAAGATTTGATTTAACTCAATATAAGATAATTTGTATAACTTGTTTTAATATAAGATTTGATTTAACTTACATACGTAATTTTAAGTACTTTAAATAGTTTATGGAGATGATATTTCAATTTCAGGCGAACCATGGTTCAAAATCGAAACTGAATCCCCTTTTAAAGGTTCGGATTGGTTTGATTCTATGAAATTTATAGGTTGGTTTGCAAATTTCAAGTAGACCTAAACTATTGAGGCGTTGTTCAATTTGATCACCATTGCCGTCTAAATCCATCAAATTACTCACAGAAATTTCTGATCAGAGGAACACGTCATCGCGGAGGAAGTTTTTAGTAACCTGCTAGCTACTAATGAAGACGATAAGAAGACGTACAAAGACGAGGCCGAGTAGCACATTTTCGACGAAAAACAAACTCTATTTTCTTGTCCAAACCCTCCATTTTAATTTATTTATACCATCTCGAACACTTAGAGCATCTGCAGTAGAATAACCAAAAGTCAATATTATCTGCAATTTTTAGTGATAAAGACATCGCTCTCACCCAATAATGAATTAGTTTTTGAAAATTAATTAATCTATATTATAAAACATAACGGTTTTAAAAAATTGCAGATAATATTCTCCTCACAAATCTATCTCTCTATCCTCATTTTTTACGCAATTTATCTCTATGTAGATGTTATCTTTAATGATCAAATAGAAAAATATCTCAAAATGATAATTGACGCCTTGTGGAGATTGCGTTTATTGCGTATAGAAACGGGATAAAACAAATAATTTATTTAAGTTGAGACTAAGTTATATCCCGGCATGGATTTAGACACAGGCATCCGCTAGTTAGCCAACAATTAGGCTAGTTAGCCAACAATTAGGCTCAGTCCCCGAAGCGATAAGCAAAATTCCAGAACGCGGATAGGACTTTCATACATGAGCGGGTTACTCATTCAAGGTGGGGATTGCAATTTGCCATGCGCGCCAATTTTAGCAAGAATCTATTTCTCTCTCTTTTTTTTTTACCAAGAATACTAGGAAACATGCTTGCAAAAAAAGTAAAGCATTGTTCCTGGAATTAGTCAAGGTGCCGCCGCAAATGGAATCTTGGTTCCATCTCATCACCATTCCCATCCAACACCAGGCTGAAAGGAAAGTCTTATATAATACTTAATGCTTAAGCTGTTTATCAGCAAATCTAGAAGTTCAAGATGTTAAAACAGGACTTTCAAAGATATTCCGTATCCATATTCGAATTACTTGAAAGATTGAAAAAAAAAGAAACAAGTCATTTGACTTTGCTTGGATCGAGTATAGCTCCTGTGAAAATAACCAACCTTGAACTCTCCTCCATAATCATGAACATGAAAGGATGATCGGCAACGAAACTTGTGTGTTTTGGAGGAGGGGACGGGCAATATCCTGGTACAGCTCGACCCAGAGTAATTGCTGCAGCCACCGTGCCTTTCTCGTCTACCTCAATAAAAGCCTTTTGAAACATCCTTGGTACATTGAGCCCGTTGGGAATTTCCACCATCTCGGCAAAGTCTTCTGGATTTTCCGTGAAAGGAAATGGCATTCCCATCTCCTCCATGGTCGATGAAACATCAAAATCAAATGAGAATTTAAATTTTGGGATCCAAAATTCATCAAGCTTTTTTACGCTAAGACAACTGTACTCATGCGAATACCCAGAATCAGAAATGAGCTTTTCTAAAAGATTTTGCAATCCATCTCGCTCGTCTGGGAGAAAGAAGTACATGAGGAATTGGTTGCTCTTGCTTTGGTATGGGATTTGCAGGACTTGGAAACCATCAAAAGATCTACAGCGACGAGATCTCATACGGCTTGTCATGAAAGGAACTGAAACAGTGTCTCCACTGAGAAGATAGAAGGGTCTACTTTCAGTGAGGTTAGCATCAAATTTATAATCATATTTCCAATTTCCTTTGAAGTATAGACCATTTGCAAGGACGAGCGCCGTCTCTGGAGATAGAGAGCCCTGTGGGAGCAAGTTTTTTATAAGCCCTCTTGATACAACTTCAGCCCATGAATTTATTTCATCTACCACTTCATCACCCTATATGGAAAATCCAACCCTTCAAGAGTCAATACCAATATGTACACAAAAAAGTCATAGACATGCAATTCTAAGCTTTATTTGAGGTAACTTAATGAGATAGCAATAGATGTAATAACAATAATCAACAACGGGACATATTTGACAGTTTTATTTGAAACAACTCATTCTCCTGAAAATTACCCGAGTCATGAAATCCACCGTCTTGGCCTCACAACCGTAGATACCCTTGAGTACGTCGTCCTTATAAGAAAGCGTCGGAGTGAAACGTTGGTCGAACCAAGCTCCATTGACCAAACACAAAACCGGTTCATCCTCGCCCATTGCCATTGCCATCATCTCCATAGATTGCGATCTGATTTCGTCGATGTTATTGGAACCAAGCAAGCCTAGCATCTTCTCTAAAGTGCGACCCCTTGATCCCGCAGCCACCATATTAAGAACAACATCGATTGACAAGGGCGACAACACAAGGTTCTCGTAGTTGCCCTTTTTTTCAACCTCCTTGAGCAGCAGTTGTTTCGCCATCCGCATGCAGAGCTCCATTCTTGATCTACTTTTGTCAAACGGCAAGGTTTCTGGCAAGGTCATGGACGATATATCCGTTTTCTCGAGTTATTACATAAATTCTAACGGGCAAAACCCCAAAAATTATAAGCATAACTAAACAAATAAATGTGGGGACGATCTCACAAATCATTTGTGAAAGACAAGACGTTATTGCTCTTAAAAATGAAATCAGTTAGAAGGTATGTAATCTGTTCATAAAGGAAGAAAAAACCAAACCGAACCTTGCGTCGCAATTAATTCGGGTCAGTTACATAAATTTTATTTTTTCATTGAGCTCTGTCGAGGACTCAGGCTATCTTGTTAATCCTTCTTTATTACGGCATCCAAATTCAATTTAGGTTTTCCCTCTACCCCAAGCCTACTATCAAGTACTATTATGTCAATTTTATTGACTACTGCGTCTGCAAGTTTACAGTAAATATGTCCAAACAACCATAATCTATTTATCTCAACTTATTCTGTATAGATACAATTCTTACCATCTAACGGGTAGTTTTGTTTCTAACTCTCTTTTCTAGTCTTACAACACATCCACCTCAATATCCTTATTTTAGTTACACTCATCTTACTCACTTGTTATTTCTTAATAGGCCAACACTCCATTCCATATAGCATAGTTGGTCATATAACAGTTCTATAAAATTTTCCTTTTTATTTTTGTAGATATCCTTCCATCGACGATCACACAACACAATAGAAGCAGCTTCGGCCACTTGAGCCACCCAACTAGGAAGAAAACACCATCAACAAAATGTTTCACAAACTACTAACCATACTTTAGATAGCTACTTGTATTCAAGAACTTGATGCTTCTCTCATTGGAGAGATCAGACATGGAAATGAAGATAACAGACACCCAATTTTGAAGAATTAGGCTCATTCAGAGAGAATCCAAAATCTACAATCTCAAGGAAAAATAAAAGAATTTTTTCCAAATCTAAACTCGTCTCATGTGCACAGCCATAAATCATAGAGAGCTCCTAAGGTTATAAGAAAAATTACATACTTCGGAAACTGATTATATCATTCAGGCTTCGTTTGCATGTTGCAAAAAGTCAGCTTTTGTTTAAAAAAAAAAGAAAAGAAAGAAGCATAATATAAACATTTATTGAAAATAAAATTAAAATACAGTCCGGTATTTGTCCGGTACCGTCCAGTATTTGTCCGACCGGGATTGTCCGGTCCTGGAAGAAAAAGATAAATTTAGGAGAGTCTCGTATCCTGGTATTGATATTTGAGCCGAAACAATATTAGAGGGGATATCGGATTTAGACAATACTGGTACTTACCTTACCGACCAGTACGAGAAATTTACCCGTCCAATACACTTTTCGAATAGCTCGGATTAAAACCCTATCTCTCCTCTCACTCCCAACACCTTTCTGTCATTTTCTCTCTCCAAATCCTCGATCCCAACGTAATAAAAGTACATTAAAGAGTAACAAATTAAGAAAAAGATAGTTTGAATAAAAACTAACCCTTTGTGACTGACGAAATATGCTTTCTCTTCATCGCCATGAACGTAGGGCACAAACACGAACCAGCGTCTCAAGTTCTACCGCCTATACATGTATGAGAGAGACGCTTAGGTATTTATATGTTCCGACCCATCTAATACTAGGATTTTACTGAGCCCACTGGGCTTTACACTTACGAATTATGTAGTGCTAGTACTTGCCCGTAGCACGGAACTACCCATCCTGATTGGAATTGGAATTTTCGTTTGAATCTTTATAGTGGGACATTTTTGTAATATATTTGTAAGAATCTGGGTGCTTTCTTAAGAAAGTTAGGAGTACACATCAGCTATTGGATCAAATGAATCTTAATCCTTCTAATAACTTGTGTTGTATGGAGCCCACACCCTAGGCTTGTGTTTTATAGTAGATATATATATATATACACACATATATACACACACACACACACACATTCAGGATTCTATGAGGGATCCCTTACGGCCTTACCTTAAGGGACTCTCCTTTCTTGATCGAATTGCGACGATCCGAGCCGCTCAATGTATTCAGAACGTGATTTTAAGGGTAACCATTAGAAATCACCCAAAAAAATGAAGGGTTTGATCATAACAGTTTTGCATAAAATGCATTTATAGTGTTTTTATGAAAAACTGCTCAGATCAAACCATTTTCGGTCATTTTTTTGGCCAATTTCTGGAGGGTAACTTTAAAATCACGTTCTGAACACATTGAGCAGCTCGGATCGTCGCAATTCGATCAGAAAAGGGGAGTCCCTTACGGTAAGGCCGTAAGGGATCCCTTATAGAATCTTGGGGGATTCTATGAGGGATCCCTTGCGGCCTTACCATATATATATATATATATATATATATATATATATATATATATATATATATATATATATATATATATATATATATATATATACGGGGCGGTTCCGGGGACCCTTAAAAAGACCTCTAAAAAAACCCCCCAAATCTTAATCTCATAGTTCCCAATCAAATTTTGATGATCCGAGCCGCTCAATGTGTTCAAAACGTGATTTTAAGGGTGCCAGCGAGAAATTGGCGAAAAAAATAATCGGGAAGGAATTGATTTGAGCAGTTTTTTATTGAACCGTTCAATAAAGTTCAACAAAAAACTGTTCGGATGAAGCATTTCCCGATCATTTTTTTTGCTGATTTCTCGCGGGTACCCTTAAAATCACGTTCTGATTGCATTGAGCCGCTCGGATTATCAAAATTCAATCGGGAACTTGGGGGGTTTTTTTAGAGGTTTTTTTAAGGGTCCCCGGAACCGCCCTATATATATATATATATATATATATATATATTTTATGGGTTTGCTAAGAAGGTTTGAATTGAATTTAGGGATCCTATGCAAATGATCGAAACCGGAAATCATATATGTGAGATCCCGACATTGGTTCCACGGATCGATTGTGCACAGTGAAACTGTTCGCGGACGTACGTATAGCATCTCTTGTTTGGAATGAGGACCGGAGACAAGCCAGACATACCGTGCAATACTAGTTTTGGGGACAATAAAGATTGGAAAGAATATTAATCTTGTTCAGTCAAAATTCAAGTTAATCGAATTGAAATAAAGCTTCAAAAATCAGTTAAGCCTGCCCTCTTGAGGATTATGAGTGTCCTTTCATTTGTTAAAAAATACTAAGTTGGAAGAATTTATAGCTGAAAAAAGAGAAACGTGAAAAAAAAAAAAAATTTCTTTCATAATCCTATACCAAAAAGTATTATCAAAATAATACAATTCCATAATCACTTAAGTAATTCATTACATCAAAATATTATATCACAAATTAAAATGTCTGCTCACATTGCTGTTGGGTACAAAGGTGTCATTCCAATTTACTCCCTTAAAAAATAAGTACTTATTTGTAATTTTCAAGCTTAAATATAATAAGCTTATTAAAATAAAAATAAAAATATGCAATATCGATCATCCATCAAACCCATACCCACCGATCTTCAACATCAGAACATGGTAATGGGATAGTCTGCACTACCCTTGCATCTGCTGTCCTGCAAAACTAGAATGCACAACCTCAGTTTTCCGTTGGCAAGTTACCGCGGCCGGGTCAATCAACTCACTGACCCGCATTTCCCTTCCCTCCGTTGATACCCCAAGCGGTATATATCTCGCTTTCTTTGGAATCCATGGATCATTTGCCACTCACACACGCCTGCCGTTGCCGGTTGCCCACTCTCCTTTCACATAAGCGTATGGTCCGCAAAAAATAATAAGTGACTCAAAGGTGGAACTGTTCTGCAAATTCGAGACCCATGAATCAATTTCCCCCGTTCCGCATCTTGCACCATCGCCGGGAGACCCTCCGCAAAAATGTTCGTACACATTTAGTCAATCCAAACTTATATAGCGAAAACATACACATTTAGGCAATTCAACATACATTCGTTGTGGTGTATCTTTTCAATGTTTCGATGTCTATTGCTATAAGTAATATCTCAAGTGGGTCTCAAGATTGCAAGTTGCCAAGTCGATTGCACAAATTTGGATGTTATTTTGAAGCATTATAGGCCCAAAAATGATTAATGTACACGAAAAATGATTCTAATTAGCACTCCAACTAAGTGCGCCCGGAGCGCAGACACTTTGCGCCTAGGCGCATTAAGACAGCCAAAAACACACTGATGCGCCCGGGGCGCACCATGATTGCGCCTGACGCGCACATGATAAGTGATTCCTAGATCCAAGCGGGGCGCACAAATAGTGCGCCTCAGACGTCAAAAATATTTTCATCACCGTACGGCAAATTACTTATGCAAAAACACCCACCACCGCAATTAATTATATTTGTACCGCAAATTACTTCTGCAAAAATTGCCGAGCAAAAAAAAAATTACTTCTGCAAAAATACCCACCACCACAATTTAAACCCGTCAGGCCTCTTATCACTGCCACACCCAACAATCACTACTCTACCACCACCACCACACCTCTTCATCACCCGAACCACCATCTCTTTAACAGATTACCTCAGGCTCTTCAAGCTACAACTGAGAGGTCTAGCAAGGTGGATATACAACTTTGAGCCAAGTTAGCAGAGCTAAAGTCCTTTGTAGGGTAGAATAAATTGTTGCGGCAGAAACATAAATCATCCGAGGTCTATAGGGGCCGAGTAGAGAGAGCTGAGTGACGTGACGAGGGACTACCTCAACGCCACTAGTTCTTTTGCCTTGCCATCGTCTTTCTTGGAGCACATGCGAAAGTCTTGACTGACATGGTTTGATTATTGTCCGAGTCCTTGACTATAAAAAAATAGGCAGAGTTTGAGATATGTAGGCACCTAATACCTGAGGAACTGCTTGGGTCGATCCAAGGCTAGCGAGAACATACGAGTTTGACACCTAAACGTAAATTTCCCTACACGTTATGGAAAATTTATGTGTAGGTACAGAAAATCCAAAGTAATTCCTATTGGCTTAGGCCCAAATCATGAAATATACTCCCGAAGTCTTGAAAATCGTTGAAATACCATTCCACGGATCTGGCTGGTTCGAACTCAAGTTTTGTTGTGTTTCTAACAGATTGATATTTTGGTTGCACCAAATATGCTAAGAAGTGAAGAGAAAGATGAGACTCCAACGGACTCCAGAATGATTGTATCCGTAAATGTGAAGGGTTTTATAACCCAATCATGAAAAGGTTCATTGACTTGTTTAGAGGCAAACCCAAGTGTAGTCAAAATGGCTGCAGCTCCATCAGTACTTCACCACTACCACCGCATTGCAAGAGAAGATTCCAGGAGTTCCATCCATGAAAATTTCATTGAAAAGTTAGGATATCGAGCTCTGCAAGCATGAGAGGCTAATCTTCCTCCTTAGGCTTTAGACGAAATCCTTGCAACTTACTTTGATTTTCATATTTTGCATAAGAATTATTCAATGATTTAACTATTCATCAAAAAGTTAATTTTTCTTATCTAGCATATGTGATTGGTTTCAGTGATATCAAAAACATAAATGTATAAGAATTGTATTTGTGATTGCATTCGAAATGGAAAATAGACAAGGCTTAGAAAATCGGTATTGTGCATTGATTATCTCAAAGACGATCCAATATGGCAATTTAAAATGGGATATGTCGATTTTTCAATTTCATCAAATTAATTAATCGGCGCACTGCTAAGGCATGTGGCCATGGTGCGTCATTAATTGTTGAGTTCAATCAACAAATCGCAAGACTTCTGCAATACCATTGTTGACTCATCCTGATTGGGGCCTCATGGAAAGAGACTTGTTTGAACTAACATACATTCAGTACTCAAATGTTGAGAAAACGTACACATGTAGGCATCTAACATACATTTGTTGCGTCTCTTTCCAATGTTTTGATGTCTATTGCTACATGTAATTAATATCTCAAGTGGTCCTCATCATTGCAGGTTGCCAAGTCGATTGCACAAATTTTGACGTGATTTTGGAGCCTTAGAAGTCTCAACAAATGATAATTGCACACAAAAAATGATCAAATTAGCGATCCAACTAAGCGCGCCCGGAGAGCAGCCTATTGCGCCTGGGCACATTAAGACAGTTAAAAACACACGATGCGCCTGGGGCGCAAAGTGATTGCGCCAGACGCGCATTTGATGAGTGATTCCCAGATCCGAGCCAGGCGCAAAAATAAGGCGGCTCGGGCACCTGTGACGCAAGAAGTACTCCTGCAAAAACATCCACAACCATATTTGTTGAGTGATTGCGCCTGACGCGCATTTGTTGAGTGACACAAAAATAAGGCGCATATGATGCAAAAACACCCATGACCACAACCACAAATTCAACCCTTCTACCACCACCCTCTGATTACTGCCACCACCGTCGTTTTCATCTCACCACCAAGTTGGACGTGATTCACCTTGTGCTTCATAGTCTTCGGGCCTTTGGGAATCCTTTGAAAACCAGTGCTAATTCTATCAAGCTCTTCGACGTTTCTCTAGGACTTATGGGGTCATTTCCATTGATCGCTCCATTGCTCTTGTGTCACAACCCAAAACCTGTCTTGGAAGTCATGACTGGCCAAGCAGGTGTTAAGCCGCCAAAGGCCTGCACATATTCTAGTTTAGAATTTCTCGCATATCATTATCATTGTAAACTATATAAGCAAAGTATGCGGAAGCATAGAATAAATAACGTAATCCTAGAGCTTCTAGGTGTACAATTATAATAAACACAAACCATTAGACACCACTTGATTCTCCACGGTTATTCTAACACTCCATTCAGTCCACAACTTGCTATCTACCTTAACCTGAAAAATTGGAAAAGGTTTTCATAAGCCGAAGCTCGGGTGAGAAATGTGTACCAAAGTTACAAGTTTGACCATGAAAATACCCCACATTATAAAACAATTCAAAGCAACAATCCAAATATTTCATTGAACATCCAGTACATGCATTTTAGCCCGTAAGCTCATTTCTTTGGTCCAAGAAATGGACCCTTTTCATTTCATTTCTCTTTCAACTTTTGTACTTTTGAGTGATAATAGCATTCAACGGTATTTTTGCCAGTCGGTTGGGGAGCGACCCCATTGAAGAGTGGTAAGATATCATTACCCGGTGATGCCTGGCAGCATCTTCTACCTTATTACTTCATGCCGCCAGTTTCTTTCCACGTCCCCTAGCGCTCGAGACACCGTTCGAATGATTCATATTATCACAAGCATGTACTTCAAGAAGTAAAATTCAAGTTCCCAAAAGCATATTGCCATGGTCTAAATTCACTATAACACGAAAGATTTAATAAACAGGCCATCACATGTATTTTATTCAATGTCACCAATTAAATCAAGTAAGAGGATCTGATGCAATAGCCAAAGAGGAGGAGTTCCATTTTAAGCATGCCAAGGCCTATTTCTACTAACCGGTATTTACATAGTATTACTGATCGTGGATTTAGGCAACGGACTTGCCTGGGTTCGATTTGAAACGGCCCGACAGTCAGAACACATGGCCAATGGCCATGTGCCGTGTGTTTTTTAGCCTTCTGAGGCCGTTTAGGCCTCCAAATGGGCCTTTATTCCGTTTTTGGGCCTTTCTTTGTGCTCTTATAACTTTTCGTATGAAAGTCCGATTAAGCCCATTCTTTTTTCTGAAGTCTTGTTTTTCCGTCTAGTTTGTGGGTACGTATTAATTTTGGTATTGCTTCTTTATGTTTTCTAGGGTTCGTGTTGCTACCTTTATATTCGGTTTTATGTCTTAGAGCTAAATGATTAATGATAAAGAAAAGAGTCGGAGAGAGTTTCTCTAAAATATTGTGTTTGTGATTGTCCTTATCGCTTCGATCATCAGTTTTCTTATACGCTTCCCTGCATCAGGATCGAATTCCACACTTTTCTAGCAAAAACAAGCAATAGCATTTTATCCCAAAATTTAGAAAAATACATGTAACCAAGATATGCGCAACTCACCAAAAAGGATGCGTCTAACTGACATGGCACCAAACTAGCCCTGGGCACTGGTACCTATTCAAAATGTACCACAAATTACCACCTGATACAGTTGAACTTAGAGGTAAACTAATTTTTAAGTTAGGCCATCGAATTAGTTTATGTACTGGTTTTTCTTTATAGTTCTAAATTGACAGTATTATATACTTAACCTATTAACTATTGTGAAGCTACGGGAAATACGCAGGAACTAGCAGAGTCTTTTATTAGCTTAATCAAATTGCTATTTCTATCTCTTAAATCAATTTATGATGGTGAGTTCCGGAACCAAACTCTTTGCCGAACGGGGTACTTTTGCTTGTGTGAAATTTCAGGGGTTCGGGTGCTATGTACACTGTGCGTGAGTGTGTGTGAGTGTTGCAAGAATTTTGCCCAAATTTTTACATCCTTTATCATATATAAACAGATACATATTTCTTTTTACTAACTATAAAATAGATCAATGGGTGAGAAGATTACCCAAAAGAGCTGTAGAAATCCTCTGGTGAACAAACGGAAACGTACGGAATCGATAGCGGTGGATCGATCTGGGTAAAACGGAATATATAGGCAGTAGTCTCACTCTCGGTTTTTGTTTTGTTCCTTAATTTAATATTTACCTAATATATGTATATATATACTTCGGTGGAACGTGGAAGTAAACATGCAAGAGGACACCTGCCATAATCCTCATGACTCAGCATATTTCGTGTTTCATTAACGCGAATCCTGACCAAACGCGTTCAGATTTCAATCTCCGAAAAATCTCAAAAATTCAACATAGATTAATAAAAATACGAGGATCAACGTGGCGGTGTCCGATTTTCAAGGAAAAATCATAACATATGATAACTCGTACAGTGTATCAGATGTAACTCAGTTGTTCCATAGTATTTATAAAATTAAATCAAAATTCTCACATTTATTAGAACCACGCATGATATACTTAGCGAAGCCTAGCCGATTATCATAATTAAATTAAAGTGTCAAGTTCCTATTCGGACCACGTGACTAGAATTTTAAAAGTTAGGGTTTTACATCTTGCTTCCACATACCTGTATGCTGTTATATACTGCTTCCCAGTACCGTTTAATGATTTTACATCATCCTTTTACTCTTTTCGATTGTGTGAACTGTTATTTATTGTTAAGTTGCAAATGTTTGATTATATTCACTTTTTGTACACTACTTTATGCGTAATTTTCAGTCTAAAGTATTCTCTTATGCGTCTCAGGCACCAGACATTGTTGGATTTGTGCCTTAGGAACATTGCATAACTTGTTAGCTATACATAACACGCAGAGAGAAATTCTGTTTCTAGAAAATGTACATAAGTCCACGGATCAAGCTTTGTGGTGTGCTAAATTAACGGTTAAGATTGTTTACTTCTTTTTTGACGTTTCAAATTGCGATACAGCTAGATCAATGGTCACGCTTGTTTGTGTGTGTCTAAATTTTCCCGCCCATTACATCAGGAAATCCCGTGCTTTCCTCTTTCCTTGAAATGCGTCTTTTCTAAGAAGAATAAAACTGCCCACCTACCATGTCATGTAAAACTCAAAAATATCAACCTGATGTAACTTCAAACCCATCATGCTTCTATCCTTCTCTTCCCTGCCCCTTTCATAGATTACACAGACCTTCTACAGACCACCATCACCATTTACTCACCGTTTCCATCTCAACGCTAATTTATGTTATGGTGGTTGTGTAGGTATGATGATGGTGGTAAAGGGTAGAAAGATTAGGGCAATTTACCTGTAATGTGCATCTCAGAATTCTCTTATGCGCCTTAGGCGCTGTTCAATGCTCCTCGGGCGCCAGAAATTGTTGGGTTATATGGCTAGGCGCGTTGAGTCGCGCCCCGGGCACAGCATCCTAACTGCAAAGAGAACATATGACTTTGGAAAGTCAGATTAAACAAAATAAGAAGATTGACGAATTAGAAGAAGATTGAAACAAAAATAAGAATAAGAAAGCGTAGTATTCTCTTATGCGCCTCAGGCGCAGTACAATGCACCTCGGGCGCCAGACATTGTTGAGTACCTTGGATGGTGGTTTGTAGAAGGTCCGCGTAATCTGTGAAAGGGGCGCTGAGGAAGAGATCAGGGATAGAAGCGTGAAGGGTTTGAATGTCAAATATGACATGTGGTTGGAATTGCTTCCAGTAGCACAGATCTGTCTAACAACTCAATCAGTTTGATTTTTTCTGTCATTTCTTTGCTTGTCCCTCGACTATCTTGGTCTACAATAATGCTTTTAGAAATGAGTACTCAAAATTTTTTCAATGAAAAAGCATACTAACAGTTATAGACCTGATTGCAACATCTTCACCTCTCTGTTTCTATTTCGTGATTGACAATTGTTGGTTTCTTGAATCAAATTATTACCTAAATTGACGAATCGTGGAGTATAAACGAATAGTTCAAACTAATCCTTCGGTAACATATCTGTGAATATTGTTTTATGTGGCTAATTGTTTTGTTTTTTTTTTTTTGATCAGCAAAAAGAATATTATTAGAAACTTGATAAGGGTACATCGAGAGAATACGCCAAGCATCATAAAACAGACGAGCAGACCAACCAAGAGTTGGAAAAGAAAAGAAAGGAAAAAAAACAGAAGAGCAATCAGCACAAAGCAGCTACAAATGAGTTCCTGCTAATGCAAACAATTATATCCTGTGAGGTGTGATTGAGGTGTAATGCGTATGTGTGGTGGTGCTTGAGGTGTGATTCTTCCAACTTTCTGTTGGAGGGCGTTGTAAGGTGTCCGGTTTTTATTTTCTGTTTTATTGCTTGATCGAGTAAGTAGTGTTAGCTTACTGTGTTTGAGCCCCCTCGATGTATCCCTTCGAGTGTTATAAAAGTTCCGTTTGCCAAGCAAAAAAAACAATTATATCCTGTGTCTTCTAATGCCATCCAAATGACTTCCGAAATCTTCAACTGTATAGGAGTCGAGATTGCATTTTCCTTTTACCCAAAGAGCCATCCTCAGCTTTGATTAAATCAACTATTTCACCAAGAAGAGGTTGTTCATCATTAAAGACAAGATCATTTCTAGCCTTCCAGATTGACCATAAAACTGCATAAATGGTTGTATTCCAACATGTTTCCTCAAGATTGTGGAAAGAATTGGAGAACCAAAAGTTAACTAGTTCAGGAAGTGTTGATGGCCAAATCCATGATACCTGCCACCAAGACAAATTGGTAGACCAGGTGCTTCTAGCACAGGAGCATTGGAGAAAAAGATGCAGAGGAGTCTCAGTAGATAGTGCACAGATTGGACAGAATCCAGCATTTGGAGGGATGATGTTTCTTCTAACAAGAATTGATCTAGTAGCAATCTTTTCCTGCACAGCTTGCCCAACAAAAGCATCAATCCTGGCTGGTCCAAGGTTTTTCTAGATAGAGTTGAGACAATTATTAACTTGAAAGGTTTGCTTTTCCCAAGTTGAATAGGCAGATTCAACAGAATAGGAACCCGATGAACTCCATTTCCAACAAGGGCAATCTTCTCTGGAGGGATTTAAGGGAAAATTATTCAGTTTTACCCGGAGAGAAGCAAGCTGATTTTCCTCCCAACTGTAGGGTCTTCTTCTGAAAATAAAATACCAGTCATCAGAGGGAGAAGTTGGCGAGAATTCAAAGACCATGGTATCCTGCAGAGGATTCGTAGCTAAAGTCGGCTATAGCTGCTGTGATTTATGTAAAGTAATAAAATTTGGTGCCCAAGAACTAGAAGTGGTGGTAGCAGTCAAGTATCGGCCGTGAAGCGGAAGTGGGCGAGAATGGTTCTAAGAAATGAGAGTCAGGTATTCTCTTATGCGTTTCAAGCTCAGTTCAATGCGCCCCAGGCGCCAGAAATTTTGAAGTTATTCGTCTCAGGCGCATTGTGTTGCGCCTAGAGCGCAGCTCCCACATTGCTAATTAGGCCAAATTTCGCAGCTTGTCCCAGACACTCCCAAACTCCGATTAATTTGTACATAGTTAGAATCGTTGAAAAGCTTCTTGATCTAATTTTTAACGTAAGTAATTTGGATCCCAAATTATTTACACATTAAAGCATGCATAAAGGAAAACGACAAGAAAGGTCCAAAAGAGAGATATATCCAAGTATCAATTTTGATTTCATATCATTTTTTGTGTGCATTTATCATTTTCATGAGACTTCTAAGGCTCCAAAGGGCCAAAATAACGTCAAAATTTGTGCAATTGACTTGGCAACCTGCAATTGCGATAACCACTTGAGATATTACAGGTAGCAATAGACATCGAAAAATCAGAAAGAGACACAACAACAAATGTATGTTGGATTGTCTAAATGTGTACGTTTTTGCTCTATACATTTGGATTGACTACATGTGTACATTTTCGCTCTTACTATGTGCACTTTGCTTCTCATATATTCCACCAATATTGACTTATCACATGATACTCAAAATTTTGAGTAGCAAATGTGGTCATTTGCACTATTAATTGCTCAAACAATTCTCTTTCTGTGAGGCTTCTATCAGGATGAGTCAATTATGGTATTGCACAAATCCTGTGATTTGATGATTTAACTCAAAAATGAAACACTATGGCCACAAGCCTTGTAGCCAGAGAGAGAAAAGAGGAGGAGGAAACGGGGAGGGGGGGGGTGGAGGATTGTTTATTGGTATTCGTTGCAATATAATTATGTGGGTGTGTGTAAGGCAATATCCTCACATCTGGCTAAGGACACTTTATTGAATGTCAATTTTTTTGAATCGTGCCCTTAGACATGAGCATGCGTTAATCTTATATAATAAGGAAGTTGTGCTATTGAAAATGTACACAAGTCCAAGGACCGAGCTTGGTGACGTGCTAAATTAACGGTTAAGATTGGTTACTTCTTCTTTTTCGAGAGTTTAGACTGCAATACAATTAGATCAATGGTCATGCTTGTTTGTGTGTGTCCAAATTTTCCCACCCGTTACACTAGTAGTGTTATGGTGGTAGTGTATGTGCGGTAATGGTGGTGGAGGTTGTGCAGCTGTGGAATGTAGCAATGGTATGTAGTTAATTAATAATGTTCATATATATTTGTAATATCATGACAATAAGGCATAAAAAAATTTAATGAGTCGTAGAAAAGGTGACGAAAATTTTTTCCACCAAAAAGTTACATTTGGCGAGGAAATCTGTTTTTCCTTGCTAGAAAAGATCTTTGGCGAGAAAATGTATTTTCTCACTAGAAAAGGCGATGAAATTAAATTTTCTCGTTGATTATGTACTTTTAGCGACGAAATATGATTTTCTCGCCATATTTCCTCGCAATAGGCCTCTCTTGCTGTAGTGCAAATTACCGCGGCCGGATCAATCAACTCACTCCGCATTTCCCTTCCCTCCGTTGATACCCCAAGCGGTTTATATCTGTCTTTCTTTGGAATCCATGGATCATTTGCCACTCACACACGTCTCTGCCGTTGCCGGTTGCCGGTTGCCGGTTGCCACTCTCCTCTCTCAAAAGCGTATCGTTTACGAACCAAAATTCGATTGTCCACACCACCAACACAATTAATCGACCACTATGAGTACCATACCACTACTGCTACCGCCACCGCCATTTGACTACCCTCACTTGAACGTTTGCGCCTTTGGAACATTTAGTAACTTAACAGCTCTAACTCACACAGAGAGAAACTCTGTTTTCAGATGATAAGTTACTAATGAAATTTTTTAGAGAACCACTTAAACAACGAATAATTACCTAAGAACAAGGGATTTGAGCTCCAAATGAAGGACAAAATGTGTTTTATAGCCTAAAAGGCTTGAATAAAAAAATTGAAAAACTATTTCCATAAGCTCATTATTTTTAAGCTTGAAAAAAGGTCCTTATTTTTAAAGTACTTCATTATTTGAGAAAGAGGAATAGGGACTAATATATTTTTGCCAATTATGTTGAACGGGATTGATATCCATTGCAATATAATTATGTGGGTGTGTGTCAGGCAATATCCTCACACCTGGCTAAGGACACTTTATTGAATGCCAATTTTTTCTAGTCGTGCCCTTAGGCATGAGGATGCGTTAATCTTATATAATAAAGAAGTAGTGCTATTGAAAATGTACAAAAGTCCAGGCATCGAGCTTTGTGACGTGCAAAATTAACGGTTAAGATTGGTTACTTTTTCTTTTTCAAGGGTTCAGATTGCGATACAACTAGATCAATGGTCACACTTGTTTGTGTGTGCCTAAATTTTTCCACCCGTTACACAAGTAGTGTTACGGTGGTAGTGTATGTGCGGGGATGATGGTGGAGGTTGTGCAGTTGTGGTACATAGCAGTGGTGATAGGGTAGAAAGATGACAGCAATTTAAGTGTAATATGCACCTAAGTATTCTCTTACGAACCTCAGGCACAGTTCAATGTGCCTCGGGGGCCAGAAATTGTTGGGTTATGCACCTCAGGCGTACTTCAATGCTCCACGAGCGCCAAAAGTTGTTGAGTTATATTGCTTAGGCACATTGAGTCGCGCCTTGGTCGCAGCATCCAAACTTCAAAGTTGGACAAACTTTTCGGCTTGCCACAGACACTTTCGAACTTTAATTTGCAGGTTGACAGAACCTTTAGAAAGCTCATTGAATCTACTTTCTAACTCGAGAAATTTTGATTCAAATTTATTTACACCTTAAAGCAAACAATGATTTTAACTTTAAGGAGTCGGGAAAAAATCATTTTTGAAAATTACAACCACAGAAGGACAAAAAGATAGAAAGATGACAAGAAAGGAACAAAAGAGAGAAATATCTCAGTACCTTTTTATCGTTTGAGATCATCCTTTTTTCTTTTTTCGATTGTGTGAACTTTTATTTTTTTGCACTACTTTAAATCTCGTAGAATTACGCTGGTAGTGTATGTTAGGTGACGAGGGTGGAGGTGGTATAGTGGTGGTAGCGGTAGGGCAATCTACCTGTAATGTGCGTCGAAAGTTTTCTCTTATGTACCTCAGGCGCAGGACGATGCCCCTCAAGAGCCAGACATTGTTCAGTTGCGCCTTTGGAACATTGTGTAGCCTATTAGCTATAACACACAGTATTCTCAGATCATAAGGTCTTAGGAATATTTCGGAGAACAACACAAACCTCGAATAATTACCCAAAAACAAGGGATTTGAGCACCGAATGAAGGAAACAACGTGTTTTAGCCTTGAAGGCTCCGAAGATTTTTTCCAATAGTCTCAATTTTACTCACTTTTTATGAACTAGATCTAACTGTCTTGATAGTTGCATTCCAACATATTTTAATTAGAACTTTAAAAACCCCATTTATCAATATATAGTTGGTCTTGATCCAATTTAAAATGAGAAAATTGCGTACGTTTTACAGAAAAGAATTGTCTTTTGACCCACTGAGGGTAAAATGGTCACATATTCTTATGTGTAAATTATATTCGATCCAAACTACTTGGGATAGAAAGTAGATTGAACAAGCTTTCTAATGGTTCCAACCACACGCAAATCTGAATTTCGGAGTATCCGGGACAAGCCCTCAAAGTTAGGTCTGTAAGCCAACTTAACTGCGCCCCAGGCGAATTCTGATGCGCCTCAGGCGCACTGCCTTGCGCCCCGGGTGCATCTGTAGCACTTAAAAACATGCTAAAATTTGCTGGCTCGAAACGAACACACCCAAAATCCGATTCGGGCGTGGTTTGAACCATTGGAAAGCTTGTTAAATCTTCTTTCTTACCGAATTTGTTTCGATGGAAAATCATTTCTACAATAAAGGAAATTACCAATTTACCCTTTGTGGGTCCAAAAACAAATTAGTTTGGTAAAACGCTCAAATCACAGTCATTTTAAATTGAATCAAGACCAATTATGAATGGATAGATAGGGTTTTCAAACTATTAAAATACGATGAAAAGGAAAAATAGAGCTAAAGAAGTGTAATTTTATGGAAAGTTGGTTAAAATAAGAGCGATTCAAAGATCATTAGACCACTAAAGCTAAACACATTTGCCTGCGCTCCCCACACATTCAAAGTTCCATTACGAACACACATTCCTAATTCTAGGATATTCCTTAGTTCTGTACGAGTTAAAAAATTCTTATAGGGCTTTCCACACTTCCTCGAATCATCAAAAATCGTTTCAACATCAAAATTTGACTAAAGCAACGCTTGTACGTTTACGAACCAAAATTTGATTGTCTACACCGCACCAACACAATTAATTGACCACTATGAGTACCACACCGCTACCGCTACCACTACCACCACCGCCATTTGACTACCCACACTTGAACGTTTACGCCTTTGGAACATTTAGTAACTTAATAGCTCTAACTCACACAGAGAGAAACTCTGCTTTCAGATCATAAGTTACTAATGAAATTTTTTGGAGAACCACTTAAACAACGAATAATTACCTAAGAACAAGGGATTTGAGCTCCAAATGAAGGAACAAACGTATTTTGTAGCCTAAAAGGCTTCAACAAAAAAAATTGAAAAACTATTTGCATAATCTCATTATTTTTAAGCTTGAAAAAAGGTCCTTATTTCTAAAGTACTTCATTATTTGAGAAAGTGGAACGGGGACTAATATATTTTTGCCAATTATGTTGAACAGGATTGATATCCATTGCAATATAATTATGTGGGTGTGTGTCAGGCAATATCCTCACACCTGGTTAAGGACACTTTATTGAATGCCAATTTTTTCTAATCGTGCCCCTGGGCATGAGAATGTGTTAATCTTATATAATAAGGAAGTAGTGCTATTGAAAATGTACACAAGTCCAAGGACCGAGCTTTGTGACGTGCCAAATTAACGGTTAGGATTGGTTACTTCTTCTTTTTCGATGGTTCAGATTGCGATACAACTAGATCAATGGTCACACTTGTTTGTGTGTGCCTAAATTTTTCCACTAAACGGTTAGGATTGGTTACTTCTGTTGGAAAAATGTTTACCTTTTGTGATAAAAACCGATAATATGAGTGCAATAAAATCGGAATTCAAAACCTGAAAATTGATGGAAACAAATTGGTGATCAAGGCGAGTGTTTGTGTGTGACACTCTGTACTTAAGACAGATTTCGCCCCCGCTACGGTGCTCACAGTTTGCATTGGACGACTGTCTCCCAGCACTACTTGATCGGAATCAACCCAAAGCAGCACTTCAATTGGAGGGCCTGGTGAACCATCTTGTGTTTGTAACTCTCTCATATGAATGGATTTCAATGAATGAAAAATCAACTTAATAAAATGAATGAGGACATTGATATTTATAGGCCAACAAGTAACTCTACGAAAAGTCACCAAAGAAAGAGACACATCTGTTCATAAAGGACACGTCCGTACACAGTGAACAAGTGCCAATGAAAAGATGCAACTCCAAAATAAATCAATTTTCATTCACACTTAAAATAAAATATTATATCCTATAATATTTTCCAACAATCCCCCACATGAATGAAATTGACTGGATAACCAATGCAAAACAATGCAAACAATAGAGAGAGTACAAGTGGAAATTTCCTGCATAGGATAGGTAGCTTTTGGCTTTGAGCCTTCCCTTGTGAAAGACTATCGGATTTACTTGCTAACCAGTGGACGCGATGCCTTGAACTGTTCAGCTTTTTGTGTAAACCAAGACAATAGAATTCATACAGAATCTTTCCGAAGACAGTTGGTTCTTACGGTTGTGCCCATTTTGGCCCTGGAACACCGACTGGTTTCAGAGAGTGTTTTAGAGAATTCAGCCTTAGAAAATTCTCACAGAAGCGGCCCATTCACACTCACATAGGTGATCTCTTATTCAGGGTATCCTGCTATACCCCACTTGGATTTACCAAGGTATAAGAATCATTAAAAGTTAAACTTAACCCAAAACGCTGTAGGCATCACTGTTTCACCATAGGAATGAGTTGGAGGGATTTCTCCTCAGTGATACTCCTAAGTCTCATACAACTCGGTTGTCCCGTTGAACCTAGATCTTGGGATCTCCAGTCAACTAGGTTAGGTTGCCGTGTAATAGGCTTTAATCTCATTCCCCTCGATGATCATTTATTCTCTAGTCAAAACTCCAAACTCAACGGATCCGTAACAAAATTTTTGACATTTCATTCTCAAGTGAGAGAAAATGTTTAACGGTTCGATGTCTTTAATATCGAGAATTACCGTTACACATGGTCTTCTATGCCTTTCTAACAACTGATGGCCATCACATTATAACTCTGGCATAGAATTGGACCCCCGTTGGAACATCCTCTAAGAGATGGCACTGCCATCCGCTTATTAGCCTCTTTGTCTAATATGATGAGTTGATCAGACTCCATTGTAGACCTTGCTTTACACACATAAGGATTTCCAAGTCATTGTTGCACTCCAATTGTATAATTAAATCCACCTTTGGATTCTAAAACTTTAAATTGGATACTCATATCACCATACTTTATTCTTTAAGTATAGTTGAACATCTCTCATAGTGTAACACGTAAATATTGTAAAAATTATAAATATTGTTTCCCCCACAATTCTGAAATTAAGTCAGAATTCAACAAAATAATTTTCGTAGGTTATGACATGATACAAACGATGTCTAAACTTCTCTTCATCTCTCGTGTTCCAAGACACAGGAGTAAGAAACAACCCCCACATTAAGTATCTCACCCAATATCAAGTAGCGCTATACTCAAATTAAGATGGTTATATGCTAACTTCACCATGCATTCTAAGTATCTTTGTCAATTCAATAGATACGCTTCATAGCATATAAACCAACTCGAATGTTTTATTTTGGAGTCAATTTGGAATTATTTAGTTTGCCACTGAACCGGGCCAAGTGTGGCAGTGGGTTTCATAAAAATTCTTAGGCTTAAATTTGGTGGAAACTTGTAGTGATTAATTTAATTAATTACTTCATTTTTAAAGCTTTTGAATTGATTTTAGAGTTGATTTATAAATCAACATGTGGCAAACTAAACCAATCAATGCAATGCTTCATTTACCTTGGCTGGCTACGTGTGCCTTGAAAAATGAACATGTTGTGTTGGTTCGGCCAAACTGAAGTGTTGTTTGGCGTAGGCTATTTTGGACAGTTGTGTCTCTTCGGCTGAGACCACTTCGAACAGTTGCGTCTTAATAGATTATGAATTGAGTGGAAATGATAATGCAATATTACTGATGTGATTATCAAGATATTGGATGCAATTGATGCACGAAACTCAAAGCAAACACTCCGCAATAGTAATCTTGCCGACTGACCCTCTTCATTTAATATGGGTCTATGTGCATAATATACTCCAGAACTTGAAAGCTTGAAATTGAAATGTCACCATTACCGACTGGTAATTTTACAACCAACAAGTGTAACCGTTTCGTAAGTAAGGCCACGACTCTGTTATTTGTTTACTACGATACACAAAGTTCGACAAGCCAGAGAATTTCATAGTAGCCAATAACCAGACTACAAGACTTTATGCATACGTTAAAAGGGAATTGATTTCCAATCTGCTAGTTCAACAAATAAAAGCGTTTCTTAATTACCAAAAGGAAAAACTGCCGAGTCATGGCAGTCTCTTCATATAATTAGACAATGAATCTAATTAACACTAACATGGCAATTCATCTACGATCAATAAAAATGAACATATAAATGCAATGTCGAGTCTCTTTTTCAACAGAAACGCATAATAAGTAATTACACGATTACAAAAAGTAAACAAAATCTGTCTTAAGTACAAAGTGTCACACACAAACACTCGCCTTGATCACCAATTTGTTTCCATCAATTTCCAGGTTTTGAGTTCCGATTTTATTGCACTCATATTATCGGTTTTTATCACAAAAGGTAAACATTTTTTGTTGGAAAATATTATAGGATATAATATTTTATTTTAAGTGTGAATGAAAATTGATTTATTTTGGAGTTGCATCTTTTCATTGGCACTTGTTCGTTGTGTACGGACGCGTCCTTTATGAACAGATGTGTCTCTTTCTTTGGTGACTTTTCGTAGAGTTACTTGTTGGCCTATAAATATCAATGTCCTCATTCATTTTAGTAAGTTGATTTTTCATTCATTGAAATCCATTCATATGAGAGAGTTACAAACACAAGATGGTTCGCCAGGCCCTCCAATTGAAGTGCTGCTTTGGGGGGATTCCGATCAAGTAGTGTTGGGAGACAGTCGTCCAATGCAAACTGTGAGCACCGTAGCGGGGGCGAAGTCTGTCTTAAGATTGTTGGAAAAATGTTTACCTTTTGTGATAAAAACCGATAATATGAGTGCAATAAAATCGGAACTCAAAACCTGGAAATTGATGGAAACAAATTGGTGATCAAGGCGAGTGTTTGTGTGTGAAACTCTGTACTTAAGACAGATTTCGCCCCTGCTACGGTGCTCACAGTTTGCATTGGACGACTGTCTCCCAGCACTACTTGATCGGAATCCCCCCAAAGCAGCACTTCAATTGGAGGGCCAGGCGAATCATCTTGTGTTTGTAACTCTCTCATATGAATGGATTTCAATGAATGAAAAATCAACTTACTAAAATGAATGAAGACATTGATATTTATAGGCCAACAAGTAACTCTACGAAAAGTCACCAAAGAAAGAGACACATCTGTTCATAAAGGACGCGTCCGTACACAGCGAACAAGTGCCAATGAAAATATGCAACTCTAAAATAAATCAATTTTCATTCACACTTAAAATAAAATATTATATCCTATAATATTTTCCAACTACTTCATCTTTTTCGATGGTTCAGATTGTGATACAACTAGATCAATGGTCACACTTGTTTGTGTGTGCCTAAATTTTTCCACCCGTTACACAAGTAGTGTTACGGTGGTAGTGTATGTGTGAGGATGATGGTGGAGGTTGTGCAATTGTGGTACGTAGCAGTGGTGGTAGGGAAGAAAGATGATGGCAATTTACGTGTAATGTGCACCTAAGTATTCTCTTACGCACCTCAGGCGCAGTTCAATGCACCTTGGGTGCCAGAAATTGTTGGGTTACGCACCTCAGGCGTACTTCAGTGCTCCATGAGCACCAGAAGTTGTTGGGTTATGTGGCTCAGGCACATTGAGTCGTGCCTTAGTCGCAGCATCCAAACAGCAAAGTTGGCCAAACTTCTCGGCTTGCCATAGGCAATTTCGAACTTTAATTTGCTGGTTGACAAAACCTTTAATAGGCTCGTTGAATCTACTTTCTAACACGAGTAATTTTGATTCAAATATATTTACACCTTAAAGCAAACAATGATTTTACTTTTAAGGAGTCGGGAAAAAATCATTGTTGAAAATTACAACCATAGAAGGACATAAATATAGAAAGACGACAAGAAAGGACCGAAAGAGAGAATTATCTCTATATCTTTTAATGGTTTGAGATCAACCTTTTTTATCTTTTCGATTGTGTGAACTCTTATTTTTGTGCACTAATTTAAATCTCGTAGAATTACACTGGTAGTGTATGTTAGGTGTCGAGGGTGGAGGTAGTGTATGTTAGGTGTCGAGGGTGGAGGTGGTGTAGTAGTGGTAGCGGTAGCGTTAGGGCAATCTACCTATAATGTGCGTCGAAAGTATTCTCTTATGCACCTCAGGCGCAGGACGATGCCCCTCAGGTGCCAGACATTGTTGTTTTGCGCCTTACAAACATTGTGTAGTCTATTAGCTATAACACACACAGAGAGAAACTCTGTTCTTAGATCAAAAGGTCTTACGGAATATTTCGGAAAACTGCACAAACCACAAATAATTACCCAAGAACTAAGGATTTGAGCACCGAATGAAGGAAACAACGTGTTTTAGCCTTGAAGGCTCCAATGATTTTTCCAATAGTCTCCTTTTTACTCACTTTTCATGAACTTGATCTAACTGTCTTGATGGCTGCATTCCAACATATTTTAATTAGAACTTTAAAAACCCCATATATCAATATATAGTTGGTTTTGATCCAATTTAAAATTAAAGAGAAAATTGCGTGCGTTTTACCTAAAAGAATTGTTTTTTGACCCACCAAGGGTAAAATGGTCACATATTCTTATGTTTAAATTATATTCGATCCAAACAACTTGGGATAGAAAGTAGATTGAACAAGCTACTTTCGGAATTTCGGAGTATCGAGGACAAGCCTTCAAAGTTTGGTCTCTAAACCAACTAATTAATTGCGCCCCAGGCGAATTCTGATGCGCCTCCGACGCATTGCCTTGTGCCCCCGGGCGCATCTGTAGCACTTAAAAACAAGCTAAAATTTGCGGGCTCGACACGGACACACCCAAAATCTGATTCGAGCGTGGTTTGAAACGTTGAAAAACTTGTTAAATCTTCTTTCTTACCGAAGTTGTTCCGATGGAAAATCATTTGTACAATAAAGGAAATTACCAATTTACCCTTTGTGGGTCCGAAAACAAATTAGTTTGGTAAAACGCTCGAATCTCAGTCATTTTAAATTGAATCAAGACCAATTATGAATGGATAGATAGGGTTTTCAAACTATTAAAATACGATGGAAAGGAAAAATACAGCTAAAGTGTAATTTTATGGAAAGTTAGTTAAAATAAGAGCTATTCAAAGATCATTGGACCACTAAAGGTAAATACGTTTGCCTGCGCTCCCCACACATTCAAAGTACATTACGAACACACATTCCTAATTCTAGGATATTCCTTCATTCTGTACGAGTTAAAAAATTCTTAAAGGGCTTTCCACACTTCCTTGAATCATCAAAAATCGTTTCAACATCAAAATTTGACTAAAGCAACGCTTGTACGTTTACGAACCAAAATTCGATTGTCTACACCACCAACACAATTAATCGACCACTATGAGTACCACACTGCTAC
Organism: Rhododendron simsii; assembly: GCA_014282245.1. Taxonomy (NCBI): domain Eukaryota; kingdom Viridiplantae; phylum Streptophyta; class Magnoliopsida; order Ericales; family Ericaceae; genus Rhododendron; species Rhododendron simsii. The sequence goes on along the minus strand of CM024961.1, from coordinate 2,911,658 downwards.
CGCTACCACTACCACTATCTCCACCGCCATTTGACTACCCACACTTGAACGTTCGCGCCTTTGGAACGTTTAGTAACTTCATAGCTCAAACTCACACTGACAGAAACTCTGTTTTCAGATCAAAAGTTACTAATGAAATTTTTTGGAGAACCACTTAAACAACGAATAATTACCTAAGAACGAGAGATTTGAGATCCAAATGAAGGACAAAATGTGTTTTATAGCCTAGAAGGCTTCAATTAAAAAAAAATTGAAAAGCTTTTTGCGTAAGCTCATTATTTTTAAGCACGAAAAAAAGTCCTTATTTTTAAAGTACTTCATTATTCGAGAAAGTGGAGCGGGGATTACTATATTTTTGCCAATTACGTTGAACGGGATTGATATCCATTGCAATATAATTATGTGGGTGTGTGTCGGGCAATATCCTCACACCTGGCTAAGGACACTTCATTAAATGCCAAATTTTTCTAGTCGTGCCCTTAGGCATGAGGATGCGTTAACCTTACATCATAAAGAAGTAGTGCTATTGAAAATGTACACTAGTCCAAGGATCGAGCTCTGTGACGTGCAAAATTAACAGTTAAGATTGGTTACTTCTTCATTTTTGAGGGTTCAAATTGCGATACAACTAGATCAATGGTCACACTTGTTTGTGTGTTCCTAAATTTTTCCACCCGTTACACAAGTAATGTTACGGTGGTAGTGTATGTGTGGGGATGATGGTGGAGGTTTTGCAGTTGTGGTACGTAGCAGTGGTGGTAGGGTAGAAAGATGACGGCAATTTACGTGTAATGTGCATCTAAGTATTCTCTTATGCACCTCAGGCGCAGTTCAATGCGCCTCGGGCGCCGGAAATTGTTGGGTTATGCACCTCAGGCATAGTTCAATGCTCCCGAGCGCCAAAAGTTGTTGGGTTATATGGCTCAGGCACATTGAGTCGCGCCTTGGTCGCAACATCCAAACTGCAAAGTTGGCCAAACTTCTCGGCTTGCCACAGGCACTTTCGACTTTAATTAGCAGGTTGACAGAACCTTTAAAAAGCTCGTTTAATCTACTTTCTAACTCGAGTAATTTTGATTCAAATATATTTACACCTTAAAGCAAACAATGATTTTGCCCTTAAGGATTCAGGAAAAAATCATTTTTGAAAATTACAATCATAGAAGGACAAAAATATAGAAAGACGACAAGAAAGGACCGAAAGAGAGAATTATCGCTGTACCTATTAATGGTTTGAGATCATCCTTTTTTCTCTTTTTTCGATTTTGTGAACTCTTATTTTTGTGCACTACTTTAAATCTTGTAGAATTAGACTAGTAGTGTATGTTAGGTGACGAGGGTGGAGGTGGTGTAGTAGGGGTAGCGGTAGCGGTAGCGGTAGCAGTAGGGCAATCTACCTGTAATGTGCGTCGAAAGTATTCTCTTATGCACCTCAGGCGCAGGACGATGCCCTTCAGGCGCCAGACATTGTTGTTTTGCGCCTTAGAAACATTGCGTAGCCTATTAGCTATATCCCACTGTAACGACCCGTAATTTTTATAATTAATAATATCGTTAAAAAGTATTATTTGTAATAATAAAATTTACTTATTAATAATTTCCTAGTAGATATATATACAAATAAAATTAGATTACTCTTAATTATCCTACTTTTATTTATTTAAATTGCTTGCATAAAAAAAATCCTATCATCTCTCACTCTCCTACTCAAATTCTACTTCCTTTCTCAGTGTATTTTCGTCCTAATTTCGTCCATACCGAAACCCTATAGGATACAACTTCTTAAAATCCCGTTTCAATCGAAACTCTCCCCATTCTCCTATATATACATCACCAATCCGACCCTAGGTCAAACCATTATAATTTTCACGTTCCATCAGTCCAGAAAAGAGAGAAAAACAGGAGAGAATCGAGCTCTAATCTTCGGAGTTCTAGAGAGAGAAAGAAAGAGAGAGAAAAGTGGGTTTATGATCTAGACCCGACCGAAATCCAATTCGATCATTCCAGACGCTTCTTACAACTCCTAGCATTACCAAACGTCACCCAATTCGGTCCCGTAGTTCCCCGATCGAAGAACCCGAAACCTTCTTCCCAAACTTTCAAGTTTCGATCAAAAACCAATTCGATCCGATTTGAGGTAGTATAATCTTTCCCAACCCTTCATCTAAGTATATTTATTGTTTTTAAGCATAACCCATCGTCCCAAATGAACCCATGCATCGGAAATAGCAAGAAAAACCAAAAAAAACGTTTTCTGCCTTCGACCTTGCGGCCGCGACCTTCGGGCCGCAAGAACCAGACTGGAGTATGCGGTTAGCCTCTCAGCCGCAAGGTTGACTCGGTCAAACCTTGCGGCAGGTTCTGTTTTGTTTCGAATTCGTTTTGCGACCTCCCGAACATCGTTTTCGACCCCCGAACTATTTTTCCTAGACTTTTCACATCTCAAAGATCATAACTTGTTAAGGTCATATTTTTTTTATTTTATTATCTATTTATTAAATTATTTATTAGTTATCGTTCAAAGTTTATAAACAAAAATTAGTTTCGACCCTTTAACTAATGTTTTAACACTCAATTAAATTTTTCTAGACTCTTTGCATCTCCAATCCAGTAACTTGTCAAATTAAATATTTTTTTTTATTTAATTCATTATTTATTGTTATTTTTCAAGTAATTTCAATCAAAATTACTTTACGACCTTATAAACATTATTATTTATGCTCGAATAATTTTATTTAGACTCCCCACTGTCCACATATGAAATGATGTCAGTCACAACATTTTTTTTTATAATTAGTTATTTATTGTCTATTTACTTCACTTTCGGTCTTTTTAATTAACGTTTTCCTATAATTTAACTCTTCGACCCTCCGGACCCAACTTTTGACATTCGACTGCTTGTATAGGACCTTTAGGACTCTTATTAGGTCATGAGTAATTATTCTAATATTTTTTTATCTAATTAATGCATTTTATTAGCTTTTAATTAATCTTATTAATTAGAAATAATTAATAAGAACCTAGAAAATATTTTATTAAAATTTTTTATAAAAGTTTTACTTCATTATTGACATGGTGACCACACGAGAATAAGGGCAACGGCCCATTCATAAAAAGTTATGTGATTGCATTGCTCGTTAATTGTTTTATTTATTATTTGATTTAATTTTATATTGCTCCAATGCTTGATTTATCTGTTAGATTGAACCCTAGAGACATGGGGTGGTTTGCGAATAGAGTTCATACTAGACGATGTTAGGTAATGGATGAAATTGAAAGTTTTTATTTTTAGAATGCCTGCAGGCGTGATGTTGAGATGTGATGAGATATGTGATGGTTTGAAACTGGCAAAGTAAGCCCAGTAGTGATTGATGAATTGAAATTGGCGAGAGTCCAATGATGAATTGAAATTGGCGAGAGTCCAATGATGAATTGAAACTGGCAAAGTAAGCCCAGTGATGACTGTGTGGTGGTACATAAGATAGGCGAACCCTAGTTATGATTCGGGCATGATAAGCTTCCTTTTGTTGTAATGAGAGGGATACACGCTAGGTACATAACTGAGGTGCAATCCGCGACAACAAAAGAAAGTGAGCTCATGGGACAGGGCAGAGCTAGCGGTTGGGGAGGAAAGACTCCGCGGAGGAGATCTTAGATTTCACGTCAGGTTAAATGGATAGTAATAAACTGGTTTCTATGGAATAAACGCTGTTTTATTTTAACGCATTATTATTGTTCGTGTTGCTTGCTATCTGTAAAGTAAGAGGGGTAGTTGGGTTGGATTATACTTCGGGGTGAACTATTTCACTCAGGTACGGATTGCCTGGCTTCCGTGCCAGATTTTGCAGAAAATCAGGAGGAGACACAGAATCCTGAAGGTGAACAGTTTTATGCAGAAGAGAATCCGGAAGTGGGAGTAGAGCCTGAATACGCTTGGGATTCGTATCAATCCTAGAAGGCGGCTCTGTTATTTTATTTGGTTTTTATCACAAAGACTATTTTCCAGTATTTCAATAAGGTTTGTAATAGACGAATCGTTAGGGAGAATTATCCGTTTTGGATTTTGAACTTGAATTAATAGATTTTTAGAAATCAATATTTAATACCTCCGATTTTATTTCCGAAAATCGGGGTGTTACAACTTGGTATCAGAGCCTTAGGTTCAACCCTCGGCCTTGGGTAGATTGGGTAGATCACGATAGACTATGCATATTCCTACAAGATTTAAATAATAGTATTTGAAAAATACAGAAAACTAACGATAAATATATTTTTCCTTGCTTTTATAGATGGACAACCAACCTCCGATTCCTACCCTAGATGGAAGCCGAAACCCTCCCAACACTCCAGAAGAGGATGAGACAGCCAACTTAGTTGCAGAGGTGGAAAGTCTACAAGCTTTCATGATTGACACCCCGGACTTTCCCATGGGAGATGACTATCTAGCAAGGATGTTTCCTGCCCTATTTCGGATGAGACAGGCTCACCAAAATATCAGAACCCTCGTTGACGCCATCACTCGCTCCACTGTTGAAGAGCACAAGAGACGAGAAATGTTAGGCTACATCCTGGGGGTAGAAATTGGAACACGAGAGGGTCCCGAGGAACCGCCTGAGGAAGAGGAAGATCCCGAGGAACCGCCTGAGGAAGAGGAAGATCCTGAGGAACCGCCTGAAGAAGAGGAAGATCCTGAGGAGCCACCTGAGGAAGAGGAGGATCCTGAAGAACCCCCTGAGGAAGAAGAGGACCCAGAAGAGCCTCCTTTTCAGGATCAAGATGAAGAGATGGGCAACGCGGAACCAGAATTGGAAGGAGATGAGGGAAATGGCACTGATAATGAGGATGGATTTTTGGAAGATCTAGAGATGGATGACTATGGCTGGATGTTACCCGTAGACGCACCAAGGGATATGGATGCTGAACTACAGTGGTGGCTCACAAATCAACGGCTCGAGATGCAGGAACCTCCGCCTTCTCCGGCCCCCATACCAATAGAGGAGTCCGACAATGAGAGCGAAGTCATAGATGCTGACCCTCCACCCCGTCCTAGTATGACTCGACCTGCAGGGATCCCATGGGTAGGACACCATTCCAGTTATGATCCAGGCACTTGGGTCTACATACAGCTAGAGCCGCTATACCCTTGTCCCTTCAAGATCCGATCTCAGTCCGCTTACCTAGGGCCAGTAAGAATCGTAGCCCCATGTTACAATGGGTATTATCTCATCGACGTACCCCGAGCATTCCAAGAGCATTACACCGACCGTATCCACTATTCACGAGTCACAAGGCGCCGTCCCGAGCAGGAACACCGTGTCATTTCAGAGAATGTCGATTTCACCGATCACGTTACCTATGCGGAGATACCCATCAGCCTAACACCTTATAACAACCCAAACCCCAATGGAGGACAGCAGGGACCACTATGGCGAGTGACCTGGCGTTGTTACGGGCTCACTGAGGACACCGTCGAAAGGCAGAGTCTTCTAGCAGAACATTTCCCTGGACTTTTCGATTGATCGATTCTTTTAGCATCTATTGGTCATTTCGCGCACAACATAGTTTCGTTCTTTTCTTCTTTTAGGAAACCAATTGTGGTAGTAGGAATTTTCTTGGCATTTTTTTTTTTAGGTAGACGATTGTGATAGTAGGATTTGTCTTGACTTTTGGTAGCTACACATCTAAGTAGTGTGTTTTGGCATGAATGATGTGTTTGATTTTTTTTGTCAATAAAAGGAAAGTTTCTTATGATGCGTTATTTCCACGTAGTTAATAAATATACATATATGTATGTTCTTATAAAAAAAAAAAAAAAATCCCCCTGACTAAATTATAACATAACGGTATCTAGATGGAGGAAAACAGAGACAACCAGAATAACGAGCAAAACAATGGAGCCCCTCAACCCAATGGCCAAGTTGGGGCTACTGAGCTGTTCCAACTCATGCAAGCATTCATCGCTGCTGCGACTGCAAACAACCAGAACCCACGTGGAGCCCCACACGCACATCGAGGGCCAATGACCAGGAGTCAGGCATTGAACGAATTCTGCAAACGTCGCCCGCCCTACTTTCAGGGAGAGCCTAACCCCACAGCTGCAGAAGCTTGGCTGGCAGAAATTAAGAAAATTCTGGAAACCCTAGACATCCAAGAGGCCAGCAATCGAATTGCCCTTGCTACTTATCAGATGCAGGGTGAAGCTCAGCATTGGTGGGACCTGATGAAAAACACCCATGATGTGGCAGCAATGACTTGGGACAGGTTCGAGGAAATTTTCCTTGACAAATACTTTCCAACCCCTGTCAAACAAGCATTGGCCTCTGAATTCATGAACCTCGAGCAGGGCACAATGACTGTGACTCAGTACGCGGCACGGTTTGAAGAACTGTCTCGCTATGGCGCAAGGATCATACCGACTGATGATGATAAGGCAAGAAAGTTTGAGTGGGGACTCAATGAGACACGCCGAGCGGTAGTGGCGCAGACGCTTCCCACCTACTCACAAGTGGTGCAATGCGCACTTAAAATGGAGAGAGAAAGCTTGGATTTTAAGACCAGGCGTGAACAGAAGAAGGTGATACCTGCAGTTGGAGGACCTATCCGCACCAACCCTAGCAACAGAAGTGTTCCAACCTCTCAACCCTACTATCCTCGCCCACAACCATCACAAACCAACTCAGCCTGGAGAAACCCCAATCTAGGGTTCAATCGAAACCCTAACCCTAATCCCAACCAGATCCAACTACTAAACCGAGGTCCAAACCCTAATCCTGGACCAAACCGCAACCCCTTTCCCCAGAACCAATACCCAGTTCGCCGCTGTTATTTCTGCCATGAAGAAGGACATATCCAAATCAACTGTCCTAAGTTGAATGGAGTTGGAAGCCAGGGGGGACAGCCGTCGCAAAATCAAGTCAGGGCTGCAGGAATTGGGAATCAGAATCAAGCTAGACCGGCTTGGAATGGTAACCAACCCGGGGGACCAAACCAGCCTCGCGGTGGATGGAACCAACCACCAACTCAGAATAAAGGATCGAACGGGCCAATCCAGCCCAATGCTGGGAGGGTGTTTGCACTGCAAGGAACAGAAGAGGAGATGGATCCTGCAGTAATCCAAGGTACCCTCACTCTTTATACTACATGCGTTCAAGCATTATTTGATTCTGGAGCTTCGCACTCATTTATATCTGCCGAATGTGTATCTACACTTGGATTAGAAACTGAACCTTTAAAGACAACTATGCATGTGACCTCACCATTAGGAGGTAAGATTCCGATAGTACTAATTTGTAGAGGGTGCGAATTAGAAGTATCGAACCTGCGGTTAACATGCGATTTACGAGTAATCGAAATGACGGACTTTGACGTCATACTTGGGATGGACTGGCTGACTGCACACCGAGCTGTCATAGACTGCCATCGAAAGATGGTGACGGCTTATTCGCCAGATGGGACGTGTTTCAAGTTTAAGGGGGATAGACAAGACCCATCTGCACCGTACGCGCACAAAACAAAGTGGCATAGGAAGCTCGCTGGATGGTTAGCGAGTCTCAAATTAGAGGAGACGGACCGAATGGAATTGAACCTCCCTCCCGTCGTCTGTGAGTACGAGGACGTATTTCCAGATGAATTACCAGGATTACCACCGCCAAGGGAATTGGATTTCACCATCGAGCTGCAACCCGGCACGGCCCCAATCTCGATGGCCCCGTATCGTATGGCTCCAGCAGAGCTACGAGAGTTAAAGACGCAGCTCCAAGAACTCTTAGAAAAGGGTTTTATCCGACCTAGTACCTCACCATGGGGAGCCCCAGCGCTATTTGTCAAAAAGAAGGAAGGAACACTCCGACTTTGTATCGACTACCGTCAACTCAACAAGGCCACAATCAAGAACCGATACCCGCTACCGAGAATAGATGACTTGTTCGACCAACTGAGAGGGTCGACTTGTTTCTCGAAGATTGATCTAAGGTCTGGATATCACCAATTGCGAATTCGAGATGGTGATATACCAAAGACGGCGTTCCGCACACGTTACGGACACTATGAGTTCGTGGTCATGCCATTTGGTCTAACCAATGCTCCTGCTGTTTTCATGTGCCTGATGAACCAAATTTTCACGCCGTACTTGGACAAATTTGTGGTAGTGTTCATCGATGATATCCTTATATACTCTCCAACGGAGAAAGAACACGAAGACCACTTGAGAATTGTCCTTCAAGTACTTCGAGACAATCATTTGTATGCGAAAGCCAGCAAGTGCGAATTCTGGATGAAAGAGGTCAAATTCCTAGGACACGTGGTGTCAGAAAAAGGAATCGCAGTTGACGACAGCAAAGTAGAGGCAGTCATGGACTGGAAGAGACCTTCTTCGGTGTTCGAGATTAGAAGCTTCTTAGGTTTGGCTGGCTACTATAGAAGATTCATTCAGGATTTCTCCATCTTGGGAAAACCATTGACGCGACTAACCCAAAAGGGAGTTAAGTTTGAATGGAACGAAGCATGTGAGAAATCGTTTCAAGAACTTAAGAAGAGGTTGACTAGCGCTCCTATACTGGTCATACCTGAACGAGATGCAGAGTATACTGTGTATTGCGACGCATCCAAGGATGGATTGGGAGCGGTGCTCATGCAAAATGGAAAAGTCGTTGCTTACGGATCCCGACAGTTAAGGCCGCATGAAAGGAACTACCCAACTCATGACTTGGAACTAGCAGCAGTGGTATTCGCCTTAAAGTCTTGGCGACATTATCTATACGGAGAGCAGTTTGAGGTATTCACAGACCATAAAAGCTTGAAATACTTGTTTACTCAGAAAGAGCTAAACATGAGGCAAAGGAGATGGGTAGAATATTTGGAGGATTTCAATTTTACGATGTCCTATCATCCTGGAAAGGCAAACGTAGTTGCTGATGCGCTGAGTCGCAAGAATCGAGGACACGTGGCTAGTTTAGCTATGAGGGAGTGGAAGATGATGGAAGACCTTAACGGATTCAAGCTGCAGCCAACCACAGAAGGCACCGGCGCTTGTCTTTTCGCCGTGGTCGCCACACCAGCCTTACACCGAGAAATCCTTTTAGCCCAAACCTTTGAGCAAGAGTGTGATTTTATCAGATACCAACTCTCAATTGGAAAAGCAGCAGCTGGATGGGAAATTCACGCTGACAAGAGCCTTCACTTTCAAGGAAGAATCTTCGTACCTAGTATCGGTACCCTTCGGGAAGCAGTACTTAAGGAATTCCACCATTCCAATTTCGCCGTACACCCAGGGAGTACCAAAATGTATCAAGACCTCCGCCGACAGTACTGGTGGGCTGGAATCAAGAAAGACGTAGCTGAATACGTTTCAACATGCCTCACCTGCCAACAAGTAAAAGCGGAACACCAGAAGCCCGGTGGAACCTTACAACCATTACCTATACCTGGGTGGAAGTGGGAACATATTGCCATGGATTTCGTGACAGGATTGCCAAGGTCTCTGCAATCAAACACCGCCATTTGGGTGATAGTCGATCGTCTAACCAAATCCGCCCACTTTTTACCCATGAAAATGACGGACTCAATGGACTCGCTCAGCAGACTCTACATCCGAGAAATCGTGCGATTACACGGTGTACCAGTATCCATCGTGAGTGATCGAGATTCACGATTTACATCGACCTTTTGGAATAGCCTGCAGAAAGCATTGGGAACCGACCTTCGCCTCAGCACCGCATTTCATCCACAGACGGACGGACAATCTGAGAGGACAATCCAAATTTTAGAAGACATGCTCCGTGCCTGTGTTCTGGACTTTAAAGGAAGTTGGGAACGACACCTACCTTTAGTCGAGTTTGCCTATAACAACAGTTATCAATCCAGTATAGACATGGCACCATACGAAGCTCTGTATGGGCGACCTTGTCGATCACCAGTTTGTTGGGCTGAAGTAGGAGAAACAAGCTTGTTAGGGCCAGAGCTAGTTCAAGAGACAACCGAAAAGATCCAAACCATTCGCCAACGACTCCTGACCGCGCAGAGTCGACAGAAAAGCTACGCTGACAAAAGGACCAGACCCTTGACCTTTCAGGTTGGAGAACATGTGTTCTTAAAAATTAGACCACGAAGAGGAGTTATCCGATTTGGAAAGAAAGGGAAACTGTCACCACGATATATTGGCCCTTTTGAGATCCTTGAGAAAATTGGAGAAGTAGCGTACCGTCTTGCACTACCGCCACAACTGGACCGAGTTCACAACGTGTTCCACGTGTCAATGCTCCGAAAGTACATGGCACATCCTTCCCACATCATCAATTGGGAAAACGTTGAACTCAACGAGGACGTCACTCTCGAAGAACAACCGGTGGAAATCCAAGACTATAGTGAGAAGTGCATTCGAGGTAAAACCATTCAACTCGTCCGAATCCTTTGGCGACATCGAGGAATTGAGGAATCAACTTGGGAACGAGCGGACACTATGCGCGCGAACTATCCGAATCTGTTTCCTCCTGAAGGTACTCTTTAATTTCGAGGACGAAATTTTGTTAAGGGGGATAGGTTGTAACGACCCGTAATTTTTATAATTAATAATATCGTTAAAAAGTATTATTTGTAATAATAAAATTTACTTATTAATAATTTCCTAGTAGATATATATACAAATAAAATTAGATTACTCTTAATTATCCTACTTTTATTTATTTAAATTGCTTGCATAAAAAAAATCCTATCATCTCTCACTCTCCTACTCAAATTCTACTTCCTTTCTCAGTGTATTTTCGTCCTAATTTCGTCCATACCGAAACCCTATAGGATACAACTTCTTAAAATCCCGTTTCAATCGAAACTCTCCCCATTCTCCTATATATACATCACCAATCCGACCCTAGGTCAAACCATTATAATTTTCACGTTCCATCAGTCCAGAAAAGAGAGAAAAACAGGAGAGAATCGAGCTCTAATCTTCGGAGTTCTAGAGAGAGAAAGAAAGAGAGAGAAAAGTGGGTTTATGATCTAGACCCGACCGAAATCCAATTCGATCATTCCAGACGCTTCTTACAACTCCTAGCATTACCAAACGTCACCCAATTCGGTCCCGTAGTTCCCCGATCGAAGAACCCGAAACCTTCTTCCCAAACTTTCAAGTTTCGATCAAAAACCAATTCGATCCGATTTGAGGTAGTATAATCTTTCCCAACCCTTCATCTAAGTATATTTATTGTTTTTAAGCATAACCCATCGTCCCAAATGAACCCATGCATCGGAAATAGCAAGAAAAACCAAAAAAAACGTTTTCTGCCTTCGACCTTGCGGCCGCGACCTTCGGGCCGCAAGAACCAGACTGGAGTATGCGGTTAGCCTCTCAGCCGCAAGGTTGACTCGGTCAAACCTTGCGGCAGGTTCTGTTTTGTTTCGAATTCGTTTTGCGACCTCCCGAACATCGTTTTCGACCCCCGAACTATTTTTCCTAGACTTTTCACATCTCAAAGATCATAACTTGTTAAGGTCATATTTTTTTTATTTTATTATCTATTTATTAAATTATTTATTAGTTATCGTTCAAAGTTTATAAACAAAAATTAGTTTCGACCCTTTAACTAATGTTTTAACACTCAATTAAATTTTTCTAGACTCTTTGCATCTCCAATCCAGTAACTTGTCAAATTAAATATTTTTTTTATTTAATTCATTATTTATTGTTATTTTTCAAGTAATTTCAATCAAAATTACTTTACGACCTTATAAACATTATTATTTATGCTCGAATAATTTTATTTAGACTCCCCACTGTCCAAATATGAAATGATGTCAGTCACAACATTTTTTTTTATAATTAGTTATTTATTGTCTATTTACTTCACTTTCGGTCTTTTTAATTAACGTTTTCCTATAATTTAACTCTTCGACCCTCCGGACCCAACTTTTGACATTCGACTGCTTGTATAGGACCTTTAGGACTCTTATTAGGTCATGAGTAATTATTCTAATATTTTTATCTAATTAATGCATTTTATTAGCTTTTAATTAATCTTATTAATTAGAAATAATTAATAAGAACCTAGAAAATATTTTATTAAAATTTTTATAAAAGTTTTACTTCATTATTGACATTGTGACCACACGAGAATAAGGGCAACGGCCCATTCATAAAAAGTTATGTGATTGCATTGCTCGTTAATTGTTTTATTTATTATTTGATTTAATTTTATATTGCTCCAATGCTTGATTTATCTGTTAGATTGGACCCTAGAGACATGGGGTGGTTTGCGAATAGAGTTCATACTAGACGATGTTAGGTAATGGATGAAATTGAAAGTTTTTATTTTTAGAATGCCTGCAGGCGTGATGTTGAGATGTGATGAGATATGTGATGGTTTGAAACTGGCAAAGTAAGCCCAGTAGTGATTGATGAATTGAAATTGGCGAGAGTCCAATGATGAATTGAAATTGGCGAGAGTCCAATGATGAATTGAAACTGGCAAAGTAAGCCCAGTGATGACTGTGTGGTGGTACATAAGATAGGCGAACCCTAGTTATGATTCGGGCATGATAAGCTTCCTTTTGTTGTAATGAGAGGGATACACGCTAGGTACATAACTGAGGTGCAATCCGCGACAACAAAAGAAAGTGAGCTCATGGGACAGGGCAGAGCTAGCGGTTGGGGAGGAAAGACTCCGCGGAGGAGATCTTAGATTTCACGTCAGGTTAAATGGATAGTAATAAACTGGTTTCTATGGAATAAACGCTGTTTTATTTTAACGCATTATTATTGTTCGTGTTGCTTGCTATCTGTAAAGTAAGAGGGGTAGTTGGGTTGGATTATACTTCGGGGTGAACTATTTCACTCAGGTACGGATTGCCTGGCTTCCGTGCCAGATTTTGCAGAAAATCAGGAGGAGACACAGAATCCTGAAGGTGAACAGTTTTATGCAGAAGAGAATCCGGAAGTGGGAGTAGAGCCTGAATACGCTTGGGATTCGTATCAATCCTAGAAGGCGGCTCTGTTATTTTATTTGGTTTTTATCACAAAGACTATTTTCCAGTATTTCAATAAGGTTTGTAATAGACGAATCGTTAGGGAGAATTATCCGTTTTGGATTTTGAACTTGAATTAATAGATTTTTAGAAATCAATATTTAATACCTCCGATTTTATTTCCGAAAATCGGGGTGTTACACCCACACAGAGAGAAACTCTGTTCTTAGATCATAAGGTCTTACGGAATATTTCGGAGAACTACACAAACCACGAATAATTACCCAAGAACTAAGGATTTGAGCACCGAATGAAGGAAACAACGTGTTTTAGCCTTGAAGGCTCGGAGGATTTCATCCAGTAGTATTCTTTTTACTCACTTTTCATGAACTTGATCTAACTGTCTTGATGGTTGCATTCCAACATATTTTAATTAGAACTTTAAAAACCCCATATATCAACATATAGTTGGTCTTGATGCGATTTAAAATTAATGAGAAAATTGCGTGCATTTTACCGAAAAGAATTGTCTTTTGACCCACTGATGGTAAAATGGTCACATCTTCTTATGTGTAAATTATATTCGATCCAAACAACTTGAGATAGAAAGTAGATTGAACAAGCTTTCTCATGGTTCCAACCACACGCAAATCGGAATTTCGGAGTATCCGGGACAAGCCCTCAAAGTTAGGTTTGTAAGCCAACTTTATTGCGCCCCAAGCGAATTTTGATGCGTCTCAGGCGCATGTCTATGCGCCCCGGGCGCATCTGTAGCACTTAAAAACATGCTAAAATTTGCGGGCTCGACACAAACACACCCAAAATCCAATTCGAGCGTGATTTGGACCGTTGGAAAGCTTGTTAAATCTTCTTTCTTGCCGAAGTTGTTTCGATAGTAAATCATTTTTACAATAAAGGAAATTACCAATTTACCCTTTGTTGGTCCAAAAACAAATTAGTTTAATTGGTAAAACGCTCGAATCACAGTCATTTTAAATTGTATCAGACCAATTATGATTGGATATAGGGTTTTGAAACTATGAAAATATGATGAAAAGGAAAAATAGAGCTAAAGAAGTATAATTTTATGGAAAGGTGGTTAAAATAAGAGCAATTCGAAGATCATTCAACCACTAAAGCTAAACCCGTTTGGCTGCGCTCTCTCCTCATTCAAAGTTCCATTACGAACACACATTCTTAATTCTGGGATATTCCTTTGATCTATGTGAGTTAAAAAAATCTTATAGTGCTTTCCACACTTCCTCGAATCATCAAAAATCGTTTCAACATCAAAATTTGACTAAAGCAATGCTTGTATGTTTACAAACCAAAATTCAATTGTCTACACCACCAACACAAAATCGACCACAATGAGTACCAAAGCGCTTCCGCTACCGCTACCACCACCACTATTTGACTGCCCTCACTTGAACGTTTGCGCCTTTGGAACATTTTGTAACTTAATAGCTCTAACACACAGAGAGACTCTGTTTTTAGATCATAACGTTACTAATGAAATTTTTTGGAGAACCACTTTAACGATGAATAATTACCTACGAACAAGGGATTTGAGCTCCGAATGAAGGACAAAACGTGTTTTATAGCCTTAAAGGCTGTAAAAAAAAAAAATTCAAAAACTGTTCTTGTAAGCCCATTAATTTTTAAGCTTGAAAATTGGTCCTTATTTCAAGTACTGTTTACACCCATTTTTAGCCAAAATTAGGAAGAGAATAAAAGAATGGCCTTGGAGGTAGTTTCAGGCCTTAAGAAGTCTTATAAATCAATCACCTGCATAATTGGGCCTTGTGGAAGAATTTAAAGTGGCCATAACTAGGCCAAATTGAGTTTGAAAAGGTAGGAGAGAATTTGAAAATTGATTAGGCCACATTAATGTTTGGAACATGGCCTAATTAGTCAAGGTCCAAATTGATTTTCAGATCTAGGCCCATTTTCAAGCCTCGGCCCAACTAATCAAAGCCCGGACTAGTTTTTCAGGCCTATCTAGCCTAATAAGGCCAAGATCCGTTTTTCAGGTCTAGGCCCAATTTTTCAGATTTATTTAGGCCTAAAACTAACCAAGTCAAGAAGGCCATAAGCTGCTTAGTCATGCTTGGTAAGCAAGCTGCTTCAAAGGCCTAGAAGTTTCTCCCTAGACTTGCTCTATTTAATCCATTTAAATGGATTTTATCTTTCCGTTTTATTCGGAGTATATAATTACAGCTTCTTGTTTACTTAATGATTTTATTTAGCCTGCATCTAGTCTTCTTCAGTGTATATGTTGAAACTCAGAGTTGAAAGGGGAGAGCCAACCCTGGTTCCTCGCATGGATCATACCTACTGCAGGTGTACTGATCTCTACTTTCTCTCCAATTTTGACTACAATTTCCCAAGAAAATTGTCTAAGGTTTATTGCTTTACACCAATGGATGATAACAGAGGGAATTACGAGGACAAACAAGTGGTTGAAGTCGTAAACAACACCTTGTCAAAGGTTCTCATTCCTTACTACCCGATGCTGACCATCGGCTCAGACGGGAGCCCTGTGGTGGTTTGCACAACAGAACTCGTCTATGATGATACGGTGCTAATGGAAAAACTCGTCTACGATGCCTCTGCTGCAGTTAAAAGCATATTGGACTTGCCACCTTTGTCTGCTCAGGTGATCCTGTTTTGCCCGGTTTTGTTTGAAAACGTACTCGCTCACTTGCTTAAAATTTGGATGAGTTCGAATCCAATATCTAAGATTCTAATCGAATAAGACGCCAAATTAAACAGGACGTAAACCATTCTGGGAGAGAAAAATTGAGGAAACATTATTAGAAACAGATTTGACATATTTCCGCTAATTCAATTGTCTCAATAATTACCAGACCAGAAGAAAAAATCCAATACAAATAGATCTGTTTCCCCTAGTATTTCGTAAGGATAAATGTTCTCAACATATGCGTCAACCAAAACTAGGCACACGTCTGGGGCACTTTGGACATATAGGTCACCTGTGCCATTTTTTCGGTTCTAAAGGTTGAGACACCAATTCGCTGCATCAATCGGTAAGAAATTTCTAGTCACTTTTAATTTTTATATCGACATTCGTTAACAATCAAACATACTCTCTTTCAGGTGCCGAAATTCAGAAATGGAGGATTTGTTCTGGGGATATGCATGAACCATATGATGCTCGATGGACTTGCTGCCTCGAAATTTATCAACACATGGGTTGAAACCATAACTCAATCACTTTCCCATTTATCTTTTATTTATCAACGTCTGCGTGATCCTCTAATCGTATACCACCCCGTGAACCTAAGTCCATTCTAATTAGTTCTCGTAAGCTTTGGCATTTACCATGACAAACAATATTAATACTACTACTGACTAACATTAACAATAGTATACGATTAGAGGATCATTAAAGATACTGTGGTAAGGAGACTTGCCAAAATACTGTGGTAAATGGATAGGATGGCTTTCAAATTTTTCAAAAATTGAGGGCCATTAAAGATAAGTTCAAGTTGTGGAACAAAGAGGAGTTTAGGGATGTAAACTCAGCACTTCTAGCAACGGAAACTGAACTTCAACATTTCAATTTGTTGGCTGAGGAAAGGCAGCTCTTTATCGAGGAAAACGCATCCCGGTTAAAAGCTAAATTAGAGTTTTGGAGACTCTCTCGATTAACGGAATCGTTATGGCGACAGAAATCAAGGCTTAATTGGATGAAATTGGGGGACAAAAATACAAGATATTTTCACGCTATAGCCAATAACAGGTTTCGTCGGGGCGGGGGGGGGGGGGGGGGGGTGGTTTGTTCATAGAAGGCTATCTCCAGAAACTGCATTACAACTTGATAGAGTTTTTGATGTGAGGGAGGTTTTAGATGCTCAAAAGGACTGTAGCAATCTTAAGGCTCTGGGACCGGATGGTTTTAATTTTTCCTTTGTGAAGCTCGGCTGGGATTTTATGAAGAATTTGATCATGTAATTTTTCTCTGATTTTCATGCCAATGGCAAGCTTACAAAAGGTATCAACTCGACTTTCGTTGCTTTGATTCCTAAGGTAGATTGTCCTGTGTCGTTTAAAGAATATAAATCCATTAGTATGATTGGATGGGTGTATAAGGTGCTTTCCATAGTGCTAGCCAATAGAATTAAAGCTTTTTTGTCATCGGTCATTGGAGAATCTCAAGCTGCGTTTATAGGGGAAAAACAAATTCTGGATGGAGTTCTTATTGCAAATGAGGTTATACACAGCTGGAACTATAGTTCTCGTGGGGGTTTGCTTCTTAAAATTGATTTTGAAAGGGTTTATGATTGTGTGAATTGGGGTTTTCAGCAAGACCTTCTAGCAAAAATGGGTTTTGGAGATAAATGGTGTGAGTGGATAAAGGAGTGTGTATCCTCGGTGACTATGTCCGTGCTGATTAATGGATCGGCCTCGAAGAATTTCATATCCAGAGAGGCATTAGACAAGGTGACCCATTATCCCCCTTCCTCTTTAATATTGTGGTTGAAGGACTCAACATTTAATTGGAAAGAGCTAGGGATCGAAACATCATTAAACGAGCAAGAATAGGGATTAATGGGGTTGTGGTATCCCATCTTCAGTTTGCGGATGACACGATTCTGTTCCATAACAATGACATGGAGGAGCTATTAGCATCAAAAGAATCCTTAGATGTTTTCAACTCATGTCAAGGCTGAAAATCAATTATTCCAAAAGCTCTTTATGTGATATTAAAGTTCCCCATTAGGATGTGCAATCCTTGGCGCAAGTTATGGGATGTAAAGTGGAAAGTCTGCCGATTAAGTATTTGGGCTTGCCTTTGGGTGCTAACCCCAACAGGATTAAAACTTGGGATTCTATAGTGGAGAAGATGGAGAAGAGACTAAGTGTGTGTCGTGGAAGATACAATTCTTCTAGGGTAAACTTACGCTAATAAACTCTTCTTTGGCCAACCAACCCATTTATTTTTTATATTCAAAATGCCGGCGACCATAGCAAGGAAGATAGAGCAAATTCAAGGAAATTTTTTTGAGGAGACACAATTGATAAGAGAACACTCCACTTAGTCAAATGGGAGGTGCTTTGCAAGAAGAAGGAATTTGGTGGGTTAGGAGTACGTGAAGAACTTGAGAGTCCAAAATCTGGCCCACTTGGCCAAGTGGTGGTGGCGATTTCATAATGATAGTGATTCCCTTTGGGTGCGGGTCATAAGAGGAAAATATAACTTGGAGCATTGTTGGTTTCCTCGTTTGTTGGCCTCTGGAAGGACTTCTCAAATTTGGAAAGACATTTGCACTCTTGCGGATTTTTCTTCTTATATCGGTAATATCATCCAAGCGGGTTTCAAATTACAGGTCCATTCGGGCATGGAGATTTCTTTTTGGAATCATGTATGATTAGGGGATACAACTCTTAGAAATAGAGGAGTACCCACGGCTATACTTAATTTCTTCTCAAAAAGATGCCGTGATTAATGGGATGCGGGGTGGAGCCGATGAGGGTAGCTGGAATCTGACATTTACCAGAATTCTGTGCTTTGGAAATGGTCCTCGGATAATCGATTCTCGGTAAAATCAGTGCATAATCAATGGAAGAATGGTGGTCATAGTAGGAGTCCGCTGATGGAAGCCATTTGGAAGAATCTATGCCCCCAAAGGTGGAAATTTTCGCTTGGATGGCTATCCAATCCAAGGTGGCTATTAGATGCATGTTGTTGGGTCGAAATCTGCTACCAAAGGGGCAATTTGTTCTATGCCCATTTTGCTCGCTGCACTTAGAATGACCTCATCATTTATTCTTGCATTGCCATTTTTCTTGGGACGTACGTTTGGTCGAGGATTCTGGATTGGTGGCATGTAAAGTGGGTATGCCCTGCATCTGTGGAAGACCTATTTATTTGGTGGGATGACAGTAGATTCAGAAATTTGGAGAAACACCTGTGGGAAGCCACTTTTTACGCAACTTTGTGGTCATTATTGTTGGTTAGAAATTCGTATGTGTTCAACAATGCTACAACAAGCTCTGGGAAGTGGGTGATTTGATTAAAACTAGAGTTGCAATGTGGGTAAAGGGAAAATTCGACATAAAGGTGTATTCGGTGGAGGATTTTAGGATTTTTCTGGATGGAGTTGTGGTGTTGAAGCTGTAAGTTGGTTTGGGTGGTAAGGTGTTTTGCCATCTAATTTTCTGTTGGAGGGCCTTTTGTATTTGGTCCTTTTTATTCTTGTTTTGCTCGAGCATGTGTGTATTTCCATGTTTGAGCCCCTCGATGCAACCGTTTTCGAGGTTTTTATAAAAGTTTTCGTTTTGCCAAGAAAAAAAAAACATTAATTATAGTAAATACATAAATAAAAAGGACCTTTCTCTTTTCTTATCTGTTTTGTCGTACAGTAACTCATCCATTAGGCATTTTGCTTACTACACATACTAATGAAACTTTAAGCATAGTAAAGCATGAATATTGATGCTGATAATGACCATCACTAACAAAATAAAAAAGAAACATATGCTTTCACATGATTGTTCCTGTTAAGTCAACATATCTCAAGTGAGGAAATGAATTCAAAATGAGCATTACACAAGAGATTAGCATTCATTACGAGAAGTGGTTTTGAAAGTGAGCAACCCACAAACTATTTCTAGTAAAGTACATGGGTAATAAACGGCTCAGATGCACTGCACAGTGAATTTGGGCCGTGCATGTACACTTTAAGGGTATTTTATTTGCCAATTTTTTTTGTCCCTGACACTCCTCAATTAGAAAACTACTAAGTGAGGTTAGCAATACTTTCATCAAACATTAATGGTTCTATTAATCACATACTAGACGCGAGATTAGATTTTAGCACATCAGTTTCCACTCCGAGATTCCTCATTTCTATATCTCTTAGGTGGATTCCTTAGAGTGGTGAGCAATTCCTTAGCCCTGTATCCCTCATTAAATCTTCGGTGTTATTATTCTGTATCCCGATGGGTCCCTCTCTAACTTGGGTGGTGAGTTTTACCCTTTTATCCCTTATTACTTTTCTTCCTTCCTGTTTGAAAAATCCGGCATCAAAACCATCTCGGTTACCTGCTGCCACAACCTTTGCAATTACTTCCTGGACAATGTTATCTTTAGACACAATGGACTTCGGCTGGGGACGACCCTTTCTCATCGGCCATGCGTATTTGCCGCCCAAGGAATTAGTTTTCCTTCTCTCTCATCCAAAAGACAAGAACAGCTTCACTGTTCTTCTTAGTTTGCCAGCTTCTTCAATGAAGATCTTTGAAGAACTCATGCACATTTAAAGAGCAAGAGAGGTGAAATAAGAAGAGATGGCTGGTCATTTGATGTACATTTTTATTTGGGCGTGGATAGTATGCACTCCTTGAATCACCTAAAATTCACAACATTCTACATGAGAATTCATAACATGGGTCGTCAAATTGTAACTTAATTCTGTAGGGAAATACTACCCGAAACATCACGAATATTTTTTCCTCTTTGTGCAAATAGAGAATAGGCTAAATTATCGCAACCACAATAATCAACAACAAACAATCTAGGAGCCGAAAGTAAATTAAGCAACAAGTAAACCACGAGACACTAGAATTTTAACGTGGTTCCCTCTAAATTAGAGGTACGTCCACGGGAGCGTAATCGCTACCAAAACTTCCACTATAATGATAATAGAGTCACAAGAGTTCTTCTCTAGCAAGCTACTAGAGGCATACAAACATTACCCAAACGTAGATTTCAACAAAATCAACTAGATACAAGTTTAGGTCTCACCGAGGTGGATATCCCAAACTCCTAGATCCCGAGAGAAACTCTGCAATCAGCTCCGATCAACACGTAGAGCTCGTCGAACTGAAGAACATACTATAAACTCATCAAAATCGGAGAAGAAACGGTGATCCGATCTTGGCTTGAACTTAAGTAAAACCCTTGTCCCTTTTTCTTTTTCTCAGTCGTGCTCTCTGTTTCTCACTTTTTCACACAGGTTCATCTCCAAATTCCTTTTGTAATTTCATTAAAGAAATTACAAGATTCCCCCTTTACCATTCAAAGAATAACAAGATGATCCATATCTTTTTGGACCCAATCAAATGAGCCCCTTGTGGACCCACCAACTAGGAGGGACCCACCCAACAAATTCGCACTTCATAACTCTTATACTGAGTTCACAAAGTCTATGTTAAAGCATCCAACTCCAAACCAATTGGCAAATAGTGGAGAGGCTGCCCAGGCTCATATACTAGTTTTGGAGGAGATAATTAACCAATGTGAAACAAATCCCAACACTCCCCTGCACGTGCGACCCCTGATTCGCACGTGGAGAGGTTAACAAAGGATCCGGAACACATGGATCACAATGAAACAAAGTGCAACTATGGCACAAACAAAGGGGAAAAGTCTCTGAAAGCCTAGCTCTGATACCATGTTAAAGCATCCAACTCCAAACCAATTGGCAAAGAGTGGAGAGGCCGCCCAAGCTCATATACTAATTTTTGGAGGAGATAATTAAACGATGTGGGATAAATCTTAACACTCCCCCGCACGTGCGACCCCCGACTCGCACGTGGAGAGATAAACAAAGGATCCGGAACACACGGATCACAATGAAAGAAAGTGCAACTATGGCACAGACAAAGGGGAAAAGTCTCCGAAACATAGTTTTAAAACGCGGTATCGGTCGCCGTCGCGGTATCGATCGCGGTATATCGGTATCGGGACGTATCGGTGATACGTCGCGGGAATCGGGCGTCGCGGTCGTGAATTTTTAAAAATTATCAGCAATATGTATAAAACTTGAAAAATATACTTTTGCCCCCAACATTGGCTTAAATTATCACATTTTAATTAATTTAAGACATGTAATAGCCCATTCTCTTCATGTAAAATATCCGATAATTTATCAAAATTCGCAAATCAATAAGATTTTACAAATATGAGAAAAATGTAACATTATGAGTTTAGATATAATTGACATAAATAGCAAAAATAAGATGAAGACATTAAAATAAACACACCATAGGGGCCCGATTGGATGACGTATGTGTTTCGGGTATATTATTTATGAAGGGGTGATAAAATAGTAAGGGGCAGTAGTTAAGAAGGGAGGGCCCACATTGATCTGATATTTATAGATGGTGTATTAAAAAGTAAATGATTTGGATGATGTATTAGAGAAGGAGGATAAAATAATACTTTGTTAGGATGGAAGATAAATTTGGTGTATAAGAAATAGTGTGTGATGTAAAAAGCTAACAAATAACTATTTTGCTCTTACACAGTATTAAAATTTATTATTACAAAATCTAATAAAATTAATTACTTTACCACAATTAATCAATACTCCACCCACGGTTTTCAATTTAATTATTTTAATAGTTTAAAAAACCGACCCACGGTTTTCAACCTCACAATTACAAAACCCACCCACCTCTCAATTACAAAACCCACGGTTTTACAAAACCCACCCACCTCTCTCTCTCTCCTGTCCCAGACAAAACCCCCCACCTCTGTTCCAGACCCCTCTCTGGCTCTCTCTCTCTCTCTCTCTCTCTCTCTACAAAACCCACCCACGTTCCAGTCGACGA
This sequence comes from Rhododendron simsii, assembly GCA_014282245.1. Classification (NCBI taxonomy): domain Eukaryota; kingdom Viridiplantae; phylum Streptophyta; class Magnoliopsida; order Ericales; family Ericaceae; genus Rhododendron; species Rhododendron simsii. The sequence goes on along the minus strand of CM024961.1, from coordinate 2,889,119 downwards.
TGGCAACTTGAAGACGGTGGTTGGTCAAATCCACACCGGCGACGGCCAAATTTCGAACGGCAACAGTGACATTCGGTACTTCTCTCTCTCTCTCTCTACTGTAAATGACAACTCCGGCCATTATTTTTCCTCTCTATTTTCCATTTTGTCCATTTTGTGTGCATGTGCAAAGAGGTGATGAAGAGGGGGGATTAGGGAGGGCAGAAATGGCAAGATTTCACTTGTATTGCCCCAGATTAGTTATGGCTACCTCCGGAGGTGAGTAATCGTACAGCCACAACTAGTTTCAACCTGTTTTTTTTTTTTTTTTTTCCCGAACCGGTATGTACCGGCCGAACCGGTCCAAAAATCCGTTACGTACCGATACGTATCGGGAATCGGCCGGTTCACCTGGGATTTTCGATCTCCCCGTTATACCGGCCAATATCCGAATCGGGACTCTAAAATTCCGGTACGAACCGGCCGATACGGTACGTATCGGCCGATATTTAAAACTATGCTCCGAAACCCTAGCTTTGATACCATATTAAAGCATCCAACTCCAAACCAATTGGCAAAGAGTGGAGAGGCTGCCCAGGCTCATTTACTAGTTTTGAAGGAGATAATTAACCAATGTGAGACAAATCCCAACAGTCTATATGTTGTGAATTTTAATTTCTCTTTAATGTTACGAATTTTTAAGCAAATATATGAACTTCAAAGTCAATGTTATGAATGTTTATATGAATGTTACTTAATTTTTCCCTCGTAAATCCACTCCTCTGAGACTGGGTGCTCTACTGCCTCAAACACGGCATTTGGTAAAAAAAACTCAACTCCGGTTAACTTTTCGATGTCTTTGACGTCATTTCGTTTTGATTTAACTGTTTTGTTTTTTTTTTTTGTTTTTGGTTGTTTTTTTCGCAGCCCGATGGGCAAATGCCGAGTGACAAGACGGTGGGACGCGGCGGCGACGACGCGTTCAACACCTTCTTCAGCGAGATCAGCGCTGGAAAGCACGTACCCCGCACCGTCTTCGTCGAACTGGAGCCAACCATCAACGACGAGGTCAGGACCGGTGCCTACTGCCAGCTATTCCACCCCGAACAACTCGTCAGCGGCATCCCGCCTGACCCGCTCCTGAAGTCCGGCACCTTCATCCTCGAACCCACTGCCGGACCAACCCTGACCTTCGACCCCCAACAACCAGCTTAGAACGGCACCGCAGCAGATCGTGCGGATCGTGAGGCAGAGCAGTTTACGAGTCGTCCGTCAAAGAGTGCGGCGGAGAGAGCGACAGCGTTTATATATCTATTATTATATGTATTCGTTTTCTTTTTTTGGTGGTAAGTATACACATATAATATTATATGTAATTGTGTTGGCATAAAAAACATTTCAGATATCCATAAATAACTTTATATATCTCAGATCTATATTCATTTTTTATATAATATACAAAGAACAGATTGGAACATTTTTAGATTATATGTGCACTTTTTTTAATGTATTACGAAACAAAAGACAAGAACATAGATTGTGCCATATAAGTTTATATGTGCACTTGTGCACTTTTTTAACACGCAAAGCACATATTTGGCATGGTACAAAATTCAGATATACACAGATAATATTATATGAGCTTGTTTTGGCAAAAAATAAGTTTTCGATATCAATAGATAACCTTATATATCTCAGATCTATCTTCGTTTTTGATAACGTACAGAGGACAGATTGAAACATATAAGATTATATGTGTACTTTTGTTGATGTAGTATCAAATTAATATAAGAGAAGAACGTAGATTGGGACAGATAGCGTTATATGTTAAGGTGTGACGGGTTCAAGAAGGAAATGGCACAAAACAGGTTAAAAAAGGAGAAAAGAGAAATTTTGTTAGACATATAATATTATATGTTAAGAGGTAGCGGGTTCAAGAAGTGAATGACTCAAAACAAGAATAAAAAAAAAAAAGAAAATAGAAATTTTTATCACACATATAACGTTATATGTTGACGTGGTGGTGGTGGTGGGTGTACGGTGGTGGTTGTGGTTACGTGGTTGCAACAAGATCAAAAAAAATAAAAAATAAAAAAAATTTATGTTAGCCAAACAATTAAGACCATTATTTCTTTTACATAGTTTTGTCATTGGAATCATTAGTGGACTAGAGGGGTTAAGAACTTTAGAATTGGACTAGTGGGGTTAGAAACATACTATAGTGGACCTCCCAAAAATAATCCTCTTAAATTACAATCAAAATGTTATCAATTTCTACAAATATGTTTTCTCCTCAATAAGATTCAATGGGGTGCATACCGTACAAAATCCATATAGGAGTGTTAATTGTAGCATTTCCCTTATTTGATTGGATTCAAATGGCTGGTGGACGTTCAAATCTTCTGTCCTTTCCTTCTTTGTTTCACCTTTCCATTTTGGTTTACATTTCAGTGGCTATGAGAGATGAGTTTGTAACTGTTACCCTTTTCAATTCAACTTGCTTTTCAATGCACTATATAATTGGATTTTTATTTAACAGAATGCCGACAACTTTTAGTGCACCGATTTTGGAGAGATCAAAACTACATAATGGTAATTTTATTGGATGGTATCCTAACAAATAAAGCATATTATTTGAATCATGTATGTAACGTTGAATATCTTTTTTGTATACATTGCATCCATCCATAACAGACAAATGACAGGTTTTTGATTGGTGTATGTTCATCCACATTACACTAAATATCGGTTCAAACTCCTTTGTTTAACCACACAATTTAGCACCATTATCTCCATTAGGCTGTGTAGCACATACAATATCAATTAATCTCCATTTCTTTCTTTTTCGATTGAGCATGAAAATAGAAAGAAAATTAACAAACTTCAAAGGAAACACAATTAAAGTTGGTCCAATTAGGAAACTTATTAACATTCGAGTACTGATTAATTTGTTTGATTTATTGATGATTCTTTTGTACTAGTAATAGTACAAAGTAGGTTCCTTTCATATATTTTATAAGCGTAGTGTAGCCCTAAGCGGTTGAAAAATCCATTTAGTTTAGGTGTCAATGCAACCAAATATCAAAAAAAGTATTTGACCATACCTCGTGGCTCGTACTGACTAGCCGGCGGGATTGCACATCAGCACACAGATCTAATGCACAGCACACCCACAAGCACGCGTGCTAACTTACATTCATCTTTCAGAGGCTAGAGAATTTTGATTGTGTTGAGACAGAATGTGGTTGTACGCACAATTAATCCTTTACGAAAATAAAATAACCAAACTCCCATCATTACAAACCATGAAAAAGAAAAATAACAGTGACTCAAAGTAAAAAAACCAAGACCAAAGTGAAATCTAATCAGGATCGATGAACCGTAGTATATACTAGCTAACTAGAATGTTGCTAATATTGCATCGGGGTAATCCACACAGCCGGCGGCTTTGTAGATTTAGAGTGTGTGAAGAAGAGAGGTTCAAAGATGGAGTCCGCTATGTTGAAGACACCAATGTCATTACCCGAGCATATATAGAACCTGTGACTTCCAATATTATCATCTGTATAATAAATTCTCTCTCCTTTGTAGCCCGCTAGATTCGGTTTTGACAGTGCAAAGGATTGATTCAAGCCAACGAATACTGCCCCACCTTCTAGATCTTTTACATCAATCCACTTTGGCTCTAAACCACTGCTCATGTCTAGCTTGAATACTTGAAAGTCAGAGGTTTGGCTGATAAATTCGCCGGTACTTGTATCATATTTGTTGTCATAATCAAACGCATCAAATTCTTCTTCTTCTTCTTCTTCTTCTTCTTCTTCTTCGCCTTGATCATTAGCATCATCTTCATTAGCATTATTTTGTTGGCCTTCATCAGTATCCTCTTTGTCAGATTCAGCTAAATAGATACGAATTTTTCTCAAAATTTGAAGTAATTCTCCGCCAAACTCCACCAGGTACCACTTTTGAATGCAAGGAATCAAGTCAATCAACCTTGGAGGGGATATGCCGAGTTCAATCACTTTGGGGTGAGGTAAATTCAGATCAAAAACATAAATTTCTCCATATTGATCCATTATATAAAATGCTTCCTTATAGAATATAGCATCTATGTTTATCCATCGCTTCGGCCCCTCAATCGCTGTCCAAAACACATCTCCAACCTTACAATAAGCCATCTCATTACACCCATAGAAAACCAAAACAAAGCAATCCACCGAGGACGAAGACAATGGAATCACGGATAGAATTGCTTTTTTCACATACCACTTCGACATACGGATATTTCCTCGTTCCAGCTTCACGAGTGAAGTCACCTGAGGGAGGCTGATCCGGACACCCGATATTGGGTTATAGATATACATGGTCATGCTATTTTCCACAATAACAAGCCAACCTCGGTGTGACCCGCGGCAAAGACTGTCATGAGGGACAGATAGGACTGGCAAATCATGGTCGAACTGGGTTATATCCTTACCCACCGGAAAAGCTAGGAAGCGGAGGGTTCGGGTGGTAGGGGTGGGCCCGCCGGGTATCATTAGACCTGGGACATTAGCAGGGAATTTAGTTCTTCGGTATTCAAGTCCTATTGACCTCCATAATCTGCAGACGCCACAAAAGGGTATGTGATCAGTGATTACTGTAACCACCTTTTGTAGAATCAAACTCCATATGTCTCTTGGGATTTCATTCCAATTAGCCATGGTTTTTCACAGTTGAATGATGCTATTGTGGAAACAAAACCGACAGTAGCAAGTAACAACGAGAGAGAGAGAGACAGAGAGTACCAGGAAGATATATTGAGTCTTGAGGTGCCTTTTTGCATTGTGCTTCCTTCCTCTGTAAACCTAGTTATTTTAGGAGTACTTTCCTAAGTGATTTGAATTCTTTTCCCAAGACAAATTTGGGATATAATTAAGCAAGGAAAGAAACCGATTAGACGCTAGCCTGGCATAATCATGTTGGATTTTTTTTTTAAATACTTTTTTACCTTTATTAGTCTGCGTAAATTTGTCTTTTTGCTGTTCTCGAACAGAAGAGTTTAATCAATAAATATAAACTAAACCTAAAAACAGTTGAATAAAGATAAAAAATAATCAAAGAAGTCTTTTAAATTTTTGTCATTAGTCATGGGAGAGAGAGGAAATTCTCCAAAAATGTATTCAGGTGAACTAACGAATGAATTGTTTTTATTTCCTTGAGTTTCAATGGAAGAATACAACCATACATATAGGAAATAGATACAACCAAATTGGAAGGAAAATAATTAGGGAAATAAGTCTCCTACAATAAAGGTAATAATTGATCCTAATAGATGGTTGTCTTTGTATAGAGTTCCTGCCATAATGAGATTGATTTTGTTCCAGTGGACAATCCTTGATAATGCCTAGCTTGGACGTTAAAATACAGAAATTTTCAATGCCTTAGTGAAAATATTGGCTAATTATAGCTAAGGCAATGTGATGAAGGCAAAGAAGACCATGTTGAACCTGTTCACGAATGAGATGACAGTCGATTTCAATGTATTTGGAGCACTCATGAAAGACCAGATTCTGGGCAATGTAAGGCTGCTTGATTAATGTCACAATGTAGAGTAACTGGGGAGGATAGTGGAACTGCTCGTGAAGCAAAGTGCAATGCCATAACAATTCGCAAGTTACATATATAAAATTCCTATTCTTCAATTATCACCTTCAATATTTTACCATTACAAAAATTAAGTGGATGTTAACCAATTTCGGCTACAGGCAATTTATATTTATCATTATGTATAAACACCTTGATTATTTTACCGTTACAAAATTAAGTGGATGTTAAACCAATTTTGGTTACAAAATAAAAGCAATTTATATTTATCATCATATATAAACATTAATGCAAAAATGAGGCACTCTCCTATTACAACTATATATAGCTACAAGCGTTGGAGGAGAAAAGATAGACTCCATAATAGAGAGAGAGAGAGAGAGAGAGAGAGAAAGAGAGAGAGAGAGAGAGACGCATAAAACTATGAGATACTGTGACTCCAAAGTTTTTCCAATATACCATGTTTTATACCTTCGGCAACTCAGTTCGTGACTCGTTCAAACCTCTCGGTGATTGTGAATATCGGATTAGGAATGCTTGTGAGCGCTTGGGTTTAATCTTTGAACTAGTACACTCCAGTGAAACTTTTACGATCAAGGTGTGATATATTTGCCTTAAGACAATGTTCAACACTTTCAACTCTCATTCTCACTACCAACATCTCTCATACTCTCACTATAACGACTTGTTACTCAACCTATATTTGGGACTGATTGTTAATTAAATTATGTTGTTCCCCATAGAACTCATATTTTCTTCTTCACTGGCTGCAGGTAAGGAGAGAAAAGAAGAAACTATTTTATAGGGTTGGTGTAGAATGCAAATGGCAAGCGTAAGGCGTAAAGGGAGCATCCCAATTCATACAAGCGATGCAACGTGTCTAATGCACTCTGGCAGATACAATGATAAGAAAAATTTAATGAGTGGGGATTTTGTCCAATCTGCTTTTCCTTACAATTGCCATCAAACAACGACGATACAATGCCGAGCAAAAAAAAAAAAAAAAACAACGAAGATACAATTGTAAAAAATAAGTTCTTGTTCATCTTAGATGTGATGCTATTGGCAGTGGTTACCACATTAAAGCCAATTAGCTAGAACTATTTTCATATCCAAGTCTTAGCCTAAATACCACTAAGGTAAATGAAATGTTGAAAACCGTAATTGCTTTTACTCCCATTAATGATAAAATCGTGTTGGAATCGAGAGTTGTCCAACTGTACGGATTTTGTCCAAGTATAGTACTAATGATAACCCCGGCTCTGTTCTGTTTGGGTTTTGAGTAAAGTTTTTGAAAGTAATGAATGAAGAGAGATAAATAAAGAAAAAAATTATAGGAGACCATGCTCAGGAATTTTGAGAACCCAACACGAACAAGGCCTTAGTGCTTACCAGCTTTGGACATGTAGTCCTTTACTTTGAATGACCCTTTTCAGTTCAACTTGCCTTTTAATGCACCATATCGAAGAGATTACAACTATATAATTGGATTTTTATTCAACGGAATGCCGGCAACTTTTAATGCACCCATTTTGGAGAGATCACAACTATATAATGGTAATTTTATTGGATGGTATCCTAACAAATAAAGCCACCATATATACGCAATTCAATTATCATCCAATCTGAAGATTTGCGTCATTTATATGTAACGGTGGATATCATTTTTGTTATTTTGTATACATTGCATCTATCCTTAACAGACAAATGACAGGTTTTTGATTGGTGTATGTTTTCATCCACATTACACTAAATATCGGTTCAAACCCCTTTGTTTAACCACGCAATTAATTAGCACCATCATCTCCATTGGGCTGAGTAGCACATTCAATATCAATTAATCTCCCTCCATCGGCTTCCTTTCATATGTTTTATAAGAGTTGCGCAGCCCTAAGCGGTTGAAATCAATCTATTTAGGTAAAAATGCAACCAACATCAAAACAAGAATCTGGCCATACCTCTTACTGTCTTTCAAGCGCATGCTTAACTTTATAAATTTTTGGCAGGCTAGAGAAATTTTGATTGCGTAGAGACAGAATGAGGTTGTGCAATTAATCCTTCACAAAAACAAAATAACCAAACTCCCATCATTACAAACCATGAAGAAGGAATAACAATGACAAAATAAAAAACCGAGACCAAAGTGAAATCTAATCAGCGTGAACCATAGTATAGACTAGCTAGCTAGAATGTTGCTAATATTGCATCGGGGTAATCCACACGGCCGGTGGCTTTGTAGATTCAGAGTGTGTGGAGTAGAGAGGTTCAAAGATGGAGTCCTTTATGTTGAAGACACCAATGTCATTACCCGAGCGTATACAGAGCTTGTGACTTCCAGTATTATCATCTGTATAATAAATTCTATCTCCTTTGTAGCCCGCTAGATTCAATTTTGACAGTGCAAATGATTGATTCAAGCCAACGAATACTGGCCCACCTTCTAGATCTTTTACATCAATCCACTTTGGCACTAAACCACTGCTCATGTCTAGCTTGAATACTTGAAAGTCAGTGGTTTGGTTGATAAAGTTGCGGATACTTGAATCATAATTGTTGTCATAATCAAACTCATCAAAATCTTCTTCTTGATCATTGGCATCATCTTCATTAGCGTTATTTTGTTGATCTTCATCAATATCCTCTTCGTCAGATTCAACCTATTCAACTAAATCGCCAGAGATATCAATTTTTCTCAAAATTTGAAGTAATTCTCCGCCAAACTCCGCCAAGTACCACTTTTGCACATAAGGAATCAACCGTGGAGGGGATATGCAGAGTTCAGTCAATTTTGGGTGAGGTAAATTCACGTCGAAAATACAAATTCCTCCATAGTGATCCATTATATAAAATACTTCCTTATGGAATATTGCACCTATGTATCTCCATCGCTTCGGCCCCTCAATCACCGTCCAAACTACATCTCCAACCTTACAATAAGCCATCTCATAACACCCATAGAAAACCAAAACAAAGCAATCCAACGAAAACGAAGACAATGGAATTGCGGATAGAATTGCTTTGCTTACGTACCACTTGGACATACGTGTATTTCCTGGTTCTGGCTTCGGGAGTGAAGCCACCGGAGGCAGGCTGATCCAGCTACCCAAGATTGGGCTATAAATATGCATGGTCATGTCTTTTTCCACAATAACAAGCCAACCTCCGTGTGACCCGCGACAAAGACTCTCATGAGGGAGAGATAGGACTGGCAAATCTTGGTCGTCTAACTGGGTTATATCCTTACCCACGGGAAAAAAGCTGGGAAGCGGCGGGTTCGGGTTGCGGTGGTGGGCCCGCCGGGTATCATTAGTCCCGGGACATTAACAGGGAATTTGTTGCTACGGTATTCTAGTCCTATTGACCTCCATAATCTGCAGACACCATTGCGCACACCACTGCATACCACTATCCCCCAATTCCCGCAAAAGGGTATGTGATACGTGATTACTGTAACCACCTTTTGTAGAATGAAACTCCATATATCTCTAGGGATTTCATTCCAATGGTTTTTGACAGCCGAATAATCTATTGTGGAAACAAGGCGGACTGTAAACAGAGAGAGAGAGAGAGAGAGAGAGAGAGAGAGAGAGAGAGAGAGAGAGTACCAGGAGGATATATTGAGCCTTGGAGGTGCCCTTTTTGCACTGTGCTTCCTTCTGCTGTAAACCCTAGTTTATTTATAGGAGTACTTTCCTAAGATGATTTGAATTCCTTTCCCAAGACAAATTCCGGAATACGGGTTTTGATCATAATTGACGAATTGTTAACGTTTTTAGAATTTTCTCATTGAAACGAACTACTAATGCAAAAAGGTTTATGCAAAATTACAAAGTTGAATTCTTTTTGAAAAAAAGATAAAGAAAAAATTCCACCAATATTATTAAGGCAAAATACCTATGTACATATAAACTTGCACTACACATACTCATTACTTGCATTAGTCTTGGGGCAAGCCCTTTCCAACTCAAATACTATCAATAGAGTAATTACCCAAATAACAAAAAAGTGGATTTTACACAAAAATCACATTTTTGTTAGTACGTTCACTTTTAAAATGCAAGTTTACACAAATACACACTTATAGGGCTATTAAACGAATCAAACAGCTCGAGCTTGACTCAAATTTTTGTTTGTTCAAACTTGTTTATAAAAAATATAAGCCAAGCTCCATCATGTTTTTTCGTTTGTTTATGAATTCAAGCCAAGCTTGAATAAACGGATGTTTGGCTCTGGCTCGATAGGTTCATGAACAAATGAGTCATTCTGATATAAATAATAAACATATAGGGGTACGTTAATAAATATTCTAAAATATGATATATGATTCTGTTCATTATAGATATGTCACAAGTTTCATACAATACTATTTCATCAAAAAGAAAACCTTCTAGGTGAGATATGAAAATTTAGGGCTGCATTAAATCATATGTAACTCTTCCATGGAGAAATTCAAACGAGATATTGAGCAAATTTGGGCTACTATCACATTCTTCTAGCTAGGTTTTCTTGGCAAAGATTAGAGAGGTAATTAAGTGGTTGTTTCTCCACAAAAAGTGTCAAAACCAGATCGGCTTGGAGTTGCGGGCGTGCCAGGGTAGGATTGCTGCCCAAATTTGTATCAAGGCCTGGAAGCCTCAATATGACTTCTAACAGAACGAAAGTGCACGACCTAAGGGTGGAGACCGTGAGGAGGTTCATGATTTGCCTTTGCAGGATAAGGGCTTAGTATTTCCTAACCGTGTGAAAATTGGAAAGAAAGGTAGAACAAGGCCTAAAACAAAAATAAAAGGACTTTATTAACGGTTTAACAAAGTCTTGTTACAAGGAAATGAGATAAAATCTAGGCTTGGCTAGATTGAACAGGAAATTAAAGATAATTGAAAAATAAATTTGCATAAGCCGTGGGCTTTGATGGTCGTGGACCTTTGCCAAGGCCTTCAACTCTGGCATTTTATAGGCAGATGTTCTAGGTCTTGAGCTGTTTAAGCTGCTTCCACAGGCCTTCATGCATGGCTGCCAAGTGTCCCTCTTGAGCTGCTTCAAAATGCTCCAATGAGGGGCTATTCTTTAATAAAAACGTGCCCTTTACTCCAAGAAAATGGTAAAGGCCTGAAAAGCCCTTATTTTCTGCATAAAACTTTGTAAAAGAGCAAAAGGAACTTCAGCATCCAGGCCTTTGAGCTGCTTGTGAGCAGCTATTACTTGAATGGACATCCTCTGGGCCCACCAAAGCTGAGGACCAAGACTTCTTCAAGCCTTCCCACCATTTTATTGGTCCTTGCATCCCTTGTGGGCCTTTAAATCCTTTAATCTTAACCCCTTATGGAAGTAGAATCGAGAAACAAAGGCTCAGCCAGATCTGGGTGAGCTGTTTGTGAGCTGCTTGCTTAGGTCTGCATGAATCATTACCAGCAGCTCCAAGGGGCTGCATGTATGCCACCTGTCATTGGCCTTGCTTTATGCTGAAGGATGGGGTCCACTCAGACCTTGAGCTGCTTGTAAGCAGCTTACCCAGGTCTGTCAAACAAGAACACTCTAGGCCTTTGAGCTGCTTGGGATGTCTCCATGCATGGCTGCCACCTGTCCTTGGTCTAGTTGAGTTGCTTGCATGTATGGATGCTTGTAAAAAAGGGATATTTGGGCCCACCAAGGCCAAAAACGCAGGCCTAGTTGAGATGCTTGTAAGCAGCTTGTGTGATGTTAGAGAGAACCTTGTAGGCCTTTGAGCCACTTGTGAGCAGCTTGGCCCTTGAGCTGCTTGAGCAACTTGCTAGGAAGAAGCTTCTAGGTCTTTGAGCTGCTTACAAGCAGCTTACCCAGATCTGCCCAGTAAGAACATTTTAGGCTTTTGAGCTGCTTATGAGCAGCTTAAGGCCTTTCCCGTGCCAATTGAAGGCCATAGGTGACGTTTTCTTTAAAAAGTAGGCCCATCTATTATTTGGGCCTGAACTTAATGTGAATCATGGGCCTTTGTCCATTGTAAACCTTTTGAGCCCAAGCTTGGTGAGAAAACTTGGGCTTTTAACTGATTTAGGCCCACTTAGAAGGACTTTTTATTTCTAAGAACTGGCCTAGGCCTGGATAAAATACTCAAATCTAGTAGGTCAACCTAAGTCTTCGGCCAATCTTGGGCTTGGGCTTATGATAGCGAAATCTTAGGCATTAATTTGGTTCAGGCCTTTAAAAACTCAACTCGATCAGTGGCATTCAAATCGGCCTGATTTCGTGGATGACTGATCATGAGGTTTTTCAAGGCCTGAAACCATCATTCAAGGCCTTCTTTAAACCAACAAATTGATTTTCTGAATTTTGGCCAAAAATGGGTGTAAACAGTGGTAACATACTTTATCTTTCCTTCTTAGCTTGCTTTTTATAGGCAATTGTTTTTCCTAAAAGCTCGAAACTTCATGAGCCATGAGTTTTGTATATTTCGCAAGTCAAGTGAAGCTTCTCGCAAACAGAAAATTTCAAACGCAAGCCAAGCTTGAACAATTAGTCCTAAAAAATTTTCAAGCTCAAGCCAAACTTGAACACTAGTAACAAGGCTGAACAATGCAGTGTTTGGCACGTTTGACTCAATTAGCACCCCTATACACAAGACACAAAACAAGCTTCAGCTCAAGTAGTTATATTTAAATGACAGAGAGAAAAAATATAGAGTGTAGAGAGATGGGGCAGCACCCTTTGGTGCTGTGGGATACACTGTGAAGGTAAAGAATAATACTAATGAGTGGGTAACCCATGGACACTGGGTGAGCGGGGAAGTGTGTATAACTTCAAGGCTCCGGTTGGGTATTTTTTTTTTCTCACAATTATTGCAATCTTTTTAGTATTCATATAGTGGAGAATCTCTTTTGTAGAGTAGGCTGATTTTGGATCGAACCACATAAATCTTTCGTGTCACTCTTACTTTTTCTTTGTGACAATACTTTTCTAGTATTGGATCTAAGTAGGTGTGTTGAGGGTATCACCAAACTTCTGCAAAATCCCAACACCAATCTCAAGCGAGCTTGAATTGAGCGGAATGCATAACCATCCTGAATAGCTTGAATTCTTTAGATATCATAAATTGAATAAGCCAAGCATTAGTATGTTCGTATATGGTTTGAAAGCATAACGAACTTCGAAAAAATGCTAGGATTTTTTATGTAACAAATTGATCTCAAACGAAGTTTTAATGAGCGAACACGAGCTCTAACTCAAACGGTTTTGTTAAAGCATCCAACTCCAAACCAATTGGCAAAGAGTGGAGAGGCTGCTCAGGCTCATATACTAGTTTTGGAGGTGATAATTAACCAATGTGAGACAAATCCCAACACTCCCCTGCACGTGCGACCCATGACTCGTACGTGGAGAGGTAAACAAAGGATCCGGAACACACGGATCACAATGAAATAAAGTGCAACTATGACACAAATAAAGGTGAAAAGTCTCCGAAAGCCTAGCTTAGATACCATGTTAAAGCATCCAACTCCAAACCAATTGGCAAAGAGTGGAGAGGCTGCCCAGGCTCATATACTAGTTTTAGAGGAGATAATTAACCAATATGGGACAAATTCCAACAGTCGTTTATCACGTGAAGTACATATAGGATCGAGATGGAGAATCCTCTGTTGGATTGATTTCAATCATAAAGGTGATGGTTTAATTTCATCCTCTCAGTACCATCAAACATTTGTTTTAACTATATATATGTGCTATTTGTTATGAGTTATTTCTTTGTGCTTCAGTTCTTCATGTGTAGCTTACTAACTGTTTGACAAAATGTTTCAACTAGAAAAAAAAGCATTTTGTATTACCTTTCGACAGAATTCTTTGATTTTGTCTAATAACAAAAAGCCCGTTGTATTATTTTGAACTACAACTCCACAGTTTTTGCCCCAATGATGGCTCTTGTTAACAACAGCTATAGCCAAGTGGGTTGAAGTTTGTCACTGGATAAACTGCAAGGCGGTGATTTTGTGATGAAATTTGATAAACAACACCTTGACTTATCTAGTTATGTGTGATTTACCTGGTCAATTCCAAAAGTTTCTCTATTGGGCCAAGGCCTCCAGCATCATCTAATTTTGAACTTTGTCGCCTTGGTAGCATTAGTTTCCCTCTCTTGCTCCCTGTGTTTTCTTGAAATTTCTTGGGCAACACTGTAATAATTGATTAATGTCACACTTGTCTACATTTAGAGCATGAGCTGTGTTTTGTAGTTTTGATCGAGTCTTTGCTCACCCATGCATGAGTTAATGCTTCATGTTTATGGTTGCCAGGAGAAAATATTCAAAAAGTTGCAGAAAAGGAAATAAAGAAAAGAGCCTCACCTTAAACTTTGAAAGAGGATGGAAAACCTCACCTTGGGATTCTCCATTCAGTATATAGTTTTACTGTCTGGATATTTATACGATACAGGAACAGCTTCACTTATATATTCTGCAGTACCTTGTGGATTGTGCAATGTCTTGAAGGTATATGTGTCTGCTCTTCGCTTCTGGTTAAACGACATTCATATTCTTGGTTGTTCCATGAGGAGGAATACAATTGTATTTGGGTTACAATAACAACAGGGCAGACTAACATGGGTAAATGATTAATGGCATTTGGCCTTCTCACAAAACCTCCAGCCCAAGAAAGAAAATGGTAACTTAGACTGTTGGAACTTAGTGTGTATTTCTAAAACAATGTGTTTTTCTCTAGTCCCACATTGGCTAGACACAAGACTTCTCTCTACTTTAAATGAGTTTACACACAAATGAGTTTGTGAACAAGGAACTAAGGAGAGGTCTCGCGCGCTCAGGAAAATGGGCGGCAATTTGAAAAACTGATTCGGAAACCAGTTAACCGGGTGTGCGTCACGAGTTATTCGCGCAGGGGGGGGTGCAAATCCGGGATTTGAGCCTCGCGCACGTACTAGTAAATGGAAAACTGGAAAGTCTTACTGATTAATCAAAGCAATTTGTGTGCATAATCAGTGGGATCTGATTTGTGGCTGATTAAGAATTAATTTCGGATTGATTTAAAAACATGTGCTAAATCAAAGTAATTTGATTTGATTTGATTTTTGCTTCCAAAAAATCAAGCCCAGCCTGCACCTATATAAACAGCATTTCGGAATTGGTTTAGACACAGAAAAAAACAGTTCTCTCTTCCACCCCAAAAATGTTTTCTGAGTTCGAGCAATAGGTCGATTGTGTGTTTTGTTTTCGGTTTTCTTCTGTGCAGAGAAGGCCGAGCAGAGGTGGTGAATTCTGGGCTGTTTTATCCTGGGGACGGCGGGGCATTTACGAACTGCTTGCACAATCTGGGCAGAGCCGCGAAACGTCTTAAAGAGAGCGACCTAGTCCGCGACTCAACCCAGCCGTTGTTCTACAAATTGGTATTATGTTTTCAATAGCAGAATTCGAGGTAACACGTTCTTGTTTTACAGAAGTTATTCCAACATAGACTACAGATCCCAACATTTATATCTAATCTTAATTTTAGTCCCTATAGTTTGAAATGCGTTCCTTCCTATGAAATAGTAATGGACTACTGCAAAGTATTAACTACATACATAGGAACGGAAATGAAAGTGTGGTGTTCAAATTGTTGAAACTGGAAATATGGGGACAACAGTAAAAGTTCTCTAGCCCATGGGAACCAATAGGGTAAATAAAGCAAACTATTATATAGGAATGGAGATTGAAAAACTAATGTATATTAGCCTTGATAGGAATATCATAAAATTGCTTACCTAGCCATCTGTCATTTGACTTGCATTGTTATTTTCTAGTAGCTTATAAAACATGGGCTCAACTTTAATTGTACCTTCTACTTCAGCTTGTTAAGCCCGTAGTGGCTCATGAAGCTCACATTGCAACATCGACTCGTGTTTAGAAAGCAGCCCTGATTGTTAAATTTGCAATTAACCACCATAATTGCATGATGCCTTTTGCACTTTCAGCCATAAAAGGTGCTAATTTAGTGCTAAATAGATCAACATGTTAGGCAACCCTTATTTTAATGAAGTTAAGGCCGTAATCTTTTACATGGTTATATCATTTAATACTCCCTTGACCCCTACCGTTTGTTGGTTTTCAAAACTCTTGCCTTTGTTTGGAAGAACACCCCTAACAGTTGACATAGTGCGCCTTGAGCTTTGATTTTGACTTTTGAAATTCAATTTTAGATCAAACAGGAACGACAACTATGGCCCAAAATCTTCATCAGACTAGCAACCCACCAACTGTTAGGCCCTCGCCTGCACATGACAGAATGAATATGTTCCGTGAGCGCTGGCCTGAAACTTGAGCTAGCTCTACAGTTTCAACGAGGATGACTGCCATTGCCGTACAAGAGGTGGATTTTTTTTGTCCCTGATTCAAACACTGATGCTCCTAAAGTTTTTCTGACTAGTGTCACACACATCAATCAAGCAAATGAGGATGAAACAGCAACCATTTGCGCTCTTTAAGGCTCAGCTGTGACATGATTTTGTCCTGATCTGGATGGAACTGTTAAGGGTGTTCTCCAAAATGTTGGCTATAGTGTTCAAGACCTAAAACTTCCATCTAGGGCGGGAGAAAACAAAATTGAGATGGCTGGGGTCCTGAGGATGCATATCACTCAAAATGCTTGATTCTCATGGGTCAGCTTGTGCTAGTTCCCTTCAAGAGCATGAGTGCCGTTAACCATGACCAATTTATACTATGCTGGGTTGTGGCTTTGAAGGCTCTTGCAGGGGTCCGTATTGCAGAAAGCCAGCTGAAGGCAGTGAGCACAGCTAGAGTTTTCGGTGCGAAAATTGAATTCAAGCGGGCGATGGTAAATAAGGTCTTGGAGCTGAGATCCTCATCCACATCGGAGGGATTGGCATTTGCCTATGTGGGCCAGATCTTAGCATGGACTGATATGTCTGCAATGACGTTGATATGTGACATGCTTCTTAGAGTCAAATCTCCGGTCCTCTATGATTCTGCAGTGGCCAATGAGGTCATGAACTTGGCACTGGCTTTCAAGACGGTCAACAAGTTTCCATAACCTCAGTATTTTATGGTTCTAGGACCCGTCTGGGATCAAATACTGCTTGAAAGTTCAAGATTCCCTATCCTTAGTTCAGGAGCACAAAGGTTAAGAATGGCCGAGTACTCCACCATGACTCATGATCTGTTTGTGGCCACCGTAGAGACAAATGCTCCTACTGTTGAAAGGCTAGTGAATTTACACAACTCTGGTCTCTGGGATCACTAGGGTAAATAATGAAACAATCCAAGCTGCTGTGCACAGGCTTTCTGACTGATTTTGGGGATCTATGAATGAGGATTGATCAGGATGTTTCTTTTGGCAAGGAAGACATACGTGGTGGTTAGAAAAAAAGTTTGTTGGTGATGTTTACGTCGTCTTTATTTTGTCATGATAGCTGAAGGGATAGTACGTTTGACACTTCTGTTGAAATCATGTTTAAACTTGGGTGTTTTAACTTTATCTCCTGTCTTATTTTTAAGTCAGGTCACCATGCATCTTCATCTTCACACAGTCTGAATCATGTTCTTTCGAGTTTTTGATGTTTGAAGAATTATATTCTGAAGTTGAAATGTGGTAAATTGGATGCCATTAATTCACTTCAAGAGTGTTATACATAAGTAACATAACAAAAGTCAATGTTTTAAAAATTGGAGCGGAATGGGCTGGCCGGTAGAACTTTGTCAACCCGATCTCGAACCGGTCCGGTCACATGCCAGAACTGCTAAGTCAAAGAACTGGCTTAAGTTTTGAAAGTGAGCCAAAACTGTAGTTCAACCGGTGAATCGCCTAAAGGTCGCGGTACACTCCAACTGGCTGGTTACTTGCAAACTCTCGGCAGTAATAGGTTTTGCCATCCTTCTTAAAAGCTGGTGCACTCCATACCTTTTGCTTAATTTGTAGACAATGTGGGACAAGGTCGATAGCCTTCATATCCCGAGGCCCCAACTGCACTTCTACCGGGTAACAAGTCATATCCATGGCTAATACTCACCTCTACTCAATGTCTATTAGACTCCCAAGTTTTTTTAAAAAATCAACTTTACTTTTAAAGTTATTGTCCATAATTCAAATAGACCATTTCCATCAAATTGATAACGAAAATTGCTAACAGGGGTTGCTTCCTGTTAAATCTTGATTTTGTACCCCTCTCTCACACACACACACCCACCACCCCTCTTATTCCGCGCAACCCCCCCCCCCCCCCCCCCCCCCCCCCCCCCAAAAAAAAAAAAAAAAATTCTCTGATTCCATGTAGTTTAAATGTATACTTCCTATACATCTGTCAACAACAAATCATTTTGTCTATCGTTACTAGTACTATATATCATCATCCTCGTCCTCGATATTGGCATGAGTTCTTTAGGGAATTTTAAGATCTATTTACTTAAGGGATAATAGGGCATGTAGTCATTACATAGGTCAAGGATTTAATTAGTGAATAACATAAAAGTCCATCAGATCATTCACTGGATGGAAAAGTAAATTTCTGGGAGATTCATTATGATTTCTTTGTTTTTTAGCTTGTTGCCTTCTTACCTCCGTTACGTTCTCTAGGTCAACATTGGTATGATTCGAAGGCCAAAGAAATAAAGAAACTGTCTTTCTCTTGGGCGATGCAATATGTGTTGGAACATTTTAGTAAAAATATATATTAAATCCCTATTCCTCAAGTATCGCCATTATTATTTTAACGTCACAAAATTAAGTGGATGTTTAATTTCGGTTACGAAATGAAAGCAATTGATATTTATCCTTATGTATAAACACCTTCATTATTTTACCGTGACAAAATTAAGTAGTTTTTAAACCAATTATGGTTACAAAATAAAAGAAATTTATATTTATCATTAAGTAAAAACATTATTGCAATCATGAGGCATTCTCCTATTACACCTATATATAGCTACAAGTGTTGAAGGAGAAAAGATAGACTCCATAAGAGAGATATAAATATACGCATAAAACTATGAGATAGTGTGAGAGATTTGAAAGTTTTTTTCATATACTATTATGTTCTATACCTTGGACAACTTGGTTCGGGACTCGTTCAAATTTCCTTGTGGTCGTGAACATCAGTTGAGAATTGCTTGTGAGCGCTTGGGTTTAATCTTGGGTGAGTAATAGTTATAACAACATGCAATTCCAAAACTATAGGTTTGAACTATTTTGGTTCATTCCCTACTGAAAAAAGTAATTATAGCAACAAAAAATTAGTCACAAATGTGAAAAATTACTTGTTCAATGAACTACCTTTGTTCCCCATAGAACTCATCTTTTCTTCTTCACTTGCCGCAGGTCACCAATTTTGGACATGTCGTCCTTTACTTTGAAGACCGGTTTCAATTCAACTTGTTTTTTAAGGCGCTACATTGAAGAGATTACAACTATATAATTGGATTTTTATTCAACGGAATGCCGATAACTTTTAATGCACCCATTTTGGAGAGATCACAACTATGTAATAGTAATTTTATTGTGGTATCCTAACAAATAAAGCCGCCCTACGAAGTTAAATTATCACCGAATCTCTGATCATTTAAATCATGCATGTAACGTTGAATATCTTTTTTGTATACATTGCA
Organism: Rhododendron simsii; assembly: GCA_014282245.1. Classification (NCBI taxonomy): domain Eukaryota; kingdom Viridiplantae; phylum Streptophyta; class Magnoliopsida; order Ericales; family Ericaceae; genus Rhododendron; species Rhododendron simsii. Next base: position 2,869,974 of record CM024961.1, on the reverse strand, counting down.
TCCATCCATCCTTCATTTCTTTCTTTTTTGTTTGAGTAAGAAAATTGATAGAAATTAACCATGAAATAAATATCCAAACTCCCATCATTACAAACCATGAAAAAGGGATAACAAGGATTCAAAGTAAAAAACCAAGACCAAAGTGAAATCTAATCAGGATCGATGAACCGTAGTATACATTAGATAGCCAGAATGTTGCTAGTATTCCATCGGGGTAATCCACACGGCCGGTGGCTTTGTAGATCCGGAGTGTGTGCAGTAGAGAGGTTCAACGATGTAGTCCGCCATGTTGAAGACACCAATGTCATTACCCGAGCGTATACAGAGCTTGTGACTTCCAATATTATCATCTGTAAAATAGATTCTATCTCCTTTGTAGCCCACTAGATTTTGTTTTGACAGTGCAAAGGATTGGTTCAAGCCAACGAATACTGCCCCACCTTCTAGATCTTTTACATCAATCCACTTTGACTCTAAACCACTGCTCATGTCTAGCTTGAATACTTGAAAGCCGGTGGTTTGGTCGATAATGTCGCCGGTATTTCTATCAAAATTGTCGTCATAATCAAACTCATCATCTTCATTAGCATTATTTTGTTGGCCTTCATCAATATCCTCTTTGTCAGATTCAGCTAAATAGATTACAATTTCTCTCAAAATTTGAAGTAATTCTCCGCCGAGCTCCACCAAGTACCACTTTTGCAAATAAGGAAGCAACCGTGGAGGAGATATGCCGAGTTCAGTCACTTTTGGGTGAGGTAAATTCACGTCGAAAATACAAATTCCTCCATAGAAATCCATTATATAAAATACTTCCTTATAGAATATAGCATCTATGTATGGCTTCGGCCCCTCAATCGCTGTCCAAACTACATCTCCAACCTTACAATAAGCCATCTCATAAAATCCATAGAAAACCAAAACAAAGCAATCCACTGAGGACAAAGACAATGGAATCACGGATAGAATTGCTTTCTTTACATACCACTTAGACATACGGGTATTTCCTCGTTCCGGCTTCGGGAGGGTAGTCACGGGAGGGAGGCTGATCCGGACACCCGAGATCGGGTTATAGATATACATGGTCATGTTTTTTTCCACAATAACAAGCCAACCTCGGTGTGACCCGCGACAAAGATTCTCATGAGGGACGGATAGGACTGGCAAATCATGGTTGTCTAACTGGGATATATCCTTACCCACCGGAAAAGCTAGAAAGTGGCGGGTTCGGGTGGCGGTGGTGGGCCCGCCGGGTATCATTAGACCTGGGACATTAGCAGGGAATTTACTTCTTCTGTATTCAAGTCCTATTGACCTCCATAATCTGCAGACGCCGCAAAAGGGTATGTGATCAGTGATTACTGTAACCACCTTTTGTAGAATCAAACGCCATATGTCTCTTGGGATTTCATTCCAATTAGCCATGGTTTTTCACAGCCGAATAATCTATTGTGGAAAGAAGGCCGACAGTAACGACGAGAGAGAGAGAGAGAGAGAGAGAGAGAGAGTATACCAGGAGGATATATTGAGCCTTGAGATGCCTTTTTTTGCATTGTGTTTCCTTATGCTATAAACCTAGTTAGTTTAGGAGTACTTTCCTCAGATGATTTGAATTTATTTCCCAAGACAAATTTAGGAGATAATAAAGCAAGAGGAAAGAAGACTTGAATATTTTTTTACCTTTATTAGTTTGCGGATGCATATTTTTATTTTTTCTCTTCTCGACTAGAAGAGTTTAAATAAATAAGTAAAAATTAAACCCAAAAAAAGCTGAATAAAGACAAAAAATAATCAAAGAAGTCTGCTGATTTTAAATTATTTAGAGTTAATAAGTAAATAAAAATTAAACCTAAAAAAAGCTGAATAAATATAAAATATAATCAAAGAAGTCTGTCGGTTTTAAATTTTTTTTTTGATCAGCAACAAATTTTATTAATCTCCGAATTCGAAAATTACAAAGATTAAAAAGGCAAGGGCTCAAGGAAATTAAAACTACTTCTCCAAGGGAACCCGAGACCCAAACGTTAGTCAAAGACCAACAAAATCCTAAAATACCCCCAATCCCCAAAAAAAACCCTAACTGCCACTTATATAACAGCCGATCTATAACGACTCGGATTTTCGGCCTTTTTTTTTTCCTTTTAATAATAGAGTTAATATTATTAATAGTATTAATAATATCATTTAAAAAATATATTATTCGTAATAATAAAATTTCTTCCTTAATAGATATATACAAATATAATTGTCTTATCTTATTTATCTTTCTTTTATTTCTTTTTAAATTGCATGCATGCATGAATGCAAACTCCTTCCATCTCTCCATCTCCTACTCAGTCTCTACTTCCTCCCTGATCATATCTTCGCCCTTATTTCATCCATCTCATAATCCAAGATAAAGTTTTTATTAAACTCAATCTTATCATCCTATTCCAAATTCACCTATAAATACCCCACCTCATTGACCCACGAAAATACCATGATATTCCCCACGCTCCACTGAGTCAGACATGAGCAAAGGTCTGAATACCGTACCGGTCTGGGTACCGATTTTTTTACTGGTACGGTATGTACCGGTACCGGTTAAATACCGGGTACCGTTTCGAATTTATCGCAACTATAATATATATAATTATTATTCAAAAAATTCTCCAAACCATGTAATTCATTATAAAATACCTATATTAAGACAACAAAATTCACATAAAAATAAATAAAGCTCATAGAGTTGTTAGGAAGAAAAAAAAGTTGTTGAATTTATCTGTAGTTAAATTAATTGCATTTATCTATTCCTTGGCCCAAGTATGTGAATTTATAATTAAATTAATAATAAGCATGTGATGTGAATGTAGGTTTCCCAAACGGTGCGCATAAAAAAAAAAAAAAAAAACGGTGGGCTTCAAAGTTAAAAGTTAAAACGAAAACCACCAGTTTCCATTCTACAGATTCCACTACTCTGGTTTTCAAAGTTCGAAGTTCGAACACAACTTCCTTGAGTTCCTTCTCTCTCTAAAAAGAGTAAATGCAGATTCCAAAATCCCACAACTATTTCACCTCAGTACCTCACCAGAGAAGACCAACAGATAAAAACGTACAGGAACAAGAACAACTGGAATAGATCGATCAGCTCTCACCCATGGCGGTGATCGATCAGCTGCAGCCTGCAAGATTACGCTGGACTGCCGGAGAAGACGAAGTTCTCGTCGGATCGTCATCTTTTCTCTCTCTCCCCTCCATTTCTCTATTTTCTTCTTTTTCTCTCTGTTTTGCAAAATTTCGGACGAAATTTCGGGTAACAACATCTCGGCCAGTATTTCCGGTATTATCCGGTAAGGTCAGGTATTGGAGCCGAGACAGTATTAAAGGATTAGAGTACCGTTTTTCTCTCAAATCGGTACGTACCGGCCGGTACGGAACGGTATTGATAACATTGGATATGAGAGAAAAAACGTGGGCAATTCAAGCTCCAAGCTATGGAGTTCTAGGGAGAAAAAGAAAGAGAGAGAAAAGTGGGTTTTCTAGTTGCGTTCAACCGAAACCGAATTCCCCCGTTCCAATCACTTCCTACAATACCAAGCATCCCTAAACGTCATCCAATTCAGCCCCAAAGTCCCCCCTCGACAAAATCCAAAGTCTCCGTTCAAAAAACTCAAGTGTCGGTTTTTGAATCAATTCGATCCAATCAAGGTATTATAATTCCATCCAAATATTTCTCTAAGTATATTATGTGTTTTTATGCGTAACGCAATAGCCCAAATGGACCTATGCATCGAAAACTGTGGAAAAAAGAACGTTTCTGTGGGATTCATTTTGATATTATTTTTGAGCCCGACACTTTAATTGTAATTATTTACATAGAAGATGACCCTTTTGATATTTATTTTACAATCTTTTTGATATTAATATAATAAAAAACTACTGACTTGATATTATTTTATTACTGTATAATATCATATTAGTATAAAACGTTTTAGTTATATCCGTTCAATTTATCTAGTAATTTTAAATGTTTCGAAAGTGTTTTGCGACATCCCGAACACTATTTTTGACCCCCGAATTATTTTTTCTAGATTTTTCACACCCCAAAGATCATAACTTGTTAAGGTCATATTTTGTTATGTAATTATCTATTTATTAAATTATTTATTAGTTATCTTTCAAAGTTTACAAATGAAAAATAATTACGACCTTTCAAGCAACGTTTTAACACCCAAACTATTTTTCCTAGGCTCCTTGCATCTCAAAATGATAAATTCTTAATTTAATATATTTTTTATTTAATTTACTATTTATTTTTATTGTTATAGTGTTTCCAATCAAAATTACCTTACGACCTTATAAACCTTATTATTAATGCCCGAGTAATTTTATTTAGACTCTTTACACTCTAAAGATGAAACCTTGTTAACCTTAGCATATTTCAATCAGTAAATTATTTATTATCTATTTACTTCTCTTTCGGCCACTTTATTTAACGTCTTCATTTAAAAATAATCCCGAGACCTTCCGAACCCAACTTTTGACATTTAAACATGTTGCATAGGATCTTTAAGACTCTTGTTAGGTCATGATAATTATTCTAATATTTTTACCTAATTTAATTAGTTTTTAATCAATCTAATTTCTTAAATAAAATTTATACAAGCCTAGATTTATTCTTTTTATAAAAACTTTTATTACATAAAAGTTTCTTGCATTATTATTAACTTATTGGTCATACAAGATTAAGGGCAACGGCCCATTCATAAAAAGTTACGTGATTTCTACGCTTATTATTTATTTCAATTATCATTGTGATTATTTGTATACTGCTTCGATTTGTGATTGATATGTTAGATTGGAACCTAGAGACATGAGGTGGTATGCGAATAGAGTTTACTTAGACGGTGTTAAGTAATGGATAAATTGGAAAGTTTATTTTTAGATCTGCCTACAGGCAGAATTTTGAGATGTGATGAGTTGGATGTGATGATTTGAAACTAGCAAAGTAAGCCCAGTGATGAATTGATACTGGCGAGAGCCCAGTGATGAATTGAAACTGGCGGGAGTCCAGTTATGATTTCAAACCTGGCAAAGTAAGCCCAGTGATATTTTGATAAAACCTGGCAAAGTAAGCTCAGTAACATTTTGATAAAACCTGGCAGGTGGTCCAGCGATATTTTGTGATGGTAAAACCTGGTGGATAGGGCCAGAGATATTTTCTGATGATAAAACCTGGCAAAGTAATCCCAGTGATATTTTGATAAAACCTGACGGTTGGTCAGTGATGTTTTGCGATGATAAAACTTGACGGATAGGCCAGAGAGTCCAGTTATGTTTTGTGATGATAGAACTGGTAGGAGTCCAGTGGTGATTTTGATGTGGTGATTAAGGTAGACAAACCCTAATTACGGTCCGGGCATGACTAGCTTTCCCCTTGTTGATAGGCAAATCTTCAGAAATGAATAGGTTCACGTGAGCTACTTCTATATTACTTTTCTGCTTTAATAATATATTGTTGCCTACTAGGTGTATTGTAAGGGGGTGACTGGGTTGGATTATTCTACTGGGTGATTTATCACTCACGAATACGTCTGTATCCTGGCAAATTGTTTGCTTCGGCAATCAATTTGCTAGATGGCGCAGGATTCAATGGAAGGGATTCAATGATGGTGCAGTTTGACACGGAAAGAATATCAGGAACAAAGGGCGAGTATGCTTGGAATCTGTATCAAGCCTAGAGTCGGCTCTGAAGTTAATGTATTTTGAATCACTAAATCTATCTTGAGTTTGTAATAGCTAAACTTTATTTTAGAAAATTATATTTATTTAGGAAATTTCTTAAGAAAATAAATTTTATTTTGTTCCCGAAAAATCGGGGCGTTACACGATCTACCACCACTTGACTGGAAATAAAACGCTTCCGACACCGCCGCGAGGATTGCCGTGAACCCGCCGTTTGTCGCCGGTCCAAAAATCAATCCGAGAGACGTTGCAGGTCCCAAAAATCAATCTGAGGTTTTAATTTTTTTTTTCATTAGTTAATTTCTTTTAGGAGTTTTGATCATAATTGGCTATGTTTAGTTTCTAGAAATTTTCTCTTTTGAGGCCAACTACAACACTCAACAACTAAGGTTTCGTTGGTTTCGAAGAAAAATATTTTTCACCAAAATATTTTACGTATTTTACGTTGTTTGGTTGGATACACATCATGTAAAACATTTTTTGGGAAATTTTTTTTACTCCATTCAGTGCAAAATGTTTTACCCCCGAAATTCCCGTAAGTCGTCTTAGGAAATCTGTTCATAGAGCTTTGGTGCCGGTGCTTCACGCTCGCATCTACAGCATTAATTACTCTCTCTCTCTCTCTCTTTGGGGAATGAACCAAACTCATTTGGAAAACACAAGCAAGTTACGTGAATAATCAGAACAGTGTTTAACACACAAAATTTGACACAAATATGTTTTTTGGAGCCACACGCTAATAATTGGAGATATTTGATTTGTTCAAATTATGTTTTTAATAATCAAAACTTGATCTATTCGTTCAATTTTTATCCTGTCAAAAGTAGGGACGAAAATCTTAAAAACATGTTTTAAACAAGTTAAACGGCACGAGAAACTTCAAAATGCGTCCCACACAAGACTTGTATCAAAAGTTGTATTATTTGTTTTGTCCACAGAACTGGTCCCATATTTTTATGAACGTTCAGAAGGAAATTGAGAACGGCTTTTTTGGAGTTTAAAGTGATTCAATTTTTTGTCCTGAAAAGTATTTTCCAAATGTCAACCAAACACCGAAAAACAAAAATAACAAAAATAATTTCAACAAAATCATTTTACAGGGAAAATATTTTTCATTGTAAAACATTTTACGTCAAAACAAACAGAGCCTAGTACACAAAAGATTTACACAAATTTTACAAAGTTGAATTTTATTTTGAAAAAAGATAATAAAAAAAACCGTTAATATTATTATTTATTTAGGCAAAATATCTACTCCCTCTGTTCCAAATTGAAGGTCCGGTTCAGTCTTCAATGCAAAATTTAAATTGTTAATATTTTTTAATCTACAATGATTTTTATATGCAATATGGATCTTATATGATAGATCTTAATTAGTTTTATTATACAAAGTTTTTAAAATCTTTAAAGACATTGTAGATTGAAAGATATTAACAATTTAAATTTCGCATTGGAGACCGAACTGAACCATCAATATGGAACGGAGGGAGTAACACATAAACTCACACACCCTACACACATACTCACATAAGTCCTGGGGCTCACACAAATCTAAATAAAAACTCACTAAAGCAAAACCAAAATTGAACCGGCTAGTTCTTTCAAATTAAGAATTATCATGGTAAAAAAACTATTCAGTTGAAAACCATCCCGATTAAATCGGTTCGTTTTGGTTTGGGTTGAGAACTTGAGACTGCCATTTCTAAATTTTTCCATCTTGGTCATGGACTGCTAAAGCTGTTTGATCCTTTTGTTAATGTTATGTTTCGATCTCAACCATCAACATCGTAGCGATTGGAACCATAAACATGTTTACCACAAAACCCAACCTAACCGGTTCCAGACGGTTTTGGTTATGAACGAGATAAAAAAAGAAATCCGGCCGTTTCAGTTAGTACCGATAAATTTCAGTTTCGCCAAAATCCGATGCCATCCCTGATTCCACTTTGGGAAATCAGTACTCCCTCCGTCCCTTATTTAGAGTCCAGTATTCCATTTTGGATTGTCCCTTAATAAGTGTCTATTTTGTAAAGTTAATGGGGAAAAAGTTAGTACATCGTTTATTTTGTCCTTAAAAATAGATTCCATTTTGAAAAGTTAGTGAGTCAAAGTGTAACGATGGTAAGTAAGGAAAGTGAAGGAAAAATTTGATGTGAAAGGTATAATGATGATGTCTTTTTAATAAGTTGGAATTACGAAGCAAGACACTTAAAAAGGGACGGAGGGAGGAATTCATTTGCCAAATTGTCGAAAAGCTGTAGAAAACACCAAAAATTTCCCGCCCACACCGCATTACCCTCCGGCTACCACGGTAAGCCTGTTTTCCTAGCTCCATTTTGTCATTTCTTCCCCGGGTACTGATTTGATTCGTTACTTTTTGTTATTTTTTCATACTCCTTCGTAATCACTCCTCTTTTGCTATTACTAGGAATTTGTAGTTTCTAAAACGATCTCCTTCAGAACCGCGACTTCAAACAGAGTACGTACTACCAATTCCCCTTTGTTCACAAAGCATTGCAACCTAGTACAATTGTTCTATTGTTTCTTCTGTTAGAAATGATCCAGTTATCACTGCGGGTGGTTTTACTGAAATTTCGAGCTTCGAGCTCCTTCTGCGCAAAAAAATCTGGCATATATGATTTGAGGCAAACTAACTTGTACTTGTTGACTTAGAATAGCCTACTAACAGCTAGACGAGAAACATGTGAGCGGGAACCAATAAAGTATTCACTCAGTTCAATCTTGGAGATCTTAATCATGCATGTCCTGAATCTAGAAAAGACAGTTGGAGGCCTTGAATCCTTGATTGACAAATTAGAAGTCGGAGATGCCTTGTCGATTTTCCGAATGGGAAGGGCTTGACAGAACTAGAGGGGATAAAGGCAATGCAAACCTAGCTTCCCGAGTGCAAATACTAGTACCCCTCCGGCTCGTGTAGCTAAACAAAGGGCTAACCTACCGAAATTCCCAGAACTTGGCCTAGAACACCATGATGATCCTTTGGTCGAATACCAGTCGAAGACCATAAATCTCCTAGAGCAGCAGGGGTCATATACAATCTACAAAGGTTCTACTACCCAAAGGTGACTCGATAATCAGTGGCACCTCGAAAGGTATCTAATGTCCTTTCCTAAATTGACAAAACAAAAAGGAAGCAGCTATAAAAGAACGAGAAGCACCAGAATCAAACTAATAGGAAAACATATGTCCTCTTTGAAAGGAAGATACCATTGATCACAGATTGATATGCTGACTGATCCAGCTGCATGTCTGTTCCTTGTCCTTGACCAGTAATCTACCAGTGTTGGTACTGAGGTTCCTCAATTGCTACACCAAAGGGCCCAGGTGGAGCTGACGTAAACATCACAGCAATTGTAGATTTTCCATAAATCTGGCTTTGTATGGATGAAATGATCAAAGAAAGTAACGTTGATATGATCTGAGAAAGTAACGTCGATAAATTAAGAAATACACACATTTTCCCGTGTCCCCCATGCCCTGGACATCGGTGATTCAGTATTAAGATGAAATCAGCAGATGCATACTACATTAGTGCATTTGAATCATTTGATATCTGTGTAACATAGCTACCATTATCAATCCAACTAATCCCCAAGCCAGACGTAGTTATGAAAATACGATCTGATATGAAGCTGTCATGTCCCAAAAATCCAGGGTGACAAAAGCGTTCACAATCTAAATATCAAAAAATAAAAGTAGTAGCACAAGATCCCTGACGGTAGAGCTTATACAGATGCTGTCATTCGAGCCCAAAAGTAAACCTACTATTAGTCCATCAGGCTTCTTAGGAAACAGAATGCATAGAAGGGAAAAGTAAATACATGGTGCATATCCCAAATCCATAAGAGTATTCAGAGATCTATTGTACCAAGAGCTAAGACCCAAATATATAGGGTAAAAAACCAAAGCACGACTCTCAACTGCGGGTCAACAACATCCATGATATAGAAACTGAAAGCCCATAATATGACCATATGACGGCGGAAAATGAAGTAAAAACCACCACGAATCCGGGCAAGAAGCAGCCCCGACTCAATGCTGCACTCTCAAGCCCTACCACTAACTGTAACGTCAATCAGAATACGAAACAAAGAGAGTAATAGATTTCCAAGTATCAAAACCACCAACAACGAAATATTTATTGTTTTTATACTAGGAAATCAACAATGAAATCTTAAAGTGAAAGATATGCAATATATAAAATTCACAGGTATGTCTTATTTGTATCTCCAGCACATGTAGTATATGACAAAGATACCTATCTCGTTTGTACTTATCATCAAGTGGGACTTCAATACGCAGCAAAATCCGATATTACTGGGACTCACGATATTAGGTATTTCATGGGTCGGGCACTGTGAAACATAGAACTATAAACTTAAGAGCCAACATCATATTTTATAAAGCTATTGGAACTCACAACATTCAATTTATGGAACCACTAAGAAGGAATGATTTAAAAGCTCAAGAAAGATAGCGGTCAATCGCAATAGATGATGATGGAGACGAACAACATTCATATTTGTGGAGTAGAGAGGAGCAACAAAACTATCAACGGATAATGGGACGAAAGAATTATGACAAAAATGATGGAAGTCAATCAATGCTGATAGAGAAAATTGACACCGTTAACCGACATAAATACTGCAACTAACATAAGGGGTAGATTGGTTATTTGGCAAAAAGACATTCGAAATAGGATGAAGGCAACAAACGATAGTAGTGGAGAAGATTGATGCTTTTGATATGGAAAAGTGACGATGGAAACAAGAGTCTTGATATTAAAACAATGAAACTGTAACAAAGTGGTATCGGGTGTTTTTGATGATGTTAGGAGCAGGGGCAATTAAAGGTGACGTCGGATGACAGCTAAAAAGATTGTCATTATCTCCTTTTCTCTTAAAAGTAAGAAATATAACATATCAATGCCAATTTAATGGAAATAAAGATTACGAGCTATACAGCTTTGTTTTTTTGGACATGATCGTGTATAATGCTAGTTGTTGAAACCACTCCAGGGAAAACCTTGAGCCGTGATTACCATGACAGTATCTTATGCAGTGTGAGTTGGAATAGTACTCAGATGCAGGTAAAAACAGCAGCCACTTAAAAGCGAAAAATGTTGACGTAACCTGCAAAACGTGAATCTGAAGCTCATTGGGCTATGAACTGCATATAGAAGAGCATTGATTTTCAATTTATGATCATGAAATAAAGAACTAAGCCTCCTTATCTTGAAACATTCATGACATCATATCCGGGGTACAAGTGCTCAATGAAGGATGTGACATTCTCCAGCAGTGTCCAATACACACAACAACACCACACAACAACAATAGAACCCATGTCATCCCCAATCAATGGGGGTATGGATGGGGGAAGATTGGAGACAGATCTAACCTCTTGCAATATGCACTGCAGTGTCCAATAGCAAACACATGTTCTTAGGTCCATCTCCAAACACTGGTTGGCACATACATGTATGGAGTAATAGGTTGGAAAAAGAATTGTGCAATGGAAATTTTATAAGAGTAGCATAGCCCTAAGCGGTTGAAATCAATCCATTCAGGTAAAAATGCAGCCAATATCAAAACAAGAATTCAGCCATACCTCTTACTGTCTTTCAAGCGCATGCTTAATTTTTAATTTTCGGCAGGCTGGAGAAATTTTGATTGCGTAGAGACAGAATGTGGTTGTACAATTAACCCTTTATGAAATAAAATAACAAAACTCCCATCATTACAAACCATGAAAAAGGAATAACAATGACTCAAAGTAAAAAACCAAGACCAAAGAGAAATCTAATCAGGATGAACCATAGTATAGACTAGCTAGCTAGAATGTTGCTAATATTGCATCGGGGTAATCCACACGGCTGGTGGCTTTGTAGATTCAGAGTGTGTGGAGAAGAGAGGTTCATAGATGGAGTCCAGTAAGTTGAAGGCACCAATGTCATTACCTGAGCGTATATGGAGCTTGTGACTACCAATAATATCATCTGTATAATAAATTCTATCTCCTTTATAGCCCGCGAGATTCGATTTTGACAGTGCAAAGGATTGATTCAAGCCAACGAACACTCCCCCACCATCTAGATCTTTTACATCAATCCATTTTGGCTCTAAACCACTGATCACGTCTAGCTTGAATACTTTAAAGTGAATGGTTCGGTTCATAGAGTAACGGCTGCTACTAACATAGTTGTTCTCATAATCAAACTCATCAAATTCTACTCCCCCTCCTCCTTGGGCTTCTACTTCTCCTCCTCCTCCTCCTCCATTTACTTCTTCTTCTTCTTCTTCTTCTCCTTCTTGATCACTGTCTTCATTAGCGTAATTTTGTTCGCCTTCATTAATATCCTCTTCTTCTTCTCCTTGATCATTGTCATAATCTTCATTAGCGTTATGTTGGCCTTCATTAATATCCGCTTCTGCATATCCAACTGGAACAATAGCTCTCCAAATTTGAAGTAATTCACCTCCAAACTCCACCAAGTACCACTTTTGCACACACGGAATCAGCAGTGGAGGTGATATGCCAAGTTCAGTCACTTTTGGGTGAGGTAAATTCACGTCCAAAATACAAATTCCTCCATAGTGATCCATTATGTAAAATGCTTCCTTATGAAATATAGCATCTATGTATCTAAAATCTGGGTATCCAACTCTTTTTGGCCCCTCAAGTGATGTCCAAACTGTATCCCCAACCTTACAATAAGCCATCTCATAACACCCATAGAAAACCAAAACTAAACAATCCACCGAGCAGGATGCAGGAGTCACGGATAGAATCGCTTTGTCCACGTACCACTTGGACATACGGGTTTTTCCTAGCCTCAACAACGGGAGGGCAGTAACCGGAGGTAGGCGGACACGGACACCCGAGATGGGGTTATAAATATACATGGTCATGTTTTTTTCCATAATAACAAGCCAACCTCGGTGTGACCCACGACAAAGACTCTCATGAGGAACAGATAGGACGGGCCAGTCATGGTCTAACTGGGATATATCCTTACCCACCGGAAAAGCTAAGAAGCGGCGGGTCCGGGTGGCGGTGGTGGGCCCGCCGGGTATCGTTAGACCTGAGACGTTAGCAGGGAATTTACTTCTTCGGTATTCTAGTCCGATTGACCTCCATAATCTGCAGACGCCGCAAAAGGGTACGTGATCAATGATTACTGTAATCACCTTTTGTAGAATCAAACGCCATATGTCTCTTGGGATTTCGTTCCAATTAGCCATAGTTTTTCACAGCCGAATAATCATATGGTGGAAACAAGGCCGACTGTAGTAAATAACAAGGGAGAGAGAGAGAGAGAGAGAGAGAGAGAGAAGAGTACCCGCTAAGAGATGGGTTGGTTTCCGTTTTGGAGGTCAAAAGCAAACACAGCCTTAGCGGTCTTTGGAACCCCAACTTTCATTTTTGTATTCTTTTAATTGTAAATTGTAGTGTTTTTATTACAGTCACAAATGATTATGAATTTTATGAAGTGTTTGAGAAATATCATCAGATAAATTTTGCAACTCCACATATCCTGAATTTTTGAGAGAGTTGAGAAGATTTTTGCTTTCTCTTCACTGAATTTTTAGACAGTTGGAAGTTTTTGTATTTTTTTGTTCTCGGCAAAAATCAGTATTGTAGATATAGTTAGAAAGGTTTGAATCTCTGTCAAATGCATGGCCACCATTGGGGCCAGTTGTAGTACACGGTGCTTAAACTGGGCTATTACTCCACTTGCAATACCAGATTATCTAGTCGGTGAGTTGAATGCTCCTTTGGAACAGTACATACAAAGCTTTTGTCGAAGTCATGCTATTGGATGGAGGAACTAGTCCACCCGAAATTAATTAAGATGTGCGTAAATTAACCCAAATACCTAAGTTATAAAAACGATGTGAATCTAGCTAGGAGTCGCGTAACCCCCCCTCTCTCTCTCTCTCTCTCGTAACGAGAGGACTGGTAGTGTAAGACTCCACAAAATGGAGTAATATTTTTGTAACATCAGAATCCTAAAATAGAAGAATAAAAGGAGGGAGGGAGGGAGGAATCCAAGGAGAGTTAAAATCCTATGATTTGAAGCTTACCAAACTGCATTTTCTTAGAGCATCTCTATTTCTTACTCAAATTTTTACTTAAACTCAAATTTGAGTAAAAATTCACTCAAAACCCTCATCCACTCCTTACCTAAACCCATACTAAATTTGAATTTAGACTCAAATTTGGTTAGACTCAAATCCTTACTCAAATTTTTGAAGGCAAATTCTATAAATTTAAATTTATAATATTGCCATTTATTAATGAAGTTTTTACTCAAATTTGTGCATATTTGTGCTTGAATTTGAGTTTACCAATTGGAACACACAATACCAAATGAAACTTATACTCATATTTTTACTCTAACTTGAGTGAAAATTTGGGCAAGGGGTGGAGATGCTCTTACTCAACAAAAGAATGACAAGTGATTTATGGTCTAGATCAAATATGAAAGTTGCTTATTAATTAAGCTAATTGGAACAACTCATTGATCTTCCCCACCTTCTTTAGCCATGTGTACATGCAGTAAACCCCTCAGTAGGTGCTTAAATAGTAGGTTAGGTCACACAAATCATGTCTCAATAAAAGCCTTCTCTTAATTTAACTTAGGTGTTCGGGCAGCATCTCCACGAATCTTGATGGATCAACCCCACCATTCACTACCGTGAAACTAATTAAAGCAGGAGCAAAACGACATATAAAGAACTTGTCATCTGTGCACTGTCAAGAACTCCTTCAAGGCCAGGTCGTGTAGCACGAACAATTAAGCACTCGGTATACGGAAGGACCTTACGACCACAGACACTGTGTACCCAATATATAACAGAAACTCCAGAGTTTTAAGGTTATCCGGAATCGCAAGAGGAAACTCACCATTTCACCGAAATCCTAAACCGGTGCCCCTTGTCTCTATGGCCCCGTTTGATAATCATATTAGCTCTTGGGATTGGATTATCAATCCCATGGGACTACTAATAATGTGTTTGGTAACCAAAACCGAGTTGGGATTAGTAGTCCGTAGGACTAGGAAGCCGGGGATTAGGGGGTATTAGCAATATCCCGGGGGACTTGGTATTCATAGTCCAAACCCAACCCCTCCTCATTACCAATCCCTTCTCATTACCAATTTCTTCTATCAATCCAATCCAATCCAATCCCATCATCTAATCTCATCTCAAACAAACATGATATTAATAATCCCATCATCTAATCTCATCCCAAACAAATATACTCATTATCAATCCCTTCTCATTACCAATCCCATCTCCTCACGAATCCCAATCCTAATCCCATCTCCTTACGAATCACATCCATCTATCACTGTTATCAAACGGGGCATATGTGTAGTCCTATCATGGTCCGCCTTTGCGTAGTTCTATCATGGTTGACCTCTGTCTCGTTGGCCTTTGTGTGGTCATATTTTGTGCTGAAGTATGTGGAAAAAATCAATCTATGACGTGTCCCTTTAGTTTATGACAAAGACCAACCCTCCTCCATTAGCTGCGTCTAGGACCGGAGTAAGGCCCGGTTCTAGAAATCTTCTTAAAAAATAAACAGTTTATTTTACATTTTCAAACTAAAAAATAATGTAAATAAAAAATAATTTCTTAATTTTTTTGTATCGTATTAAATATTTTGATGAGATCTATTAAACAAGATCTATATTGGCAGGAAAATTATTTGGGTAAATACATTATTTTTGAGCTTAAAATTGTCTTCTTAAAAAATAAGTACTTATTTTACATTCCAGAACGGGGCCTAAATGAGCCATGAATCTTCAATTTCTGTCGGCTCCATAATTGGCTGATTTTTCCAATCAAGCCCCTTGGTGAGAGAACATGCACTGAAATGGGCAAGGGTATTCCCGTCTTTTCCCCTGTTTTGTGGTGGGGATCGGGTACCATTTTGCAATTTTTCAAATTACTAATATGGGTTTTCTGAATTTTCGACAATTTCGTTTGTGTCCCCAAAAAGGTGCGTTATTTTGTCTTCTTGCGCTCGGTATTCCAGGATTTGTTCAGGGCTATTTCCATCTTTTTATCTCCGTCCTTTGACAGATAACGCGTTTTTCTCCGAGAAATGCTACACTTACAACATTCCTTTACAACATTGTTACAATATTGGTGACGTGGCAGTCATGATACCCACCCACTTAACCTAGCCAAAAAAAGAAAAGAAAAGGGACCGAAATCCCTCCATTCAAAATACACTTGTTTCCCCAAATATAGCAGACGTCGACCAGTGAGGGAGACTGAGGCGACTACCAGCCAACAACCACCACCGCCAACCACCATCACTGCACCTCCCCACCTTCGGCGACCACCTCCCATCGGCGAGAGCCCTTGTGCCTCCGGCGACCGCCACCACCGCACCGACGAGATTCAAAATCACGCAGAGAGAGGCTACGAAACCAGATCGACGAACTTCGACCAAGGTCTCTCTCTCTCTCTCTCTGTATGTCTGTGGGTGTTCCATATTTGAGCCCTAAACTGAATTTTCTGGGTTACAAAAAGAACCCTAATTTGAAATTTGCCCTGTAATTGGAAATCCCCCACGTGGGCCCGTCCAAAGGGCCTGTCAAAGTAGCCGTGTCCCCAATTGGCTAATGGTGAACCAGAGATTAGATTCTACAGTATCTTCAGAAGAAGAAATCTCAAGAGTATGCATATTTGTTTGCCCTGTGTACTTATTTTGATCATTAGGAACTTATCTAAAGTGTTTTCTTTCAATCTTAAATTGTAGGTAATATTTGAGTTGTAAACCAGAAGGAGCTTGAGTTTTTCGGTGAGGGCTCCAAAGTCGATTACTTATTGTGGCCATGTTTGATTCAGTTTGGGTATGCACCATAATCCACCCTGATTAATTTCACCTTCATGTTGCTAACTTGAGGGTTTTTGTTTCTGAAATTTAAATGCTTTAACCACATTGCTCACACAAGGTTGTCAGTAAGAGAGTCTAGCACATTAATTAAGTTTGATCAAGTTGGTTTAATAAACTGATCAACTATTGCATACCTTTGCTGTACAAAAAAAAACTATTGCATACCTTCTTGGTGCCTGGTGGACTAATGAGATAGGGTTTGGCTCTACCCACATAGTTGTACTATTTCAAAGACTACATGGTCTGTCAATTCCTAGTTAAAATCTTATGTATCTCCTTGTTAGCTGCAAACAAGTGTTTGTTAATATGGTTATCTTAGCCCGTCTTTCTGTTGTGCTTTCACCAATGAGTTATGTATCTCAATTCCCCACATATCACCGGTGATCTTTTCTGCTTGAGCTGTCTTAATGGTTACCGACCCATCCAACTAA
Organism: Rhododendron simsii; assembly: GCA_014282245.1. Lineage (NCBI taxonomy): Eukaryota > Viridiplantae > Streptophyta > Magnoliopsida > Ericales > Ericaceae > Rhododendron > Rhododendron simsii. The sequence continues at coordinate 2,852,881 of CM024961.1, read as the reverse complement.
TAGTTCATGGGCCACTGTTTGATGGTGTGGTTTCAAAGGGTAGTATGTTGATGCTTGTGCTATTTTTATGGCTATTCATGTCTTGTTTTGGTACTACTTTTATGGAACCATTATGTTTGTTGTATTGTTGTGGTTTATGGAAGCATAATGCCTTATTTTATGCTCTTTCTTTTGCTACTTTCATGGACTGTTAGTGCATAATGAAAGCATCAACTATAAGCTTTCTATTTTCTTCTTAACAGCTTTTTCCACAGCACCTTGCATCCTTTTACAGGGCGGTCTCCCTTTTCGACGAAGACGTTCCGGGTCAAGTATGTTCGTGCTCTGTTTGGTTTTACAAACCTCATCTCCAAGTGAAAATGAATCATTAAGAGTTTCAAAACCCACATTACTTTCACAAAGAACTGAAGCTTCCATCAACTCTCGTTTTAGTTCGCGTATCCGTGTCATTACCAAATCATACTTCTCTTGAGATTCTTCTGCTAAATCAGCAACCTCATTAAAGAGATTGCACATGTTGTCATGCCGACGCGTTTCAATTGACGTTGACAACTTATCATAACATATCCGAACCTTAGTGTGTACCCTTTTCACTTTTTTGCACCATCTTCTCAACACATACTTGTCAGGCAATTTTTGAACTCCCCTTTGAAACCACACCATCAATTGATGTTTGCACACCATTCCTCTGTACTCAAACAATCGACAATTACAATGTGTTTCATTGGTTTCAGAATTAAATTCAAGAGTAAATGACACTTGTTTTCTTTTTTTCTCTTCTTCTTCTCCAAATGTAACCCACTCTTGTACTTCATATTCGGACAGAATATCACATTCTTTTGTCTTCGAACACAAACAATCAAGTTTCCCGAAAAATTGCTTTTGAAACTCTTGAAACTTTGTATTCGTGTAAGCACTTTGGAATTGCTTCTCCAACTCATCTTCAGTTAGTAACGGGATGAAAGTGTGGAGACTTTTCGCATCTAGTTCATTTTCACTCTCTACCTTATTCGCCAATGCATTTTCATACTGCCCCACAAACTGTTTCAATGTCGTCTTTTTATGAATGTAACCATCAAAATATGCATTCATACTCTCGTTTCTTTGTGTGGATGACATCCCCGCCCAAAACGTATCTTTCAAATAAGCAGGCACCCATCGTTTCCTTTCCGGATACAACCCCTGTAACCATGTGTTACTTTGAAGCTCATACTTTTTGATGAACACATCCCAAACATCCTCAATTTGTTTTATTGTTAGTGAATCATAAACTGCCTTGTGCATACACAACCTAATTTTCTCATAGGCATTGTACCCTTTCAACTTTTCGGGCAACTTTTTCATAATATGCCATATGCACCACCGATGTCGGGTGTCAGGGAATATATTTTCTATACTATTCTTCATAGCCAAACATTGGTCAGTAATAATTGCTCTCAGAGCACGACCCCTCATGCATGTCTTCCAAGTCTGAAATAGCCACGAAAATGACTCTGTATCTTCATGAGAGATTAGCCTGCATCCCAATAAAATAGATTGACCATGATGATTCACGCCTACAAATGGAGCAAAAGGCATCTCATATCTATTTACCAAGTACGTTGTGTCAAAGGTAACATCTCCGAATTCCTTACAAGTTGCCCTACTCCTTGCATCAGCCCAGAAGACATTTCTTAGTCGGCCATTGTCATCCAAATCCATTGCAAAAAAGAAGTCAGAATTGTCGGCTTTCATCTTCATGAAATAATTGTGCATTGCCTCGGCATCTCCTTCCTTAACTTGTGAACGTTGCACTTTATCCACATAATTTCGGCAATCTTTTTGAAGATATGGAAGCTTACCGGGTCCCCCAGCCTCAATCTGAAGTGAGTGAGTCATAAGTCTTGTTCAGGTTGATCCCGGCTTTATCATTTAGTTCAAGCTTTCTTTTGACATGCTCATCAAGTACCCTATTGCACTTGAAATACCTTACCTTTGAAGGGCTTTGTACATGATTGTGCTCCAAAACAATCCGGTTTAACCTCCACTTTCCATTCAGCAGTACAACAAGAGTAACGTGAGCTGGACAATCAATTTTGGATTGCGGACGTGATTACTAGGTTGCTTGTTGTCACCTTTGCCTTTCCACCACGACTACAAGAAAGAGTTACATAACTCAACTTCCCATCTTTTCCCTTTCTCGATGTTCTTTTGCACACAACAAACCCTTTTTCTTTTGCAAATTGACAGTAATAGAAATAAGCTTTGTCTAATGAGTCGAATGTCATTCCCACTTTTGGTTCCTCAACTCTATCTTCACAATTTTCTGTTGCCTCCTTCCCATCTTCAGTAGTATCTATCCCATCACACTCTTTGTTTGAATGACCTACCTCTTCTTCATTTTCACTATATCCACTCCATAACTCTTCTTCTTCTTCAGTGACTCTGCAAAATTGAAAGAAAAAAAAAACTCTTAATAATGCATGGAATTGATATAAAGATTGTATTCTTGGGTACTATCTAAATTGATTGGATTATATTAAAGGATGGGGAAAATACCTGCCAAAATCAATTTGGTCATCTTCGTTTCTCCTCCGCTTCGGCGATGGAGAGGGCATTGCTGACGGAATAGACTCTAGCGACATCATCTACTTTTTCAGAAACAAAGAAAACATATTAGATACATAGCACATGAGAAGGGGTCTAATTAAAATCAGAAGTCAATTAGAGCACCAAACGACTTTTAGAATACATTTCTTGTTTACAAATATAAACAAGAGCCATAACCAGTTGTATTGGGATGAATGGCTGACCACTAATTGGGAATTTCTAAGTCTAGGGTTCTAAGATGAAATGAACCTTGTAGGAATCAATTTATATATGCAGCAGTGAACACATACAATAGACAATAATGGTTGCATACCCAATTTTACTAACCTAGGCCGGGATGTGTTTGCTACAAATTGAGCCTCAAAATACAATCCGAAAAAGAAAATTTCACCCTAAACAACAAACTGGATTCCAAAAGATACTCTTCCAAAACACATAAAACCAGTTCCCCAACTTAACAGTGCTAGTAAAATTAGGGTCACCAAGAAGTTGTTGTCCATGAAGAATATAAACTTCAGTTCAAACATAGAACACCCACAAACATACAGAGAGAGAGAGAGAGAGACCTTGGTCGAAGTTCGTCGATTTGGTTTCGTAGTCCTCTCTCTGCGTGATTTTGAATCTTGTCGGTGCGGTGGTGGCAGTTGTCGGAGGCACAGGGGCTCTCGCCGATGGGAGATGGTCGCCGAAGGTGGGGAGGTAGTAATGGTGGTTGGCGGTGGTGGGTGTTGGCCAGTGGTTGCCTCACTCGCCCTCTCTGGTCGACGTCTGCTGTGATTTGGAGAAATAACCGCGTATTTTGAATTCAAGGGATTTCGGTCCCTTTTCTTTTTTCTTTTTTTCTTTTTTTTTGGCTGGGTTAAGTGAGTGGGTCCCCTGGCTGCCACATCAGCAATGTTGTAACAATGTTGTAAAGAAATGTTGTAAGTGTAGAATTTTTGTTTTTCTCCTGCTATGGCTTCTCTCTCTCTCTCTCTCTCTCTCTCTCTCTCTCTCTCTCTCTCTCCACGGATCCAGCCCTCTTTCCCCTTTCCCTTTCACGTCGTTTAGACAGAGAGAGAAGATCGACGTACAACGGAAACGACCAAGAAGAAGACAATACGAAGAAGAAGATCGAACCCAAAAAAGAACAAGGTATCAAGATGTTGCTCTCTCTCCCTGGCTCGTTCTCTATCTAACGGCCGGGTTAGGGTTTTTCCACTGTTGCTCGATTAGGGTAAATCGAATCAGATGTGTATGAAATGATGGCGTAAGTGGATGTATTTACATTTAGGATATATCAATACAATCAGTCTCAATATTACTAAAATGGGGAGTTATATACGTATATATTTTGTTACTTTCATTCATAATTCCTCTCGTATACATTGATAACAACAGCTCACCCTATTAATGAGCTGATAGATTATTGATCCTTGCTGAAAATCTGTTTGCTTGGAGCCTCATGATCTAATGGGATTATTTTACTGCATTTTTTAAATCACATATCCAATGATTTTAGGTAAGTGAGATGATTTTACGTCAAAACAAGGCTCTTATAAAAATTCCCGTCCTGGTTTGAGTGTAAATTTATTAAATTTACTATGGATGAATAGATTTTTTCTTCTCTAAGTTTCAATTTTCTTAAATTCTGATTACTAATTAGAATGAAAGCTACAGTGAAGTTCCATTTTAGGTTTATTATGTGGTGAACTACTATCTATGGGGAATATAATCGCGTCATCCATTTTTAAATTCTGATGATTGGAATATTTTTTTTTGAGTGGTAAATGATTAGATTTTTATTCTGATTACTTTTGGCAGCAATATGAATAAAAATGAAGGGAAGCGCAGAATTCAATACCCATAGATTCACCATCGTGTAATGTTTGTAAGTCAATTTTGTAGTTCTCGTCTTTAGTTATTTGGGTTGTTTCTCTGATTGGCTAATCTTTGTTAATCCTTTCTTTGTTTGTAACTAATGGGTTTGCCACTAAGTAATTTGTGTTTGGTGCATGTCTCGTACATCCTTTACAGCATGACCTAGAAGGTTGGAGTACTACTCGATCAAAGGTCGGAAAAAATAGCTTAAAGATCTATATTGAGAAAATATCTTAATTTGAAAATGAAATAGAGCATCAGAATTCATCATTTCTAGGGTGTATTTGACAATAACACCAACATGAGCTAAGACTAAATAGCAGCACCGATGAGCACGTAGCAAAACTTTGGCTAAGACTAAATAACCAAATCTCTTAACCCTCCAAGATACAGGAGTTGATACAGGAGTTGTAATGTTACTTCTTCAAGTTTGATGGTTTTAAACAATATCGCATTAAGTAGCCCTGATTGCGACTGGAATCTCTTACTCAAGGCCATTTAGTATTTGCCCAACATTTCCTACTTTCTTTCTCTAATTCTTGGTTGCTTCCAGTTTATCATCATCTGCAACCATTGACTTACTATTCGATAGGAATATTATACTGCTAACGTTTCGTTGCTGATAAGATCCGCAATTGAATAATGCATCTGGCTTATTCCTGAGATAGGACACGGTATTTGATCCAGTTGCTCTAACCTGCGGTCATATCCACTACTATACGTGTGCTTGCAAGGCTGCATCAGTGACCATTGTGGATCGATAAAAGGATGAAAGGCTGCTGATCGCAAGGAGAATTGCCCTCTCTGCTAGAATGTAAATTAACTGTGCTGAAATTATTGAGCTTATTACTTCTTTTGCTTGGAAATTATTGAGCATATTCTTAGAAGCTCCTCCAATCAATCTGTGCACTAAAATTTTGGGAATTGATTTTTGTGCTCCCCGTTTACCATCTGCACCACTTTTTTTTCCCCCCTTTCTTTGTTATTAATCGTGTGCATTTAATACACCCTGTTTGATGTGTGAAATTGTGAGCTTATAATCATAGAAGGGTAAATGGTAAATTCAAATGAATAGAAACAAATATGGTTAAGTAATTGCAAATTTCTTGAATGACAGGGTATAGGTGATTCAGTATATTTCTACCTATTCCGCCATTTGCATTTGACTCTCACTCCAGACCGATGTCGAAGTTCGAGTACCCTCGTCTCCGGCGTGCCGAAATCATCGGATTCCTAGCCGAATCACACATCGAAGACCGCATCGCCGAATCCGATCTCCGCAACCCCAACCCCGACTTCATCCTCAACCTCTACACCAAAATCCTAATCCACCTCGATTCTCTCACGTACCTTCACAAAACCCTAATCTCGAAGCACCACGCGAAGTGCTCTAGGGGCATTCCCCATCACCAGGGCCACTCGGTGGTCGAGCCCGCATCTATATGTGGTGGAGAAGCCTTTGCGTGGCAGTGCTCCAGGAGCGTTCTCCATCGCACATTGACGTGAGGGGCACTTGGTGGTGGGGCCCACACCTATATATGTGTCGGAGAAGCCCCTTGCTGCACTACGTGGTGGTGGTCCCAGAGCAACTAATGATTTTACAATTTCTAGGGTTTGCTAAGCAGTTAATCCAACTCTGTGTTTTCTTGCCATATTCTGTTTCAGGGAAGACTACGGGCAAGTGGATTTCGCTGCCTTGGAACAGCTGGAGAACCCGGACCTCCATGTGGACTCAGTTCGGACCATGAATTTGTTCAGAAAGATCAAGGAGGTTCTGGCTGCTCTGGATTGTCCTAAGAAATTTAACCTCAGGGATCTGATAAAGCCTGACGCGGATAGGACGGAGTTGTTTCTTAGTGCCCTGCTCAATTTCTGTATCCATAGGTAATTTTGTTGCCTAATTCATAGTAGTTTAGGGAATTAAGTTGATGGTATGTGGAATTTTTGTATTGTGTAACATAGAACTTTATAAGTCCAGTTTTGGTGGTTGTTTTCAGGTTCAGATTTTGCAAGAAGCAATTCTGAAACATTTCTGGGTGACATTATTAATCTTGCTTGGGGTTGAGTTTTTTGAATTAAGAAAAGTTTTCAGATTTTTGAAAACCATGTTTTTTTAATTTTTTTTGCTAAGCCAAAATGGGTGGAGGAGGAGGCGATTGGGCATAGCAATCCTCCCCTGGGTGTGACCATAGGGACTCTAGACCCGCAGAAGGGACCACAACCGGGCTTCACAGGATAACCAAGTTCGAGAAGGCATCGTTAGGATGACTTGAACCGTTGACGTCTTGGACACCCAAACCCCGTGGGAGTGGGCCATGAGCCACTAGGCTACCACTCTTGGTGGTGTTTGCTCCGTAATTAGTAACATGTAATCGCTGGCCGTTTTATTTTGAAAACGGTTTTCTGGAAGAAGTTATGCAAAAGTGAATCATAGCAGCTAAATAAACAAGATAGTTCTTGCTAAGCTATTCTAGGGAGAATGATGTGTACATTGGTTCTATTATGGCATGCTTGGGCATCCTCTGTGCATTTTAGTTATGCATGAATGTGGAAGCAGGATCAATTTACTTCTTAGATACAGGCATGGGCCGCATGGCCCGCATCTCATTAGTACGATCACTTTGTGATATCTTGGTATTGCTAGAATCTTTTATCTATTCGATTTATCAACAACTAATTTGTGAGATCAAGGAAGATTGACTTCAGCATAGTGTTGGAAAACATGTTTCCAAATTCTTGAAAACCATGTTTGCATTGTTTGTTTAGCCCGAACCATTAAAGGTAATAATTTTTCATCAGTTATTGGGTTGACTATTTTGAATACAGAAACAAGTGCAATCTGCTGACACTGTCAGCGTTTAGTACTTCACTAAGTATCAGTGTATTGGGTTTTTGATATTCCTTTGGGTGATGGCTGTTGTTTTCTATCATCTTTCCAATTTTTGCGGTGATTGATTTTAGTTCTGAAGTCTTAAAGCCAAGGTACTTATTTAGCTTCAATTTGATGAGTGAATGCACAGCTAGGAGCCTGGGATTGCTTGTTTTGAGAAATCACGTGCTAGCTTGTAGACGATAGCTGTGTATTTAGAAAGAAAGGACATCATGAAGGTTCAACATTTCTTCCATTTTTAGTGTCATTTATTGTATTTAATGTTTTCAGAGACACAAAAATGAATCTTCTGAGACCAATGGTGGAAGATCTGACCCTTCTTGATGAGAAACGGCAACAGTTGGAGAGCAAGATTTCACAGGTATTTGGGAGGATTCAAACTGCTCAGTTTAAAGTATTCAGTAGATGATTGCAATTTGTATGTGATTACATATTCATCTGTTTTGCAGCTGAATGCAGAGATTGCTGAACAGAATGAACTAAGAGAAAGGGAAATGCCACTTGTTCAGGATGTAGAAGCTAAAGTTAAAGAACTAACCCAGATCATTCCTGGTCTTAACAATCATCAAATGTCCTTGAAGGCTTCTATCAAAAAAATGAAGGAGAAGGCGAAAGAAATGGATGAGAAGGTGTGGTTTCGACCTTTTATTGTTGCTGAATTTGTTTCTTAGTTCATTAATAAAGGGACAACACGTATGCTTGTTCTTTGCCTTCTTTTTGAGATCATTAATATAGGGACAACACGTAAGATTTTATGTTCTAGAAAACAAAGCCATGTTGTCTGAGGGTAATAACTAATGTTTAATAAGGTAATTTCTTGAACAAGAATTGTATAAAGCTTGTGAAAGCAGCAAGGCTTATGCATTTTTCAAGAATGTATTCAGAACTATATTACAAGCAGAAACAACAATTTCGATATTGCTGTTGCATTAAGTTACAGGTTTACACGCTAAGTTTCATGGCTTCATATTCCGGCTTCCTTCCTAACCTTGTTGTACAGATTATGTCTTTGTATTCCTTATTTCCCTAATATCTTCCACCGGATTATGCTCAGGAGTATACCCTTATGACTTTGCTTTGTTATTGTCAGAGGTTTTAGTAAAGAATAGTTAGCAAATGGTGAAACTTTTGTTTCTCTTTTGAATTATTGTTGGCGTTTCGGCATGTGGTATGAAGAGGATCAGAGTCGCTGAAATTTCTGTGTCAGCATTTTGCACCAGAAGCTATTTGCTGCTTAAGAGCTTTACCTTTGGTGCCTTGTAATTGCGTTGAGATATAATGCTTAGCTTTTGCAGTCTCCCTGTTGTCTTTTTTTTGTGTGTTTTCAAGTTATTGACATTCTTGAAAATTGGAAAAAGAAAGTTGGTTGTAGCAAGTTTTGGGGATGGGGTTTCTTCTCAAGATTAGACCTAGTAATAATATTGGTAAATAGAAAAATAGAAGGTTATATATGCTACAGGATTTGCTGTCTCATTGTAAAAAGTTATCTTCAAGTTTTACATTCTAGCAAAACCACATCTAGACAGACTTCCTTAGTAGTTTTAGCCATTAATCATAATTCTATTGGTGTTTTTCTTTCCAGATTTCCAGTGCGGAGTTTGTGCTGGTGCAAAGTGTTCAAGAAAATGCCAGTTTACGCTCTAAAATTGTTCAATCGCCAGATAAGTTGCAGGTACCTTATATTGCAAATTGCATCATTAAGACATTAAGCTTCAGATACCAATATTTGTTGCAAGGTTCCTTTTGAGCGTATTTGCTGCAGTGCTATCTCTGAAGCCTCTTGGTTGAAATGAATCGGCAAGAGATAAGCCTGAACCCGAGGCAGAATAGGCAGCGGTTAGAGAAAGGAATGCAATGCTTGTCTCACCTGTGTTTTTCCAACTATCCAAGTTTGACTTAGAGACCAGCTTATGACCAAAACATCTATATCCACGCAATATCCTGGCTCCTGAAGTCCTGTAAAGGGATAATGTATCCTTCTTGTTCAATGTTCTGTAATAGAGAAGCCTAACTACAAACAAGCAGGACATAGGGTTGAAAGTGAGGTTTTAAAGTCAAAGATACCCACTATATCCTGCTTGTCTTTATTAAAGTTCTTTATTTACACATTCAATTCTTGGTCATCTACTGAATGGTTAGTACTTCTGATCAGAGAATATTCTGTATTGTGACGACATCCAACAATAATTTCTCCAATCCTATTTGACCCTTCTTCCAACATATGATTTTTGCTTGCAGAGGGCTTTGGAGGAGAAGAAAATAGTTCGAATTGATGCAAAAAATGCCGAAAGAGCAGCAATGCAGTCGTTTCAGGAGAAATGTGCAGTTCTTGAGGTTTATATGAAGGTATTTTGAAGTTTTCATTTGAAACTCTTATTGCCATTCATTTTGCCAGCTGTTGATATGGTAAGAGTGGTCGAATAACCTGTAGCTACCACTAATAACGTTAAAAATGGAACAAAGGGATGGGTTAAACCGTTAAACTAGAAAGAGGAAGAAGACGGTTCTGTGGCATTCTTTCTTTAACCGAATACAGCCTTGAACAACATGGTGACAAGGTAATCGATATTGTCTTTTTTGCAATATATTCTAGTAAAAAATAGGTGATGGGGAATCCCACAAGGCAGTCATGGATATAAGGTGTAAATATCTATCCACAACGTCCAAATAAAATATAGATTTAAAGAGCATGAATCACCATAGTTCTAGTTGAAGCAGAAGGTTGATGGTCCCTTTGTTTACTTTCAAATTCTCAGGCTTCCAAGAAATTGTCAAAGAACATTGCTCAGATGCAGGCAATACAAGAACAGGTATGCTTACATAACATATCTGATTGTGCTCTGAATTTGCGTGGTTGTGTTTTAAAGCTTTAGTCAGTTATTTTCCTCTGATCTAGCCCCTGGGAGTACATGATATGATGTTTGTATTGAGTAACTGTTTTACATCTTAAAAGTCTCTTATACATTGTTTAGTATTTGTAGCACGAACTTCTTTCACCATATCATTGCTTTTTTACTTTAAAATCCACTATACATCCAAGATGTCTTTTTAATTTTTTTGGGGTGAAATTCTTGACATGGACTAGACTGGATGGTTCCTTTTGGTCAATCAATTTACCTACAAAGACTGGACAATTGCCTTTCTGCAATCAAATTTACCTACAGCCCAGAGAGAGGCCTTTACCAAAGTTGTGTTGATGTATATCAACCAGGCATTCAACTACTACTGAGTATAACTATTGATCTACACGTGCCCTTGACTTTTGACAGGTAAACTCTGCCAAATCCGTTGAAAAAGATGTGAAGGTTCTGAAGGTTAAGCAGAGTGAGGCAGGAATGCTAGATAAGTCGCTCGAGGCCAAGCTTGTTGAACGACAGGGGAAAGGTAGCTTTATTCTCTCTACTTGAAACTTGGGATTTGCAGGTTATACAAGACCCTGAAATAAAATAAAAATACCTAGCGCAGTGGAACAGTTGGATGAAATGAGAAAGCAATTAGAAAAAGAAAGAGATCTCAGGTGTGAGGAAGCTACTAAGGAACTCAACAATGTGAAGTCAGAAGTGGAAGAGAAGAGGCGAGATCTTGAATCAAGGGAAACTAAGCTTCAAGCTGTAGTTGCAGAGGTATGTTCTTGGGGTTTTAATTCCTGTTTTAGACCACGTAATTTTGATCAGAGGTAGCATTATTCGAGTCTTTTATTGCGGTGTCAATTTACTAGGCTGATGCCATGTCTATGAAGTCAAATTCAGTGAAAGAATCTGGGGCGGCCAAACGGCAAGAGTTATGTCGTAAATCTGAAGAAATTGTGAGTCAGGTCAGTTTCTCCAAACATTTTTCTATTTTTGACTCTCTATTCATTCCTGTCATGGTATTGAAACTAGGGCTACCTTGCTTGGCTTAACCTGCTGCAAACTCCAGAAGGTTAAAAACTTTAATGGCATTTCAAGTTCCAGTAATTTTTATGCTACCATTCTTTTAGAACTCAGTGGAAAATAATTATTGTTTGATAATAGCAGCCAATTTGGAGCAGTATGTGAATCACTTAGAGATGTATATGTTTTGATAGATGTTGCTCTTATGATCTGTGCTTATTGTGAATTTGAAAACGGCTTCTGTATCTTTGGTTGTAGTTTTACGAGTATTCAAACTCCATCGGGGGCTTGTTGCCTAAGAACTGAGGCGGAGCCTTCACTTTGAGCGTTGAAGATGCAGATTCTCCTAACATTTTCAGCAAGCGCCAAGTTCAATAGCTAGTTGACTGCACTGAGACATCTCTGGTCATGTTGAATTACAGGAACTGGAAGTTAGGAAACCTGTAAATCTAGATATGCTCATTCAGGTAATTTCAAGAAAAAACAAAAACGATGTGTGCATTAAGGCTCGTCGGTTGTTTACGATGTGTGCTTTCCTTGAAAATATTCTCTTTACGCGCTGTTTTGTATAACTATTGGGGGCATGATTATGCATTTTGTTCCGTATGCCGAGTTTTGGGTAGTTCAGTTTGAGTAAAAGGACCAAGATCTCGAGCAAGCCCAAGCCTTCGTATCCCTACCTGTTTATTTTGGCTTTTTATGAGCAAAATTGAAGAAAAATTATTTCTCGTATTGGATCAAGACTAATCATTTTTGGCATTCTGGGTAATGTAGCATACACTAAGCTTTTACTTTTAACAGCCATTCTTGCTGGTGCATTAGAGATGCTCTTATTGTCTGGCGAACACTCTTGCTGTCGATATCTGTGAAAGGTGCATTTAACTTTTTTTTTTGGGGGGGGGTTTGAGAATATTGAAAATATAAAATACTTGCAAGAAGTGTTTGTCTTAATTACAAATTTAGGTTAACAGAACGTCAATATTCTACTAGTATGTTTTTTGTACCAAATTAGCACCGTCCTATCAAGATATTGCCAGCGGTTGTGCGCGCATCACCTTTGAGTTAGAACTAGTAACACCATTGACACATTTAGATCCTCTGATAAAGCTGTTCATTTTATAGGTTCTGATGTGCAGTGTTCATGGAAAACTTAAATTGATCGAATATCGTAATCCATCCGAATGAGACCATATTTGTCTAATGAGTAACTTGGTGTTGTGTCGTGGACCGCTATGGTATCAGGGTACACTCAGAACGGGTTGGGGGGATGGGCTTTGTGTTTGTTTAATGAGATGTTGGAAGAGGGGTCGGAGGTGAAGCCCAATTGGTTGACAGTTATGAGTGTGCTCCCCGCGTGTCCCCAATCGGCTGATCTTGAGCTAGGTAGACGAATTCACAAGTTTGCTAGTGTGGTTGACTCGAATCCTTCTGTGAAAACGGCACTAGCTGCTTTGCATGCTAAATGTGGGAGCCTCTCTGATGCCCATTTCTTATTTATGAGTATACCTGCAAACAAGAAGGGTTTGATTGCTTGGAATACCATGATTACGGGGTATACTTCCCATGGATATGGAATGGAAGCTGTGTCAACTTTTGAGGATATGATAAGAGCTGGGGTTCAACCTGATGAAATCTCATTTACTGGCTTGTTTTGCGGATGCAGCCATTCTGGTCTGCTTGATATTGGCTTAAAATATTTCAACTGCATGACTGCAATGCATTCAGTAGAACCTAGGCATGAAAATTATGCTTCTGTTGTGAATCTTTTAAGCCGTGCTGGCCGATTATTGGAAGCAAAGCAGCTTATTTCTCAAATGCCGATGCAAGCAGGACCAAGTATCTGGGGTGCATTGTTAGCTGGTTGTAGAAAACACAGGAACTTGGAGATAGCAGAGATAGCAGCTAGAAATCTCTTTGTATTAGAACCGGAGAACAGCGGGAATTATGTTCTGTTCACAAATATGTTCGCAGAGGTTGGAAGGGAGAGAATATCAGCCACAGACTCACAGTGAGAAGCTGGCGGTTGCATTTGGGTTTCTTAGTTCTGAACACCAGCCCAGATAAAGTTTCATAGAGTGACGAAAAACCGTTGGATCTGTGGTGACTCATGAAATTTGTTTCGCAAGTCTATATACGGGAAATCATTGTAAGAATTGTATATCTGTTCCATCATCTTACAGATGGGGTTTGTTTCTGTGGAAACTATTGGGGATTAAAAGGGCGTGCTTGCTAAGATTTTTTTTCCTACTTAATAACAAAGCACTGAGCTCCTACTGTCAAGTGAACTTTTACAATTTGGTTGGATAAGTTTATTAATACTACCTTTTACTGAAAATGTGATCATCTATCTCAAGAAATCAAAGGCAAATGTAAGAACTTTTCTTTTACATATGATAACTGGTCAACATTTGTTGTTCCTGCAAGATCACGAGTTTAAATTCATCAACAAAATTTCGTTTTATGCTAGAGTAATAAATCTACAAGAACTCAAACTCATACCGGTGATCATATTTTATTCACCAATCACTCATCGCGCATTAACCGTAGTTGTCTTAATAATCGGAGTTTTGTACAACCAAATGGATACCATCCATAACCAAGGGCGGCGGATTAAGCTAAGGCACAAGTGGGTCACATGACCCACCCGAAATTATCGAAATTATCGGGCTTTAATTCCTACAACCAAAGCAGTCCCTGAAAAGTTTTATCCGGACTAGTAACAGTCCCTAAAAGTTATTAAGCCTATAGTAGGAAACATTATTGAATGTCTCTCGATATCACCACGTGTTGCCTCATTCTCTTCTTCATCGCACGTGTGTGTAGGGACTAAGGCAAAAGTGCATAGACCCTATAGCATGGACATATTTTTTTTTGGCAATCGAAGAACAACCCTGCAGCCGAGCCACTATTGGACACGACTGCACAATCCAAACCCTGGGGAGACTAGCACATAACTTTTTAGAGATTTCTTTAGCACAGTCTGTTATTGTTTTCTAATTCTAGATTTAGATTAAAATTTTCATTACATCATTTGTACGGATGAGAAAAATTGAAATATATACATATATGTATATTTTGATGTTGAAAAAAAATCATATAAGATGACCAAAAAAAAAAAAACTAGAAAGACTATCTTTTCTATGCAGATTGTCTTTTTTTAGGTCTTTTTCATCATTCTATATGTATTTTTAACTTTGATTTATACTTTTATAAATTTTCAATTCTTTTTGTCGAGCCATAAGACCGTGAGATAAATATTAATACTTATAATCCAATTAAAAAAAACTATTTCTAATAAAAGAACTCAAAAGGAGTCCGACTTTCTCTGTCCCAAAAATATTCGTACCAATGGATTTTCCAATAGTTAGATTGCGTGTTTTTTTTTTTATATTTTAAATTCAATAGCCAGAAAATTACTCCTATAAGTTTGAGTGCGAAATGCTTAGAGCATGAATATAAGACTAGGTAAATGGATCTATTTAGGTATTTTAAAGAGGCAAATCCAAAAAATGCACTGCAGCAGCCTCGGTAAAGCTTGGGTACTTTACCTTTGGCCACAAAACCTCGCTTACTGTCCCGAGGAACTGTTCATCACCAATTGCATATTTTATTATTTATCCCACAACTGACTTTATCTCTCTTCTCTTCTATCCAATATTGCAGCTAAAACTCTGGCCTTCTCCTTCTCTGTCGCCAATGTTGATGCGTCGCCGGCGGGTACATACTCTGGGTTTGATAGATCCCATCCTTCCCAAATCCAACCTTCCTCCCGTCAATGGATCTAAACAAGTTGCAACAGAGCGGTGGTGTTCCACCGGCGACGGCGGCCGATTTCAAGTTCAACGGCATCTCCAGCGTTGCGGATTAAGGTTTTGGGCTAGACCCATCTGAAACCCCATTTTTTTTCTGCCCAAGTCTCTTAATCAACCACATCAATTTCTTTTTTTTTTGTCAAACGGAAATTCACATCAATTTCACCCCCCAAAAAACCCAGCAACTTTCTTGCCATTTCTGTGCACCCAAATTGAACACCACCAATCCAGTTTCCCACCTCAGGCAAAAAGGCACAACCCAGGTGGCCTTGAACGGTCGCCGACAAAATGGGAACAAAACCAACGGGATAAGTGGCCTTGAACGGTCGCGGACGAAATGGGAACTGATGCAGAATGAGAATATTATAGTATTTAAGAAATAGAATACTTAGTTTTTATTATTTTGGCTATTAATTCTTGTAGGAGATTCTTTGTTTTGGTAAGTTTCTTTTATTCTCTGGTAATCAAATTTGAGAATAACTCAAATCTTTTGATTTTAGTAATTATTGAGTCAATTAGCGATTCGCCGAGATTCAGCTTCCTGTTTTGCTGATTCCTTTTCGGTCCTAGTTTTCGAGTATAAAATAAGTTGTAGGGTGACATTAGAAGGGAGTTGTTTTATGATTTGATTAATGAAAATTGAGAGTTATTCTCATTATGGTGTGTTCGTAGAGGGAGCACCTCTAGTTCATACTTATTCGTGATTGTCCTTGTTGCGCGTTCTTCTATTTCGACACGCCTCCTTGCATCAGGAACAAAACCAACGGGGATAATCGACCACCTAGTGCATATAATTTATAATATTTTAATGGAATAGAGAAGATTATGCAGAGGATTGGTGTAGCATGAAAGCTAAAAAGGGCTAGCAAAAGGGAAAATTTCAAAAAAGCCCCTAAACTTTCTGACAATTTGCAAAAAAGCACCCAGACTTTCACTATTAACAAAAAAACACTTGAACTTTCTGACAACTTGCAAAAAAACACCCGGACTTTCACTATTAACAAAAAAACACCTAAACTTAGCATTCCGTTAACAATTAGACCCCTGCAGTCCAATTTTGTCAATTTGTAACGGATGGAGCTAACGGAAGGCGTTAACTTTTTATTTTTTTTTACTTTTTACATTCAAAAATTACTTTTTACTCTTTTTTTTTATTGGTAAATATATATGTAATAAAGTTCTTTTTTTTCTTATTATTTATCGAAAATTACTTTAACCCTATTTTTTATTTTTAAATTTTACCTTCCCATTCCCTCCCCCCCCCCCCCCCCCCCCCCCCCTTTTTTCTTATTAAAATCGACTCCACACTACCAATTAACCCCACAACCATCAGCCAAAGTCTTAGGCACAATTTCAAAAATTCAAAAGTTCTTTTAACCTCCTCTTTGTAACCTTTTTTTTTTTTTACTACTTTTACTTCCAAAAATACTTTTAACTCATTCTTTTTTTAGTCATAAATAACTATGCAATAAAGTTCTTTTTTCCTTACTCTTTTCCAAAAATTATTCACCCCATTTTTTAACTATTTACGGAAATTATTTTAACACCCCCTGCTTCCCCGCACCCCGCCCCGTTTTTTTTTTTGTTACTTTCAAATTTAACCCCACAACCAACTGATAGAGGAATTTTGGGTTTCTCCAAACTGGTCAAATTTAACCCCACAACCAACTTGGTCAAATTTAACCCCACAACCAACTTGACCAGTTTGTTTTACGAATTTAACCCTGTTTTTTTTTTCAGTTGGTTGTGAGGTTAAATTTGACTAGTTTCGAGAAATCCAAAATTCCTCTATCAGTTGGTTGTGGGGTTAAATTTGAAAGTAACAAAAAAAAAACGGGGCGGGGTGCGGGGAAGCAGGGGGTGTTAAAATAATTTTCGTAAATAGTTAAAAAATTGGGGTGAATAATTTTTGGAAAAGAGTAAGGAAAAAAGAACTTTATTGCATATTTATTTATGACTAAAAAAAGAATAAGTTAAAAAGTAATTTTTGGAAGCAAAAGTAGTAAAAAGAAAATGTTACAAAGACGAGGTTAAAAGAACTTTTGAATTTTTGAAATTGTGGCTAAGGGTTTGGCGGTTGGTTGTGGGGTTAATTGGTGGTGTGTAGTCGATTCTAATAAGAAAAAAAAGGGGGGGGGGGGGGGGGGGGGGGGGGGGGGGGGGTGTGGGGAAGGTAAAATTTGAAAATAAAAAATAGGGTTAAAGTAATTTTTGATAAATAATAAGAAAAAAAAAACTTTATTGCATATATATTTACCAATAAAAAAAGAAAGAGTAAAAAGTAATTTTTGAATGTAAAAAGTAAAAAAAATAAAAAGTTAACGCCTCCCGTTAGCTCCATCCGTTACAAATTGACAAAATTGAATTGCAGGGGTCTAATTGTTAACGGAATGCTAAGTTTAGGTGTTTTTTTTGTTAATAGTGAAACTCCAGGTGTTTTTTTGCAAGTTATCAGAAAGTTCAGATGTTTTTTTGTTAATAGTGAAAGTTCAGGTGCTTTTTTGCAAATTGTCAGAAAGTTCGGGGGCTTTTTTGAAAATTTCCCCTAGCAAAAATACAATTTTGCACTGTTTATAGTTAGTTTACCTAACCATTGGTGTACATGCTCTTATGGTGGGAAATATGCCTTCTCCAAGCTGCCATCACTGCTACTTCTCCACTCCTCTCTATCGCCCACTCCATCCCCCTCCACCACCACCAACGCCACCGCTATAACGGCCGTCAAAACTCCTTTGGCATTCACCGCCGATTCTCTCCCATCGCCGCTCCCCCAACAGTGCGTCTTGGATTCAGAATCTCTCACACACCTCCATCTACCTTGCCTTTCGACCTCTCCCCTCCCCCCCATTGACCACGACCTCCTCGTAAACACTCCCACTCTCTTTATCTCTATTAGTTACCTTTATGTTTATTATGGTTTGAGAATAGCAATTCAACGAATTGATTGAACCTTGGGGGCTCGGTTGATTTTCGGAACTCATTGCGTAGCGCACTTGTAAGATCGGGTAATCAGTTTGAATGCGCAGGCAGTTAGGATGAAGTAATCAATTGATGAGGGGACGGAACAGGATTTCATATACGTAGGGGCCATAGCGCAATAACAAAAATTTAAGGTTCAGAGTATAAAAAAAGTTTAATGTTAAATTAATACCCTGTAGAGAGAAACATTGAGGTGATTGGTGAGTTTTTCTTTTCATGATCCGAGAGATGAGTGGCGGGCCTGTTTGTCCCAAAGGAGAAAGAAACGTGTGAGAAAGTGGTCCAAGTTTGTTAGTCCTATCTAAATTCTTTTGTATATGACACATTATGGGGCCAACATGTATGAAGAAAAATCATAGGTAATTAAAGGTTTTTTTTTTTTTTTCAAATTGGGGGTGGCCGTGGCCCCAGGTAACCAACCTTTGGTTGTGTCTTTGAGCTTGATGCGATTTTGTGCCTATTGGTTGCACTTCAATTGCAAGTGGTTGAAATTTGTTTTCGAACTGCTAAATGCTAATGTGTGAATGAGTTGAATACAGAGAAGTTTATACCAGGTGGTCTAGTTTTGTGAAACCTTCTTGTGATTTTTTGCTACGTGGAAGATTTGGTTATCATTGGCTTTAAAATTCTATTCTTTTGAAGGCTATGGTTTTCATCATTTGTTATAGGTATCATGAATGTTCCTACTTTGAAATCTCGACTTCCGAACATGTGACATTCAGGAACTCAACCTTCGATGCATTGGACATAGATTTTTACACTGGACAGATTTGCCATGACAGTTAGCCAGAATGATTAAAAGCTTTCCATGACATTTGGTGTTTTAGGTTGTGGACCTTTCACATTTTGGACGAATTCGAGGTAAACTTCCGTCTTTCACTTCTTATCCATGACGATTGAGACTCTTTTTTCCTTTTGGTTTCCATTGTGACATGAATTTTGTTAATGAGGAAATATCTTTGCCATTTCTGTACTGAAAGTGAAAAGTGATGCACCCATTCGAAACTAATGCAAATTGTGTGAATGTCAAGTCCCCTAAGCATTCGTTTTTATACACTGATGTATATAGATGAATCTGCTGTCACTTAATGATCTCCAAGATCATCCTCCTTGGTGTGTCAGTGACCACCGTATTTAATGTAATTCTTTGCTCCACAATATACTCCTAACACGAGTTGCCAGATTATCTGAAAATCGCCGTAAAGGTGTGATTTGATGGATTTAGGAGTTAAAAGGGCACATTTATAAGGTTGAGGAGTGTCACCAATGGCTGGGTTGATTCATGAGGAAACTATTGTTAACCTCAAGGGTGCAATTCCAAGAGGAATTATGGGCTTCTTTGCTAGCTACATGCTGATCCGCTGTTTTTCTGGGAAATAGTTTGTTGTTATACATGTGCAAAAGAGATCCGGGAATCCTCTCTTTTGCAAGCTTAACAAGAATAATAACCATGGTGAATTTTGCAAGGCAATTTTCATCTTTGGCCATATTTACAGGAATTAGATGACCTATATCTACACGCAGCTACCAAACTTCTTAAGATGATAATTTATTGCCCGCTTGAACTTCAATTTTTATCGCAGGTATATCCAATGAGAGAATTCCTTCAGTTATAGAAAGTTTTACCGATTTTCCCATTTTGTGTGTGTTAAGTTGTTAACTGCTAAAAACTTGAGGTTCTTGCACTTGGCTCTCAGTAAGTAGTCTGATGTTTTTGTTTTACCTCTTTGTCTGACTGTTGTTGGTTAAATTGTCATGAAGTCAGTGGAGAAGACTGCATTCAGTTTCTTCACAACCGAAGTACTGCAAATTTTGAATGTCTTCAGGAAGGACAGGTTGGTTGCTAAGGGATTGGACACTAAAAGCTCAAGATATTGCCTCTGTTTTTTTACATGAATACAATATTTGATCTTGTGTTTTAAGTTGGTGGCCGAACAGCCTTAACAGATAGGATTTGATTGGATATGTAGGGATGTGACACTGTTTTTGTGACACCTACAGCACGCACTATAGATATTGGCCATGCATGGATTATGGTAATCTTCATGCCATCTTTCTTGTATAATAGAGCTTTTCTGAGTTGGCAAAGTTCCTTGATTAGTTTCCTTAATAAGAAGTTTACATGTGCAGAGGAATGCAGTTACATTGGTAGTCTCACCGATGACCAGTGAAAGCATAACTCAAATGCTGAGGAAGTATGTTTATAATATTATTGTACGTCTTCCGTTGATGTCCTTGTATTCCCTGTATGATTCTGATTCACCTTCTCTTCAGCTTGTCCCCTTTTCCTTGGATGATGTTTAGTTTAGCCACTGAGTTGTACACAGTCTTCTTATCATGGTACCTTTTAACTAGAACATAGCTAAAGTAGCAGCAAGATTCTTGTGGAAACTTTATGTCCATCTCAAAACCAATTGGCAATGAGTGGATATATCCCTCATGTTATTAAGTGATCTCCCATTCCACTTTCAAGGAATGTGAGACTATATTTCCTTAATATCCCCCCTCATGTGCAGCCACGTTTGAGGTCTGTCACGTGTAGCCTTTTAGATGGTCTGTCATCGTGGATTGTGGATTGTGAATTTTATAAAATATGGGCTGGAACGGACCCCGCTTTGAAACCATGTGGAAACTTTATGTCCATCTCAAAATCAATTTGCAATGAGTGGAGAGGTCCCTTATGTTAAGTGATCACCCATTCCACTCTCAAGCAATGTGAGACTATATTTCCTTAATAATTCTCACTCTCTTCCGCCATCCACTAGTTTTTATATTCCTTATCGTTGTGTTAATTGGCCACTATAAAAGGATCAATTTTATCCTAATTGTTTTGTAACATAAGATTTTTTTTCCCGGCCCCGTTTTCTAGTACCTAGTGGCATATCGCTTGTTTTGGTTAAGCCTTGATTAAACGATTTCGAATCAATTCTCCCACTACAAGACCACATCATAAACTTAGGTTCGTAGGATTTCTCATGGAATACTGATTTGCATTATGGAAAATTAGGTGTTGTGGCCTGGTTGACCATTTGACATGGTCCAAGAGTGAGTTTCCAACAAATGTGACATCAATTGGAACACTTCTGTTTCTGAAATTGGTTTCAATTACTTGAATAATAAGGACAATATGGAAAGTGTTTAAGTCAAAACACATGTAATGAGGTTACCTAAACTTGTAAGTCATGTAATGGTTTAGTGTGTTTTTGTGATGTTACATGTATTTAATGCACTTTTTTGTGGATGCACTCTATTGCTTTCATTAGGAAATGACAGAATTGTTATCAGTCGTCCCCATTCCACATGATAAAATCTGAATGTACTACACATGATGGAATTATGTGGGCATTCTTTTCCAATAATAAGAATGCAACAAGTCTTCTTATGTGGAAGTTTGTTCAATTTCTAGGTATGTGTTTTTTGCTGACAAGGTAGAAATTGAAGACATCTCTAAACAAACATGCTTGTTTGTATTAGTGGGAGCCAGAAGCAACCAAGTATGGTGTTGTGAGTTGATATTCATTTTCTTTTGTTTGTCAATGTACACGTTTTTACCCATTTGATATGGTGACATCAATACTCATAATTCATGATTGTGAATAGGTAATGATGGATCTAAATCTTGGTGATTTGGTTGGACAACCACATGGCACACATAAACATTATACTGTAAGAATCTTCTACTGATTGATCATACACCCTTTGTGAGGAATATTATTTAGCTGTTTCTCTAAAAGCGTAGGGGGGCCACTGTTTCAGTGGTTTTGTGTGAGGAGTCACTTTGTGCATATTGCCAAAGGTTAGGTCTGTCTCCAATCTTCCCCCGCCCATGCCCCCAATGATTGGGAACTACATGGGTTATGTTGTTGTTGTTGTTGTTGTGTTGGTATTATTTCTCTAAAAGCGTCTGTGTTAATGTCCGGTTTCTGGTTAACATCGTGTGTTTAATTTGCTTTTATGTATTAGTAACTTACTTCGAGTCAATTTAACAAGGTTTATGGTGATTGGTGGGGTTTAGATTTGGAAATAGGAATAAATTATGAACACAAATGTCATGTTCTCATCATTGCTTCCTGTTGTCATATCCAAGCTTCATTGTACCAGCTGGTTAGATGTGCCTAAAGTTTCCTCCTTTTTTTTATTTTTGAATTTTTCATCTTTTAAAAAAATAGTTATGTCTCCAAATTGATTCGATGTGGTTATTTTTTAACTATTTATGACCCCAAAATTTCTACATATATGTATATCCTGTCTTAAATTTCTTGGAACATTTCAAATTGAAAGTCCTCGTCATCATAGCCTTGTAAATTTTGCCTGAATTCGTAAAATGCTGAGCATACATGTTATTGAAGAAACTATTTGTTGAAAGTTCATGCTGAAGTGACTTGTGAGATGTATGGTTGATTACTTACAAGGGTGCCAGGACCGGTGTAGATGAGCTTGGTGAGAGCTGTGGCAACCTTTGTATAAGGAGGGAGAGAATGGTTGTAACTGATGCTGGGTGATAGAGAATTCAAGAATCTAATACAAGTGGGATCTTAAAAGAGTAGAATCACTAGCTACTAGATGGAATCCCACTAAGGGAATACGAGTCAAAGAACTATTCAAAATAACTGGAGAGCCTTTTATCTTCTGCACAGGGTTTGCTTAAAGCATCATCTTTGAGAAGTCTTCCAAATGAATTTTTCCTTTACACGTAGAGTCCGTCTATAAAACCTGTACAAAAGTAATAAAAATCTGCGTTTTTGCTATGATGGAAGTCAGAAAAAGTAGCTCAACAGGATATCTGTTCTGTGAACAGGATGCCAGTTACTCTAGCAGCAGGAAATGTCATCTCTGAAGAAGGTTTTTCGCTGTTGATGTCACCTGCTGCTGCTGGAACTGTTTGGAAAACTCTTCTAAGTCAAGGTGCAATTCCGATGGGTTCCAAAGCATGGGAAACATTCAGGGTTTTTCAAGGTCGTTAAATTCTTCACTTAATTGTTCTGGCTCGTTTTTCATTTGTTCAATGTTTCTTCACATTCTTTGCATTAGTTTTGAATGTAATCTGTTTTTTAGTTTGCTGCTTCAAACCCGTATGATTAGAGTCAGAATTATTTATCAGGTTGTGCGGAATTCTTAAAGTTCATGCCATTTGGCTGTGTTTGCATGAACATCATAATGTACATAACCATTTGTTCTCACTAATCGGATTGCTTCACCAGCAAAATATCCCAAATATTTCTCTTGATTGATGAATATTTTTGGCAAATTATTCACAAAAATGTATTATTCCTTTAGATGCATGATTGTTGAACAAGAACAAGCCATATGTGTAAGAGGGAAAAACAAATTTTATTCTCTCGTGCACGCTGAGCATAGAAGACGGAATGGGCAGAAAAGTAACATGTAAAGAGTATACCTTGTGTGACTATAAATTGGAGTTGCAATCTCATACTATGTTCCACAACCTTGTCCCGCGGTTTCAAGTCACTGGAACCAGCCTTCCCACAAAGAAGTGGGAGTAAGGTGATGACGCTCCTTCTGCCAAATATTCTCTCATGCACGCTGAGCATAGAGGGCGGAATGGGCAGAAAAGTAACATGTAAAGAGTATACCTTGTGTGACTAGAAATTGGAGTTGCAATCCCATACTATGTTCCACAACCTTGTCCCGCGGTTTCAAGTCACTTGAACCAGCCTTCCCACAAAGAAAGTGGGAGTTAAGCGATGACGCTCCTTCTGCCAAATAGCCTTGAATGTAGTAAAAAGACTAGTTGGCTTGCCTTCTTCCCGCCCCTATTCTCTCATGCACGCTGAGCATAGAGGGCGGAATGGGCAGAAAAGTAACATGTAAAGAGTATACCTTGTGTGACTAGAAATGGGAGTTGCAATCCCATACTATGTTCCACAACCTTGTCCCGCGGTTTCAAGTCACTTGAACCAGCCTTCCCACAAAGAAAGTGGGAGTTAAGCGATGACGCTCCTTCTGCCAAATAGCCTTGAATGTAGTAAAAAGACTGGTTGGCTTGCCTTCTTCCCGCCCCTATTCTCATCAGTTTTTCCTCTTCCCGCACCCCTTCCCATTGTTTGGGTAATCAGAAGGAAGATTCTTCATTTTTCTATGTCTGAGCCCGGGGCAAGGGAGGTGCTTCAGCCCAGATGGTATGGGGCCAACCTATTACCTCTTCTGAAAGAACGAGGCTTGTGCTTTGGATATTGCTTTTTATGATATTTTCTTTGTTGATTTTTTCATGTATTAAGGTGGAACCACCCTAACTTATGCAAGAAGGCTGTCCTGGTAAAGAGCTCACTGATGAATATAATGTTCTGGAGGCTGGTTTGTGGAATTCCATTTCAATGAACAAAGGTGCTTCATTCCCTCCCTTGAAATATGTGTTCGAAAGATTACTGTTGTGGTGTTTGTATGAATCGTGAAGTTTCCTCAGGGTGTTATAAGGGACAAGAAACCATTTCTAGACTCATAACTTATGATGGCGTCAAGCAGAGGTTGTGGGGAATTCGCCTATCGTCACCAGTGGAACCAAGCACTTCCATTATTACTACTGAGTGGAGAGAGATAGAGAGAGAAATTTATTGAAAATTGTGTCGAGAGTTGAAAGGTACTCCCAAAGTTGGGAACCAAGCGGAGTCCATATGCCTTCAAATGACACTGTCATGCATCTTCTCACCTCCTAATAGGGGGACAGTGATGGTACTACCGGTTAAAGCCTGGACTAGAGGTACTTCAACTCCAAGCTCCAAGTCATCACCTTCTCTCTTGAAAATTGGATGCCTCTTTTCATCAATGATGAAGATGATGTCTGTT
Source organism: Rhododendron simsii (assembly GCA_014282245.1). Lineage (NCBI taxonomy): Eukaryota > Viridiplantae > Streptophyta > Magnoliopsida > Ericales > Ericaceae > Rhododendron > Rhododendron simsii. Next base: position 2,828,075 of record CM024961.1, on the reverse strand, counting down.
GGGAGAGTGCCTGGCTTTCATCACCCTTTCCTTCAAATGTGATTTTGGTTCCTTTTTCCCAACCTGGCTTTATTTTTATCTTTAGGATCTCCTCTTCTTGAACAATCATCCTGCACAAAAGAAAAAAAAAAATTCATTTTTGCAGTTTCCTTTTAGGAAATAAGAATGTTTTAATAGATAAATCGGTCTAAATACTAGACAGCAAATATTGTCTTCGGTAAAAACATGGACAAATGTATGAGATCACACTGGACTTATTGTCGACATCAAAGGTATGGCCACTTAAACTCAACATTTAGCAAGGAATTTCAAGTACTAATTAACCGAGTTAACATAATCCGCGAAATACATGGTCATAGAATGGATTTTTATTTTTTGGTGTATATTTCGAAAATCATGTTTTCCACTTATTACTTCACAAAAAATGTACTTCCATCATTGGACTACTAATGCCTGAAAAACTGGATTTTTTCACAGGTCATCTACTCTTCCGATTTTTTACAAAGTGTACCCATGCGGATCAAATGTTTAACGCAGGATGAAAAACCCGCGTCGGAGTCAAACCTGTAGAGTCCTCCACTCTGGTTGGATTGAGAGAGAGTGTGATAAGGAAGGGGAGAATTTTTTTCACAAAAGTACTCGACCCCAGTGAGTGATTTGGTAAGAAACTTTAACCATTTCTTTCTTTTGCAGAGGGCAATCGCATCCATGCCCTCCGGGAGCGCCTTGTACTACATACTATCTTAGTAAGTAGATCCTCACAATATCATGTGTGCATGTATTCCTATGATCATCTTTGTGTGTGTAGGTTGGTGACGCCGACATGGGGTTGGGCATTACATCGAACACCTCAGCGCTCATGCGAAATGCAACAATTGGCCCGTTAATTAGTGTATTCATCCCCGATCCGCCTTGTTGCCATCACTAGCTTTATTAGGACCCATGTAGAAGCTATAATCTTAAATTTATTTTCATATATAGCTATGGCAATGGCAAATGCCACATTAGTCGCAAGGCCAATTTGAAATGATGATAGCTAGCCCCTTAACACAAGCTTTCCTTGGAAGTTCCAATATACAAAACAACACAAGGAAACACATACCAAATATATCAAGAACTCGATAATATAATTCTCAGTTTCCCTAACAATAATATCATCAGAAGCAAAGTAGTTATTCAGATTATAAAAGAAAAGGAACACCAAAGATAAAAATATCCCTGCAACTCGATTGTTAATCTGCTACATATATTATGAAAGAATACATATCAACAGCAGGTTGCTTTGCACAAATCATGGCTCAATAAACACGTCTCTTGACTGAAACTAAGTTCTCTGTTCTCTGCGTAGGAAAGAACTTGAATGTTAACTGATCTCAAATCATACTCTTTTATGATCTGGGTCTCAAGGTTGTACGACACAATCTGGAAATCCAACCCCGCGAAAGAAGAAGCTTGCCGTCTTGCCGAAATCCCAATGCATGACACGGTCTTAAAATGGGTCCAATACTGTATTTTTTACTCCAAGGATCCTTAACTCCAGTTCCATCCTTTACCCATGTGTCAAGCCACAGCCAAACAGTCAATCTCCGAAGTAACAATGGCAAGGGAGCCCCTCAGAATGCTAAGGCTACACACAGAGTCAATCCTAATATCTCCTCGGGTTAAAATACGTGTTCGAACAATTCATCGAACATGTGGAAAGCAATAATTTTAGTAGTAACCACTATTAGGATCACTAGCCACCCAGTAAGACACCCCATCCAACCATGTAAAACGGTGAGGCTGAGAACCGCATTGTATATCTTTGGGAACTACAGCAACAACTTCTCTCCACGAGTCGGTGCTTGTATCGTAGATTTGAACTCTTCGATCGACAAGCCTACACTCAGAGCCGGCTAATGGCATAGACGGGAGAAGCACGGGCTTTGGGCCCTCAAAAAATGTAAAAAATGAGGGCCCTAAAATCCTAGGATCCTTGTATATATGTATATGTATATATGGTCCAAAAAAATTTTTACACTAAACCTTCGTTACACAAAATAAGCCCAATTGAAATTTAGAAGCTACAAAATAGGCCTAAACAGTGGAGTTACTCATTAGAATCATTGCGGCGATCGGACAAAAAGAAAAGAAAAGAAAAAGAAACGCCAATTCAAGGGGCAGAAGAATACATGAGCCGATCCAAAAAAGAAAGAAAGAAAGAAACGCTGCTTCACGCTTGAGTGGGTCACTGGTGAAGCAGCTTAACTATGGAAACTTAATTAGTACGTTTGCAACAAAAAGTGCGAGAAGAATGAGATGATACACACGCAGGCAGAGGCCAAACACCCACTACAAAACCGAATATATATAGCCTTGCATGCATGGAACTCCTAATTTCTCGAAAGGAAAAGGCAACAGCAGCAGCTAGGTGTACGTATATTGAAGTTGCACTGTTGAAAAAGATGTGAGTAGGTAAAAAAAAAAAAAAGCACTGTTCACTAGCATTTTTACCTAGGGCTGCAAACGAGCCGAGTCGAGCCGAGTTTTGCCTTGCTCGAGCTCGGCTAGCTCGGCTCGCCTTAGTTTTCCTTAGCACGAGCTCGAATCGAGCTGAAATATGTGGGCTCGAACATATATTCAAAAGCTCAAGCTCAGCTCGAATGGCTCGTTCAGTACATGTATGGGTATTGGTATATGTATGTATGTGTGTGTGTATATATATATATATATATATGTATATGTAAGCTCGAGCTCAGCTCGAATGGCTCGTTTGGTATATGTATGTATTGTATATTGCAGCTCGCGAGCCGAGCATCAAGTGGCTCGAGCTCGGCTCATTTATGAAACGAGCTGAAAATGATGGCTTGAGCTCGTTCATTTGCTTGATGAACCGAGCTCAAACAAGCCGTTAGCGAGCCTAGTCACGAGCTGCTCTCGGTTCGTTTGCAGCCCTATTTTTACCTAACAACCAAGGGCGGAGCTATGTTGGGGCCTAGGGCCACGCAAACCCACCTCCCCCCTCCCCAACCCTGAGTTTTGAAAATTTTATTTTGTATATAACTAATTGTAAATATTATTGATAATTTTTGGTGTATAGCTACTAATAATGTTAACAATTTTGGTTTGATTTGATAAAAAAACTGGTTGTTTTATATTTTCATTTTTCAATTTCTTTCACAAATAAAAAATAAGTATGTGACTATTGAAATAGCCTAAAGAAAAAAAAAAGATTGGTATAAGTTCGAAGCAAATTTTTTTTTTTTGTTGGTATCATTGACTTAATTTCCTCACTTCTGAGTTAGAAGTTTGCTACATATAATCAGCCGGATGTGATAGCAATTCAATGGACAGTGTCTTAAACTTATGATGCAGAGTAGTTTATTTTTATGGGATTTGTTGTCTTTTAAAAGACCCGCTTTAGAAGACAAGGTCTAAATCAAACTATGGTCTTACGTACCCCTTCTTGAGCACTAAAGAGTATGCGTAACCCCCACCGAGTGATTATATGGACAATTGAACTCAAGTATTTAGCAGGAAACTTCAAGTACTAAGTGAGGTTACATAATCCTCTTGTAAGACTCTTTGCTCTCCTTCTCAGTCCTCGTTATATACTTCCCCTCTCGATCCTCGCTCTTCAGGATTTTAGTACTTCAGATGTTTCTAAAATGTGCTTTCTTGCCCTAATTCTCCTTTTCACTCGCTAACAAGTGCATTAAGACTGTACTAGGCTTTGTTTGGTTAACTATCTCCCTACGCTTAACTCATGAAATAATAGTATAAAATTGGCTTATTTACTTTTTTGGTCCCCAAAATATTATTTCCGTCCCCAATGTAAGCATTGGAGACATTTAGTCCCCAACGTATCAATTTTGTGTCAATAAAGTCCCCAAGTCTAACGCCATGAACCTCATCCGTTAAAATTAGGGGCATCCTTGTCATTTCACCTACCCCAAATTTCTGTCAAATAAAAAGAAAAGTTTTCCGCCATGGTCGCCGGCACACCCTATCCTCTCTCTGTCATAGTCACCGGAACACCCACCCACGAAGGACAAACAGACATACTCTGTTAATACTTCTGTAGAAACATCCCCTTGACCTTGAGTCCTTCCCAAATCCAGAACTACAATAAGCCCAAATGGAGAAATCTGGTTATGGGCAAGAAGCATAGACAGATCACCTCGCCCTCCTCTACCCCCCAAAACCCTAACCTCTTTATGTCTCATTCATCTTTCGAAAACTCCTCTTATCTGACAAACCCGACTTGTCGACGCTGAATCTGGCCACACCCTCACCTTCTCCCGATTCAAATCCGCCGTCGCTGAACTCTCCCATGCCTTGGTATCAAGAAAAACGACGTTGTCCTTATCTTCGCCCCCAACTCAATCCAATTCCCCATCTGTTTCATCGCAGTCATCGTAATCGGCGCTATTGCTACTACTGTAAACCCCGTGTATACGGTAGCAGAGATTTCAAAAAAGAACATTGTACACCAAAGGTTTGCTTTTGCTAATCGAATTTTGTTTTCTTTGGTAATCAGATTGTACACCAAAGGTTATTATTACAGTGATCGAATTATGGGATAAGGCTAAAGGGTTTAGATTGGATTGAGAAAAATTCTGACTTGATTGGTATGAGCTCAGATTCGAGGGTTACATGGCTAATTGATTTGGTAAAGAATTCTAGGTCCGTTTCGGATTTATTTCCTGTGGCTGATATAAATCGAGCGGCTGCTCTTGTATTCTTCGATCACCAAAGGGCTAAGAAAGAGGGGCAGAGAGGAGAAGGAGGGAAAGAGGATAGGAGGAAGAGAAAGAAGAGAGGGGAAGGAGAAAAGGAGAGGAGGATGGTGGGGGCAGCCAGCGACCACAGTGGTGGCGGCCATGGCTGCCGCTCCAAACTTGCCCTCCTTTTTTTTTTTTCTTTTTTTCGTGTTTTTCTATAACAGAAATTTTTGGGTGGGCGAAATGACGAGGATGCCCCTCATTTTAACGGATGGGCTAACGGTGTTAGACTTGAGGACTTGATTGGCACAAAATTAATACGTTGGGGACTAAATGTCTTCATTGTTTATATTGGGGACGAAAATGAGACAAAAGTATTACTTTGGGGACCAAAAAAGTAAATAAAACGTATAAAATTTCAATTATTATAACCTAGTACCAATTTCCTAGTACCCAAATACCAGTAGAATTATTTTTTTGATAATCTACAAAATGATGCAATTTCTGAGGTGAGAAGTTCATTTGAACCCTTTAACATTACGAACCCTCTTGCATAATGCTATAATCACCCGTGTGTGATCTCACTTATGGGCTCTGAGAATTCACATAATGGCGACATCATAATGCTAAGCCGTCTATGTGGATCTCCCGACAACCATGATGTGAGACACTCTCTCCATTCAAGGCTGGAGAGCTGTGAGTTGTGTGAGTGTCCTGGTTATAACAAGATTGAAGTTAGAACTTAGAAGCCAAAGGCCTTCCGTACTTGGAGAAGGCTTGAAGAATACACACCCAGGTCCAACACGAAGATGTATAGAAAATAAAAATTCTACAACTACACCCAAAATCACACACCATCTCACAAAACACAAGAGTTCTCCTTGAAAAATACACACCCAGGTCCAACACGAAGATGTATAGAAAACAAAAATTCTACAATCACACTCAAAATTACACACCCTCTCACAAAACACATGGGTTAAACAAAAATTCTACAACCACACCCAAAATCACACATCCAAATGCACACCCTCTCACAAAACACATGGGACCATGTATTTTGTGAGAAGGTGTGCATTTGGGTGTGTGATTTTGGGTGTGGTTGTAACATCTCTCTATAGAAAATACAAGGCTTATTTGTACGGATGGTTCCCAAAGTATTTTTGAAATGTCAATTTAGTCCCTAATATATAAATCATGTCTATTGCATCCCCAAAATATACGATACATGTTTAAATGGTCCCCAAAGCTAACTCCGTTCGAATTCACTGTTAAAGACAGGGGTATTTTCAGAACTTGGCTACAAGTATTTCATCTTCCACCTCCAGATTTCTGAGTCCGGCTCCTCTCCAATCCTCCTAAAATTGGAGGATCCTCAAGTTCTGATCCAACGGCTAAGAATTTAACACTAAAGTAACCCATCTAAAGGCCACACAGATGAGCACACACAATTATTTAATCCCCACCCCCTCTCTCTTTCCCCACCCCCATTCATGGCCAATAACGATAATTTTAAACCAACCCATCTAACGCTAATTTTATTCACAGCCATTCACTGCCATCCTCAAGTCCTTTTACGTTGATGATCAAATATCTCATACCCAGTGATTAAGGTTAGGTTAGGCTAGACTACGGCTTGGAAGTGGCAGCGGGTATTGACGATGGATTAGTCGGAGGAGAGGAAAGGGGTCGGAAGGGGCGGATGGCAGTGGTGATGACTAGGGGAGGGAAGAGGCGTGTTTGGAAGCGGCATCGGGTATTGGCGATGGATTCATCGGAGGAGCATCAGAAGGGGCGGACGGCGGTGGTGATGGCTAGTGGACGGAAGAGGCGTCGATAGAAAGAAAGAAGACGAAGGGAAATTAATAGGTGTTTTTGATAAATAACAAGGATTATGTGGCCATTAGTGATCTGAACCGTTAGATTTTATAGTTGCCATGTGTCACATTATTAATAGGACTTAAGGATCCTCCAATTTTAAGAGGATTGGAGAGGAGTCGGACTCCGCTAAGAGATGGGTTGGTTTCCGTTTTGGAGGTGGAAAGCAAACACAGTCTTAGCGGTCTTTGGAACCCCAACTTTTATTTTTGTATTTTTTTAATTGTAAATTGTAGTGTTTTTATTACAGTCACAAATGATTTTGAATTTTATGAAGTGTTTGAGAAATATCATCAGATAAATTTTGCAACTCCACATATCCTGAATTTTTGAGGGAGTTGAGAAGATTTTTGCTTTCTCTTCACTGAATTTTTAGACAGTTTGGAAGTTTTTGTATTTTTTTGTTTTCGGCAAAAATCAGTATTGTAGTTATAGTTAGTAAGGTTTGAACCTCTGTCAAATGCATGGCCACCATTGGGGTCAGTTGTAGTACACGGTGCGTACTACTGGGCTATTACTCCACTTGCTATACCAGATTATCTAGTTAGTGAGTTGAATGCTCCTTTGGAACAGTACATACAAAGCTTTTGTCGAAGCCATGCTATTGGATGGAGGAACTAGTCCACCCGAAATTAATTAAAATGTGCGTAAGTTAACCCAAATACCCAAGTTACAAAAACGATGTGAATCTAGCTAGGAGTCGCGTAACCCCTCTCTCTCTCTCTCGTAACGAGAGGACTGGTAGTGCAAGACTCCACAAAATGGAGTAATATTTTTGTAACATCAGAATCCTAAAATAGAAGAATAAAAGGAGGGAGGGAGGAATCCAAGGAGAGTTAAAATCCTATGATTTGAAGCTTACCAAACTGCATTTTCTTAGAGCATCTCTATTCCTTCCTTAAATTTTTACTTAAAACTCAAATTTGAGTAAAAATCACTCAAAACACTCATCCACTCCTTACCCAAACCCATTCCCCACCTTCTTTAGCCATGTGTACATGCAGTAAACCCCTCAGTAGGTGCTTAAATAGTAGGTTAGGTCACACAAATCATGTCTCAATAAAGCCTTCTCTTAACTTAAATTAGGTGTCTGGGCAGCATCTCGACAAATCTTGAGGGATCAACCCCACCATTCATTACCGTGGAACCAATTAAAGCAGGAGCAAAACGACGTATAAAGAACTTGTCATCTGTGCGCTGTCAAGAACTCCTTCAAGGCCAAATCGTGTGGCACAGACAATTAAGCACTCAGTATACGGAAGGAACTTACAACCACAGACAATGTGTACCCAATATATAACAGAAACTCCAGAGTTTTAAGGTTATCCGGAATCGCAGGAGGAAACTCACCATTTCACTGAAATCCTAAACCCTAGTGATCTCCTTCAAAGAACAGTCCTATATGGTAGTTTTAAGTCAAGGGCTCCTTAATGCCGAAGTCACCCTTTACCCGTATATTTCAAAAACAACCGGTACTTATCCCTTACCAAAATCCCAAAGCTCGTTACAAAAACAAAGCAACAGAGAGTACAAAAGTTACAAAGGTCAACCGTAAATTGCAAGTAGCCTTCGGACGCTAAGGTTCCGTTCGGCTAAATAAGTAAACTGGCTTAGTTTTTTGTCCTTATTCAAATTTCTTTTGTATTTGTTAGTTTTTCGTCAATTATTTTAGGATTATTGCATCGTCATGGCAAGAGGAATTTAAAAAGTAAAAAATTATGATTGAAACCTAATGTTTTTGAATAAAGACAAAAATAAGCCAATAAGTCAATTTTTTCTTCTTTATTCAAAAAAAATTAGATTTCGATCATAATTATATTACTGTTTGGGGATTACCAACCACGAATCAGCCCCAAAATTCAGATGTTTTTTTGAACGGCCCCAAAATTCAGATTAACCATTAGCTGTTACACAATCTGCGATTAATACAAACCACAACACATGTTTCGAGCAAGTGGTATCGATGAATCTGTAAGGTCAATCACCTATAGAGATGGGTGCTCTATTTTGTTTTGTACTCTTCGATCTGGGCTCAATCTAGAAGGCGTTCGGCAGCGGTGGAGTGTAGGTCTTGTTTGGGTGTAGGGCCGGGTATTTAACTGGGGGTGATGGGAGCTGCAATTAGGGCTGTATATACAGACATATGCTATATACTACTCCTATATAGGTAAACTCCAAAACTGTATACAATTATCTGTGTGTGTTATGGGTATATACATACCCTAGGGTTTGCCCCAACTCTCTATAGCCATCTCTCCTTCTCCCTCTCTGTGTCAACGTGAAAATGAGAGCAAAGGCCTGTTATTTAAGAAAGGGTAGTGTGGTCTTTGCACTTCTGTCATTAACAGAGTTAAGAGTTGCACTTTACTCCAAAACCATAGGGAGGCGATGTGGTCATTAATGAACCTTAGGGAGGTCATCTGCCAAACGGACAAACCTCAGGGGGGTAATCCGTACTTTGCCCTAATTATAATGGTATGGATTGATAGCTGGGACTGGTAGTGTTGGAACTAAGAAGGGTTTGAGTTCTTATAATTAAAGAAATTGGGGTGCGGTGATCGCATGATTGCTGGGTCGAGACCCCGACCCCGATTCACACCTCCAAGCACAAGCACAAAAACACAACAAAGCACCAACGAGAGATATCCGAGGAAAAACTCCGTATATGTATTAATCACAAATCAAATACAATATACATGAAAAAACCTCTCCGGCATGCCACAACCCGGCTGCCATCACTCCTCTGTCTCTCTCCCTCACTCCGGTGGCTCTCCGACGGAGTATCCGAGCATCTCCGAGGAGCACCGCTCCCCCGGACGGGGGAGCCTCACGGCTCACACTCTCTCTGCTCTCTCTCACGTCTCTTGCACACACACACACTGCACTTTTTAGACCAACAAGGGGGAGTGATCCCCTGTGGTCACACCCACCCACTAAGGGTGTACCCTAACAATCACCCCCTACACCCGAGTGGGGTAATCACTGAATCCGCAGCGCTGTCCGGCTGCTATCCGCCACTCTAGCACCACAGCTACCCTCTGCTCACACCAGAGGCTCCACTCGCCAGATAATCTCACACATTACCTGCGAGGAGGCTACAAAACCCGTCTAGATATCCATGGCTCTATCAGCAACACCATCGATACACCGCACCCCCTCAATCGAGTGCTCCGCATCCAAACCCGAATGCTCCACATCTCAATCCCGAGATGTCCGCAGCAAAGTCCATTTCTATCCGCGCTCCTCTGTTGCCTGAGCGCCTGCATCACCCCCTGGATGCTATAATCCGCGTTCGTCAATTCCGTTCTGCCCCTCTAGTCAAACACTTGTGTCACTGTCAAACTCGAGCTCATCCGTACCCCAAACCGGGATACACTACTCGAATGAGTGTCTCTTTGCAAGACCAGATCTTCCGTGGCTGAACCCCGAACGCACCGTGCCCAATCACCGGATACAATCCATGACTCCATCTCTCCAACTCATGTGGCCACATATCCTGGAGAAGATCCCGTCACCAAATCCTAGAAGGAAGAGAATTCTGTGATGCGTTGTTGCGTCTCCATCTCAATCCCCCTGTCCGGAGCTCCAATGAACACCCCAGCAAGAGTAGCAATCATCACCTAGCCGGTATCCCGCACACTTCCTGATTCGTATCCAGGCACAAACATCTATACGTCTCAACTCCTCGTACTCCGTGCCTATCCCGTGTGCGTCCGCAACAGCTACTCAACCCATTCATTGTCAATAAACCCATACTACTTGTTCCGTACAAAACATCAGCTCCATCTGTCTGTACGCTCCACAAGCCCGTATCGGTTGCCTATCATCATCCTCATGCAGCCCGAATCCCAACTGCAACTCTAGATAATAGGACTTCAAATCCGATTGAACCAGATTGCCTCCGATCACTGTCAATCATCTCCGCAAACCATCGCACTAGTAAGCGCCTCTGTCACTACCAACCCGAGTGTATCCTTGCTTACTAGTTTCGCGCATGTTTGCACTGATCAACCTCCGATCTCTGCAAGTCTGCTCCTTCAATCGTCCTTTTTGCCACTTTCCATCAACTCCTTGCACTCCCGTCAGCTCTCCCCAGGTCTCCTCCCTGCCACTCGTCACTTCCTGTTCCAATCCCGACTTTCCGCAACATCTCCAAGCCAATCTATTACTTATAGCAAACGCCTGTGTTAGTTACCAGACGAGCAAACCTGCTCGAATGTAAAGTCTCCTTGCTTGCTAGCTCATAACAGATGACCACAGAACATCCATGCTGCTCAGACAAGCCTCCTCGCAACCCAAACCGCCTCCAAACACGCGTTTTCTTGCTCCACTAAACACTCGCACCAGCCTAGGAGCCTCCAAACCCCAAATAGAATGTGCAGTTGCGTCCGAAACGTCGAGATAGTCAAAATTGACCACTCATACGCGAAAAACGGAGCCCGAACGGCCCCGAAATCGCAAAAAACCAATCTGACCCGGTAGTTTGACCATTAACCAACTGCTGTACCTGCTGAATGGACTGCCACGTCAACATTGACCGGCTGACATGGACAGCTGGCCGCTGATGTGGCACCAAAATGGGACCCTTCCTGCTGACGTGGCACTGCCACTTGTCTAATGATGCGGCTGTTGACGGGCTGTTGACTCATCGCCTAGTCAGCGTTGACCACCCATGTGGCGTTGACTGGCACACACCCTCCACACGCCAGTGTATGCTCTACGCGTGCCAGCGTGTGCCCGGCACACTGCAACGCGTAGATCTGACACGCAGTCAATACAAAACTTTGACCGGCGCATGTGGGTCACTCCAGCATCGTCCGGTGGTTTTCTGACCACTCCGGAGCTCGTCTCAACAAGACGAACACAACCCCGTGCTCAAATCTCGCATCCGACGACTCCTGGTACGAACCACCCTTGAACCGCCTCTCCGCCACCTCGCCGCCGCTGTTCGACAGGCCATTGTCGCCGCCTCCGAGCTCCTCCGGCGACGTGCTACCTCAATCCGTGATCGTCTCCTCGAGGTGAACACAACCCAGTGCTTAAAACTCGTCTTCGATCATCCACATCCTCGGGCTTTTCAAAACAGTCTCTCCGCCCACCACCGGCTCCGCCCACTTTGATTGAATGGCTCCCGAGCCTTCATTCGGTGACGAAACTTGACCCCGTCCCCTCCTATAGACTCGTCTCAGTGAGGTGCACAACCCTTACTGGTTCGATTGAGTTTTCAGACGGCTCAACCGAGAACCCAGCTTAGGCCATGCTCCGTGCTTTTTTCCGACGGGCTGTGCTTCTTTGGTGACCCCAAGCCAGCAACTCCGGCTCTGATACTACTGTTGGGCCGAGACCCCGACCCCGACCCCGACCCCGACCCCGACCCCGATTCACACCTCCAAGCACAAGCACAAAAACACAACAAAGCACCAACGAGAGATATTCGAGGAAAAACTCCGTATATGTATTAATCACAAATCAAATACAATATACATGAAAAAACCTTTCCGGCATGCCACAACCCGGCTGCCATCACTCCTCTCTCTCTCTCCCTCACTCCGGTGGCTCTCCGACGGAGTATCCGAACATCTCCGAGGAGCACTGCTCCCCCGGACGGGGGAGCCTCACGGCTCACTGTGGGCACGCGCCCCCAAAAATTCTGAATTTTGTTGTTTAAAACATGGGGTGCGGCCCTCTTTGGAAAAGCGCGGCGAGACGCTTCGATTTAGAGTTGCCATTCGGATTTTAGCGGTGAAAACACCCAAGGAACCGAACTCGAAAACGTTTGCTACGTTTGCTTGATTTTGAAAAAGGCGTAGACTGGTCCGTTGTCACGTTCGATATCTGAGGTTCGGGAGCCAGGTTACGAGAGGGAAAGGGTTTTATGGCACCCCTCTCGCCCAATCCGGAGACCGGTTTCTACTTAGGCATTTTGTAAAATATTTGCATTTTTCTCTCATTTGATCATTTTTTTAGTCAGTTAGGGCCGGAGAACAGTTAATGGGGATTAAAACTGTAACAAGTTTGCAGTTATGACAAAATGTTTGTAGATGCTTTGCTTGGAATGACGAATCTAATCTAAAATAGATTGAAAACAGGCACTCATTTTTGGGACACGCTGAGGTACGCTGGCCGGAAGGGATGTGCGCAGGCAGCAAAGAAGCATGCACTGGCTGAGTCGCTGCATGCTAGCCAGACTTGCGCACGCCATCACAAAGCTGGCGTACTCCAGTTGTCCAATCCCACAACTCCTATTTTTAACCCTCTGGGCTCTGGAATGGACCAGTGCACGCCCAGGACAAACCACGCAGTTATATACAGCAGCATATTTACAGTTACAGACATAAGAAGTGGCTTGAAGCCATGAAAATGGACAGAAAACCCCATAAACAGAGTGGGGAGAGAACAAGAGGTCAGGATTTGAACTACAATGCAAGGGTCAGCCACTGGACCCTGATAGGACTGCCGTACACCATTTATGAGAAGCCGTACGCCAGTTGTATCCCTTGTCCAATGCTTGGCTTTACATCTTCTGGGCTCTGGAACATGACCAGAAAGAAACCAGAGGCCTTCTAAAGCAGCGAAAATAAATATTGAATGCTACAACTAAACAGTTCTAAATACAGAAAGCAGTAAACTAGGTTTTAGCATGCAATAAGGTGATGAATAGATAAGAAATAAAGCATAAAACAAAGATCTTGACCCCATTTCACAACTGGAGTATGCCAGTTCCGGAGGGTTCGGAACTGGAGTACGCCAGTTGTTTAGTGGCGTACGCAAGATCCAGACAGATCCCAGACAGATCAAATTTTAAAACTGTACGTACTGCCACGGACCGGCGTATGCGGGCCTATGACCGGCGCACGCCGTTTATAGTCAGAAACGTATTTTTCTTGTTTTTGAAACTTTCTAGCTTAAGGGCCAAGACTGGTATTGATTACCAGCCTTGACCCTGCCAGGCCCTCTCAGGGATCAGAACAGAAAGCAGTACAAAGATGTATATACCTTTGGCTTAGAGCTTGAAAGATGTTTGAGCTTTGAACTTGGAGTTTGAGGGATGGATGGTGAGTGTGGATGGATGTATATTGTAATGTATGAGAGAGTTTCTTGCTGTTTCTCTCTCAATGAGAAGGAAGAAAGAACAAGGGACTAATGGAGAGAGAGAGAGAGAGAGATAACTTGAATGCTTCAAGTTTTGGCAACCCTCTCAAATGGAAGCATATAGAGGTATATATAGGGAAAGAGGGAGAGAGAGGGGTTAAGGCCAGTCAAAGTGACTGAAGCCTTAGCCCTTAAGTCTTTATTCTCATTGGATGAGAGGGAATATGATGATGGGCTATGTGTAAGAGATGTCCCCCGGCCGAGATTACCTTTTCAATGGATTGGAAGGTTCCCTTGTGCTATAGACCCCTACCTATGGCTTCTGCATGCTTAAAAACACAAGTTTTACCGGAGGTTTGACTGGCGTACGCCACTAAATAACTGGCGTATGCCAGGTCAAGTCTGGTCAACGGTCAAAGTTGACCGATGACTGACACGTGGCAGAGGACCAGCGCACGCCAGGACAGTATTGGCGTAAACAAGTAGGGTTTTGTTGAGGCCTTTTAGTTCTGATTTAGAGAGTTTGAAAGGGTTTTTGGAATGCTCAAAACTCAAACACACTAACATTTCCGTGGTGTTCTTGATCTGCTTCATCATCGGGGAAATAAATACCGTAAGTAAACTAATCTGGACAGTCAAGAATAGGGTGTCTACACTCACACTCTCCCTGCTCTCTCTCACGTCTCTTGCACACACTGCACTTTTTAGACCAACAAGGGGGAGTGATCCCCTGTGGTCACACCCACCAAGGGTGTACCCCAACAATGATTATATGGGTTGTACAGGTTATGCAGTTATATTTAATATTGTTGGACTGTCAATAGGGTCGAATGGAATTCCCTTTATGTTGCTTGATTTACGTTAACCATCTTCCAAAGATTGTCTTTATATTTACATATTTATTTTCCAAATAACCGAGCTACTGGAGGTCCTGCTGAATTAAGTGGGAGAAAGCTCAACCTATGGAAGGGAGGAAAACTGCAATTACAACTCGGAAAGTTTCTTTGGATGGGAGGGTTGAGAGACCTGACATAGCAATCCCAATATCCTAAAGCCAGAACATTGCAAGTTTGCAACACTAAACACACACAGATGGCAATTCGTGCAACCCATAAGTAAACTCGAGCAATGTCTACATTAGGGACCACATTGACGCTCAGCCCATACAGTGGGGACCAAAATGGTAAACAAGTCGAAACCAAAATCCTAGCTTTTTTGAGCATGCTAAGCATAGAAAAAGGAAGTCTATCAACGTAGCTTGATCTCGTTGTTGGGTACAGCTTGATAAATATTGGGATAATTCAGGGGTACGGCAAAATTCATAGAGAATGATTTTGGTATGTGTTTTTTGTACTTGGTACGTATTTAGAATTACATCAAAGTACCGGTACCTGGTACATTAAGGTAATGTGCGAACCGGGTTTTTCATGTCTCTGTGAGTGTAAGGGTATGCACATTAGATGTTCGACATATTTTCCTCATTGATTTCGTGTTCACGATAAATCACTAACAAGTTTCGTACTTCCTTTTGGGTCTGTTTCTTTTTATGATAATACAGATGTGGCAGTTTATAGCATCATCTTGGAGTTGGAAGAATTAATTTTTCCTGAGTATCCAAGGAGTACTGTGATTTGAGGTAAAATATACAGTGCAATTTAGTCGTGTGCTCTTTCTCTGCATGTCAAAGAAACGTTCTTAGTCATTACCGTCATTGGATTCTGTGTTCTAATTTCGGGGATTTCTATGGTTTATCTTTTGTCCCCTACTGGTATTTGTGCAGCTTCCTGATGACCTTTATGATCTGCTGCATGGGCAGCTAGACTGCGTATCTTTTTATGATCAAGTGACTGCGTATCATGATTGAATAATACACTAAATAGTTACAACAAGACTGCTACCGTTGTGCGTCCCAAGACACTAGTTAAAACTTTTGATGAGAGCCAAACTTCTTTTGTTGAGTGATCCCGAAGACTTCAACAACATTGCACTAGAAAGCTTCAACTACACTATTTAAAACTTCTGGATGCCCAAGTAAAAATCCAAGGCACACTTAAATAGTAGGCTACATGACAATTGCACAACCATAAGCCTCAAACCTCCCAACCTCCACTTTTCAGCTACTCATAAGTGCTGGCTTGGACCCCCTTTGTTCATTGACAACCCCCTCTTTGTTCCTTAACTCAAAACACCAAATTCCTACAGCAATCAAGCTTAAATCTAAAGACACTGATTCGGAGAAAGCCTAGCAAAGATTTAGCAGACACCACTTCCACTAGCACAAGAAAAACATAAATATCAATCAAATGGAGCAATGAAGACAACCAGAATTAGAACATAAACTGGAAAAATATAATTGGCTTATAGCCCTCGTTGATTGGATACTCATAAAACACTGGTCTCGTGGCAGTTTTCGTGATGCCTCCAACCATGCAGCCCACCTTATATAACCTTTATTGATGACAAAGGTAGGACTATTTTTTCGGATTGAGGCCTTGTGTCACAATTTTTATTTGTGGTGGTTCTGTTTGTTGGAGTTAGTGAATCGTTGTGTCACGCGCAAACCTTCTTTTTTCTCTAACTTTTTGTTTCTGTGCTTGAGTGTTTGGTGTACGGGTAAGAATTCAATGGCCAAAACTCAACTTACTAACCTCTATCTCAAACAATCACGAAACAGATGACCAAGCCAATGTTTTAGAATTAGTTCCAAGGCTAGTCACTCTGTGCATTTAATTTCCATTTTTTTAAAAGCAAAAGGGTGTTTAATGAGTAACCGACATTGTTGTGCATAAAACAACTTAATTAATGGATGATGCACACAAACATACATGATATTGATAACTATTATACACGTGGAAATGATTCATCCAGAAACGTTAAGTAACATTCAACGTAAGGTACAAACTAGACTCCCTGCCTCAATTCGATCCAACAAGAACGGATGTTTTAAGTCTCCTTTCTTGCGGAACCAAATGAGGCCATAATTTCATTTGAGGGCTTCACGCTTCACGAAAAGAAGATAATTTCTGGCATCACTTTCAGCCTTAGTAGTATTCCCTTATTCAGGGAGTGGGATATCAGCCAAATCCTCCCTTTAAGGAACAAGGTCGGAGTCTTCCATAGGGGCCAGAACTGCCGGGTCGTTTTTTGTTGTGTCGATGAATGTTACAACCCTGTCTTTGCGAACCATTAAGTATATCACTGAGGCTATGTAGACGACCATTAGTGGAAACACTAGGATTGCAATAAAAACAGTTGCAGCTTTAGGTATATTGTTGTGGATCATCCACCCGACGAATGCTGTGCTGAGGTAGTAAACGTTTATGCCGATGATTCCTAGACCCAAGATCCACGAGATCACGATAATCTGCAAGCACAGTCTTCAAATGTTTAATTTCGGTAATTTGCATGCATGATTCTCGCTTTATTGAAGTTTTGCCAGATTGACCACATCACTTTTAAAAAGAAAAAAATATTGGCAAAATTTGAAATACAGAGGACAACAAATAGAAGCTAAAAATCTTGTTTTCTGTCTTGTTTAAAATTTGTGTTGTGGGTTTTAAAATTTTTACTTGTTTTGCAGATTATTATTCAAATTGTAACTATAATAGTCGACCCTTTGAACTTGTCTCATGGAAACAAATTCAAAAATTGATATTTTTTTGACAAAACCATGAAACAAGTCAACTAAAAAAGGAAGGTATAATTTTGTGGATACCTCTCCCAAGTTTTTTAAGAATAACATTGATGTGTTCTTTGCTTTGAGTCAATAGTACTCTGACCTCCCTTCTAGTAACTTTCATTAGTCAGGTTAACGGATTATGCTGATTTCACACATTCTATTGAATGAGGAACCAATATAGTTTTTTAATGAATTGCTTCACATGTTGTAGGAATAAATCTTAAGAATACGAAAAGAGACTTGGTACTACAATTTTGAGGATTTGAGGAATCCTATCAGCCGTTGAACATAATGCATGCTACTTGCCGTTTTTCGCGTGAACTCAGAGTCAATTTAGACCATATAATACAATGTAGATATTCCTTTTTTTTTTTTTTTTAAGATGCCAAAAAGTTCTTTTATGTTAATTGTTAAGTTTTTGAATCAACAACGGTGAAATGTTATTAGTTCATTCACTTTATTTAACTCTTCTTCTTTTGTTATTGCTACCAAAAATAAAGGATTCTAAAATTTATATAGAATTAGATGTGATTAAGGATTGAGTCTTCTTACCACTGTCATTAAAGTTTACCTTGTTCATGCCCTTGAGTTATAATTCCAATAATGTAGCTAAATTTGTTTCGAATATCCAAAAAGGCCCAGTTTCGAACATCCAAAAGGTTTGCTCAAATTGCCATTGCCATGGCCTCGACATTTCTGCCGGAGGTTGTTGAAGGCCATCTCATTCCTTGTCCTTAGACCTAGGCCAGATTATTTTCTTCTAACAGAAATTTCTCAAGGCCTTGTTAGGTTCTTTAACCAAAAAAATCACAAGCAGAAACATAAGCAAAATCTTAGACCAGAACATTACAAAATAACCCTAGTTTTGGCAGAGTAACAAGAAAATTAGTTGCTTACATATATTGAGCTCTTGTATGGTCCCATCTTGCTAGCACTGCTACTGAATTTAAGGAGTGGGATAAGAGAAAATGGAAGTTCAAATGATAGTATCATCTGCCAAAAAAAAATCCAATTGAACAGAAAAATGGCAATTCGTTGTTAGTAATTGAATCAACACAATTGAAACTGGAAAAAGAACTGCACTGTGGAGCAACAAGCTACCGCTGAAATTACGATTAGATTGCCAGCTGCCGCTGGTCCGCCGACAAGCGAGACGATTAGACTTGGTGCAATGGAAATGGACCTTGTCATTAGGTTCCTCTGCCATCTCTTCATTTTCAGATCCAAGAAACCCTAGAGATTTCACAGCGAGAATACCCATTAAATTCCTAACTCGGAAGTTAGATGCTCATAATTAGCTGCTGCACAAACCACGAACTATTATTAGATATCATTCACTACCTGCATGATAAATTGTCCAGCGTACGTGCATGCAATTGTGGAGCTCTGTCCTGAAGCTAGTAATGCAACGGCATAAATGGTTGAACTTGATTTCCTCAGGACGTTCTGAAAGTTGAGATATGAAAAAGTTGATTCAATTTTTTGTTTTTAATTTGTCAGTATATACGAGCTAGAAAAGCGTGAAGCGGGGGGAATGAAACAATTATCAATATAGAGATTAGTAGTATTTAGTTTCTTTGAATCAGTAATAATTTGTCTATTTCATATTTATTTGTCTTATGTAGGAGCTAAGTAGAAGTTCATGCCTCCAAAATTTGTCAAATTAAAGTATAATAAAATGTGTGAAGTAAGTTAAAATTGTGGAAGACATTTACTAAATGCAGTATGGGTATGATCATACGTACGATGATATATATATATATATATATATAATGATCTGAACCGTTCAATATGTGCAGAATGTGATTTTAAGGGTGCATGCTAGAAATTAGCAAAAAAATGACCGGAAAAGACTTAATTTGAGCAGTTTTTTTGAGTGTCCCCGGAACCGACCCGTGTGTGTGTGTGTGTGTGTGTATATATATATATATATATATATATATATATATATATATATATATATATACAGAAAACTTCTAGTGATGGATCCCACACGTTCTTGCGTGCGGGATCCCTCACTCGAATATATCTTGATCTAAATACTAAATAGATACATCTCACCATGTTATACTTATTTTTGTGCCAAAGGTTGCAGACATGCATGGATAACTTGAGGATTAAACATTGTAAACTAGGGAAATCAGAAATTAGAAGGTTAAGTTTCTACTGCAGTAAAAGCCATATAATTAACTTGAGAGAAATCTTGACTATTAGATTAAGTAGAGTGGGATAGATAAGTGTATGCCGATATTTTTGATAGTTGAGGAAATAAGCACAATGACATTAAAGTACGATTTGCTTTAAAATTTTATCTATATAGGACCTCAATAAAATATACTCTCTAATTGAAGTTTAAAAACAGAACAGATATAAAAAAACCAATTGGGTGGGCCAACTTTAATCATGTTTGATCTAAAGAAATCACACATTACATTGGCACCACTAAGGCTCCGTTCTAGAACGGTATATAAGTACTTATTTTTTAAGAAGGCAATTTCAAGCTCAAAAATCATGTGCTTACGCAAATAATTTTCCTATCAATATAAATCTCATTTGATAGATCTCATCGAGATCTTTAATATGATGCAAAAAAAATTGAAAAATTATTTTTCGTTTACATTATTTTTGAGTTTGAAAATGTGAAATAAGTACTTATTTTTTAAGAAGGTGTTCTGGAACGGAGCCTAAGGACAATGACAGATGTTTGAAGTCAACGCTACCTTAAGTTCAACACATTTTTTATTGGAACTTTTTAAAAAATTAGTTATGAAGATTGAAGGGTAGTTTAGACCTTTAGAAGGAAAGAGGCAGAGTTGAGAGTGATGTCATTGCATTGTTCCGAGACATCTTCAGCAGAACAAATAGTTGCTGTTACTGAGATCACTGCAACATTAATGAAAAATGCCACCAGCAATGCAAAACCACTCTCTATCAAGAAGTAACGACAAGCATCCTGCAAAATTAATAGAATTTCATGCTAACAATTTCTAGTAATTAAGCTTGCAGCTCAATTTTAATCAACACTTTTGAACAATATAATAGGGAAAAAGGTTTTGTCTTTGATTTTGCAATGGCGGGGGGAAGAATAGGTGTGCCCCTCTTCTATCTATGAGTTATTATGTTGGCGGATGGCAAATAAATATTAAAGTGTGGAGAAAAACTGTTGGGAGGTGTGTTTCTTTGCATGCATATGGACAATATGGTTGGCTAGGAATCAGCTAGCGTTCAGAGAAACTCCTTTCGACCGTGCAGACTTGGTGGATGCTATAAAATTAAGATTGCCTTTCGGGTAAAGGCAAACTATGATCTGAGGGAGTACTCTATAGATAATTTCAAGAGAAGCATACATGGTATTAGGAAACTAAACTGGAAGAAGCTGTCTGTCTGAGTTTGGGTATGAGGTCACTAAGCATGGGATGGTGGTGATCTTTACTATTTTGGAATTTGGTCCTTGAGTGGGCCTTGGGAGTTCTTGTTTACTTTGTTTGAGTCAGGTTGGGTTGGGTTGTCTTATTTTGATGTCTGTGTTTTGGGGGTGGGGTTTGGGTTTGGTCTTTCTTCTCTTGGTCTGGGATGGGTCTTAGTTTAGGGGGTTGGATTTGGTCTGTCTCTTTCCTTGGGGTCATTGTGGTACCTTGGCTTTGGTCTGGTGGTTTGGGGTTGTGGTGTTTTCTTTTTGTTTCCTGCATTTGTGCCCAAGGGTGTTTTGAAGTTTTGAGTTTGTTGGATCTTTGTTCTTTTGGCCTGCTTAGTTTCTATCAGGTTCTGTGGGCTGGCTGGGTTACGTGTGGTCATGGAATTGTGGACTGTGGTGTATCTCAGGACTCCTGGGCCCATGTGGTGGGGGGTTTTCTGGGTTTGTGTCTGGTAGGTGTCTTGGTGGGGGCAGTCTGGGCTAATGGGGTCCGTGTTTCTGTCGGTCTCAGTCCTATTGCAGCTTATACCATTGCTGCTGTTGGTTGTGGGGACTCCGATCCGGTTGGTTCACAGCTCGTGCCTAATCCAGCCCTTGGTCCTGCAAAACGAAGCACGACTACAGACCACACCGGAGGTTCTCCGGGATGGCCCTCCGGTTCAAGGATCAGTATTGCTTCTTTTAGAGGCAGAAAGCCAAGAGCTAGGGTTCTAGAATGAACAGTGCGTACCTTCTGCAAGGAGGCATAACGGTATATTTATAGGGATTCCTTAGCTTGGCTTCCAAGGCTGTACCGACGCTTGACACGTGTTGGCTGACCTCACCCAATCGTCATTTTAGGGTTTTGTAACCGTTTGGGAAGTGAGCTGGCACCTTCACGTGCCCTCACACCTATCCTTGATAACTGCTCGGTGACGTCACACCCATCGTCACGGTTGAGGCCGTTATTCCCACGTGGTTGAGCTGGAGATGCGACCTCTGCTCGTTCAATACCGAGAGTGAAGCCGACGGTTGCCAATTGGACGAGACCGCGCCACAGACAAGGGGGAGAAAGAGACTCGGCGGATGGCCGTCAGCTCGGTCGTGCCTGTCGTCAATTCGCCGGGGGCAGACTGACTTCTGAGAATAGCAACGAGTTTCAACCCATCACGCATGGCCCGAGCCTTATCGCTCGGCCTACTACACTGGTCACGGCCTACCTATGATCTACAATATTATGGTGGACTAATCATTGATGGCCTAACCCAACTATCTCTTGTTGCTGCTGTGACTATGCTCTGAAGCCATTCTATGGAGTTGGCCAAGGGTGGATCCAAGACTCGCCAAAATGCAGTTGCTGATAGATCTAGACTTCTGAGTTTTCCTCTGATGGCGTAGTTCAGGAAGAAGTGATGGCCTTTGTCTTCTGGTTTAGCTGTTAATTGCCCTGCCACCATTGTATCTCTATGGTGGCCTGTCGCAGCTATCTCAAAGCTGTCTTCAAAGTGGCAGTTTTTGGAGCCAAGAGGTGCGGATTTAGGCCTACGGTTCTGGTACAATCATAGATGAAATGGTGCTGATAATGATGGCTCAGAATTGATTGCGGCAGCTGATGATGGGGCTTTCATAGTGTTTGATGCTGCTTAGGCATCAATTTCCTGCAGCTTGGAGTGACAGATGGTTTGGTCTCTCATAGCTATGGACAAGTTATAAGAAGAGTTGGTAGCATTCTCTTTTTCAGAGATATGGACAAGTTACTTAATCTAATTTCTTTGTTTAATTTCAATGCCAATGGTTGGAAATTAAACCAAACTATTCAGTTTGGATTAATTTGGACTAGATTCGTGGTTTGACGGTTTTTTTCTCATCCCTATTCAATTCCAATGCCAAAGCAGTTCATCGATATTTAGCTCCTAGGATGCAAAGCAATTAAGTTTGGGCCGGATATAAATCGATAGCAAATTCTATGTTTATCTTTTAAAATAGGGTGGAAAATGTCTAGGCATACAAACAAAGAAACATTCACAGCCATTTGACACAGGCATCTACTAGTAAAAATACAAATTACATATGTCGGGTAGGGCGAGTAGTAATTTATTTAAGTTGAAAGTATGTTATGTTCTGACGTGCTTTTAAACATGTGCATTTTCTAGTAAAAATATAAAATATGATAGGACGAGGAGGTGAAGGCTATTGTTGGTTTACCTTTATACCACGGACTGAATTTGGTATCTTCCTGGAGAGTACAAGGGCTGAATGGAGAAAGAGGTTATGCCTGTTGAGAAAATAACAAGAATATTTAGCAACACTTATTGCCAAACCAAAATAAGGGGATGTAAATCAGAAATACCTTAAAGAAATGGACGGTCAAACAACTACTGGTTATATTCGTACTAAATACTAGTAATTGGAAATGGATTCTCTCCGGTTCAAATTTTGGACCAAACAAGACAGTCCACATTGAATTGTTCATGTGCTGCAACTAATGATTTGGATTCATTCAAAAAAAAAAAAAACTCTTACCGGTAAGGGTTAACTCTTATCGGAAAGAGTTTATGAGCCATTCCTAACAATTGATTATACTAACGTGCAGTCCCGTTCTAGATTGTCTCATTCAGTCCAAAGGATTCGGACTCGTACCAAATAGATCAAGAAAATTAGGGTGATATGAAGGGTATCTATTTTTTTGATCAGCAAAAAAAAATTTCATTAACTCATAGCACAAAGTACAGGAATAATAAAGACTTGGTTATGAAAGATATCTTACGGCATAATTAAGGCACCAAGTAAGGCAATGGCGTCTCCAGTGGCAGTTTGGCCATTGAGCTTAGGAATAAACATTCCCTTAAGCAAATCATCAGCTGGAGGCTTCACATAACTCATTTCCCCAAAGAAACATGCTGCCATTGTGAACACCATAAAAGCTACCAAAAATTCCAGCTTCCTCACCTGTTCCATCCAGTTAAAATGACAAGAATTGAAAAAGAAAGGGAAAAAGAATAACGAATAAGAAACCATTTAATAAAGTATCTATTAATTGAAAATTAGAGGTGAATAAAAAAATTGACTGAATGTATATAACCGAAAGAAATAGGCGTTGTTAAGTGTATGATCGATCATATATATGGTTCGTAACATAATGTTATTTTCCTATGTACCGCATTTATATCATAAAACATAACATTTGTTATAAAAATGTCAAGACTTATAAACAAGAAGAACCTCTACAATCGTTAGATCACTTCATGTTAACTTGATAGCCATCTGATGATGTTACATTCCAAAATGCTTTAGGCACGGACATCCGCTAGTTATTTATATGTTACGTCTGTTTATATAATTGTTATGTTTTTACTCGATTGGTACACATATATGACTTATAAAGAATATAGAAATGGTACAAGGGGATTATATGAATATATACCCCATATCTCTGAAGGCCAATAAGCAGGAGAGTGCTTAAACCAGTAAGAAGGACTCCTGCCCAGACTGGTATGTGAAACAAAATGTTCAAGGCAAATGCTGTCCCAATAACTGCCAAAAATCAACAAGAACCAAAAAACAATTACCACATGTAGACTTTTTAATAAGTTTGCATAAATTAGGAGATATACATTCATGAATTATATATATAGATACTAGAATGAACCCGTGCTATGCATGACGTACCATTGGAAAGAAAATGAAATAAAAATTTTTTCAAGAACTAACGTAATTTTTACCGCAACACACACTCACACACTTGTAAATAGAGGTAAGATTCTTTTAATATTATCGTTAAATTAAATAAACATTGATAGGTGAATAGAACTGATTGCTCCAAATTTGTTAAATTCTAAGTTATCTTATAGTTTGGACCAATTGAATTTTAAAATAGGTAAAACACAAATGTACACTTATATTTAGAAAATTTAAGTTATGCCACTGGTCGCACTCAGGAGACTTCTCACAAAAACACTCCCGCCATGCTATATAGTATTTGCCATACTGTATATAATTGTGTAGTTATATACATCTATATTAATTTAGTAGATGTTAATTTTTTGGTAGGTCAATTATAGAAAAAGAAATTGACAAAAGTTGAAATAATGTTATACTTCAAGTTCTTTTCACTGTTTCAAATAAAAGCGCTAATCATTGCACCTCAAAAACAATGAAGATGGCACTATCAGGCAAGGGGGGAGCCATAGTGGTACAAATGAGGCAACATGACCCCACATACTTTGATTTCTTTTCAGGATATTTTATATTTTTAACCAGCTATTGCTTTTTTGACCTTACAAAAAATTTCTATATTGTCCCAACTTGCTTCAAAAATCATATGCAGTACAAAGTACAAACTATATACAGTATCTTTGATAGCATAACTATGAGGTATCGGTTTTCAACATACGAAAAGTCCTCCTAATCAATTATAAAGCAAAATCATATAAATTAGTACATATTCTTTAGCTTAGTTTGTACTTAATATGACGAAGTAAGTGATCTTTTCTATCGATTGAAAAAAAAAAATGTTATTTTTTCTGTTTAGCTCCATACCTTCAGGAACATCTGCTGCTAAAACAGCAAATTCTGCCAATAGCCAGAGGCAATACTTCACAAATGCTGGGTACTCGACCTTGCATAATTCCGATAGGTGTTTTCCTTGAGACCAAAACAAACAAAAGAAATTAAAACCTGGGAAAAAAATACACGAAATAGGAAAATCACTGAATTAATCATGTCAAAAAAAAAAAATCAAGCTGTACTGTACGAACAAAGCTAGCTTTAGAACGATTTCTTCGACTAGCTAGAGTGATGTTGTAGGAGTATTCCTTTCTTTCAAAGTCAAAATGATCCAAGCCGCGCATTTCTTGAAATTTAGAAAATGTTGACGCAGTGACATTAGTTAGAGTGGCAATATATATTTTCACAAATCTTATTAGCTACAGAGATTCTTCCATAATCTATATGCTGCATGCAATCAAGAGATTACTCTGTCGTGGAATGAAGGGATTTTTTTTTTAACAGCAGAAAAAGATTTTATTAGCCTTTCAAACATAGGAAGCGTTACATAGAAAATCTTAAGGAATCAAGAGATTATGAGCCCTATGATCCCTGCAAGTGTTTAGAGAATAAAGGCTCACACACAGAGCCATTAGATTGCCATGTATTTATAACACAATTGGTTACAAGAGATAAACTTCACCATGGTCTAGGATACATACAAGTATACAACTGATAAGGATACAAAGATTAGATAACTAAACTAACTCTTCTTATCTTTATCTAACATCCCCCGCAAGCTGATGGGGGTCGAGACCTCAACTTCAGCTTGGAAGAAAGCTCACAGAAACGGCTAGTGGGGAGGCCTTTGGTAAAGAGATCGGCAATTTGATCCTTGGTACTGAGATAATGGACCAAGAGATCACCACGGGCTACCTTTTCGCGAACAAAATGGTAGTCGATCTCAACGTGTTTGGTGCGAGCATGAAGAATGGGATTGGAAGTAAGACATGTCGCACCAATATTATCACACCACAACACTGGGGGAGATGGTAATATTGCAAGTGTTTAGAGAATAAAGGCTCACACACAGAGCCATTAGATTGCCATGTATTTATAACTCAATTCGTTACAAGAGATAAACTTCA
Source organism: Rhododendron simsii (assembly GCA_014282245.1). NCBI lineage: Eukaryota > Viridiplantae > Streptophyta > Magnoliopsida > Ericales > Ericaceae > Rhododendron > Rhododendron simsii. Next base: position 2,801,696 of record CM024961.1, on the reverse strand, counting down.
CCATGGTCTAGGATACATACAAGTATACAACTGATAAGGATACAAAGATTAGATAACTAAACTAACTCTTCTTATCTTTATCTAACACTCCACAATCACTCTCCAGTCAATATGCCTTAATCGATCATAGAGATTTGTAAATTCTATGTAATGTAGTAGTATATAGCTGTATAGAGAACACAATCAATAGTATAATTCTCTCTTCTTTTTCCTTTATGAGTAGACAATAAATTCTGTATTCGAAACAACTGCCCACCTAATGTTAAAATATTTACGCGTGTTTATCCCGCTTATGAAGGAGAGCCCGGCTATATGTGAGGGGGCCTGTTAAAGGTATACACAATAAAGTTGCCCCCCCCCAAACAACTTAAGTTTTTAAATAAGTTTGTGGTTAACATTCTAATATGGAATAATCCCTATAGCTAATAAATCTTACGAGCAGAAGCTCTTATTTCAATATTTGCTATTCCTTAGATAATTGTTTATACAAGATCTCACATTTGTACGTACAATGTACTCGTTTTGTTCCTTAATTGTAGCTTGTAGTAGTTCATGAGTTTAAATCTTACCGGTGCTAACGCCAAGATTTGCAGCCAGTGATTGAATTATGAGGGCAAAGATCATCCCAACAAGGATCACCCAGAGTAGCTGAAATGGTGATTAATTAATTGATAAGTTCCATTATACATTACAAGTTAACTTTAATTAAGATTGTTTTTATGTCCTTTACTTTGTTAATCAATCTTCAAGTTCTGCTCTATCACAATGTTATAGTTTTACCTCAAATCCATCGTTAGCTCCAGCTTGCAAGTCAGTTTCCACTGTGGCATCATACCAAAAAAATGAAAGTTAATGCACGCACAGCCCGACTATGGGTATACCATTTGTGTTGGAAAGCGGAAGCAGTACAAATTGATGCACTAAACAAACTCAACTTTTATTGATTTCTAACACAAATACATTTACGAAATTGCACTTCTCACACTCACATCCACTGGTGGTGGGGGAGTTCCCAAAGGGGGTTCCCTCTTTCTCATGTCTCTCCCTTTCTTTTCTCTCTTTCACTTCCCGCATATTTCTCTATAAAAACACAACTATATATAGGATACAAGATAGGGAAAGAGTCATAGATTTGGATCACTCTAAATCTCCAACTGATCATATCACAAATACAATCACGTAACTAGCTACAGAGTCAACATATGAGGTTTATCCTCAAAGTCTCCAAACCAACAGTAGAAATACATGTTATTCATTCCTAAATCAAGCTTACTTTTCAACACCCCCTTAAGCTTGATTCTCTTGTCCAGTGCATCCGTCTCATCGTCTCGACACCTTGTCTCACTGGACAACTGCTTAGCCTCCGAACCTCGCCTTCCAATAAGGTTGAAACACCCCAAGCGTAGGGCTAGGTCGTCGATAGCATAATAACCGGAAAGTCCGGGATCGTACCCACAGAGAAACGAAATATAGCTAGTTTGGATTGTAGGTTAAAATGGTAGAATACGGCGTTCAAAACGGCCAACTTAGTTTTGCATTTAACGGTGAAAATGATAATGAAAGGCTAGAAACGAGTTTTATAAACTAAAAGAGGCAAGTCTAGGGCTCGTCTAACCCTTAACAAAGGCCGTTATTGGTTCTCAATATAACTCAAGCGAAAGTCACGACCGCGTGCTCACGCCCGGAAGATTTAGCTTTAACGATTTCATTTATCAAAAGATGTGATTAAACGGAACTAAAACAACCTATTTTTGCTAATGTATCTAACACGTAGGAGGTCACGAGCCCTCAATATGCCGCTTGCCAAGACCGCTTGACTAAACAACATACCAAGTAGTTAACACCCCTCGCTTAGACCAAAATGGCTAAGTTAGTTTGATTCCGAAAACTATGATTTTAAGCCCGAATGTTTGAGAACCAAATAACCACCTAAGTCATTGGGAAAGATTAACCCAAGACTTACCCAAGAAACTACTCACACATATTAAAAAGACTAGAAATCATGCTAGAAATGATAAACATATTTAACCGACGAAAATGGAAATAAACTTGAAATTAGTGAAGATCTAAACCGTAGCTACAATATTAATAAACAAGGAAACATCAAACTAGGAATTAAACTTACAAGTATTGAAGCTTGAACTAAGAACAACAATGGAGAAAAACTAAAGAGAAAGCTAACCTAGAGCATAAAGTAGATAGATAACTAAAGTGAGGGAGAAGAGTATTTATACAACTCATCTTCTCTCCCAACAAATATCCTAAAAACATACTATAAGAAGCAACTATTCCATAAATGGAAGGTCCAAAAAGCAACAAATATCTAGCCGAAGGCTCATGGTATCGATACAGATTAAGCAAAGTATCGATACCACGCTGCTAAATCAAAAAGGGCCATTTCCACGTAGCTTCCCCGTATCGATACGGATTAAGGCCGTATCGATACGGAACACTCTGCCTTCCCACGAAGCTAATGCGTATCGATACAAATTAAGGCTGTATCGATACGGTGACCTTATCTCCAGACTTCAGGCCAGCCTCCAAAACTCAGCACCCGACGGCTCCCAGCAACTTCCACAGCTTCACAGCACCTTATTTTCATTCTCTAAACTTAAGTAAAGGCTACATTTTAAACCTTTCTTTTACCTTTCCTTTACTTTAATTTATTTAATGAAAATAAGAAAGTACCCCCCATTCAGAAACAATGGCATTACCAGAATTTCAAGATTCCAATTAAATCAAAATGTCAACCCCCCACTTTTAGTACAAAACGGAAATCTGCACGTTTTTCTCAAGAGAAAATGGTTCGGAACACGACCTTGCTCTTCGAATAAAATCTTGAAACTTTGTAGTTACTCTTAGAAAAATTCAAGAATCAATTACCGCCATTTTTTATCTCGAAAATCAATACATTCCTGAAAAGTCATTTTTCCATACTTAGCCAGATTTTAAGGGGCCGACAGGGTCTTCGGGTACTTAAAAGCACTTGGACCATCCATGGCGTCGAAATGCGCCTTATTTACATAGTTTACCTGAAAACACTAAACAAACTACCTTACGAGTAATATCGAATAATTGCTAAATAAACATAAGTTAAAACAACATAAAATGGGACTAGTCGCACCAAATATCTACGATATTGGGCGCTCATCAACAACCGTCTATTGTCAATTTTTTCATCTATAGGAACAACCGTCTATTGTTCTTCTTGGCTCCCTCTCCTTGAGCCTCTTCAACCACTCTGTTGGTTGATCTCGTCATACAAGGAGTATGTCGCTCCTTGTTCCACATGTCAAACTTTGGTCCGAACATAGATTGAACCACTTGGCGGGTCAATCCTCGTCATCTTGTCTATATTGGCCTCCAATCACGAATTGGTCGTGATTCTCTCGCCCGTCTTACCGAAATCTCGTCTTATTTTGGTATTTCTCCTCCATCACTCAAGCTTGGTGGGCTCCTCTCGTCTATGTCTCGTCTTCTCATACTTGTTCTCGTCACAAACCTGTCTGGTTTGGTGCTTCTCGTCTGATCGATCACATCTCGTCTGTCCTATTTGGCCAAAAATTTACCTTCGCGTCTCATTATCTCATTGATTAGCACCTAAGATTGTAAGATCGTGGTGCTAAAAGTTTCCTAGCTTGTGGTGTTTTCTTTGATTATTGTTGTTTTTATGCAATGTTTCTCGTAAAGTAGTCTGTTCAGCGTTTCAGGTTAAACCTCTTTAAAGGGGCGTGTTTTGATCGTAAAACCAACCCTAAGTTGGTTCTTGAAGCAACGGCCGGTGGAACTTCTGCCCGGGAGGCCCAAGAGTGAAGGTGTGAGACTTGGGCAAGGCAGGGAGACGTCGGGTGCCAAAACTGGGAGGCTAGCCTGCTGAATTGGAGATAAGCCACGCGTATCGATACGGCCTTAATCCGTATCGATACGCATTAGCTTCGTGGCAAGGCAGAGGTTTCCGTATCGATACAGCCTTAATCCGTATCGATACGGGGAAGCTACGTAGAAATGGCCTTTTGCAAGTTAACAGCGTGGTATCGATACTTTGCTTATTTTGTATCGATACGGAGAGCCTTCGGCCGGATATTTGTTGCTTTTTGCACTTTCCATTTATGGAATGGTTGCCTTTAGTAGTATACTTTTCAGATATTTGATGAGGGAGAAACCCTTTTGTGTATAAATAGGGGTGTCTTCTCTCACATTTGGGGAGCTAGCTCATTATTAGATTTAAGTTTTTCTCCATTAATGTTCTTGAAGCTTTTCGTAGTGTAATCTCTTAGAACTCAAGTAAGTAATTCTCGTTTGTTAATTTCTCGTTCATTAAAGTTGTTCCTACGGGCTAGATCCTTTATAAAATCAAGTTTATTCTCGTTTTCGTCTGTTAAAACTTATGTCACATTCTTATGCTTTAATTTATGCTTTAAGTATGTGTGAGTAGTCGTTTGGCTAAGTCTCGGGATAATCTTTCCCGAGGACTTAGGTAGTTATTTGGTTCTCGAATTTTTGGGCTTTTAAGCATGATTTACGGATAGAGCTTAACTTGCATTTTTGGTCTAAACAAGGGGTGTTAACTCCTTGATAAGGCGTTTGTCAAGCAGTCTTGGCAAGTGGCTTACCGAGGGCTCGTGGCCTCCTATGTGTTCGATAAATTTGTCAAACAAGTCGGTTCGCCTCCGTTTAATCACATCTCTCGTTAAACATAGTCATTAAAGTTAAATTTTCCGGGCGTGAGCACGCGGTCGTGACTCTCGCCTGAGTTATATTGAGAATCGGTAACATCCTTTGTCAAGGGTTAGAAGATCCTTAGACTTGCCTCGTTTAAGTTAATTAAGCGTTTTCCTGGTCTTTTGCCTTGGCATTTTTCTCCGTTTCAAAGTAAAACCAAGTTGGCCGTCTTGAACGCCGCACTCTACCATTTTAATCTACAATCCATTTAAGCTATCATCGAATTCCCTGTGGTACGATCCCGGTACTTCCGGTTTATTATATATGCTACCGACAATCTAGCCCTACGCTTGGGGTTATCTCAACCTTATTTGAAGGCTAGGTTCGGAGGCTAAGCATTTTTGGCGCCGTTGCCGGGGAATTCTTTCTGTAGCTTATTTGGAGGAACGACAAATCATTGTAAGTACTCCGTTTAATTTTCTTTTGAGTACGTTGAACTCGATTTAGCGGATACCTCTAACTGAGCCACCAATTCGACTTGAGGTTTAACGAAGCTAATCGAGCATCAATTGCATTTTCGCTTTCTACTTTATTATTGCTTATTTACCTAGCCGTGGTGGTGGCATAACCCCACGAGACTGTTTGTGAACGAGGCGGCGGCATAGCCCCTCTAGTCTGCTTAATTGGCTTGTGTAGGTTGTATGCTCAACATTTATCGTAGTCCTTTATCGAATTGGCTACATGGCTCTGCAACTCGTGAGTTATCACCTCCATTAAGCCCAATGGCAGATCAACCAGCTGCTCGTACCTTGCGTGATTACTTAACGCCAGAAAGGGGTCCACATGTCTCCCCCATAGCCATTCCTACTTGCACTGCCGCCAATGCTTTTGCTTTCAAGCTAGAGTATCACCGGGTTATACCAGAATTTTGGGGGCGTGAATTGGAGGATCCTTATGCTCATATTCGGGAATTCGAAACTATCGTTAGCACCTTTGTGACCGGGCCGGGACAGCTAGATCAAGCCCGCCTGAAGTTATTTCCCTTCTCGCTCAAAGACAAGGCTAAGCAATGGTTCCATTCCTTGAAGCCCCGATCTCTGCTCACATGGGGGGAAGTGCAAGATGTGTTCACCACAAAGTTCTTTCCCGTTAGCCGAACTAAGCTTCTCATGGACCAAATTCAGAACTTTAAGCAGAAGGAGGGGGAAGTCTTTTACAAGCTGTGGGAGCGATACAAAGACATACTTGCCGCGGTGCCACATCACAACTTTCCCATGTACCTAGTAATCAACTATTTCTACTTGGGTTGTGATCGGGATTCCAAGCAGATTCTTGATACTATGGGGAGTAGAGATTTCATGGGAAAAGACCCGGAGGCCGCTTGGGAATTTTTGGACGCCTTGGCAGAACGGGCTCAAACTTGGCAATACATTGATCTGGGCGAGCAAGCAATGCGAAACCAAGGTCCGGGAGGTTCTGGCAAGTTTTCGGTGAGCGAGCATAATGGGCTCGAGACAAGGTTGGATGAGCTATCCCTGAAGTTGGATAAAATGAAGTTAGATTCAACCCAAGTGAAGGAAGCAAAGGAGGTTCGCCAAGTGGAGGAAGTGTGCGTTATTTGTGAGACTACGGGCCATTCCACCGATAATTGTCATACCATCCCTACTCTCCGTCAACACTATAATCAACTCCCCGAAGATGTATGTGCATTGAATCAACGATGGGATCCATATTCCAACACTTACAATCCGGGGTTGCGGTCTAACCCGGCTTTTCGTTGGAACAATCAGAATGAGATGGGAACCTCGTCAACTTCTCAAACTCCTCCTCAGAATCAAACATGGAGGCCACCTCAATTTCAAGGTCCACCCCGTTTTCCTGCGAATCAAGGCCCGCTGGGATTCATACCACCAGGCCAATTCCAAGGGCATAACCAATTTCAACAACAACAAGCACCGCCTCCACGTCGTTCTTTGGAGGACATTCTGAATTCCTTTAGCCAGACACAAACCACCACCAATGAGCAAACAGCTCAAGCAATGAACGACATTCGTACTCAAGTGGGCAAACTAACAACGGCAATTGGTGTATTGCAACAAGAGAAAGGAAAACTCCCTACGCAACCTCAACCAAACCCCCAAGGCCAACATTTTGCGCAAAGCTCTTCGGTGACTTTCCCCGAGCAAGCAAAGGCCATTATTTCATTGAGAAGCGGTAAAACAGTGGACAACGCCCAAGTGGAGCCCCCGGTGGCACCAATCTTACTACCCTTTACGGCACCGCCCAAAGTGACTTTATCCGATGGAGACTCGCCCGAGCAAGCTCCTACTGCCAAAGAAAAGGGAAAGGCAAAAGAGAACGCTGCTCCACCAGTTTTCAATGTGCCCGCTCCATTTCCAAATCGCCTGAGGACGCCGGCCAAACCAAATCTGAATAGCGATATCTATGACGTGCTCAAGAAAGTGCAGGTTAATTTGCCTTTGCTCGATGCTATCAAGCAGATTCCATCCTACGCAAAATTTTTGAAGGAGTTGTGCACTCATAAACGGCAGCTCCAAGTGCAAAAGAAAGTTTTCTTAACCGAGCAAGTGAGCTCACTCTTCCAATCAACCCTCCCTCCCAAGTACAACGATCCGGGGTGTCCAACGATATCCATCACTATTGGGGGCAAGGTTGTTGAGAAAGCACTTCTGGATTTGGGGGCAAGCGTGAATCTCCTACCGTTCTCAGTGTATCAACAACTTGGGTTAGGGGAAATGAAGCCGACTCGGGTTACCTTACAATTGGCGGATCGGAGTATCCGAGTTCCAAAGGGGATGGTGGAAGATGTGCTTGTACAAGTGGACCAATTTGTGTACCCGGTGGACTTTGTATTTCTAGACACCTGTCCAGTACCGGCGGCTCAATCGTCCGTCCCGATCATCCTTGGCCGGCCATTTCTAGCAACATCGGATGCTGTGATCCATTGCCGGGATGGCCGACTCAACATGAGTTTTGGTAACATGAAGATGCAAGTCAACATGTTCCATATCGGTAGCCAATTGGGAGATGATGAGGATGTGTGCGGAGTAAACATGATAGATGCACTTGTTCAAGACCATGTCCATGAGTTTATTTGCAAAGATGAGTTGGAGTTAGCGCTTACTTCTGCCGAGGCTGATTTTCTTGACGCCCCCGACGTTGCTTACTTGTGCTCCTTGTTAGATGAGGAAGAGGTGTGTGCTATAAACCCGTGGGTTCCGAAGTTTGAGGAGTTACCTCCAATTGAGAAGCGAGCCGTTCCGTCGAGCGTGGAACCCCCGACTCTTGACCTTAAACCACTACCGGGTACACTCAAATATGCCTATCTTGGCGAAGGCCAAACCTACCCCGTAGTGATCTCTTCCACCCATACTGAAACCCAAGAGTTGCGCTTGCTAGCTAAGCTATGGCAGTATCCAAAGGCCATCGGATGGTCTATAGCCGATATTCAAGGCATTGATGCCTCCCTTTGCTCTCACGACATCTACCTTGAAGAGGATGTCAAGCCCTCTCGCCAACCTCAACGGCGATTAAATCCGATTATGAAGGATGTCATGCGAGCGGAGGTGCTTAAATTGTTGGACGTGGGCATTATCTATCCGATAGCAGATTCCAAATGGGTGAGCCCGATTCAAGTGGTTCCTAAAAAGTCAGGGGTGATGGTGGTAAAGAACGATAAAGATGAGCTCATCCCAACGCGGGTTCAAACCGGTTGGCGGGTGTGCATAGATTATCGAAAATTGAACGCAAGCACGAGAAAAGACCATTTCCCTCTTCCGTTTATCGATCAAATCTTAGAAAGGGTGGCGGGCCATAAGTTTTATTGCTTTTTGGATGGTTACTCCGGGTACAATCAGATTGAGGTGGCGTTGGAGGACCAGGAAAAGACTACTTTCACGTGCCCATTCGGGACTTTTGCGTATCGTCGAATGCCGTTCGGGCTTTGCAACGCCCCCGGTACTTTCTCTCGGTGTATCATGGGCCTTTTCAGCGATATGGTGGAGAAAATCATGGAGGTGTTCATGGACGACTTTTCTGTGTTCGGTGATTCTTTTGAGGTTTGTCTTGCCAATTTGGAGCTTGTGTTAGCTTGGTGCGAGGAAAAGAACCTAGTGCTCAATTGGGATAAGTGTCACTTTATGGTGACCGAAGGCATTGTGCTTGGCCATATTGTTTCCTCAAGGGGCATCGAAGTGGATCGGGCAAAGATTGACTTGATCGAGAATCTTCCGACTCCTAAGTGTTTAAAAGATATCCGATCTTTCTTGGGGCATGCCGGTTTCTATCGGAGGTTCATAAAAGATTTTAGTGTCATCGCCCGGCCATTGTGTCATTTGCTTACTAAGGATGTGCCTTTTGAGTGGACGCCAGCCTGCGAGGCTGCTTTCACCAGGTTAAAGTCGAGTCTCACTTCTCCACCTATTGTGCGATCTCCGGATTGGGAGTTACCCTTCGAGCTGATGTGCGACGCCAGTGATTACGCCGTCGAGGCCGTTTTGGGCCAACGGAAAGGAAAAGAGCCATACGTCATCTATTATGCAAGCAAGACGCTTAACGAGGCCCAAATGAATTATTCGACTACTGAGAAGGAGTTGCTTGCCATAGTTTTTGCACTGGACAAGTTTCGGTCTTATCTTGTGGGCGCTCCAATCACCGTATATACCGATCATTCCACTCTGAAATACCTTTTCACGAAACAAGATGCCAAAGCGAGATTGATCCGGTGGATCTTACTCCTACAAGAGTTTGACCTTACAATTAAGGACAAGAAGGGTGTCGAGAATGTGGTGGCCGATCACTTGTCTCGACTAGAATTCGAAGATCATACATCGCACATTCCTATCGGTGACTCTTTTCCCGACGAGCAGTTATTTGGAATCTCCACGGCTCCATGGTATGCGGACATTGTGAATTACTTGGTTACTGGTCTGATGCCTGCCCATTGGAATTTGCACGAGCAGCGTCGCTTTCTAGCGGAGGTGAAACGGTTTTCCTATGACGACCCATATTTGTTTAAGTATTGCGCCGACCAACTCGTTCGCCGTTGTGTGCCTGATTCGGAGCAGCAGAGTGTTCTTAAATTTTGCCATACAGAGGCCTGTGGTGGCCATTTCTCCTTCAAGAAAACCGCCACCAAGATTTTGCAAAGCGGGTTTTACTGGCCACAGTTGTATAAGGATACGTTTTCTTTCTGCCGGGCGTGTGCACGCTGTCAACTTCTGGGGTGTGTGACGCGACGGAATGAGATGCTGCTTACGCCCATCTTGATTATTGAAGTGTTTGACTGCTGGGGAATTGACTTTATGGGGCCGTTTCCTACATCTTTTGGATACCTCTACATCTTATTGGCCGTCGATTATGTCTCCAAGTGGGTGGAAGCCATCCCCACTCGTACCAATGATGCCCAAGTAGTGGTGGAGTTCCTCAGAGAGTACATTTTATCGCGGTTTGGCATGCCACGGGCTATTATTAGTGATCAAGGGTCCCACTTTTGTAATCGATCCGTTGCGGCCCTCATGCGGAAATATGCCATCAGTCACAAAGTTTCAACGGCCTATCACCCTCAAACCAACGGCCAAGCGGAGTTGGCAAATCGGGAAATCAAGCATATCTTGGAGAAGACGGTTAATCCTACCCGTAAAGACTGGTCAACTCGTTTGATCGATGCTTTATGGGCTTACCGTACTGCGTACAAGACTATCTTGGGGATGTCACCGTATCGGCTTGTCTACGGAAAAGCGTGCCACTTGCCGATAGAGCTTGAGCATAAGGCATATTGGGCGATCAAGAAGCTAAACTTCAACATGGCCAAAGCCGGTGCCCGCCGCAAGCTCCAATTGACGGAACTCGAAGAGTTAAGGTACAATGCTTATGACCATTCTAGCGCTTATAAATCTAAACTCAAAGCCAAGCATGATTATAAAATTGTGATTAAAAACTTTGAGCCCGGTCAAAAAGTGTTATTGTACAATTCTCGCTTGCATTTGCATCCTGGTAAGCTGCGCTCACGTTGGGCCGGGCCTATGTCGTCAAAACTATTTTCCCTCACGGGGCAATTGAAGTAGTGAGCTTGAGTAACGGTTCATCTTTCAAAGTTAATGGTCAAAGGCTTAAGCCTTTCCTCGGTGGTTTTGAAGTGGGCGAGCCCGATGAGGTGTTGGCCGATCCAGTTTACACGGATGGCCCGGCGGTTTAGTTGTTGTTCTTTTAATTTGCACGGGGAGCGCAAGCGTAACCGCTGAACTTAATTGTTTGTCGGACCCGGCCCCCAGGTAGGGGGTATCCACCATTGACTTGGGTATTTGTAGCTCCGCACGCCGCTACTAAAACAAGGATCATGTGCCCAGCTCCGGTTAGTAAGGGCAATGTTTCGTACTTGTACATATTTTCGTGTTTTATTCGTTTTGGGTTTTTCACATCACAAGATTTCACCAATGCATCATTGTATCGGGCTTTTATTAGTCCTTCTTTGTGGTAGTTTGCCGTTAATGATCCTTGCTCACCAGATAAGTCCCTATCGGGGGCACTTTAGGTCTTTGGGTGCGACTTAGTATTCCTATGCTTGGGCGCTAGGCTCTGCTTTGTCTTACTTTGTTTCGACCATTGGGAACGCTGAGCTTAATTGCTTGGCGAGATCAAGCGGTGAATTTTACTTCGGGCGTGATGTAACAAATTTGACGGTCTAGTATAGCCACCTGCGTTTTGGCTACTTGGTGGGACGCGGGAAGAAAAGTATGACTCGTAAGATTGCGTGAACATTGGGTGGTGTTCTGTGTTGTCTTCCTTTATTTATTTGTTTGTTGGCGCTCGGATAACATGAGCCGGGCGATTCTAATGTCATTTGGCTCTTAGTAGGTAGTTCGAGCTTAAGTCTTTTACAGGGTGTACATGCTACCGCACCAGCCTTGGTAGATTGGATCTACCGCCGGAGTGATTGCGGCATTCAGGAGCCCTAAGCATGGGTGCGATTGCGTGTCGCGGTTGTTAGTCCAACAAAGCTTTGGCCATGATCCTGTGTGACTAGCTGTGGTTCCATTGGAAGAACCGAAGGAGTTGACCTTGGAAGCTGTTCGAATGACGAAACGAGCCGGTGGCGCCAAAGCCTCCAACTTGGTCGAGGTATAAGGGGGTTGACATTCCCCCGTTGGTACGATCTTTTGTTCCCTTTTTCCCTTACTATTGTTCTCCATGCTATGAGGGCATAGCATATTTTAAGTTGGGGGGAGGGATATAGCTACGCTTTATTTGTTGCTTTATTTGTTGTATCTTTGTTTTCATTTTTGGTAAATTTTTTTCGTTTTTAGGTTGCAATCCTTCCGTTATTACAAGTTTTAGTGGAATTAAACTACTTAGCACAGGCTCATTAGTTCTTTAATTGGCAACAGTTTGTTATAAATATTTTTGGGAGATCTTGCTCAATCCAACTTGTATGCTTGATGAAAGAGTGAGAAATGAGGTGTTGAGTGTTTTGTGAGCAAGTTTGACCCATATCCCGTTGTTGTTCACATTATTTTCTTAGTTTAGGTTTTCATCTCATGTCATGCCTAAGGGTGTTCGTTTATCTACTATAAATCATTTCGGAATCTATGGCATACTTAGGAAATGATACAAGGCAATGTTTGTATGATTAAGCCACAAGAGAGTCCCGTTGTCCTGTGAAATAAAGCCAAGTCTGCGTCTCACTCATTTCCATAGGAAACCGGATGTTAGGGTGGATGGTTGGGAAGTTGATTTTGTGTTTTGCCTGGGCTTGCTCAGGGTTTTACAAGGCTCTGGTTGTGTTGTGAAGTGAATTTGGACATCAGCATCGGCAATTGGGTGGCATGGCTGAACTTCTGAAGATAAGCTCTCCGTATCGATACAGTATTAATCTGTATCGATACGCATTAATTATTTTGGGAGACAGAGCATAGCGTATCGATACGGATTAGGGGCCGTATCGATACGTGTGGGTTAATCGTGAAATTTGCTGTATACATAGCCCGATCATCTTTCAACCTTTCGACTCCTTTCTCTCTCTTGTCCTCCATAACCGTCCAAGTTCTTCCCAAAATCCTAATCCTATCCCACCAAATCCTCTCAAATCTCCACCAAAACTCCATAATCTTCCATAAAACCTTCACGCTCTCAAGGAATTTCGGGGATCTCCAAGGATTTCTGGTCTAATCCTATTTCTACAAGGTAACCCATTCTCTTTCTCTCTCTACATGCACGCAATTCTTCATTATTTCTCTATCTTAGCCTAAACTCTTGATTACCACTTGATACTTCCATGCATTCTCATTCTGAACCATCTCACTTGATCACCCATAAACTGATCACCCATAAACCTTAGCCTAGAATCCTAAAATTTTGATGGAACTGAGGACTGGAATTGCACTGCCCTGTTTCTGTTATTGAACTGAATTTTGGAGGTTGATATTGCTTTGAACAAATTGGGAATTTTGTGAACCAGTTGCATTCCTGATTTTGTAGAAACTTTTGAGTGACTGGCTGCATTTCGGGATATTTGCAGTGGTATTTTGTTTCAAGGTTTGGGGTTTTGCTCTGTTTGGTAGGTTTTATCACAATGGTGAGAACGAAAACGGTGGCGGCTAAGGGAAAGGGCAAAGCTACAGCTTCCGCCTCTGAGCAAGCTGAGGAAGTAGTCAGGGAAATGGAGGAGGAGGAGGAAATGATTGCAAATCCGGAAAAGGGCCATGCCAAGCGAAGAACGGCTGCTGAGGTGCGGGCGGCCAGTCAAAAGAAGTGGGAGGAGAGTCTCCGAGTTAGGGGTTTCAAGAATGAACGTCATGTAGACGTTGACAATCTGGGCATTGAGAATCCTTTCGTTCGCCGAATCCAGGAACAAGGTTTGTTTTATTACCTTGCCCCTAATCCCGGTTATAATAAAGAGCTAGTAATCGAATTCTACAAGAACATGAAAATTCTGTCTAAGGAGGACGAGGAGAAGGATGATGCTAAGATCACTTCGAAAATTGGGAAGGTGTCCATCGAGGTTACTCCGGGATTTATTGCGCGTCTATTGAATTACCGCCAACCGCCTGCTTATGATGTGAATTATCCAAATGAGGAATATGTGGCGAATGATACCATAGTCCAGGAGTTGTACAAAAACCCTAGGGAGGCAAGTCTTCCCCATGTGCCTGGGCGTTTCAAAGATGTCTACCGCCTTGTGAATCAGCTAGTACACCATAATTTCAACCCTAGGGGGACTGAGAACAAGCCAGATATCCATGAGGGGGGTTTGATACATGCCTTTATGAATCCAAATGTGGTGTGTGATTGGGCGAAATACATTTTTTATGAACTGATCGATTTCAAGGCAAGAGCCCCGGCCAATTCAAGGATGCCCCTCCCGTGCTTGGTAACCGCTATTTGCTTTGCTCAGAAAGTCCCGAAATCCAAGTTCGAGGAACGTGAGAAACTAAATCCGGGAGACATCAACAGCTCCATTCTTACTCGGAGCATTTCTCAGTCTCGCCCAGCTGCCGTTGCTGCTCCTCGGGGAGCGTACTTGACCACCTTGCCACCAAAGGGTGCCCGAGCGGCTTCTTGGAACAAGTTACTATTTTGCCAAGGGGTGGCCATTATGGGATGCATGAAGAAGATCAAGAAAGAAACCCGAGACAATGCAAGGAAGCAGCGGAGGATAGATCACAAGTTGGATTGGGTTGTGAGTCGAGGTCAGGGGCAAGCCAGTGAGCTGTATGAGCCACCGCCAATGGAGTCGGATGAGGACAGCGATGATTTTGCCGGTGGGGAGCCGGAGTTTGTGGATGATGAGTAGGGTTGGTGGAGTATTTTGAAATCCCTATACTTGGTCGAGGTGCAAGGTGGTTGACAGCCCACCCCTTATCCTTTTATTTATTTGTTTGCCGTTAGTTTAGTTGAACTCTTACAGTAGTTTAACAAGTTTTTGTTGAGGCCGGCATGTGGCCTAGTACTTGGTAGTTGGAGTTGGTGGCGGCCAAGGGTAGTGAAACCTAGCTAGTATATGGCTGTCGCCCCATTTTGCTAACCGTTCTTTGATTCAACCAAGGTCAATATATGCTTTGAAGCCCTTAGTAGATCTTTAGTATGCCTTGATTCCATTTTGATTTATCGCCTGATAATTAGTACTTTTGGTTTGTGGCATGTTTCTTGCGGCAGTCAAATGTTAAATCGGTTAGTTTTAAGTTCTGTTTTAGGGTGCTCTCCTTTTGACATGGCTTGGTATTGTTGTTCTCCGAGTCTGCTTCGAGCACCTTTTGCGGGATATGGTTACTTTGCATGCAAGTTATAACTTCGTATCCACCTTTTGTCTTTCGACGCTCATTTTGGATACTTGTTTATAATTCGCTCAATTTTAAGTTGATCGCTCAATCTTTGGCTGCGAGTTGTTTTGGAATAAATTTTAACTCTTGCTAATTAGCTGCGATATGAGTTGGTGCTAAGTAGTTTTTACGGAAGGATTGCTGGGTAGTTTGTTTGTTCAGTATGATTTTGCTGTTGCTAGAGGCTAGCAACGTTCAAGTTGGGGGGCGTGATTAGCACCTAAGATTGTAAGATCGTGGTGCTAAAAGTTTCCTAGCTTGTGGTGTTTTCTTTGATTATTGTTGTTTTTATGCAATGTTTCTCGTAAGGTAGTCTGTTCAGTGTTTCAGGTTAAACCTCTTTAAAGGGGCGTGTTTTGATCGTAAAACCAACCCTAAGTTGGTTCTTGAAGCAACGGCCGGTGGAACTTCTGCCCGGGAGGCCCAAGAGTGAAGGTGTGAGACTTGGGCAAGGCAGGGAGACGTCGGGTGCCAAAATTGGGAGGCTAGCCTGCTGAATTGGAGATAAGCCACGCGTATCGATACGGCCTTAATCCGTATCGATACGCATTAGCTTCGTGGCAAGGCAGAGGTTTCCGTATCGATACGGCCTTAATCCGTATCGATACGGGGAAGCTACATAGAAATGGCCTTTTGCAAGTTAACAGCGTGGTATCGATACTTTGCTTATTTTGTATCGATACGGAGAGCCTTCGGCCGGATATTTGTTGCTTTTTGCACTTTCCATTTATGGAATGGTTGCCTTTAGTAGTATACTTTTCAGATATTTGATGAGGGAGAAACCCTTTTGTGTATAAATAGGGGTGTCTTCTTTCACATTTGGGGAGCTAGCTCATTATTAGATTTAAGTTTTTCTCCATTAATGTTCTTGAAGCTTTTCGTAGTGTAATCTCTTAGAACTCAAGTAAGTAATTCTCGTTTGTTAATTTCTCGTTCATTAAAGTTGTTCCTACGGGCTAGATCCTTTATAAAATCAAGTTTATTCTCGTTTTCGTCTGTTAAAACTTATGTCACATTCTTATGCTTTAATTTATGCTTTAAGTATGTGTGAGTAGTCGTTTGGCTAAGTCTCGGGATAATCTTTCCCGAGGACTTAGGTAGTTATTTGGTTCTCGAATTTTTGGGCTTTTAAGCATGATTTACGGATAGAGCTTAACTTGCATTTTTGGTCTAAACAAGGGGTGTTAACTCCTTGATAAGGCGTTTGTCAAGCGGTCTTGGCAAGCGGCTTACCGAGGGCTCGTGGCCTCCTATGTGTTCGATAAATTTGTCAAACAAGTCGGTTCGCCTCCGTTTAATCACATCTCTCGTTAAACATAGTCATTAAAGTTAAATTTTCCGGGCGTGAGCACGCGGTCGTGACTCTCGCCTGAGTTATATTGAGAACCGGTAACATCTTTTGTCAAGGGTTAGAAGATCCTTAGACTTGCCTCGTTTAAGTTAATTAAGCGTTTTCCTGGTCTTTTGCCTTGGCATTTTTCTCCGTTTCAAAGTAAAACCAAGTTGGCCGTCTTGAACGCCGCACTCTACCATTTTAATCTACAATCCATTTAAGCTATCATCGAATTGCCTGTGGTACGATCCCGGTACTTCCGGTTTATTATGCTACCGACAATCTAGCCCTACGCTTGGGGTTATCTCAACCTTATTTGAAGGCGAGGTTCGGAGGCTAAGCACTCATCATCACGTCTCGTCTCATCTCGTCAGTTCTTGTTCACCCTCTTTTATTTTAGGCATGGAGTGCCCAAAATCTCCCGTCACATATTGGCAAAATCACGTGCGATTTTGCTCCGTCACATCTCGTCTGTCACGTGGCTATGGGTAGCCAAAACATCGTCTCCGTCTCTTTCTTGTCTGGCCGTGATCACATTGTCTCGTCTACTTCGTCAAAGTCTTGTCACTTTTGGCTTTTAATTGGTAGCCAAAAGTTCGTCTCTTCAAATCGCTTGGGAGTTTGATTTTCTCGTCAACTCCTCGTGCGGTACTATTCATCCGTATAGTAATGTTCATATATAAGGTTGCACCATACCCTCATAGGTGCCTCCCCCACACCGGATAATTTTTCTTTGAGGGGGGGGGGGGGGGCGGGGTTCCACTTCCTTTCTTTTAAACATTTAAAAAAAGAAGAAGATAATTTCAAGCTTAAAAATCATATGTTTACGCAAATAATTTTTTTACTAATATGGATCTTATTTGATAGATCTCATTAAAATTTTTTAAATAGTACAAAAAAATCGAAAAATTATTTTTCATTTTTATTATATTTGAGTTTAAAATTACCATTTTTTTGAAAAAACAAGGGTTTAGAAAGAAAGCAGTGGCCTAATTGATGCGTAGTTGATGGCTGGCCTTGATGACTCTGCACCAATAATTGATGGCTGGTGCATTCTGCTTATTTTTTATTTCTTCTTTCCTCATACGCACCTTCCTCTGATTCGTCTTCTTTCTCTTCTTTTTTTTCCCAGCTTCTTTTTCCTTTTTCCTCCGCCGACAGTTCATGGAGAAGAAATATAGTCTATATAGAGCATGGGTGCTCTCCTTCCGGCAACCCGTGTGTGCACCGATCTTCGCACCGTGCACGTCGTTGAACTCCTATTGACTAGAGCTTCGCATTGGTGTCATCAGAATTTGGATTTGACTACCTTCATTTTCGGGCAATTTTGTGCAGAGCCTCCGTTTTCTGCTCCTCTGGGCTTCAATTCTTTTTTTTTTTTTTTTTGGCACGTCTCTCCGCCATTCAAAATCTCCCATCCTCCTAGTCTCGAGTTTCTTTGTCAAGGATCGCTTGGCTAGCCTGATACCACTGTTGGAAAGCGGTACAAATTCATGTACTAGACAAACTCAACTTTTATTGATTTCTAACACAAATACAATAACAAAATTACACCTCTCACACTCACAATTCTATTTCTCACATCCACTGATGATGGGAGAGCCCCTAGTCCCCACTTTCTAACGTCTCTCCCTTTCTTCTCTCTTTCGATCACTTCCCACATATTTCTCTATACAAACACAACTATATATCCTATACATATAGGATACAAGATAGGGAAGGAGTCAGAGATTTGGATCACTCTGAATCTCCAACTCATATCACAAATACAATCACGTAACTAGCTACATTGTCAACATATGAGGCTTATCCACAATGCCCCCAAAACAACTGTAGAAACACATGTTATTCATTCCTAAATCAAGCTTCCTTAATTTTCAGACAATTTGATGTACACAAAATGTACACCAGATTGTCCTACACTACACTCATGCTAGTGTACCCATAGTATTTTTGTTGCACAAAGGGTGAAACGATTGAAGCACAAAGAGAAATAAAGAGAGGGATAGAAGTACACGTACAATTGGCAGGGTCAAGATAAGCCAATGACACAAGGAAACCAGGTCCGACATATGCCATAAACTCTCTCCATCCAGGTTTCTAATTAATCGTTAACAAAAACAATACAAGAAAAGCATAATTCAGTTTACGGACTAACGGAAAACATGAGAGCAATTAATTAAAGTCCATGAAACCAAGATTTAGTGAAAAATTGCAAGTGAAGTGGTAGCCTAACGGTAGGGAGCATTTACTCCGATCATTTGATTGCAAACCTCACTAACTGCAATTGACACAACTGATCACTTTTGCCGAGGGGAAAAAAACACTAGGGAGGGATTCTAATTGAGAGAGAGAACCTGGTGCTTTTGATTTTCAATATCAAAGCCTTCAAGGGTGTTGTTGGTTGGAGTCTCCATCTTCACATCAACATCTGAGATGCAATTGCTTCCTCCACTAGTTTGTTTGTAAGCTTGCCATCTCTCTCTCTCTCTGCAACTCTTGTACGTACGTCGTGTACTTCACTTGTACCCTTCTTCTCCTAGCTAGCGCGAGCTTAAGGTGTTTTGAAAGTGAAAGCATGTATGACATAGTTATTCCAAATCTTGATATATGAAATTGTTTAATTAAAAAATCTCCAATAGGAATTCTATAATCGGTAATGCAGATCGAGAATATAGTTTATTTGGAAATTTGGCAACGGATTATAAGTGGAGTGGTAGCCTAGTGGTAGGGACTAGGGAATTGAATATGTACTCTCATCATTTGATTATGGTTCAAATCTCACTAAATACAAATTTACAATTGATAAAACTGGCTTTTGATGTGGAAAAAAAAAAAACTAGCGACGGATTCTAAATAAGAGAGAAGACCTTGTGCTTTTGATTTTCAATATCAAAGCCTTCAAGAGTGTTGTTGATTTGAGTTTCCTTCTTCACATCAACAGCTGCAATGCGCTGGCTTCCTCCACTAGTCTGTTGCGAGCTTGCCATCTTTCTCTCGATCTCGATCTCTCTCTCGAACTCTTGTACGTAGTGTACTTCACTTGGACCCTCTATTTATTATTTTTTTGAAAGGCAAAAAGAATTTCATTAATCTTTGAAAAGGAATTGCAAAGATTAAAAGCAAAAGCGTGAGAACAGCATCACAACAAGGAAAAAACATTTCAACTATATTGCCACTCAGACCCTTGACAATCATATGCCCAATCACAGACCCGAAACAGAGAAATTGACAAGTAGTCAACAAATGATTAAAAAAAAAACCGTTTTTAGACGAAATGACAACTGAACTGAATTATAGCGCGAGCGTAAGCTATTTTGAAAGTCAAAGCACGCATGACATAGCTAGCTATTCCAAATTTTGATATTTGAAATTGTTTAATTAGAGCATCTCGAGTAGAAATTCTATAATTGGCAACGTAGATCAAGAATATAGTATATTTGGAAATGTCTCTTTTTTTTTGGGTCAAGCGGAAATGTGTCTCTCTCCTAGCCTAATTATGTTAAAAAATAAGCATGTGCACAAAGCGTCGCCACTGTTGCACAATCTCATCTCTTCTTATGCCAGGCACAAGTGCTTGATGCAGAATCTCATCTGGTCACGTTTTGTGCAAATGCTTATTTTGCATCCAAAAAGTAAACGGAAGCCAGCAGAGGGATCACATGGAAACGTAATTCTAAATCCAAGGTTAGGATTGTCCGAATTGGAACAAGAACGACTAAAGTGAATTTTTCGGTAGAGTCAAATTAAGGGATATTTAGCCACCAATTGTACACCTAAATTTGTTTTGTTTCTAAATTCTCATTAACTTAATTTACTTAATATGTGTCCTTCCTCTACGTATGGTAACTTTGTTTTCAGCGGAATGCTATCAAGTTGAACTCTAAATTAATTGAGAATAAATTATATACTCCGGCGGTATAAACATTTGTTTCTTCCAGATCAATTATATTGCTCAATATCGTCAAAACATCGGTCTCAATTAATAGAATATGGTGATGTAACGCAATATAATAGATTTGGAGGAAACAAATATTTACATGCACCGATGGTGTAAATAATTTAATCTCAAATTAAATTACTGTGTGGAATACAAGATTAATTGGGCTCTCATATCTTGCACTTGGATATGGATACTCTCCGGTCCATTAAATAGTCATGCCTATTGTGGTTCTTTTTTGGTTGACTTTGACAATCGAAGCTGTTCATTTGTAGGTCTTGTTTAGAACATCAACATGGTCTAAATTAAACAAGACGGTCCAGGCCCTTAATTTGTACCTCTTAGACTTGAACTCGATCATTCCTCTATTGTGAAATAGCTATCTTGTTTTGAGATTACGTAATGAGGATATGGTTGATTCTTTAGATGGTATCCAGTTATGTGTGGATCTCAATGCAGATGCAAAGGGGAATGCGGTTAAGAATTTTGAGAAAGGAAAATGGAAGCAGAAGTTGATTGAACAAATCTTAGGCATTCCAAAAACCAAGAAGAAAGACGGAAAAAAGAAGCAAAGTTGTGTTCTGTTTAGATCCGTTGTTGCAACTGCTGCTTTACCAATTTTTTTTTGAAGGTATTAGCAGGACTCACCTTGATGAGGCTCAGGCTATTTGGGAGGTAGACAAGATCATGGGCCTTCATTGCCTGGGCGATGAGAAGGATTTTATTCGAAGAATCGCGATTATGGAAGCCGAAGATGAGGAAAGGGCAAAGGGTCATGCTTCTCATCCGTTGATTGGCTCTTAGGTATCTTTTTAGGTGTTGCTTGAATTATTAGGCTTTGGGTGGGGTGTTTCTTTTTCGGATCTTTAGATGTATATCTTTAGGGTGTTGTTCTGGCTCTTAGGTGTCAGGAGTCTATTTGGGATTGGTGGTGGTCTGTCATTGTTGGCGTCTTGCCAACTTTGGTTTGTTTTCCCTCCCTTTGGGTACTTTTTGGCATATGATTGTTGGAGTTTGTTATTTTCTCATGTAGGTTTTTCTCTTTCTCTGGTTTGATGCTGCTTAGTGTCCTTTTAATCTTTGTAATTTGTTTTTCAAAGATTAATAAATTTTTTTGCCTTTAAAAAAAAATGGACAGCAATATAACATCTTTATTAGTCATACATTATTTGAATTTCATCGAATTAAAATTTTAGTAAGAAAAAGATTGGAAATGTATAGAGACACTGCACAAGAGGTCAATTAAGAATATTAAAAGTAAGAAACGTAAGAACAGTTATTATCAGAAACCAACAAATTATCAAATAAAGATAATCCAGCATAATGCGAGAGTCACTTTGTTGGCCAAAATTAGAAAACTGCAAAAATTAAATGAATCAAGAGAGAAATTTTTTCCAAGTGGAGTAGAGTGTAGTTAGTGCCTCCCTTATACTCTCATCCATATGGACAGGGTTCAATTCTCGTAAGCACCCATCCCTTCCCTAAGTTCCCTAGGATAGAATATCGGAAGTGGGGTTCCGAATTAAAAACTTCAATTATGTTGGAGATCATATATATTCTTTAATGCTTCTTTTTGGTTAGTACTTACTCCCACTACATTTTTAGTACTCTTATTTTTTCCATATGAGTGGGAGATGATATGGGTGCACTTCTTGCATCAATTTGTCGGTTCTTATGGAAGGCCCGCAATAAAACCCATTTTGAAAGTCAAAAATGGAATAGCTCCAGAATCTTGGAAGAAAGTTTTGCTATCTGTTTTGAATTCAAGGATGCCAATGCTCCTACTAGTGTTTCCTCTAATAATGTCGCTCCTTCCCCTCCGGTAAATTGGTGTCTTCCCCCTCCCGGTATCATTAAACTTAATGTTGATGTGCTGTGGACAAGAGTGGTGGTCTGGTTAGTGTTGGGATAGTAGCACGAGATCATGCGGGGCCAATTTTGGGAACGACATCCATTTCTTTTCCTGGTTTATTCTCCCTAAGAACTGCGGAAGCACTGGGCTTTCATGAAGCGCTGATTACTACTGCAAATAAAAGTTTCTCATGTATTATTGTAGAAGGTGATTCTATTCAAATTGTGCAAGCTCTTACTCAAGTTGAAAAATCTTTCTCCGATTGTAGCTCTATTCTCTCTAATTGTTTAGAGCTTATTCATTTGTTTTCCTTTTGTGTTTTTAAATATATTAAGCGTTTTTTCAATAGGATAGCTCATTCGTTGGCTAAGTTATCCCTATTAGGCGTAAGGTTAGAGAATTTGGGGGGTCTTGTCCCCCATTTTTTGGCTAACTTTGATCTTGATGATGTACGGTCTTCGGACCATCTTTCATCTTAATAAAACCCTTACCTCTTTCCGTGGAAAAAAAATTTATTCCATCTATCTATCCACTCTATTTATAAAAACGTGAAGCACTAAAAGTGTTCCCCACACTTTTCACTTCCAAAAATACCCCTCAAAAAAACCTCAAATAACTGACCAAGCCCCAATTGGAAACAATACCACACCTTCCCGAAACACGGAAAACTCGGAACGCCACATTCCAACTGTTACATTTCTAAAAACATCTATAAAAAACCGCATTCCTCAAAGAACCGTGTTCTCTTCAAGCATGGACAAGTGTTGCATCTCTCACAACTCCCCCAGACCATTTGAAGCCTCTCGAATGTCCTCTCTTCCTCTCAACTCTCCAACAGTCAAGAGTTCCCTTGAATTAGCCTCTCGATTCTCCTCCGTTCTAATTTCAAGACTGAATTATGGGGAAGAAATTGCCAAAGTCATCCAGACTCTTGGTTTCCAAATTATAAGTCCACGTAGAATCCATTGGTAAGTTTCCGAAAAATGTGTATTGCTCTCTCTCTCTCTCTCTCTCTCTCTCTCTCTCTCTCTGTCTCATAGTCAATCTACGTTGAAGCTTTTCTTGCTTATATGTTAAATATCAGGATCAGAAGTTCGACAAATACTCATTGCACATAAGGTGTTTGATGAATTGCTCCTGTTGTCCTTCCATTTACTCCACCTGTCGATATTCATGAGAAAAGTTCATGGAATATACAAAGTGGATGTTTAAAACTTGGAACATACAGAGTGGATCTCCGACCTGGAAAAAAAGAGAGGAACATATATAGCACAATTGAATCATGGTCAAATTCCAAACGCCATTGTAATGAACGGGCACGTGCAGTTTACAAATATGATGGACATATAACAATAAAGATAGAAAACATATCATTCATAAAAAAAATGAAAAGAAAAGAAGAACGCCAAATAGTTTACCGATGTATTCTATTTGGAGAGAATTAGGTCCCATTTGTTTCGAAGTAAAATTTTTTTGGGTAAATACTCTACCTATCTGCTGTTGTTTGGTTGCACAAAATGACAAAACTGAAGTTAAATATTTTTCAAGTAAGATATCTTCCATCGGAAGGGTGAAAATGTTTTCTCCTTTATAATTCTGTAAGTTGTTTTTTGGATTGTTCACTGACAGAATGTCAATGCTATAGATATATAAAAAAAGGGCTCAGTCATACATGTAGCGTAGTCCACAAGCTCATTGGCTAAATGCTGAATGTTAACAAATACATATTGAGCACTTACCGTGTTGTTGGCCCTTTCAATATATATCTGTCTTTTAGGAAATTGATGAGTGAAATTTTAGAGAGGAGAGCACTATCATTTAAGGATCTCTCAAACCTGCAGGAAAATGTCGGACAATTTTTTTTTGCTGACACGTCTTAGTAAATTTTTGTAGACTGTGACCAAATAGATCATGGCAATCCTCTCAGAGATATTCAGGTCATCGTTTGATCCCTATCTACCTAGATGTGAGATACCAAGAACTTCCTTTCTGTTCTTTGCTTTTAAATTTGGTTAATGCTTTGCCGAATAACCGATTTGATATAATAATGTTACATCTCAAGGACATTAATTGATTTCAGAATGAATTTATTTATCTGTCTTTTGGTTTCTTTCTCAGATTTTGTTAGAATTTTCCTCAAACAAAATGGCATCTTTGCCACGGATTCCATGAGAACACATGGTGCATTGGCATGACAATTATCCTCCACTTCCCATTTTTATGCAAGTCTAAGATCTCCTACAAAAAAGTTACTTCCAAATTCTAGATATATTTCAATAACAGGAAGAGAAGAAGTTCTATCTTTAGCTATCCATGATCCATAGCTATAATGAGTGTTAAAGGATAGAGGAGATACTTATGCTTTGACTTTGATTTTTGGGGTCACCCTTACATCTTATTGACGACTTGTAAGAATTCTGGTATTCAAATTATTAATATCAACGTAGAGAAACAGTAGGAAACTTATTATCGTTTGTTTTGTTTTCTTTCAGATAATGATGGAAACTTATTTTCGTTTCCTAAGCCTTGAAATTACCTTAGGATATACTTGCAGTGCATAAATATCAGTCTATATGATCACCAACACTCCTCTTCTCCTAGAAGTGAATCCCAGGACTCTGAGTCATCTTAAGGAGTTCCAATCAATTTGTGGAGCTACTTACAGCTATAGCAATATTCTGCTTTAGAATCTGCAATTTATAAATTCAACACTTCCGGACACCTTTTTAATAGAAGTGAGCATCAGCTACCCTTTGGGCTTTGTCTCATAACTCTGATAGATATGGAAACCTATATATTCTAGCATATCACTATTGATATAACATAAAGTTTGGGAGATCTTCATTTCTTCTTGTAGTCACAAATTGCATCGCAGGAAATGTGTGGATCATGCTGTTGAAGTTCCAATTCCTAACTATTTTACATTTTTTAAAGGCAACAATTCCTCTTAAGAGAGATGGACAGTGGGTATCATGACAAGCACTTGCAATGACTGTACATGATCCAATTAGGTGACAACTTTAGAATCTTCCATGATAAATTGATAAGTATTGCTATAAGGAAAGTTCATATTGGGTTATAGTGCATTGAAATTTATATGGGAATAAAATGTCACAAAATGTCTTAAGCTTTCTTTGTTATGTGTTTTATACATGCAAAACATGTAGAAGCTACAAAATTGAAAAAAGAAAAAAAAAGAGATTTTGAGGGTTGGAATTCACCTAATGACTACTCTATTTCGTTGCTCTTTAAGTTGTATGCTTTGGATCTCCTCATTATACAGTACTATAAAAACCAATCATGTGCATCACACATGCTCTTTTACTAGTAGATGATAAAAACAAATATTCCATATTTCGATTTTCGCATAACACATGTGAAATAGGTCTTACACAATTTCAAAAGGAAGAGGAAGAACATGCATGGTTCATGCCTTTTGCTTTTGAGTACTGTATGTTGAAAGCGTCCTTGTTTATAGTATGTTATCCTTCTTCGATCACTTTCAATTGCCAAAATTAATTAATATATGTGTCATGATTCATGCCGTGGAAACTTTGTTGTTTTAATTTAATAATTTGCAAAAATATATTTGCTTATATTTGTCAACTGATTGATGTATTATTTATCTCATATAAGTCAAAATAGTGGTGAGCAAGCAAAGGTAAAGCGTGCGTGTGTGCGTAACTAACATCTGGCGCGGACGCACACTCGCACGCCTTACTTTCATGACTAAATCTCCTAATTTTCCTCCTAGAAATTGAGACCACAAACGTTACTTTCAGTTGGCATACAAACCACTTTATACTTAATCAAAATATCAGAGTAGTTGGTTGCATATACTGTATATAAATCTAACACCTATCAGTTGGCTTTTCCACAACCAATCCTCAGACTTTTGCTCTTTGGAAGAGAAACACATAACATTGCTATAAATCTCTCTCTCTTGCTCTACTTAATTTCACAGTGCTCTTCCTACCTTTCCATACTACTACTTTCTGTTTGATCATATATATATTCGTCCATTTATCACAGATATTTGGTACAACATTTTATTTGGATTTTGAGTGTCGAAAAACTATACGGTTCGTGAGTTTGATTCGCTGCACCGAAGAGAACTTGAAGATCGTTGTATCTTGGGAAAAGAACGCCATCCAACTCTATGCAGAAAGGGGGTGTATCCTTCCTTAGGAGGGCGTCATCACGTGCCTCGACCACCCCACAGACTATTCTTGTCTTTTCTCTAATAATATTTATTTGCGTTACTTGGTTTATTATTATTCTTGTTTAGGCATTTAATTTATCTAGTAGAAATATCCTAATCATATAATTTTCCCAACAATCTAAGGCAGGATATTTGTTAGGGTTTTCTGTTAGAGTTATACTTGCTTCACTATTTAGCGGCTCTGTTTTGGAAAAAATGGGCATTTGGTGAGTCGAGTTCTAGCAAGCCCGAGAAGTTCAATGGTCAAAATTTTAGATGTCGGTAACAACAAATGAAAGTTTGGCTTACCACTTTGTTCTGTGATCCACAAGGGTTTGGTTTCAAAAGGAAAAGAAAAATTTTCGGAAAAAAGTGGAATTTCTCAAGCTATCAAAATTGTCAAAATTGGCAAGAAGTCAACCTCGTTGGAAAAATCTAAAACTAGCAAGGAGTCGGAAAAACCTACCGATGATGATGGTTTTGATGAGAAAGATTATTTGTGTCATAGTAGGATCTTGAGTTCATTGTCAGTGATGGAACAGGCCCATGAATTTCAAAATTTATTCTATGACCTAAGGAGGAAAGGCATGGATTTAACTAATACTTCTCTTGTTGCTTCCCTCGTTAAAAAATTGCCTCCCTTGTAGTCTAAATTTTCTAGAGAGCTAAAACAAAAACACGATCGATGACTATACTTTTGATGAGCTTTTAGTGTCTCTAAATATTGAGGAGAAGCATTGTGAAAAACAAGTTGAAATTCCTGATTCAGAGGCTCGGGCTAAGGCTCTCGTCGTAGAAAATCCTCATAAGAAGCATCAAAGTTTTAATTCTACTGAAAAGTTTGTGAGCCACAACAACAATAATAATAAACCAAAATGCAAAAATATTATTTAGGGAAAGGTAGTGCCTTGTTGGGTGTGTGGGAATACTAATCACGAAGTCAAGGATTGTTACTATCGAAAATGCCGAACTCCTGAGCCTCGTGGAAATAATGTAGCTGCTAGACCACAAGCTAATGTCGTCTCTGTGGGTGCCAGCTCCTCTATCCCTGCTGATAGGTATTTTGTTAGTAGCCCTGAGTTAAATGTTGTTTTCAACTCAAACGATTGGTTTATAGATTTGGGTGCTAGCGTTCATGTGTGTGCTGATAAAAATGTTTTTTCATCTTATCATCAGGAATCAGGAACAAGAACTATAAGCATGGGAAATGGGAGCATGGCCAGGGTACAAGGTGAAGGAAACGTTAATTTGAAGTTGACCTGAGGCATAGTTATTATCTTAGATGGAGTCTTGCAGTTCCAGACATTTAGAAAAATTTAGTTAGCGCTTCTTTATTAGTTCGTCATAGTTTTAAGGTAGTTTTAAGGTTGTTTTGGACTCGAATAAAGTTGTGATTACTAAGAATGGTAGTTTTGTTGGTAAATGTTATTTGGTTGATGGTTTGTTTAGTCTTAATATTATGAATTTTGATTCGAATAAAATTGCTTGTTCTTTGCCTATAAATTCTTCAGTTTCTAATGTTGAATATTGTGATACTTGGCATGGCAGACTTGGGCACGTAAATTTGAAAACTATTAAAAGGATTATAAGTTTAGAACTCATTCCGAAATCTGTAGTTACTGTTTAGAAAAAATGCCAAGAAAAAACTGTATAAATTAGCTGTTAGAGACCCAAGTTTATTAGAGCTTATACATAGTGACACTTGCGACATTAATAACATGCTTGCCAGCGGTGGCCAAAGGTATTTTATAACCTTCATTGTGATTTTTCAAAATATTGCCATGTGTATTTAATCCACCAAAAAAGTGAGCTTTTCAAAAAATTTAAAGTTTTAAAAGCAAGAGTAGAAAATCAGTTGGAAAAGAAAATAAAAATATTAAGGTCTGATGGAGGTGGTGAGTATGCACCAACTGAAATGGAAGATTTTTGTGAAACGAATGGTACTATAATACACCAACGAACTCCATCTTATTCACCTCAATCAAACAGAGTAGCAAAATGTAGAAAGTACTGTACGTGATGGATATGATTAACGCAATGTTAGCTAGTTCTGGTTTACCAAATAACTTATGGGGTGAAGCTTTAGATTCGGTTGGTCACATTTTGAATAAAATTCCTTACACAGATTGTGATAAAACTCCTTATGAATTAGCTTAGGAAAAATCAAAAGCCTAAACTTAAAATATTTCAAAGTGTGGGGTGTTTGGCTAAAGTTTAGTACCACCTACTAAGAAAAGAAAATTGGTTCCAAAAACTATTGACTGCATTTGTATTGGATTTGCCATAGATAGTGTTGGTTATCGATCGTTAGTTATTAATTCTGAAGTTTCTGATATTTCCAATAACACTATCATGGAATCAAGAGAAGCTGAATTTTTTGAACATATTTTTGCAATGTAAGATAAGCTTTCAAGATCAATTGGTGATTGTTCTACCCCAAGAAGTAGTGTTGATTCTCAAAATGATTTTGAACCAAGGAGGAGTAAAAGGGGTAAAATAGAAAAAGACTTTGGTAGTGATTTTCAGACTTTCTTGATTGAAAAGGATCCCAAAACTATAATGAAGCTATGACTTCCGTAGATGCTACCTTTTGGAAAGAAGCTATAAATAGTGAAATGCATTCTATCGTTTCTAATAATACTTGGTATCTTACTGATCTTACTCCTGGTTGCAAGTCAGTAGAGTCTAAATGAGTATTTAGGAAGAAACTTAGAAGTTAGAACTGATGGAACCATTGAAAAATTTAAAGCTAGACTAGTGGGTGTGGGAAATCCTGCTGGGGTTTTTTTCAATGGTTGTGGGGCTTGGTCTGTCGGTGGTTTGGGTGTTGAGTGAGGGGGTGTCATTGTTCTGTTGGGGATTAGGTGGCGGTTATAGGCTTGGAAAAATCTGCTGGGGTTTTTTCACTTGGTTGTAGGGAGTGGCCACTGCTGGTGGGTGAGAGTTTGTGGTGGTCTTTCACTACTTTCTGCTGGAGGTGGTGTGTTGGGTTGGTTGATTGGGGGGTTGGGTAGTTAGGTGGTCGATGTGTGTATGCTATGTGGGGGAGTGTATTAGTTTGGGTTGGAGATAGGTGGGAGGGTGTTCCAGGCTGGGGTGGAGGTTGTGTTGCTTGGCAGATACTGGGTGGGCTTCTTCGTCATTATTGAGTTGTTTGGACCGTACATTGTAACACCTGGAGCAGAAGGAGCTATATAATCTTTCTTTCACTCTTATCTTTCATTTGGATTTATTCTCATCTCGAATTTTCGGATGAGATGTATGTAAGTTATGATTGGATCTTTGTCTAAGGAATTCTGCTGATTGCTGTTACCTATGCTGCTGTTAATGCATCAATCAATGCTGGTTCTCTAATGTTGTTATTATGGAGTTAACTACGGATTCTCTAATGCTGCTGCTGCTGTTCTATCGGTCTATCCAATGCTGCTGTTCTGGAGTTTCTATTAATGCAACTGTTGTGTCTGTAGTGGGATACTTCTTCCCCTGTTATTTTTCCTTTCTTTGTATCTTTCTTCTTTGTTTTTTTCGAGTTGGTTTCTCGCCATCTCCCTTGTCTGCGTTTGGGTCTTGGATTGGCAAATGATTGTCCCAATTGTTATGTGTCAACCTAGATGGGATGTTTGAGGCAGGTTGTGATGCCGTTTAAATCTTTGTTCCCTTTAGTCAGGGCCGGCCCAAGGCATTTGGGTGCCCAAGGCCAATTCTAAGAATGGTGGCACTAAATGCTTGACAATTTTTACGAAAAAAAAAACAGTCAAAGAAAGCCAAAACTATAATATTAAATCCATCTTGCCAATTGAGCCTTTGCTCTGTTGATATGGGAAAAACAAGTTGCAAAACAAAGCCTCTCACCTATAGTTCCGGCCACGTCGCTAATTGAAGGAAACAATGAAGGCAAAGAATCTTTTATAAATAGAAAGTCCTACTATCTCAGTATCAATACTCAAGAGACTGGGCCTTGCTTCTGAAATTTGGACTGAACATTTCCTAAAAAGAGTCTTACCTAACCCAAATACTAAAAAAAATTGGGGTGCCCCAAAAATTGGGCATCTTAGGGATGCCAAGGCCCAAGCCTTGTGGGTGCCTGGGCTAACTGTGCCTTTAGTCTTTGTAATGCTTATTCAAAGAATAATAAAATTTTCTTTGCCGTTAGAAAAAAAGAAAAGAAAAGATTAAGGCTTTAAACAAAAAGAAGGAATAGATTTCTTTGATACATGCTCTCCGGTCTGGTGATACAGACGTGGCAGTTCATGGCATGATCTAGGAGTTGGAAGAATTAATTTTTCCTGGGTATCGAAGGAGTACTGTGATTTGAGGTAAAATATACAGTGCAATTTAGTTGTGCGCTCTCTCTACATGTTAAGTTCTTAGTCATTACCGTCATTGCATTCTAGGTTCTAATCTCAGAGATTTCAATGGTTTTCCTTTTGTGTCCTATTGGTATTTGTGCAGCTTCCTGATGAGCTTTATGATCTGCAGCATGGGCAGCTAGACTGCGTATCTTTCTTTTTTATGATCAAGTGACTGCTTATCATGATTGAATAATGCACTAATAGTTACACCACGACTGCTACCCTTATGCTTCCCGATACGCTATTTAAATACGCTATTTAAAAATATTGATGGGAGCGAAACTTCTTTTGTTGAGTGATCCCGAACACTTCAACAGCATTGCAGCTAGAAAGCTTCAACTACATGTTCACATACTTGGACCTAGGTTGTCCGGACGCACATGACTCCTGATGCCCAAGTAAACATCCAAGGAACACTTATACAATAGGCTACCTGAGACAACCTCACAACCATAAGCCACAAACCTTCCAACCTCCACTTTTCAGCTCCTCACCTATGAAGCATAAGCCACAAACCTTCCAACCTCCACTTTTCAGCGCCTCACCTATGAAGCACAGACACGGATACGCACACGGATATGGACACGGACACGAATACGGACATCGACACGGGACATGACAATTCTAAAAAAATGGGGATACGGACACGACGAGGGACATGCCACATGTACAAATCAATAAAAAAAAAATATATATATATATATATATATATTAAATTTTGTTAAGAATCATTGAATACGAAAAATTTCACAATTCGTATAATTTTTTTGCAAAGGCATAATTAGAGTTTAACCTAAATGTTTTGAATAATTTCATATTAACCCCAAAATTTATTTTAAAAAATTTATATTTTGACCCCCAGTCGTGTTCTTGGGGTGTTCCTTGCATGTCCCCTATCAAAAATAATAAAAATTATTGAACACGCTATGTGGCATGTCCATTACGTGTCCACACTATGTTCCGGTATCCAATACGTAGGTACAGTGCCTTTTTGAAATGTCGGTACTTCATAGCTCCTCACAAGTGCTGGCTTGGACCTGCTTTATTCATTGACAACCCCCTCTTTGCTCCTTTCACTCAAAACACCAAATTCATAGAGAAATCAAGCTTAAGTCTTAAGACACTGATTTGGAGAAAGCCTAGCAAACATTTAACAGACACCACTTCCACAAGCACAAGAAAAACGTAAATATCAATCACTGTGGAACAACGAAGACAACCAGAACTAGAACATGAACTTAGCTTATAGCCCTTGGTGATTGGATACTCATAAAAAACTGGTCTCGCGGCAGTTTTCGTGATGCCTCCAAACCATGCAGCCCACCTTTTATAACCTTTATCGATGAGACAAAGGTAGGACTATTTTTTCGGATTGAGGCCTCGTGTCGCAATTTTTCTTTGTGGTGGTTCTGTTTGTTGGGGTTAGTGTATATCCTTGTGTCACGGGCAAACCTTCTTTTTTCTCTTACCATTTCGTTTCTATATGTTTGAATGTTTGGTTTACGGGAGAGAATTCAATGGCCGAAACTCACCTTACTAACCTCGATCTCAAACGAACACGAGACAGACGATCAAGCCTATGTTTTAGATTGAGGAAAGTCCACTTTCACCCCCTGTGGTTATCGCTATATGCGGATACCCCCCTTGTGGTTTAAAACCGACCACATAACCTACCTGTGGTTTTGAAAATGTGCGGATAGACCCCCTGTCGTCATGTTTTCTATCCATATTAACGGACACAACATTAAAAGACCGTTATACCCCCATCACGTCCTTTGATTCTTCTTCTTTTTTAAATCTAACCACACCATCCTGTATACCAAAAATTGAATCCAAACCGTTGATATTGTAAATTTTGACGAGTACTACGTCTATACCAAAATTCAAGTCAATCAAAAAATGAAAAGCTCATGGTCAAATCGATTTTGTTACGAAATTAAAATTTTAAATTTGAATTTACTAAAAATTAAATCACTGGGTTATTGATGCCTGATCGAGATGATTTTTTACAGAGATACTCTATTCTTTATTTAATACATTATGAACAACTCGGATTACATTCTAGAGATGTGTGAGATACACCTCCGTTAATATGGATGGAAAACATGACGGCAGGGGGTCTATCCGCACATTTTCAAAGCCACAGGTAGGTTATGTGGTCAGTTTTAAAGCACAAGGGAGGTATCCACACATGGCGATAACCACAGGGGGTGAAAGTGGACTTTCCTCTTTTAGATTTAATTCCAAGGACAGTCACTTTGTGAAATTAATTTCAATTTTTTTTAAAAGCAAAAGGGTTTTTAATGAGTAACCGGCATTTTTTGTGCATAAAACAACTTTATTAATGGATGATGCACTCAAACATACATGATATTGACATCTATTATACATGTGGAAATGATTGATACAGAAACGTTAAGCAACATTCAACATAAGGTACAAACTAGACTCCCTGCCTCAATTCGATCCAACAAGAACGGATGCTTTAAGTCTCCTTTCTTGCGGAACCAAACGAGGCCTTAATTTTCGGCAACACTTTCATTCAGCCTTAGCAGTAGTATTCCCCTATTCAGGGAGTGGGATATCAGCCAAATCCTCCCTGTAAGCAACAAGGTCGGAGTCTTCCACAGGGGCCAGAACTGCCGGGTCGTTCTTTGTGGTGTCGATGAATGTTACAACCACGTCTTTGCGAAGCATTAAGTATATCACTGAGGCTATATAGACGACCATTAGTGGAAACACTAGGATTGCGATAAAAACGGTTGCAACTTTAGGTAAATTGTTGTGGATCATCCACCCGACGAATGCAGTGCTGAGGTAGTAAACATTTATGCCGATGATTCCCAGACCCAAAATCCACGAGATCACGATAATCTGCAAGCACGGTCTTCAAATGTTTAAGTGAAGTTTTGCTAGATTTTGACCACGTCGCTTTTAAATAAACAAATATTGGCAGAATTTCAAATACAGAGGACAACAAATAGAAGCTAAATATCTTGGTTTATTTCTGTCTTGTTTAAAATTTATGTTGTGGGTTTTAAAAAATTTTACTTGTTTTGGCAGACTAACGAGAAAATAAGTTGCTTACATATATTGATCTCTTGTATGGTCCCATCTTGTTGGCACTGCTACTGAATTTAAGGAGTGGGATAAGAGAAAATGGAAGTTCAAATGATAGTATCATCTGCCAAGAAAAAAAACAAACAATCGAACAGAAAAACGGCAATTCGTTGTTAGTAATTGAATCAACAAAATAGAAACTGGAAAAAGAACTGCACTATGGAGCAACAAGCTACGTACTGCTGAAATTACGATTAGATTGCCAGCTGCCGCTGGTCCACCGACAAGTGAGGCGATTAGACTTGGTGCAATGGAAATGGACCTTGTCATTAGGTTCCTCTGCCATCTCTTCATTTTCAAATCCAAGAAACCCTAGAGATTTCACAGCGAGAATACCCATAAAATTCCTAACTAGGAAGTTAGATGCTCATAAATAGCTGCTGCACAAATCATGAACTATTACTAGATATCATTCACTACCTGCATGATAAATTGTCCAGCGTACGTGCATGTAATTGTGGAGCTCTGTCCTGAAGCTAGTAACGCAATGGCATAAATGGTTGAACTTGACTTCCTCAAGACGTTCTGAAAGTTGAGATACGAAAAAGTTGATTCAATTTTTTGTTTTTAATTTGTCAGTATATACGAGCTAGAAAAGAGTGAAGCGTGGGGAATGAAACAATTATCAATATAGATATTAGTAGTATTTAGTTTCTTTGAATCAGTAATAATTTGTCTATTTCATCTTTATTTGTTTTATGTAGGAGCTAAGTAGAAGTTCATGCCTCCAAAATTTGTCAGATTAATGTATAGTAAAACTTGTGAGGTAAGTTAAAATTGTATAAGACATGTACTAAATGCAGTATGGGTATGATCATACTTACCACATATATATATATATATATATATATATATATATATATAAATAGAAAATTTCTGGTGAGGGATTCCACACGTTCTTGCGTGCGAGATCCCTCACTAGAATATATCTGTGATCTAAATAGATACATCTCACCATGTTATACATATTTTTGTGCCCAAGGTAGCAGACTCGCATGGATAACTTGAGGATTAAACATTGTAAACTATGGAAATCAGAAATTAGAAGGTTAAGTTTCTACTGCAGTAAAAGCCATACAATTAACTGGAGAGAAATCTTGACTATTAGATTAAGTAGAGTGCGATAGATTAGTATATGGCCATATTTTTTATAGATGTGGAAATAAGCACAATGACATTAAAGTACGATTTTCTTTTAAAATTTTATTTAGATAGGACCTCAATAAAATATACTCCATAATTGAAGTTTAAAAACAGAATAAAAACAGAACAGATATAAAAAAAAACCAATTGAGTGGGCCAACTTTAATCATGTTTGATCTAAAGAAATCACACATTACATTGGCACCACTAAGGACAATGTCGACAGATGTTTGAAGTAAACACTTTTTTAAATTCAACATGTTTTTTATTAGCACTTTTTAACAAGTTAGACATGAAGATTGAATGGTAGTTTAGACCTTCAGAAGGAAAGAGGCAGAGTTGAGAGTAATGTTATTGCATTGTTCCGAGAGGTCTTCAACAGAACAAATAGTTGCTGTTACTGAGATCACTGCAACATTAATGAAAAACGCCACCAACAATGCAAAACCACTCTCTATCAAGTAGTAACGACAAGCATCCTGCAAAATTAAGAGAATTTCATGTTAACAATTTCTCGTAATTAAGCTTGCAGCTCAATTTTAATCAACACTTTCGAACAACATAATAGGAAAAAAGGTTTTCTTATTTGTTTGTTTGGCAAGCCAGTCAAGGGAACACTCCTACCTCTAGTGAACTGTTATAGAGACATATTTCTCCTCAGGGGGATAATGCAGAGGGCCTTTGCCACTTGTGTTGAGATAAAGAAGAGACAGCTCTGCATGTACTAAGTACATTGTAGGGTCTCATGGCAGGTTTGGTCTTTGATTTTGCAATGGCGGGGGGAAGAATGGGTGTGCCCCTCTTCTATCTATGAGTTATTATGTTGGCGGATGGTAAATAAATATTACAATGTGGAGAAAAACTGGTGGGAGGTGTGTTTCTTTACATGTCCTGTTGACCGTGCAGACTTGGTGGATGCTATAAAATTAAGATTGCCTTTTGCGTAATGGCAAACTATGATCCAAGGGAGTACTCTATAGATAATTTCAAGAGAAGCATACATGGTATTAGGAAACTAAACTGGAATAAGCTGTCTGTCTAAGTTTGTGTATGAGACTATGAGGTCACTAAGCATGGGATGGAAGTGATCTTTACTATTTTTGGAATTTTAAGTTTGTGTATGAGGTCACTAAGCATGGGATGGTGGTGATCTTTACTATTTTGGAATTTGGTCCTTGACTGGGCCTTGGGAGTTCTTGTTTACTTTGTTTGAGTCAGGTTGGGTTGGGTTGTCTTATTTTATTGTCTGTGCATGTTTTTGGGGTGGGGTTTGGGTTTGGTCTTTCTTGTCTTAGTTTCGGGGGTTGGATTTGGTCTGTCTCTTTACTTGGGGTCATTGTGGTACATAGTTGGTGTAGGCTAACTTACCTTGGCTTTGGTCTGGTGGTTTGGGGTTGTGGTGGGTTTTTTCTTTTTGTTTGTTTCCTGCATTTGTGCCTAAGGGTATCTTGAAGTTATGAGTTTGTTGGATCTTTGTTCTTTTGGCCTGCTTAGTTTCTATCAGGTTTTGTGGGCTGGCTAGTTCTGTTGGTCTCAGTCCTATTGCAGCTTATACCATTGCTGCTGCTGGTGACAGCCTACGTATCTATGATCTTCAATATTATGGTGGACTAATCATTGATGGCCTAACCCAACTATCTCTTGTTGCTGCTGTGACTATGCTCTGAAGCCATTCTGTGGAATTGGCCAGCGTTTTGAAACCAAGGGTGGATCCAAGACTCGCCAAAATGCAGCTGCTGATAGATCCAGACTTCTGAGTTTTCCTCTGGTGGCGTAGTTCAGGGAGAAGTCATGACCTTTGTCTTCTGGTTTTGCTGTTGATTGCTCTGCCACCCTTGTATCTCTATGGGGGCCTGTTGCAGCTATCTCAAAGCTGTCTTCAAAGTGGTAGTTTTTGGAGCCCAGAGGTGCGGATTTAGGTTGATAGGTGCTGAAAAGCACCCATTTAATCCACCTAATTTATGCTTTGTTGGTCCATTTACATTGTTACTTGATATATTTTAGTGTTTTAATTGTGTTTTAGGACTTTTGATGCCGATGGTTAACAATTGGAGCTAAAAGCACGAATCATATTTTTCCCCAAGTCGATGCAGATCCAATGGATTCAGAGATGTGATCAAACTTATATTGGATAATGAGAAGCAGCCAATCAAATTCCTAACATAATGGAATTTCGGGATAATATATTAGTGTGGATTTGCCTGTGGTGCAAAGGAAAAGACAATTGCATTTTTTCTCTAATGGGCCCGCCAATAAACCTTTGGGTTGGCACGTGAAAGATGGGGGCCCAGTGTTGCCAAGTTTGTTTCCTCTTTTCTCTTGGGTTTTCGGCAACTATTATAAAGAGGAGGAAAAAGGGTTTCACAAGGGGGGGCGATTCCCACAGACAGAAGAAGGCTGCCGACTGCTGCCATCGTGAGGATTGTTCCGATTTTATTTTACAGCTTTAGAGTACGGTGTTTTTCTTCAGAGCTCTTTCCTTTTTAGGTTCTTGGAGTTTTATTCAAGTATTTATAGTTTGGTAACTCGTATCGAATTTCGTTCTTTATCAAAATTGTTCATTGATTCGTTTAACTTAGATCTTTTATTTATTTTTCATCTCGCGGATTAAAAAGCATGATTAATTCTAGGGTATTATTCCTTTTATTTCTAATAATGAGTGAGTAATCTTTCTAAGGTTTGGTCGTTGGGTAAAGGCGCGCCGCGACCCAATTAGGATTTATCTCGCATCTTTTTCGTACATCAATTTAATTAAATAAATTTAGTTGGTGAAAACTACTTCCGTTGGACGATCCGAGGCATTGCCGGGATTCATGTGAGAGGGAACGGGGGACCAAAACCTGTTCGCCGCTGTGTACGGGACCGGCAACCTTAGGATTCGCATCCTTCGGAGTTTCCAATTCTCCCTAAATTTGACCGTTTGTAGAACCTTGAAAAGCGAGTGGATTCTGATTGGGTTGTGAGCACTGAATTCCCTACGACCGTGCCTCTCTTTTTAATCATTTGAGCAAGTTATCTGTTAGTATTAGTTAATCTCAATCAAACAGACAAGGGGTGGCTACCTAAGAGCCAGTTTAATTAATAACAACCCGAATTTTTAGTCAGCACACATCACCGTCCTTAGTGGATTCGACTCCGGACTTACCGGATATTGTGCTGCATCGGTTTCCGCCCTACGCTTGGGGCAACCCATTAATTTAGGTCTAGAAAACCGTCAAGCATAGGTCGACGGTTCTGGTACAACCATAGATGAAATGATGCTGATAATGATGGCTCAGAATAGATTGTGGCAGCTGATGATGAGGCCTTTATAGTGTTTGATGCTGCTTAGGCATCTATTTCCTGTA
This sequence comes from Rhododendron simsii, assembly GCA_014282245.1. Taxonomy (NCBI): domain Eukaryota; kingdom Viridiplantae; phylum Streptophyta; class Magnoliopsida; order Ericales; family Ericaceae; genus Rhododendron; species Rhododendron simsii. Next base: position 2,763,409 of record CM024961.1, on the reverse strand, counting down.
GCTTGGAGTGACAGATGGTTCGGTCTCTCATAGCTATGGACAAGTTCTAAGAAGAGTTGGTAGCTTTTTCTTTTTCAGAGATATGGACAAGTTGCTTAATCTAATTTCTTTGTTTAATTTCAATGCCAGTGGTTGGAAGTTGAACCAAACTATTCAGTTTGGACTAGATTCGTGGTTTGACGGGGTTTTCCTCTTCCCTATTCAATTCCAATGCCAATGCAATTCATCGATATTTAGCTCCTCGGATGCCAAGCAATGAAGTTAATTTGGGTTGGATATAAATCGATACTCTCTCCGTCATCTTTTAAGTGTCTAGCTTTATAATTCCAATTTATTAAGGAAACATCATCATTATATTATACGTTTCTTATTGACTTTTACCTCTATTTTCCTTACTTAGCCTTTATGGAAACATTATCATTACACTTTTACTCATTAACTTTTCAAAATAATATCTACTTTTAGGGGCAAAATGAAAAATGTACAAATTTTTACGCACTAACTTTTCAAAATGAACACTTATTAAGGGACATCTCAAAATGGAATACTGGACTCTTTCAAAATGAATATTTATTAAGGGACATCCCAAAATGAAATACTGGATTCTAAAAAAGGGACAAAAGGAGTAACAAATTCTATGTTTATCTTTTAAAATAGAGTGGAAAATGTTTAGGCATACAAACAAAGCAACATTCATAGCCATTCGACATGGGCATCTGCTAGTAAAAATATAAATTACATAAGTCAGGTAGGGCGAGTAGTAATTTATTTAAGTTTGAACTATGTTATGTTCTGATGTGTTTTGAGACATGGGCATCTGCTAGTAAATAAAAATATAAAATATGATACGACGAGGTGAAGGCTATATTGTTGGCTTACCTTTATGCCACGGACTGAATTTGGTATCTTCCTGGAGAGTACAAGGGCTGAATGGAGAAAGAGGTTATGCCTGTTGAGAAAATAACAATAATATTTACCAAGACTCATTGCAAAACCAAAAAATGGGGATGGAAATCAGAAATACCTTAAAGAAATGGACGGTCGAACAACTACTAGTTATATTCGTACTATATACTAATTGGAAATGGATCCTCTCCGGTTCAAGTTTTGGACTGAACAAGACAATCCACACTGAATTGTTCATGTGCCGCAACTAATGGCTTAAATTCATTCAAAAAAACTCTTAACGGAAAGAGTTTATGAGCCATTCCTAACAATTGATTATACTAACGTGCAGTCCCGATCTAGATTGTCTCATTCAGTCCAAAGGATCCAGACTCGTACCAAATAGATCAAGAAAATGGGGGTGATATGAAGGATATCTTACGGCATGATTAAGGCACCAAGTAAGGCAATGGCGTCTGCAGTGGCTGTTTGGCCATTGAGCTTAGGAATAAACATTCCCTTAAGCAAATCATCAGCTGGAGGCTTCACATAACTCATTTCCCCAAAGAAACATGCTGCCATTATGAACACCATAATTGCTACCAAAAATTCCAGCTTCCTCACCTGTTCCATCCGGTTGAAATGACAAGATTTGAAAAAGAAAGGGACAAAGAATAACGAATAAGAAACCATTTAATAAAGTAATTGGATGGGTGAGTTTGTTTCGGAGTATGAACGGGCTATTCATGTCAATTTCAACATGACGGCAGAAATCTGGGCGGTGCGTGATGGGTTGTGGGTTGCCCGGTGGTTCAGGTTTCCTCATCTCATTGTTGAGGCTGACGCCTTGTGTACGATGCTTTATGTAGGAAGCACGTCCAAGCAGGCAAGGTCAGCTCAAGAAGAGACTCCAGGAGGTTTCTGAGTTCTCTTCGATGCAGGTCACTTTTTTCTATCGAAAAACTAACGGGGTAGCAGACTTGTTAGCCAAGAGTGCAGCAGTAACTCATGGTGTTTTTGTTTTACATTGCTCTGGTCCCCATTTTTTGTTTCCACGCTTTGTATAAGGACCAAAGAGGAACAATATAAGTTGTAAAAAAACTATCACTCTTGTACTTCTGTTGAATTAATATAAGTTATATTGTTGGCTTAAAAAAAAGTATATTGACAATTAGCGGTGAATAAAAAAAAATTTGACTGGAGTATAACAGAAAGAAATAGGCGTTGTTAAAGAGGATGATCGATCATATAGTTCATAACATAATGGTACAAGGGGATTATATGAATATATACCCCATATCTCTGAAGGCCAATAAGCAAGAGAGTGCTTAAACCGGTGAGAAGGACTCCTGCCCAAATTGGTATGTGAAACAATATGTTTAAGGCAAATGCTGTCCCAATAACTGCCAAAAATAAACAAGAAACAAAACACAATTACCACATGTAGACTTTTTTTAATAAGTTTGCATAAATTAGGAGATATACATTCATGAACTACATAGATACTAGAATGAACCCGTGCTATGCACGACGTACCATTGGAAAGAAAATGAAATAAAAAAGATTTCAAAAAACATAGGTAGTTTTTACCTCAACACACACGCATGTAAATAGATATACGATTTTTTTATCGTTAAATTACATAAACATAGCTAGATAAGTGAACAGATCTGATTGCTCCACAACTAATAGGATTTTGTTAAATTCTAAGTTATCTTAATATTGTTTGGACCAATTGAATTTTTAGTAGCTAAAACACAAATTAATGTACACTTATATTTAGAAAATTTAAGTTATGCCATTGGTCGCACTTAGGAGACTTCTCACAAAAACGCTCATGCAATGTGCTATATAGTCGAGAAATTTTTTTTTATATCCCTTTAACTTTAACCAAAAATTCATTTTGATCATTCACCTTTCAATTTCGATATAAAAATACTTCGCCTTTCCAATTTTTTTCAATGTCATTCTTTAGGGATATATACATATATAAACGAAAAATAGGGTGTTTGGATCAAGCACTCTACACACATTGGATGCCATTGATTCCCACGTAAGCCCCCTTGTGTTTTTTTTAAAGAATTTTTGGATGGCTCGGATCGGCAGTCCGGTGGCCGGAAACGGCCCGGCGCGGCCGTCGGTAGGACTCAAAGAAAACGGATTCCTTCGAAAGGATGACATTGAAAAAAATTGGAAAGTCGAAGTATTTTTATGCTGAATTGAAAGGTGAAAGATCAAAATGAATTTTTGGTCAAAGTCGAAGGGATATAAAAGAAATTTACCCTATATAGTATTTGTCATACTGTATAGTATAGATGAGTAGTTTTATATAAATCTACATTAATTAAGTAGATGTTAATTTTTTGGTAGGTCCATTATAGAAAAAAAAAATTGACAAAAATTGAAATAATTTTATATTTCAAGTTCTTTTCATTCAAATAAAAGCGTTAATCATCGCACCTCAAAAAATTGAAGATGTCACTATCACGCAAGGGTGGAGTCATTGTGGCACAATTGGGGCAACATGACCTCACACACTTTGACTTCTTATCAGGATATTTTACATTTATTATCAATTGTTATTTTGACCTCACGAAAAATTCTTATATTGTTCCAACTTGCTTTGAAGATCATATGTTGTACAAACTATCATATAATATCTTTTCCTTACAAGTTATTTTTTTCCAAATGGCGCTAGCTTAGTTTGTACTTAATATGACGATGTAAGTGATCTCTTCTATCCATTGAAAAAGATTTTTTTTTTTTTTTTCTCTTTAGCTCGATACCTTCAGGAACATCTGCTGCTATGACCGCTACTTCTGCCAATAGCCAGAGGCAAATCTTCACAAAATATGGGTACTCGACCTTGCATAATTCGGATAGGTGTTTTCCTTGGGACCAACACAAGCAAAAGAAATTAAAATTAGGGGGGGAAAAAACATGAAATATATAGGAAAATTGCTGTATTAATCATGTTAAAAAAATATCAAGCAGTATTGTACGAACAAAGGTAGATTTAGAACGATTTCTTCTAGAGTGATGTGGTAGTAGTATTTCTTTCTTTCAAAAAGTCAAAATGATCTAAGCCGTGCATCTCTTGAAATTTAGAAAATGTCAACGCAGTGACATATTTCACAAATCTTATTAGCTGCAAAGATTCTTCCGTAGTCAATATGCTGAAATCAATGGATTACACTGTCATGGAATCAAGAGATTATGACCCCGATAATCCCTCCCTCCACAATCACTCTTCAGTCAATATTGCCTATTTTGGCTAGAAATCCAAATGGATTATTTTAGTCCTTCTTTAAAAAAATTGTCTTTGTTAATTTGTTGTTGATTTTTTGTAGATTATTGATTCGTCATGATGAGAGAAATCTAAGAAAATAAAAAATTACGATCGAAGCACAATTTTTTTTTTTGTCTTATTCAAAAAAATTTGAATAAGGATCAAAATAATAATCCATCTGGATTTTTTTTAGCCAAAATAGGCCTTAATCATATGGATTTTTGTAGATTGTTTGTAATGTATATATAACTGTATATAGGACACAATCAATAATATAATACTCTCTTCTTTTTCCTTTATGAAATTTATATGCTATCAGCAATACATTCTGTGTTCGAACCTCATTGTCTATATCATGTTAAAATATTTACACATGTTTCGCCCGCTTTAGGAAAAGAGTCTGACTACACATAAGGAGGCATGTTAAACGTATACATAATAAAGTTGCCCCCTTCTCTTTAACAGCTTAAGCTTTTAGATAAGTTGGTGGTTAGCATTCAAATATGGTACAATGTAATCCTGTGATTGCAACATTTTGATTATGGAAGAATCCCCGTATCTAATAAATCTTATGAGCAGAAGCTCTTATTTCAATATTTGCTATTCCTTCGATAGTTGTTTACACAAGAACTCACATTTGTGCATAACAATGGAAGCAAGGTTAATTACTCGTTGTTCCTTAATTGTAGCTTGCAGTAGTTCAGTTTAAATCTTACCGGTGCTTACACCAAGATTCGCAGCCAGCGATTGAATTATGAGGGCGAAGATCAGCCCGATAAGGATCACCCATAGTAGCTGAAATGGCGATTGATAAGTTCCATTATATGTAAAAAAAACTTTAAGATTGTTTTTATGACCTTTAATTTACTTTGTTAATCTTCATTAACCATAAAGTTCTTCTTTATCTCAATGTTTTAGGTTTACCTCAAATCCATCGTTAGCTCCGGCTTGCAAGTCAGTTTCCACTGCGGCATCATACCAGAAAAACGAAAGTTATCGCACGCATAGCCCGACTGTGGGCATACCATTTGGTGTGCACGAAATGTAGTCCAGATTGTGCAGGACTCATCTCGGCCCTGCACTAATGATTGGATGGTGTACGTACCAACAGTATTTTTGTTGCACAAAGCTAGGGTGAAATGATTTGAAGCACAAAGAGAAAGAGAGGGATAGAGGTTTATACGTACGATTGGCAGGGTCTAGATAAGCCAATGAGACAAGGAAACCAGGCCCGACATATTTCAAGAACTCTCTCCATGCAGGTTTCTAAACCGTTAACAAAAACAATACAAGAAAAGCATAATTCAGTTTTAAGGACTTAAGGAAAGAAGAACTCTTCGGTTTGCTCAAATCATGTCTTCAACATGAAAACAGTTAATGATAAATAAATAAAAAATTGAGAGCAATTAAAGTCCATCACTACAAAAAAACAATATTTGCCTATAGCGGGGTTTGAAAAACGCCAGGAAAGTCTCGACAAACACTGGCAAAGGTTATGGCAGTGTTTGTGCGAACGCCGAGGATGCCAAAGTCAGCTTAGGTTTCTGGCATTTAAGAAACGTTGCAAAAGATCTATGGTAGCATTTTTCGAAAAGCGTCACGATTGATTTCTAAGCAAAAATCGCCTCTTCGGCAAACTTTTCCAAAATGCCGGTAAAAGTCATCTTTAGCGGCGTTTTTTAGAAACGCTGGCAATATTAGTGTCGGGAAAATCTCATTTTCTTGTAGCATGAAACCAAGATTTAGGGGCAGATTGCAAGTGGAGTCGTAGCCTAACGGTAGTATACTCCCATCATTTGATTGCAAACAATTGACACAACAGCCTTTCGCAGAGGGAAAAAAACTAGGGAGGGATCTGAATGAGAGAGAGGACCTTGTGCTTTTGATTTTCAATATCGAATCCTTCAAGGGTGTTGTTGGTTGGAGTGTCCATCACATCATCAGCTGCAATGCGCTGGCCTCCTCCTCTAGTTTGCTGCAAGCTTGCCATCTCTCTCACTCTCACTCTCGCTCTCGATCTCTCTCTCTCGAACTCTTGTAGGTGGTGTACTTCACTTGAACCCTCTATTTATAGCGCGAGCTTGAGCTATTTTTGAAACTCAAAGCACGTATAGCATAGCTAGCTATTCCAAATTTTGATATATGAAATTGTTTAATTAGAGCATCTCTCCAGTAGGAATTCTATAATTGGTAACGTAGATCAAGAATATAGTTTATTTGGAAATGTGTCTCTCTCCTTTGCCTAATTACTGTTAAAAAATAAGCATGTGCACAAAACGTGACCATCTCATCTCTTCTTAGGCTGGGCACAAGTGCTCGCATTGCATGATGTGGAATCTCATCTGGTCACGTTTTGTGCACATGCTTATTTTGCATCCAAAAGATAAACGGAAGTCAACAGAGGGTTTACATGTAAGCAGAGGGAAAATTTTAAAATTAGATCAATAGGCTGACAATAATAATTGTATGAATGTATATTAAAATGTGTAAAAAGTACACAGAAATATTTGTTTTTCTTGTCTTCTAACGTACTTATTGTCAGTCTACTGGGCTGACAATAACAAGACTATAAACATAATCCTATGTCCAAAGTTCAGATTGTGCGAATTGGAAAAAGGAATAAAGCGAATTTTTCGACCTAAATTTGTTTCTCTTTTCGAATTTCTCATCAACTTTATTTAATATTCCATCCATTCATTTTTATGTGTTCAAGTTCGTAACTTCAACTTATTAAGAAGACATCATTACACATTTTGCATCAACTTTTATCGCCACTTTACCTACTTACCCTCTATGAGGATATCATCATTACACTTTTATTTACAAACTTTCCAAAATGGAATTACTTTTAGGAGCAAAATAGAAAATGTACCAACTTTTACCTATTAATTTTACAAAATGGATACTTATTAAAGGATAATTCAAAATAGAATATTGGACTCTAAAAAATAAATGGAGGGAGTATGTCTCCTTTCTCTACATATGGTAACTTTGTTTTCAGCAGTATGGTATCAAGTTGACCTCTAAATTAAAACTGTATGGAATACATGACTAATTATATTTAATTGGGCTCTCCTATCTTGCACTTGGATATCGACACTCTCCGGTTCATTGAACAGTCATGCTTGTTGCGGTTTTTTTTGGTTGACTTTGATGATCGGAACCATTCATTTATAGACCTTGTTTAGAACATTAACCGCATAAAAAAAATAGAAAAACAAAAAGAAAAACATTGAACAACTATCATTAAACATGATTTCATAATACAGTTAAAATCAGAAACTAGGTTAATTCCAATTACACACGTGCTGTTGCAAATATATATTGTTTTGAATATAAATGTGCTTCGCAAATATATCAAACAAAACCCCATCAACATAAACTTTGTCGTGGTTAATATCCTCAACAGGTCTAAAAATATACGTTCTAATCATTAGAAGAACAAATCTTAAGGGCCTACAAAGACCACAACAAGACAGTCCAGCCCCTTTGTACCCCTTAGACTTGATTGAACCCATTCCTCAACTGTGAAATAGCAAGACTATGCCCACCGCTCAACATTTAGTGTTCAATATCTTATCGTCCGTCTCCGATCAATGGTTCATATTTTGGAAAAACTCTTTCAGGAAAGAGTTTAACTCTTGGACGAATTTTTTAATATCTGAACCGTCCAAAACACTTTTGGTCGGTCAGATTGAGAACGGTGAAATTTTTTTTTTTTTCGGCAAATAAAGTTATATTCAAAAATCATGACAAAAGGTATATCAAGATGGGGTAGGGGAGGAGCAGTGAACGTTGAGCAGCGGTACTGTAGACTTTCTGATTGTGAAATAGCTGCAGGATCTTGTTTTGAGATTACGTCACACCAATGAAGGACAGCAATATAACATCTTTATTAGTCATGCATTATTTGAATTTCATCGAATTAAAAATTTTAAGAAAAATATCGGACAATGTATAGATATATTGCACAAGAGGTCAATCAAGAATCTTAAAAGTAAGGGAAAATGATGGTTCAAGACGTATTTTGATAATTAATACCTTTTAAGAACATGCTAAGAACATTTGTTAATGAACAAAATATCCTTAACGGGTATTAATATATCAAAATACGTCATTGACTGTCATTTTTCCTAAAAGTAAGAAACGTATATTAAGAACGGTTATTATCTTTAACCAACAAATTATCAAATGAAAGATAATCCAGCACATAGAATTATTGCGAGAGTGCATTTGTTGGCTCAAATTAGAAAGGGTACTGCAAAAATTAAATGAATTGAAAAAGAAAAATTTTGTTCGGAATATCGATCGGAACTGGTGTTTCGAATTCCAAATATCAATTACGTTGGAGATCATATTCTTTAATGCTTCTTTCTGGTTTGTACTTGCTCCAACAACATTTTCAGTACTCTAATAAGTTGGGTACCACGTGACGGAACCCAGCGTCCATCCGAACCATATATACGTATTTTGGATGACTCAGATCAAAAACACTCTCTCCCCTATTCAGTTGAGCACTCTCTCTCCTCTTCCCCTTTGCTCAAATCTAGACCGTCAAATATATGTTTGGACGACTCAGATGGGCTGCTAAATACCACGTAGACTATGCCCAATTTCACCCAAAAAATTCTAGGTCTTGCACAATTTCAAAAGGAAGGGGAAGAACATGCGTGGTTCATGCCTCTTGCTTTGAGTACTGAAGTTGAAGATAATTGTTTGTGTCATGATTCATGCCGTGGAAACTTTCCTTTTATATGCGCACAATTACAGCAGATGATAAAACATACATGTTCCATGCCTTTCCCTTCCGGGACCCTCTGTCGCGCCTCGAATTACCACAGCACGCTCGAATTCCATTTCCTCCCCCAAGAGAGAAGGAAACGAAAGCGAGCGGAGAAAATTCTTGACTGTAAAATGTGACGGAGGAGTTGAAAACGAGTTGGTACATGAGAAAATGGTTTACAGTGAATAGTGAATTCAAATTTAATTAGCCTAAATTATCCCCTTGAAATGACTCGGTCCTACAGATGCTGGTTTCCAACCAAGCTTAAATTATTCCAATGTGTTTTTGAATGCGAGAGCTACATGATGAACGGTTTGGATAGATACCTGCTCGGCACGGAAAAACTTATAGAAAGACAAGGAGAGGAAAAGGCAAATTTTTGGGAGAAGTGAGATAGAGACATCTGAGGGGAGAGAGAAACAAGGCTAACTAGCCATGGTCAGTGCTACTAGTTGTTTTTTTTTTTTTTTTTGGAATGGTAAGAAGGTAGGAAATATTCCCCTTTATAAAACTGAATGACAAGAGTTGTATATGAAGATCTAAGGGCGTGGGAGAAGGGTGATTCTATGTTCGAATAACAAGAGGGGATACAATAGCAGATCCTAGAGGTATACAATGAGCCGGGCCGGTAAAGCCACAACGGCACGTTAAAGAGCAACAGTACTACATGGCACAATTAATAAATTGGCTATGCTAGCTAGGCACAACACAAATCATGTTTGACACAGACTAAACGGACTGAGCCGGCATGACACTATCCGTTTGACACCTCTAGCAGATCGATCCCCTCGATGCGTGTGCAATTGCCGACCAACTCCCACCACCTAACATCTTCCAAGGACAATAACTGCATTTAATTACGATTTTTGTTAAGCAAAAAGGGCATTCAATAATTAAGTAATGAACATTATTGGGCATAAAAAAAGAAAAAGAAAAAGACTTGCACTAAAAAAGATATACCATATACTGATATTTATTATATACATTGAGACGATTTTTATTTTTTTTTTCTTGCATGGAAACGATTTGATACAGAAACGTTAAGCAACATTCAACATAGGTAAAAACCAGGCTTGCTCCCTTAATTCGATACATACAAGAAGAAAGATGTTTCAAGTTTCCTTTCCAGCAGAACCAAACGAGGCCTTAACATTCATTTTTTGAGGGCTTCACACTTGAGAAATATATAGAAGATATATATTCTTGGCACCACTCTGAACCTTAATCAGGGAGTGGGATATCAGCCAAATCCTCCCTGTAAGGAACAATGGAGTCTTCCCCGTCCTCCGTGCCGGCATGAATGGCAGGGTTGTTCTTTGTTGTGTCGATGTATGTCACAGCCGTGTCTTTACGCCACATCAAGTAAATCACAGAGGCTACGTAGACGACCATCATTGGAAACACAATGATCGAGACGAAAACAGTCGCAGCTTTCGGTAGAGTGCTGTGAATCATCCACCTGACGAAAGATGTGCTGAGGTAGTAAATGTTTATGCCGATGATTCCTAGCCCTAAAATCCACGAGATCACGATAATCTGCAAGCACGGTCTCCAAATGTTTAGTCGAACAAGTTGGTTTGTTTTTTTTTGGGTAATGCGGGGTGTTTTAAGTCAACTCGCATCTCCAAAATCCAGAAGGTTAATGTAATTTACCCAAGTTATAAAAAATAAAAAATAAAAAAAAGCAAAAAAATTGATCTGTATGACATTCATAACATTTGCTTAATAACTTACATATATTGAGCTCTTGTACGGTCCCATCTTGCTGGTACTGCTACTGAATTTAAGGAGTGGAATCAGAGAAAATGGAAGTTCAAATGATAGTATCATCTGCCAATACAAAACCAATTGAAAAGAAAAATGAATCAGAAAAATTGAAAAACTGTAAAAACATTTCTCTGCAAATTAAGGAGCAACAAACTACCGATGCAATTATGATTAAATTGCCAGCTGCCGCAGGTCCACCGACTAGCGAAGCGACCAGACTTGGTAAAATGGAAATCGCCCTTGTCATAAGGTTCCTCTTCCATCTCTTCATTTTCAGATCCAAGAAACCCTAGAGATCGCGCGACCAGATTACCCGTTAAATTCCAAATTAGGAAGTTATATACTCGTAAATAGCTACTATACAAACTATAGACTATATATATTATTAGACATGATTCTTGATCTACCTGCATGATAAATTGTCCAGCATAGGTGCATGTGATAGATGAGCTTTGTCCCGAAGCTAGCAACGCGATGGCATATATGGTTGAACTTGATTTCCTAAGAACATTCTGCAAAATGAGAAATGAAAAATTTCGATTAGATATATATTTTGTTCTTAATTTATAACTACACGCTAGCAGTAGAATTGCGGTGCCAGGGAATGAAACAATCTTTAATATAGAGGTTAGTAGTAATTAGATTTATTTTTTGAATTAAAAGTAATTTGTTGATTGGATATTTATTTGTTTTAAGTTAAAGCTAGTAGAATTTGATATATGCCTCCTAATTTCCGGGGTGATTTAATGGCTATTGTTAAATGTAGTTTAATTGAATTTATACAAATGAACTATATAAATAACCAATTGAGTGGGTCAACTTTTTTTTTTTGATAAGCAAAAATATTTGAAGAGGAATTATTATTTGAGTGCTGCAATCCGTACCGACGGATTTCCCACCGAAATCATACCGACGGCCTTGGTGGGCCGTCTCCGGCCATCGGACGGCCGATCCGAGCCGTTCAATAATTCTAAAAGAAAAAAACAAGGGGGCCTACGCGAGAAACAACAGCATCCAATATGTGTAAGGTGTTGGATCAAGCACCTTTTTTCGTGTATATATGTTTACATATATACACGAAACATATATACACGAAAAAAAAGGTGCTCGATCCAATACCCTACACACATTGGATGCCATTGTTTCTCGCCCGGGCCCCCTCGGTTTCTTTTTTTTAGAATTATTGGACGGCTCGGATCGGCCGTCCGGTGGCCGGAGACGGCCCAGCGAGGCCCGTCGGTACGATTTCGGTGGGAAATCCGTCGGTACCTATATCTTTATCGTTATTATTTTGAGTGGGCCAACTTTAAGTAGTTATGTACTACTTTGTAGAGAAATTACACATAGGCAGCAAAAATAAACACTACTCTAATTAGAGACATGTATGAAGGTGCCGTCACTACCATTCGATCACCAGTAGGGAAAACGAGTGAATTCCCAATCACTGTAGGATTGCATCAAGGGTCAGCCTTGACCTGTACCTTTTTGCATTAGTTATGGATGAATTGACTAGACAATTCCAGGAGGATATCCCATGATGTATGATGTTTGCAGATGACATTGTTCTCATAGATGAATCCGCTAGAGGTGTTAATACGAAACTAGAAATTTGGAGGGAAACATTAGAGTAAAGGGTTTCCGAATAAGCAAGAGTAAAACTGAGTATATAGTGTGCAAGTTTAGTGGTACCAGCAGTGCGCACGAAGAAAGAGTGATGATCCAAGACCAAGAGATACCTAAAAGTGTTCATTTTAAATACTTAGGATCAATCATTAGTAGGGATGGAGAGGTTGCCGATGATGTGACTCATAGGATTCAAGTGGGGTGGCTCAAGTGGAGGAGCGTTACTGGTGTATTGTGTGACAAGAGGGTGCCCATAAAATTGAAGGGAAAATTTTATGGAACTGCCATCAGGCCAGCAATACTTTACGGGACAGAATGTTGGCCTATTAAGAAACAACATGTGACCAAGATGAGTGTAGCAGAAATCAGAATGTTGAGGTGGATGTGTGGTAAGACTAGAAGAGACAGGATTATTAATGAAATGGTTCGGGAGATGGTAGGTGTAGCACCCATAGAAGAAAAGTTGAGGGAAAATAGGTTAAGATGGTTTGGGCATGTCTACCCTAAACCAGGAGATGCAGTAGTTAAGAGAGCAGATAGGATAGTTTTGGGTAGCAATGGTACTGGGAGGAGTAGACCTAAATTGATTTTAGATGCTGTGGTACACAACGATATGAGTAGAGTAGGTTTGTGTGCACAAATGGCTCTTGACAGAGCTTAATGGAGAAAAAAGGATTCATGTAGCCGACCCCAAGTGATTGGGACTTAAGGCTCGGTTTGATTTGGTTTGGTTTACTCTAATTAAGTCCAATATTTCTTTTGTAATAGCCATTATTAATTAAATAGTTTGGGGTGATTTTCCTAACAGTTTTACTGGATTATTATTTTGATTTTACAAACCTTGTATTGGATTATTATTTTGTTCTTATTCAATTTTTTTCCTATTTTTAGTTTAGGGTTAAATGTTTTTTGGATTACTTATGTACATTTCGACGAGGAAAATCTAAAAAGTACAAAAAATATGAACCACACTGAATTTCTTTTGGGGAATTGATATTTATTTTTTGTTATCCACACTCCCTTTTTTGTCTTTTAACACAAAAAAATAAATACACTTTTAACACTAAAATACAAAACAGGAGCGCGGATAACAAAAAGGAGAGTGAATATCAATTTCCTTTTTTTTTGGGTAGAAAATGAAAAAATTATCCCAAAAAACATGTGAGTTTGGAATTAACTATACATTTATGTCTTTTGTAAACTTTTTCATTTTAAGATCTTGGTGATGAATTTTTTTAAAATTTTAAATTCTTATCATTGAGACTATATGATTGATAAAATAAAAAAAATTTGACTCAAAAACTAAAATAAGAACAAAAAATAATTCAGCAAAAAAAAAAAGTTAGGCCAATTCACCTCTATAGTGTTGTGATTAAAGGGTAACTAGTTTTTGTAGCTACTATTTGCTCATGTTATTGTTGCTATATTTTATTTGGCATCCAAGAAGAACTTCATATATAATAAACTGTGGCTGATTTCCTCGTGGTAAAATAGGCTCTAGTTTTTATTGACAGTACAAAAATTATGTTGATTCTTGGAAGAAATTCGGCCAGCGAAGACTTCTCTGGCCGCGATTGAATACTTGGTCGAGATATATTGTTACGCTGGTTTAGTTCAGTAAGTATGAATTCTCCATTTCCGAAGTACCAAAAAAAAAAAAAAAAGGGGTAACTTGTTAGTTTAGACCTGTAGAAGGAAAGAGGCAGAGTTTAGAGTGATGTTATTGCATTGACCCGAGAGGCTTGGGTCTGAACAAACAGTTGCTGATACTGAGATGACTGCAATATTTATCAATAATGCCACAAACAAGGCAAAACCCGTCTCGATCAAGAAGTTCCGACAAGCATCCTGCAACAATGTAGAGGATTTCAGATTAATTCAATTTCTCGTAATGAAGCTTGTAGCTCAATTTTAATCATCAGTACGAATCTTGCTTCTCCGCAGTCTATTGTTGTTGGACTGCAGAGTGTCATCGCCCGTGTGATCCTAACCGTCCAAAAGCATTTTTAACGGTACATATTATAAAAAAATTCTTAGAGGGAAGATTTAACTGCAAAGATGAAGAGATGAATGACTACGATGAAACGGCAGAGACCTCTGATATGTAGTCTAACCGCAGAGAAGCTGAGTCCCATTAGTAATTTGTGCAGGATGCCCCTTGAGTGGGACAAGTGGCCTAATATAAAAAAGTCTAATTACATTTGTATCTTAAGTATTTAAAAATCCAGTTGGTCGAAAGAAGATAACTTACCCAATATTCAAAAAACTCTACTAGTTTGGGATCAGTTACTTCTATTTACCTATAAAATATAAGTTCTTGAATTTTTTATTTATTAGTTTTTGGTAATTGTCGTGTACATATAGCACGGGTTGATTCTAGTTTTGTATTCAGATAACGATTTTTATTTAATTTATTATACAGCGGTTCGGAAGTCATAATCAACAATGAATCGTATGGACTGACCCTAAAAGAGTTAATAGCACTCGGAAGATTTCAAACATCAGATTTTAAAAGAGTGCAAATCTATATTTCAAGTCTTGACGACGAGGTCAACCTTTTTGCATGCACTCATAAAGAGGTTATTGTTGGCTTACCTTTATGCCACGGACAGAAGTTGGTACCTTCCTGGAGAGCACCAGAGCTGAGTGGAGAAAGAGGTTATGCCTGTTGAGGAAAGAGTACAAGAATATTAGTAGGAGTATAACTTAGAGGATCCGCAATGGGAATAATCAAAATTAATAATCAAAATGTATTACATCAGTATTTGATTATTTATTTAGTTCATAATCAAAACTTAACAACTTCTATCTCTAAATTGGTTATTTTTGCATCCCTAACCAAAAAAAACCCTCACAATACACAATCCACATATGTCCAATTGCAAACGAGTTCCAATTAAGCACCTGACCACACCAAATTATTCGTCTCGATGAGACGATTTCAATGTGGGGTGTTTTTGAGTTATTGAGTTTTTAGTTTGGTTATTGAGTTTTGGTTATTGGTAAGAGTTGTAAAGTTTGATTATGGAATGAGTAGAATTTGGTCATTTGTTAAAAAACTTATAACTTTACTTATTACAACGTGGAGTGTTTTTTTCAGTATTGTTGTTAAGTTTGCTTATCCACATCCATTTGTTTATTACAATGGGGATGCTCTTAGTGCAAAACCAATTGAAAAGGGGATACAAAGAAGAAACACTTTTTGAAAATCGTTAGTGAAACCATTATTGGGTACATAATCTATACTTCCTCCGTCCCTTTTATAAAGTCCCCATTTTGGACTGTCGCTTAATAAATGTCTATTTTGTAAAATTAGTGGATAAAAGTTGGTACATTTTCTATTTTACCCCTAAAAATAGATTCTATTTTGAAAAATTTGTGAGTAAAAGTATAGTGATGATATATATCTCCGTAGAGGGTAAGTAGGGAAAGTGTAGGTAAAAGTTGATGTAAAAGATTTAATGATGATATTTTCTTAATAAGTTGGAGTTACGAAGTAGGACACTTAAAAAGGAATGGAAAAAGTATGATAAAACATAGCGATTTTTGTCTAGGCATATAAACGAAGTAACATCCACAGCCGTCCGATCAAATTATCACATCAAAATTGTAGCTATCAAATCACTTTCTCTTTCGAATGATAGAGAAAAGATCCTCTTAATAAGTCCACCCCTCCCCCTTTCCTCATTTTGAAGATAATGTATCCGTATTTAAATGTTGCTTCTTATATGATCAAATAGGAAAATTTCTCAAGATGGTAACTCACGCTATGTGTAGATTATACGTTTGTTGTTAGAGAATGTAATAATTTATTTAAGTTAGAACTATGTTACGTTCTGACAGGAGGTGGGGACTGTGTTGTGCAACTTCGTGCTGCACAGCGTGCTGCGTAGCCTCTGGCGAGGCCTTTCTGGCATTGGTCCGACGATCGGAGACGTCTACTGCGTAGAGCTTGTCAAGTACTACAAGTGTCCAAAAATAAACTCGATCAAAAATTGTTAAGTGCCTCATCGAAATGCATATAACTTGAAAAAAAATGAATCCTAATTGATATGAAACACGGGATCAAACCACTGAATTCATTTTTTTCAAGTTATTTGTGTTCCGATGAGACACTTAACGATATTTGATCGAGTTGATTTTTGATGTACTTGTAGAACTCGACGAGCTCTATGCGGTGAACATCTCCGATCGTTGGACCGATGCCGGCAAAACCTAGCCGGCGGTTGCGCAGCACGCTGTGCAGCACAAAGCTGCACAACATAGTCCCCCCCCCCCCCCCCCCCCCCCCCCCCCAATCCGTTCTGACGTGCCTTTAGGTACGGGCATCTACTAGTTATCATATATTTCAAAAGATTTAGAATGTACAGCAATTCATGAAGGGAGAATATAAAATATGTAACCACAATTATCGCAATATGAAGGATATTAAGAATATCTTACGGCATAATTAGGGCGCCAAGTAAGGCAATGGCGTCTCCGGTGGCAGTTTGGCCGCTGAGCTTAGGAACAAACAGTCCCTTAAGCAAATCAGCAGCAGGAGGCTTCACATAACTCATTTCCCCAAAGAAACATGCTGCCATTGTGAACACCAGAATTGCTACCAGCAACTCCAGTTTCCTAATCTGTTTCATGCAATTCAAAAGAGAAGGTTTTAAGAAAAAAGAAATAATCAAGAAGAAACGATTTGATAAATTTATATAGACAATCTCTATTATAAAACAGAAAGGTGTGGGGACAAGTTGTTGGAATGGCTTAGATTCATTTGATCCAAATGCTGTAGTGCATCCTCCCACTTCCCGGTTAAGTGCCCATGGTTTTCACTTAAATCACACAACTGTCATCCCCTTCCAACCGAGATGCGTAGTGCTGTAGGCACGAGTTAACACTAGTTCTATATAAATAGGGGTTGACAATTCTATTTTCATCATCCAATTGAATGCTTAATTTGTTATCCCCTATTTCCCTCGATGTACCCCAATCGAGTTTATATAGTTTCCCTCTATTGGACAAGATTTAATTTAAGAGTTTAAAACATAATTACCCAAAAAATAAAAGAAAAGAACTTTCTAAATTGTAATCCTTTGAAAATTTTGTGGAGCACCAAATGCAAATAACCTAACTTTATGGTTATTTTGCTGTTATGTTTTTATAGAACAGTTTGTATGCTTTTTGCTCGGTATGTTTTTATTTCTTTTTTTTTTTACTTCATTGGTCAACATGACTTAAGGAACATGAAAATGATACAAGTGGATGATCACAGTATATACCCCAACCCCAGGGGGTTGGCCATGTCTTGGCCTGGAACTTAGGATCATCGATCGATCTCACCCTTACGACTATGGGAGGGGCTATAGAGATCAGATACAGGTAGGCGCAAGCTTACCCGGGACACCTTGCATTACCAAAACAAAAGGAAAAAAAAAAAAAGTGTATAGTACCCCATATCTTTGAAGGCCAATAAGCAGGAGAGTGCTCAAACCGGTGAGAAGGACTCCTGTCCAGACTGGTATGTTAAACAAAATGTTCAAGGCAAATGCTGTCCCAATAACTACAAAAAAAAAAAAAAAAAACAAGACAAGAAAAAAATTACCACATATATTCCTCATACATAAATTAGGAGACACATACGTTCATATCTGACGGAGATGCCATAGGGTGCTTCTCTGTAGTGCAGATCCGGACCGTCCATGTCAGCAATCAATGGTTCAGATATATATATATATATATATATATATATATATATATATATCCTTTAACTTTGACCTGTTAAAAAACATATCGAACCATTGATTGCCGACATGAATGGTTTGAATTTGCCATACAAAGTGCACAACGGGGTGTGCCCTACAGCATTCCCGGATCCATAAAAATGTACGTTTTGTTTTACAACTAATTTTAATCTTTAGCTCCATACCTTCAGGAATATCTGCTGCGATGACAGCTGCTTCTGCCAACAGCCAGAGGCAATACTTAACAAATACAGGGTACTCGGCCTTACATAATTCCGATAGGTGTTTTCCTTTGAACCAAAACAAACAAAAAAAATAATGCAACTTAGACTGAAATAGAGAAAATTTGAATATAAAAAATACTCATTAATTGTTCCTTAATTGTAGCTTGCAATAGTTCATTTTAAATCTTACCGGTGCTTACGCCAAGATTTGCAGCAAGTGATTGAATTATGAGCGCGAAGATCATCCCGATAAGGATCACCCAGAGTAGCTGAAATGGGGATTGATAAGTTTCATTATACGTAACAAACTTTGAGTTGAGATTTTATCATTACCTTCTTCTTCATTAATAACGAATCTTATTTTTGGTTTTTGATATATTTTTTTAATATTTTGATATTTTAGTTTTACCTCAAATCCATCCCTAGCTCCGGCTTGCAAGTCAGTTTCCACTGTGGCATCATACCATGAAAATGAAAGTTATTGCCCAAATTGTGAAACAATCAATTCTCTCTCTCTCTCTAGAGAGAGAGAGAGAGAGAGAGAGAGAGATTTACGTACAATTGCCGGGGTCAAGATAAGCCAACGACACAAGGAAGCCAGGGCCGACGTATGCAAGAAATTTTATCCATCCAGGTTTCTAATCATTAAAAGAACCAAAATAAAAAAACCCATAAATTGAATTTCAGGACTTGAGGAAAACACACACACAATCAATCGTGTGTGGGAGATGAAAGCAGTTTTTTTTTTTATCAGGAGATGAAAGCAGTTAAAGTCCGTGAAACCATTTCCTTTTGCGGACTTGGACCTTATAGTGTAGTACGTGACTCGAGTCCATCTTATCAATAAATGGTCCAGATTTCAAAAAACATTGGCGGAGCTAGGGTTTTGATCTGGAGGGACCTACTTGTAGACATATATTTTTTGTCGAAACGTATACTTATTATATCATAAAATTTTTACTTTCCAATACATTACATTTGTATATCTATTGAAATGATTCCCAATTAATTTTTTTTTTTAGGGATCCATTTTCCAATACATTTCATTTGCTACTTTAACTGTCACATGTTTATTTTATTTAGGCTACTTCAATAATATTCAAAATCAGGTATATAAAAAGAAAATTTAAAAATCAGAGGCGGAAGGAGCTAGGGTTAGGTCCCCTGGGCCCCAACAGAGCTCCGCCGTTATATAAAAGCATCCTTCATGTAAGATAATTGTAGTGCAAGGTGCACTATTGGAATGTAGTACTTGATTTAAGTCGTCTATCTTTACAGTTAATGGCTTAGATCTAAAAACGTATAATATACATAAAAGAGTTATGTTATTTTAAAACATTTAATATACTCTTAGACGGGCTTAGATTGTTCCAAATTTCTATGGCCCCGGTATTATATACTATTTTTCCTAAGGTTTAATGGTGCATGGGAGCTAGATACACCTACCCTACCTATCCAATCACCAGTCACGATTCCGCTGACCTGCACTGGTAGACCCCAATTATATTAGGATTGGGCATATGTGTCCAATTTTTAAATGTCCGAGGAACCAATTTTAAAATGTCGAATGACCCAACTGCAAAAAATTGTCGAATGAACCAATTTTAAAATGTCGAGTGAACCAATTTCTGCCTGTAAATTTACTATTTTTTCTTTAACTGCAAAAAATTATATATTATTTTCGATTTATCGAGTTTTCTATTTGAAACCTTAAACATGATTGGTACTCGGTGAATTGCATTGCAAAGGGGACGAGAAAACAAAATTTAGATTGTTTTGGTCAAAATACATCTCTCATTCTTAGAAGAGATTTTTACCTCTAAGGATAGGAAAGTGAATCCAATTCTCATTAAGAATGTACTTATGTTTTTATTTACCTCTAAGTATAACCTCACCGATAGAGTACCCTTCAACATAATTTTACACTTGACTTCCCTCTCACTCTCCACCTCCACCACCATCCATGTTCGGCTGGTGATCACCTCCGGCAGGTGACTTTTTTTGGCCGTTCAAATTTCACTATTTTTTTTTTTGGATTTAGGTTCTTTCATAAGATTTTAAGGTGTACTTTTCTACTATAGAATTTTAGACATTTTAACATTTTTCATAGGGTTTACAGTTTACACACTTTCATGGGGTTTTATGGTGCACTCACTTTCTTAGGGCTTTAGTTTCAGCATTTCAATAGGGTTTTAGTGGTTTAAGCATTTTCACAAGGTTTAATGTTCAGGGTTTAGGAATTTTCATTGAGTTTTAGCGGGTTAGGTACTTTCACAGGGTTTTAGAGTGCACTCATTTTCATTGGGTTTTATTAATTTTGGCATTTTCATAGGGTTTAGCATTTAGAATTTAGGCACTTTTATAGGATATTTTTGGTTAAAAATTGGCGAAATTCTAATGCGTGCTTTTTTAGGAGTAGCTTGGACTTGCCCGTGTATTGGGTCCAAATTTTGGACCCGGCGGTAGTAATACAAAAATGATTACGGATCATGCTGTAATTCATTTTGGAACCACGCCATATACATATATTTCTACATATTTTTGGAAAACTAAAAGGCATTTGTTTGAACAGTGCAAATTGTAAAACTACAACGATAAAAGGAAGCAAGAGCACAATGACATCAGAACGAAAAGATAACATCCTAATCAGGTTGACACCTTA
This sequence comes from Rhododendron simsii, assembly GCA_014282245.1. Classification (NCBI taxonomy): domain Eukaryota; kingdom Viridiplantae; phylum Streptophyta; class Magnoliopsida; order Ericales; family Ericaceae; genus Rhododendron; species Rhododendron simsii. The sequence goes on along the minus strand of CM024961.1, from coordinate 2,742,444 downwards.
TCCCACTGACGATTATATGCCACTCAACCATATGCCAGTACAATAATTGTGTGATGATTCTGCCGGGGTCAAATACCTTAAAACTACTTATGTTTTGTTTTTTATAACATTTTCGGTTTACCAAAAACAAACAGAAAAAAATTATAAGAAAGACCTTGTGCTTTTGATTTTCAAGATCAAAGCCTTCATGGGTGTTGTTGGTTGGAGTCTCCTTCTTCACATCAAAAGCTGCCATGGGGTTGCTTTCCCCATTAACTTGTTCCAAGCTCCCCATCTCTCTCTCTCTCTCTCTCTCTCTCTCTCTCTCTCTCTCTCTCAAAAATATATATGTATATATGCAACTCATGTAGTGTCCTTAACCTCTATTTATAGCGCGGTTTTAAACTCTTTTGAAAGTGAAAGCACATAATCACTACCCAATTAAAATTTCCATTACTGAATGAAATCGTTTTGTGCATCTCCAAAGAATTATTTTGGAAAGTTGTGAGAATAGTTTACACTACTACAAAAATCTTAAAAGATGACACTCAAAAAATTGAAACAATGACAGTTTTTGTAAAACAGTTTTTGTAAAACTGTCATAAAAAATATGATGGTAGACTTTTGATGACAGTCCATCTTACAAACTGTCATCTTTGCGATATAAGATGACGGTTTAGAATAAAAGTGACATTATTATCTTTTTCTTTAATGTCAGTTTTTGCTTAAAACTGACATTAAAACATGTGCTTCCGGAAGCCCATATGGGAAACCTTTTAATGACAGTTGTCCTTAAAAGCGACATTGAAACTAAGCCCTTTTAATGACAGTTTTAGTTAGAACTGACATTGCAGTTGATCATAAAAGATGACAGTCAGAAAGTGTCATAAAAACATATAAGATGATAGTTTAAAACTGTCATCTCATACTTTCAATGTCTACGATGACAGTTTCATCGAAAACTGACATTAAAAGTGCTCATCTTAAAATTTTCGAAAATATACTATACATGTTTTTGTTTGTCTTTTGTTAACAATAAGCGTGCCAGCTCAGATGGTAACACGCGCGCGAGGAACTGAAGTTCTTGAGTTCAAGTCCTGGGGCAAGCAAATATTTGCTGGCCACACAAGTGCTAAGTAGGCGACACACAAGTGCCACTGGGCGGCCATGCGAGAGGCACGTGGGTGCCACGTGGGCGGCCACGCATTCGAAAGAGAATTGGTTTTTTTTTTCTTGAATGGAGAACAGATAAGATGACAGTTTAAATCCGTCATCTTTGCGATTAAAGATGACAGATTAAGACTATCATCTTTTATCACAAAGATGATATGTTCAAACTGTCATCTTATATGTTTAATGACAGTTTTTTATTGTCATAACAAATCTAGACTTTTAACGACAGCTCCATAGATGACAGTTTTAAAACTGTCATCTTTCACGTTTAATGACACTTTTAAACTGTCATCTTTTACGATTATTGTAGTAGTGTTATTCAAAGAATTTGATGTAGGAACTGTGCTATTTTCCAACAACACATGTTTATTTCTCTCCTTGGTTGATTTCTGTTAAATATCTACCGACTTTCCTCCTAATTTTTTTTAGTCTCTGAATTCTTATCACGTTTTTGTTGTCAAGTGGTAGGAGAATACATTATAAGAATTACATGAAACACGAGACTTCACAATCACTATAAGCCCAATCCAGCTCCATTAGGAGGAAAAACGATCTCAAACAATTTCACAATCATTTCAAGTCTAACCCAACACATGTTTATCCTAGAGGATGCTTTTGGCGGAGTAACTCCTATGACTTGTCAAATATGTAGTTTTTGGAAATTCATTAGCGTGTTCATACTTGGTTGGAGTCCATCTGATCGTTTGGGTATTTTACTCCCTCCGTCCCTTTTTAGAGTCCAGTATTTTATTTTAGACTGTCCGTTAATAACTGTCTATTTTTAAAAGTTATAATTGGGTAAAAGTTGGTGTATTTTCTATTTTGCACCTAAAAATAGATTTTATTTTAAAAAGTTAAGGAGTAAAAGTGTAATAATAATATCCCAATAGAGGGTAAGTAAGGAAAGAGGAAGTAAAAGTTGATGTAAGAGGAGTAATGATGATGTCGCATTAATAAATTGTAGTTACAATTCTGGACACTTAAAAAATGATGGATGGAGTATCTTTTATCTTTGACTAACACTTTATCTCTTTTGAGACTGCAGATTTTAGGTATGAATATACGGCAGATTACAAAGTGCCACTATTTGCTTCAGGCTACGTTTGGGTCGGGGTAAAAGACATCAATTGCCTTATACTTTGTCGTTTTACAATACTTAGATAATTATTTTGGCTTTGTCAAATTTTTTTTAATGAACTCTTTTATGTAAGTGCCATTGAGCAATTATTAATACAGTCTTCTCAATTTTTTCCAAAAAAAAAAGGGAAGAGAAATAATCCCAACAAATACAGAGGGAAAAATGCCAACATGCAGGTGGAAGATTCGAACTCCTTACCTTCTATTGAAATGCAAGAGTCCTAGCCAACAGATCAAGTTAGTTCCGGGTAGTTGGTTAATTCTTATCACATTAATTCGTAGTATGATTATTGTAATTTTGTCAGTACCAAAGATTATACATTGCCTCGGGCATTGAATCATTTTTTGTATAGTACGGATCAGATTTTTTCAGAGATCATGTTACTTCACAATGATATCGATGTCAACAATGTTCTTACCCAGCCTACATGATATTTTTTGCTGGGTAACTCGTGGTACCTTGTCAGATTTGTAGTTTTTAAAAGTTCATTGATTCATTCATACTTTGTTGGAGTCTATCTAATCGTGTAGGTATTTGTTGTCTTTTTATCTTTGTCTAGCACTTTATATCTCTTTTGAGACTGCTGATTCTAGATAAGAATATACTACAATTTGTGAGTGTCGTTGTTTGCAGCAGGCTCAATATCTAGGTCAGGGTGAAAGACGCCGATTGCCTTGTGTTTTTCTTGCTTTGCAATAATTAGATAATTAGTTTTGCTTTATCCTATTATCAATATTATCTTTTCCATTTTGTCAAAAAAAAATACAGAGAAAGAGAAATACAAGAGAGAGAGAGAGAGAGAGAGATTGATTTTAGAAGTTAATATTGACTTTAATAAATTTTCAAAAAAATTGATTCAGTCATAAGATTACTGAATTAATCCAAACATTGAAATGAAATTACTTCAGGTATTGTATTCCTAGAAATTTTATTCCTAGTAATCATATTCCTATTTTCACTCAATAAAATTCTTAGAAATTGATTCATAGTAATCACATTTCTATTCCTACAGAAGATTCGGGTCATCCGAATTGAGCCCTATATTAATGCCACATAGGGAGCTAAGTTAGTGCCGAAGAGGTGGCCACAATTACTGCCATGTCAACCGGAACCGGTAGCAAGGGCCCGCTTGGATGCGGGATTAGGTTTGAAGGTATTATGTAAGAAGGTGGAATTGGATAGTAGAGGGTATTGGTTAATAAGGGATGACACACGTTGATATAATATTTATGGAGGGGGTATTAAATAATATTTGGTTTGGATGGAGGATTAATTTGGGGTATAAGAAAGGAGGATTGATGTTAAAAGCTGTTAAATGACTTTTTTGCCCTTATGTAGTGTTTTTTTACAAAATTTGTTAGTTTCACTATAATTAGAATAAATAAGTGTTAGCAAAAAAAAATTAAGTGTTCCAAATTTCAATCCGTTTGAATGGGTAGAAAGATTTTATTTTTCTGATCATTTAATTATAAAGGGTCATAATTAAATTTTGACTATAGGGCTCTTGTTGATTAGCCCTAAGAAAATCGTAGAACCAAATATTTTTTAGGGCTAACTAACGAGAGCCCTGGAACCAAAAATTAATTATGACCATTTAGGATAAAATGATCAGAGAAATAGGATATTCGTACTGGTTCAAACGAATTGAAAATTGAATCACTTAATTTTTTAACCATATTTTTTAATATATAAACTGTAGGTTGAAAAATTAAGTGTTTCAAATTTCAATCCATTTGAATTGGTGAAAAGATTTTAGTTTTTGATCATTTTATCCTAAATGGTCATAATTAAATTTTGACTATAGAGCTCTCGTTGGTCAGCCCTAAGAGATATTTGGTTCAACGACTTTCTTAGGGCTAATCAACGAAAGCCCTATAATCAAAATTTAATTATGACCCTTTAGAATTAAATGATCAGAAAAATAAAATCTTCCCATCCATTCAAACGGATTGAAATTTGGAATAATTAATTTCTTTTGCTTTTGCTCAAGAAATGGGTACTTGGGGTTGGGAAGGGGGATTAGGAGGGGTACAATCGTCCAAAATGGCGGGGGTTTAGGGGGATTACACAATAACAGGTCAAACCCTGCCCATGGCTAACACTCCCTCAAGGGGTATTAGGAGGTGTAGTGGAAGAGGGCCGAAAGAGAATACCCCCTCCAAATTAACTTGCTAAACTGGGTCTTGGGGTGGGGCCCAAGTACTAAGAGGGGGTATATCACAACACCCCATCCAAACAGGCCCTAAGGCTAAAATTTGTATTACAAAATTAGAGGACGGCCCCTTTTTTAGGTTCGGTTTGATTCCAACCCTGGATATTATTTCTGAACTTGTACAGGCTTGGATATGTTATGTCACGACTATTTTAAAGACAAAACTACAAAAAAAGGGTTGGGATCTAAAATCCCCTAAAATTTGCCTTGCTATGTAGTACGTACACTCCAAGTATTTTCCACCAAACAACCAAGCTCAACAATTCAAATTATACAAGAAATAAACCTATTATAAGTTAGAAAGAAAGAAAGAAAGAAAAAACTCGATCTCTAAGGCACGTAAGAACGCCTATTATAAGTTAGAAAGAAAGAAAGAAAGGAAACTCGATCTCTAAGGTACGTAAGAACACCAACAAGCAGGTGAAAAGATTAAAACTTCTAATTCTCTAGTAAGATGCAAGAGTTTTGGCCAACTAAATTAGCGGCATTTGGTTTGCAGCACTCTATGTGATACGCTTCTATCTGGGTAGTCATTATTGCAACAATACTATTAGTAGTCTAATATACTACCTCCGTCCCAGTTTGTTTATCTATAGATTGAAACATATAGACAATTTTGTCGAAGGTCTCAAATAAAGAAAGAGACAAACAAATCAGGATGGAGAGAGTACTAATTTATGCAGTATCTCGATTTTTTAAATAACATTTGAAACAGCTCTTGGACAATTTCACGAGGAAGAGGAAGAAAATGCATTGTTCCTGCCTCTCATTTTTTTTTAAAGAGAAAGAACTTCAATCTACTGAAAATGGTCAAAAACACAAAAATAAAAAATAAAAAAATAAAAGATCTGAATAAAAATACAGACAAATAATGAAAGCCACCGAAAATGAAGTTCCGGTGTTGGAAGCCATCTTTTATCTCATGGAAGTGTGGAAAAACTCTGGCATGGATGTCCCTGTTGCCTCCTCCACCGTTGTTGAAGAAATCGGAACTCACACAGGGGAATCCAATCCACTACAAATGGGCGGTGGTCAATCAGAAAATGCAAGGAATTAGGGAGATGTCATCTGACATGGAGAGAGGTTCTTGGGAGAGAGGACGTTCTCGGGGAAGGGGATGAGAAAGGGGTGCCGCTTTCGAAATTCATAATATATCTTGCCAATTATGTACGTAACAGGAAATGACAAGTAAACATACATGTTCCATGCCTTTTGCGCTTTGGGGGTTGATACAACCTTTCCAATTTTTTTATGGACCAATTTGATTTATTATTATTATGGCTGGCAGTGGGACCTAATTAAGTCACATAAATTGCAAGTGCATGCGTGAGTGCAGAGCACTTTGAAGGATTATACGAGAATTAAGAGCGTGAACGTGATGGAGAATTGAGGGCGTAAGTGCAGAGTACTTTGAAGGATTATGTGACTACATATATATTATTTGATATGAGCCATCGACCGGGTGGAATGTGGTACTGTTATATGGTCGATATATATTCCATCAATAGGGAAAGAAAAAAAAACTTAGGTCAAATTTGAGAAATGTTATTTTATTTATTGCAACTGTGATTGCTCCAAATATGCAATTAATTAGATCCAACGTTGGAATGCAATGAGGTGGGATTGTGCATAGATATAAATATACTAGAGAAATCTATATCTAGTCCTTCGTTGGTGTGTAATTATTTTATTGTCACACTTTTTCTCATGTTCAAGTTGTACAAACTCGTGCTGCCTCCGGTCATTCACGTGTTTGCCGTAGTTGCGAGATTATGTATTTTTTTTTCTTTTTAAAAAATTTATGTTCCAGAATCCCAAAACCAGCTTTGAATTTTGAGAATTTTTTTTTTTAATTTTTGAGATTCTCAGAAGCTATAGATTCAAAAAATCAATTTTGTAGAATTCTTGAAAAACATTCTAAACTATAATTTATTTTTAAAAGCTAGAATTAATCTAAATATATGTCAAAATAATTTAACAAAGTAAGTTAATTTTCTACAAACCGTCACCTAGCTATGTCGGGGCCCAGGCTCCCTCGGCCTCCACTACCTGAGCATTAGATCGAGTTTTAAAATTTTTATTTTGTATATACCTAATTTTTAATATTTTTATTATTATTCGTGTATATCACTACTTATAATCTTAATAATTTTGGTTTGATTTGATAAAAAATTCATTATTTTACATTTTCATTTTTCAATTTCTTTCATAAATAACAAATAAGCAAAGTGACAATTAAAATAGCCTAAAAAATAAAATGATTGGTATAAACTTTAAATGCATTAGGTTAGAATCATTTCAATTAATATATTGAAAAGAAAAAATCATATGATATAATAAATAGACAAAATGTATATATCTATTAGCCCTATTCCCCCCCCCCCCCCCCCCCGAAGTCACGACTTGGCAAAATATCATCTTTTCTTAACTGGAATAGCAAACTGTAAGCATGAGGCTCAAATGTTTAACTCAAAAGAAATATTGGAATCGATACATAATAATCCAACTATAGTTCATCACTTCCCAAATGAATATTTAATTTAACTAAAACCCTAGTATTCTATCTGGATTAATTTTGATTTTTAAATCAATCCGGACAGGGCTCGAATTTCATCTGTCATAAGTAGCATGGTTCATGCCATCGCGCAATGGAGAGTCTGATAAGGTAATGAAATTACCTTGTATTTATGAAAGTAGTAGAAGCTTCTTGAGGTTTTTTTTTTTTAATCTGAAAAGCTTATTGAGTTGAATTTTTGGTACTTTGATAATGACTATCGGTTAGAATAGTTGTCACGAGGTTTAAAAATTCGGTTAGTCTACTCTAGCAGTTGGAATATATTTGAAAGATACAAGATAGAATCTATCCATTTGTTTTTTTTTTTAACAAAAAAAAAAAGCAGAAAATATAGGGTCCCTTTGGAAGCCAGCCAAATCATCGAATTTTACATTATGCAATATTATTCCATTTCAGGTGTTTGGGAGTCTACTCTTTGAGAATGCATTTTTCCTAAAATGCTTTATCAAAACCACACATCAGAGAGAGAGGTAAAATATATTCTACACATATCTCATAAATACTCTACAGATTGATAATCTATCCTAACCATAATTCAAAAATCTTTAATTTACAATACAAAAAGTTTAAAATGCAAAAACAAAAAAAAAAAACGATAAGTGAAAAACAAAGACCTGTCTAGTCTAGCTTTGTGGAATTAGAGGTTGGGAGCCAAATTGTGGCTTCTCATTTTGTATTTTGCGGGTTTTTCTGGTTGAGAAGCCAAATTCTACTAATGCATCATGCCACAATGCATTCTCAAACCTACACTTTACAAAAGCACCATTTGATAATCAGTCTTGGATGAGTTTTTTCATTCTCTTGAATTATTTTCTCAAATTCATACTCCCTCCGTCCCTTTTTAAGTGTCCTACTTTGTAATTCCAACTTATTAAAAAAACATCATCATTATACCTTTCACATCAACTTTTTCCTCCACTTTTCTTACTTACCCATCATCATTACACTTTTACTCACTAACTTTTCAAAAAGAAATATACTTTTAGGGACAAAATAGACAATGCACCAACTTTTACCCACTAACTTTATAAAATGGACATTTGTTAAGGGACATTCCAAAATGGAATATCGGACTATAAAAAAAGGACGGAGGGAGTTATTTATTTTGAGCATTATCCTTAAAATATCCATTCATAATCTATTTTGAGCATTATCCTGCCGCACACTACTCTCTTACAAAATCTATTATTGAATTATTTTCTCAAATTCATAATTTATTTTGAGCATTATCCTTAAAATATCCATTCATAATCTATTTTGAACATTATCCTCCCACACACTACTCTCTTGCAAAATCTATTATGCACATCTCTCAAACACTTTATCATATTCCTAATATATTAAGGGCACAATCCGAAATGCAAAATGCACCAATAATTAGACTCCCAAATGGACTCTTATTAGAGAGTTAACTTTGAATATCTGAACTTTGGAACGTCCATTGTCATCAACTTTATATACACGTACAATTCTTCTGTAGAAATTAAAAATTAAATTAATTTTGTTACTACTTTATCCTACATCGCTCACTTAAACTATCCAGGTGGTAATTTGGGGCATTCAAAGAATCTTCTGAAGCAACCGAAGGATCGCTCTTTCATTCATGTTATCTGAACGTTACACCTCAACGGTCAAGCAGTTTTGGCTAGTTAAGACCCCCCATGAATTAATCCATGATCTGAACGTTACTCCTATTGATTCTTCATCAGCTCAAGGGTCACACCTTGGTTATAAGAGAACATTTCCGTTTTTGTGATACATACAATTCTCAGATTAACTGAAAGAGTAATTATTAGGTAGTCCGGGAGTACCGCCACGTGATACTTTGGATCAGTTTACAACCACACATTTCTGTGGGGTCCATACATTAGGGATAGACCCCACATAAATGTGTGATTATAAAGCGGTAGGAAGTACCACGTGGCGATACTCCCGGAGTATTGTATCGCAGCCCTCGCCTGCCTCTTGAATTTCGAATAGAACAGTTTTTATCATTGAAGGAACATTATCTTCGTCGCCCGCTCCGAGTGTTTTGTTTAAATAAGTCATTTGGCTTATTTTTTGATAATATCACAACTGTTTTTATTGGTACCAAAACTCTAACGTATAAAAGTCATGCACACTACGCATGATACAAGTCTTTTATGCACTAGAGTTTTGTCACTAACAAAAACTGTTTTGACATTATCATTTCCCATTTTTTTCTTTATTGAACTTTTCTTTTTCCTTTTTTTTTTTGCATTTGTTAATTTTGCGTCAAATTTTTATGAATTATCAGTTCGTCTCGACGAGAGAAATAAGAAAATTAAAAATTGTGATCAAAACTCAAAAATTTTAATAAAGCCGAAAAATCTTACTTTCTGGCTATTTTGTCTTTATTCAAAAAATATTAATACACCTTTTTACATATTATTGTACCCTTTTGGACATATGCCAAATGCCCATTACATGGTTCCACCACCATGTTCATGGGCCCATCAATCGGTTGAATTGAACTGGACTCCAAAGGCCCCCTATATGGTTTCACCACACTGTTTATAGGCCCATCCATCTGTTTGTTTGAACTGGATTCTAACTGTTACCCGCCAGCACCTTTTGTTAAAACTACTAGCAGTTGGGAACACAAGTGTGGAGAAATTTTTTGGGTACAAATTTGGCATAGTGTACGTGGTACTCGAGCGTGCATCCAAGCCATCTAAACGCGTTTGGGATGGCCAAGATTTAGAGGCTGAGAAAGAGGAGAGAGGGTGGTCAACTGAGTAGGAAAGAGAGTGCTCAGATTTGGGCCATCCAGAACACATTTGGACAGTTCGAATGTGCGTTGGGTACCACCACGTGGTACCCAATTCGCTCCCAAAAACCTGTTGAATATGTGTGGGTAGTTATTTTATTAATTTTACCACTTTACCCTAACAATTAATTCATGTAATATTTAGGGCTGTTGGGACAGTAGTGGAACGAGATTTTGCGACACAGTTTCACAATATTGTCGACACAAAAGAAGGGTAGCCCATTTATACAGAGAATTAGATTATCCGATCCCCTTCAACCTCGAGCACCTCAATCTTCGCTGCAAGATTAACATTCAGTGTTAATTCGAATGAAAAAGAAAAGAGATTGGATTGAGCAGTACCGACACATATTGGATTTACGCTCTAACAAGTAATTGGGCTAGGGGTATGCATGGAATGGAGGGCTAGGGGTTAAGAACTGGAGGATCCAAAACCTGGCTCTCTTGGCCAAGTGGTGGTGGAGATTTAGCAAAGACGGAGACTCATTGTGGGTGAAGGTAATCAAGAGCAAATATAAGCGGGAGCTAAGATGCTGGTTACATTGCTTACCCTCTTCTGGTAAGGTATCCAACTTGTGGAGAGACATATGTTCAATAGGGGATATTTCCTCGGGTATCGGTTCCATTCTCTAGGAGGGGTTTCGACTGGTGGTTCAATCTGAGCAAGAGATTTCTTTCTGGAATCAGGTTTGGCTAGGGTAAACATTGCTTAAGGAGGAGTTTCCCGCCTTTTCCTAATCTCCACTCAAAAAGACATGGTGATCAGTGATTTACAAGATGCAAGAGGTGATGGTAGGTGGAATATATTCTTTTCCAGCGAAGGTTGCGGGATTGGGAAGTTCAGCAATTTGATGACTTACTCCTGAGATTACAGTCAGTGCACTTGGATCAATCCAAGCGAGATGTATTAAGTTAGAAATGGGCCTCTGATAATCATTTCTCTGTTAAATCAGTTTATAATAAATGGGAGAAAGAGGGTTTTGATAGCAACTGGGTTCTGGGCTCAATTTGGAAGAATATTAGCCCCCCGAAGGTGGAAATTTTTTCGTGGATGGCTATCAAAGATAAAGTGGCTTTGAGATCGGTTCTTCTTACGAGAAATTTGATTGCTGAGGGCCAATCGATTTTGTGCCCTCGCTGCTCTTCTCATTTGGAATCACCTGACCATCTATTCTTACATTGCCAATTTGCTTGGGACGGTTGGTCTTTGATTTTGGATTGGTGGCATGTCTATTGGGTGTGTCCTGCTACCTATTAGATTTGTTCACTTGGCGGCTGGGTTGGGGATTCAAAAATCTGGAGAAGTTTATGTGGGAAACAACTTTCCATACCACCACTTGGTCGGTATGGTTGGTAAGGAATGACATTGTTTTCAATAATCACTACAAGAAAAATGAAAATTGGTGACGAAATTTAATCTCGTCACTAAATGAGTATATTTGGCGACGAAAAAATAAATTCGTCACTATTTTGACAACTTTCGTGACGAAATAATTTCGCCACAAATTATACATGTTTAGCGACGGAAAAAATATTTTCGTCACCAAAGGTACCCATTTGGCGACAAAATATATTTTTTGTCGCTGAAAGCTTAGAAAGGGTGACGAAATTATTTTTCGTCGCCAAAAATAATCATTTGGTGACAAAAATATATTTCGTCGCTAAATGAGAGCAATTTAGTGACGAAATATTTTTTTCGTCTCCAAATGCTTAACTTTGGTGACGAAAAATAATTTCGTCACTATTTTAATGCTTTCAGAGACGAAAAACATATTTCGTCATCAAATGGGTATCTTTCGTGACGAAATTTATGAATTGCGCTTTGTCACTAAATGTATTTCAGACATAACACTTTACTAAAATCTCCGATTGAGATAATTCAAATTGGGTTTGAACAATAACTCAATTGCCTACAACTTTCATGTTTATCAAAATTGTTAATTTTAATGTTTAAAGGTTCAAAATTACATTCGAAATATATTTTCATGTTAAACATATGTGTTATATATTAGATATTTCAAATATTTATTGAAAATTGGGTGTAGTGCAATTGGTTCGAGCTTGCGCGAAAAACTCAAGTGACTCGGGTTCGAAACCCAGCAGGAGCAAGAAAGAATGATTTTTTTCACATATGAAATCATCTTTTGCAACGAAAAAATTTCGTCACCGATTTCTTATATTGGTGGCGAAAATTTTCGTCACCAATGCGACCCATCGGTGACAAAAATTTCGTCGCCAAAAGGAATAATTGATGACAAAAAATTTCGGCGTCAAAAACACAATAAGCGAGGAAAAAAATTTCGTCACCAATTATTCACTTTTTGGTGACAGAAATTTTTCGTCATCAAAAGGCACTATAGGTGACGAAAAATAGATTTCGTCAGCAGGTAAGAATCCTCGACAACCTTTATTTGACAAATTTTTTTTTTGTCACCTATATTATTTGTGACGAAAAATGTTCAATTTATGACGATTTTCATTCATCACCCAATTGAAATTTTCTTGTAGTGAATGTGTCATGGCGGGTGGAAGATATTGGGGAGTTAATTAAAACCAGAGTAGCTATGAGGGTTAAGGCGAAGTTCGATATCAAGGTGCACTCAGTGGAGGACTTTAAGAGTTATCTTGACGGCATGAGAAAGGTGAAGGTGTAGTCATTTTGGAAGAGGATTTGCGGTCTAATTTTCTGCTGGACAGCCCTTTGTTTTATTTTCTATTGTCTTTGGTGTTCTGTTCCCTCGTTTTGTAAGTGTATGCGCTTAGCGAGTTTCTTTCTTGATGTACCCTTTTCGAGCTAATAATATTTTCGTTTTGCTGAGCAAAAAAGAAAAAATCACTTATTAAAAAAAAAAAAAAACCTACGCACACAATTATGTGGGCTGGAGCTGGAGGAAAGACCAGTAAAATACTGCGGTGACTTTGGGTGGCTTCACTACAAAAAAATATGTAAAAGGTGACGAAAAAATTTCGTCTCAAAAGGTCAGATTTCCTCGCCAAATAAATTATCGATGAAAAAATTCGGTCGGCTAAGGTTGGTCGCGGAAGAGTCTGGTGACGGGAAAAAAAATTTGTCGCCAATTTTTCCTTTTGGGGAGAGACGAAAAAAAAAAATCGTCGCCAATCACGAAAAAGAAAATTTCGACGCGTAGAAAGAAATGCATTAATAATAAGGAGATAATACAAGGAATGAAAAACATACGGCCAGAACAAAAACTAAACAATCAATGAAAAACATACGGTCAACTCTCAAAGGAAAACAGAAGCAACAAAATGCATTCATGGATAAGAATCCTCTAGCACCTGCAAAAAACCATTAGAAAAGCACGAGCAGAAAAAAGATACTAGTATATCACACGACGCTGTGGTGCGCAGGGATGGAGCCGGGGAGGGGCCAGTAGGGGCGGTCACCCCTGCAAGAAGAAAAAGAAATACTATTTTTATATGTAAAAAAAAAATTCCTATGAAAGTATATATGCTCGCCCCTGTGTATATAGGCTCGCCCCTGCGTGGTGAAATTTCTGGCTCCGTCCCTGGTGGTGCGTGAAACATATAAGATTAGTTACAACTATCTTCAATGGTATGCACGCGTTTGCGCTTAAGCGTTACGTATGGTTTGAATGCTTAAACAGTTTCGGCACCATCAAGGTCCTTGAGCCGTGATTTTTTTTTCCTATGAGCCCAGCGTTTACTGGGACTTGCCATCTGGCGACCTTCTTCCTTAGCAATATAATCCCGAAAAGCCTGAATTCGCATAGTCCTGGTGTTACTCAATTTTTGCGGGAAGAATTCAAAATACCCCCCAGTCTATACACCCAAATTCAATTAGACTCCCAACCTTTTAAAAACTTCAATTTTACTCCCGACGTTATATTCCGTTAATCAAAATACTCCCTTCCGTCCAAATTACTAACGGATTCCGTTAAAGGCTCCGTTAAATAGTATTCTGATCGAATTTCGATGATCCGAGCTGTTCAATGTGATTTTAAGGGTACTTGCAAGAAATCAACAAAAAAGATGACCGGGAAGGGCTTCATCTAAACAGTTTTTTATTGAACTATTCCATAAAAAACTGTTCAGATGAAGCTCTTCCAGGTCATTTTTTTGTTTGTTTCTTTCAGGTACTCTTAAAATCACGTTTTAAACACATTGAGCGGCTCGGATCATCAAAATTCTATTGGAAAAGGGGAGGTGTGGATCGATCCGGATTTTATTTAAGTACGGATGTCCGGATTTTTCTTCGGTCTGTACCTCCCCTTTTTCGATAGAATTTCGATGATCCGAGCCGCTCAATGTGATTAGAATGTGATTTTAAGGGTACCTATTAGAAATCAGCAAAAAAAAATGATCGGAAGGGCTTCATCTGAACAGTTTTTTATTGAACCATTCAATAAAAAACTGTTCAGATGAAGCCCTTCCGATCATTGTTTTTTGCTGATTTCTCGCGAGTACCCTTAAAATCACGTTTTGAACACATTGAGCGGCTCGGATCATCAAAATTCGATCCGAATACTATTTAACGGAGCCTTTAACGGAATCCGTTAGTAATTTGGACGGAAGGGTGCATTTTGATTAACGGAATATAACGTTGAGAGTAAAATTAAAGTTTTTAAAAGGTTGGGAGTCTAATTGAATTTGGGTGTATAGGTTGGGGATATTTTGAATTTTTCCCCAATTTTTGCATTGTTAAGCGAGCCATACGATGATCGCATTTCTTAGAATCATTGTCCTTAAAAGCCAGGGTACGTTTGGGCTTCAGAGTCTCCATACGCTTGGACGTGGGCTGAATGACATCGGTGGACCAACTTAATTTATCGAGAAATAGCAACGTGTCTCTGGGGTAGTAAAATAAACAGGCAGTAAATGGGATGACAACCACTTGTCTGGCCGTGGGTCTTTTTTCTTTGGAACACCGAAATCGATTTCAAGGATAGGCCTCCTTTGATAAAATCGAAATCAGAGGTGGGTCCGATTTCTCACCGGAAAAAAAAAAAAACTTTTGCTCGCTGAAATGAGTCGCCGGATTGCATCAGCGTCTCGGAATTACTTGTTTCTGGTGGCGTTGGAATTGTCTTGGCGAGGAGATCTTGATTCGATGCTCAAAACTTGGTTTTGACAGAATTGATTTCTGGGCAGCCGAAAAGAAAAACAGAATTTGTTTTTTTTCGTCGGAAAGCTGTCGCCGGAGTTGCTAGGCTTCGTTTGGGTGATCAGGAGGACCTCACCTTTGCACTCAAAAATTTGATTTTGAGGGAGCTAATTTCTGGGCTACACTAGCAGAGGAATACCGAAGGTATTCTTGGGGAGAGATTTTTTTCGGATTAGCCTAGTGTTTTGATACCAATTTGTCGGGTGAAAGAGTATTTTTCAGACATTGATTGTGAATGAACTCGACAAGAGAATTGAACAAACACTCACAATTTCTATTGAATTTTACTCAATATGAAAAAACATACAAGGAGTAGGAAAATTTTCTATTTCTCTCTCTCTCTCTCTCTCTCTCTATCTCTCTGATTCTCTTATTCTACTTATACTATTAACAATCAGATTTACAAGCTTATTTATAGGCAGAACAATAAAAAAAAAAAAAAAAGAAAGACAAAGATGAGTTAATCTCATTTATTTTGTAAATCCTAAAGTAGATCACGGAATCTCTAGAGTCTTAGTTCACATTTTTCTTTTTCTCAAATCTGTTGCTGATTTCTCTTCCACTTGCAACCCTCCAAAGGTACAATTCAATCAATTTTTTTTTCTTTCTCAAGCTTATCTTTCAACAATATTCCCCTGTTTAATTATATGAAGATTTAAGGGCGTGCGAGAAGGGTGATACTATGTTCGAAAAACAAGAGGGAATACAATAGCAGATTGTAAAGGTATAAAATGGACCGGGCCGGTACAGCTACAATGACACGTCAAAGAGCTAGCAGCAGTACTACATGGCACGACTAATAAATTGGCCGTGCTAGGCACAACACAAAGCACGTTCGAAACAAACTAAACGGGTTGAGCCGGCACGACACCATCCACCCTCAATGTGTGTGCCATTGCCAACCAGCTCCCACCACCTTACATATATTCTAAGGGCAATCACTGCAAATTTAATTACAAATTTTGTTAAGCAAAAAGGGTATTCAATAAGTAATGAAACATTATTGGGCCTAAAAAAAACTACTTGCACCAAAAAAACACACCTTATACTGATATTTATTATATACTTTATTTTTATTTTTATTTTTTTTTGCCCGGCATACATTGAAACGATTGATACAGAAACGTTAAGAACATTCAACATAAGGTAAAAACTAGACTTGCTCCCTTAATTCGATAATATACAAGACAGATGTTTCAAGTCTCCTTCCCAGCAGAACCGAACGAGGCCTTAAAACACATTTTCTGAGGGCTTCGCACTTGAGAAATACATAGAAGATATTCTTGGCACCACTCTGAACCTTATTCAGGGAGTGGGATATCAGCCAAATCCTCCCTGTAAGGAACAATGGAGTCTTCCCTATCCTCCGTGCTGGACTGAACGGCCGAATGGCCCGAATCGTTCTTCGTTGTGTCGATGTATGTCACAACCGTGTCTTTACGCCATATCAAGTAAATCACGGCGGCTATGTAGACGATCATCAATGGAAACACTATGATTGCGATGAAAACGGTTGCTACTTTCGGAAGAGTGCTATGAATCACCCACCTGACGAAGGATGTGCTGAGGTAGTAAATGTTTATGCCGATGATTCCTAGCCCCAAAATCCACGAGACCGCGATAATCTGTAGGCACGGTCTTCAAATGTTTGGTCAAACTTTTGTTAATATTAATTGGATGCATATTTTTTTACCACATATTCTTAATTTTTTAAATAAATGATTAACGATAAAATTTGAAATACTGGCTTTGTTTGGTTGAAAGTTTAGTTTAGTTTAGTTTTGGTGGTTAGTGAAGAGAGAAATAGAGTAGTGATTGGAGAGAGATGGAGAAAATAATAATTAGAGAAATAGGGTAATGATTGAAGAGAGAAATAGAGTAATGATTGAAAATTAAACTAAAAATAAAAAGTTAACCGAACAAAGCCACTGTCTTTTGGAAACTCTATCTCAAAATCAATTAGTAATGAGCAGAGAGCTCCCAAACATTATTAAGTGATCATTCATTCCACTCCGAAACAATGTGAAACTTTTTCCTTAACATCCCCCTTACGTGCAGCTACATTTGAAGTCTGTCTTGTTTGACCACTTTTTGGGGCTTATCATCGTGCATCATTTTTATTGATCTATGATTATAGGGTGTGGATTGTAAATTTTATACAATTTGAGGTGGAACGGGTCCCGCTCTGATACTATGTGAAAACTTTGTATCCAAGTCAAAACCAATTGGCAGTGAGTGGAGATATCCCAAATGTTAGTGATCACCCATTCTACTTCGAAACAATGTTATAATTGTTTCAGAAATTTGACTTGTTTTATGGATTTTTATGTCAAATTCGCTGTATAACAGATTACTTGTTACATTTCTGTCGGGAAAAAAAACAATTGAAATCAGTACTCTAACATCCCCAAAAAGTTAACGGGAAGGGAGAACGTGAGTAACAATAAAAAATAAAAGATGTCAGAGCTATTACATACTAGTATTTTAAAGCGGAGGGGAATTACCCGAGTTAAAAACAATAGAGCGAAGTCACATTTACATTTCTTCTCCCTCCCCCACCTCCTTAGGGTTTCACAACCTGGCCTAATACGGCATCGGGAGGTCAAAGCCATAATACTAGTTCTCAATTTTCCTTTGTATTTTCTAATCCTTAGTTTGTTTTTCTCATGTCTCTTCAAATTAACGATTGTCGTTTGATCTGTGATAATTTTGTCTTTCTTTCTATAAGAGTTTTTAGTTTCATCTTTGGGCGAATATTACGGCAACAGATCAAGTTCTTTCATATAATGTTGTTTCACAATGACGTCCATGTCAATAGTGCTCTACTATCCCGTATGATGTTTTTGCTAAAACAACTCATGATGGCATGTCAGATATGTAATTTTGAGATTTCATTGGAGCCGCGCGTTTGTACTTGGTTAAAATTCGTCTGATCGTCTGGCTATTTTTTTTTTTATCTTTTTTCTTGGCTAGCACTTTATCTCTTTTTGAGACTATTAGAAAATATGAAATTTTAGCAGAGTGTGCGTCAGACGATGCCTGAGTTGGGGTAAAACATCATTTTTCTCGTTTTGTATCGGTTAGACGATTAGATTGGTTTTGTCCTAGATATTTATAATGAATTTCGAATTGTAAATGTCGTTAGGCTTACATCACAGTAGCAGGAAAAGTATATTTGATGACGAAAAAGTGGCAAAGAAATTTAATTAATGGAGTCGCTAAATGAGTATATTTCGTGATGAAAAAATAAATTCGTCATTGTAACGTCCCGGATTTTTGCCCTATTTTTTTTTATAGGAAACTATTTTTTTTAATCAAATAGTCTATAGTAATTGATTAATTATTTAAAAGTGTTATTAGATTTAAACCAAAATCTAGATAAATTTTTCGTAACCAAAATTAGATTAGTAAAATTTTAATTCAACTTGTAACAACCCGTAATTTTTATTATTAATACTATCATTAAAAAGTATTATTCGTATTATTTAATTCTTTTTATTAATATAATTATCTATCTTATCCTTTTTAATTTAAAGTTTTCTTTTCCTTCTTACTTTAAATGCAAGTAATTGCATGCATGCAAACTCCTTTCACCTCTCTCTCTCCTACTCAATCTCTAGTTCCTCCTTGACCCAAAAACAGTCCCAATTCGTCCCTTTTAAAACCCAACTCCATTAAATTCGTTCCTATCTTACTCCACCAAAATTTACCTATAAATACCCCAACCCATTGACCCACGAGCATACCACGATACTTCCCACCCTCCACCGATCAGAAAAGAAGAGAAAAACGAAGAAATCGAAACTCCAATCCATGGAGTTTTAGAGAGAGAAAGTGAGAGAGAGAAAAGTGGGTTTTATATCAACACTCAACCGAAATCCGATTCGATCGTTCCGAACTCTTCCTACAACTCCAAGCATCCATAATCACCATCCAATTCGGCCCCAAGGTTCCCCGATCGAAAAACCCGAAGTTGTCTTCTCCAAATTCCAAGTTTCGTATTAAAATCAATTCGATCCGATTTAAGGTACTATAATCTATTCCAATCACTCCTCTAAGTATATTTATTGTTTTTATGCTTAACCCTATGCCCCGAACGGACCCATGCATCGAAAATAGCAAGAAAAACCAAAAAAACGATTTCTGCCTTCAACATTGCGGCCGCAAGGTTCGGGCCGCAAGAACCAGGCCGGACTTTGCGGCAGGAGGTCCAGACGCATGGTTTGACCGGTCCAACCTTGCGGTTTGGACTGTTTTATTTCGAATCAACTTTGCGACCTCCCGAACACCATTTTCGACCCCCGAACTATTTTTTCTAGACTTTTCACACCTCAAAGATCATAACTTGTTAAGGAAATATTTTTTTATTTAATTATCTATTTATTTAATTATTTATTAGTTATCGTTCAAAATTTACAAACGAAAATTGATTACGACCTTTCAACCAAGACTTTAACACTCAAACTAATTTTTTATAAACTCCTTGCATCTCAAAGATGGTAACTTGTTAAAGTAAATATTTATTTTATTTAATTCACTATTTATTATTATTTTTAAAGTAATTTCAATCAAAATTACTTTACGACCTTATAAACCTTTTTATTAATGCCCGAATAATTTTATTTAGACTCCTTACATTCCAAAGATGAAACTATGTTATTCTCAACATATTTTTAATAGTAAATTATTTATTATCTATTTACTTCACTATCGGCCACTTTATTTAACGTCTTTACTTAAATTAATTCCGCGACCCTCGGAACCCAACTTTTTGACACTCAACTGGTGACATAAGACCCTTAGGACTCTTATTAGGGTTATGTTAATTATTCCAATATTTTCATCTAATTAATGTATTTAATTAATTTTTAATTAATCTATTTACTTAGAAATAATCAATGAGACTCTAGAAAATATTTTATTAAATTTTTATAAAAGTTCTACTTCATTATTGACATTGTGGCCATACGAGAATAAGGACAACGACCCATTCATAAAAAGTTATGTGATTGCATTGTTGGTTATTTGTTTTAATTATTATTTGATTTAATTGTACATTGCACCGATACCTGATTTGAATGTTAGATTGGACCCTAGAGACATGGGGTGGTATGCGAATAGATTTCATCTAGATGATGCTAAGTTGATGGAAAAATGGTAACGTGTTGAAGTTGTGAGATTGTGGATTTTGATTTGGCTATGATAAGGGTGACCTGCAGGGCCCAGTGATGATATTAAGGGTGACCTGCGGGGCCCAATGATGATATTTTGGTGACCCTAACGTATGGTATGCCATGGAAAGTTTCAAAGGGTAATCGTGCCTTGCCAGGCCAGCAAGGGGGATTGTTCTCATGACACGGTCATAGTTAATGGCTTAGGAATGGTGACGACCCTAATGTATGGTACGCCATGGAACGTTCCAAAGGGTAATCGTGCCCCCTGTTATGGTCCTAAATGAATTCATACGAGGTACATAACTTAGGTGAATTCATTTAGAACCCCGTGTGCAGGACAAGCGAGGGGGGGATTTTCCATGACACGATCATAGTTAGCGGTATGGGAGGAAAGGATCTCGTGGATGAGATCTTAGATCTCACATAGGGTAATGGATAGTAATAAATTGGTTCACGTATGAAATTTCTGCTTGGTTCTTCGATTCAATATTATCTTGTACTTGCTAACTGTAAAGTAAGAGGGGTGGTTGGGTTAGATTATTCTACTGGGTGATTTTATCACTCACGGATACGTCTGTATCCTGGCAAATCGTTTGCTTCGGCGATCAATTTGCCAGATGGTGCAGAATTCAATGACGGTGCAGTTCAACGCAGAGAGAATATCAGGATTGGAGATCCAGTATGCTCGGGATTCATGTCAAGCCTAGAGTTAGCTCTGAAGTTAATACAATTTGAATCAGTAAATTTTCTTGAGATTATAATAGCTAGACATTTATTTTGGAAATTCATATTTATTTAGCAAAATATTATTTTATATTGCTTCCGAAAAGTCGGGGCGTTACAGTCATTGTTTCGACAAATTCTGCGACAAAATTATTTTTCACCAATTATACCTATTTAGCAATGAAAAATATAATTTCGTCACCAAAGTTACTCTTTTGGCGACGAAATACAATTTTCACCACCGAAAGCGTAAAAAATGAGAGGAAATTTCATCAACAAAAGGTACTATATGTGACAAAAAACAAATTTTGTCACTAGGTAAGAATCATAGTCGACAAATTTTTTTTTGTCGCCATAGTATTTTTGACCAAAAAATATGTAATTTGTGAGGATTTCATTCATTTCTAGAGACCAAATTTCTTGTAGTGTCAACATAACTTCTCGCTTTTGTCAAAAAAATAAAGGGAAAATTTTACGTAGGCACCTGACCTTTTACATAAATCACACATAAACACCTGACCTTTTTTAAATTTCATATAAACACTTGAGTTTTCTAAAACTCATCAATTCAACACGTGCTGTCACCCCTCCGTCTAAAATCAAACGGAAAAAAAAGTTAAGTGCTCTAATATTTTTTTGTTTGAACCAGTGCGAAGATCTTATTTTTCTGATCATTTTATCCGAAAGAATCATAATTAATTTTTGACTCTAAAGCTCTCATTAGTCAGTCCTAAGAAAGTCGTAGAATCAAATATCTCTTAGGGTTAACTAGCGAGAGCCTTAGAGTCAAAAATTAATTATGATTTTGAAGGATAAAATGATCAGAGATATAAGATCATCGCAATGATTAAAACGGATTGAAAATTGGAGCACTTAATTTTTTAACCATATTTTTTAATATATAAATGGACTATACATGGTTAAAAAATTAATTGCTCCAATTTTTAATTCGTTTGAACCGATGCGAAGATCTTATTTCTCTGATCATTTTATTCTAAAATGTCATAATTAATTTTTGACTCTAAGGCTCTCGTTAGTTAGCTCTAAGAGATATTTGATTCTACGACTTTCTTATGGCTGACTAGCGAAAGCTTTAGAGTTAAAAATTAATTATGATTCTTTAGGATAAAACGATCAGAAAAATATGATATTCGCACCGGTTCAAACACATAAAAAATTGGAGCACTTAACTTTCTTTCCGTTTGATTTTAGACGGAGGGGTGATGGCAAGTCTTAAATTGATGAGTTTTTAGAAAGCTCAGGTGTTAATATGAAATTTAAGAAAGGTCAAGTGTTTATGTGTGATTTGTGTGAAAGGTCAGGTACCTACGTAAAATTTTCTCAAAAATAAAAACAACAATAGAGTGAAAAATTGATCTGTACAACATTCAAAACATTTGCTCAATAACTTAGATATATTAACTAACTAGGGTTAGTTTAGTTGGTTAGGATTTTTGCATCTCACAAGGAGATCAGGAGATCGAATCTCTCCACCTACCTATGGGTGTTTGTCCTTTAGAGAGTTCTTTCTTTCTGGGCTTAGTTGTCTGGTAGACAATTAATGTAGTATTTCGGGTATATACTTTTATCTTCATACATATATATATATATATATAATATAAATGATCTCTTATATCGATTGAAAAAAAAAAAAAAAACGACTTACATATATTGAGCCCTTATACGGTCCCATCTTGCTGGTACTGCTACTGAATTTAAGGAGTGGAATCAGAGAAAATGGAAGTTCAAATGATAGTATCATCTGCCAATACAAAACCAATTGAAAAGAAAAATGAATCAGCAAATTAAATTGAAAAACTGGAAAAACAATTCTCTGCAAATGAAGGAGCGACAAACTACCGATGCAATTATGATTAAATTGCCAGCTGCCGAAGGTCCACCGACTAGCGAGGCGACCAGACTTGGTAAAATGGAAATGGTCCTTGTCATAAGGTTCCTCTTCCATCTCTTCATTTTCAGATCCAAGAAACCCTAGAGATCGCGCGACCAGATTACCCGTTAAATTCCAAATAAGGAAGTTATATGCTCGTAAATAGCTACCATACAAATTAGGGCAAAGTCCATTTTAATCTCATGTGGTTAAATTGGGCAATGTGCAGATATACCCGTTATGATTTAAAACTCTACTCATAACATTAATTCTGTGGTTTGTTAAATGTGCAGATACCCCATGCCGTCTTTCATCCATATTAATAGAATTTCAAATTTAGCAAAAAACTAGAAGTGGAAAATACCCTTTTGCCATTTTCTTTATTCCTTCCTTTAATCCTTCAAATTGCCGTTAGCACTATCGCTGCCTTCTCCTCCTCCAATCCCTTCTATCTCCTGCGCCACCACATCCTCCATCAACCACAACCGCACCAAACTCCCTCCTGCCCCCAATGCACCGCCTTCGTTAAATTGCCCAATAGTCCAATTTTTTTTGAAAATGGGGTCTTCTACAGCTTTTGTCGGTGGGGGTGTTGGGTTTTGCCCATGTGGTAATGGGTTTTGATAACGAAAAGAAATAAAAATGGATGGTTGGTTGACTGGTTATGCATTTATTGGCTTAAGTCATTCTGCTCATTGGAAGTGGGTATTGCCGGCTGTGCATGTTTCGGATCTCAAAAGGGATTTGTGATGCTTGGAATTTCAAGAGTCAACTGTGTAGATCCTTCTCTTGTTTTCTATTTGAATGAGGCAGTGCTTGTATGCTGTGTATGTGTGAGACTTAAGAAAATAGATAAGTGTGTGAGCTACGGCAAAGAGAGCACAAAGCAAGGTATACAGTGTGTGTGCAAGAGAAAATTGTGTGAGTGAGGGAGATAAAAATGCCGAGAGCTTGAAAGTTAGAGTATGATATTTTGTATCTCATTGTACTCATTCAATATTAGTGAAGGTTGTTCTTTCTCCTGTGGATGTACCCGAGTTTGGAGGATCACGTACTCTTGTGTATGATTGTTTTTCGTTAAGCTTCCGTTGTGTAGATGATCGGGTATTTTATCCAACAGGCGCGTGAGAGAGCGGGCCGAGGACAAAAAGAGAGGGAGGAGAGAGAAAGAGAAAGGTGAAAGAGAGAGAAAGAGAGGTAAAAGATGAGGACAAAAAAGTCTTTTAATGCTATGCATGTCAATATGGATGAAAGATATGACGGCAGGGGGTGTCTGCACATTTCACGGACTCCTAGATGTGCATATTTTTAAACCATATGAAGTATATCCGCACATAGTCCAAATCACAAGGAGTGAAAGTGGACTTTGCCCTATAAACTACGGACTATATATTATTAGACATGATATATTCTGTACCTGCATGATAAATTGTCCAGCATAGGTGCATGTGATAGTTGAACTTTGCCCCGAAGCTAGCAACGCGATGGCATAAATGGTCGAACTTGATTTCCTAAGAACATTCTGAAATTGAGAAATGAAAATTTTTGATTAGCTTTTTTTGTTCTTAATTTATAACTACACGCTAGCAGTTGAATCGCAGTGCCCATTTATTGAGCTGAATATGTATCTAATTTGAGTATCTTAATTAGATTCATTTAAGGTGTTTGGGCTTTGGCCTTTTAGGGGGGTTTTGTCCTAATTGGGTGTCCTTTAATTGGTTTCTTACCAATCTTAGGTTTGGGTCTCAGATTGGGCAAACGATTGTTCTTTGAATATGATGTTTTTTTGCTCCTACTAGTCACTACAACACGAAAGGGGTATAGCGAGGAAACTTGGCGAGGAAAACGAATTTTGTCGCTAAAAGTACGTTATTTGCGAGGAAACAGATTTCCTCGCCAAAACACCGTTTCTAGCGAGGAAAATTGATTTCCTCGCCAAAAGTAAGCTTTTAGCGAGGAAATTCAAATTTTCTCGCCAAATGTAAGCTTTTGGCGAGGAAATCTGATTTCTCGCCTTTTTTACGATTTATTAATTATTTATATATATAAATAATTATTAATTATGTTCATATCTATAATTGTAATATCACAATGGTAAGACATAATCAACTACATAGATCAATACCATTATCAAATTTATTAAAATAAAAAAGTAATAAACGGAAAAAAATAGTTTCCTCGTCAATCGCATTGAATTGGTGAAAAAATCTCATATTTGTCACTTTTCTTATTCTAATTAGCAATCAAAGATATCTTGAAGTGTAGGTATTGAGGATTTATTCCATAGTAATGAAAAACTCAACAAAAGATAATAAAGTCAAAAACATCTTGAAGTGATGTCGTATTGAAAATATCTCGAAGTTATTTAGATCATCACAAATCTATTTTCAAAACATCTACATAAAATACACTATTTCACAACCAAAAAAAAAATACAATTTCATATCTATTGTGCATTTATGCTGTAAAGAAATTTTTGTGTGAACCGTTATTGATTTTTATTTAAAGCAATTGAGGTGATTCTAATGGCATTAATTTATAAACAGATAAATATGTTAGACATTAAATTTCAAATGCAATTTTGTAAGTACTATACATATTTTTATATATACATATACATATTGTGTGTGTGTGTGTGTGTGTGAGAGAGAGAGAGAGAGAGAGAGAGAGGGAGAGAGAGAGAGAGAGAGAGAGAGAGAGAGATTGGGTAATTTAAAATTTTAAAAAATTCATTAAAGATGAAATTTTTTAAAAAGTATTGTCTTTAGTGCTTTTAGGATGATCTAATCTGAATATTTATAAATTTTGTTCATATTATTATAGCAATGATGAAAAAAGTTTTAAAAAATAATTACGAATCTATAATACCATTTGAGTTTGGCAAAAAGAAGAAGGTCAAACTTACTCTTAAAATTAAAAAATAACAGTGATGAAACTTGTCATTCATAATCTGATATTAAAATATATCTCGAGCTAGCTTACGACGACAAAAATCTCATTCCATAAAAAACTAAGGATAATTCCATCAAAAAGTTAGAATAATGACATATATTATTAGTCTTTCAAAAATTGTTGTTGGATATGAATATAACATGTTTCAACAAAAAAAATTGTTGTGCTAGCAAAAAATTAAATTTGTTCAAATAAATTTTAGATACTATAAGAGCACAAAAAGTTGAAAGGCCATAATTAATGCTGAAGAAACTAATTTAGAAAAGTAAAAGAGATGCAAAAATATAATATATAAAAAAAAGTTTACAATTTTACTCAGAAGTGCAAAGTGGCGCAGTGGGTAGGTGACGACAAAAATCTCATTCCATAAAAGCTAAGGATAATTCCATCAAAAAGTTAGAATAATGACATATATTATTAGTCCTTCAAAAATTGTTGTCGGATACGAATATAACATGTTTCAACAAAAAAATTGTTGTGATAGCAAAAAATTAAATTTGTTCAAATAAATTTTAGAAACTATAAGAGTACAAAAAGTTGACAGGCCATAATTAATGCTGAAGAAACTAATTTGGAAACGTGAAAGAGATGCAAAAATATAATATATAAAAAAAAGTTCACAAATTTACTCAGAAGTGCAAAGTGATGCGGTGGGTAGGTGTTAGGTGTCATATACAAGAGGTCCAAGGTTCAAGTGTTGGGAGAGGCAAAAAAAGCGGAGAGATTTGTTTACTTTTTGGATTTATTTTAGCGAGAAAAAAATTTCCTCGCCAATTACTATTGGTAATAGTAAATTCACGGCCTTTAGCGACGAAAAATTTCCTCGCAATTTTGTTGGAATAGGCGAGGAATTTTTTTTTCCTCGCTAAAGCCTTTTGCGACAAGGTTTTAGCGAGGAAAACTAGCGAGGAAATTTTTCCTCGCTAATACGTTCTGCGAGGAAATCAGGTACTTTAGCGAGGAAACTAAATCCTCGCTAGAACCCTTTCGTGTTGTAGTGAGTCTTGTAACAACTTCAAAAATTAATGAAATTTTTTTGCCGTTCAGAAAAAAAAAAAAATGAATTGCGGTCCGGGGAATGAAACAATCTTTAATATAGAGGTGATTAGATTTTTTTTGAATCAACAGTAATTTGTCGATTTGATATTTGTTTGTTTTAAGTTAGAGCTACTAGAACTGTAGAAGTTGAAATAAGCCTTTTTCTCGGGTGATTTAATAGCCATTGTTAAATGTAGTTTAATAGAATTTATATAGATGAACAATATAAATAACTAATTGAGTGGGCCAACTTTAATTATGTACGATCTAGAGAAATTACACAAAGGCAGCATAAGTAGACACTACTCTAAGTCCAACATATGTATTGCCATTGTTAACTAGTAAGGGGTGATTTTCCTAGCTTAATTTGTTTATTGGATTGTTATCCTAACTTTATTTGTTATATTGGATTGTTATTTTAATTTTGCGAACTTTGTTATTCAATTACTATTTTGTCCTTATTCAATTTTTTTCGGCTTTTTGGTTTTGGGTTTAACTTTTTGGATACTTACTCGTTTCGACAAGAGAAATCCAAAAACTTAAAAAAATATGAACGAAACTGAAATTTTTTTTGTTAGTTTTGTAGCTACTATTTGCAGAAATGAAAAAATGAAAAAATTATCCCAATGTTTTTTTTTCTTTGGTAAAATGAAAAAATAATCCAAAAAAAACATGTGAGTTTTGAATTAACTATTTTTGTCCTTGGTAAACTTTTTCAATTTAAGATCTTGGTCATAATTTTTTTTTTAAAATTTTAAGTTCTTATCGTTGAGAGTAACAGATAAAATAAATAAAAATTGACTCAAAAACTAAAATAAGAACAAAAAATAATTCAGAAAAAAAGTTAGGCCAAATCACCCCTATAGTGTCATGATTGAAGGGTGTCACTAGTTTTGTAGCTACCATTTGCTCATGTTATCGTTGCTATATTGTTAAACTGATTTAGTTTAGTATGTATGAATTTCCGAAGTACCAAAAAGAAAAAAACAGGGTAACAAGTTCAGACCTGTAGAAGGAAAGAGGCAGAGTTTAGAGTGATGTTACTGCATTGATCCGACAGGCTTGGATCAGAACAAACAGTTGCTGATACTGAGGTGACTGCAACATTTATCAAAAACGCCACAAACAAAGCGAAACCGCTCTCCACCAAGAAGTACCGACAAGCATCCTGCAAAATTATGAGAATTTCATGTTAAAAGAACTGTACAAGGATGCTTTTTTTATTTCACTTTCTGCACATCCCTATCGAACTGGTCAATTAATAATATCCATATCTAATAAGTATATAGTGAAGGAAAATGTTTTTTGCACTAGTATAAATACGGTCTATAATTTATTTTTTAGTGCTTGCGTTGATACTTAGTGACTGTGCTGACAGCGACAAATGAATTTTTCCTGCAAACAACCAAGCAAGTGGGTTGTTCCCATCATACAATTTGAACAACTCAACCGATCAGAAAATTTAAACAACTCAACTAACGAATTTGAAGACTTTGTTACCGTATGCCACATTTATAAGATGAGTTTGTAACATATTCTTTTGTAGAGATGGGGGCAAGTTACCGCAAATGGAATGACAGGTAAGTGGTGGGCGCTCGCCCAATATTTCTTATACAAGGTGAGGGATCAAACCCTACGAGGCCGATCCCCATTTTCCTAGATTAGTAGTCTCTTCGTCCCATATTACTTGTCATGTAGGAGAAATTGAATTTTTTGAGGACACATACATCATGGCAAAGTTCGGTTAAATTTCCAAAGTTACCCTTTATTATCTTTTTTCAAAACTACTTTTAATAGTAATTTATGAGGGGTAGTTTTTGGAACTTTACACACCTTTTAGTTTGACTTTTCAAAGAGGACAAATAATTTTGAACATACAAAATGAAATACAAGACCGACAAGATAAGATGGAGGGAGTAGTAAAACATGATTTGCCTCGTCTAAAAATAAGAAGAGATAGCGACAAGTTACCAATTCTCATCTCTTTGTTCAATTTCAATGGCAATGCAAATCATCAATTAAGTTTGGCCCGGATAAAATTCCATACCAAACTATTACTTCCTTTGTCCCGTTTTAAGTGTTCATTTTTTATTTTAAGAAAGTTGTCCCAAAGTAAGTATCCATATTCTAAAAATAACCATCAAAACATGCAAAACTTTTTGTTTTATCCGTAAGTACTCTTTTCATCTCAATTGGTTTGTCCATTGTTGACGGTCATGTGATCTTTAGATTGATTATATCTTTAGATTTATAAAATTTTCATTATTTTAAAAAAAAATTTATAATAAACTAATTAAGATCTATCAAATAAGATCAATATTTCAGATTAATTAGTTGAGATCCATATTGAAAAATGTAAGTGACTACTTAAATCAACTTTACAATTTTGAAGGTTAAACTTGGAAATATAAATCAATAATTTTGACTACTTAAAAAGCTCGATTTCCCTTAAAGGACACTTAAAATGAGATGGAGGGAGAATATGCTTTTCTTTTGATTGAGCCAAACTACTTTGTAACTACACATATAAAGGTTGTTCCTTTTTTTATAAGCCAGGTGTTTGGGTTTGCTTATATATGCACTTCGACTACCTCAACTAATGTTGAAGGCCCTACACACTTGCGGGAAGTGCAATTAAAACTGAAGCAAAGTTTTGTACGGACCGACCCAAAAAAGTTGATAACACTTGAGAGAGATTTTGAACGTGAGATCTTAAGAGAGTACAAGCCTTTAAGTTTCAGACCTTCACCACTAGGCCAACCCGTTATAGTCGTAAAAATGTTATTTTTTGCTTACCTTTACGCCGTTCACAGAATTTGGTATCTTCCTGGAGAGTACAAGAGCTGAGTGGAGAAAGAGGTTATGCCTGTTGAGGAAATAACAAGAATATTAAGTAACACTTGCTGCAAAACAAATTGTAAAGGGGCTACAAAGAAGACACGCTTTTTGAAAAATGGTTGGTGAATCCATTACTGGGTATATAATTATCATATAATTTAAAAATCTGAAATCTAGAGCAGAATCTGAAGCAAGAATATAAAATTTGTAAAGACAGCAACACAATATCTAAGATATTTAGAATATCTTACGGCATAATTAAAGCACCAAGTAAGGCAATGGCGTCTCCGGTGGCAGTTTGGCCATTGAGCTTAGGAACAAACAGTCCCTTAAGCAAATCAGCAGCAGGAGGCTTCACAAAACTCATTTCCCCAAAGAAACATGCAGCCATTGTGAACACCATAATTGCTACAAATATTTCCAGCTTCCTAATCTGTTCCATCCAATTCAAAAGAGAAGGTTTTAAAATCCAAAAAAGAATAACAAAGAAGAAACGATTTGATAAAGTATATTCACAACTAGTGGCGAATCGATCGCCCCAGTGCTCCTTTAATATTGCTTCAGTTTGTTCAGTGAAATCTTTAAATTACGCCCGAAAAAAAAAAAACTACTGGCGAAAAATTTAACAGAGTCTAGGGGGACATATTAATCGTTGCTAGGGAATTTCCCGTGATAATCTACTACAACATTGCCGAAGTAGGAATTGTCAAAAAAAAAGGGGCTATTTACCAAAACTTTTCTGTTTTAGTGAAATTTTCTCAGTTATTGTAATTTTATAATTTTGGGGTCTCGTGAAGACAGAAACAAGAAATTCAAAGTTTTTGATCGATCGAGCTCAGAGGAAAAAGTGCCGACGACAAAATATGAACTTTGAAACATGATTATGTTTTTCTTTTTTAAAAACATGATCTAATTATTTTACTTCAAAAATTCAAACCCCAAACCTCCCTTTGAAAGTCGAAGAGTACAACCAAATGGGCTGTCCCTATAATTCAATATTAATCTCGTTGATAACATAGCAATGATAGCGAAATTCAAGTAAAATATATGAAGTATTACGAGAGTGTCCTTTCTAACGAATTAGAAAAAAGAAATATTTCTTTTTTCTTGAATTGATAAGTGGTACCCCTTTTAAGGCTTAGCCATTTCCGATCCACCTCCATTGAATAAGCTACGAGTAGATATACAATAAGAAAGAAAGATGACGTAATGCAATAAGAAATGAAGGACGAACACATAATATGTGATGTGATTACGTATACAGAGTACATATGCACTTTAGACCCGTCTTGAGTCCTTCAAAAAAATCGGAGCTGCTCATTTTATTCAAAAGAGTTTGTTTACGATCCTTGTAAAAAATTAACTCAATCCTATATTGATAAAGGTCGTTACAAAATATCCACTTTTGCTACAGAATTGAGACTTGAATTCTAAAGCAAAGTCGGATGTTTCGTAAACGTCTTTAGCGATATCAGGTTAAATTGATTTTTTATAGGAATAATAAAAATTATTTTGAACAAAATGAGCGGACTCGGATAATTTTTGTAGAACCTATGACAGGTCTAAGATGTGTATGTACATGGTGTATGTACATAAATGTATGTACCCATAGACTTTCCAAGAGTTGATACAATAGACCTCCTTTGACAGTAGGTTTTTTTTTGTTTTTTTTTTTTAAATTTTTATGGGGTGCATTGGGGCAAGGATGTGGTGCAACAACAAGGCAACGCTCGAGAAGCCGCAATAGACCTCCTTTGACAGTAGTGTTAGATAACTACAAGGTTTGAAGTCTACTTAGTTTGTTCTTGACACACAAATTGGGGCTAATAACAATGCGTTATATCTGTCAGCAAAGCTACTATTGGAATGCAATTTAATTTAATACAGTAACTTTAAAAAGAAATTAACTTTCTAAATTGTATTCCTTCAATTTTTTTGGCAAATTTTCGTAGTCGTCTCTGTAGTTTTACTGTTGTCTCACTTTCGTCCCTCTAGTTTTAATTGTCTCCATTTCGTCCCTGTAGTTTGTTTTACGTTCGAAATTGGTAAAATCGTTAACACCGTTAACGAAACTAACGAAAAAATATGATTAAAAAATTAAGTATTCCAATTTTCAATCTGTTTGAACCCATGCGAATATCTTATTTTTTTGATCATTTTATCTTAAATGGTTATAATGGATTTTTGGCTCTAAGGCCTTTCAATGAGCACCCTAAGAGAGCCCTAAAACTAAATAAAGAGTATTCGGGTGCTTGTTGAAGGGCCTTAGAGCCAAAAATTCATTACAACTATTTAGGATAAAATGATCAAAAAAATAATCTTCGCACCGGTTCAACCAGATTGAAAATTGAAACACTTATTTTTTTTAATCATATTTTTCCGTTAGTTTTGTTAACAGTGTTAACGATTTTACCAATTTGGAACGTAAAACAAACTATAAGGAGAAAATGGAGACAATTGAAACTAGAGGAACAAAAGTGAGACAACCGTAAAACTACAGGGACAACTACAAAAATTTGCCCATTTTTTTGTGTGTAAACATATGAGAACTTGGTGGCGTGACACATAAATGAAACACCAAAAAAGCCTATATCTTTATGCTTATTTTACTTTGCGCCATTTCCTTTTATGTGAAGTGTCATGTATAGATGTTTAACAAAAAAATGCTCAAAACCGGACCAAACCAAACCGTCAACGCCCCTAAACTGTTATGTTTTTACTTAATTGGTACACATGACATAAGGCACATTATAGAAATGGTACAAGTGGATTATACCCCATATCTCTGAAGGCCAATAAGTAGGAGAGTGCTCAAACCGGTGAGAAGGACTCCTGCCCAGACTGGTATGTGAAACAATATATTCAAGGCAAATGCTGTCCCAATGACTGCAGCAAAAAAAGAAAACGAAAAAGAATTAGCACATGTATTTCTCATAAAAAGTTTGCATAAATTAGGAGATATATGCAGCTGCCAAGTAGCACCCTCCAAAGTGGTGCAAAGCGGCCGATCTACTCATCTAGGCAATCGACGGCTCGGATGTTAACCGAGCAACGAATGGTTTAGATTTGTATGTGTTCAGAATTGATCCAAGCTAGTCGTCTATGCCGAGATAAACAACCGAATCGGCCGCTCTGCACCCGCTCGACAGCATCTCGGGGTCCCCATATCTGAAAATGTACGTTTTGTTTACAAGTGATTTTCATCTTCAATTAGCTCCATACCTTCAGGAATATCTGCTGCTATGACAGCTGCTTCTGCCAACACCCAGAGGCAATACTTCACAAATATAGGGTACTCGGCCTTGCATAATTCCGATAGGTGTTTTCCTTAATTTGAACGAAAACAAACAAAACTATTGAAACTTAGACTGAAATAGAAAAAATTTGAAAAAAAAAAAACATTACTCGTTTATTGTTCCTTAATAGTAGCTTGCAATAGTTCATTTTAAATCTTACCGGTACATACGCCAAGTTTTGCAGCAAGCGATTGAATTATGAAGGCGAAGATCAACCCGATAAGAATCACCCAGAGTAGCTGAAATGGGGATTGATAAGTTTCATTATACGTAACAACCTTTGAGATGAGATTTGATCTTTATCATCTTTCTTCATTAATCACGAAGTTCTGTTTTTTTTTTTTTTTTGGTTTTTTGATAAATTCTATGATGTTTTCATGTTATAGTTTTACCTCAAATCCATCGCTAGCTCCGGCTTGCAAGTCAGTTTCCACTATTGCATCATGCCAGAAAAATGAAAATTATTCCACAAATAGTGAAACAATTGATGCTCTATGAGAGAGAGAGAGAGAGAGAGAGAGAGAGAGAGAGAGAGAGAGAGAGAGAGAGAGAGAGAGAGAGAGAGAGAGATTTACGTACAATTGCCGGGGTCAAGATAAGCCAACGACACAAGGAAGCCAGGGCCGACGTATGAAAAAAAGGTTCTCCATCCAGGTTTCTAATCATTATAACAGAACCAAAACCAAAAACACATAAAATCAATAAACAAAAAATAAAAATAAAAAATTGCTTATTAGCACTATAAATGCTTTGATTGAAATGGTACATATTCAACAAAGGGCAGTCAAGGAGTATACTCCAATCTCCATGAGGCTTACTTGCTGGATCAACTCTCTCTTTTGGGAGTTTTGCTAGGAGCTTGAATTGTGTAAACTCTGTTGTGGGTTTTTTTTTTTTTTTTTTGGTCGGCAAACGAAACTATATATTAAAGCTCGAAGGGGTACATCGATGGGGAAACCAAAAGTACAAAAGATCTATCCAACCAAAGTTGGATAAAACACCTCACATACTCACTCTACACCTTCACTTTACGAATCCCATCCAAATAACCTTTAAAATCCTCCACCATATAAACTTTGATGTCAAATTTAGCCTTCATCCACATGGCTACTCTAGTCTTAACACCGTATAAACTCTGTTGTGGCTATTTTTTACTACTTCTTTATTTTTGTATGGGGTTGGTTGGATGACAGATGATTATCCCGAGGCTTATGTGCCAACCTTGTTGGGACGTCTGCTTCGGGTTGTGATGCCAGTTATCTTTGTTTCCTTTAATCTTTGTAATCTTTTTCAAAGATTAATAAATTTTCTTTGTCGTTCAAAAAAAATTATGTGTGGGAGATGAGAGCAGGTAAAGTCCACGAAACCATTACTTTTTTCCGGACCTGGACCCTATAGTGCGTGATGCTGTAGGGGTCAAGTACCTCACAACTAACACCTTCGGTTCCCCGGCCCCCCCCCCCCCCCCCCCCAAAAAAAAAAAAAAAAGCAGAAAAAAAGAGAGAGACCTTTTGCTGTTGATTTTCAAGATCAAAGCCTTCAAGGGTGTTGTTGTTTGGAGTCTCGTTCTTCACATCAAAAGGTGCGATGCGGTCGCTTTCCCCATTAACTTGTTCCAAGCTCTCCATCTCTCTCTCTCTCTCTCTCTCTAAATTTTATACCTATGTATATGCAGCTCATATAGTGTCCGGAACTTGTGCACTCTATTTATAGCGCGGTCTTAAACTGTTTTTAAAGTGAAAGGACATAAACTCTGCTCGTTTAAATTTTCATTAATATTGGCTGAACTCCTTTTGAGATCTCCAAAGGTGTAATTCTCTATTTTGGAAAGTTGTGAGAATAGTTTATTTAGAGAACTTGAGAATTAGGAACTGTACTATTTTCCAAAAACACATGTTTATTTCTCTCCTTGGTTGATTTCTGTTAAAAATCTACCCACTTCCCTCCTAAACTTTTTAAGTCTCTGAATTCTTATCACGTTTTCTTTTAATTTTTTTGGTCAAGCAGTGGGGGAATACAAGTATAAGAATTACATGAAGCAGGAAACAACTCTACAATCACAACAATTTTAAACAATTCCACAATCACTTCAAGCACAATCCAATATAAACCTTATTAAGGGATCGAAGAAATAATCCAAACTAATAGAAATGGAAGAACGTTACACGCAGGTGGAGAGATTCGAACTCCCGACCTACAAAGAGAAGAATGCCCGCGTTATTGGTGAAGCATGATTGGGCAGAGTCGGCCCGGCTTTCACAGACTGCCGGTCGGCAGACCAGTTTTCGGCCTAAGGCCGGGCTGGCTTACGCGTAGAGCCAGGACAACTCACGACCTGAGGTTAGTTCGTTTGCTTAGGGTTATGAGAAGTTCGGGAGCTTCCGAAAACAAGAATGTAACTCTTGAGAGAGCTTATGAGAAAACTTGTAAGGTTTTTGCATCAATCAATATTGAACTGGTGTGACTCACAAAGAGTAGGCAAATTTGTTAAGAAAATAGAGTTTTACATTGCTTAGGAGTGGAATGAGTGATCAGTTTATAACATTTAGAATATCTCCTCTCATAGCCAATTGGTTTTGAGATTGACATAAAGTTTCTATGGTATCAGAGCGGGGCCCATTCCACCCCACATTTTAAAAAATTTACAATCCACACTCCACGATGACAGACCAACAAAAAGGCTGCACGATGATAGGACCTAAAAGTGGCCACACGTAACAGACCTCAAACGCGGCTGCACTTGAGGGGTGATGTTAAGAAAATAGAGTCCCACATTGTTTGGGTGTGGAATGGGTAATCACTTAATCACATTTGTGACATCTTCACTCATTGTCAATTGATTTTGAGATGAATATAAAGTTTGTCATCATTTTATTCCCAGCAGTCGGCACGCAAGAGTCTTAGCCAACTAAGTTGGCTAGTCTTAGTTGGTTATTAATATTTATCACGTTTATTTAGTACTATGTTCATTGTAATTTTGTCCGTACGGAAGATTGTACATTGCCCCTGGGGCATTGAATCATTTCTTTAATCTTACCAAGTTGACTCTAAATTAAACTATTATAGGGATTATTTTTTATTTGGGCTTTCATATCTTCGACTTGAATAAAAAAATAAGAATATGGTCCTTATAAGGGACTGAAACGTCCTGTCAAGCCTCCTTAATTTTTTAGTTTTTCAATTTTCATCAAGTTTACTTAATATGTTCATTGTAGTACGTTAATCTTTTACTATGAGAGATTATACATTGTCCTTGGGACATTGAGTAACAAGTTGACTCTACATTAATAAAAAGTATTATATGGATTTTTTTAATTTGGTTCTACAACTGGGATTCGGGGTGCTGTAGTGAACCCCACGTAATACACGTGTAGGACGACGACACACAACCGTCGATCTTATCAATCAACGGTTCACATAATTAATTATGACCGGTAATAAATGATTTCTACCGGTCATAATTAAAACTCATATCTCAATCATTCATTGTCAAAATCGATGGTCCGTATATTCCTTACAGGATGCCTTGCAGGGCCTCTCTACTGCCCTCTTCTCTCTAGAAAAAAGAGGCAACTCCAGATCTAGGTTTTCCCAGGGGTGGAGCTGCCGCCCCCTTGCTCCACCCCACATCCTCCTCGCCGGTCCACCCCATTCACCTCTCCCCTTGTCCTTACTCATCCCCAACCAGATCCACTCTCCATCGCCTCGCTGCCTCAATCCTTTCCGTCACCTCCATCGCTCCTCCTCCGTCCCCCCTCCACCGCCTCCTCCCCCCTCTCCACCGCTCCACTGCCATCCTCTCACCCCCCTGGTTTGTTTTGGGCTAGATGTGACGGTGAGATGAAGGTAGGGTGGCTTGGCTCCCTCTGGCAAATAAGCCTCCAGTTTACGTGGCGGCACTTGTCTGGCGACTTCTTCAAGACCGGAAGTTTCTTTTATATTTTTAGTCTTGTTTCGGTTTTGTTTTGTCCAGATGTTTATGCCAATTCCTATCCGGATGTTGAGTCCGGTTTCTGTCCCGACGGGTTTTCCCCCAGGGCTTTGTTCCGATCTGGTTTCCTGGGTGTTGTGGAGCTTTGCCCTCTGTTTATCCAACCGTGGTTGGATATTCCCCTCCCCTCTTTCCCCACTTGATGTACCCTATCAAGTTTATTAATAATATTTTGCCGTTTAAAAAAAACAGTGTGTAATCACATTGCAAAGATTGAAAGCGTGAGAGCAGAGCACTTTGAAAGATTAATATGTGACTACATATACGATTTGATATGAGCCCTCGACCAGGAGGAAGGTAGCGTAGGATATACTGATTATTTCCAAAGAGGTTATCAACTTGCGAAATGATAGATTGGGAAATCCTATAGTGCAAGGTCCTGCAAGGCACCTTATAGGGCGTACACGGACCATCGATCTTGAAAATGAATGATTGAGATATGATTTTTATTTACCGGTCATAATTGATTTTTGATCTAAATCTTTGATTGATGAGATCAACGGCACACATGCACTACGCGGGGTGCACTATAGCACCTCCGGATCCCTGAAATGGTATTGTGTTATAGTCTATATATATTCCATCAATCTTTGTAATTCGGTTATTTGATTAATAAAATTTTCTTTGCCGATTAAAAAATAAACCTTCGAAAAAAAAAACTAGGGTCAAATTTGAGAAATGTTATTTTATTTATTGCTACTGTCATTGCTCCAAATGTGTACTTTGTTTAATTATCGCAAGGTGATTCCAATGAAATCTCATTACAAGTCATCAAATGTCGACATTATTCTGTAAGACCGAAGGGCTTGTTTGGCAGCTCCATTTTTGCATTTTGTGCGGAGATTTTGCATTTTGAGTGTATGGGATCCAAGTTTAGAACGCATGCTGTACTCAACATGTACTCTTAAAAAAGAATTGTATAATACATAATTCGAAAATGACTTTTGATAAGCTTTTTCAATTCTGATTATTTTTTATCGTTTTGCAAGAATATAATCTGCACATACAATCCAAATACTTTTTGAAGTTCTTGGGAATTCATTAATGCGTTCATACTTGGGTAGAATGTATCTGATCGTCTGGGTATCTGGTGTTTTTCGTTCTTAACTTTGCACTTTTTCTCGTTTGAAACTTCTTATTAGATGTCAAGCAGTTTAAAAGTGTCACTATTATGTCAGGTCATGTCTGGGTTAAGATGGAAGATATCAATTGCCTTGTGATTTACTTGTTTTGTATTTGTTAAATGATTAGTTTGGCTTTGTTAAAATTCTTTGTTATGATTTCCGTTTTGTAAGTATTGCTGGACGTTTATAAATACAATCTTCTCATTTTTTACAAAAATAAAAAAAGGGAGGATTTTTGCTATAATCCAAAGACTTGTACTTTTACACCCAAATGGGAGCGCGTGTATTACCGTATATGTACGATTTCCCCAAATAAGTTAACTAACTAGTAATGTTTACGAAATCCCTTTTCTAAATCTGTCCATTTTCCTAAGGAATGACTTGTCTCCATTTCTGTCATTGTTGGGATGCTTGGCTTGGCTATATATGTATGTATGATTCATCATCAACCAGATGTATCCTTTCCTTCTTCTGTTTTTGGTCACAATGGAAATACGGATGTATCCTTTCGAGTAATCAATATAATTTTCTTTTGCCGATAAAAAAAAAAAATTTACTAGATCCAATGATGGAATGGAATGGGGTGGATTCTGCAAAGATATTTTTATAGACTAGAGAAATCTATGTCTAGTCCTTCTGTGGTATATTATTGTCGTACAAACTTGTGCTCCCTCCGGTTATTCACATGTATGATTGGGATCAACCTCGGAGTCCCAGGACGTGTTTGCGATTGTTGTGCATAAAAAATTTAAACTTTAGGTTCAAACTCTATTACAAATTTTAGATTTTGGATTTTAGTAAAAGTTGAGAATTTCTTTGTTTATTTGAAAATATGTGTTTTAGAATCCCAAAGGCTATCCAAACCCAGTTTTAAAATTTTTAGAATTTCTTTCTTTTTCAGGTTTTTTCTAAAAATCAATTTTGTAGAATTCTTAGAGAACATTTTGAACTAATTTTAAGAAGTTAGAATTCATCTAAAAATCAATCAAAATAATTTTCTGCAAAGCCCCATCTAGCTTGTTACTTGCGATTGTTTGGCAAAGTTGTATACATACAAAACAATTTTCGCTAGGGCTCCGTTTGGTTCGATGTAAAATGTTTTATATGTAGAATATTTTTTTATAGAAAACAAACATCGAACTTTTTATTTTTTGGTGTTTGGTTGGCACTTGAAAAATATTTTCAAAATCGACAAACTAGTGTAGGGAGAGAAGGGGGGCCTAAACGGTGGGGAGATGTTAGAATATTGGAATTAAACGTGAGTCAGGACTGACGGTCGAGGAAACTGAGCAGTTAGAATTGCAGTATAAGGTAGTGGGTTCATTTCGGAAACTTACGGAAGATTTACGGGTAAGTCATTTTCATCCAATTAATGGAAAATATTTTACATGTAAAATATTTTTCTTATTTTTTACACAACCAAACACCAGAAAATAGGTAAAACATTTTACTGAAAAATATTTTACACCCAAACAAACGGACCCGTTCAAATGTCAACTCAAATTACCGTTTGGTTTAGGTTTTGGTTTTGATTCTTGGGTTGGCCAGGCTTATTTTTTCAGTTATGGGCGTTTTGAGTTCCTTAGGTGTTTCGGTTTGGACCTCGGTCCTCTGTCTTCCAACCTTGGTTGGAATTCTCTCCCCTCCCCCCCCAACTTGATGTACCATTTGTCAAGTTTTCTTAATAAAATTTTTTGCCTATCAAAAAAAAAACTAGTTCATCACTTCACAACTGAAATATTTAATTTAACTAAAACCCTAGTATACGAACACACACACGTAATCGTTCGAATAGATCGTTTTCTGGATTTTGTTTATTAAATCAAACCGGATAGGGCTCGAATTTCATATGTGAGTAGCATTGTTGCAGCGCAGCCTCTTTTTACGAAATTAGTTGTAAGAAGAGATCACAAACTTGTTTAAAGATTCTCTCTTTGAAACATAAACAGGAATAAGTATGAACAAGAGATACTCTTTCTTCGAACACACAATATGAGATAAATCTCAATTTTCTTTATTCAATAACAACCCCTTTTAATGTCATCCTACAACCATTTTATACAAGAACACTAGGACCGAAAAAGAAACAGTAAAACAGGAAGATGAATCCTGG
This sequence comes from Rhododendron simsii, assembly GCA_014282245.1. NCBI lineage: Eukaryota > Viridiplantae > Streptophyta > Magnoliopsida > Ericales > Ericaceae > Rhododendron > Rhododendron simsii. The sequence continues at coordinate 2,702,290 of CM024961.1, read as the reverse complement.
TAATTGACTAATTAATTACCAAAATCAAAAGATTTGAACTATTCCTAAATTTAATTACTAGAGAATAAAAGAAACTCACCAAAACAGATGTCACTTAATCAGAATCTCCTACAAGAATTTATAGCCAAAATAATAAAAATTAAATATTCTGTTTCTTAAATGATATGATATTTCCATTCTGCATCAAGCATGGTTCATGTCATCACGAAATGGAGAGTCTAATAAGATTTTTTTTTTGGACGGCAAAAAATTTTCATTAATCTTGAAATTGTTACAAGACTAATAGGAGAGTCTGCTAAGATAATGAGATTATATTTTGTACTTATCAAAGTAGATTATTGAGTTTTTTTTTTTTTTTTTTTTGAGTTGAATTTTGGTAAGTTTGATAATGACTATCGGAGAGTCTGATAAGATAATGAGATTATATTGTACTTATAAAAGTAGAGAAGCTTATTGAGTTTTTTTTTTTTGGCCTATTGAGTTGAATTTTGGTATGTTTGATAATGACTATCGGTTAGAATAGTTTTTTTTTTGCTCGGCTATCGGTTAGAATAGTTGTGACGAGGTTTAAAAATTCTCTTAGTCTACTTTAGGAGTTGGAACGGATCAAAAAAAAAAAAAAAAAACTTTAGGCTCTGTTCAATTGTAGAGACAGTTGTGTGGGAAATTGGTTCCCAAAAAAAGTGAAGTGAGGTGAAGTAAAAGAAAAAGAAAATTATTTTCTTGTGAGTATTCATTTGACAAAAGAATTTTGCAAGAAAAATTAAGGTTTAATTGTTCATTTGTCAGGAAAAAGAAACTTTTGGCAAAATTTTGTGAGTGTTCACTCATTTTCCTTTTCCCGCGATGCAAAATCCTGTGTTTTTTGCAGGATGACTTTTGCAGGAAAGTAATTCCTGTAGGAAAACTTAAATTGGTAAGTCCTAGAATTTTCCTGTCAACTGAACACTAGGAAAATTATGGGAAAATTGATTTTTTCATACTTTCCAATTTTTTCCTGGCAATTGAACGGGACCTTAAAGAACTCAGCATTAGGAGTTGGAATATGTTTGAAAGATACTAGATACTCGTAGATTCTATCTATTTTCTTTTTAAAAAACCAGAAAATTATGGCCCCGTTGGAAGCCATCCAAATCATAGCATTTTACATTACAATAAGTTTAGGTATACTACACCATTCACTATATTTTTTGTGGGGTTCACTCCAGATCCCACAAAAATACAAAAAATATCCATAAATTTTAAAGTAATATTTTGTGAGGCTCTGTAAAAAATCAGGTCTAACGGATATTGGTAAGTATCATTTCTGGATTCGTAGGAAGAAACTATGCAGTTGAATAGTTTCGTCTCTACGAATTCAAAAATGATACTTACTAATATCCGTTGGAGATGATTTTTTTTACAGGACCCCATAAAATATTATGTTGAAATTTATGGGCATATTCTGTATTTTTTTGGGATCCGGAGTGGGCTCCACAAAAAATGTACTACATGGTTGTAATACCCCGTGTATTAAAAATAATGAAATTTGCATGCAATTGTGGCGTGTCTTTATTTGAAGGTGTGTGCACGGGATGGTATGAGGTGTGTGCATATGTGGAGTACATGCACAGGTATCTTATATATCATAGGTATAAAAAAAGGTCTTAATTTTGGAAAAAAAGAGGACAACTTATTAAGGGGGAATTAGTGGTGGCTCGGGGGCTGTGTGGGAGACAGAAGGGAAAAACTAGAAAAAGGGCAGTGGGAATTTTAGTGTACCAAACTAAGAGGGAGGCTCCCTACCTCAGTTTTCTTTTTATCCGAGAGCCAGGGGTGAGTTTTGAAAATTCTTTTCCGAATTTGTTTATTGTGGAACAAAGGGATCGAGGGTTGAGAGGAAGTTTCAAGAGAATTGTACGGGGTTGAGGTGTTGGTATTTTTGTTGGGGGTTTTACTCAACATAATTATTTGGGTGTTAATCACAATATTTTGGTAATGGGTTCTGTCTTAAGAATTTAAATTTGACTTGAGGGTGATTGTGTTACAATTGTGGTGCTTAAGGATTTTGGTTGTTACAACTATTTGGGTTGTTGGGTTGTTACAATGGTGTAGTGGTTTGTTACAATGGTGTAGTGGTTTGTTGTAGCATCTTTACATTATGCTTAGGTGTTTAGGAGTCTACTCTGAAAATGCATTTTTCCCAAAATGCTTATTTATTTACTCCATTCGTTCCAATTTATTTTGTCTATTTTGACTTTTACGTAATTTAAGGAAGGATTGTAATTACTTTGACTTTGTGTCAATTTTACCATTTTACCCCTTTATAACTTATGATTTTTGTCAACTTTACTTGTCATGTCATTAATTTGCTCCACTTTTCTTTCAAATCAAGTTCAAAATTTGAATTTGAAGGGAGAAATGAGGGGTAATATGTATATCCAAAATTGAAATTTTTTGAAACAAGCACATCATTTTGAGACATCTCAAAAAGAAATAAGGGCACAACAAAGTAGGAAGAGATCAGAGATACGATACAATTAGGTGAATCTTTGGGCATCAATTTCGAAAAGAATAATGAATTTGTACTTGAGAGAATGATTGAACTAGAGGCAAAGGAATCTCATGACTCAGAGAGAGAGAGAGAGAGGAAGGGATAATTAACCCTTTTTTGTGGTGATTAGAGGGCCATCATATTTTCAATGAAGTAAATAGGGTGACTAATGCTATAGTCAAATATGTCCTATTTTTAGACTCCCCATTAACTCGGCAGTGGAATTTTTCAAGCTGGGTTCATCGGGAAACTAGTTTTGATGTCTCTTCTTTGCATTAATAAAAATACCATTATCGACTGTCAAAAAAAAATATCTTGGAATATTCGTGGAATGGGGAGTGTTCAGAAAAAAGGTTCATTTCGAAAATTATAAAAAAAGGAGGCCCGATATAATGTTTATTCAGGAGACCAAATTGGAGAATGTAGGATTAAGGATGATTCAGAAGATTTGGGGAAACACAAATGTGGAATTTGCAGTCACTAATTCTATTGGATTCTCGGGCGGAATTCTGATACTGTGGGATTTTGAGACATTCATGGCAAACATCACTATCCATAGATCTTTCATTCTTGTGGAAGGTACTTTGTATAGTGATTTCCAATGCATTTTGTTAATATTTATGCTCCAAATGTGGAATCCCAGAGGAAAGAAATATGGGATGAGTTGATCCAGATAAAAGTGGGGTCTCAGTTGTCGTGGTGTATAGAGGGATTTTAACGAAATCAAAGAAATTGGTGAAAGAATTGGTTGCGCTACTGTAAATTGAGGTATGAGGGAGTTCAATGGTTTTATTAATCAAATGGAATTGATGAACATTGCAATGCAGGGGAGGAGATTCACATGGACTAATTTCCAAAATCATCCAATCCATAGTCAGCTGGATAGATTTCTCCTATCTCAACCTTGCCTTGACAGATTCAAATTGGTTCAATGGGGTCTTCCTAGACCCATTTCTGATCACAATCCCATCATGCTTGCATCTGACTGTAGGGATTAGGGACCGAAACCATTTTGGTTTATGGATATTTGGCTGACCAATCCAAATTGCTTGAAAGTTGCTAAAGAGGCTTGGGAGAATTGTCAGGTGACAGGACGGGCAGGTTTCATTATCGTACAAAAGCTGAGGGCAGTGAAAATTAACTAGATTGAAGCAATGGAATAAGGAGGAATTTAGGAATGTATTCTCAGAACTTGAATCTTGCGAAGAAAAGATCCATAAGCTGGACCTTTTGGCAGAGGAGAGACAGCTTAATATAGAGGAAAACGAATTCAGGAGTAAGTCCAAAGCTGAATTCTAGAAATTGGAGAAAATGGTGGAATCAGTTTGGAAACAGAGATCATGAGTGAATTGGCTGAAGCTTGGTGTAGAAACACAAATTATTTTCAGATTGTGGCAAATAGTAGATACAAGAGAAATTTGATGGGTTCTATTAGTTTCAATGGAAGATTGCCGGAGGATCCGATCGAAATCAAGGGTGCTGCTAAGGAATTTTTTAGCAATAATTTTCTTAGAGATAGAGTGAGTAGAGGTACTTTAGGAGGAATCTTCCCTAGAGTCCTCTCCAGTGAAGAAGCTCAAGGCTTGGAACTACCTTTTGAGGATGAAGAAATTATGAATGCAGTCAAGGATTGCAGCAACTTCAAAGCTCTACGTCCGGATGGATTTAATTTCTCATTTGTCAAAAAGGGGTGGAGTTTTACGAAGGATTTGATCTTGAAGTTCTTTGCAGAGTTCCATGTGAATGCCAAGTTTGTCTCAGGTATTAACTTAACTTTTGTGGCATTAATTCCAAAAATTCACTACAAGAAAATGCAGCAAAGGCCACCTGATTGCCGATGCAATGCATTTTATGTTGGCAAAAGTATGCTTTTGCCGATGCAAAAGTTGTTCGTGTCGGTAAATGTAAATTTTTTGGCGACGAAAAGAAGTTGCGTCGGCAATGTTGTCGGCAAAAGTAAGGTTGGCGGGAAATATTCTCCTGCGAAATATTTGGCGACGAAATTTTTTTCTAGCGATGAAATATGCATCGGTAAAAGTTGAATATTTTGGCGACGACATTTTTGTGTCGGTGATAGTAACTTTTGGCGACAGAATGCGTGCATCGCCAAAAGATAAATCTTTCGGCGATGAAATCTTTGTGTCAGCAAAAGTAAAAAGTTGGAATTTTTTTTTTTGGCAAAAAAATTGAAGAACACATGGATATCTACTAATTTGCGAAAAAGAATGTTTGGTTTTTTTTTTTTCAAAAAATATATTTTTTTAGGTTCTAAGGTTGTGGACAAATTTTTTTTTTTGGAACAGAGTATATTCATCTATGTGTGTGTGTTTGTGTTATTTGTATGTATAGACAATATTATGTGGTAAATATAAGGTATGTATATAATTTCATATTTGTTAGTTTTCGATTTTTTAAGGATTATTGCTTCTTCATGACGAAATGAATCTAAAAAGTATAAAATTATGATTATAATCTAATTTTTTTGAATAAAGACAATAATAAGCCAATAAACTATTTTTTTTTGTCTTTATTCAAAAAAATGGAATTTGATCGTAACTTTTTTCTTTTTAGATACCTCTCATCACGGAGAAGCAATAATCTTCGAAAAATCGACTAAAAACTAACTAATGCGAATTTTGTTTGAATAAGGACAAAAAAGCTTTCTGTCTTAATTAAAATGCCAAACGAAGCCTAAAAGATATATGAGTATGTAATAATGTATCTCGTGTAAAAGATTGTATATGTACTGTATATGTAAGGATAAAAAAAAAACTAACTAATGCGAATTTTGTTTGAATAAGGACAAAAAAGCTTTCTGTCTTAATTAAAATGTCAAATGAAGCCTAAAAGATATGAGTATGTAATAATGTATCTAGTGTAAAAGATTGTATATGTACTGTATATGTAAGGATAAAAAAAAACTGTTTATGTAGGTTATATATATTAGATATTGCAATATTATTAATGGAAAGTAAGTTGGTACAGGTGGTAGGTGCGTGATGTTAGAGATCATGAGGTCTTGAGTTCGTAACACGGCCTGCGCGGAATCACAACACCAGCACTGGCCGTATATTTTTTTGAAATTGACTTTTGGCGACGCAAAAATCTCGTCGACAAAAGTTTCACACTTTTTGATTTTAAAATCCCTTTTAGCGACGCAATACCATTTGCCGACAAATATGCCGACGCAAGCTTGCATCGCTGAAACTATTCTTTTGCCGATGAAGGATAATTTACGTCGGCGAAACCCTTTCCCGACATATCAACGCCGACAACTTGCCGACACAAAATTTTTCGCCGGTGAAAACCTTTGCCGACCCATATACGCTTTTGCCGTTGTATTTTGTTGTGTCGCCAAATTTGCATTTTCTTGTAGTGATTGATGGTCCTACTTGTTTTAAAGAATTCAGACCAATTAGTATGGTTGGTTGGGTGTATAAGCTTCTGCCTAAGGTTTTGGCTAATAGATTAAGAAAAGTTCTCACAAAGGTTATTGGGGAAACTCAAGCTGCTTTTATTGGTGGAAAACAGATTCTTGATGGGGTCATAATAGCAAATGAAGTTATTGATTTCTGAAAAAACAAGACTCATGGTAGATTAATATTAAAACTTGATTTTGAAAGGGCATATGACTGTGTTAATAGAGGATTTTTGATTGATATGCTTATAAAGGTGGGTTGTGGGAATAAGTGGTTTGGGAAACAGTTAAAGGGGATTAATACTGTAACAAGTTGCATTTTGTGAAAAAAATGGCATGTATGATTTATTGAAACAATGAATATAGATTGAGAACAAGCACTTGTGGGAGTTTTTGAGCAAATTGGGGCACACTATCTTGAAGTGATGTGCACAAGAGAAAACCTACATGCACTGGATGGACCATAGCATGCAAGTCTTACTTGTGTACACCACTAAATGACTGGCATGCGCCGGTAGACCTAAACCCACAACTCCTATTCTCAACCCTCTGGACTCTGGAAAGGACTAGCGCACACCCAAGACAAACCACGCAATTTTATAGAGCAGAATATATACAATTACAGACAGATGAAATGATTTTAAAGAAATAAAACAGACAGAGCATCCCATAAACAATGTAGGGAAATAAACCGAGGCTAAGTCTTAATTGCCGTGCAAGGGCCAGTCACTGGATGAGATCTAACTGTCGCACGCTAGTCAGTGGAAACCGTACGCCAGTTACACCTTTCTGTCCAGTGTTTGGCTTTGCATCTTCTGGGTTGTGGAAACATGACCACAAAGATCCCAGAGGCATTCCAAAGCAAATAAAAGTAAATGTTGAAGACAAACTATGCAGTTCTAAAATATAGAAAGTTGTAAACTGATTTTTAGCATGCACAAAGGTGATAAAATAGAAAGAAAAGCAGAAAACAGCTGATCAATGATCTCCATACCAGTATTGCACATATTGCCATAACTAGCATACGGCTTAACTCTATTAGCATGCGCCATTGATTGATATACACGATCTTTGAAACCTTGCCAGCTTTAAGGTTAGGACTGGTATTGATTACCAGCCTTGACCCTGCCAGCCTCCCTTAAGGGTCAGAACAGAAAGTTTTCAAAAGGTGGTATACCTTGGGTTTTGAGATTGATGGAATGTTGGAGCTTTGAACATGAGATATGAGAGATGGATAATGAATGTAAGCATGCTGTGGCATGTGAGAAAGAGGTCCTTGCTTTCTCTTTCAATGGATGAAAGAAAAAGGAAGCAAAGAACTAAGGCAAAAAGAGAAAGAAAGACTTGGGAGCTCTTTATGAGTGTAACCCCGTGCATATAAATGCAAGGCGGTATTTATAGGCAAGGAATGGCTAAAGGGGGAGTGTAACCAGCTGGGTTAAGGGTTGGTTAGCCTTGAGAGAGCGTCTCCCTTGCATTAAATGCATGAGACAAGTTGATAGAAGTTGTAGGAGCGAGGAGGGAGCAGCCCTGCACATTTTCAATCATCAGAGGACTGTTCAGCGTACTGGGGTGGCCTAAAAGTCTCGTGCACGTGGTTGAATTAATAAAGGTGATTTGACTGGCTTTTACCAGCGTACGCTCGTCCTGCACCTACATGCGCTCGTGGAAACTGGGTCAACAATCGATGACTGACACGTGGCAATTTACCAGCGCACGCCAGCACAGCACCAGCGTATGCAATTAGGGTTTTGTTGAGGTCATTTGGTTATGGCTTGAAGGGTTTGAAGTAGAGCTCGAAAGGGTTCGAATGAGGTTTGGAACGTTCAATGCTCAAACACTCCAATGATCTCGGGATGTTCTTGACCTTATTCATTATTGGAGAATCAAAGACCGTAAGTAAATTAATCTGGACAGTCCAGAATAAGGTGTCTAAAGCTCCGATAATATCCGGGTTCGTCTAACGGACGTACTTAAATAACCTAAAATTGTCTTTTCTGATTATTTTGAAACAAGAGCAAGGTCCGACCTGACCATGTCGTACTAATCACCCTGTGACCCTATATATATACGACTAGTCACTCATCGTAAAGTAAGAAATAAAAGAAATCCTAATTTGAAACATGCTTTTATTATTTGAGATGGAAAATAAACGAGAGATTAATACTAGACAAACACAAAACCCTAAAAACTTGAATAGAAATTAAAATAAGTTACCAAAATGGGAATACTTAAACAAAACCCTAAAAACTTGAAGGGAAAAGAGCTTTAAAGAAAAAAAACAACGTAAAGAATAAAGCTCAAATAAGATTCGAAACTGGTACTGATGATGATGTGCGCAGCTCTCTCTCCTTTTCTCCACTGTCGTTCGTTTTTTTTTTTCGTACTGTTACAGTGTTACGTGCATGACTCTGCTTTTATATCTTCCTGTAGCCGACTTTCCTAGTAAATTACAAACCTTCGTGAAATGTCAATCACTTGGGCCCAGCCTTGGTCAAACTAACTATTAAATATTAGGCCCACTTAGAAGATCAATTACAAGTCCAATTAGTATAGCTTCGGAGTCCACTAATTTTTTGACTTTTATTATTTTGCTAACCCATTTTACTTCCAATACCACATACACAGCAGCACAGTAGGACAAGGAAAAATTGTAAGACACAATCCATACTTCTTTTACTTCGATCAGCAACTAAACAATGCACATTAAAATGTTCAAATCTCCGAATACCTACAATACAAAAATCAAGCATTAATCTCCAAGTAATAATATATAAATAGACTTAGTAATGATAAATTAGAGGGCGCGTTTGTGAATATTTACGCGCCTATCAATAGATTATCACATCAAGATTGGCTCCTCAAATTACCATCTTCATGCCAAACATCTACAATCTAGAAAGACATTTGTGAAATTGCAAATTCAGCTAATGAGGTGAGAAACATAATCTAAGCAAATTTCAGAATTCAAGTTAACTCGGGTGGTTATACAATATTGTTCTGAAAGCACAAATGGCTAGGGGATCAAATGTTGCAAGAGGAATATCCTAGACTTTATCGGGCATCGATGCAAAAGGAGGAGTTGGTTTGTAATATGATCAATACAGAGGGCAGTGGGGATAGGACTTTCTTATTTCGGAGGAGAATATTTCAGAGGGAACGAGCATAGTACGATGAGTTAGTAGTGAGATTACAAAATGTAGTTCTGGAGCCGACAAGAATGAATGCAATGCTTTGGATTGATAATTATAATAATATGTTTTATGTGAAGTTAGGGAAGCATATGCTTTTATCCCCAATACTGGACTTAGATCATTGTGGAGAAATCTTAGTCCTCCAAAGTTAGATATTTTTGTTTGGTTGGCGTGTCAAAATAGGATTGCAACTAGATCTTTCTTGAACAGCAGAAACATTTTGTTGGGAATGGATGAGCAGGCTTTAGCATGTCCATTTTGTCTACTGGAAGTGAAAACACTAGAGCATGTCTTGCTAATGTGCCTATTTTCGAGGCAAATTTGGTCGAAAATAGCAAAGTGGTGGAATATAGATTGGGTGATTCCTCCAAATCTGTTGGGGTTATTTTGTTGGTGGTTTTCTTTTCGGTTTAGAAATCAGGAAAAATACTTTTGGAGTGCTATTTTTTTTTTTGCAACGTTGTGGTCTACTTGGATTACAAGGAATGATGTTGTCTTCAACAACAAAGCTGCTGATCTAAACCAAGTGGTAGAATTAATCAAAACAAGAGTTGCTTTGTGGGTCAAAGTCAGATTTGATGTAAAGGTGTATACGGTGGAAGATTTCAAAATGCACCTTGATGATATTAGAAGGCTTATGATTTAGGTGTACTTTTGGGTGTAACTTTGTTTTTTTTTTTTTTTTAATTTTCTTTTCCCTAGGGGTTGTGGTGAACTTTCTGGTTCTCCTTTTCTTTTTACTCGATGTACCTTCTTCGAGTCTAATAAAAATTTTCCTTTGCCGAGCAAAAAAAATAAAATGGGATGGAGGAGTATTTATTTATTTTTGCCAAAAGTGAAAAGTTGTATTGATGTAAGACTAACAACATTTACAATACGTAATTTATTACAAATATTTTGAACAAGGCAAACTAATCTTCTAACAGATACAAAATGAAATAAGCACAAGACGGTAATTGATATGTTTCACCGCAACCCAAGCATCACGAGACACACATCTTGCTGAAATTTTATATTTTCTGGCAATCTCAAAAAACTGATGTTTCAAGTCTCCTTTCCAGCAGAACCAAACGAGACCTTAAGATTCATGTTCCGAGGGTTTCACACTTGAGAAATAGAAGCTATTCTTGGCACCACTCTGAACCTTATTCAGGGAGCGGGATATCAGCCAAATCCTCTCTGTAAGGAACAATGGCGTCTTCCCCGTCCTCCGTGCCAGACTGAACAGCCGAGTCGTTCTTCGTTGTGTCTATGTATGTCACAACTGTGTCTTTACGCCACATCAAGTAAATCACGGAGGCTACGTAGACGACCATCATTGGAAACACTATGATCGCGACGGAAACAGTTGCGGCTTTTGGCAGAGTGCTGTGAATCATCCACCTGACGAAAGATGTGCTGAGGTAGTAAATGTTTGCGCAGATGATTCCTAGCCCCAAAATCCACGAGATCACGATAATCTGCAGGCACGGTCTTCAAGTGTTTAGTTGAACTTCCGGTCATTTGCATGCATAATTTTCGTTTCTAGTGGAGTTAATTTTGCAAGATTTTGACCACATATTCCTAGTTTTTAAAAGTAAACAAAAAAATTAATGACAAAATTTTAAATCAGACCTGCGAGGAAACCCAAAATAGGAAACTCTCCAGGATCTGGATGGTTGATTTGTTTTCCCGGAGGGTTTCTTAGACCGTATCATTTCCGATTTTAAGTAAAGAACACAACACGCAGAAATTGAAGTTTTGGAAATATTTAATTTCTGTTTTCTTTTACTGTTTTGCGGACTTTTTGTCAAATTCGCTGTCGACATTGAAAATATTTGCTAAAAAACTTACATATATTGAGCCCTTGTAGGGTCCCATCTTGCTGGTACTGCTACTGAATTTAAGGAGTGGAATCAGAGAAAATGGAAGTTCAAATGATAGTACCATCTGCCAATTAAAAACCAATTGAAAAGAAAGAAAAATGATAATTCAAATGATAATTCGTTATTAGTAATTGAATCAGCAAAAAATTGAAAAACCGGAAAACCAATTCTACTACGGAGCAACAAACTACCGATGAAATTATGATTAAACTGCCAGCTGCAGCAGGACCACCGACTAGCGAGGCGACCAGACTTGGTAAAATGGAAATGGTCCTTGTCATAAGGTTCCTCTGCCATCTCTTCATTTTCAGATCCAAGAAACCCTAGAGATCGCGCGACCAGATTACCAATTAAATTCCAAATAAGGAAGTTATATGCTCGTAAATAGATACTGTACAAGCTATGGACTATATATATTATTAGACATGATGATTCTTGATCTACCTGCATGATAAATTGTCCAGCATAGGTGCATGTGATAGATGAACTTTGTCCCGAAGCTAGCAACGCGATGCCATAAATGGTTGAACTTGATTTCTTAAGAACATTCTGAAATTGAGAAATGAAATTTTGATCATTAAGATTTTTCGTTCTTAACTTATAACTACACGCTAGCAGTAGAATCGCGGTTCCAGGGAGTGAAACAATCTTTTATTTATTACTGGATTGTTATTTGGATTTACAAACCTTGTAATTGAACTATTATTCTGTTCAATTTTTTTTTCCTGTTTTTAGTTTTGGGTTAAATCTTTTTTGGATTACTTATAAGTTTCAACAAGAGAAATTTAAAAACTAAAAAAATATATATGAAGCAAACTGAATTTTTTGTGTCGAAAATGAAAAAATAATCCGAAAAAAAAAACATAACATGCATGTGAGTTATGAATTAATTATTTATCTTTGTTAAACTTTTTATTTTAATATATTGGTCATAAAATTTTTACTCTTAAATTCTTATTGTTAAGACGAATAGATAAAAACAAAAAGTTTGACTCAAAAACTAAAATCAGACTAAAAAATAAATCAAAAAAAAAAAAGTTACGCCAAATCACCCCAGAGTGTTATGAATTATGATTGAAGGGTGTAACTAGTTTTGTAGCTACTAGTTTTGTAGCTACTATTTGCTCATTTTACGTATCGTTGCTATATTAATTATTTGACATCAAAGAAGAACTTAATAGATAATAAACCTTAAATGTAGTGGCTGATTAATTTTCTCAAGGTAAAATAGGCTTTAGTTTCTTTTGACAGTCCAAAAATTACGTTGATTCTTGGAAGAAATTCGGCCAGCGAAGAGAACATCTCTGACCGTGATTGTATACGTGGTCGAGATAAATTTATCGTTGCTCTATATTGTTACGCTGGTGTAGTTTAGTACATATGAATTTTCTAAGTACCAAAAAAGAAAGAAAAAGAAGGGTAACTAGTTTAAGACCTGTAGAAGGAAAGAGGCAGAGTTTAGAGTGACGTTATTGCATTGATCCGAGAGGCTTGGGTCTGAACAAACAGTTGCCGATACTGAGGTGACTGCAATATTTATCAATAATGTCATAAACAAGGCAAAACCCGTCTCGATCAAGAAGCTCCGACTAGCTTCCTGCAACAATGTAGAGGATTTCAGGTTAATTCAATTTCTCATATATAATTAAGCTTCTGCTCAATTTTTAATTAGTACGAATCTAGCTTCTTTGCAGTCTGTTGTTGGATTGCACACTGTCATCGCCTGCTTGATCCTAACAGTTCAAAAGTGCTTTTACAGTTCAAATTTTAACAAAATTCTTTTAAGGAAGATTTAACTACAGAGATAAAAAGATGAATGGTTACGATGAAATGGCAGAGACCTCTGATCTGCAATCTAACCGCAGAGAAGATGGGTCCAATAAGTAATTTCTGCGAGAATCCCCTTGAGTGGGACAAGTGGCCTAATATAAAAAAAGTCTAATTGCACTTGTATCTTAACTATTTAAAAATCCAATTGGTCCAAAGAAGATATACTTACAATATTCAAAAACTCTAGTAGTTTGGGATCAATTAATTCTATTTACCTATAAAATATAAGTTCTTGAATTTTTTATTTATTATTTTTTCGGTAATTGTCGTGTATAGCACGGATTGATTCTAGTTTTGTATTTGGTTAACGATTTCATTTAATTTATTATACAGTGGTTCGAAAGTCATGATCAATGAGTCGTATGAGAGATTTTAAACATAGAAGAGTGCAAATCTTTATATTCAAGCCTTGACCTTGCGGCTAACTTCTTGCAAGTCATATGCATGCAATCATAAAAAGGTTTTTGTTGGCTTACCTTTATGCCACGGACAGTATGTGGTATCTTCCTGGAGAGCACCAGAGCTGAGTGGAGAAAGAGGTTATGCCTGTTGATGAAACAACAAGAATATTAAGTAGTAGTAACACTTATTGCAAAACCAATTGAAAGGGGGATACAAAGAAGAAACGTACACTTTTTAAAAAGGGAGACTAAAAAATTTGTCCTTATTGCCCTCTTCACTTATAAATTTATTATGTCATTTTCAGCAATTTATGATTTCATCCTTCTCATACTTTTAATACCGTTATTGCCCTTTGAGTGTTGTTACTTGTATATATGTATATATTTTAAACCATATATATAGGCCTGATTTTAAACCATATATGTAATACAAGCTTTTCGATTTCATGGTAAATTATTTGTAGCATTTACCATAAAATGTCTGTATGTTCCTATCATTTCATGGTTAATTATTTGGACCATTTACCATGAAACTATTTTGTGGTTAATTATTTGGATCGTTTACCATGAAACTATTTCATGGTAAATTATTTGGACCGTTTACTATGAAACTAATCCGATGAAATCTGTTAGGCTACTGCGCGGACCAGTTCATATAAGCATAATTTGGGATGTACAAATACTTATGTTTACATCCCAAAATTCTTGTCTATATAGGCCAAAAAATTTAGGATGTAAACATAAGCAATTTACATCTCAAAATTCTTGTCTATATAGGCAAAGTATTTTAGGATGTAAATATAAGTAATTTACATCCCAAAGTTCTTGTCTACATAGGCCAAGAATTTTAGGATGTTAACATAAGTATTTGTACGTCCCAAACTATCCTTATATGAATTGGTTCGTGCAGCAGCCTAATAGATTTCACCGGACTAGTTTCATGGTAAACGGTCCAAATAATTAACCATGTAATAGTTTCAAGATAAATGGTTTAAATAATTAACCATGAAATGATAGGAACATAAAAACACATTTCATGGTAAATGTTACAAATAATTTACCATGAAATCGGAATGCTTGTATCTCATTTAATTGTAGAGATTGGTATTCATCCCAATCCTTTTAATTTAAAAAACCATAAATGTATATATCTATATAGTTATCATAATAAAGGGGTAATATGGGTAATTCACGCATTGAAAGGATGAAAACATAAGCATACAAAGTGGGCGGAATGAATTCTTACATGGCATGGATAAAGATGATTATTTAAATTTTTCCATTTAATAAATGGTTGGTGAAACCATGACTGGATGTATAATTCAAAAAATCTAGAAATTACAGCAGAATATCATGGTAGAATATATTATCTGTAGCAAGAGTTATCGCAATGTCAAAGATATTAAGAATAACTTACGGCATAATTAGGGCGCCAAGTAAGGCAATGGCGTCTCCGGTGGCACTTTGGCCACTGAGCTTAGGAATAAACAGTCCCTTAAGCAAATCAGTAGCAGGAGGCTTCACAAAAGCCATTTCCGCGAAGAAACATGTTGCCATTATGCACACCATACTTGCTACCAACAATTCCAGCTTTCTAATCTGTTCCGTCCAATTCAATTCAAAAGAGAAGGTTTTAAAGACCAAAAGGCAAAAAAAGAATAACAAAGACGAAACGATTTGATAGAGTATATTGACAACTAGTGCCGAATCGCCCTAGTGCTCTTTTAATGTTTGGGTTTGTTCAGTAAATCTTTAACTTATTGGGAAAAAAAAAAACTAGTGGTGAAAAATTTAACTCAGTAGGGGGAGTTATTAATCGTAGCTAGGGAATTTTCCGTTATAACAGAGGTTTTTTTTTTTTTTTTTGTTTTGAGATAACAGAGTATCCTTACTACGATTTTGAGAAAAAAAAAAGTTTTTTTTTTTTACTTGAATTGATCAGTGGGACCCCTTTAAGACATAGCCATTTCCGACCCACCTCCATTGAATAAACTCCGCGAAGATATAATAATAATAATAATAAAGAAGGATTACTAATGCAATAAGAAATGAAGGCCGAACACATCATATGTGATTAGGACTAATAAACGGATCATCGAATGACCTAAGCAATAACTTTTTTGAGCAAAGGACAACTCAAGCAGTTTAGTTCGTCCATCATCCTACCTAGTGGCGAGAATTGATACAATATACCTCGTTTGATAGTATTGTTTTTATAAGACAAGTTATAATTCTTTCATAATACATCATTTTTAATTCAAAAAAATAAGTACTTAATTAAAAACTAATTACTCCCTTTGACCCTTATTTAGAGTTGAGTATTCTATTTTGACTGTCCCTTAACAAGTGTCTATTTTGTAAAGTTAGAGGGTAAAAGTTGGTACATTGTCTATTTTGTCCCTAAAAGTATATTTCATTTTGAAAAGTTAGTCAGTAAAAGTGTAATGATGATAGGTAAGTAGGAAAAATAGAGGAAAAAGTTGATGTGAAAAGTGTAATGATGATCTCTTTTTAATAAGTTAGAGTTACGAAGCAGGACACTTAAAAGAGACGGAGGGAGAACTTAGAGCCCGTTCCAGAACTTGAATAAATTCATATTTTTTGTTCAATAATAAGACTTGTTCCACAAAATTAGAAGTAAGTACTTATTTTTTGATTAAGGTAACTTCAAGCTCAAAAATCATGTGTTTACGTAAATAATTTTTATATCAATATGGATCTTATTTGATAGATCTTATTGAGATTTTTAATACGGTTACGTTATTTTTGCATATGAAAATGTGAAATAAGCTACTTATTTGGGTTTTGTAAAACAATCCTTCTTACTTTTCTTTGAGAAGTTTCAAAATAAGTACTTATTTTTTAAGAAGGTTTCTGGAACGGAGCCTTATTTTTCTTAGCGGAACAGGATTATAAGACACATGATAGTCTTGATAGAAATGGAACAAGTGGATTATAACAATATCTACCCCATATCTTTGAAGGCCAATAAGTAGGAGAGTGCTGAATCCGGTGAGAAGGACTCCTGCCCAGACTGGTATGTGAAACAATATATTTAAGGCAAATGCTGTCCCAATAACTGCAGCCAAAAAAGAAGAAGAAAGAATTACCACATATGTTTCTGATAAAAAGTTTGCATAAGTTTGGATATATATATATATATACACTATAGTCATTTTCAAATGAGGGACTTCTCCATTTCTCCCATTTTCCATTTGAATTTTGATGATTCGAGCCGCTCAATGTGTTCAGAATGTGATTTTAAAAATACCCGGGAGGAATAAAAAAAAAAGACCGGAAAGGACTTCATTCAAGCAGTTTTTATTTGAACCGTTCGATAAAAAACAAACAAAAACTGCTCGGATGAAACCTTTCCGGTCATTTTTTTTTTGCTGATTTTTCGTAAGTATCCTTAAAATCATGTTCTGAACATATTGAGCGGCTTGGATTATTGAAATTCTATCGGGAAAGGGAGGTCCTCATTTTATTAAGTTAAGGTGGTCCTTAGGAGAAGGGAACAAAATATATATATATATATATATATATATATATATATAATATATTCTGCCAAGCAGCACCCTCCAAAAGTGATGCAGAGCAGCCGAACTGGCCGCTTATCTTGGCAATCGGCGGCTTGGATCTTAACTGAACAATGGATGGTTTAGATTTTCATGAGCTCAAATTCGATTCGAGCTATCCGTGCCGAGATGAACAGCCGAATTGGCCACTTTGCACCCGCTCAGTAAGGAGCTGCTCGGTAGCATCCCTGGGTCCACATTTTATTTCGAAGGGTTATTCATCTTTAGCTCCATACCTTCAGGAATATCGGCTGCTATGACAGCTGCTTCTGCCAACAGCCAGAGGCAATACTTCACAAATATAGGGTACTCGGCCTTGCATAATTCCGATAGGTGTTTTCCTTTGAACCAAAACAAACAAAAATATTGCAACTTAGACTGAAATAGAGAAAACTTGGAACAAAAAAATTACTCGTTCCTTAATTGTAGCTTGCAATAGTTCATTTTAAGTCTTACCGGTGCATACGCCAAGATTTGCAGCAAGCGATTGAATTATGAGGGCGAAGATCATTCCGAAAAGGATCACCCAGAGTAGCTGAAATGGGGATTAATTGATAAGTTTCATTATACGTTACAAACTTTGAGATAGAGATTTTTATCTTCACCATCTTCTTCTATAATTACCAAGTTCATTTTTCGGATTTTTTGTTGTTGATAATTTTGTGATATTTTTATGTTATAGTCTTACCTCGAATCCATCTTTAGCTCCGGCTTGCAAGTCAGTTTCCACTATGGCATCAGAGCAGGAAAATGAAAAGTTATTCCCAAATTGTGAAACAATAACACATGAGAGAGAGAGAGAGAGAGAGAGAGATTTACGTACAATTGCCAGGGTCAATATAACACATAGACACCAGGAAGCCAGGGCCGACGTATGATAAAAAGATTCTCCATCCAGGTTTCTAATCATTAACAGAAGCAAAACCGTAACACATAAAATCAATTTCAGGGCTTGAGGGAAAACAAAAAAAAAAACCTTGGTACAACCATGAGTGGGAGATGAGAGCCGTAAAGTCCATGAAACCATTACTTTTTACAGACCCGGACCCGAGAGTGCAAGAGTGCACTGTAGGAGTGTAGTTCATAATTCGATTAGTTGATCTTAACAGTAAATAGTCCTCTTAACATTAAATGTTTTAGATTTCTAAAAGTATCCTACATATATGATAACTGTAGTGCAAGGTGCACTACTGGTGGAGTATAGTACGCGATTCGAATCATCAATCTCTAAACCAATATATGGTATAAATCTCAGAAAATATCTTACATATAAAAGAGTTATCTTACATGCAGGATATTTTAAACAAATTTGACTATTTAAAATACTCATAGATGGCTCATATTGTCCCAAATTACTAGGGCCCCGAAATTATATACCATTTTTCCTTGAGAGAAACTTATTCACGGTAACGCGCAATTTTACCCGTCTATTCGAGCAATTAATGGTTGAGATATGTTTTTTAATTTTGACTAGTCAAAATTGATTTTCAATCCGGACCATCTAAAATACTTATGGACGAGCACAATTCAGCACCGTAAATCTTCTTTACGGGACACTTCGTAAAGAAATTTTTTTCTTTGCACCCACTCACCAAGCACGACTCCGCAGACCTCCGCTGATAGACCCCTATTATATTAGGCATACGTGTGCCCAAGTTTTAAATGTCCGAGGAACCAATGTCGAATGACCCAACTTTTAGCTTGCCATTAAATTATTTCCTCTTTATCGAGTATTCTATTTGAAACCTTACATGTGATTGGTACTCAGCTCACGGCTCAGGATCAATACAACTTCTCATTTTTGTCATAAAAAAAAAAAAGAGAGCAAAGGGGACGAGAAAACAAAATTTAGCCAAGAATGCTTTTAATTTCAGTTAAATGTTTTAAGCGAACAATTGTGTAACAACACAACGGCAAAAATATTTTAGTAATCAATTGTAAAAACTCCAACAATTAAAGGAAGCAAGAGCATAATGGCATCACAACAAGAAGATAACATCCTAACTCGGTTGGCACCCCTATCCCCTGAAGATCATATGCCACTCAGCCATGTATATGCCAGTACAACAATTTGGCGATAATTCTGCAGGGGTCAAGTACATTAGAACTAGTTGTGTTTAGTTTTGTATAACATCTTCCGTTTACCAAAAAAAAAAAAATTGAAAAAAAAGAAGACCTTTTGCTTTTGATTTTCAAGATCAAAGCCTTCTTGGGTTTTGTTGGTTGGAGTGTCCTTCTTCACATCAAAAGCCGCCATGGGGTTGCTTTCCCCATTAACTTGTTCCAAGCTCCCCATTCCTTCTTTTCTCCTCCCTCTCTCCTTCTCTTTTTCCCCCTCCTCTTTTAAATATTATGTTTAGCAACCATGTGTCCACCCTATTTTAGGCCATTTAAACTCTTTTGAAAGTGAAAGCACATAAACATTAGTACGTGCTCATTTAAAGTTTCAACACTGGATGAAATCGTTTTGATCAGCGTCTCCAAAATAATTCCTCATCATTTTGGAAAGTTGTGAGTTATATTTTTTAAAAATTTGAAAGGAAACTGTTTATTTTCCAACAAACTTTTTTTTTGGTTGATTTCTTTAAAAGCCCTTTTTCCCCTAATTTTTTTCTCTTCCTTCCTTTTTTTTTTTTTTTTTTTTTTTTTCTAAAAAGCAATATGAATTCAGGAAAGGTTCTAAATCATTAAACCCAACCCACTCCTTGGAGGGAAACAATAAATAATTACTGCTCAATTAACCCAACAATAATCCTTAAGGGAAGAAATAATCCCAACAAATACAAAGGGAAGAATTATGATAGGAGATTAAGAACCTTCTAGTAATCAAAAGTCCTTTCCAATGATCGGTTAGTCCCTCCCATTTTTTCTTACATCCGTTATTTTATTTAATTTTTTTTATCATTACGAAAGATTATACATTGCCCCCAAGGCATTGAATTATTTTTTATATTCCAATTGCTCAATTTAACACAATTTAATTAATTTTAGGGGAATCCACTTGAAAAGAAACCTCTGGTTGTCAATTCCTTAAATTTTAGTTTTGAATTCCAAAGTTTACAAATGATTGAGTTTTGTTAGGGAGGTTATATTCTCTTGGCGATAATAATTTTTGACCAACAAGTTACTCGCATTATTAAGTACCATCGGACTTTTAATTTTTTTTATGGATAATAATTTTAGGTTAAGGGAACAATAAGAATACTCTCGGTTTTTGTAATTCTTATTTATTTTTGAATTTTTCATCAAGTTTTATTAAATTGTATTGGAAGTTGTAAGTATTGGATTATCCTTGCCTTTCTTTCGGCACTGAAAATTATTTTAAAACAAGTTGGCCGATGTCGTATGGACCCTGAAGTAGGTCCCAACGAGCTGTTTGTGCACAACCTGTGCACATGGTATTTTACCATGTTGTTTGTTTTTATTTTTACAGACGTTTTGTAAATTTAAGATTTCATTTTTGAAATTCCTTTTTTTTTTAACGAAAGTTTTAAACCTGTGAAGGATTGTGGTTGGGAGAGAGCCAAACGGAGGGGTTCCAACCTTCCACAAAGGATGTGTGAGGGGCGGTTGGGGAGGGGATGGGGTTGCCGCAGCGGGTTTGGATCGAAAACCCAAGAAGTGGTGGGGAATTTTCCCTTAACTTTGAGGTTCTCACTTTCAAGTTTATACCGCCTTGGAAGGATGGGTCGAGGGGTTTGTCCAACCCAAGAATTTAGAAAATCATTTATTTAGAAAAAAAATTATGCAAACTTCTTGTCTCTCTATAATTTTATACATTTCGCCATCTTTAAAATTTTCCGTCCTTGCTTTGCGCATACGGTGAAGATACTTGTTTAGTATTTTATACGATTCTTCAATTTCAATTTCTGAAATTCATAATATATCTTACGTACTCCTCAGTTATATTATGGATAGTTCTCAAAGTCCAATATATGCACGTAACAGGAAATGATAAATAAACATACATGTTCCATGTCTTTTGCCCTTCGGAGACTTTTCCAATTCTATGACCAATTTGATTTTATTATTATGGATGGTGGTGGGATGTAAGTCACATAAATCGCAAGTGCGTGCGTGTGCATAGAGCACTTTGGGAATTATGTACTGAGAATTAAGAGCGTAATCCCGTTGAGATGATTGAGAGCGTGAGCGCAGAGCACTTTGAAGAATTATGTGACTACATATAGTATTTGATATGAGCCATCGACCCAGGGGCGGAATTATGTTGGGTGCCGCCCCGGCTCCCTGAGCATCCGAGTTTCAAAATTTTTATTTTGTATATACATGATTTGGAATATTATTAATAATTATTCGTGTATAACTATTTATAATCTTAATAATTTTGGTTTGATTTGAGAAATGCCAGTTATTTTACATTATCCTTTCTCAATTTCTCTCATAAAAAAAATAAGCATGTGACAATTGAGTAGATTAAAGAGAAAAACAAATTGATTGATATACTTTAACTGCATTAGACTAGAATCATTTCAATGTACAAATGTTAATGTATTGGAAAACAAAAATCTTACAATATAATGAATATATATTCTGATTAAAAAAAATGTCTATTAAGCTGGCCTCCCGGATCAAAATCCTGGCTCCGTACATCGACCAGCTGACCAGGAGGAAGGTGGTATAAGATATACTGATTATTTCCGAAGAGGTTATATCAACTTGTCAAATGGTACTGTTATGGTCTATATATAATCTATCAATAAAAAATAAAATAAAAACCTTTGGTCAAATTAGAGAAATGTTATTTTATTTATCATTGTTGGGATGCTTGGCTTGGCTAACTACGATGCATCATTATCCAGATGTATTCTTTCGAGTCATCAATATATATATATTTTTTTTGCAGATAAAAAATATTACTAGATCCAATGACGAAATGCAATGAGGTGGATTCAGCATAGATATTTATATAGACTAGAGAAATCTATATCTACTCCTACGTTCGTGTGTAATTATTTTACTGTCACACTGTTGTTCTCATGTTCAAGTTGTACAAACCCGTGCTCCCTTCGGTCATTCACATGTATGATTTGGATCAACCTAGGAGTCCTCGGGCGTGTTTGAGATGGTTGTAGATAAAAAGTTTAGACTTTAGCTTCAGATTCTACTACAGATTTTAGATTTCAGATTCTAGTAAAAGTTGAGAAACATATTTGTTGTAATTGCGATATTATGAAAATTTCTTTTCTTTTTTGAAATTTGTGTTTCAGAATTCCAAAAGCTACTCAAACCCAATTTTAGACTTTGGAGAATTTCTTTCATTTTTTAGATTCTCAGAAGTTTTATGTAGATTCTAAAAATCAATTTTGTAGAATTCTTGGAAACATTCCAAATTGATTTTTAAAAGCTAAAATTCATCTAAAAATATGTACAACAACAACAGAACCCATGTAGTCTCCAGTCATTGGGGATATGGGCGGGAAAGGATTGGGAGACAGACCTAACATTTGGCAATATGCACAAAATAACTGCTCTCAGAGTACCACTGAAACAATAGCCCCCTATACATGTTTTGCTACGGAACCATACCTCCAAATCAAAGCCAAATGGCATCAGAAAGGTTAGGCCTAGAAACCCAATTCAATTTATGTGTACATTATCATGCTTCTTTCATTGATAGTCCAAAGCATCGATATGCACAGCTCATCTAAAAAAAAATAAAAAATTCCTTTGAACCGACACATAGCTAGTTACTTGCGATTACTTTACAAAGTTGACATAAAACCCTACATCAAAATATCATCATATTTTCTTAACTTACCCGAATAGTAACCATGAAGCTCAAATGTCAACTCAACTCAAATATTACCGTCGAGCTCCTACATGATTGGAACTACATAATTGATAAATAATAATCCAACTAGTTCATCACTTCGCAACTGAAATATTTAATTTAGCTAAAACCGGCCTAGTATAATTTATATAACTCTTGTTTGCTGGTTCGCATAGATTGTTTTCTGGATTTTGATTTTTAAATCAATCCGGATAGGGAGAGTCTGATAAGGTAACGAGAGTATATTGTACTTATGAAAGTAGAAGCTTATTGAGGTTTTTATTTATTTATTTATTTGATCCTAAAAGCTTATTGAGTTGAATTTTGGTAACTTTGATAATGACCATCGGTTAGAATAGCTGCCACCAGGTTTAGAAATTCTTAGTCTACTCTAGGGGTTGGAATATGTTTGAAAGATACCAGATAGATTCTTTCCATTTTTTTTTTTAAAAGAAAATTTTAGGGCCCCTTTGGAAGCCAGCCAAATCATCGAATTTTACATTATGCAATATTAATTAGTCTACTCTGAGAATGCATTTTTCCTAAAGTGCATTAACAAAACCACACATTAGAATGAGGTAAAATCTATTCTGCGCATATCTTACAAATACTCTACAGATTGATAATCTATTCTGACCATAATCCAAAAATCTGTAATTCAACACATTAGCATGGTTGCCCGCTCTGAGTGTTTTGGCTAATAACCCATTTGACTTGTTTTATTTTTTTGCCTTTATTCAATTTTTTTTCGAATTTGTTAGTTACGTGTGAGTTTTTTTGTAGATTATCAGTTCATCTCAACAAGAGGAATTGAAAAAGTAAAAATTGTGATCAAAACTCAAAATTTTTATGATAGCCGAAAAATTTGGCTTTTTCACTTGTGTTTGTCTTTATTTTAAAAATGTTAAGTTTTGACTATAATTTGTTACTTTTTCGATTCATCTCATCGAGATGAACCAATAATAAACAAAAATCTGACCCAAAATTAAGAAATGTGAAAAAAAAATGTATTAGAAAAATAAAATAAAATAACTTATTTAACCAAAACACTAGCTAGTCTTCAATCATATCCGAATAAGGGATAAGGGACCAGACACGAAACATTATTCAGCGGGCCCATATCAAGAGCATTCTGTAGATCCCAAAGGCCCAGTACATGGTTCCACCGCCATGTTCATGGGTCTATTAATCGGTTGAATTGAATTGGGCTCTAAAGGCCCAACACATATAGGCCCACTATGTGGTTCCACCATATTGTTTATAGGCCCATCCATCTCTTTATTTGAACTGGATTCTAACAGTAACCCGCCAGCCCCTTTTGTTAAAACTACTAATACTAGGAATATTCTACATGGTACCTGAGCGTACATTAGAGCCGTCCAAACATGTTTTGAACGGTAAAGATTTAGAGGCCGAGAAAAAGGAGAGAGATTGGTCAGCTAAGTAAGACAGAGTGCTCGGATTTAGTCCGTCCAAAACACATTTTAAAGGCTTAAATGAGCGCTGGATACAACTATGTGGTACCCAATTTGCACCCAAAAACCTGTTCAAATACCGTTGAATAAGGCTCCGTTCCAAAAACCTTCTTAAAAAATAAGTACTTATTTTGTCACTTCTCAAAGAAAATAAGAAGGTTTGTTCCACAAAATTCAAATAAGCAGCTTATTTCACATTTTCAAACTCAAAAATAACATAAATGAGAAATAATTTTTCAATTTTTTTTGCACTGTATTAAAGTCCAATGGACACAAAAAGATCCTTTATAAAAATTATTTCGAACCCCTTTTTGAGCAAATTTCCTCAAAAAATAATAATTGTTCAATCTTTTCAGGAATAAACCTTCTTATTACACAAAAAATAATTTTATTTCGTTTTGGAAAGGGCCTAAGTGGGGGGTGTGGGTAGCTATTTATTAATTTTCCATTTCCCACAAAATTCATGAATATTTTAGTGATTATATAAAGAAATTCTATGAAGCCAAAATTGTTAAAAGAAGGATAGCCCGTTTATACATAGAATTAGATTGTCCGATCCCCTTCAACCTCGAGCACCCCAATCTTCGCTGCAAGATTAAATTTTGAATTGAATTGAGCACTTACATAATCAGATTAAGCTGATTTTTCATATGGCCACTAATTTTATTTTATTTTTTTTTAATTATTCAACGGATTGAATTTTCCATGCAGGACCTGTAGTGGATCCGCGTGACCATTGGTGCAAAGTCAGTAAAGCCACCATCAGTGCATGGCTGTAGAAGGATTCTATTGCTTCTCCACTAAAAGTTGCTTAGTGAAATATATTTACGTGACTTATTATTTAAAGACAATCTAAATAGTAGAGGCCAACATTTGGTTAGATGAAGAGAATAGCCTAACACCTTTCCCTACGAAAATTTATTGGTGTATAAATTCCCAAAACTAAGTGGCAACTCTAGAAATACAGAGCACCACAGTGGGTGATTATTCATCAAACGGCATCCCGCTGTGGGTCTCAAGCGAAGTTTGAAAACCATCGAGCCCCTGCATGCGAATCGACATTCACGAGCGGGTATGAACACGATATAGATATTATGAGAGCAACTTGTATACACAATCATGTGGGCTAGAGCTAGCTAGAGGAAAGACCAATAGAATATGGCGGTGACTATGGGCTTAGGGCTCATGTGGACACTAAGGAAAAAATCAGTGCAATGTCGTGATGACTTTAGTGCTCAATCCCTCACGAGAATGCAAGGCTATATATACAGACTGGGAGTTTGTTATAATCCGTCCAGATCGAATGTCTAGATGGGTGATATGGAAAGTATGAGGAAACAAGTAAGTTTGGGCCATGTTTTTGGGTTTGCGCACGTCATGGTTGATCTCAAAGATTTATTTATTTCCCACAGATGACGCCAATCGTATGGGAAATAAATTTGCGTAGCTAGTATTGTAGGGCGCTCTTTGAGATTGACGGCATGTGCGCAACGCCGAAAGCCTAGTGTTTGCAAAACAAAACACCTTGAGTGCGCCTTTGCCTCTCATCGACAAATGCCGTCCAAACAATGCCTAAGTTAGACCACGTACTACGAAAGAAACCTTAATTCATGTATGTATAGTGATTGCAAGTAACAACGTACCGTTCTCTTTAGATTTACCACTCAAGTACCCTTCTTATGGTAGGAAACCTCATACATTAGAAATCCTTCTCGACTTCGTTCCATAGGGCAACTCAATCTCTGCCTACCACATGCAGCATCTCTTCTCTTATTCACTAGATTCATTCCTATATCGTATGCATTCCTTCTAGAATAGCCTAACTGGCCTAATTCCAAGTCAGCTATGCTAGGGTTTGCTTCCGTATACTTATGCCCTTTGCTCGGCAATAATGTTGAGCATCCTGACATATATAGTGTTACTGATCTGGTATCTTGTTCGGTCCTATGCACCTTCTCGTGGTGCCCCTGACCTGGCCACGTGTCTCGTACGTGGTCGGGGTTAGTCTCTCCGACGCACTCCCATGTGGTGTCAAAAATATGTCCACGTGTATGTACCGCACGTGTTCGGGCGCAATTCTTCCTATTCGGGAAGACCCCTCTACAACGCTAAAATTATCGTTTTGAACAGGAGGATAGAATTAATCATGATAAATTGTCTTTTCTTTGTAAATAAATTACGATTGTATCGTAATGAGATATGATCAGTGTGCAATAACTACAAGTTGTGACTGTCCAACTCTCTGTTGGATGGCCTTGTTCTTTTCTTTGTCTATTTTGTGTTTTTTCCCTCAATGTATCCTTTCGAGTAATAAAATTATTTCGTTTGCCGAGCAAAAAAAAAAAATAATAACTACAAGTTGTGTCAGATTTTATTTCAAAGTACATCGGGATTTTTTTTTTTTGGTAACTTAACCATTTCATTGCACGCAAACAAACCCAATCATAAGGCATAGCCTTTACAAGCATACGGGCCAAAAAGGCCAAAGCAAAACAAAGCAAAGTATGAAAGCAAACAATGCTACAAGAAGCAACATTACTCAAGTCCTATGCAAGACTAACTTGAAGCTAGAATACTGGAATGCACATTCCATCTCCTAACCAACAGTCTATTCTCATCGTTGGGCTTTAGCTTCCTCCAAGAACACATTCAAGCTCTGACTTCATCTGCAATCTTGGACCACAAGCTTTCAGCAGAAGTGCTAATTCCTTGGAACACCCTAGCATTCCTCTCCCTCCATATCCAATAGATGGAAGCAGCTAAGGACAGTTTATATGTCCTTTTGGTATAAGAGTCCGTCCTCATATGAGTGCATAACAAATCAATTTCCCTAGCCAGCCCATGACAAGGCCTAACAATGTTGTTTTTGCCAAGCATACGAGTCCACACATACTTGGAGTAATCGCAATCAAAAAATAAGTGCTCATGAGACTCATCTTCTAAGCAACAGAGTACACATGTTGCATTCACCCCTAGACCCCATCTTAGAAGTCTATCCTTAGTGGATAATCTGCCTAGGAAAGTGAGCCATTCAATAAAGGCCCATCGAGGGACATTATGAGAGAACCACACACCTTTAGCCCACGGGACCATTGGATACACAGTACGCAGGGCATTCCATGCAGATTTAAGCGTAAATTTTCCACTACCAGTCAGAGACCAACGCACAAAATCAGAAACATCAGCATTTGGGATCAAGCCAGGGGAAGTACCAGCCATGATCTCTTTGGTGATTGCATTTCTAGGGTGAGGCCATTTCCACATGCCATTCTGAATGATAGAATTCACTTTAGCTTGGAGGGATCTTCCCGAATTGAATACAACAGATTCGCCAAATCTCTGGTATAAAGGCCCAAGAGAGTGCCAATTATCAAACCACAAGAAAGTAGCCCTGCCATCCCCAATTACATACTTTATCCAAGGCTGGACATCAACACGTAACTTGAAGATTTTCCTGATGGTACATCGGGATTTTTAATTGAAGGGTGGACTTATTACGTACTATAAGTTTAATTTTGGCTTTAAAATGAACATTTCATTGAACCAACTTGGGCATTTCCGTGTGCTATAGAGCAACGCAAAGTTCACCGGTTATGACGTCTACCGGCTCATGTGGCCATTAAACGTGGACCTTTCCTCATGACAAGTACTCTTTATGCCAAAGAAACATGAGTTCAAACAATACGCCAAAGGAACTATTTTAAGGAATTCACTTCTCCTACTACATTTTTTAATTTTATTACCCATGTTTGATCGTATGTATGTTAACACAGTGGTAGAGTCAAGATTTTAATCCAAGGGCACTAGTGAAGAATAGGGTGCCCGTAGGCCAAAAATGTTTTCCTTACTTTTGTCTCACGGTTTTTTTTTTCCCGTTGTTTTCTCTTAATTTTTATTAGATTCGGTCAAGTTTTTTAGATTAATTGTTCATCATGACGATGGAAATAAAAAGAAAAGTATAGTAACATATGGATTAAAAAAAGAGTACTGCGTATAGTTTTTTAGATTAATTGTTCTTCAACTCGTCTTACATAAAGGTTTTCCAACTTCGTGACGTATTTATATATTTTTTGATACCCTTGTCAAGGCAAAAAGTGTGCGCGCACGCTGTAAATTTTTTGACCAAAAGCTAACAAAAAAAGTTAAGTAAAAGGGCAAATCTTCCATTTTCACTTTTTTGTCACTCAATAAATGTCTAATCTACTTTTAAGGAGATAGGGAAGGAGTCGCACCTTCCTTCTTTTTTTTGTCACTTAATGGATGTCTAGCCTACCTACTCCTAAGGGGATAGAGAAGGAATATCGCTAGGCGGCATATGGGGTGAGACAAGCCCAAAGGACATCAAACACTCACACTTCTAGAGAGAATCAAATCCTCACATTCCCTATGAAAGAGGTGAAAAAGTGTCATTGGACTATAAGCCCATGGGCTCCACTTTCTCTTTAATTAAAATCTGTCGACTTTTTCGTCCTCTCAAGCATTTTCAATTGGAGTAATGCCCAAGTTGGTTCTACGAAATGTTTTTGATTCGATCCCAAGACGAGTTCAACAAAGATAAATGAGACCTATATAAGCTGGAATTCTAGCACTTGTCCATATGAAATTATTTTAATTAAACAAACAACTTTTTTTTTTTTCATGAATGATGTATTTAACGACGCATCTAAAATGAACCTACCATATCATCAACTTGTTATCTTAAGACAGAATCCTAATCGACATAAAAAGTTGACTAGGTCGAAGTTATATAAA
Source organism: Rhododendron simsii (assembly GCA_014282245.1). Classification (NCBI taxonomy): domain Eukaryota; kingdom Viridiplantae; phylum Streptophyta; class Magnoliopsida; order Ericales; family Ericaceae; genus Rhododendron; species Rhododendron simsii. The sequence goes on along the minus strand of CM024961.1, from coordinate 2,673,453 downwards.
AACTTTGTACGTTGGACATCTCAAATTGTTATCCTAATTAAGACACAATCCTGACATAAAAAGTTAACTAAGTTGGACATATCAACTTGTTATCCTACATATGACAGAATCCTGGCATAAAAAGTGGCATAAAAAGATGACTAAGTCGAAGTTATATAAGAACTACGGTGGATATATCAACTTGTTATCCCACGACAGAATCCTGGCATAAAAGGATGACTAAGTCGAAGTTATATACGAACTATGGTGGACATATCAACTTGTTATCCTACATATGACAGAATCCTGGCATAAAAAGATGACTAAGTCGAAGTTATATAAGAACTACGGTGGACATATCAACTTGTTATCCTACGACATAATCCTGGCATAAAAGGATGACTAAGTCAAAGTTATATAAAAACTTTGGTGGACATATCAAACTGTTGTCCTAAGACAGAATCTTAGCATATATAAAAAGTTGACTAAGTTGACATTATTTAAAAAGCTTTGGTGGACATATTAAATCGGACGATTCCAGAGCTGTCCAGATCATGTACATTACGGTTATTACCCAATTATTGAGTGCCTTATTAAAAAGGACGTTACTCATTCATTAGTCCTATTTTCAAGCTTGAGAAAAGTTTTAGTCCTACTTCAAAGTCTAAGTTATGTTTATGTCTTGTATTCTGTATAATCCCAATTACACCCTTAAAACTTTATCCCCTGTTAACCGGCGTCTTTAATTATGCATCCAAAACTACTACTATATCAATCCAAAGAGAACTTTATCCTACTCCTCTTAAATAAGAATCACTTTGGTGTGGTTTCGCTTGGCTTGTTGAAGGTTGTTTTTGGATTTGTTTCGGTGGGTTGCGTGGCAGAAATCGGTGGATTGCGTGGCAGAAAGGGGGGACATTTGCCCTACTTCACCTCTCACTTTGGTTGATTTGGACAATTATGTCCCTCAAATGTAGGGATGTTTGTTTGTTTGGTTGGGTAGAAGAGTCATTTTACTTTGTGCATTTAGTGGGTTACGTGTCGTGAGGGGTGAAGGTAATGTGAGAGGTGTCATTCAGTTGGGTTAGACAGTCTGCACTCTGCATATACACCCACTTTCCTCTCTCTCTCTCTCTCTCTCTCTCTCTCTCTCCAGCGGCTTTCATAGACCACCACGCCGTTTCTTCTTCTTCTTCTTCTTCTTCGACGATCGGAGAATTCTGTCTGTCTCTCTCGATCGACCGATTCCGACTTTGCACTATCTCAATCGTAGAGCATATCTTTCCGTTTGAGATTTGTTTGCTTCTACTCGCCTAGGTTCATATCTCCGCCCAGTGCTCAAATCGACGGATCGTGCTCCTCCTGAAAAGGTTTGGCCCCGTTCGGTGGCTTTTTCCCGATGTATCTTCTTTTCTGCAGTTTGCATGGTGTTTGGTTTGGCTAATGTGGCTGTATTTTTTTTATTTTTTAGGGTTTGTGTATCTTGGTGGGTTGGTTCAGTTATTTGTGGTGACTTCATCGACAAAATGTTCGTGCTCAACGTTGATACAAGGTTGATCTCATGCAATTGAAAATGGTGGTGGTATCTTACATTTATTGTTTGCTTTCACAACCTTAGATCGTGTTAAGGATTGATGATTAGTATTGTTTTGTGGTTTGGTTTGTTTCTGATTTTGGTTCATTCTTCGATCACATATTAGGAATTTTAGGGTTTGCATTCCTTACTCCTTACTGATTTTTGAAGCTCCAAGCTTACCACCGCTTCCAAGATCTACGACCCATCAACCAGAATTTCAGGTATATTGTGCATGAAATTCGTAGAAACAAGAATACAGTAAAATTAGAAGATCTCAATTGAGAATTATTTTGCAGGAATTTCATTTGGAGAATATGGAGAGAGCCAATCACATGCAGACACATCAACTATAGCCTCAATCGAATATGCTCCTCAGGGATTTTGAGATCCCAAAACGAACAAGGTCTAGATGTATGCATTTTATTTATTCTGCACTTTTTAACTTTAAGATTTTTTTCCTTTTATTTATGTTTGTAACAACAATTGTTTAGGATTAGACGCCCTTTCTGTTGATTCCTATATTCATTGTCTTGCAGTTTTGCTGCTTTTGCATGCGTTATGTAGCGATTTTTTTTACAACCTTGATGGAAAAAATTAACCGATCTTTTTAAATATATAATCATATAAATCTCTAGAACTTGAATGATTTGCATTCCAAAATACATTGATGTGATTGTATGAGCTATTAATTTCACATCCCAAGATGTTCGAGGCTATTTTTTTCCCTTTGATTTCGGAGTAGGTAAGGTAGGATACATAGAATTGGTACACCATTTCTATACTATATAGTATAGCTATAGCTATTTTGTACTTCCTTATCCCACTTCCTAATTTTGCATCAGAAGCTATCATGTCTTTGTTTTTAATTTTTTTAAATCTGCGGTAGTTTTTTTTTCCCCTTCTCATTGTTGTTCTTGTTTTAATTATTAGGATCAGTCATCAGTGAACAAAACTTTCGAACTAACAACTGCATTCTAAGAATGCCAATCTAATATGAATGTGAGTTTACATTGAACAATTATATATGTTACAATGTACCATCAACTCAATGAATAAGAATGCCAATCTAATTCTCTTGGCATCGATCATAGAAAAAAGAGAGAATTACTGGACTAATTACATGAATGAGAAGGTATAAGTAAAACACTGATATTATAATAATTCTTGCTAAATATAGCAACATTGTGAGGTACTAATGCTGAATTCTCTGGTCAGTGGTACTAATGCTGTATGTCCTGGCTCTGGCTAAATAATCTTCCTGCTTTTTGGGAGATCTCTGAATCTATGTAATAAGAGCAGTAAGGGAAGAATGTACATCAAAAGTCTCTCTTCATCAAATTAGTGTAACTGCAAAGACCATCAAGCTCAAAAGATGAAATAGAAACATGATAGAGCCCTAAGTTTGAACTCCAATTGTACTGTATATATCCCCCATCCCCCTGTGTTGTGTAAGTGCATGCTCACTCATGCTTACATGAACTTGATTTGGCTATAACTTACAAAGATGTCTGTTTCCTTAATTCATTCTTTAGCTGGTGGTATTGGAGACTTGGGGCTCTGATGGAATCGAACTCTGTGCAGTTAAGAAATTTTGTATACTTGTCCAATCTTTTGTTGGTTTGCTTTATGGCATTTAAGTGCACCCAGATGACTCATTTAAGGATGATTTGCGGTTTCTCTTTGAATTGAGCATATTAAGGACAATGTTGTTTGTTCTTTTTGTTGGGGGGTGGGGGGGATATCTGAAGGCTGTGGAGATCTTCAAATCTGGGTTGGATTTCTCCACAGGGAGTCCTGTGTCTTTGTCTAATCTTGTGGTATCCTGTTACTCTTACTCTGTCCCACAAGATTAGAAGTGGAGATGGCTTTATGTGCCTTTGTTATGTTTAACGGTTCTTGTGATAGATTTTTCGTTAGGAAGATTTTCCTTTTGACCATTGCTCAGGTGGAACATTGTTGTAGACCCGTTATGACCCCTATGTAGTCTGAATTTGGAAACTATTAAGCATTTATTTTTTAATTGTGACTTTGCAAAAAGATTGTGGAGAGCTTCTCACTTGAGTTTTGACTTTGCATTGGAGACTCCATTGGGATTTGTGGACTGGTTTGTTCAATGGCTAAAACATGTTCTTGATAAGGAATTGATCCAGGATTCGATTTTTATTATGTGGTCTATATAGTGTACTCGGAATGATGTTTTGTTCAGATCTATCAAGGCTGATATGGCTAATGTGTTGCACTATTTTTCAGGTTTAGTTAACTTGTGTAGGTCTGACCGAAGTCTCAGTGGGGGCTCTAATCATAAAGTTGCGGAGGAGATTCGAAAAGCTCAGCCTAGGTGTTTTGTGTTTAATAGAGCAGGTTTGGATGTAGTGTGTGCATCAAGACGGATTGCTCAGTATTGCTCAGTATTTGTTCAGGGCCTGAATTATCTTGGAAGCACCCCCTTTTGTGTCCAATCTGCTCTTTCAGATTTCTATTATTTGAGTTCTTATCTTAATGTTGTAGAAGTTATTAAAGTATCAAGATTGGTGGTTAAAGCTGCTCATGACAAAGCTCAGACAGCCTTTTCAACCAAACGGTAGTTGTAATATTCTGCTAATATCAGGAACAACCAAAACCGATCTCCACAACGGGCATGACAGACGTGCCTTGCACGTCGCCATGCACCTAGTGCTTTCTAAATTATTCCCCTTTCATAATTAGTAATTAGTCCTAAATCGCAATCTAACAAAATCCGATTCATATGGGTGGGACTACCTTCTATTGTTAGTTTATGATAAATTAAGAGTGATTTGATTTTACATCCCTTCGACTTTATACGAAAGTTCAATTTGGTCCTTCAAGTTCCAATTCCAACAAATAAAACCTTTAATTTGCAAATTTATTTCAATGTCATCCATTCGTTGGGTGCATGCCGTTACTAATTTGGACGGAAAATGGGCATGTGCCCAGCATGGACAAGGTTAGTGGACCGTGTGCTCTCCCCAAGGGCATATTTGCCCATTCCCCTCCTCTTTGTTCTTCTTCTTCTTCTTCTTCTTCTTCTTTCAAATGTCAATAAATTTTTTGCAGATGTTTTTGAAAACATTTGCAAATTTATTTCAATGCATAATCTTGTACCAAACGTATTCTCAATTCTATTCCATCGTAAATTTCATTCCATCAAACAAAACGTATTCTTATAATAAATTTATGCATGACGTCCTGAGCCTAGCGCTTATGCTCACATGTCCGAACGGCATGGCCACGCAGATCATCTCTCTCTGGCTCAAGTTGGTTTGCACCCAACACACTTAGATTCGGTATGGACAAGGTGAGCGGACCGTGCTTGATAGCTAGGGTGCAACTGTAAACCAGAGACCATCAAGCACAGTTCGGTCCGTTGCGCATGATTTGCTTAGGTTCAGTACATTACGTTGGTCCAGCCCATTTGCACCAGCCGCACAGTACGCCCCCGGTTCGTACAATAAGGGAGACGAAGAAGTCCGGGAGTTTCTTACAATTCCTTTAGTCAACGGTACATTCTCTGCGTATTTTTAATTACTTGATTAAAATATTCTTTTCTTTTTTAATAGGCTGTATATACTATATACATAACTCTCTCTATATATAACAACACAACGACTCGACAAAGAATGCAATAAAAGGCCTGGTGAGTTTGGTATTCTGCAGGGATTAGCGGAAAAGCGAAAGGAATCAAAGGATCTCTGAATTTGGTGAGTTTGGTATTCTACAGGGACTAGCGGAAAAGCAAAAGGAATCAGAGGATCTCCGAATTTGGTAAGTTCAGTCAATGAAATTTTTTTTTTTTTTTAAAAGTTTTGTTAATCTTAAAGACGAATTTTGTATTTTCAGAGACAAATTTTATTCATCGTGAAAGAACGAATTTGTTGTAGTTGCTTGAGCAACTTTGTTTAGAATCCTTGCATGCTTGACAGGTTGCTTGAGCAAGTTATGCAGATACTTATACCGCCTTCATTGCTATCGAAAGCACTAGATAATTAAGAACTACCCTACGCTTAAACATTAGCACTTATAAAGGTGATTAATTCCTTTACACACGCCTAAACAGACTCTCTAGAAAGAAAAAAAAAATAACAATCTCGTTAAAAACGACAGACAAATACATGTGTGATTTGTCAATGGTATGGCAAACCGAAAGGGAGCTCAGCTTTTTAGAGCTTATGCCTACAATAAAAACATAATTACCGAATGTGTATATATACGCTTCTTGATCAGCAATACGAAACCTAAATGCTAGTTGAATTTTGTTTCGTTTCATATTTTTTTTTTTGACTATTCTTGATTAGGCCGTGATGGAGGAGTTGATCAAGATAGCTAACATTTATTATAAGTCAAGCTCACCCGCCATGAGAGATGCAGCACATAAATTCTTCAAAGCGATTGATCATGACAACGACAGGAAAGTGTGCCTCCACGAATCTCTAGGGTTTATGAGGGATGAAGGCCACGCAAAATTGAGCAGTCGCCATTTTTTCAAAAGTCTCGACAGAAACAGGAGTGGAACCCTAGACTTCATGGGAGTTATGACTCTTTACTACATAATCCAAAGTGGGAGGCCATTTTGTTATGAGTGCGATGATTTTATTCCTGGCATGTATTTCACTTGCTCTAAGTGCTACCAAAATAGCCAAAACACGATCTGTCTTTGTCCAGAGTGCTTTGCTAATGGAACGTATACTCATGAGCATAACCAATTCTTCGATAACCATGCTTTGCTGGAAGTCAAGAGAATGCAAGGAATTGCCACTCGTTCGATACATCAGCATCAGGTAAAAGCGTTGTAGTTGATATCAGGAGGACGAAACTGAAATTTTGTTGAAACCAAAGGGACCATTTCTAAATTTTATGCTAAATATAACTCGTCTTGTTTTGACTTTTAAAAAGGATTTCAGAAAATGTACTTTTTTGTACTTTTTTTTCCGCACTAATCAAAATTACTCATTAGATCTCTTGAACGGTGCAAAACAATATTTAAAAAATATTTTGAAAGTACTTATTATTTGAGGTCAAAGTTATACCCCTAGGAAAGCACTTAAAATGGAACAAAGAGAGTATTTAAATTTCATTGTTAATATCTGTAAGTTTTTTTTTAAATATTTTTTTGTTTAGCAAAAGAAATTTATTAATCTTCATAAATTAATACAAAGATTAAAAGGATCAAGCGCACACCGGAAAAAAAGCCACCTGAGAGCGAAAGGAAGGCAAGATACCGACCGAAATACCAAAAACCCTAATGAAACTACCCCAGAAACCGATAAAAAACTCGACACCTATCAACAAGGGCAGAAGTATGCATGGGCTACATTAGGCTGTAGCCCATGTGGTCTCAAAAAAAAAAAAAAAATTATATGTAAATTTTCAATCCAAATGAATTTAGCCCAACCCATCATCCTCCCATTAGCCCAGTTCAACCCACAATCCGTTTTAATGGTGCGAAGATTTTATTTTTTTGATCATTTTATCCTAAAAGTTCATAAGTAATTTTTGTCTTTAGAGCTCTCATAATCAAATATATGCTCTTTATTTAGAATCCTATAAAGCAGATACTTGATTATGATAGCTTTAGAGGCAAATATTAACTACGACCCTTTAGAATAATATTATCAGTAAAATAAGATCTTTGCACTGGATCAAACGAATTGAAAATTGAAGCACTTAATTTTTTTAGATTGTTTAATATATTAAAAGTATAATTAAAAAATTAAATGATCTAATTTTCAATTTGTTTGAACTGATGGGGAGATCAAATTTTTTTGATCATTTTATTTTAAAGGGTTATATATACCGAAGTATTGTAGCGAAATGTATTTTATCTAAGTTTTTACCGACAAGTGGGTTTTCTCGACTTTAAGTAGCTAAATAACTAATATTTGCTTTTTGCTACTTTGCCGTACATGCCTAATGGAACAACAACATAAAAAGAAAAAAAAACTCTTTTATCGTTCTTCAAACTCGTTTGTACTTTTTTGCTTTATTTTTGAACATTTATATATTTATGTATAAGTTTGCCTCTTTTTGGTTTATATATATAAATTTTGGTAAGCCCAGGGCGAAATGGATTCCTGGTTCTGCCCTTGCGTATCAAATTAACCAAAAAACCAAAAAACGTACCCAAGCCGCAAAATCAAAATAAACCCAGCTAGAAAAATTTTTCGAACATATCAAAAATCCAAAAACCAAACCAACAAAAACCTAAGCAAACCCAGAGCAGCCACACGAAAACCAGAACTCCAACAAAAGGGAACGTCATCCCAATCAGAAATTAGCCCCTCAACTAGTTCCGCGACATGCCTCAAAGCTTACTCCCTATCAGGCTATCAGCGATTTCCTTGGCGAACTTATCTCTACTAGGAGTATTATTTATGTATGCTCAATTACTTTTCTGGTTCCATTTTCTAACTGAACAAAAATGGAAAAAATATTTTATCAATTTTAGGGAAAATCATTAGAGACAAACAAAATTTAATTATATTTTTCACTTTTCTGGTTCCACTGATTAGCATTGCAGAGTGTCGTCTTCATAGTTGTTTCTTGTGTTTTGTCTTAGCAGGTGCACCCAACATCATCCGTTACCATTACCGAACTTCCAGCATCCACATCCACATCCACATCCCATGCTGTTGTTCCTTATAAACCCGCCCACAACCGGGTGAGTATCTGTTTATACCCATTTTTGGCACCACGGATCGGGCTTGCCGTGATTGAAATTCTTTTAATTAAATTGGGCCGAGAGGTAATTAAATTGATTGGGTGATTTCTGGGCCATGGATGTTCTCCCATTTGGGCCCAAAATGCACGCGACCCATGTAAAGAATTGCGGCCCGAGAGCTTTTGGAGGTGCAGCCCACAAAAATCATGGCCCAAGATTTCTTAGAAATGCAGCCCACGAGTTGGCCCATGAAGAAAAATGTTGGTTCGACCCATGGAGTATTGGCCTACGGTCTTAGGCTAGCAAAAGGTGCTGAAATGAGGTGCGGGGCAAAGTCCACTTTTATAGGGAATTAGTTGTACGCTGGCAGTTGAGTTGCTTCTATTTCAAAGGCCAATTGACTTGGTCAATTGGCCATGTGTCATGAAGAGCAAAAAAGGGGGGGGAAGTTGGGTGATATTTTTACCAACACATGGGACACGTGTCACCACATGAGAAGCCCACTACCCATGATCAAATATAACTGCTGTAAACCTCTAGAAAATACCCATGATCAAACATGCATGAAAAGTGGAGCGGTTGAGGGACATGTGGCAGCTTGTGGTGCAAGGCTGAAACCGGATTCAGGCCTGAATCAGCATACTGCACTGCCTATAAATAGCGGAATTGAAGACAGAAAACGGGTCCAACACCAATCAAAGCTAACGCTTACAAACAAAGTCTTCCCAGCGAAGCATACTTTCCTACTTTCAGCAAAGTAGCATATCGAGTACTCCGTGCTCAAACCCCCATTCAAACTAACTTCATCAAGTAGTTTGGATTTTATTTTCCTTGTAATCAAACTTTATTATCCCGGTGTAATAAAGTCTACGTTTTTCACGTTCCATTTCCTATACGACTAGGAAATATTAAGTCCACAACCGTGTGGCAAACCACGAACCTTCTTACGATCTTTAACCTTTGGGTCGTACACAGTCGTTCTACGATAGAAGTCAAGATTCACGGGAATCTTCACAACAAGTTAGGCGCTACAAGTCTTGGCACGCCCGCGCTCATCGCATTCACGCCTGCTGCCAAAAACGCGAGTTTTCATTGGCACGCCCAGTGGGACAATAGTCGTTGAAAGGTTTCAAGCATGCCGGCAAAGAAGGCAACAATACCACCACCACCACAAGCGGATGCACCGCAACCAGACCCTCCAGGCAGCCCTGAAGGAGCCGATGTTGACGTACCGCTGTTCGAGGAAACCGTTCCTCAAATCAGTGCACAAGATCTCAATGACGCCACGGATAGCGTCAAGAATTATATGTTTTTTGCAGGACAGGAGATTTCACGCACCGTGTCACAAACAATGTCTCAGTCCGTAGAGCCTTTGACTCTAGCAATCAATAATTTGATTGCCTCGATGACAGAAACGATGCCAATTGTTCCTCAGCAACAAGTTCTACCACAATTCGGAGTTTATGGCAACGGCCATGAACAAACAGGTCTGAAGGACTCATTCCCACCACCGCCGCAGGTGTTTTATCAAGCTTCTTCGTCAAACAGCCTTGCACCAGCAGGGGAGAAAAGCAAAGGAGTTGTTATTGGGAAGGAGCCAACGCATCCAACAAACAAAGAACAAAGGGCCGTTTTGCTGGAAAATCCAAACAGGCCTGAAAAGACTGACAAAAGGCCTCCTCACGGAGGACAAGGTGCCGTTAAGGACAAGAACGCTTCTCACGCTCATTCAGCCCCAGAGACTCGGGGGGCAAACTCAGGCGTGAATCTGCAGGCACAAGAGGCGCGTCCACAGCCGCCTCCGGTGCCAAATATGATCGGAAGGGAACAGGTCCTGGATTTGCTCCAAGAACAGTTAGGGCCTGGATTCAGGCCTGTGGGCAGACCCATGTACAGGAAGCCTCACACGGTGGAGGTTGATGATGAGAACTTTCCCAAAGGATACCGAGTCCCTGAATTTCAGACCTTCACAGGGGAGAGTATGCAGTCCACGATCGAACACGTTGCCCGATTCCAGGTGCAGTGTGGGGAAGTTGGAACGAATGACAAGCTCAAGTTAAAGCTCTTCCCAAATTCTTTGACTACAACGGCTTTCACTTGGTATATCAATCTCCCACCCAACTCTGTTCAGACCTGGGCTCAGCTCGAAGAGATGTTCCATCAGCAGTTTTATAGGGTGGAACCAGAGATAACGATGGCGGATTTGTCTCGCTACAGTCAACTCCCAGAGGAAGGCGTGGAGTCTTATCTCTCCCGATTCAAGACAGCACGTTTCAAGTGTAAGATTCCTTTGCCTGAGGCCGAATACGTGCGTTTAGCACTGAACGGCCTAGACTTTGAGTTCAAGAAGAAGTTTCATGGAACAGAATTTCGAGACTTGTTCGAACTGTCCGCAAAGGCCTCGCGGTATGAGAAGCTTTTGGAAGAGGAGAAAGATAGAAAGGCAGCTTCTAAAAGGACCTACTATCAAGACCCTAACTATGACGTCGCTGCGGTTGAGACTGAGGCTGACCTTGATGTTGATGTGGCTGAAATCATCAATAGGAAGCCTTATGTCTGCAAGGCCTTTGTTAAGACAGAACCCACGAAGCAAACAGTCCAAGAAGCCTCTAATAGGCCTACCAGGGCCTACACCTTTGACATCACCAAAGCGGAGGCTATTTTTGATCAGCTCTTGACGGACAAGTTATTAAAGCTGCCCTTTGGCCACAAGATCCCAGCACCGAACGAGCTGAAGGGCAAGGAATGTTGTAAGTACCATAATTCTTGGAGTCATTCAACCAATAATTGCTTTGTGTTCAGGAATGACATTCAAGACAAGATTGATCGGGGGGAATTCAAGTTTCCCGAGAAAGATAAGCAAGCCATGGGCGTGGATGGAAACCCATTTCCTTCAGGCCTAAGTGCAAACATGGTGTCAGTGAATACGAAGTTCATGCCTAGAACCACACCAAGGCCTAGAGTAAGCTTGGGGGCACCGTCAAGAGCAGCTGATGTTCAAGATCCTTTGGAAGAAGTTAACCTAGGAGATGAAGAAAATCCTAGGCCTGTATATATTAGTCAGCTTTTGCCAGAGGACGTGAAGAGAAAGCTCATTGAGCTCTTGACCGAGTTCAAGTCTTGCTTTGCCTGGAACTATGACGAGCTTCCAGGCCTATCCAGGGATTTGGTGGAACACAAGTTACCCATTCAAGCGGGTTTCAGGCCTTTCAAACAGCCACCAAGGAGGATGTCCAATGAAGTCTACTTGCAAGTGAAAGAGGAGATCGAACGCCTTTTCAATGCAGGGTTTATACGAACAGCTAGGTATGTCACTTGGCTTTCTAATGTTGTGCCAGTCCTTAAGAAGAATGGCAAGATTAGAGTATGTGTGGACTTCAGAAATCTAAATTTGGCCTCTCCAAAGGACGAGTATCCAATGCCAGTTGCAGATTTGTTGGTGGATGGGGCATCCGGCCATAAGGTCTTGTCCTTTATGGATGGCCATTCCGGTTATAATCAGATCTTCATTGATGAGGCCGATACGGCTAAGACCGCTTTTAGGTGTCCCGGAGCTTTGGGAACCTTTGAGTGGGTTGTAATGCCATTCGGCTTGAAGAATGCAGGTGCCTCATTCCAGCGAGCAATGAATGCAATATTCCATGAATTTATTGGCCGGTTCATGGAGATTTACATCGATGATATAGTGGTCAAGTCCCAAACCTATGAAGATCACTTGGAACACTTGAGGAGGTCGTTTTTGAGGATGCAGCAATTCAATCTGAAGGTTAACCCCTTAAAGTGTGCCTTCGGAGTGTCCGCAGGCAAGTTCCTAGGGTTCTTGGTTCACAACAGAGGGATCGAGGTCGACAAGAATAAAGCCAAGGCCATCATGGAGGCTAAACCTCCTACAACCAAGAATGAGTTGCAGAAGCTTTTGGGATCACTCAACTTTTTGAGGAGATTTATATCAAATCTAGCAGGAAAGGTTCAGGTCTTTTCCCAACTCTTGAGGTTGAAAGATCACGACACTTTTGTTTGGGAGGCCGATCATCAGAAGGCCTTCGATGAGATCAAAGGCTACTTGGCAAACGCTCCAGTCCTCATGCCTCCTATCAAGCACAAGCCTTTGAAGCTCTATATTTCTGCTGCAGAAAGTTCTATTGGTTGCCTTTTAGCTCAAGACAATGAGCAAGGGAAAGAGCAAGCTGTGTATTATTTGAGTAGGTTGTTAACTCCTTGTGAAAGGAGATATACCCCTATTGAAAAATTGTGTCTTGCTTTGTACTTTGCAGCAATAAAATTAAGGCACTACATGCTTCCTGTTGTGGTTTACATTATGAGTCAAACAGACCTTATTAAGTATTTACTTTCTCGGCCCATTATGCGAGGCCGAATAGGTAAATGGTCATTGGCTTTAATGGAGTTCAGTTTTCGATACATCCCTCAAAAGGCTGTAAAAGGCCAGGCGTTGGCAGATTTTCTTGCCGATCATCCTTGCGTGGATATCGGCGAAGTATCTGATACAGGACTGAGCACATTTGAAATCTCACTCACGCCGTGGACACTTCTGTTTGATGGTTCAAAAACTCAAATGGTCTCAGGCTGTGGAGTTATCATCATTTCTCCTCAAGGCCTGAGAACAGAGCTATCTTTTCAGTTTGATTTTCCATGTACGAACAATCAAGCTGAGTACGAAGCAGTGATAATAGGCCTTGAAATCCTTAGGGATCTTGAGGCCAGAGAAGTAAGGGTGATTGGAGATTCAAACCTTGTAATTAACCATTTGGCGGGAACGTTTAAATGCTATAGTGAGGAGTTAGCCCCTTATTACATGGCAGCCATTCAGTTAATTCAAGACTTCGACAACGTAGTAGTTAAACATGTCTCAAGAAGTATGAATACTGAAGCAAACAGTTTGGCTCAGGCCTCAACAGGCCTGAAGCTTTCGCCAGAGATTCTTCACAAGACCATTACCGTCCAAAAAAGGCTACTCCCTTCTGTCAGGAGAAGGGGTTTAGGCCTAGAAGTATTTGCCTCGGACCTTCCAGTAGAAGAAGAAGAGGAGGGTAAGGAGGACTGGCGTGATCCTATTATTGCTTACTTGAAGCGGCCTCATATGGGGGCTAGCAGGAAGGTCAAGAGAAGAGCAATGAGCTATGTTCTCCTTGGAGATGAATTGTACAAGAAAGGCCTCGAAGATGATTTGTTGCTGAGGTGTTTATGCCATACCGAGGCCATGAAGGTAATGGCAGAAGTCCACGAGGGGATTTTTGGAGCACATCAGTCCGGTATCAAGATGAGATGGCTAATAAGAAGGTATGGATACTATTGGCCTACTATCTTAGAGGATTGTATACGTTTTTCCAAGGGCTGCCAGCCATGTCAGCCCACGGCCCAGTACATCACACACCTGCAATAGATTATCAGGCTGTAGTGAAGCCCTGGCCTTTTAGAGGCTGGGCTTTAGATATAATTGGGATGATTTACCCCCCATCATCAAAACAGCACAGGTTCATCTTGGTAGCCACAGATTACTTTACGAAATGGGCAGAGGCCATCCCATTAAAATCTGTGGATCAACAGGATGTGATCAAAGTCATGAAGGAAAGAATCATTCACAGGTTTGGAATACCGGAGCATTTTGTGGCAGATAGAGGCTCAGTGTTTTTTGGTGCACAGGTCCGAGCCTTCACGAGCCAATTTAACATACAGCTCTCCCATTCAACTCCCTATTATGCACAGGGGAATGGCCAGGCCGAATCAACCAATAAGACCTTGATTGGAATTATTGAGAAGATGGTGGAAGAAAATCCAAGGGATTGGCATGAACTCCTTTCTGATGCATTGTGGGCTTATAGGACTTTAAAGAAAGAGGTCACGAATGTTACTCCTTACATGTTGGTTTATGGCCATGACCCCGTACTTCCTATGGAGGTAACGGTTAGATCGGCCAGGATAGCATACCAAAATGGCTTGAATCATGCTGATTATAGTCAGGCCATGTTAATGGAAATGGAAGACCTTGATGAGGTGAGGTTAGCTGCCTTAGATCATATGTTGATCCAGAAGCGTCAAGTGGCCAGAGCCTATAATATTAGGCCACGTTTGGGCCTGATACATAATTATTGTTGACATCAAGATCTGTTTGGATGCCAAAAACTATGTTCTTCCAAACGCCTTAATCTTAACAGAATCAAGGCATAGGGGGGGCAATGTTTATACCCGTTTTTGGCACCACGGATCGGGCTTGCCGTGATTGAAATTCTTTTAATTAAATTGGGCCGAGAGGTAATTAAATTGATTGGGTGATTTTTGGGCCATGGATGTTCTCCCATTTGGGCCCAAAATGCACGCGACCCATGTAAAGAATTGCCGCCCGAGAGCTTTTGGAGGTGCAGCCCACAAAAATCATGGCCCAAGATTTCTTAGAAATGCAGCCCACGAGTTGGCCCATGAAGAAAAATGTTGGTTCGACCCATGGAGTATTGGCCTACGGTCTTAGGCAAGCAAAAGGTGCTGAAATGAGGTGCGGGGCAAAGTCCACTTTTATAGGGAATTAGTTGTGTGCTGGCAGTTGAGTTGCTTCTATTTCAAAGGCCAATTGACTTGGTCAATTGGCCATGTGTCATGAAGAGCAAAAAAGGGGGGGAAGTTGGGAGATATTTTTACCAACACATGGGACACGTGTCACCACATGAGAAGCCCACTACCCATGATCAAATATAACTGCTGTAAACCTCTGGAAACTACCCATGATCAAACATGCATGAAAAGTGGAGCGGTTGAGGGACATGTGGCAGCTTGTGGTGCAAGGCTGAAACCGGATTCAGGCCTGAATCAGCATACTGCACTGCCTATAAATAGCGGAATTGAAGACAGAAAACGGGTCCAACACCAATCAAAGCTAACGCTTACAAACAAAGTCTTCCCAGCGAAGCATACTTTCCTACTTTCAGCAAAGTAGCATATCGAGTACTCCGTGCTCAAACCCCCAATCAAACTAACTTCATCAAGTAGTTTGGATTTTATTTTCCTTGTAATCAAACTTTATTATCCCGGTGTAATAAAGTCTACGTTTTTCACGTTCCATTTCCTATACGACTAGGAAATATTAAGTCCACAACCGTGTGGCAAACCACGAACCTTCTTACGATCTTTAACCTTTGGGTCGTACACAGTCGTTCTACGATAGAAGTCAAGATTCACGGGAATCTTCACAACAAGTTAGGCGCTACAAGTCTTGGCACGCCCGCGCTCATCGCATTCACGCCTGCTGCCAAAAACGCGAGTTTTTAGTATCTCAATTTTTTAATCCCTCCGTCCCAATTTAATAGATCCTCGTTCTATTACAACCGAATAAAAAATTAGTTATATCTTCAAATCAGTAATAAATTTTATATATCTAATTTGGATATTGTTTGATAAATCTCAATTAGTTTTATAATATAATGTTTTCAAAAAATAATCAATTGAAAAGTGACACAAAATCGAAGAAAATCGAAAGAAAAATCTAGATCCAAATTTGTTAAAATTCAAGAATCTAGTTGAGATATTTGAGTTTGAAACTCCGATTATGCAGTGCTATAGTAGTAATAGTATGTTGAAAGGTGAAAGGCGCTATGAAAATTCTTCTGATTACTAGTGATTCCGACTTCATGCAAGCGAGTTGCAGCCTGCAATCTAAACTGAGGACGAGATTTTGGAGTTAGCTAACCCTCGCGGGATTGCAACCCATTGTCCCGGCCATTGTAGCACGTGTATCTCCCAGGGCAAAAGGGGCATGATGACTTGACGTCATCCTCACGATGGCTACTAAATACGAGAGTTGCGCTCGTTGCGGGACTTAACCCAACACCTTACGGCACGTGCCCAAAAAAGATTCTTAAATTGGGACGGATGGAGTATTTGTATCGGCACATAAACCAGTTTATTTTATTATTATTTTTTTTTGTGTTTTTAGTGTTTTTCTTCTGAAACTCCATGTTTCTGATCCAAAATATTGAAATTGCTTTTCTGATTTTATTTTTTTCAACAAAAGTGGGAATATGCGTTCAGAGCACTGCAGCTAGCAGTCAACGCAGCTAGCGTGGTCACCAACGCTAACTGCGCCATTATGTGAGACATTTTGGGATGATGTCTCTGTTTTGAAGACATTTTGTGCGGTTATTCCTTTGTGTGATCAGAGAATTGTTGTAATGTGGGACATTTTGTGGTAAAATAAAATGTTAGTGTTCGAATAATTAGAATAGGAACTGAATGTGAGAAATATATGTCATTTGTTGGAAGTATTATTATTATTATTTGTTGGAAGTTTATTGCCTTGAACCCTAATAGTAATTCGAATACCGTCGAGGGCCCAAAGTTAGTACAGTTATACAGATAAAATCTAGTAATACATAATGTCAATAATTAAATTTCTATATGTGCCCGATTACGTTGTGTCATCATGTAACAAGATACTTATGTCCGATCGTTGATTATAGATATTTATTACCTATGGAATACAATGCATACCGGTAAAAACAAACAATATATAAGAACATGGCATGTCGTTGAACTAGTAGTACCGAGAACATTTGTCTCACTAGCGCATGTACGTGGTGGTTATTTTTACGTCCATATCGAACTACTAATTAATAAACTGACATCTTACCGTGTGGTGAAGGTGGAGAAAGATCAATCTTGAAAGGAGCACCTGACGAAATAGTTAGGTAAGACGCAAGTCAATCTTTATTAATTTACAGATTTGAGCAAATTTTGTAATCCTTGAGGTCCGTACTTGTGATTAATTCCATATGACATGAAGCAAATTGGCTCCATGACGTATAATTTAGCAACTTATGAAAATGAAGAGAGTCCCACTGAAATAACTTTAATTTTCATGTAAAGACCCGTTCTTTCTTTTAATATATACTCCATGCAGAAATCTTCAAGTAAAAACCTTAAAATAAGGATCTTATATGTGGACCTCCCATTTCTCGCCTTTCCCGATCTGATATCGATGATTCGAGCCACTCAATGTGATCAGAACGTGATTTTAAAGGTATCCACAAGAAATCGGCAAAAAAAAATGACCGAGAATGGCTTGATTTGAGCAGTTTTTATATGAACCGTTAGATAAAAAACAAAAAAAAACTGCTCAGATAAAGCCCTTTCTGGTTTTTTTTTTTGTGCTGATTTCTTGCGAGTACCCTTAAAATCACGTTCTGAACACATTGAGCGGCTCGGATCATCAAAATTCGATCAGAAAAGGGAGGTCCGTATTTTATTAAAATAAGTTAGTCCTTATAAGAAGGGGACTCATACTCCATACATTTGGTTGTTCTGACAAATATTAATATATGGTCAACTTTATTTTGAAAGCCTAAATGTATAATTTGGGAATCGTGATAATCTGACTTATTCGAAACTTTAAATTTAATTCGATATGCTTGTAATATTATGACATATGCTTTTGAACAGTTGACGCAGTAAATCGAATTAGTCTTTTGGGAAAATTGACTTTCAATAATTATTTAATGTCTTCAAAATTCGGGACGTTACATTTCACTTATCTTGATTTTGGCCGCTAAGTACATGGTAATAGATTGTTTTTAACTCGGATCATTAAAAAATTTTTGGATGACAGAGATTTAGTTCTGTAGTAACTTATTCACGAAACTCCGTCAATAAGTTTTTTTCGGTGTCTTAGATTAGATGCAACCAGTATTAGGCCCTAAAGAACATGTAGCTGAAGTTATTGTTAGCAATTTATTTTAATCAATGAGTATCTGTAATCTTAACGTGGGAAATTAACAAGTATTTAATATCATGGAGCTCGTAATATAATTGAGATAAGGACGGGAGTGCAATTATAATTCTATAGTGGGGTGAATTATAATTAGTGAAATAAGAAATAGAATCCTTGTGGGATTATGTTTTCTTATTTGCACTAGGAGTCCAGACTTATTACTCCTTAGGTCCCTATCGTAGCCCTATATATACATGTTATGCTCTTCAGGTCAGGTTGACGTTTTTCTATTATTCGTGAAATAGAGGCAGACTTAGAGAGAGCAAAAAGATCACGAAAGAGTCCACACTTGATCGTAAGGTACGGTCGAGCAGTATTTGTGGTTTATAGCAAGGCGTGCTATAACAAGTTCAACCAGCGTTCGTGTCGCAAGGAGTTGTGGTAAAACCCTAATTTCGCCTTATAGGGCTTTTACAGTTTTTATTGTCTAATCTGTACGCGTCATTACTGGGTCTTGGGGATTCAGTTTCCCAACAGTTATAACTCATTTGGTCTATATATTTTAGCGGCTCAGTATACTCTTAAATTGGCATTACAGACCAATTATCAGATACCTTACTGTGTAGGGGCCGGGGCTCACTCATTAATTTGATCCGCTACTTGTTTCAACTTCCCTGCAGTACCGTGAGGGAATGGGGGAAGTTATAAATATAACTTTTACGCAAAAATTATTGATTCGTCTCGAAAAGAGTAATTGAAAAAGTAAAAATTACTTGCACCCAAATATTTTTGGAAATATCTATGATAAAGCTGAAAATATTTGGGTGAAAGTAATTTGTTACTTTTTCAATTTATCTTTTCGAGACGAATCAATAATTCACAAAAGTTAAATGCAAAAATAATTAACGCGAAAGAAATTAAATAAGGAGAAAACAAGAGGAAGCCACAAATATCTTAGCGGAAAGCTAAATTTTTTATCTTTACCACAAAGTGAAAAGCTGCTTTGTTCGGAAGCCATTTTAGTTTTAGTTTTCATTTTGTTTTTAATCATTACTCTACATCTTTTTTCAATCATTTCCCTATTTTTTCAATTATTACTTTCTTATCTCTCTCTAATCATTACCTTCATCTTCAATCATTACCCTATTTCTCTCTCCACCCACTACCAAAACTAAACTAAACTAAACTCCCAACCAAACATTACCAATTGTTCCTCTTGAATTTTTTGCCCATACCCTATAGATAAAATCACACTGTAGCATTTCACAAATCAACTCACCACCATAAAAATTCAAAGTGAAATGTCGATTTTGCCAATAAAGTTATCGTATCATTTTTTCTAAATAAAAATTAGATGGATAAGTTCATTGGATAAGGGCAAAATGGTCATTTGGTAAAAAAAAGTACTTATAGACACTAAAGCTAAGTGGAACAACATTTCAATAACTTATACACACTTCAAAAATCCCAAAAAAATCTTTAGCGGAACTTAGGCTTACTTCTGCTCTTTTTATGCACAAAAAACAGCACCTCAAACACATGATACTCCATTTATTCTCTTGTAGTGATCACTCCCTCTCTCATGGCATTCAACGGAGAAATATTCGAAATTTTGTCATGGCTGCCGGCAAAAGCCATATTCAGGTGCATGTCCGTCTCCAAATCTTGCAATGAATCCACCTCGGAGCAGTACTTTGCAAAAATACAAGCTCGAAACATGCTTCAGAAAAACGACAATGCTTTCTTCATTCAACAAAATTCCAGCCAGAAATACAAGGGCAAACTTGAACTCCATGTGCTAGCCGGTGAGGAAAATTCTTGTGGGGTGCCTTGTGAATCTCTCAACTTCATGAAAAACTTAGGCCACTTGCTTGGTTCGTCCAATGGGCTAATTTGTTGTAGAAATACAAATGAATTTCACGTTGGAGGCGAACTATTTATTTGTAACCCTGCAATGCGAAAGTGGCTATTGATACCCAACCCAGGGAGGTTCGAGGGCCCAAACCAAGACTTGAACGCTGTCCTTCAGTGCAATGTCGGCCAATCTGATCGGTTTCCTTGTAGTTACCTACTGATGGTAATGGCGCACACAGAGTTTTGGTCTTCGGACCTCATGTGCAAATTCTACATACCTAACGAAGGGATATGGCAAGAGCTGGGGCTTGTCAACCTTGGAGCCAGAAACATTAAATTCTACATACCTAGGATGCGCTCCACTTCCTGTCCGATTGGTTTCCTTTTATACGCGAGGGAAGTGATTTTCTGCTGGCCTTACATTGTGGCATTTGACCCCAAAAAAGGTACATCGAGATTCATGAAAATACCCAAGGCTGCAAGAAAATGTGACTTCGGTCACCCGAATTTCAAGATGGGCTTATTTAAGTGGAGCAAAGGGAACGAGGAATCGATTTGTTTGGTTACTCTTTCGAAAAGAGTGTTCACCACATGGGCAATGGTAGACTACGATGCGGGATTGTGGATAAAGATTAACAAAGTCCGGGCACTGGCAATGGGGATGGTCGAGCCAGACCCGGAAATAGCCGGATTTACTGTACTGAATGGGGACTCTTTACTTATCGCCACAGAGAAACGTGTTTACCGGTATTGTTTGACCGGTGATTGGAGGGGGAAGAGAGCTGAAAAGGTGCGCGAGAATGGTTGCGGGGCCAATGTATTTCTGTATCCGTACTCGAACACTCTTCGTACTTGCGGGGATGGGATGACACATTTCCCTTAATAATTTTGTCTTTCGATATAAAGAGTTGTGAGTTTGGCCTAATGCTCCTAATGATCAAATCTGGGCATTGATTTAAAGGAATTGACAAAAATATATGCAACGTTTATATTTCCCTCAATGGAATTGACAAAGATATATGCAACGTTTATATTTCCTTATTTGTCAAGACCCGACTCAATTTGTGACGTCCGTGTGCACCGCGCCTGTCTCGTTAACCATTTGGCCAGTTTATGTTTGATTTTCATTATAGTTAGTTGCTCTGTTAACCAGCTCATGCTAGCTCAGTTTGTCAGAACTCTTGCATCACTAGAAAATCAGGATTTCCGTGAAAAAAAAAAAAGGAAGTCAGGATTTCAAATTTCTCCATCTGCGTGTGGGTATTCTTCTCTTAGAAGGGTTTTTTTTTCTTTGTTTCTACCCTATAATGAGTTTATTTCTTGTAGTAATTGAGTTGTTGAGTTTCGTTTTCTCGTGGACTTTACAATTGGCTAGCTCCTTAATGATTTAGTGTTAAGCATGATTTGTGTAATGACCCGCTCCTGGCTTGTACAATATTGTCTGCTATGGCCGCCCAAGCTCTCTCACGACTATTTCAGGGTGAGCATACTTAACTGTGTAGTTTCAATGAGTTTTGACGCTCTCACAGCTTTAAAAAACGTTGTATAAGATAGTGACATGACCTATTATATATAGTATTAAACTTTGTATTCACTAATCGATGTGAGACTCGTGACTAGAGTCACCATAGCTTTATTTGGTTTTTATTTTCATCCCATCAAGCACTAGGGTCATCACTGCCTTGCCCCGGGTCATTCCCGTGCCTATGGGGCGTCAAAATTTGGTTTGTGAATTTCTTGTATCCTCAACAAAGAGTCAAATTGACTTCCGATAACAGCGAAGTATAACGAGATCTTTCAGGACACTGCACCTAAAATAGGCCAAAGTGATGAGATCAGAGGATTACAGAGTATTTTTAAACTGGACAGAATTTTATCCTTCGGTAATTTCCTTATATCGTTGTGGAAGACCTAGTCCATTCAAACGAAACATCGGTCTCTGCGTATAATTAGTTTGTTCAACATCCATTGTCATTCAAAAACGACTCAGAATCGAATCGAAGTCATTTGAATCCAGCACAGAGTTGTGTCTCAAGCAAAATGAATTCTCTATAAATTGGGGCTCCTCTAGCCCTTTAATCAATGTGCGAAACAATCAATCTCTCTCTTTATTTGTCCCTCGCGAGGAAAAACAACAAGGGTTCTTGAAACTTTTGATTTTGTCGCGGTGGACGAGATGGCACACGGTAAGAAAGTGATGATGGGTGTCGTAATGTGTGTGCTGCTCGTGCTCGCTCTCGGGGAAAACAGATCTCCGTATCCGCATTGCAAGTCTGAATGCTATTTAGAATGCATGCACATGAGGCTTTTCACGTGGAACGAATGCAAGATAATATGTGACCAGGCTTGTGAAATCGCTCCCTCTCCGGTGGCCGACGATGAGTTTAATCCAAAGGAAGAAGGGGTTTCGCCCAATTCGGAGGAAATCGGGTCAATCCACGCACAACTGGAGTGAGTGCAAAAACCTTCTACAAGGGCTTCTATGTTTTCTTCCCCTCTTATTTTCAACATGTGGCAGATACGAATTACTTTCGTTTCTCTCTGAAACGAAGATTTAGAAAATGGTTGAAGCATTTCTATTCTTCTTGGTCTTCTTATTCAGTTAATTGAACCATATTGTTCCAAACTGTGAAATGAATAATGCTTGAAAGAAATTAAGAACTAATGTTCAATTTAAGGGTATCCTAAATTCCAAGAAATTAAGAACTAATGTTCAATTTATACCAGCTTTGTTTTTGTTTTTTCTGGTTTTTTTTGCAAAGTTTGTTCATTCTCGACTATGGGTAAATAAAGGGGACATGCCATGATGCCATTGATAAACGTTGAGGAAAAAAAAAAACGGAAAGACATGTCATAGACGTGACATGTTTGAGGAGCTTGAGTCCGATTTTGTTTACCCCCATAAAGACATGTCAAAAAATTTCTTGCATACTGATCGATCTTTTTCAACTCCATAGGCTTGATATGGGGATTCAAAAAAAATCATGCATGGCAACTTTGACATTCTTGCATATGGGGAAAGAAATGAAGAGTGGATTCTTGTCTTCTTGATCCAATACTAAAAGCAAATTAAAAACTGGTTGTTTACCATTCGAAATTCCTTTGGAATGTTTTTCAATCGACAACCAATTTGTCAAACAAGCTCGATCGAAATTAAGCGTGCGCAACCGATTCCATTGATAAATGACTAAAAACCAAATACATACGGGTAATCTATCGTTTCCAAAGATCTCTGACGCCTTCCAGGTTTTTTAGCATGGATCCTTTAACCCGAAAACAAATGAAGGGATCCTCTCGAGTTCCATTTCGGAATTGGATGGTTGTGTCCAAGCTTGTGGAAAATTTTCGGAATCCGTTAGAACTTGCCAAAACAAACCTACATGCCAGAAATCATGTTCATTTAAATTCGATGTTTTTTATATAGCATCTCTAGATTACCACAAATGCCTGACAGAGAAATTTTTGGATACTGGGTGGATACCATGTGGCCATGCCCATGTGGTGCCTAGGCAGCCATCTGGAGCTAGCTGTCCAAAAGTGTGATGGATGAAACCCTCTCTCTCCTCACAAACCACTCTCTATCCTCTTTCTCTCTACAAATCCAAATTGTTCAAAGCTTAAATGGGGGGCCTGGATGTTCCGAGTGGGCACAACGTGATAGCTACCCACCCGTCACCCAAAAATTTCTCGCTCCGACTAATCTCTTTGAATACAGTGCTCCAACGCCCTTCCTAACGGACGCAAATCCTTCTCTTGTTGGACCTATGCGAAACACCATCGCCCTTCTCTTCCAGGTTCCAGCATACAAATATCGCTTGTGAATTGGGTTTTCCGATCTCGATCGAGGGGCCAGCTGCGTCTAGCCCCTCAATGTGATACCGCGATGAGAAACCCTTACATAAATGTTGCAAGAATCGTGTGAAATGTACCATTAGCCCTAAGGGTGTCAAGTGGGCCGGGCCGGCATGGCACGACATAGGCACGACACGTTTAAATGTGGCACGGCATGGCACAAGCACTGTCGTGGTCTTGGCACAGAACGGTCGAAGTGGGCACGGACACGGAAGTGGGTGGACATGACACAACACTGTCTTAGTCGGGCACGGCACGGGCACAACATGAAAGTTATACGGGCACAACACGGCACGCCACAGTTCTAGCCGGGCACGGGGCACGGTTATGGCACGTCTCGGGCACGAAAAAACAAATGATAAATTATTAAATAAATTAACTTGCTATGTTATGACTCTTAATGTCATTAATTAAGGTAAAAAATAATATTAATTTTATTAAATAAATTGACTTTCTTGTGTCATGAGTGACGAAGCTTATGACTCATAATGTCATTAATTAAGGTAAAAAAAATTTGCCTCGCTATGTGAGTACAGCAACAAGGGTACCCTTGTTGCTGTACCTGTAGCAAGGTCCCTCATAATGTCATTAATTAAGGTAAAAAAAATTTGCCTCGCTATGTGGCTAAATGGGCCAAATGGCTAATATATGGTAAAATTAGTAAACAAGGCACTTTAGCTTCGTAATTTAACTAAAATAAGTTTTCAAAATTTTTTGTATGATTAAAAAACTTTGAATCAAACATGACAAAATACCGCACATAGTATGTGCCATATACATTGCGTTTTATGTAACTAAAATTTTAACAAAAATTATCAAATTTATTAGGTGAAAATGAATTATTTTTGTTTGTGTTAGTGAATAGGGTTTGTAAATTTGATATTACAAGATAACAAGTAAAATTAAAAACTTATCAAAATATTCCCTCTGTCTGGATTTAATAGTCCTTTTTGGGAGTTCGTATCATTTTTCAATCGATTATATTTTATAATTTATAATGTTTTATATAATTTTGAAACATTTTGTTATAGAACTAATTGAGATCTATCAAACAAGATCCATATTGAATATATAATTCATTATCAATTTAAAGTTATAACTTATTTTTTATCCGGTTAAAATTGAACGAGGGGCTTTTAAAATTGAACGGGAGTATATTTACCCCTAAATCTAACAAGAAATAAGAAAAAATAAGTTCCAAACAAGAATTTTGAAAATAAAAAGTTCCAAATATGAAATAAGAAAAAAATTCAAAATAAACTCTCAAGATGGGGCTGGAATTCGAACCCAAGTTCCCAAATTCTATGTGCACAGCCAGATTACCAAGCCAAAAGTCATCTTATGCTTTTAAATGGAACAACTAATATATATTATAACATAAATTATCTAATCTCTCCCACGTAAAGTCAGACGGTTCTGATTTAAAAAAAATAGCTCAGGCGGCATCAAGTGGTGCATTACAGGGCTTTAATGCATTTTGAAGCACCGAATGTGTTTCGATCATCTGGTTTTCAACATCCAATTATTACCTATTCAAGGGAGAATGATAAATTTGATAAGATGTTAAATCATAACGGTTTAGATCGAACATTCGACAATATGAGTCTGCTATCTTTCAAATCTATATATTGAACTTACGTGATTCTAAACCAAATGTATTCTGCTATAGTCTAATGTACGCTAGCCACAAGACCACGATAGAATTATGACGATCCATACCTCTAAACTGGCACAACACGTCACGGCACGACACGACACGATTAAAAACGGCACGACCAAGGAAACCATAAATGGGCCGACACGGCATGATTGAAAAACGGCACGACACTGCATGACACGATTTAGTAAACTGGCCGGCACGACACGACACGACACGATTTTAGTAAATGGACCTGGCCCGACACAACACAATTACAGATAGAACAGCACGATTTAAGTAAACGGACTGGCACGACACAAAGCACAGTTGGCACGAAGCTAAACAGGTCAAGCTGACAAGACACGATCCGTTTAACACCTCTAATCAGCCCTCTCTAGCAAACTAAGTACAGGCAGCTACACTAGTTACCCTTGAGCTCAAAAAATGCACTAAGATTTTATATTTTTTTAACTTACAAAATATTGGATACAGACTTAAGTCTTAAACGAGTTTTATTTCATGGGCTTCTTTCGGGCCAGTTCTATGTAGGTAAATTATGTCTCATCAAATCCTCGCGCACAAGTATTTTCCCACAAAATCTTAGTACACGTGCATCTTCCTCCCTATGTTTCTCTCCGTCCTCTCAGCAGGGCCCATGCGCGCATCACTTTCTCTATTTCCTAAGAATAATTCTTATAGTATTTATAACATTTTTTGCACATATTATTTTTTATGAAATTTATATTTTTAAAATCTTCTTGTAGAGATATAACTAATGAAAAAATAAAAAAATTATCCTTAATTTTGTTTTGTTTTGTCTTAATCTACAATTTGTAGTCTAAAATTACAATCAACAATGTAAATTAGCAATTAATATAGTAAATTAACAATTAATTGTAAATTATCAAAATAAATTAACTTTTAATTAACAGGATTTTTTTTCCCTACACACAATTTCATATGCAATAGTAGTCTTATTTGAGACATCTCACCGAGTATATATCAAAAATATAAGTTTATAAAAAAATTACAGGAAAAATAGTTATAGGTCTTGGTAGATTTTAAATAAAAAAGTAGGAGAGAGAGAGAGAGTGACATAAGATAGAGAGAGAGAGGATATAAGAATAAAAGAGAGATAATAAAAGAGAGAGAGAAAGAGAGATTTAAAATAAAAAAGGTAGTAGAAGAGAGAGTAGAGAGAGAGAGAGAGAGAGAGAGCGAAGAGAAGAGAGAGAGGAGAGAGAGAGAGAGAGAGTGTGAAAGCGACATAAAAAAGGCCTGAGTTGTGCACATGGGTAGGGAGATGGAGAGGAAATTCCGTTTGACCCAAAAAAAAGGGCGATGGAGAAGCGCGTGAATTAGTTACAAAGAGGACCCACAGAGCATTGCAGCTTTTAGGAGGAGGATCCGGCTGTGAAATTGAAAGTTGACCGCCTGGGCATTTTCTCTTATTTCTTCATTCAATTGACATTGAGCCCAAAAGTGACGGGGTGGGTTGGGGTGGGGCCTTCGGCACCAAATGGTAGATCAATGCAACGTACGACTTAAAGCCCAAATTAAAGATAGAGTTTTTTTTTTTTTCTAAACTACTTATTTTTTTTTACTGCTTTCATTTTATTTGTATGGGTGGAAACTTTCACTGAAAATTCAATAAAAAAAAGTTTTAAATTCAAAGTACAGTCAAGTCTAAAAACGAAAGAAACACCAACAATATTAAGAAGGCAAATGCTAATGGTTGCCCCTCGGGCACTTCTAAGTGGCATTAAATGAGTTAAAAAGTTGTTATAAAACCATTGAAATAGTCATATACTCTCTCCGTTCGGATTTAATTGTTCCTAGTTTTATTCTAACCTGCTAAAATACGGCTTATATTTTAGAATCTGTAATGAATTTTATATAGAATATGGATCTTGTTTGATAGATTTCGATTAGTTCTATAATACAATATATTCGAAATCACGTAAAATATTAGAAATTGGAAGATATAATCGATTGAAAAATGACACGAACTCCCAAAAAGAACTATTAAATCCGGACAGAGGGAGTAATTAATTGAGTTATTAAATGTGGAGCTATCCAACCACTTATATTCAACCTTATTCTAATAAGTGCAAAGCATGCCCTATTTACCCTCCTAAAGTGAACTCTGATTTCAAATGACCATACATACTCAGCTTTTGAATTTTCGATTCAACACTTCAAAGAGTTCATATTTGGAATTTCTTCTATCATTCAAGAATATTGTTACCACGATCATTGATTAAGTTTTTGGACTTTTAATAACACAAGTTTTTATATTCACCTTATTTTTACTGTTTTAATCATTTATCTCGACAAGCAGTTTAAAAGATAAAAATTACGACCGATATAAATTTCTTTTTCTCATAAATGGAAACTAGGCAATTGAAGTTCCAGGATTCAGGATGAATGGACGTTCTTTTAACTTTTTTTTGATGCGTAAGAGTACGTCTAAAGAAAACTTTTGGGCTAAAATAATCACCCTTTAGTCACAATTAATTATTCCATTAATGGTATTGAGGAGTGCTAGATACAAAGAAAATAGGCAAAGAAATGACCCTTAAAGTATACATGAATGGCCCAGATTCACTGTGCAGTCCATCTGAGCCGTTCATGTACACTTTAAGGATCGTTTCATTGCCTATTTTCTTTGCACTTAGCATTTCTCAATGGTATTAGAGTACAGTCGATCACGTGGTGCTCTAACACAATTCTCTACAACATATTTTTGTAGGGTACTCATGTCTGGACACCATTTTTTACCGAACATTTCTTCGGGCCGGGTTCTGTAGGGTCAACCCATAAAAATGTGTTGTGGAGAATTCTGTTGGGCGGCAGGTGTGATTCCCCAAAACAATCCCACAATTTTTCTTTAGTCGCAATCCTGACATTAATGTTTTGAACGCGTCTGTGGGAAGACCAAGTCCTTGTACCTTACGTATTCCAAGATATTTCATGCACGCATTCTTAAATACAACAAAACGTGAAGTTTTCACCATTTGACTTTGCTGCAAATCATAATTGTTGTGTTTGATTTGGTATTTGAATTTTTTTTAAAAAATAGTAGGGGTAATAAGTAAAGAAAAATAGAAAAAAAAAATGTCGAAAGTAGAGGTAGAGAACAAGGCAATTTCGTAAACCAGCAGTCCGTTTGTTGAACGTATAAGGTTTCGGATGGATAAAGAAGAAGGGTGAATAAGATGTTGATATGTTATAAAGGGAAATTATTTAAGGAAAGATTACCTAATACTTGATTAGGCCAGGAAGTAATTGATATGGGTGGTTTATAAGAGTTGATAATGTGATAAATTACTTGGTTGCCCTTGTGTAATCATTCCATCGAGAATAAAAAATGATTCGAGGGGTAATTTGGTCTTTTTTTCCATCGGAATAAGCTAATCCCAGGGAGGGTTGTTAGGTAACAACCTTAGACTGAGATAAGATCTTTCCCTCCTCCCACAAATAAACACCTTTCTTCCTTCTCCGCCTCCCTCCCTTGTCCTTATCCGCCCCTTATCCTCCCATCTAACAAGACTATATCATTTTCTCCTCCTCCCACCTATTTAAATGAGCATCTCCTATTCAAAAAGGCATGTGGAAGTCAAAGTTTGCCAGGTTATAACACCTACTATGCCAAAATCGGCAACATTACGTCGACGCAAATCAAGAATGGTACTTTTCTTCATAAAATTCCAAGTTTTCTTGCATGCAGAATACAGCAAAGACAACCCATTTCTTCAAAGAAACAGTTTAGGATCTCCCATTTATAGGTAGGACAGACATACAAGGTTTTGTCTTGGAGTAATATAAAATCTCTCTTCTTCTTAATTCCCTTTCTTCAAACTCCTTTGGAAAGAACATCTCCATGGCCATAACCTCCCCTCCACCTCCGCCCATTTCGACGGGAGGAAAGTCAAATTTGCCATCGCTTAGCGATGAGGTTCGGCCCATGACCAGGTTGAGGAGGAGGCCGGAGAGGCTCATCGTGCCCGAGTGCGGCCTTTCGTGTTTGGATATCGCTGAGATGAAGAAGAAGAAGAAGACAGAAAGGAACATGAATCCTGAGTTTGAGGTAGAAGGGAGAGATTTTTATTTGGCAAGCAGAAAGGGAAGAAGGGAGATCATGGAAGATGGGTATGGAGTTATGCTTGACATTCTTGGAGACCCTAAACAGGTTAGGGTTTCTTCTTACCCCTTCTTTTTAAATTTGTAAATTTGTTTAGTTTTACTGTCCATTGAATATGGTAACAATCTCAGAGTTGGAACAAGAAGACCTCTTATGGTTATGGCTAACGCTTCCTTCTCCATGAGGGAGTTTCTGATTAGGGATTGCCTAAATATTAGGCAGAGCCTAGACTAGGTTTTATTTTAGGTATGATGTGCTTAGACCAAACTCTGAATTTGCAGTTTTGATGCAGACTATCTTTCTGTTTTAGTTGAATGAATTTTCGAAGTACCAAAAAAACAAAAAAGAACAAGGTAACAATTTGACCATTTGCATATATGTAACCCATCAATTTAATCATGCAGATCGATGCATTTTCTCACATATTGCATTGAATTTGTTCATAGAATTGGAAAAAATAAGTCATTAAAACAATGACTGTGATAATCAAGTTAATATTTTTTCCTCTTTTTTTTTTGTCAGCTTATATTCAATTTTTTGATGAAAACATGAACAAAATATTCTCATCAAATGAGGTGATGTGTTAGAATAAAATCCTAGATTAATATGGTACTCAATTTCGACATGGAAGCAGAACTTTTTGAAAAAATTGAATGAAATCCTGGATTAACATGATATGGAATTTAACAATTGGAGCCAGACACTTTTGTGGATTTATGACCAACCACCATAGGTCTCTAGCTATATAAATAAAGGTTTTTGAAAAACTAGGTAACTTTTAGGGACTTTGTATTTTTCTCATACAAACGTGCCTAGCTAGAAGCTAATTAAGAACACAATCTTGTATCGATCTCAACCTATACAAAGTCTTATCTACAAATGATTAATTTGAGGAATTCAATATTTTGAGTTTACTTTGATGATCTATATATATAGAGTACTTTGTTAGTATTGGCAAAATCTAGACCAATTTTTGTATACGAACGAAATCTTGTATTTGAATGATTCCGGCCGTTACAAAAGTTCGTAGAAACCCGCAGTCAAAGACTTGGTAAGGCTATATAATTCATCAAAAACCAATGCTTTGGGAAGTTCTAAGCTAAACTTGTACGGTAGCACTCTCTTGAATTGAATTAGGAATTTCTACGCAAAATCTCCTAACATTTGCAAAAATAATACATAAAATTTGCATAAAACTTTGTAGCAGCAGGAAATTAATCATGCAGAACATACAAATATGATGTTGTAAATTTATACGCGAATTCCACGAATAATAAGGAAGCTATGAATTCAATATTGTTGGTGTTATAAATTTAAAGAGGTACTTACCATACAAACCTAAGAGCCGTGTGTGTTGTAGCATTTTCTTTAGAGATTCATATTTCTGGTTAATTAAATGTTAATCTGTTGCCGAGCAAAAAAAAAAAAAAATG
Source organism: Rhododendron simsii (assembly GCA_014282245.1). Classification (NCBI taxonomy): domain Eukaryota; kingdom Viridiplantae; phylum Streptophyta; class Magnoliopsida; order Ericales; family Ericaceae; genus Rhododendron; species Rhododendron simsii. The sequence goes on along the minus strand of CM024961.1, from coordinate 2,642,588 downwards.
TTAATCTGTTGATGGTAAAATTTCAAGGCGTTTTTCGTCGTGATTGACGGACATGGAGGACGAGCTGCAACAGATTATGTTGCAGAAAATTTAGGAAAGAACATTATGAAGGCCCTTGAAACTGTGGGAAAGGAAGAAGATCAGCTCCAGGCAGCAATTCATGAGGCCTACTTGAGCACAGATAAAGAATTCCTTAGTCAGGTATTTAACTAAACTATCAGGTTGAATTTTACAAAGCACAATTAATACTCCTATTACACACGGCAAATGATTTTCCAAATTCATTTTCTAACTCTTTTTTTTTTGCTCCACACATATGCAGAGCGTAGATAGTGGAGCTTGTTGCGCAAGTGTGCTCTTTATGCACGGCCATCTGCTCGTAGCGAATGTGGGTGATTGTAGAGTAGTTTTGAGTCAGAAAGGGCTAGCGAACGTTCTGACGAGGGATCATCGCCCCGATAGAGAAGATGAACGTTCCCGTATAGAAAGATCAGTAAGAAATTCTATACCATGTTTCATGCTCCATTCATGATTTCTCGTCCTATTTCCCGATTGGAATATTGTCTGTTTTTGCCGATGAGCGCTTTCTCATAGTGATGGACCAAGAAATTCAATCTAGAGGATGCACTTATTATGTTTGAGTTTTCATAATGTCGTCTGTTTAACCCAAAAAAAAAAAACCTTGCAAGTATTTTCCACAACCAGAGCCCAATGTTGGTTTGGCCATGTTTCAAAATTTTAAACATGATTTGTTCTTTAAATGAAAAGCTCCATACTAATTATACCATCAAGATATTAAGTGAACAAGTTTAACTTAAAGTATATACCAAAAGAGAAATGAGTTGTTTTTAAATATAAATCTGTGAGAAAAGTGATTCCGGGGTCGCTTTTACTCTTGAAGTTTGTAGGATTGGTTAGTATAATCGATAATTTGCAAATGTAACTCTTAATTGAGGAAAATAAATGAAAGATATTAGAAATCTTTTGGGGTCTAAACGTATGAGTCGGAACTTCAGGGGCATGTGATCCCCTGGTTCCATTTGAAATCCGCTCATGCTTATGCATATCTCAAGTAATTCAAAGCACTTGAAATAATGACAAGGAAGACCTCCAATGGCCCAAGGGGCTTTTACCGGCCGTGGGAGTTTAACCTTGAATTTGACTGCTTTATCCCTCATTTAATGTCATTCTCCTACTCAGCCAATCCCTTGGGGTTGCGTTCATAATTTTGGCTAGATGTAATCATGCAAGATGTATATATGAAGGGAAAATACACATCAATATATGTTCTTTGAATGCAAATCAATACGACGGCCCAAAACTTTTGTTAGTGTCAAAACTACAGCGGAGAAAAAACTTGTACCATGTGCAGGATATAATCTTTGATGTATTAAAATTTTAGTGTTAACAAAAACAGTTTTGATATTATCATTTTCCGATCCTTTGAAAACGCAATGATACGGGATCCTCGCTAACTTTATGCAAACTTTATGCTGTGTGAAATTGTAGGGTGGTTATGTGGATTGCCGAAATGGAGTCTGGAGAGTTAACGGATCACTTGCGGTATCTAGAGCCGTTGGGGACTTGCATTCGAAAGAATGGATCATTTCCGACCCAGAAATTTGCAAGTTTCCTTTAACTGCAGACTTGGACTTCTTGATAATGGCTTCTGATGGCCTATGGGATAAGGTAGGTTTGCAATTGGTGTTTCAAAGTTCAGATCAAAGCTTTCCAGAAATTAATTTGTAGTAGTAGAATTGTGGGTATGCTATTAGTCTATCAAACTACAGTCACAAAAATTTCAAGAAGTTTTGGTTTGGTTCTCGTTCTCGGGTGGCTATTGGCCGTCCTTTTTGGTTTGGTTCTCGGGTGGTTATTTGTCAGTGTGCCCAAGATCTATTTAACCTTTGTATATCTTTTCAAAGATTAATGAAATCTTTTTTTGCCGATAAAAAAAATTTGGATGCTTCCTATTGCAATTGGTGATTTATGTTTTTGGAAAAAAAATCCATGTTTTTATACTTTATGATACCTCTCATGGATGCCAGTAATTAATGCCTAACCTGAACTTTAACCCATTACTAAAAAAATTCACTGAAAAATAAGAATGGTACTCCCAGTATTTGACGACAATTAATTAAGTCAAACTCTGTTTTAGTTGATAGTTTGTTCTGAAACAGGTGAATGGACAAGAGGCAGTTGATGTGGTACTGAGGGAGAAGAATCCACTTGAATCATGCAAAAAACTTGTGGATATTTCTTGTAAGAGAGGCAATATCGACGATATAACCGTAATGGTGATCAATGTTCAACAATATTTGGGTAGCATCAGGAAATCACATAAGATTGATCCATCATCACCTCCATACATGAAATCGCCTTCCTAGGCCATGGTTGGGTCGATGTCCTATAAAGCCAATCTTCTGTTTTTTAAAATATCTTTATTTACATTAGATAACGAGTTTCTGGTGAAAAATTTAATTAATTTTTCTTACTTCCTTTGATCTATACTAACTACAAAAGTTTATACTCTTTTACTACAGATGAAAGATTCCGAAGAAAAAACAAAAAAATGTGGCGTTTAAGGACTTCCCGAACATAGCCTTATTACATTTTTTTTTAATCCTATGAACCAAGAAGAAAAATTTATATTTTTTTTTGGTAAAGAAAAACTTATAATTTCTTTTTTTTTTTTGGGTAAAGAAAAACTTATATTTATTTGAAAAACAAGAAAAAAAATATCAATAGTCTAGTAGTCGAAGTGGAGACCGTCAAGATGATTAGATCTGCAACCCTCATTGCTTTCTGCAATCTAGAATTGTCGTCAAAGCTTGTCAGATTGAGGCCGTATTTTCGCCCGAAGACTCGTTGAAGGATGGCTCCATCAAAGCAACCACAGCGGTATATAGGAAAATAGCATTAGATCGAGTAGATTGAAGGCCAAGAAAGCTAATGATCATAGAATGGTCACACATCTCCAGCTTCAAAACACGAAGACAGTCTAATTCATGCATTGACCTTGAACACATATATAGGGAATCTATTTAATTTCTTCATTTGATTCATTCTTCTTAATAAAGTGAAAGTAGCCAATAAGTTGTAAGTTGTTTCCATTATTGAATTTCATTCGTTTTATTAAGTTTCTCTCAATAGCCATTTGACCTGACTTTAGCGAAATATATAGGGTGTGGTAGAATCTAAGGGATTGTATGTACTAGCCTAAGGTTAAGCGTCCTATCAATTGTTGCAATCATATGATATGTGTAGACCGTATGCTTGCTTGTATGTGTTATTTTCTAGCTAATATATGAATCATTTTTCATTCATTTTATTAAGTTTCTGTCAATTGTTGCACTCATACATGATACGCGCTTAGTCCGTATGCTTTTTTGTATGTGTTATTTTCTAGTTAATATATGAATTGTTTTTCCTATCATAAGGAACTAGTGATCAGTTAGTAATATAACACGCCTATGGCATTATAGGCTAGCAATCAACCCATGCTATATATGCAAAGGATTTATTAACATTGCATCGTAATTTTTTAAAAGCAAAAAAGCTAATAATAGGCCTTAAGAACTGGACGTCCACTTTGAGCAAAGAACAGATTGGGCCAACGCTAGCTGTTTTGTGAGAGTTAATAAATGCATGGGCCAATAACAAGATTTTTTTTTTTCTCGGCAAACGAAACTTTTTATTAACTCGAAGAGGGTACATCGAGATCGAAAACAAGAACATGAAAAAAGGAAGACATAACCGTCCAACAGAAAGTTGGACCATACACCACCAGAGACACTACTAAATCCTTATCTTTCGAATTCCATCCAAATACGCCTTAAACTCCTCCACCGTATAAATTTTAATCTCAAACTTGGATTTCATCCACATAGCCACTCTAGTCTTCACAAGCTCACCCACCTCCCCAATACTTGTTGTAGCATTGTTAAAAACATAGTCATTTCTTACTAACCATAAAGACTAGAGAGTTGCATAAAAGGTAGCTTCCCACAAATGTTTCTCCAAATTCCTAAACCTGCTTTCAAACCACCATAGTGCCAAATCTGCCAATGAAGGAGGGCATACCCACATTACATGCCACCAATCCAGAATGAGAGACCACACATCCCACGAGAACTGACAGTGTAAAAACAAATGATGGGGGATTTCTGGGTGCACCAAACACAGCGGCCAATAACAAGATTATACAAGGGATCGGAATCAACAAGCTAGGTCCTTGATTAAAATATTACTACTACTTTAAAAGAGCTAATTTATAAATTGTAAAAATTAATTACGTACCTTGAGTTCACAGAAGTATTTCAGCTCAGAAAAACAATATGCTTCGTCAGGGGCTAGTAAAATAACTTCTTACAAGAGTAAAATGATTTACTAGAAAAAAACAAAAAAGAAAAAAAAAACTTCATTTTCCATGGGCTCATATGTGAAAGATTTAATTAATTTCAATAAGACAGCTTTTAAGAAATCAATATTGTCAGAGAACATAATCGAAATCAACTATTTCTAACACTGGTTTTCTATTAAAATAGTATTTGCCTAGAATCTCAAGTACTTTATCAATTGGCTTCTTGGACCAAACCATCAAGGTTGGCCCACACCCCAACTGTTATTCTGTTGGGCCTTGTCGCTCCAACTGGGCCGTGTAGTCCAGTGCGATCACATTTGCATCATCCAAGAATCTTATCTCTTCCACAATAAATTTGAGAGAAGTCCCACACATGGAGAGTTTCTACACCAGATCATCTCAGTCAGTGGTCCTTAAGCAGGTGTTAGGGAGGCTTGAAGATTCAATATTGTGGTGGCAATCACGCAAGATCATCGATCTCATTCTCTTTTTTTTTGTTTTGTCCTTATTTGAATTTTTTTCGCATATTATAATTAGTTTTGCGCCTCACTTTTTTGGTTTTCCGATTCGTCTCGACAATACAAATTGAAAAGGTTAATTTTTTTATTTTTACCCAGATATTTTGGAAAATAATCACTTTTTAGCAAAAATAAAAATTCAGATTTTTTTTACTTAAAAGTTATGATTTTTCAAAATATTTGGGTAAAAGGAAATTTTTTTTTACTTTTTCAAACCATCTCATCGAGACAAATTAACACAGTAAGTCGTAAAAGGTTGGCACAAAACTAACAAACGTGAAAAAATTCAAATAAGGCCCAAAATCATAACTTTTAGAAAAAGTTAAGTGGAACATAGTCCGAGTTCGGACACCCCGTTGCCCATCACCGCCACAAATCCATCCGCATCCCCACCGTGCATCCTCATCAACATACTCCGCATCCCAGTCACCGTCCCTCACATCTCTGTCTCTGTACGCCGCATCCATGTCGTCGTCCTCTGCATCTTCGTCGCCATCCCCCATCCCACCCTCCACCAGAAGCTTTGCGGCATGCCGGGGGATATGATTGTTCCAACTCTGCCGATGGCGGCGCAACAGTCTTCGTTTTCTGGGAGATGGAGTTGGACGCTAAAGTTGGAGGTGGAGGCACGGAGCACCGTTGAAGGTGGTAGAGATTTGCCTTATTGGAGAACAGGAAGAGCTTTGTTGCTGTGAGAGGGATTCAGCACTAGAGACAGGATTTGGTACTTTTAGAGGGATTTTGCACTAGAGAAAGGATTGGGTGTACGTGGGTATGCCTTTGGTTTGTTTAGTAGTGATGTAAAGCTTAACACATAGCTCGGGGATGATGTTTGGCTTGATTTTCATGATGTCACCTTGGGAAAACCTCCTCACAATTTACGTGTGTGGCATTTCATCCTTGATCGATGGTTTATTGGTTCCCACGTATTTCATGGCTTATTTGTTTATATATTAATATCATAGTTTGTATATGCATGGTTTATTCATGTTTTTTTCGATCAAATCATGTTGTATTCATTAAATCGTAATTGTTTCAGTTCGATTCAAGTTGAAATAAATCATGGTGTATTCATAAAAAATATGGGCGATTTGACTATCCACCATATTTTAGAAAATATATTTTGTGGGAATTTTGCAAAAATGATTCATGAAAAAATAAATTTTCATGAAATTGGTCGAATCTATCGGACCGCTTTTTCACTATCTTTCTTAAAACCAATTGGTGGTAGAAAGAATTTCAATTAAGTCTTTTATGACATTCGACATCGCACTCGCAAGTCTGTTTTTAGAGCGGTAGCAGGGAGTGGCATTGTGCAACCAAATCCATGGGGGCACTCCTGGCCCAACAATCCCTCCCTCACGATGACGCTCCCGCGACTCGAACCCTGACTTTCTGGATCTGATATCACTTGTCGGACTGCTTTTCCACCATCTCTCCTAAAACCAATTGGTGGTAAGAAAGGTTTCAATTAAGTCTTTTAAGGCATTTGACATCGCACCCGCAAGTATGTTTTTAGAACGGTCGCAGGGAGTGGCATTGTATAACCAAATCCATGGGGGGCACTCCGGGCCCAGCAGAATCATATTCACGTACGTTTAGAATATATATATAATACAACCAATTTACAAAATTCACAAAAATTAAGGATTTGAATCACGAAAATAAGGAGCGAGAATGGTTTAGAATATATCCATTAAGAATTTTAAAAGTGGAGTATTCAAAATTAGCCCCATTCCTATCCATTAATCATTCCATGTTTTTGTTTTAGGTAACTGTGATTACTATATACAATCCCACTAATTTAGAAAGGAAATATATATACCAATATATGAATAACTTATTAAGAGGGCAATATAAGTAATTCACCATCTAAAAGAATAAAAGTGTAACTACTCAAAAAATTTTAGATGAATTCGAACGAACTCTTATTGAGCCAAAAGCAAAGTGCTAGCACATCAAAGATTCCACAGGGGAAAAGATACGCGGGCAAGAGATGAATCTGACTTGAAGTTTTTGGTTGAAAATATTCCGTGACGAAAAACTCATTAAACCCGAAGGCAACTGATCGATCTGTTGGCTAGCACATCAATTTTACCGGAAAACTGGGTTTGTGGCAATTTTAGGACAAAGAGGCACTAATTACACCATGGCCGTGTTGGGATCCAACTGAACCTTGGTCCGATGGACGACTAATCATAAACTATATATACACATTCTTAAAAAACACCACCACAAGACCATAATATTGGAAAACAAGAAAATTTATGGGACAAGCCCAGAAAATAAATTCACGAACCATCTTCAACATGAGCGAACAAGAACTTCACCTTATTACAAACCATTCAGACACGAACAAAGAGCAATCTACTGCCATATTTGACCATTGTACCTTCATGTACACAAAATGCCACCTCTTAATGTCGAAGGCTATTAAGTGGGAATGTCATGCTGCAGTTGAAACTATATTGCGCAGACATATTACTCTCATTGGTAGATAGACATATTGGCTCAGTGTACGTGTTTGCTTGTGCTTCTTCACTCAGCAAACTTTCACTCTCTTCATGACTTTGTTGATTAACCCATGGATCCTTTTTATACTTCCTCAAACCTTCTAATTCCATCACCACTTCTTTCATTGCTGGCCTCTCTTCACTTTTCAAACAAAGACACCTCTTCACAAGCTCCGCAATTGCCTGGAGTTGCTCCAAGGACCCTTCCCTCACCAGCCGAGGCTCCAAAATTTGGAACAACCTATTTTCCTTCATTGCCACAATGAAGTATGTCGCCAAATTCCTTTCCTCTTGAGACCTCTCGAGACAAATAGGCTTTTTCCCGGTCAATAATTCTGCCAGAACCACTCCGAAACTGTAAACATCACTCTTCTCTGTTAACTGGCTAGTGTGGAAGTACTCAGGATCCAAATAACCTAATGTCCCTTGTACTAGTGTAGTCACTTGAGTTTGGTCTAAGGAGACTAATCTCGAAGCACCGAAATCTGCCATTTTTGCCACGTAGTTAATGTCTAGCAATATGTTGGCAGACTTGACGTCTCTATGAATGATCGGAACAGAAGCGGCAGAGTGAAGATATGAAAGTGCACCGGCTGCTTCTGTGGCTATTTTCAATCGATGGTCCAATGTTAACCAAGATAATGTCTTATGAATATGCTCGAATAGCGTGCCATTTGGAATGTACTCATAAACAAGCTCGGGAACCTCTGATTCGAAACAACACCCCAAAAGCTTCACAACATTCCTATGGTTCACTTGTGTTACAATCAATAACTCATTGATGAACTGCTCTACTTGGTTTCCATCCATTACTTTGGATTTCTTGATGGCGACTACGCGTTGGTCAGGTAAAATTCCCTTGTACACCACACCATATCCGCCGCGGCCAAGTATTTGGTTTTCAGCATAGTTGTTAGTGGCTTTCTTTAGTTCTTCTGCTGTGAAGAATTTTGATGACTCTACACTTGTTCCATCAATTGAAGAAATTTTTTGTTTCATTAATAACCCACCATTTTGTTGGAAGAATTCCTCCCTTTGTTTGATTAGCTTTCTTCTATTGATGCAGGAGTATAGCCAAGCTACACCAATCAGTAATGACAAGAAGCCAAAGCTCAATCCTAAAAAAAAAAAAATATTAGTTATAGATTCAGTCATTAGGTAATCTCTAATAAAACAAATAAAAGCTATTTTGTAAATTTTTTTTTTGGGTAAGTATTTTGCAATTTGTTGGAATGAGTTTTGCCCAAACTTTGTGTTTCGCACGAGAAAATTGGTTATGATTCCAATAGATTAGTGGCACTACATACGCGTACAATATGATTCTTCATTTTTTTTTTTTATCGACAAAAAAGAGATTTCCATATCATAAATGATAAAAAAAAAAATTTGGCGGTTTAATACACTTTTGGACGGCCCGGATGTTTTGCAGAGAAAAAAAGAGAGAGAGTGTTTCAATTTGGGCCGTTTAATACACTTTTGGACCGTCCCGTTGTTTTGCTCGTGCACCACGTCAACCGGGTGACGTGGTAGCCACCTGGCACTGAAATATTTCCCCCTTAGTGGGCTTTTGACTTATTTGGAAAGGATTTCAAGGACTATGAAAAGGCTATTGTGCATGACCTTAATTACCAAGAAGCGAATTGGATCTGAAGGAGATGATTATTTTTTTAATTGGGCAATTACGTACCTAGAGATAACTTGATCTCTGAGAATTGTGAGGGCTTGGGAGTGCACCCACTTCCGTCTATTGTTCCATCGCCAGAGTAATGATCAGGACATACACAATAATAACTTCCTGGAATATTTTTGCAAATTGCACTCGCAGCACAGTTATTGAGGATGAGGTTGGTATTGTTACACTCGTCAATATCTGCATGCCAATAGATCATTAAGGAATTAGTGCGCTGATGATTTTATAACAAAGTAATCTATCGAAAGATTTTGAAACATCACTTTTAGTAAGGGTAGTGTTTTCGATAATGAATAAATTGTGAGAAAAAATTTGTGGGAATAAAGTTAGATGTTTCTGATAGTGAATAAGGTATTGAAAATGTAAAATTGTTTCAGGCAGTGAATAAGTTGCAGATGAATTTGTGAGTAGAGTTATTATAGCAAAAAAAAAATATAAATTGTTGACTAGTTGTTAGTTACCTTGAATAAGATTATAAGATGGTAAAATACCAAAGCTTGTTGATTTGTATGAACGACATGCTAAAATCGTCTATGTTTTTTCTGCAAATTGCTACCGAAAACATGGCCTAATGAACAAGTTTTGAGAAAAAATTTGTAGCAATCAAGTGTTGAGAATAAAAGTAGTAAAGTTGCCCCCTCTCTCTAACAGTTTAAACTTTTAGATGAGTCGGTGGTTAATAATCTAATGTGGTATTAGAGCAAGCATATAAATAATAAGGTTGTCCCTCTCTCTAAGCTCTCAGATGAGTTGGTGGTTAATAATCTAATATCAAGTTGTTAGGTATTTTCGGGAGTAAATAAGTTGTTAAAAAATGTCAAGTTATTTCTGGTAGTGAACAAATTGTAGATAAGTTTAAGAATAGAGTTACTATAGCAAAAAAAAGTTTTTGTCAAACAATTTTTTTGTTAATGTAACCAAGATAGTAAAATATTGAAACTTGTTAATTAGTTTGACCAAAATAGAAAAAGGATTGTGATTTTGGCATCCTACTTTTGTACGCATGCACTCAATTTTTAACGTAAAGTTACAAGTAACTTTATGTTCAAAATAGAGCGTCGTACAAAGTTAGACCGTGAAAATCAATTGCCATGGAAAAAATGCCTAAATTTTTTTCGTTAAGGGTGCGAGGTGTGCCCTTCGTACTTTAAGTAACAAAATTTCATAAATGAACAAAAAAATAATTAAACACGGTAAAAGAAAAATATTTTTTTGGTTTTGTTTAGGGTAATATGGTAAAAGAAAATTAGAAAATATCGATATTGGAGCGGTGAGAGACATTCTAAAATTTGAAGACAGAGAAAAGTTATTTAAAGAATGGCTTCAAATTATTGTGTTTTAGGAATTTGTTAGAGCACATATTTCATGCCTCATCACTCAAATTTCCCTTAATTTGCTATCTGAAGGATCTGTCGGAGATGTTCTTTTGGGTTTACCACTTAGCATTATGATTTGAAGAAAAAACAAAAAATAGCAGAGTCAACATCAAACCTGTGCATCCAAGATTGAGATAAGGATTTCCCTCGTAACCGTAAGTGCAGTTGCAAAGATATCCTCCGTAGCCACTATGTGAATCGGTACACAAAGTATTGTTCTGGCAAAGGTACGAAGATGCCTTCGAGTTTTGAGCTTCAACACACGTCTGGTTTCCGATCACAAAATCTAATACCACAGGTACATTACTGATGGTTCGGTTTATGAAAGTGGGGTCCTCGAAATCTGATGCACCGTTGAACTGGAAGCTACCCTGATCCCCCAGAAATGCATAGGTACAGGGGTCAAATGACAAAACCTGTTTAAGAGGCATAAGACTATAATAAGAGCAAGATAAGTAGAAGAGAATGACTTTTCAGGTAGTTATGATCTTAAGAGAATAGGGTGTGCAACTTCTCTCCAAAGGGACTGGAGTATCAAGTTTTACCCAATTTCAGGACGGGGAACTACAGTCGAAATTAGGAATTTATTAAAGCTCATCGAGATCATCAATCATGCCGAAATTCATATGGACGAGATAACAAAGAACTTTTTGGAGAAAAATTATTCCGTAGTAATATCCATTGGTATTCGATCAACGACTCCACAATGTGTGGTTCTTCTTATTTATTTACTAAGGATAAAGAAGACAAGAGGAAAAAGTGGGTTTGTGTCTGCCGGCCTTGGGGAAGGGAGATATATAAGGGGGTGTTCAACTACCCTTCTTTTTAAATTTTTTTTTTTTTTAATTTTCAAACTCAAATATAATGAAAATGAAAAATAATTTTTTGATTTTTTTGCACCGTATAAAAGATCTCAATGAAATATATCAAATAAGATCCATATTGGTAGGAAAATTATTTACGTAAACACATAATTTTTGAGCTTAAAATTACTTTCTTTTTCAAAAAATTTCTTTTTTAAGAAATCGGAACACCACCTAAGATGGATCCAATATGCATTGTCAAGGTTGGACTGAAAAGAAGGTATGGTCACTACAGATGCCAAGCAATATCGAGGCATCTTAGTGAATTCTTCTAATGATTTTCTTAATTATTTTTCACGTGTACTGTTTTTCATATCATAAAAAAAAAATAAAAATAAAAAAAGGAAAACAAAATCCAAACCTGGGTATGATTGTTGATGCTGCCAAGGGAACCAGTGAAGCTTTTCAGCCCCTTTGGAATATCGATTTGGCAGCAACCAATCCCGGTACAAATCCCAGCAAGCACGTTACCCGTATTATTCGAGCATATGGACAAACATCCGCTACTAAAATACCCGCCTTGATAATCCCCCGAGAACAGGCCGTAGTCGTTGCAACCGACGACGGTGAACTTATTTGCCGTTTCCGAAAACGTGTATGGCCAGTCACCCCCCCAATACATCGAGATCATGGTATCAACGTTCACGGTCCCGGTCTGGTTGTAGCACATGGAAGCGACGATGTTTCGGACCCGGACTTGAGTCTGGGAGAATGATACGACCTCGAGGCCGCCGAGGAAGAGCTTCGGAGGGTCGAAAAAAGTGCTGCAGTTGAGCTGGAAGTAGGAGCTGATGGAGCAGCCGGACGAGTTTCCGATGCCGAAAGGGTAAGGGACGGGTATGTTCCCGCATTTGGCTTCGCAGCCGGGCTTGGGGATGAAGAAGCTGGAGTTCGTTACAGCGGTAATGTTAGGGTTTGTGTTTATTCCTATCGTGGGTCGTGCTAACAGGAGGCACGGAAAAAACCAAAGTAGTAATACATGGAGATACATGTTTAAGGATGGACACATATTCAGGAGAGAGAATGCACTTCCACAATCAAATGAGCTCGTGTGTCTATTATCTCTCTCCCCCGTCACATATATATAGTACATACTAAATACCAAAAAAATAATTATTTAAGTCCAAGTGGAATGCTTTGAATTAATCAACACATATAGACAAGAATATATATTATTTTAGCTAGTGCAAGGAACGTATGTAATTCCATTTTAATGACGAGAAAACCCTAACTATGAAAATTTGGTTGATGTTTGGATTGGAGTTTTGGATAGGAATCAATTTTTAGTATTGGCCGGAATTGTGTTTTTTTTTTTTTTTTTAATTATCTAGGCCTAGTGTTTTGTTTAAAATTTATATATTCACATTTATTCTAATAGTTGTTGATGCCCTTTTATTATTTTAGCTGATATCTATGTCAAGTTGTAATTTAAGGCATTTTTCAATATCATGATTTGATTGTCTTTATTATTTTTGTGATTATGATGGTAGAGTTCCTTTTTTATGAGGGATCCCCTATTTAGCTTAAGTTCAGACCTCATAAATTTCGATCGAATTTCGATTATCCGAGCAGCTCAATGTGATCAGAGCATGATTTTAATGGTCCCTTGCAAGAAATCGTCAAAAAAAATTACTGGAAAAAGGCTTCATCCGAACAGTTTTTTATTGAACAGTTCAAAAAAAAATTGCTCAAATAAGCGCAGTCATTTTTTTTGGCCGATTTCTCGCAGATACACTTAAAATCACATTTTAATACTTAAGCTGAGGACGATCATATGCCACCCACCACCAAAAGCAAAAACCCAAATTGAGGAGAAGCCAACCAACAAACAAACCCAAGAAAAGGTAGAAACAACAGATAACAACGTCGAGATCTGACCCTCTAGCTGTGCCCACCGATGTCGTCGATAGCCCATCGCAGTCGTTAGCATTCTGGACACCTCGTCCATTGGTCCTCTATTGCCCGTTGGTTTGTGAGTGGATTGTTTAGTCTCCCAAGTTTTCTCAAGCGTTGGTAGTTCTGGGTGCATGCATTTTTTGATCCTTTAATTGGGTAGGGCAAGACTTTAGGGTTTTGTTTGTGTAGACACCTTAATTTGGCTTAACAGATATTTAACTTAGGGCTGTTCAAAAAATCCGATGAACCGTGAAATCGATCCGGACCGAACCGATCCGCACCTTTTGGATTTTGTCCATGGATTAATGGTCCGGACACGGATTGAAAACTTAAAAAACCGTGACTCGCGGTTCGGTCCACGGATTTTCATTACGAAACCGTGGATTAACCGAACTGGACCGCGAGATATTTATTTTATATAAATAATATATATGTGTGTATTTATATAATAAATTGTTAGTAATGTTAACACTTTTTTCTTCAAATTTTAGTATTTTATCTTAACAATGAGATATAGTGCAGATGTATATAAAATATATGGAGTAAATCATAAATTTTTTTAATAAATTACAGGTAACCTAGTTGAGTTTCAGTACGTATTTCGTTTCTTTTTCAGTTCTTTTATGTTATGTGATGTACTATAATAATGAGACAGTCCTACAAGTGTTTAGATTCTTTTGAATTTGATTTATAAAATAAGTCTTTGGTAGTTTATGCAACAATTATTTTCAGGTGGTGTTAAACTTAATTCTGAATTTAACTTTCTTCCCTTTTATTGTGAAATATATGCTTGACCTTTATTTTTGCTAAAATCCGTGGACAAAACCGTAACCAATCCGAGAGTCACGAATCAGATTGGAACCGGACGGTAGGATTTTTGGTCCAGACACGGATTTCATTTTGTAAAAACCGTGACTAGCGGTTCGGTCCTCAGATTTCTAGAAATCCGAACCGAACCGGACCGCGAGCAGCCCTATATTTAAGTCTCATATTGGGCATTTTTTTGATGATGAACATGTTCTCGTGAGTTTTTGCCTAAAAGTACAAAGTCCCGCTTGAACAGTTGTAAACCTAAATTGTTGGAATATCACTCATCTAATCATTTTCACACCCTTATCTTCACTTTATGAACCAATCGTCACTTTCATAAGTAGCAATCGCCACTTTCCTTGTCTGTTCCAATTGTATTCGTGGCCATCGCTAGATATACAATCGATTGTTGTTTCCTTATCTGTTCCAACTGTGTCGGTCGCTAGATATACAGTTGATTGCCAATTTTTGCATTCATCGCCACTTTCACTAGTCCAAAACCACAACCGCCTTTTATCATTTCTGTCTATTGCCACTCTTTCTGGCAATCGCCACAAACTTCTAGCGATCACTGATCTTGGTTTTCTACAGAGAACATTCTAGAACCCTGCTTAACACAGTTGACATAGTTTGAATCCTCTTCAAACTATTCCTTTCTAATGCCGGTTACTCTTTTCAAATCTCATACAACTCTTTTTGATAGAGTTGCAACTGCATTAAACTCTCAATTCAGATTTAATTAAGTCGAAGTAGAATTATCACTTCTTGTCTATAAATAGAGGCCTTAAACCTCTGAATTTGATATGTTCTCATACACCGAAAATACTGTGAATCTCTGCATGAATTCCTACTCTCCCGCAAACAAAACCCCAGCTCTTAATCCCTCAATCTTGAAGTCAAGAACACCCAGCGCTTAAACGTCATCCATCCTCTGCCAGCCGAAGCAAGCATAAAAGGTCCACATCTACCGGCACGTATAATTTTTTATATTATTTTTCCCAACAACATTAGCGGATGCACTTCTCTTCTATCGCTAAAAGGTCCCACATCTATAATTTTTCGTCCCCAAAAACTTAACTTGGCTGTCAATTACCCTTGCCTCGGCAATCTGGTCTCCAACTGTGCATGTTCTTGTTGTGGTATTAAGTATTTGTTTGAGATTGTGTAAATCATATACAAGCATAAATAAGCATGCATACGTATGATTATTTTTATTTTTTGGTAATTATTGAACCCATATGTTATTGAAGTTTGGGTTCTACTCAGCACAGTAAGATTATGCAATAAAAAAAGACAAATAGTTCAAACTTGACTTAGAGATAATTTCTTTTTAGATTAGTTGGAATGATGAGAAAAGCTAGATCTCTTTTTTTCAAGTTGTTAAATGTTCAAGTCGTTTGTCATAGACTCAGGTCAACTTGGCTTATCTACAACCCAAAGAATATTTAAAAAAAGATGAGATATTACTAGCAATGGAGAATTTTTCAAGTTGCATTTTCATGTTGTAATAATATACTACTACACGTTTCTGATCAACTTGCATTTTCCTAAATTTTCAATGACGATGAATTTTCGAGTATGCTCCAATCATCATGCAATACCGCGTCTTGCAATGGAAGAAAATATAAATATTAATTCCAGTCACTTGATCATTTGGAATGGTGGTGTAAATGGTGATTAATTAGTATTGAGTACCACAGGGCAATGTCAAAGTACTTTCTGGATGAGTGTCTTTATTTTTATTTTTTTTTTGATCCATGATCTGAGTAAAGTTGATCTCTATTTTTTTTCACTTTGTTTATTGAATGGTTGTCAATTTTTAATTCATTTCCTCCACAAATCGAACACTCAAACCACTTTTGGGGCTCCAATTGTGATGATCCGCTCCTTTGGCTCTGGGGTTCAAGATGTGTTCCTAGCCTTGCTCTTGTCCTGCAAAACGAAGTACGACTACAGACCACGCCGGAGGCTCTCCGGAATGATCCTCTGGTGCAAGAGTCAGTATACTCGCAAAGAGAGATGCAGAGCCCAGAGTTAGGGTTTTGGGTTATATTGTGCGTACCTCTTTTACGAAGGCATAATGGGATATTTATAGGGAACCCTTAGCTTGGTCTCCAAGATTGCACCAACGCTCGACACGGTTCGGCTGATGTCACGTTTGCGTCATATTTAGGGTTTCATAATCATTTGTAGGATGAGCTGGCACCTTCATGTACCCCCATCTTTATCTTGATAACAGCTCAGATGACGTTACGAACATGCATCACCACGGCCAAGGTTTTCGTTCTCACGCAGGCGAACCGGAGTGGTGGCCACGCTTGTTCGGGACCGAGCGTGGTATGCGACCGTCGAAGAACATCTCGGCCAAACATTCTTTCTGTCCATAAAGGAACTGGAAGCCGAGCCGATTAAGCGCATCGTGATTGACAAAATCCTCGGCTATAAGACAGTCGGTATGCCGAGCGTAAGGGGTAAATGACTTGACCGAACTGCACTGCTGGATCAGGTTCGGGATAGCACGAGCCATTTTGTTCGGCCTACTACACACTTTGCAAAATTCTTTTAGGAAAAAGTTTGCATTTTCCGTGCTGAGGTATAAAACATGATCGACGTGTGGCCCTTCGTCACCAACCAATTATAAACCACATATTCACGAACAGTTCCGATGGGTTATAAAATGACTTTTGGTGGCTTAAGAAGACCTCAAAGCCTGCTGATGGTGTTACATGCTTGCTTATGTCATACCCATAAAATATCATATATATCATGGCCAATTGGTAGCTTGGGGAATTTTATTGACAGTTAAGGTATGTTTGGTTTGATGGAACAAAAATTGAAATAGAATGATCATTCCAATGACATACTTAATTTCAGTGGCGGACGCGAGATTCTTGATGTGAGGGGACCAAGTCACATGTATTTGTAAATTAACAACAAAATATCATCTTCATATAACAAAAACACAATTTTAGGGGACCATTCATAATTTTTACGTACAAAACCAAAAATATAATAAAAATATTGCAATAATTGATGGGTTTGAGCTAGTGTCCGCCTCTGCTTATTTCCATGTTTGGTTCACCATTCAATGATGGAATGATCATTCCAAATGGAATCATTATTCACCTTAAAGGAATTGTCATTCCACTAAAAAAATAAAGAAATTGCCATTTCATTTCTTTATCACACCAAACTTACTAGTGTCACTCTAACATTCACTATTGTCACTCCAAAAAAATACTATTGCTACGCTGCAAATTCTACAGCCACTCAAAAAATTAATATTGTCACATTATTCCATTGCATATGAGAATGACTATTCTTAAACATAACCAAATTTGGAAATCAGAATGAATATTTCAATCTCATTTTTTCAATTTCATTCCAATCTCAATTTCATTTTATTGTCAATTCTATTCTATCGAACCAAATATACTCTTAATGTTCTGACAATCCTATCCACAATTGGAAAGCTAGTCATATTAAACTTGTAAAGTGGAATCACTTGTTAACCATTTAGGAACCTTTTAGGAAGGTAAAAGGTCCCACTTTATTTTCCTTTGCCATTCTTTTTATTGTGAATTCTATTCTACCGAACCAAATATACCCTTAATGTTCTGATAATCCTGTCCTCAATTGGAAAGCTAGTCCTATTAAACTTGTAAAGTGGAACCACTTGTTAACCATTTAGGAAGGTATAAACCATTTAGGAACCTTTTAGGAAGGTATAAACGGTCCCACTTTATTTTCCTTTGTCATTCTCGGCTAGCTTCAGCGCCTTCGTATTGACCGATAAAATGTCTTGTCTGAAATAGTCTGTCTTATAGTATGTCTTATTTGTACGGATAGTTTTCAAAGTATTTTTGAAATGTTCGTTTAAATTATATCTATTGCATCTCTAATGTTTACAATGTTCGTTTAAATGGTCCCTGTGACTAACTCCTTCTGTATTTTACCATCAAGTGCAGGGATACCTATGTAATTTCATCTTTAATAGTTGTAATATTTTAATTCTTTAATTTGCTCTATCGTTCATAAAAAGGTCGGGATACTCTTCTAGAAAGATGTTTCACATTTTCCTTGCTGAAGCAAGAACTTGACGTTTGATTTTAGGTAGGAGTATAAACGAACCAAGTCATTTGTAAACAGTTCCAAGAAGTTGCCCGATTATAAAATCACTTTTGGTGGCTTCATTTGTGGCATAAGAGCAAGTAATAAAAAAAGGCTAGGTACAGTATCATTTAACACTACATAGTTACATTACAACTTATGTGGGATCCATTACGGATCTCACAAAATTTTTAAAAAATATCTATAAATTTTAAATATTGTTTCATGGGGCCTTGCAAAAAATTAGTTCCAACGAATATCAGTAATTATTATTTTTGTATTCGTAGGGATAAAACTAATCAGTTAAGTAATTTTATCCCTACGAATCCAGAAATAATACTTACCGATATCCATTATAGCTAATTTTTTTACAGAGTCCCATAAAATAATATTTTAAATTTTATAAACATTTTTTAAAATTTTTGTAAGATCCAAAATAGGCCCCACATAAAACATGACGTGTGGCCCTTTGTCACCAACCAAATTATAGATCACATATTCACGCGAACAGTTCCAATGGGTTGACCGGTTATAAAATGACTTTTGGTGGCTTAAGAAGACCTCAAAGCCTGCTGATGGTATGACATATATATTTGCTTATGTAGTACCCATAGGCCGTATTCGATAACAGTGATTGATAGGTGGAATTTGTAAGGAGATGGAATTAGGATTGAGATTGATAATGAAAAGGAATTAGTAATGAGTGTGTTTGTATGAGATGGGATTGAATTATGGGATTATTAATATCATATTTGTTTGAGATAAGATTAGATGATGGGGTTAGATTGGATTGATACAAAAAATAGGGAAGGAGAAGGGATTGGTAATAACAAGGAGTTGGGATTGAACTATGAATACCATGTCCCAAGGGGTATTGCTAATACCTCCTAAAGGCCGGATTGGACATTCCAATGGACTAGTAGTTCGGACCCTTTTTTGTTATCAAACAGAGTATTAATACTCCCATGGGATTAGGACTCCAATCCAAAGTCTCAAACATGTTATCAAACGGGACCATATAATCATATATATCATGGTCAATTGGTAGCTTGAGGAATTTTATTGACAGTTAGGGTATGTTTGGTTCGATAGAACTAAAATTGAAATAGAATTAATGGTCATTCCAATGACATATTTATTTTCATGTTTGATGCCCCTCTTACTCTCCCACATGCCTTTTGGTTGCAACAGAGA
The DNA here is from genome assembly GCA_014282245.1 of Rhododendron simsii. Lineage (NCBI taxonomy): Eukaryota > Viridiplantae > Streptophyta > Magnoliopsida > Ericales > Ericaceae > Rhododendron > Rhododendron simsii. The sequence continues at coordinate 2,623,255 of CM024961.1, read as the reverse complement.
AGAATCGACGGTATTGTGATGATTTTTAGGAGAAGAGACAGAAATTCAGGCCATACGAAGGGTACTATGCCTCACAAACCTGTGGGCATGGGCAACCCCCGGCATGAAGCAACCACAAAAAAAAAAAAATCATTTCAAATTAACAAAGTTTCTTGAAACAGAACCCACATGGTGATATATTTACGGGGATGAGCATTTTCAACAATTTAGACATTTGAAAATAATATTATCTAGAGAAGTAAAAAAATTGATTGACATAGTTTGATTTTAAAAGTTTTTATTGATAATATGGTTGTTTCTAAGTGGTATGGGTTACTTATCGAATTTTGTTGGCTATATGGATTACATTTTTTATTTTTTGTCAAACTTTAGAGGTCCTTTCATTGATACGAAGAGCATACATCGGGAACGGATAGCCACCCCCAAGGAGGGAGGAAAGTAACCACAAAGGAGGCCTAAACTCACAAATGGAGATGCGTTTTCTAAAGATGAATTTGATAAAGATTTACTTTTGAATTACCATTTCAAAAGAGAGATTAGGTGTAGTTGCTATGATCTGAACTGAACTGAAATGAGTACTTTGATAAATTAAGGTACAATGACTTAATTAAAAAATATGCTTCACAAAATGCAAAAAGTTATTATCTTTGGATTGGATCTTACTAATCACAAAATACCATAATCAGTGTTACATTCTGATTTTGATTTTAATTTATTTTAATGTAATTTAAGCTATAAGCACATTGTTAACCATAATTTTTTTGACTTGCAAGAAATAACTTAATGGTTAATGAGAAACCAAATTTGGAGTCAGACTAAGACAACCTAAACATGAGGACCGGTAGTGGAGGAATTAGCATGTTCTCCCATAGTGGATGGAGGTGGTGAGATGACGATGGCCATGTGTGGGGATGAGACCCTGGTGGGAAGCCTTCGGCAGCACAATTGTAGTAGTAGTGTGCATGAGCTCACAAATGTAGGATGATTTGACAGAGAAATGTTTCAGTGTGAAGCGAGTATCACGTGGTGTCCGCTCAGTGCATTCGGTTAGTCCATTTCGATTTTGGATGCTCGAATTTGGAGAGAAAAGGAGGAAAGAGAATGTGGGGATAAGAGAAGAGAGGATATTTCTGAGCCGTCCAACATACTTTTGGACGTCCCAGATGTGTTACTCAGGAACCACGTCAACTAGATGATGTGGTACTCACTCGGTATTGAAAACTTTCTTGATTTGACAAGACAAAAAGGAATTAATTAAACACAAAGGGAGGGTGAACATTAGGCATGAATGGGTGTAGGTTAGCTCTAGCTAGTCACTTGGGATGGGTTTGGTTAGGGTTCAGATCCCGTCCAGTATAGTTACCTCCAGTTCCGTCAAGTTTGGCCCTTTTCGGGCCCACAACGATGATCAGAACCATTCACATTTTAGAGCTCGTTGAGACCAACGACCATACCAAAAATCACATTGATCGGATACTGTTTGATATCATTTCAAAATGCATTAATGTTGTCTAGAAAAAGGTGTGAAACACAGGATTACAACCCTTCAACACATTTTTTCGAAACTTAATACATTTTGAAATGATACCAAACAGTATCCGATCAACGTGATTTTTGGTATGGTCGTTGGTCTCAACGAGCTCTAAAATGTGAACGATTCCGATCATTGTTGTGGGCCCGAAAAAGGCCCACAAAAGGCCGAACTGGACCGGACTGGAGGGTAACCCCAAACTGGACAGGATCTGACTCCGTTTGGTTAGGACTTTGTCAGGATCAAGTGGTCAAGGGTCAAGTCACTAGTAAATTTGTCAATTCAAAAGGAAAAATTTTTCAGTGTCGGCTATGTACCACGTGGCGCCTTCTTGGCACATTCGAACTGTCTAATACAATTTTGGACGGCTCGGATTTGGAAAAAGAAAAATGAGAGAGAAAGAGGAGGCGGAAGAGGAGAGAGAAAGTTTTAATATGAGCCGTCCAAAAATACATTGGACAGCTCGAAAGTGCCGAGTGGACACCACGTAAGATATATCCACCAAGCACTGAAATTTCTCGTGATTTGCTAAGTCAAAGTAAGACACCAGCTATTAGCTAGGTTTTAATTAACCACCAGTTCTCAATTGTTTATGAAAGTTCTTTAACTTAGTTACAAAACTTCTGAATGTTACAATAATAACAAATATCATCATTTTTTATTAGGAATTTCGATTTACCATTAAAGTTAGAAATTATTTATCACATTCTGTAAGTGCTTGAATAAGGGTCATCATCGGGCCGGGCCGGGCCGACCGGGCTTTTTCTTTTTGGCTGGCCGGGCGGGCCGGGCCACCTACCATAAATTGAAGCCCAAGCCCGGCCCTCGGGCTAGCCCAATTGGCGGGCCGACGGGCCAAAGCCGGGCGGGCCAACGGGGGGGCTTAAATTTCCTCGGGCAAAACAAAACTAAGGGAAAAAAGAAAGGATTTTTTGGGATTTTGGGCTAATGGGCGGGCCCGTTGGCGGGCTTTTGGACGGATATGCCGGGCGGGCCTACGGGCAGGCTCACGGACCGGGCCTACGGGCGGGCCGAGTAAAAATTCATAGGCCCGAGCCCGCCCGTTACAAACTACGGGCCGGGCTAGCCCGCCCGTTTCTCGGGCTCGGGCCGGGTAAAAGCCCGATGGGCCGGGCGGGCTAAGGGCGGGCCTTGGGCCGTCGGGCTAAATGATGAGGCTTATGCTTGAACTTATCTAACCATGAATCTACTATATATAGGGCCGCTAAATTACCCAAATAGCTTGAGCTTGACTTGAGCTTGGCTTGACTTTTAGCTCGTTAAAACTCGTTCAAACAAAGTATAAATCAAGCTCAATCACTTTGTATTGTTAATTTGAAAATTCAAATTAACCCCGAGCATCTAGGTGTTTGGCTTGATAGGCTTTGAACAAAGAATCATTTCGCATATATTGCAAAGATAGTATTAAATCAATAAAGATTTCAAATATGTGAGATCTTCTTTTACATCTTAATTTCCACCAATCACGGGTACATTCAATACTTTTTTACAAGTCTATATATAGTTTTTTCCCCAATTAATTTTTGTCATTTTGGAATGTGAGGAGCTTAAACTCAGGCTTGATAGCTTGAAATTTCACAAGCTTGAGATCAGACTCAAAAGATCAATATTGACTTGGATATTTCACGAACGTCCAAGCCAAGTTTATCATGTACATAAAAATTTAAAATGTGAACCATGCTTGAACAATTAATTTTCAAAAAAAAAAATTCAAGCTCAAGTCAAGCTTGAACACATGTAATAAAGAGTGGAGCCAAGCCTAAGTTATATTGTGTTCGGCTTGTTTGGCTTAATTAGCAACCCTAACTATACATGGATCATCCAACTAGACAATGCATTCGAGTGATAATACAAATCACTAAGTACTACTTTTTCGTAAAAGTAGTTGTGGGAGTAGGATTTCGCGCTGTGTGGCATGGCATATCACCATCTCTAATGGAGAAGAGCTAACTTATTTGATACTCCCTCCGTCTCTTTTTAAATATTCATTACAATTTTGCGTGCCATTTTTAATTGTCTATATCACTCAATATATATTGCTAAAAATATGTAATATGGATATTGTTTGATAGACTCAATGGTTTCTCTTCTTAATTGCAGAAAGTGTGTTGTAGAAGAAAACCAGAGAGATCTTAATGGAGAGAGGAAAGAGAGACGGTGCCGAACAGAAGAGATCTACAATTTTCGTGGACAATCTCCCAATCAGGATCCGAAAAGGTTTTGTTCACAATTTTTTCTCAAAATTCGGAAGAGTCTGGGATTGTTTCATTCCAAATAAGAGGAGCAGGATTACGGGGCAAAGCTTTGGTTTTGTCCGATTTGAATCGGCTAGAGATGCAAGTGTAGCTGTGCAATCTACGAATGGATCTTGGATTTGGGGTCAAGATCTAGTGGTGAACGTGGCCAAATATCTGAAGAAGCAAGATCGACTACCAGATCAGATCTACAATTTCCACAACCAAGGAAACCCTAACGATGGAGGGATCTTCAAGAATCAAGGGAGGCTCAATAATCCACGCCCTAATCAATTTCCTAACCGTTACAATCAGAGAACCACAGTAGCCGGAGGTGAAATCAGAAATCAAAGGAGAGTCAACTACCTAGGTTTAAGGGTCGATCCAGAAAATGGGAAGCAGTTAGTAGTTTATCAGAAGAAATCTTGGGCCCAGAACAATAACCCCTCTCGAAAGAAAGTCGAAGAAAGGGGTAAGGAGGAATGGAGAAGGAAAGGGGTCCCAGAATCAAGCAATCAATGAGGTAATATAGGATAGCCATATCTAGCACCTGTGGGCAAAGACGTCGGAGGAATTCTTAATGTTCAAGCAGTGGGGAATGGATGGCTAAACAGGAGTATAGTGGGAAAGATGAGAAGATTAATCTCAGCTCAAGAACTAGAAGTGATGTTTAAGAAGGGGAAGGCAGGAAATGTTCAGATTAAACAGATGGGAGGGAGGTATGTGATTATTTTGTGTTCAAGTGAGGAGCGAAGAAACGAGATGCTAAAGGAGAAATGGCTGGAATTGTGGTTTGAAGAGGTTAAACCATGGAATGGAGATTCAGCGAAATGCGAGAGATTTGCGTGGCTGGCATGTTATGGAATGCCTCTCAATGCATAGAGCGTTCCAACATTCAGAGCAATTGGAAGTAGGTGGGGTTGTTTCATTGAAATAGACAGCGACACTTTGAGGGAAGTATCATATGTTGCAGGAAGAGTCCTTATTGTGACAGAGAGCCCTAGCAAGATTGTTGGGGACATACAGTTAATGGTAGATGGAAGGAAATACAATGTCAGGGTGGAAGAGGAAGGAACGTTCAGAACGGTATCTGCAACAAACCAGGTTGGAAACCTTGAATCAAACTCGGATCGTGAGAAAGAAGATGCTGAGGTGGATAAGAGATTTGATGACATGGATGCCAGCAAGAATGATCAGGAGAATTTAGTGGATGACATGGAAATACAAGGAAATAAAATCTTGAATGACAGGGGAAAAATCAATGAAGAGGTAGCTAAAGAGTCTGGTAACAAAGAGGAGGAAGCCGAAAAGGCAAGGAACAATGGTCTTAATGATAGCCACTTTTCTGGAAAGGAGATATTACAAGCTTTACAAGGGGCTGAGACTCTCGGGAAACCTGATTCAAGTGAGAAAGTTACGAGGAGAGCATTAATTCTGCTCTAGGACTGGACTCAATTGTACAAGACTCTCAAAGTCCTCTGAATGAAGACTATATTGAATTGGCAAAAGATAGCAGTCAAATCCAAAATACGGAAGCACAAGCAGGTGAAAATCAGGATCAAGGTAAAGATGGAAGAGGAGTGGAAAATAATTCACTGCAGTGCATTTCCAATATCCCAGTAAGGGCATCTCAGGTGTGTGGCATAAATCTGCATGTTGATTTAATCCCAAGTGCGGTTAGGAGAAACGTCAGAAGTCAACAGTTGGAAGCTTCAGAGAATTCAAAAAGGGAAGGTTTTGCAGAGTATATTAATGCTTCTCAACAACAGGAGCAGAATGAAATAGACAAGGAATTACAGAAGACTATTGCAGCAGGTAACTCTCTTGGTATTAAGTTCGGTAACCCTGGTATCAAGAGGATGAAAAAAATGATAGAAAATGAAGCGAAAGCTTTGAAAGCATCACTAAAAGATAATTCATTTGCCCCTCTTATGAGGGACGACTAAATTGTTGAATAGCGTGCAATAATAAGTGGCCCAAATGAAAATCATTTCTTGGAATATTAGGGGGCTGGGCAGTTTAGTTAAAAAGAGGTTCGTTTCTAAGTTGATTAAAGCTAGAAGTTCGGATGTACTATTGTTACAAGAAATGAAAATTGAGAGGTTTGAGTTGTCTGTCGTTCAAAGATTGTGGGGATCTTATGATGTAGAGTATGCTGAGTCTGGGGCTGTGGGCCTCTCTGGAGGTGTTTTAATGATGTGGAATCCAGATGAGTTTAAACCAAGAAGTGTCACTACCCACGGGCATTTTGTCATGGTGACGGGTGCTTTGCTTAACTTGGAGTGCACCATTGTTAATGTATATGCTCCCAATGAAGCTGCTGGTAGGAGTGAATTGTGGAATGAGTTAGTTCAGTTGAAGAGTGTTGCTCAGGTTCCTTGGTGTATAGGAGGGGACTTTAATGAGATAAAGGCCTTGTGTGAAAGAACAGGGTGCATTAGAGTGGAGAGAAGTATGACGGAGTTCAGAGAGTTTATTAATCAATTGGCAGTCAAAGATTTACCAATGATGGGTAGGCAGTTTACGTGGACTAATTTCCAAGAGAATATAGTGCATAGCAGATTGGACAGATTCCTAATCTCTGTGGAGGTGATGGATTATTTCAGCTTGGTGTTGTGGAGACTACCAAGACCAATTTCTGACCATGAACCTATCATGATTTCTGATAATAACTGGAATTGGGGACCAAAGCCTTTTAGATTTATTGTTGTATGGTTGTCTGATCCAAAGTGTATGCAAGTAGCTAAGGAAACTTCAGAGACCTTACCAACCTATGGATGGGCAGGTTGTCAAATCGTAAAGAAGCTAAAAGAGGTTAAAAGAAGGTTGAAATTGTGGAACAATCAAGAGTTTGGGGACTTGAATCTTAAACTTAGCACTCTACAAGGAGAACTACATCAACTGGACCTATTGAGTGAAGGCAGACAGTTGAGCACTGATGAAAAGAAGCGGAGGAGTACGGTGAGGGGTGAAGCTTTGAAATACTCAAGAATGGTGGAGTGCATTTGGAGACAGAAATCCAGGATAAATTGGCTGAAACTTGGGGATAGAAATACAAGGTTTTTCCAGATATCAGCAAACAATAGATTTCGAAAGAATCTTATATGCTCTATCAAGGTGAATGGTAGTCTTCAGGAGGAACCTGATTTGATCAAAACGGGGGCTGTGGAATATTTTAAAGCAATCTTTTTTGAAGATGTGGAAATCAGATCAGAGATGAAAGGTCCTTTTAATAGAAGACTGAGTCCAGACCAAACAGAATTTTTGGAAAAGCAGTTTGATGAAGAGGAAATTGTTGCAGCGATTAAGGATTGTAATAGTCTCAAAGCCCCGGGTCCAGATGGGTTCAATTTCTCATTTGTGAAAAAGGCGCGGAGTTTCATGAAGCAAGACATTTTGGCGTTTTTTGCAGAGTTCTATGAGCATGGGAATCTTGCTAGAGGTATAAACTGTACTTTCATTACTTTGGTCCCTAAAAAGGATGGTGCTAATTGTTTTGGAGATTTTAGATCTATTAGTATGGTGGGGTGTGTTTATAAAATTCTGGCTAAAGTCTTAGCCAACAGACTTAGACTAGTGCTACCCACTATTATTTGTGAATCACAGTCAGCTTTTGTTGGGGGTAAACAAATTTTGGATGGGGTCCTTATTGCTAATGAGATTATTGATTGTTGGAAAAAAAGGAAGGCAGGAGGGCTGATTTTAAAGTTGGATTTTGAGAAAGCATATGACTATGTAAATTGGAACTTCCTTCTGGAGTTGATGGTAAAGTTAGGATGTGGAGCAAAATGGTGCAAGTGGATCCAGAAGTGTATCTCAACTACTTCTCTCTCCATCTTGATCAATGGTTCAGCAACCGATTAAGTCTTTCCACAAAAGGGTCTTCGACAAGGAGATCCTCTGTCCCCCTTCCTGTTTAATATCGTGGTGGAAGCTTTCAACATCTTAATGGAGAGAGCAAAGGATGAAGGCTCAATTAAAGGCATTCAAATCAGGTCGAAGTCGAATAGTGTAAATGTGTCGCATCTTCAATTCGCGGACAACACAGTTCTGTTCTGTAATAATGATCTCGATGAAATTCAGAGCATTAAAAGAGTATTAAGGTGGTTTCAAGAGATGTCAGGATTAAAGATCACCATGTCCAAGAGCATGCTGTACGGGGTGGGTATCCAGGAACGAACTGTCAACGAATTGGCTCTTATCATAGGTTGCAAGAGTGGTAAACTACCCATGAAGTACTTGGGTTTACCCCTTGGAGCCAACCCAAGGAAGATTCAAACATGGGCGCCTGTTATTGAGAAGGTAGAAAAGGCTTTGAAAGTATGGAGGAGAAGACGTATGTCCACGGCTGGAAGGCTGACTTTGTTGATTTCTAATATGAGCAGCCTTCCCATTTACTATATGTCACTCTTTAAGATGCCAGCGGCAGTTGCTAATAAGATTGAAAGATTACAAAGGAAGTTTTTATGGGGAGAATCCGAAGGGTCTAGGAAAATACCTTTAATAGAATGGGAAAAGCTTTCCAAAATAAGAAATTTGGAGGATTGGGGATCAAAAGACTATTGGAACACAATGTAGCATTACTTGCTAAGTGGTGATGGAGGTTTAATAAGGAGAAGGATTCGCTGTGGGTGAAATTAGTGCAAAGCAAGTACAGGTTAGATGATCAGACTTGGCTCCCTATGCTACCATGCAGAGGAAAGGCTTCTATCATATGGAAGGATATTTGCTCGGTAGGAAGTTTGTGTGCGGATATGGGAGAATTTGTAGTTCAGGGGTTCAAATTGAAGGTCAACTCGGGTACAAGGATTAAATTCTGGAAAGACAAGTGGTTGGGAGAGGAGTCTTTGAAAGCTGTTTTTCCAAGATTGGATATGATTTCTGCTCAGCAAGAAGCAACGATAGCAGACATTGTAGATAATCGTAACCTTGAGAATCGGGATTTCCATTTCACAAGACGTTTGCGGAATTGGGAAAAGGTTCAGCTACTAGCTCTGGTTCAGCTGCTAAGTGTGGTGCAATTACGAGATTCTCAGGAGGATTGTATTGAATGGAGATGGAGCAAAAATCAGACATTTACAGCGAAGTCTGCATACTTCAAATGGGAGGATCAGAAATTTGTAGAAGACAAAGAGCTGTTTGCTGTCTGGAGGAATATTTGCCCCCCTAAAGTAGAGTTATTTGCATGGATGGCTGTACAGGAGCGTGTCTCGACGAGGTCTGTTTTGGTAAGAAGAGGAATTCTGAATGAGGAGCTTAGCTCTTGTCCCTTATGCAACAATGAGGAGGAAACATCCAATCATTTACTCGTCCTATGTGATAGTGCAAGGAGAGTATGGAACGAGATAATGAAATGGTGGGGTATTGTTTGGGTTTGCCCGGCAACTTTAAAAGGCCTCTTTCTGTTCTGGAATGGCTTCCCATTTAAGAATTTGGAAAAATCTTGCTGGCAAGCAACTTTCTACGCTGTGGTGTGGACTATATGGATATGTAGAAATGATACGGTTTTTAATGACAGACCATGGGAAGAGGAGGACATTGTGGACTTGGTGAAAACTAGAGTGGCAATTTGGATAAAAGGCAAATTTAACTTGCATGTCTATTCTGTGGAAGATTTCAAGTGGAACTTGGAAGCGATTAGGAGAGTGAAGAATTAGAGGTTGGCTCTGTATTGCTAAAGATTAGTAAGCAGCTTTAGAAAGGTGACCCTGCCATACTTCCTCTTACCAACTCCTCAATCCTGGAGGGCTAAGAGGGTGCTGTTCTGCTCTGTCATCTGTAATCATTCAATTTCTATTGAATGTAACTCTCTTTTTTTTTTTTGTTTTTTCTTAGGCCTATACAGTTCCTCTCTCTCAGTGGTCTGTATATGGTCCTCTCTCGATGTACCCTTTGTCGAGTCTTAATAAAATATTTTTGCTTATAAAAAAAAAAGACAATAATTTTAAAAATATAAAACTTTTTTTTTTTGAATGGCAAAGAGAATTTTATTAATCTTTTGAATAAGTATTACAAAGATTAAAGGGAAACAGGGGTTTAAACGGCATCACAACCCGCCTCAAACATCCCAATTAGGTTGTCAAACATTCATATGTCAATCCAAGACCCAAAAGCGGAAAAGGGAGATGGCGAGAAACAAACTCAGAAAAAGGAAAATAAAAAATAAAAGATACAAATAAGTGAACAAAAGCAGGGGAACTAGTATCCCACTACAGCAAGCTTAACACCATTCCTTGAATATGCATTGTCTCCTGAGGTAAAAATATAAAACATACTCCTTCCGTCTTTTTTTTAAAGTTCAGTATTTCATTTTGAGCTGTCTCTTAATAAGTATTCATTTTATAAAGTTAGTGGGTAAAAGTTGGTACATTTTTCATTTTGCCCCTAAAAGCAAATTTCATTTTGAAAAGTTAGTGAGTAAAAGTGTAATGATGATGTCTTCACAGAGGATAAGTAGAGAAAATAGAGGTAAAAGTTGATGTAGAAGATGTAATGATAATGTTTTCTTAATAAGTTGGAGTTACGAAATAAGACTCTTAAAAATAGACGGATAGAATAATGTACATCAAAAAATATAAGTCTTTAATAATAACATGCAAAACCATGACACTTTAAAATGGGACCGTGGAAGTACTAAAAATTTAGGAGCCTTTTTAGAGCATCTCCAATAAGCTCGGTACTTCTCCACTTTCACCTCTTCCTAGAGTGAAACCCCTCAAAACCCATGACCAACAGCCTCGTCAATAGCCTCGTCTCTCCAGTGATTGCTACAGAACCACGCCAGGGCCAGCGAGGGTTTTGAGCCTCGCCTCTCTCTCTCTCTCTCTCTCTCTCTCTCTCTCTCTCTCTCTCTCTCTCTCTCTCTCACGCGCCGGGTCTGGAAACCATTTGACAGTGAAATTGAACTCGACGGCGAGGTGTATTTTTGTGGTTTTGGGGTTTTCGATGGTGAAATCGAGATCGAACTCAACGGCGACGGTGAAATTGACGGTGGGTTTTCGACTGATTTGGGTTTGTGGGTTTTCGACTGATTTGGGTTTGTGGGTTTTTCACTTGATTTGTGAGTTTGTGGGTTTATGATTCCAGGGCTGATTTGTGGGTTTTTGATATGATTCAGACGGTGGGTATGGCTGCTGCTACTGGTGGCGGCAGTGGGACGGTGGCGGCAGTGGGAAGGGGTTTTGTGATTTTGATTTTTTTTTAGGAGTTTTGGGATTTGAGTAGGCATTTGCTTAGATTGTTGGGAAGAGGGGTGTATTTTGTGAGTAGTCAAAGTAGAATTTTGGTGTTTTGAGTAGTCAATTTGCTTAGGATGCAATTGAGACTGTTGGAGATGCTCTTAGGAGGTAAAAGATCCCTAGCTCGTTATTTTCCGTGTCATTCTCGTCCTTGGCCTACGTTTGACCGATGGAATTTTTTGTCTAAATTAACTAGTCGTTTTTTATCACTCAGTCAAATGCTTATCATATATTATGGAGTTTTAAATTTTGTTTGTTAAATTGTTGTTATATTTTAATTCTTTTCGTCCATAATTGTGCAAAATTCTTTAGGAAAAAGTTTCGCATTATCCTCACGGAGGTGAAAACTTGACGTGTGGCTGAGCAAAAATAAATAAATTAAATAATTGACGTGTTGTTCCAACTCCAAGTAACCAAGTAGAAAACAAATCACGAACAGTTCCAATGGGTTTGACTAATTATAGAATGACTTTTAGAGACTTAATTTGCAGCTTAAGAATTTGTCAAAATCTTAGAATAATGTTACTCTTCACTCAATGGCAGCTTCAGAAATTCTTAGAAAGGTGTTCAAAATCTCTACTACCTCTACAAATTATCAATGTATAGAGTGTTCAAGAAGGCTAAAAAAAAAATTCACATGTATCATAAATAAAATAAATATTTCGAGGTGTTCGAGTGACCATAAGGTGGAGCCGCCACTCTTTTCACCAGAGTGATGCGCAGAAAACCATATATATGCAATTACCATTTGATAGCTTTGGAAATATAATTGACTTCATCAATCTCTCTTCGATCACAAACCATCATCATGCCATCCTACCGTACGTGTACTTTCTTTATTATATAAATGTTTTTTTTTAATAACTCAGCTTGTCTGAGAGCTTACTTGCACATTGAAAATTGGCTAACAGTGACGGCCAAAAATCTCCCTAAATATTAAAAAAGTCACTAAATGTTTTAGCGACTCATACTTTTTTGCCCAAATGATGTCACTAAAAATGTGTTGCTAAAAATACACTAACAATTTTCAAAAAAAGTGTCACTAAACTTATCACATTTTAGTGACATGGAGGGGTATGTCACTGTCAAACACACCAACAAAAATGTTCAAAAGAATGCTTACTAGGCCCACAACTGGAGTTCGAACCCACAACCTTACGCCTGAGTATCATGTCACCCCATTTAACCCTAAACTAACCCTAAACTTCTACATTAATGCTCCCTAGTGGTATGAAAGCATGATGTTTCCATTAAATATGGGAAAGTAAGTAAATTGCAGCCCTTAGATCAAAACCACTTACAAAAGTAGTGTGAATTTGCCAAAAATGAGATGGTAAAAAAACGTAGGTATTACTTACTGTAGAAACAGGTTTTATATATCATTTCTTAAGACCATACTTACTATATTACATAGCTACACTTGCTGTTAGGCCATTGAGTTATCGCATGCATTTTGGGCCAACGGTATTCTGTGAGAGTTAATAAATGCATGGGCCAATAGCTAGATTATACAAGGGAATCAACAGGGGCAAATTAGCTTTGACTTCACAGAAGCATATTTCAGCTTAGAAAAAAACAATATTTATGCTTTAGGGGCCACTAAAATAACTTCTTACAAGAGAAAAATGATTTACTAGAAAACCTTTATTTTCCATGGGCTTTAATTAAACATATGTCTCAGACTTAATTAATTTCAATGTGAAATATTAACACAGCTTTTAAGAAATCAATATTGTCAGAGAACATAATCGAAATCAACTATTTCTAAACACTAGTTTTCTATTAAAATAGTATTTGCCTAGAATCTCAAGTACTTTATCAATTGGCTTCTTGGACCAAACCATCAAGGTTGGTCCACACACCTACTGTTACTCTATTGGGCCTTGTCGCTCCAACTGGGCCATGTAGTCAAAGTGTGATCACATCTGCATCATTCAAGAATTTTATGTCTTCCACAAGAAATTTGAGAGAAGTCCTATACATGGAGAGTTTCTACACAAGTTCCGCTCGTTCGGTGTTCCTCGAACAGGTGTTTTGGAGGCTTGTAAATTCAAGGTGATGGCAACCAGCACGGGTAAGGGTCATCATCGGGCCGGGCTGGGCCGGCTCAGCTCGCCAAGTTACTACCCCCGCCTACGGGCCGGGCTGACCGGGCTTTTACTTTTTTGCTGGCCGAACTACCTACCATAAATTGAAGCCAAAGCCCGGCCCACGGGCTAGCCCAATTGACGGCCTAGCGGGCCAAAAAGCGGACGGGCCAATGAGCGGGCGGGCTAACGGGTGGGCTTAAAATTCCCTTAGGCAAGGGAAAAAAAAGAAAAGGATTTTGTGGGATTTTGGGCTAATGAGTGGGCCCGTGGGTGGGTACCATGAGCGGGCTCACGGCCGGGCCGAGTAAAAATTCATAGGCCCGAGCCCGCCCATTACAAACTACTGGCTGGGCCGCCCGTTTCACTGGGTCGGGCCGGCTTAGGGCAAGCCGCGGGTCTTCGGGCTAAATGATGACCTTTAAGCACGGGTTGTGTTCAATAAGTAGTCGGCTATGTACATCCTAGGTCAATTAGCGATGAGTCGCAAGCGTGCAGTAAAATTTCTTCAAACCATATAATACATTGAGAAACTGCTTGATTCATTTCCGTAGTTGTTAGATTAACGGATTTCACACCATTATCTTCGTGCTCTTTTAATGCTTGCTTTTATTTATCCGTTAATAGAATTTATTCTATAGTTTAGATCTATAACATGGGTTATAAGTTATAGAATGAACTAGTACAATAAAATTTTGTTTGTTACATAAAATGAATTTGCAAATAGACCAGAAAAAAGTAAAGCCTCAGACATCGTGAAACAATAAAATACACCAATAGTTTCAGCGAAAATGACTTATTCTATGGCTCTTTGGTTGGTTTAGTGGTTAGCCCAAATCCAAAGGGAAACAATGGGTCGTAATGGGGGTCGCCAACATTCATCGGGAGCTGATCGACAGTCTTGAACCAAGTCCGAGAAAGTTTTCCGGTGAAACCATAATCCCCGAACAAAACATCGGCGACGCCTTGTCCTTCCGTTCCGGGTAGCCAAGCGGCTACAAGGGCGTCCATCGCTCCGACATACTGTTGAATCACCACAGGGCGTCCGGTTATGAGGACGACAACGCATTCCACTGCCCCGCAAACATTTGTGATGATGCTTGGGCCCGGTTCGGGGATCGTCAAATTAAAGCTGTCGCCAGCCGTCTCCGCGTATGTATGCTCGCCTACTACAACAATGGCGTAGGAGAATTCGCCGGACTCGACGAAGCTGGGATCTGGGTCCTCATTGTATACTACTTCTGTTGTCGGGTCGACCGTGTTTTTTATGGCAGTAAGAACTGTGGTCCCTGCGTAGGGGAAATAGAGGCAATTTTCATATCTATCCAATTGAGTAACTATTAAAACTATCTAGGATGGTTCTGATCACCTCTATACGTCAACAAAAACATATTCTTGACAGAAAACTAGCGCTACATATGCGAGGAAAATGGTCTGTCTCAAAAAGTATAACAAGTTTTTTACCAAAAAGTCCCAAATGCCCAAAAATGCTCTTAGTGGAATGGCGCCTCGTTTTTTATTAAGAACATAGACAATCTCTTTAATCTCTCTTACGAAATTGTAGTTCGAAAGTAAAATTAAAATCCCTGTTAGCTCGCTCAATTTATTTTAGCACTTATTGACAACGTACCAACTGTCTGATTGTTGCCGCTAAGTCCCTGCCATGTAATTGTCCACCCACCGCACTGGTAGCCAAGATTGTCAGCATGAGTCCCCGCAACAAGTATTTTCGATGCCTTCTTAGGAAGTGGTAACAATGGCTTCTCATCTGATTTACCATTCTTCAGCAATACAAGAGATTTCCTCACAGCTTCCCTTGCCAATTCTCTGTGCTCCTGTTGACGACAGAAATCCAAAAACTCCAGCATTTTCCAGCGAAAAAATAAGAAAAGAAAAAAAACTACGCCGGATATGTTGTTTTGTATGGGGTTGGGGTTGTAAATCTTCTCTAAATACATAACATACGATGTCCCGTGGAGTAGGCAATTGTCAAATTTCGTAAAATTATTATCTATGTTTTTATTGTGTACGCGTGTATGATTATGGACGTAAAAGTATAGACTTACTAACCTGACATCCCAGATAGTTAACAAAGCTATAATCACCATTGGGGCTTTCAAACAGGCCTGCTGTGAACTTCACTCGCAGTATCCTCTTTACCGCATCATCAATTCGGGTCATTGGAATGAACTCTTTCTTCACCAAAGAGGTCAGAACGTCGATGAATTGTGTGTAGTTGTAAGGAACCATGATCTGAAACAAGCCCACAGCCACATTAGTCCTTTGTTGCAACCTGACGGTAATTCGTTCTTTGTATCTTCTAACTTCGAAAAATAAGTAAAGTACGAAAACAACGAGTTGATGAGGAGTGAGTGACCATGTCAATGCCAGCGCCGATTCCTCTGAGGACAGAGTATGTATAGTTAGCATCACGTGGATTTGTGAGCTGATCAATGCCCTGCCAATCCGAGATGACAAATCCCTGAAAACAATTGTTCGATTCATACTTAAGTTTAGTTGCATATAAATATTCCCAATCCCTCACAAACTTAAAGGACAAACATTTAGTTCTATGTCAATGATTTATTTACATTGAATCGCAGTGTGTTCTTGAGGTAACCGGTGATAAGCTTACGATTGGAATGCATTTTTACGCCATTCCAGCTCGAAAAAGAGATCATCACGGTTGATACGCCTTTCGCAACTGCATTGGCATAAGCTGGCATGTGGATGCTTAACAATCCTTTCCAGCTTATTTCGGTGTTGTTTTCGTTGATTCCATCAGTTGTTCCTCCATCACCCACATAGTGTTTCGCGCATGCCGCGACCTTTTTCCTGCACAGTCATATACGGAAAACCAGTGAAGATTAACGAAAGATACAAGTAGTCAAGACTAGTTTAAAAGCAAATAACAAAAACAAAATTACGTAGCCTATCATCTACGACAACTAATAATTGCCCAATGCTTTCTAAACATAGTCTAAATGAAGTATTAAACCCCGCTTTTCTGATGTTTTTTTGTGTAGATACAACGGTGTTTTTTAATGCCATCTCATATGAGGTGAGTCCTAGATATGTGTATGGTCCCATCTCATGCGAGAAGAGTATTACAAATAACCATGAATTATAAACAATTTCCTTCTCTCAACAAAATCTACTTCTCGAAAATTTTTATTTTAAAAATAAGCTTCAAACATGGATTATCTAACCAAGTTCATAGAATAGTCTAACACAACAAATGTTGCCAAAATCTATTTAATTCTGTTAGCTGTCTTTAGGAATAGCATCAGAGATATTAAGAATGTATAATCATACGGAATTCTAACTCAAATTCAATTTTTTGAACGTCCACTCACTCAAAAGTGACACCCCTATCGAACTTGTTTCTTTTATTGAATAACAATTTTGTTTTGTTACCTATTAGTTAAAAAGAAAAAGAATCTAACGCGAAGAATTACTATTGGCCGCAAAAAAATTACTCCTGGCCGCGAAGAACTACTCATGGCTGCGATGAATTACTCCTAGCTGTGAAGAATTACTATTGGCCGCAATGAATTGCGAGACCATAAAGCAATTCGATGTGGCCAAGAGCAATTCTATGTGGCCAAGTGCAATTCGATGCGGCCAAGAGCAATTCGATGCGGTCTAAAGCAATTCGGTGCGGCCAAGAGTAGTTCGATGGAGCCAAGAGCAATTCGATGCGGCCAAGAGTAATTTGATGCGGCCAAGTGCAAATCGATGTGGTCAAATGCAATTCGATGTGGCCAATTGCAATTTGATGCCGGTGCGAATAGATGCGGCCAAGAGTAATTCGTAGTGCAATTCGATGCGGTCAAAAGTAATTTAATGCGGCCAAGAGTAATTCGATGCCGCTAAGTGCAATTCGATGCGGTCAAGTGCAATTAAATGTAGCCAAGAGCAATTCGATGCAGTCAAGAGTAATCCAATGCGGCCAAGTGTAATTCGATGCGGTCAAGTGCAATTCATTACGGCCAAGTGCAATTTGATTGATAAGTATTAAGAGAATAAGGAAAATTTGAAAATAAGAAATCAAAATAAGATTAGGAGACATTAATTTTAGTTTTTCTTTCATCCTTCTTCTAAATATTCATTCTTTACAAGTAATATTTCAAGTTTTACTATCCGTATATCTCAGCCATAGAAAAAATATGTACAAAATGCGATGGTCCAAAATATAGAGAATTTAAAAACTGTTGTTCCATATTATATAGATATAGATGTTCAGGTAAGAGAATTGGAAAACAAGAAAGCTCTGCTCACTTCCGCTTCCAATTTTGAGATGGTGTATGTGTACTGTGTTTAGAGCCGGTGCATTGAGTTGGCTTTAACACTTGGTTTGAATGTTTTAGTAAGTGGAATTCCCAACTGGAACTATAAATTTTCAAGGTTAATAGGGTTGAATTGTTGTGGGGTTCCAATGGAGACATGGAATACCCTGTGGGGGGAGGCGGTGTCCATTGATGAGGAAACAGAGAAGGCGGCGAATTTCTCTTAAGAGAAAAGTTCAAATGTGTCGCCTCTTGTCTAGGTTTCATTAGCCAAGTCATCTGGTCGGATTGCAAAGGAAAGAAACACATGATCAGGGTCGTGTAGGAGCAAATGGTCATTCATAATATCATGAAGGCTCAATGTCAATGCAAATGTCATTCGCGGGAGAGTTTCGTGAGATTGGTGCTGGATTCGAGGGAAACACAGCATGGATACAAATTGGATGAGGGCACGTGGGAGCTTGATTGGCCATTGGTGTGAACCAATCTCTAAGCAATTGCGAATCAATGGTGGGAGAAATGAGAGAGGAAGCCGCCTACACAATGATTTAAAAATCGGCCATTATGTAACGTAACAACCAATAAGTAACGGGTTTTTGGCCTTGCAAATACCATTACCCCCAGATATATCAGAGAAAGGGAAACTCGCATGCATATCGGCTGGTTCCCCTTATATATCAGTCTATTTCCGTTTTTGATTCACAAACCGATTCACTGCCATTACGGCCAATACTCGACCGTTGGGGATGATTTCAGCACATCAAACTTTCTTTCCTCAAAAATGAATTTTGAAAATTCACATCCGCAAAAAAAAATATTCCCATTACATATCGTTCAATACTCCTGTTACCATTACACCTCAACTATTACCATCACGTGGCCTATACCTTTTACTTGAAACCTTGCGTGCGTGATTCATGATGACAGTCGATGGGCCTCCAAATGTACAAAAGTTGGGTCAGCTTACTCAGGTACATAATGATGCGTGTTTGGTTCCATTTACGGATCCATTAGAAATAGAATTGGGCCTAGTCATTGGGCCTTCAGAAATTCATACTGCAATATATTGTCAGTTTCCTTTATGCTCAGTTTGGATGTCGGTAATCTTTTACAGGAATCAAATTCTTAGTAATTCAATACCCTGAGTAATTATATTCCAACGTTTGGAATAATTAAGTAATCTTCTCTAGGAGTCATTGATTTTGGAAATATTCTAAAGTCAAACGTTTCCTTTTTATATTGATCGAGCTGGGAATCCAAGATTCCCATAAGGGGTGAGAGGGATCAAATTTCTCCCGTATTTAAGAATGTGATTCCTCCTGGATTGGAAATTTAGTAATCTCATTCCCATTCCCACTCTTAGAGTTCTGAAATCACATTTTTATTCTCCCCTAAGATGTCTGCCATCCAAACACAGCCTTAAGAAAATCTATAGGGAAGAGAATAAAGATAAATGTGTGGTATTGATAAGTCGCTGGAAATGTGCATGATGGTGATTCGGTGAAGATGGGGAAGTGATTAGTACGATTGGAGCTATGTTGGGTGAGAAGGGAGAAAAAACAAGATTAATTTGCTCCCCTTTTTTAGATTTTAAAAAAAAAAAAATTTAGAGTCGGGTGATCCAGAAGTGGTGTTGGATTAATCGGATGGGCATTCGGGTTGCAGCTTTTACAAATCTATGATTGTTTTTCATCAATCTTTTGGGTAAGGAAAAAATAGAAAACAATAACCTCAAGGATCCAACAGCTTAATTGTATTAGAGCAGGTCACATCTATAACACGAGGTTATAATTAGAGAGCAAATTCTAACCACCATGGGCGGAAATCCCATGGTTTCTACCACTGCCTATGGGCCCCACAAAATTATTTTTGTTATAATCTGAATGGTTCATTTTGTAGGATAAGTAGAGTTTAATATATCCATGAAAAAATTTAGCTTGATTAGATATCGATAAGTATATCAAAACTTGAATTTTGGTTTACAGAACGAACGGTTTTACATTTTGAAGTTAAATTATTCATGATTGTCCATTTCCTAAATTGAAATTCGATTTTTAATATACCTATTGATATCCGATCAAATTCATTTTTTGCGTGAATATACTATTCTGCGGATCCTACAAGATGCTGTCTTGGACGTTTGGGCTCCGTTAAATATGCCTATGTGGCATCCCATCCCACTTAAAATGTGACACGTGTCTCAACTCCTCTTCTCTCTCTTACTTAGCATCTCTCTCTTTTTTTTCTTTTTTTTTTTTGAAACTCAAAAGGGGTGGGAGGGGGCGACTAGCATAGCAACTCCTCTTGGGCGTGACCATAGAGGCTCCCTACCCACCAATGAATTGTCCGATTTGAGTCATAGCTACTGTTCGGAAGGACAGACCGTTACCATAGCACCATTTTAGTGCACAGCTGGTAAAAAGTACCCCCTTTGATCCGCAGATAGATTTCGAGCACCTGCTGAGACTCGAACCTCCGTCTGCGTTAAGGGGAGTAATGGCCCTCACCAACTGGACTACCACCTCAGTGGTTAGCATCTCTCTCTCTCTCTCTCTCTCTCTCTCTCTCTCTCTCTCTCTCTCTCTCTCTCTCTCTCTCTCTCTCTCTCTCTCTCTCTCTCTCTCTCTCTCTCTCTCTCTCTGTCTCAACTTCTAACAGTAACATGGATGTCCATTTATTCCGCCATGATTGGAGAATCCTTGCCACAACCCAACAACATGCGTACCGAATCACCTTATATAGCCTAGCCTGACGAGTTGTGCCAGGCCGTAGTCTACTTTTATGTCATCACACGATTAAGATTATCACAAAAAAATGCCCAGTGGAGCCTGTAACAAGCGGTGGTGAAAAACCAAAGATTTCCACCATAATTGGAAAGAATTTTATCTCTATAATATTTATACTAGTAAAAACTCTTACTTGCCACCAACAAAAGGAGCACCCTTTATGAGATTACTAGGGATTTCTCCTTGTAATCCTGGGATGATCTCGGTCATTGCCTGAACAATCCTGTGATCTTCGCTGTAGCTTTCATAGCACCGACCCCATCTCGGATCTCTACAAACCTGTGCATACATCATATGATGTGAGGAGTATTTGGTTTCTAACACATCTCATGTTAATTAATTAATTAAAAGTAGGTTTTTCGTCAGAAATTTTTTCCTCTTTAATTACCGCAATACATGGTGCAAAAGTATACTGAACGCCTGTAGCTCTGACTTCAAGGGCAGTCGCAGCTCCAATTCTCTTGACCAGTTCAGGATCTCTGCAGGTTGCACCAAAATGTATACCTGTCATTAGTTAGTAATTCACAAATCTGTGATATGGGCACAACCGACCGGAGACAAAAACGTGCTGCTTAAATATAATTAACAGATCTTATCAGAAAAAAATCAACAGATAAATATTTGGTTGTGGATCCCGTCCTCAATATTCGGTGTCAACGAGATGTTTATATGTTGCGAACGCATCTTCCAGATCTTTTCTAGTTTAAGGCTTCATTCTCTTATCGTGAATGTTGCGTGAGAAATAGGTTTTTAGACAAAGAATTTGTTCTCTTATCGTGAAGTAACGGAAAAAAAATAGAGTAGATATTTTCTTTTCTTTTTCACAGCCACCCTAAAATTAATCTACTATAAAATTATGTCCGCTGTGATCATATTATTTTGTGCATCGCATGAAATCACTCACCCACTCGAATTTGGAAATCTTGTATTGCAGCCCGCACTATAGGGATGTAGGGCGGTCGATCTGGCCCGCATCTATTTTGACACAGACGGTTCGAATTTAATCCGAGCTCCTACATATATATGTCAATTGCTCGGATTAAAATCCGAACTGTCCATACATGAACGGTCGGATCAGCCGCTCTATAGTCTCCTCTTGTCAATTTTGACACCGGTATTAATCCGAGCTCCTATATTATACCGTCCATTGCTTGGATTAAAATCCAAACTTTCCATAAATGGATGGAAGGTCCTACAGCCCTGTCGGGCAGCCCGTCCTACAGGATTCTTTTGTCACACTCATACATATGTGTGTATATATACATATTTATGCTTGCCTGGTAGCTCCAAGACCAATATTGTGGGGGAAAATGGTTGCCTTGTAGACGTTACTGTTGCCATGCACAGCGTCCATGCCGTAGATGATTGGGATCTGAAGGCGGGTGGACAGCGCACCTTTCTGGAAACTGTTTACCATATCTATCCATGTCCCGGCCGACGCGTTTACTGCAGGAACGCTTCCTCCCCCACTCAACACGCTCCCTGCCACATGATTCATCACAACTTTCTCAAACCACAATTATCATTTCTAGTAGTAGGCCTGTGCATGCATCGAATTTGATTTATAGTATTGATCTCAATCTTATTTGTTAAGGCTCTGTTCGGTAAAGTTGTCAGTTTTTTATTTTTTGTTTATGTAAAACAAGAAATGAGTTTTTGTTTGTTTATTTAAAAAAATGTCTGGTGACCATAATAGTTTTTGTTTGTTTATTTTTTGGGCTGTTGAGGTGTTTTCAAAATAAATGAAAACATAATTTTTGTGTTTCTAGAATTTTCGTAAACTAGTGAAATTAATTATGTATTTTGTAAACAAAACAGTAACACAAATATGTTTAACAAACATGTTTATGGTGTCTATTTCAAAGAATATGGAAAACGAAAACAAAAAAATGGGAAATAAAAACTTTTCCAAACAGAATCTCTAGAGTGTACGAGGAGAGAAAATGAATTTTCATTGCCGATCTCAAAAAAAATATTGTGAATATTTGTTACTGCTTGACTTATACTTTGCTCATGATTTCAAAGTAAAAGTCAAAAGCATCAAAATGAAAGTTTTAAGTCAGCACTTTTGCTCTTTCCTCAATTGACTTGCCTATAAATTGAGAGAATGGAATTGTTAAATCATCAAAGTTACCGATGGACGAAAAATGGTTTAATTTATAGCATATCTATAGAATCATGCATCAAGGATAATTTAGATAGTTATATTTAACTTTTGAACATCTATTCAAACTTGTAAAAACTACGCTAAACGCATTTAGAACTCACGTTTATTCTTTCGGATTAAAACTCCAAAATAATCTCTTAAATCTATCTTATAATTAATAATACTTGAAAAATTGCACGATAAAAAGAGTAAAGATTGGAATAACCAAAAAAGAAAAAAGAAAAAAAGGATGATCATATTTACCAATATGGTACTTTTTGATCACTTCAGCTGAAGCAACGGTTCGTTCAATCTGAGTCATTTGGCCAATCTTCTCCTCTAGAGTCATTCGACCCATCAAATCCTTAATCCGAACATTTATGTGCTGTTTCGGATCCTTGTATTTCTCATACTCTGTTTCTGCTGTTGCTGCCCAACACAAACACATGGCCAGAATCCAACAAACATGGATGGAGATTCTCGCCATTTCACCCTTCCCAAATTGCCCTTCTGGTCATAAAATTAATGTTATTTTTAAGTTAGAATCATTGCATCTTAATTCGTGAAATTCTTTTACCACAGTAGGCCATGGGCTACGATAAGTTCTTTAATATATAAACAACCAAAATTTGAGTACATTTTGAGTCTCCATTGAGTGTAATAAAACAGACAATGTAATTTTAAGGATATAAATATTGTCTCAAATAGGAGAGGCTGTAATAAGCCATGTTAGAAGCTGTTGTGCGTAACTGTACGAATTTGGATTGCAATCCAGTTCTGGCATGCCCGCTACTCTAGCCAATTTGGTTTTGCACTTTTTGTAGAGAAAAAACTCATTAATTTTTGCCAAATATTCTTGAACCGTGACAATGCTTTTAGAACAGTAGAGAGTGTCAGAACAACCCATAAAATGAGACGCAAGGGCAGAGGGAGAAGGGGTCAAGTGGGCTCACTTGACCCAAAATGTTTTGAATTTATTCATTGATCAATTGAAATTTCACTCCATTTTGGAATTTGAAGGCAAAAAATGCGACAAAATTTGCCCAAGAATTTCCATTTTGTAGTGTTGCTGGCCTCCTTTTAAATCTATGATTTTCCTAACTATCGTCCAATAGGAGTGGATGATACATACATTTTTCGCATTTCAATCCACATTTATAGGTTTCATGAACTTTTCAAAGATACTGGACTCTTTTCGCACATTAACCGCCGTCGTAAATGTTATTGGCAGTGTTGTTCTATTGGTACGTAAAATTTCATTATTAGCACATAGAAAAAAGATCACAGTAACTAACACAGGTTCCCGAAAATCTTGGCTCCGCCCATGTGAAGACGGAGGGAGACAATATGCTAACGAGCCAAAACTAAAAGTAACAATGAACAATAAAGGCATGAGAACTTTGAGTTTGGCCATAGGACCCAAGGATCACTCACAGAGAGAAAACAAGGTTAATGCGGAGAAATAAGAAACTTACAGGGAGGGCGCGAGAAACCAGACAGACTTTATTCTTCTGGAGAGATAGATGGTTGGCTATGATGGGTTTTTGATCAAACTGAAAGAGTGAATAGTACTGAATACTCTGTGTTATTTATAGAACAAAAATATAACCTAGCTACTTTATTAATTTCATAGCTTATCAAATGTTGGCAAATATTCAATGACAATAAATATTCATATCCCGTACTACGTTGTTTTAGGTTTACAAAATGAAAAGAGTACGGATCAAATGACTACCGATGGGGTACCGACGGTCCTGCAGATTTCCAAACTGAAATCGTTCTGAACTCTGAATGATTGGATTGAGCACCTACACATATTAGATTAAGTTGATTTTTCGCGGATCCACTCGATTTTTTCCTTAAATTATTGAATGGCTTGGATCATCTGTATGCGCCCTGCAGGTCTGTCAGTACCCCATCGCTATAAAACTAGCTAATCGGTACCACTAGAAGTCCTCTTTTAAGTATAAATCTCATCTATATTTTTGGAGTCCTGCTATACGTACCGAAGGCTCCCCTTCCTAAATTGTACCGATTGCCGCCCCGGGCCTGTCTCCGGCCATCGGATGGCCAATCCGAGCCGTCTAAAAATTCTAAAAAAAAAAACCGAAGGAGCTTACACGGGAATCAACGACATCCGATGTGTGTAGGGTGCTTGATCCAAACACTATTTATTCGTATATACACATATATACATGAAAAATGGTGTTTGGATCAAACACCATACACACATCAGATGCCGTTGATTCCCGCGTAGACCCCCTCGGTTATTTTTTTTATAGAATTTTTGGAACGCTTGGATCAGTCGTCCGCTAGCCGAAGACGACCCGGCTCAACCGTCGGTACGATTTCCGGATGGGAGTCGTTGGTCCCCATAGGATTTCTGATATTTTTGTCCTGACTGGCAAAAGAAATTTATTAATCTTTTTTTTTTATAAGAAACACAATTTTACTAAGAACTCGATAATGGGTACATCGAGAAAGAAATTTATTAATCTTTAAAGAAAGGATACAAAAATTAAACGGACCAAGGGCACAATGACTAGCGCCACCTGAGACCAAAAGGATAAAAATATTAAATCTCATTTATTTTCGATGGTGCTGATAATTTTTCTAGACAGAGCTATATATCAACAAGCGGAAAGGGATAGTTACCGAAAATGAATGATTTGTGGACAAAACGAGAAATCTTCAGTGGGATTGTCATCAAGATTCGACGCACGGTTGTAGTTGGTTTCGTTCTTTTATTAGTTGTGACGAATAAAATTTTCTTTGTTGATCAAGAAAAGATTTGACACACTGGCAACACTGTAATATTGGAGGCGGCGGAAGCCCCAAGTACGCCTGATTTTATAATATGCTATTAATATCTTATGTAGTTTTCATGCATATTGACATAGTTAGTACGATAGTATATTTTTGTAATTTTATTAAATTTACCGTCACATTCAAACATCACACGCACTGGTGTGCGTAATCTGATCACTCTGTCAAACGCTAGTTAAATTAGTAAGACTATCAAAGATATTTTACGTTGGTAGTTTCGTTTTTGAATTGAAATATATATATATATATATATATATATATATATAATGTGTTTGAGTTGCGTAAACAATAATAGCAAAATACTTTCATATACTTATTGTTATACTGGACGATAGCTTTTTTAAGGTGAAATATGTATCTGACAAACTTTCTTCAGACCAAAATCTTGGCTCCGCCCATAATTGAACGCTTAGTTACCAGGAAATCATTAATAAGGACTATCAACGAGAAATCACTGAAGTACCACGAAATCATTAATTATATCAATGAGGAGCCACCGAAGGATGACTGGCGACAGTTGGCCGTATTAATATATTTAAATTTGGGGAATAAGTTCTGTCCGGATCACCCGGAGTCCCGGACAGCTCTACGTGGGTTTCTTTCGCGCATTTTATTTTAAGAAATTTAAACCGTGCGTTTTGTAGCTAGGGCCTGCAAATTAATGTATCTACACAAAAAAATATTTTGTCCGAACATCGATAGGTATGTAAAAGTTGAGTTTTTATACGGAAAAATAGACTACCGTGAATAGTTTAACTTAAAAAACAGTTGACAGATCACGGTCGTCCATATTTCTGTGTATAAACTCAACTTTTGACATACCTATTGATGTCCAAAAAAGATGATTTTTTGTATAGATACATTATTTTGCGGGCCCTACAAGATGCACAATTCGAATTTTTCAAAAAAAATGCGCGAAGAGGGCCCACATGGGCTGTCTGGACAGCCCCTTGTCTCCAGAAAGAACTTTTTCTCTTAAGTTTGACTGGTGACCTTATTATTTGTTTCGGTCCCGCTAATAGGTGCTCATGGAGCAATACTTTAGGTGCAATAAATTAAATATACCTAAAACTATGAATTGTTTTTATGGACACTCACAATTTCACCACTATTTTCTAAACTATCCATAAATATTTGTAATGATTTTTTTAATGACAAAACACTACCCTCATTTCCTTTTAAAAATTAGGTAGGTGAAAGGTTTTCATTGCAAATAAAAAGATTACATACAAGGAAGAGGGGTTTTTTTAATGATACACTACCCTCATTTCCTTTTAAAAATTACGTAGGTGTAAGGTTTTCATTGCAAATAAAAAGATTACATACAAGGAAGAGGGGGTTTTTTTAATGACAACACTACCCTTATTTCCTTTTAAAAATTAGGTAGGTGAAAGGTTTTCATTGCAAATAAAAAGATTACGTACAAGGAAGAGGGGTTTTTTTAATGACAACACTACCCTCATTTCCTTTTAAAAATTAGGCAGGGGAAAGGTTTTCATTGCAAATAAAAAGATTACGTACAAGGAAGAGGGGTTTTTTTAATGACAACACTACCCTTATTTCCTTTTAAAAATTAGGTAGGTAAAAGGTTTTCATTGCAAATAAAAAGATTATGTACAAGGAAGAGGGTTTTTTTTTTGGGATGGCTACGAGGAGATGGGTTTTTTTTTTCCAGTCGGCTACAAAAAGATTACGTGCAAATAAAAAAATTAGGTCGATCATAGTTGCATATGTTCTACTGTTGTTCCCGTAACTAATTAATTTATTCCTTAATATTATTTAGACAATATAAATTTTTAAAAAATTATAAAAATAAAAACGAACTAGATTTAATTAGAGAATGGGATGGGTACTACTCATTATATTGTTTTTTGAAATCAGATGCTTGCGTAACTCAACTAATTCCAAAGTCCTGAAGTTAATGACTAGACAAACCCTCAAGTGGAACCGAGGTTTAGAGTTTTTAGCCTCTGGCCAAATCACTTATTTGTTTTCTTATACCCACTTGGCCAAATCCCTTGGGGTCGGTTCTACCCATTGTTCTCCTCCTCAACCTTACTAACAAGGAATTTTATAACCTGTAAAAATCAGTTCATTACAAATAATTACCCACCAATACATTCAATTGTAATTTACATACCCACAAAAATTTCAGTCATAAATTATTTTAACATAACCGTATAAAGCAAACATAAAACATGGAGTAGTTAATAGTTATGAATTTTTTTATAACAAAACTACATAAGTAATACAAAGATAGTAAAATTTGATACAGGGGTAGATTTGACCCTATTTGATACTACTACTATCATTAATGACAGTAATCACAGAACTCTTAATTTATCATTGTACGTCATTAATTATTCTTTCCAGTTAGAATGGTGCATACAACCTTTGACCTCATTTAATATAATTAAAGTTGTGCCCCAGGGGCACCGGTTAGAATTGGCCTATTTGTTTTTCGCGTTTATTAGTTTTTCGCCAATCTTTTACGGAAAACCAAAAAATTAAGTGAGTCCACTACGGGTCAATCTATGTGAAAAACCACACAGATTTAAAATATTTTTAAATATAAAAAGTGAGTCCAGTATGGGTCACATACAAACGATTCAAGCCATTAAAAAAAAAGTCTCGAATGCAAGGTGTAGTAATTAAATTTTACATGCACGCTACCTTTATTAAAGGCTTAATTAGAGTGACTTGTGAAATCCAAATTTACTAATAACACCAACAAACTATGCTTGCATTAAAAAAAAAAAATTCAAGTCTCTCAACTGGGGTTTTTACATTAAGGCATTATGTTTTCTTTGTTAGGAAAAGAAAAGTCGAGGAAACACAATCGAAGTATGATTCTTTTGACTTTTTTCTATATATACAAGTCCTACATTGAGATTGAATTTCTATCAAATGGCCAGGGAAAAAACGAAAAAACCCCCTATCATTGGGTAAAATAAATTGTTTGAATACTTTTAGTTGTTTTGTACAACGCAATTTCACGGTTATTAATCATTGGCTAAAATGACAAAAGAAAGGGAGACAAATCATTGTCGATACAACTGTTAATTGATACTAAGAGTTTTTGATCGATCCCTTCATGTGATGTCAAATTGGATTCATCACGGTTTATTTTACAATACGTATCTTTCGTTTTGTTTAGTCTCCATATCTTTATATATATTTAAAAAATTTTAGTTCATGATATATCGCATCCGTTGGAAAGGCGTGACTCGTTAATAGCTTGGAGGTTTGGAGCGGATCTTTATCTCCTGCGGAATTTCTAATCGCAAGGAAGATCTCCCGCAACTCTGGGAGATATCCACTCTCACGCCAACTTGTGTCTAAGGCCTAATCCCATTCCACTAACAACTTCTTCTTCTTCTTCTTTTTTACTTTTTTGGTTTTGTCCTTATTTGAATTTTCTTTATGTTAGTTTTTTTTCACTTTTTCCCCGGGTTTTGGGGACGGTGGTGGTAGCGGCCCGTCTCACTCTAGGTTGCCGCGGGTGGTGGTTTAGACTTGCCCATGTTGTCTATGGGCTGGTCTAAACCATTGTTTCCTCAGTTTTATAAATTATCTTCTGAAATCTTGTTACATAATTTCTATCCTGTTGCCTCAAGTATTCATTGAACTTACCATCTAGGATCTCGAATCATTGTTCCTGCAAATTACTTTTTGAATTACTCCATATACTTACAAAACGTTTTATTGATTGGATTTATTCATTTTTGTAAAGATTTGAGTTGCGACCATTTACACACACACACACAAAAAAAAAAAAAATCAAGTTGATTTGATTTTTGAAATTCTAGTCGTTTTTTATGTCCAAGACATGAAATTTGTCCAAATTGTTACACATGTCCGACGAAACTAATTTTTTTACACTAGTGATGTACACAATACTATGCAAAATGGGAGGCTCGATTAATATAAATAAGACTTCTTTTTTCTTTTTTTTGCATAGGCAAAATTAATTTCATTAATCCCGAAAAATACAAAATGAAATCAGCCTATAGTACAGTAAAAAAAGAAATGCATTGAACGACTTTTTCTCGTGAGATGTTAACCTACTATTTCGCCCTTCAATTTTAATAAAAATCCTGCTAGCAAACCCCAACTCACCCCTACCCAAATCAAATGTAACCCAAATGCAACAAAATTGGGCCAAGCCAATACTTACCAAAGCCCCCTAATAAATCAGCCCAATTGATGAGTCCCACGGGCCGCACTACCCAGTGGAACGGTTCTTTGCCATTTGATGTAATAATTCAGTGCTTTTGTGCATAATTGTTTTCATATCTTTGCACAAAATAATAATAATAATTAGTAATTAACTTGATCTTTAATTTTGGTGCAAAAAAAAAAAAGAATAAATATGCACGAAAGCACTTTGTTTTCAGAGGACACTTTTGGAATGAAAAAGGATTTTTTTTTTATTTTTTTATTAATTTCGTAGGTGTTTGACCTTATTTATGTGAGTAATAAGGATTTTATTTGCCGCATCAAACCTCTATGTGAGCCTAATAATATGATATTTTTAACTCGTGAAGAAGCTCGATCTCAACTAAAGCCTAAGCTAGTTCACCTAGCTCGACCTCGGCTGCCAAATTTCATTGGGCTCTAGTTCAGTAAAAACATAACAAACTTGACTCGGCTCAAATCATCTTATTTACAGCCCCCTATTTACAAGCGTTATAATTCTCTTCAGAGAGTATCTTTAGTATTATTCTCATCTTGAAATTATAATTATCGATAACTTCAACCATGGTTAACCTCGATTTCTATCTTTTATAAGCTAATCGTCACGCCATTTTATAAGGTGAAATTATACAACAGTTCGGGAGTATTGGCACTTGGTACTCTGAGTCCGAACCATTATAAATCATCCAATCCTGTGGGGTTTACCACTAAGTCTATGAACCCCACATGAACATATGGTTGTAAAATGGTTCAAAGTACCACGTGGCGGTAATTCCGGACTATTGAATAATTAAAATTTGGTTTTAGGTAACATGTCAGTTGGATACTAGCTGGCTTTATGATTCCAGTGAATACGCGAAAGCTCCATGTAGAAATATAAAACTCTTGATAGAATAGCATCAAAGTTGATCCGTCTTCTTCTCCTCCTCGCTCAACAAAAGAAATTTTATTAAACTCTGAAAATGGATTAGATTAAAGGTAGCAAAGGCAAACAATAGCTACTCGAGACCCACAAAAAGACGTTGGCTAGATACCAAACTTTGATTTTCAATCTTGAAGGTGGTCGTCTCACCATTTTATATTATTTGGATTTTGGCTAATGATCGTGTCGTTTCCGTATCAAAAATAATTAGTCTACAAGTGGTGAGAATTAATCTACAAGTTTTCACTTAGAAGATAAAATCTCTCTTTGAATGACAGGTATTCTCTGTTTGTTAGTGACAATCTGGCAGTCGAAAATGTCCTTCAACATTAAAGTCAGTTTCCTCTCAGGGCGAACCATAGAATATTGATGTTAGTCCAAGAACTCTCAAAGTACGAATGAAATAGTAGATTTTTTATCACCATGCTCTCACTACGTGATTTTTTGAAGCCTAGCTCCGTTGTGTGTATTCTTCAGCTATTTTTAGGCGTGAATTAATATGGCCGCCAACTTAGGGTTACCATAATTTCTGCCATCGTTAGGTGGCAAAGATTATATATATGAATCGAGACGTTCCTGAATTGTTAAGTCTCGACACACTAAGAAGTTTGTTCGGGTTCGGTTCGTTAAGCTAACCGAAATTGAGCTTCACTTGTAGGTCGTTTAATAAATACTCCTAATATTGCTAAAAATTTGTTAAGCGGACCTGAATATTATAAAGGTCAGTTCGACTCTGCTCAATTAATTAGAACCCTATGTGCAAGATATGTGCAAAAACATGTGCAAGTAGCATGGTTGTATATTAGGTGCCATCATTATTTCAATATTTCACACGAGCTGTACACGTACGCACGATCCTGACATGTTCCCAATTCATCTCGGACACTTTTGTCAAGACTTAAAAAACTCTTCATATAATAGCAGAAAGGTTGATACGTCTTTTTCTCCTCCTGGGAACCCTAATCCAATGACTCCAACCGTCATTAAGTTTGATTATTGAATTCAATCTTCTAAGAGGTCTAGTCATTTTATATTATTTGGTTTGAGAAATACTTATTTCCGGCTGTGCTATAAACAACAACACCAGCCAATCTCAGCCATCTATTCGCACAATCAATGGCTAAGATTCGTTTTCAATTATGACCGGTCACAATTAACTATTCCCCGAAAAAGTTTCATTAAAATCAAGACTGTCTAGAACATTTTTGGACGGGTATGATTGAGTGTTGTAAATACTTGTTTACAGCACAACCGGAAACAAGTTTTTCTCATTTGGTTTTAGGTGATGTGTACTGCATTATATCAATAATTATGCATGCTAGGAATTAACACAACGCTCCATCGTAACGTCAAACACTCCTGTCTACGTGATACTGCATAATTAGTGGTTGTTCTCCAATTACCAATCATGCAATGTCACGTAGGCGGATTTGGTTGGTGTTGTGGTGTTATATTGTATATATCAATACTGCAATAGCTTTATGTACTATACTCTATAGAGTGGAAATTGGCTTCACATCATCCGTTGGAACCTTACGTACGTGATGTCGTTTCTTTTTTAAGTTGTGATTCAAAAAAATATGTCACGGCCGGTAACCCCCCTCCCTTCGTCCCTGCCTATAAATCCAGGAGTACTTTTCCCTGCTTTCTTTCCATAAATATTGTCATCTGTCCTCTTCATTTCCGTTCTTGTGAGCGCTCCACAGGCAAAAGGTTCCACCATACTTCAAAAGGTTACTTTGGCTAGCTTGTAAGACTCAAAAATCTTCACATTTTCCTTATGTACAATATTTCAGATATATATGTTTGTAGGATCGGTCTGAATCTTACTAGAGAAATTAATATATCTTAAAGAATAGATGTGTTGGAGAGGTTAGGAATAATCAATGAAAAGGAGATGAGATAGGTGATCTAGCTAGAAGGGTATAGAATAGAGCAGAGGTGAACAGAAGGGTAAGGTAGTGGAGTCCTTGGTCCAAAATCGGAGGAAAGAAAATAGAGCACTGAATGGGGGATAGGAATTTTGTAATGAATTTAGAAGCTCCTCCTTCATGTATATAAAGTAGTCCTTCTCCTTTGTTTTGACACACCGAAATCGAAAACTCCATCTTTTTCCTTCCAAAAATACTACTTTTGTTCTAGAGAGAGTACAAACACAGTTCGCTTGACTGGCAGTTTAGGCAGTTCTTTTGCGATTGAGGGTGACCCAGTATCCCTAGGAGACGAACGCCAACATAACCTTCAGCACCTCCGGTAAGACGGTGAATTTGTCTAAAGTGCACCGTGTGAAATAATACTTTGAGAAACACGGGACTCTGTTTGAGTATCTATTTCATATACAGTTTATGTTCAACTCAATTCATATTCTGTAATTTCTACTGATGTACGTTGTTAATTTCCAGAAATTCACACATTCGTTTATTGTTTTTTGGCACTGTTTTTCCTACAGAACTTCAGTGGATTATAACCACAGAAACCTTTCCAAACTAGCTACATGTTCTCCTTCCCATGGTTTAATGTTCTTAAACCATCTACTCAGCCAAGTTGCTATAAATTAACATGCCCCAAATTATTACCTCGCATCCTTTTGAATCTTGGTTTTTTTCAATAACCATTTGTCATTTCTCATACCTCAACAAAGTTTTTGTGCATCTTTTAATCTTTTTTCTCCTGTCCTATTTGTTGAGCTTAAATAGTATGCGTACGTCCAACAATTTATTTAACATGTGTATTTATATATTTTTAATGAATGAACAGGGAAAAGAAATTTACGATAAGCATTTGTGGCATTTTGAATGGGAAAAGAATTTGAGCTAAAGCTTCTCTGCTGCATTTGTTCGGGGTGTGAGAAAAAATTGAAGAAACAACTGCTGAAAATACAAGGCGTGGATTCAATTGACATAGACGGAGGAGGAAAAAAGGCAAAGATTTCAGGAGATGTGGTCCCACAAATAGTCATTGACGAGCTTCTAAAGCGTTGGAAAAGGGCTGAGCTTTTGTGAGACAGGAGAACGCCCGCCGATTAGGACTGCTAAAGGAACCAAGCTACTCGAGTTTGAACTTGTGTTCGTTCATTAAAAGTTTGTTTAAGATTGATTTGTTACATAATTAAACCAAGCTTGAATATTTATTTGAAGCTCGTTAAGATTTCAAGCTAAGCTTGAACATACTACTACTAGGCTAGCTCATTTGGCTTACTATGTATAAAAATTTCTACTTGAGATCAGCTCGTATTTGACTTAGTTAAAGCTTGTTTTGAGATCGACTCGTGTCATAAACAAACTAAGTTTGAACATATTTTTGAAACTTTTTAAGTTATCAAACCAAGCTTGATCAACTACCTGTTTGGCTCATTTATCACTCCTACACCCGATAGTGCTGGCTTGCAACCCAATACGTTCTTTAAGAATGATTTTCTTGTTCTAATTCAAATTTTTTTCGCATTGATTTGTTTTTTATCAATTTTTTGTGAATTATTACTTCGTCATGTTGAAAGAAATCTAAAAGCAAAAATTTAACATCGAAACTAATTTTTTTTGAATAAAGACGAAAAATAAGCTGCTTATTCTCTTATTTTTGTCTTTATTTAAAAAAATTGGGTTTCGATCGTAATTTTTACTTTTTAGATTTCTCTCATCATGATAAAGCAATAATCCAAAAAATAATTATGAAAAACTAAAAACTGTGAAAAAGATTTGAATAGGGATAAAAAATAATCCAAATTGATTATTCAACCGAAAAAAACCCATAATGCTCTTGGAGGAAATTTGTTGGCTTGCAAGCCTTGCATAGAGTTCCTTTTATAAAAAAATTAGTGTAGGGTCCACTATAAAGAAATTGTAACCCAGTTAGCCCACCTCTAATGTTTGTAACCTCTTTAGTCCACTAATAGAGTTTAGTAATGTCTTAAATCCATTTTTTAAATAAAAAAAATTAAATCAAGACAAAAATGTCCTTCTATATAAGCTGTCATATAGAGAGAAACCCTAAACCAAAACAAATCTGGGGCACAGCCAGATTTTGTTGCCGCCGGAGGAAAACGTACGATATCGAGGCGAAGATCTCTCCCCGTAGACACCAGCCCCAACCTCGCCGTCGATACACCGTAGAGAGAGAGTCGATACGCCGCCGTTCCACGTTGCCGAAGAAACCTCGCGCGAGAACCTCCAACCGCTTGTACCTTCTTCCTCCTCCACCGCTGGCGAATGGGATCGTCCTGAAATTTCATCTCCGACGCCGGCATCTGACATGGTGCGCATCCCCTCAACCAAGTGTGTTGTGGTGGTATGTGCAAATTTTGTTTCTACTGTAATTAGAATCCAGTAAATAATATTTTAGTTTGGGTTATATGTCTTGAATGCTTTGAATAATTAAGAACCGGAGGTTTTGGTGGCACATGGAAGTGGTTTATGTACGCGGCTGGATCAGATTGTTTTGAGGGCTTGGAGATTGGAGTTTAGGTTTTGTAGTTGATTGGGGAGTTGATTTGTTTTAGTTTTAAGGTTAGTTAATTATTTTTGTAGTTGATTGGAGGTTTTTGAATAAATACATAAGGTTATATGTGTGCTTTTTCTAGGGTTAGAGATATGAAATTTTTTGAATAAATATATAAGGTTATATTTGTGCTTTTCATCAATCACTTATTGATTTGGTCCGCGCAGCGGCCTCTCCGACTTGCTTATGATATATTTGGAGTTTTTTGAATAAATATATAAGGTTATATATTTGTTTTTTCTAGAACTAGACATATAAGGTTGGAACAGGTTGTGTTTTTTGAAAAAATATATAAGGTTATATGTGTGTTTTTCGTGTCACACAAAAAAATATATTTTTGTGCGTTTTTGTTGTTATTTAATGTCATTTTTTTAAAACATTCTTAGTTAGAGAGAGATATAATAATATATAATGTTATATTGTTATATATAACATTCTAGATTAGAAATATTCTATGTTATTTAATAAAGAGAACATATAACGTTATATATGACATTTTGTACCTTGTAACATTATATATATGAGCTTCTGTCATATATAACGGTATATATTCCGTTATCGATCACTTATTAAATTGGTCCACGTAGCGGCCTCTTCGACTTATACGTGAAAATATGTGATTTGAAGCTCGGTTAGCAATGTGGTTTGATTATAGATGATCTTCTCTACTGAGACATATATGTTATATGTGACAATTTGTATTTGGTATCTAATTTTGTCCTGTAAAACTCCAAAACAAGAAAACTAATAACGTTATATATTCTCTTATTGAATTGGTCTGCGCAGCGGCCACTCAAAAACACAAATGGATATATCCATATATGATTATATATGGTTATATGAGAATATTTGTGACCATATGTACATATATATATATATATATATATATTGGTTATTACTATCATTAATGACAACAATCAGAGAATTCTTAGTTTATCATTGTACATCATTAATTATTCTTTCCAGTTAGAATGGTGCATACAACCTTTGACCTCATTTAATATACTTAAAGTTGTGCCCCAGGGGCACTGGTTAGAATTGGCCTATTTTTTTTCGCGTTTATTAGTTTTTCGCCAATCTTTTACGGAAAACCAAAAAAGTGAGTCCACTACGGGTCAATCTATGTGAAAAACCATACAGATTTAGAATATTTTTAAATATAAAAAGTGAGTCCACTATGGGTCACATACAAATGATTCAAACCATTAAAAAAAAAGTCTCAAATGCAAGGTGTAGTAAATTTTACATGCACGCTACCTTTATTAATGACTTAATTAGACTGACTTGTGAAATTCAAATTTACTAATAACACCAACAAACTATGCTTGCATTAAAAAAAAAATTTCAAGTCTCTCAACTGAGGTTTATTACATTAAGGCTTTATGTTTCCTTTGTTAGAAAAAGAAAAGTCGAGGAGAACACAATCGAAGTATGATTCTTTTGACTTTCTTCTATATATACAAGTCCTACATTGAGATTGAATTTCTATCAAATGGCCAGGGAAAGAACGAAAAAAACCCCTATCATTGGGTAAAATAAATTGTTTGAATACTTTTAGTTGTTTTGTACAACGCAATTTCACGGTTATTAATCATTGGCTAAAATGACAAAAGAAAGGGAGACAAATCATTGTCGATACAACTGTTAATTGATACTAAGAGTTTTTGATCGATCCCTTCATGTGATGTCAAATTGGATTCATCACGGTTTATTTTACAATACGAATCTTTCGTTTTGTTTAGTCTCCATATCTTTCAATATATATATTTAGCTTGGAGGTTTGGAGCGGATCTTTATCTCCTCCGGAAATTCTAATCACAAGGAAGATCTCCTGCAACTCTGGGAGATATCCACTCTCACGCCAACTTGTGTCGAAGGCCTAATCCCATTCAACTAACAACTTCTTCTTCTTCTTCTTTCTACTTTTTTGATTTTGTCCTTATTTGAATTTTCTTTTATGTTTGTTAGTTTTTTTTTCACTTTTTCCCTTGCTTGTTCCCTGGGCTCTGGGGACGGGGTGGTAGCGGCCCGTCTCACTCCAGGTTGCTGCGCGTGGTGGTGGGTAGGGTTGAGGTTTAGACTTGCCCATGTTGTCTATGGACTGGTCTCCGACTAGGCCTATGTTATCTATGGACTATGCCTTTTCGTTTTTGGGTTAGGGTTTAGGTGTATTTGGGTTTAATTGTTATATCTGGGTTTTGGATTTTTCGTGGGCTCTATTAATTTTTTTGGTACCCATTTGGACCCTTTTGGTGTTCTCGGCTTGGTCCACTAAGTGCTCTTTTGATTTCTCGCTAACTTAAGCTTTGCACTGTAATTATTTTCTAATCGATAAAATTTTTGCTTCGCTATTCAAGAAAAAGGACAAAACCATAACTTTTAGAAAAAGTTAAGTGGAACACCATTGTTTCCTCGGTTTTATAAATTAACTTCTGAAATCTTGTTACATAATTTCTATCCTGTTGCCTCAAGTATTCATTGAAATTACCATCTAGGATCTCGAATCATTGTTCCTGCAAATTACTTTTTGAATTACTTACAAAACGTTTTATTGATTGGATTTGTTCATTTTTGTAAAGATTCGAGTTGGGACCATTTACACACATACACACACAAAAAAAAAAAATTCAAGTGGATTTGATTGTTGAAATTCTAGTCGTTCTTTATGTCCAAGGCATGAAATTTGTCCAAATTGTTACACATGTCCGACGAAACTAATTTTTTTACACTAGTGATATACACAATGCTATGCAAAATGGGAGGCTTGATTAATATAAATAAGACCCTTTTTTTTTGCATAGGCAAAATTAATTTCATTAATCCCGAAAAATACAAAATGAATCAGCCTGTAGTACAATAGATAAAGAAAATAACCATACTAATAGTCACAAAAAATAGTAAGTAATACCATACATTAACCTCTCTGCTCATGAGAATAGTGTACAACTATGGGTGTCGATCCACAAAGACTATAAGGCTAGGTTACGCTATTTTCAATCCAATAATTTAATTCAAAGGAACTCGAGTTTGATTTAAGAGCACCAGTATCAACTAAAATAATTCTATGAAATATGAGAGAGAAATCTAGGATTTTGAATCCACCTCTCGCATAACCAAAGTTTGCATAGTTTCAGTTCACTATTCAGATCAAAATGACTGTTGCTAGGGTGCACCATTCCTATCAATAATCGCCAAGAAACTATATAATCAGCATAGATTATCACAAAGCTCGAATCATCTTACTTGTATGGCCTGTGTCGATGCACGATTCGTCTAGTAGCACAATTCATCTTCTCCGCATAACCTATCTCAATCACCCAAATTGCAAACGCAAGAAAACCTTTTTATTACCTTTATTTAAACTTTAGAATACAAACACAAAATAGATGGAAAATGTTGAAATCGATTTCATAGACTGCAACAGTGTTCTTGTCCCATAATCCAATCTGAATAAGAAAAGTACAACTATTTAAGCAAAGTTATTTGAGAGTAAGCTTCAATCTTCACCCTAGAAGGGGTGTATAGCAGCACGTGGAGGGGATCTGCAAGCTCTCGCTGATGGCAGACATGGAGATCTCTTCTTGTTGCTCTTGCCTCTCTCTAACCTTCTCACAGAAGTTCAAAACCTGAATATCGAATTGGCATTGCCCTTTTATAGTTATTGGGCTCCAAAGCAAAACAAAACACGAGTCGCCCGTCAAAACAGGACTGACCACCGTCTGGATGGATTTTTTGGCAGGCTCGGCATAGAATTCGTTAAGGGCCCTCCGGATGGCGTGATTGCCATCCGGACGGAGCATGCAAATTCCAACATTTTCCTTCTTTTGATCACTATTCCAGCCTCCAATGTCCTCCGCAACACTCCAATAGCCTTTCGTAAACTCCATGTCGCATCCATCGGTCCAGATAACCTGCAAACCCGTGAAACCCATTAAACTCACAAAGTAATTGAATAAAAGAACCAAACAAAAGTAAATTGGAGGCTTAAATTAAGTGAGTACTATCAACTTCACAATCAAATGGCCTCTAGATGAAACAGAAACTTTTTAAGTATTTGCAAAAGTAGAACCTGTTAATGAGAGAAACCTGATTCTTTGAAGATATTCAGTAGTTTTCCACTTACGACACTCTTTAGTGGAGATAGGATGGGATAATAGAATCTTGTATCAAGGCATAACAATTGGTAGGACACTAGTGCCTGGAATAGGAAGTCATCGGAGCGTAAAAAAATAATTATAGTTGTGTGCTTGTCCAGAACAGTTTGTACTTGCCCTTTTGCTCGAGATTTTAAGATTAAGAAGAATGAGTTTCCACATAGTAAGTGAAACTGATTACAAATGTTTGGTAAATAGAGAATTGAAATCGTAAATATTATCGCTGCACCTACCTAACAAACATTTCAATTTCCTAACCATTAAGTAGTCTTATAGGAGAAGAAAAAGAAGATGATGATGATGATTAAGAAGAGATAAATCAACATGTTGATAGCACTGACATTCAAAAACCGAGAAATAGCAAATTCGGAGTTACTCTCAAGTCTCTCCTAAGCAACAATGATTGAAAATTTGATAGTAATAACCTAAATACTCAAAAGTTCTAAGACAAAAATGACCATAATTAAGGGTAAAAGCACTTAGTAGTACTAGGTGTGGGAAGAACCATATTTGACTAGTGAATACTTCCAAATGATTTCAAAAGAGCTTTACAAATGATGTCAAAAGAGCTATGGCTACCTGAAGTCTAAAGACACTAATTGATTGATCAGTCACTCCATGCCAAAAGACTTTGATGCTTTTTGGGATTAGTCTGGGCCAAGTACTTTAAACACAGACCCCAATAGAAAGATCAGCAGATTTCAAAACTCAAGGGATTTAGTATGCAACTATCATACATTAGCTCGCGGTTGAAATGGAAAAAACAGCATTTTAATTATTGAAAGAATAGATTCTGAAGCAGTCTAATAGTGGGAGAAACATGAAAAGAACTTAATACCTTCGAGTATACCAATGTGATAGTAGCTTAAGCACTTGCGGAACTGTGTTTTGCCAATCCTGAGCAACACGTAATCTTTGTGAACGTACAAAAACAATCCACCAACTTATTCCTTTCCATTCATATACCATGCTCTGTACACTGATCAATGAACTCATGGTCCTTGAATGATTTGGTATCGTCAGAAACTAGCAGCTTCTCAAACTCATATGAAAAGCCAACTTTCCAACTGACATGAGGAATTGGTCTTAAGAAACTACAATCCTGCAAAATAGCATTAAACATTTCACCATAGAGCATAAACGACAATTGGACCGATATATTGGAAATTGGATAGTTTTCATATTAATATGGCTTTCCTTTTACAAATTAAAATTAACTCTCCATAAATTGAAAGATAATGGGATTGAGGCTGGCTATTTGGACATGAAGCCCCAGTCCAATGACTAAAAATAACGATATTAAGGTCATTATATATCATTTTTTTTGGCATTTTGGGAAGATTTTCTTAAATTAGGCTTGTCGGCCAATCTTTAAGATTTTCTTAAAGATTTCTGTTAACATAATGAACAGAAGATGATGGTGCGGCTGACGTTGAAGGTGGGCAGGGAAGAGTGTTGTACACGTGATTGGAGTACATAGCAAAGTAGAGTAAAGGGTAAGGGGATACCTGCTCTGAGAATAGGATTGATGGGGCCGGCTACAAGTAGTGTAAAGTGTATCGATTCCTCCATTCAGTTGATCTTGTACGACAAGCAGAGTTGGGTGGAGGGTAGAATTCGGAGAGGAAAGAGTAGCAAACATTTTTGTGTAAAAGTAGGGTAGATGGTTCTAACCCTCACCTTTTAATTCCTTGATTCCTTTCTATATTGATTGGAAGACAGCTTGGATTGCTTTGCAACTGCATTCTACGATGCTACTTTTCCACTAGTTACTTGGATTGCCCTGTAGACCTCTCCCTTTAAGCACCCACCATTTTGGATCCAACCTGTAATTCAAATCATTTGTTTAATTTCTTTCAACGCAAAGTGTTTCGGAAAGGGATTCGAAGAAACGAGAACATGTGAGGGAAAAAAGCTCTTTGCGAGAAACATGAAAGATCAATGTGAGAGGAACTCAAGACCCAATCCATCCAATTAGAGTGAAGCAGCAGAAGAACACAAGGTTGTTGTGCATTGCTTCTCTCTGTTTAGGTGAAAGCTTTAGGCCTATGAGCAAGCGGGAAACTCTATGGCATGCAGCCGTTTGCTACCAATGGATCAAGTTTGCTTGGGACTCTTTAATGATACGAGATATATTTTTTGTTGCAACTGCTTGTGACAATTCACGTGTTAGATTTTGGTTGGTATTGTGTATCCCACACTTCGTGAAACAACATGAGATATGTTTAATTCCTGTTGCAAAATTATTACACAGACACCCGATACTTGGTTACCTTAAAGGTTCAGATATATAGTCCAATCAGACATTCATATCCGGTGTAATAAACAGGTCCATAGTGTATGCCAATGTCCTCTTACCAGCTGAACAAGTGCCAGCTGGACAAACATGGGAGCCCAATTCAGTCTCTTTGTGATCACTAGCCAAATTCTCTTCCATTAGAAACTCTCGACCAATTCTGTCTAAGAGCGAAAAGTCTTGCTTCTTTTTAAGAAGTAATATAGTAAAACAGTCGGAAGCTACAATGAGAATATCCCAATGTGAAGAGTTCAATTGCTAGTATGTTGAAGCCTCGTAGGCCACAGCGAGATACTATTAAGTATTTCTGTAACATGTTAACTCTAGTATCCCAATTAGAAGAGTTCAATTGCTGCCAAAAATCACATACCTTCAAATCGTGGTTGGCATTCCAAAGAAAAATGCAAGGCTTCCTTGTGCAGATCATTTGCGCAATTTAAGTATTTCATTTGATATGAGAATCACCGAATACAAATAAAGATGTTATTAGATATTCTAGCCTAATTAGGTGGTTATTACTGAAGTATTGACAGACAAAATAAACCATACAAGCGCGGCTTGCTTAACTCTTCAAGCTCCACCCTCCTTCAAGGAAGAAGAATGGAAAAAGGAAAAGAAGAGGAATAATACAGGGTACACATATACACATAATGCAAAGTGCAGCCAACTATTTAGTGGTTAAGGTATCACAGTGTGTTGGAATGCTGCATCCAATACTGCAGTGGTGATAAGACATTCAGGCCTTGAAATACATTGAATTTTAAAGTGCGGACAACCCAAAAAAACATCATATGCGAGGTGGAAGAAGGAAAATAAAAAGGGGAACAAGGAGAATAACAAGACAGCAATCTATATGTTTGATATACTGCTTTTAATAGAGCTATAAAGAATTGACCTGGGAATGCTCCTTTGACAAGGCTTGATTGGAACGAATAATTCGCTGCAGGCCAGTGTCCATTAGCTCATATGCAGAGTAACTATAGCTAAATGAATTGCCTAGGGGTGGTTGTACTATATCTCAAGTAGCAACAACCTTTGTGGCAAAGGCCGGTGACATTTGATGAGAAACTTCCTCCTTCCTCTTTATATACTTCCGAAGACATGATGAGACACTAGGATCAAGCCTTGATCATCAGGTTATATCATAAGCATATTTGTACCTAGGAGCCAAAAGACCGACTTTTAATGATCATATGACCTATAGGTTTTTGAATTATGACATATGCATTACCACACAATGTATACCCTGTACGTAAGGACATGCCAATGCACAAGATTCTCAGATATCAGGGTATGGGAGGATGTGATGTATGCAGTTATGCATTTTTAGCACCGCTGTGAAGAGGCTATTTCCATGAAATGTGAAGGACTTAAATGTCTAAAAAGCACTGGGAAATGTCATGTAATAAGACATAGCTTTCTCTCCAAGAACATTGAGTTCATGACTCAGTACCATAGGAATCTTTTTTTTCATTAAAGTACCAATGCACGCGAACACAAAGGTATAATCATACTCAGAAATAAGTTAAAAAAACTCGGGAAAGAATTTCCAAAACATAAGAGATTTAATACAATGGTAAATCATCTCGTTGCTACTGAGCCTTTATGCGCAACAGATGAAAATGTCTTTGGAGGTATATCAAAAAATACCAGGCCTAAAACTGCTGGATTGTCCAGAGTCCAACTTTTATGTGCCAACAGCTACCAAACGACAAAGATTAAAGAAGAGATACTTGAGAAATTATTGATCGGTTTGATGACAAGGGAAAATCCATAATCTATTTGTCTACCTCATGATCCGAAGACTGGCTTGGTTATTTAGCTTTAGCATTAGTTCCAGTCTAGCAATCATTGTTGTGAGATCAGACACAGAAAGCTTCAATTTGACCTACCTTAACAAATATTGATTTC
Organism: Rhododendron simsii; assembly: GCA_014282245.1. Classification (NCBI taxonomy): domain Eukaryota; kingdom Viridiplantae; phylum Streptophyta; class Magnoliopsida; order Ericales; family Ericaceae; genus Rhododendron; species Rhododendron simsii. Next base: position 2,580,123 of record CM024961.1, on the reverse strand, counting down.
TTCAAGAAGCGCTTAGATCACAAGCTTACCAATTTCTAGAAAAATTGCATTCAATCAGCAGGCAAACGTCCAAACCGAAGAATATATCCAAGGGGTCTTTGTTTTGTTCCTTGAAGTACAAACATCAATTGATCATCGAGCAATAAGACTAACTTCAAGAAGTTTCTTTCCAATCTTTGATTCAACTTACTTGAGTTGGCCTCCGGTGGATTTCCAAGGACAGTGGAAGGCTTGAGCGATTCAAGGCGGGGGCGGTCAATCAGTAAGTGCGGTAAACGAGTGATTCAACAATCAACCTTGGTCAACCGAAAGCGATTTTAGGTTGTAAGTATATGTTTGTTTGTAACCATACAATGAGTTATAGTGCATGATCTCCTTCGGCTGGTTTTTACCCGTTTAAGGGGTTTTCCTGTTATTTTGCTTGATTGAGTATCCGGATAGCAAAATGGCAATTTTCACCTCTCATCCCTCCAAATCCACATCTTTTTTTTTTTTTTTTTTTGCAGATTTTTTACAAAGAAAAATAAAACCCGATAACCCTTGTGCCTCTATGCCGACGGGTTTTCTGCTGTTGGATTTTGTGTGTGTGCGCGCGCGTTTTTCTTAAGGCCCAAGATCTAACAGCAGAGAGGCATACGGTTTTCCGACATAGAGGATCTAGTTCCCCAATATTTGATTCGCCTCTTTCTTTCCCATGTTGCCTACTATAACCGCCCACAACTCTTCAACGTTTTATGGAAATGAAAAAACCTACTCCTAAATAACCGAACCGCTACTACCGCAATAAACTGCTTTTAATTTGGAAACACAAACTAAAATGCGCCGGCCGCAATTTTCTTTCGTTTCAGTTTCCACACGTTCATCAAACTAACACAAGATTTTTGCTATTGAGACTTTCACATGGCTTTAAATTTTGCAGCGGTTATTGAGGCCCTAGTTGTTTTCATCTGCCGGAACAAAGTGGGCCATCAATTTCAAAGTAATTTCCCTCTTCACTTTCACTTTTTGACTCCGTTTTCTAGATTTTGATTTTCAACACCCCGGTTTCTGTTGTTCTTTCTCTTTTCTTTTCTTTTTTTTTCCTAATTGCTATTGGAGGACAGGCATATGGAGTTCGTAGTACTGGTGTCGATGGTAATGAGCATAGGATAGCCGAAATGAGCATAGGATGGCATTGCTCTTTCCATGTTTAGTGAAGTTGAAGCAGCGCGTTGGATAGCCGTAAATGAGCATAGGCCTATCTTTATTGACGTCAATGATTCAGTTTTGATCGTTACCTGTTGCCTACATAAGTTTTCAAGTTTAAAGCTGAGCAAAAAAAAAAAAGAGAGAATGTTTCGTTTAAACTTTTTCAAGTTAGCTTTATGACACTTGCGAAAGTTGTGATTCCTTTCTCAATGGATAGGCTTAGAGCAGGACATCTCTCCACTTACGATGATTCCACCAAATATCGTCCAGGTGAAGAGATCGACTGTTGGTTATGAGGCCAAGTCCAAGCATGGAACCACTATTCGGAAGCCGGTAATTAACACTCCTCAACTTTCAACAAACTCAATGGATTACTGGTTTCAAAGTCCAAAATAGAATGTCATATGAAGGCTATAGTTGTGAACATATATAACTCTGAATTCGTGTGCGTATCCATATCCACAAGTTAAAGAAATTTCACATTGGATGAACAATTCTTTACACGAAGTGCTGCCTACATTGTATTGCTACGGGTTAGCAAAAAAAAGAGGAGTTTGAAGAAAAAAAGTCTTGCTCATCTTCTATCCTTGCACGGCGATAAATTTTTTAACACTTACATATGCTGGAGTCTTTTGTTCTTTTTCTCTTTTTTTTGAACTACACATACACTAGAGTTTGATCGCATTGATTACGTACGTACTTATTCTTTATTGTAAAGACTGATAGATGAATTCAAGTCCTAAATGCAATTTACAGTTCATAGTTCACATTGGGGCGGGTCTAATTTTAAGCTGTTCGTACTATTATGTTGTTTGCTTCATCTATCTATCTATCTATCTATCTATCTATATGAATACGTTTGGGTAATTAATGGGTATATACGTTGTTAAGCTTATCTCAAGATGCATCGATCTCTAGAGGTCAGATTGTGATCATTCTTCGTACTGTCATAATACTTGCTCGTATTAAGATCGAGGTCAGATTGTGATCATTCTTCGTACTGTCATGATTCTTGAGTTTACGGTATTATAGAACTCTGACACGACTGCCCACCATTTCAACTTTGAAAGAGCACTTCACCTCCCGTCCTCGCGCAATTACACAGATACATTCGAACTTATAGCGGCCTGTGCTTCTTCACAGATAAATCCACGGATTTTGCCAAAATAATTGTGAAACCTTGGACGGGTAACACGAATACTCTATTTTCCTACTATTATTACACACTTTCCAGCCCCCTAAAGACAGAGTCCTACGGCAGCGTCCACTACCTTCATTGAGACCTTTTGTGCACCGATATATGAGGTTTTAGGAGCCTAGCTAACACATTGCTGCTTTACACAAACGATAAAAAAATTCCTCACATGAGGTGGAACCATACACATATCCGGGACTCACCTCATGTGAGATGCCATAAAACACAATCGTTGTATAAAAAAAATGCTCACCAATTTTCTGGAAAATTTGCATTCAATCAGCAGGAAAATATTCTCAAAACATATGAACAGAGACAAAGAACTCATGGCTAAAACAAATAAATGTGCAGAAAAGTGTAAACAGCATATTTATGAGCTAGCAAGACCTTTGAGAACCGAAGTCTTACCATGAATTTGTCAGACAGACTCAGCATATAGCACTGTCTCGGAGACTCAGGGATTGAAACACCTAGAACTGCTGAGAAAGGGGGTAAAAAAAAAAAAAACCGTTTCACCTTGAGCATTTTCAATTTGTATTTACAATGAGATCTCTGTGAACACAAGAACAGGTTACTAAAATCGTTTCACTCACATGATTTAAATACATAAAGGAGCTAATTAGTTAAGAACTACTTTCTTCAACACGTCACAACCCTTGTTCTTTTGTTGTTGGAGAGCTCTCAGAATTCGTAAGACCGAGAGAACAGAGGGGCTTATTACATTTAGAGAGTACCAAGTCTGAAAATAAGCAAACAAATGAAAATGCAGTAAATAAAAAATTACATGATTCGTAGGGGAGTTTCATGCTTCATCTGCAAGGAGAGGCTACACTTCAGCTCACTGTATTTCCTCTTCATCTGAAAGCCCAAGTATCACACCAAATAATTAGGTCAGATAAAATTTCCAACGGATTATTTCACATACGCACACGGACAAGACACACCCACGTGTCGTAATCCAAGAGAGAGAGAGAGAGAGATGTGACAGGCAAAGATAAGGAATCAATTAAACATCCAATTCGAAGAATCAGTTACCTATTTTAATGGATGGAATATGAGCAATCTTGTGCCAATCTTCGCCGCTTCCCTTTTCGCATCTTTTCCCAAGAAGGGGACACTCACGTATAGACAAAGATTCAAGATGTGAAAGTTTACCCAGCCACTCTGGCAGAGATTCCAACCCACTGAAATTCCAAATTTCCAAATATCGCAAGGCAGGGAGGTGCTCAAGTTGATCAGGCAGAGACTTGACCTCTGGCCATCCCCATAAATCTAGTTTCTCAAGGGAGGTGAAATGGCACCCTGGTGGTGATGCAGCACTTGTGGAGGGCCAGGGGAAATATCTATACTCCTCTCCGAATTCACCTATACTCAATCTTTGAAGGCTAGTGGTGCAAATTAGCCCCTCCTCCCAACAACTCCCCCAATTTGAACACGATGCAATAACCAGCTCCTGGAGGGATGTGAGGGTGCGTAATGCATCTGGATCAGGTGTCTTTAACTTAGGACAGTCAAGTAGCCGTATATCTATGAGGGTTGGTTGTAGCACCCCTTCTGGCAAACACGTCAACTCCGTGAAATCAGAAATTAAAAGTTCTTCAAGGGAGGTTGAGCCCTTGAACGCTGCCTCTGTTTCATCAATTGGACCCATCAGGTTATAGCAATAACATACACATTTCAAACTTCTCAAGAAACCTAGTGTTTCTAGCTTTGGCAAATAACTTAGCCAATCTATTTCCACTATTGCCATATCTCTTTTGTTTGAAACGTAGAGGATGGAGGGATGAGCCCGAAAATTCTCTCTCGTCCCTTGTTTGGTTTGAGGAAAAAGAGAAGAAAAATGGCTAATTAGAGGATTAAGCACAATGACAATTTAATTTCCTTTATTTTTCTTGTTAATTATTTTCTCTTCTCTTCCTTCTTTTTCACAAGGTTCCAAACAAAGCATTAGGGGTTCATTGCTTTTTCTCATTTGCGATTCTTCTATTAAGGCTACATTTGTTTTTGAGAAAATACATTTTTCACAAAAACATTTTACCAATTTTGGATATTTGGCTGCAAAAACCTGGAATAAACGATTTTTTAAGAAATTTGTTTATATCCATCAGAGAAATTAATTTACAAAGCAAAAAATATTAAATTACATCATTTCATCTTAAGGATGAACTAGCTTACTAATCCCATATTATAACATTTGAGGACCTCAGGCCCTTGGAAACAACGTATACTTTAGACAACACAAATCAATCTCGTATAGTATATTAAAAACAATCTTTGTTGGAACTTAATTTTATGGTGTGCAACCAAAAAATGCAAAATAAATTTCATGCAATCATTTTACGCGTAAAATGTTTTGAATGAAACCAATTTTGTGCGAAAAATATTTTATCTCAAGACAAACGAAGCCTTAAGAGCAAAATTTTTGATCCACATCTTTTTGTATGAGGAGGGATGGGCTGTACCATGTTTCGTGGTAATTTTTTCTTTTTTGATCGGCAAAAAAATTTATTCAACTCGACAAATGGTACATCGAGGTGGTCCACTCTAGATACAAGGAAAACTTGAATCGTGGTAATTATTGTAAATAAGATGCAACTTAAAAACTAACTCTTGCGTGAATAGAAAAGAACCCAGAAGGGTCAACTTCGGGCAATAACAATTTTCCTTCTTTGTTCTTGTTAATTATTTTCTCTTTTCTTCCCCATCCATTTTTTAAATAAAAAAAATTAAATCAAGACAAAAATGTCCTTCTATATAAGCTGTCATATAGAGAGAAACCCTAAACCAAAACAAATCTGGGGCACAGCCAGATTTTGTTGCCGCCGGAGGAAAACGTACGATATCGAGGCGAAGATCTCTCCCCGTAGACACCAGCCCCAACCTCGCCGTCGATACACCGTAGAGAGAGAGTCGATACGCCGCCGTTCCACGTTGCCGAAGAAACCTCGCGCGAGAACCTCCAACCGCTTGTACCTTCTTCCTCCTCCACCGCTGGCGAATGGGATCGTCCTGAAATTTCATCTCCGACGCCGGCATCTGACATGGTGCGCATCCCCTCAACCAAGTGTGTTGTGGTGGTATGTGCAAATTTTGTTTCTACTGTAATTAGAATCCAGTAAATAATATTTTAGTTTGGGTTATATGTCTTGAATGCTTTGAATAATTAAGAACCGGAGGTTTTGGTGGCACATGGAAGTGGTTTATGTACGCGGCTGGATCAGATTGTTTTGAGGGCTTGGAGATTGGAGTTTAGGTTTTGTAGTTGATTGGGGAGTTGATTTGTTTTAGTTTTAAGGTTAGTTAATTATTTTTGTAGTTGATTGGAGGTTTTTGAATAAATACATAAGGTTATATGTGTGCTTTTTCTAGGGTTAGAGATATGAAATTTTTTGAATAAATATATAAGGTTATATTTGTGCTTTTCATCAATCACTTATTGATTTGGTCCGCGCAGCGGCCTCTCCGACTTGCTTATGATATATTTGGAGTTTTTTGAATAAATATATAAGGTTATATATTTGTTTTTTCTAGAACTAGACATATAAGGTTGGAACAGGTTGTGTTTTTTGAAAAAATATATAAGGTTATATGTGTGTTTTTCGTGTCACACAAAAAATATATTTTTGTGCGTTTTTGTTGTTATTTAATGTCATTTTTTTAAAACATTCTTAGTTAGAGAGAGATATAATAATATATAATGTTATATTGTTATATATAACATTCTAGATTAGAAATATTCTATGTTATTTAATAAAGAGAACATATAACGTTATATATGACATTTTGTACCTTGTAACATTATATATATGAGCTTCTGTCATATATAACGGTATATATTCCGTTATCGATCACTTATTAAATTGGTCCACGTAGCGGCCTCTTCGACTTATACGTGAAAATATGTGATTTGAAGCTCGGTTAGCAATGTGGTTTGATTATAGATGATCTTCTCTACTGAGACATATATGTTATATGTGACAATTTGTATTTGGTATCTAATTTTGTCCTGTAAAACTCCAAAACAAGAAAACTAATAACGTTATATATTCTCTTATTGAATTGGTCTGCGCAGCGGCCACTCAAAAACACAAATGGATATATCCATATATGATTATATATGGTTATATGAGAATATTTGTGACCATATGTACATATATATATATATATATATATATATGGTTATTACTATCATTAATGACAACAATCAGAGAATTCTTAGTTTATCATTGTACATCATTAATTATTCTTTCCAGTTAGAATGGTGCATACAACCTTTGACCTCATTTAATATACTTAAAGTTGTGCCCCAGGGGCACTGGTTAGAATTGGCCTATTTGTTTTTCGCGTTTATTAGTTTTTCGCCAATCTTTTACGGAAAACCAAAAAAGTGAGTCCACTACGGGTCAATCTATGTGAAAAACCATACAGATTTAGAATATTTTTAAATATAAAAAGTGAGTCCACTATGGGTCACATACAAATGATTCAAACCATTAAAAAAAAAGTCTCAAATGCAAGGTGTAGTAAATTTTACATGCACGCTACCTTTATTAATGACTTAATTAGACTGACTTGTGAAATTCAAATTTACTAATAACACCAACAAACTATGCTTGCATTAAAAAAAAAATTTCAAGTCTCTCAACTGAGGTTTATTACATTAAGGCTTTATGTTTCCTTTGTTAGAAAAAGAAAAGTCGAGGAGAACACAATCGAAGTATGATTCTTTTGACTTTCTTCTATATATACAAGTCCTACATTGAGATTGAATTTCTATCAAATGGCCAGGGAAAGAACGAAAAAAACCCCTATCATTGGGTAAAATAAATTGTTTGAATACTTTTAGTTGTTTTGTACAACGCAATTTCACGGTTATTAATCATTGGCTAAAATGACAAAAGAAAGGGAGACAAATCATTGTCGATACAACTGTTAATTGATACTAAGAGTTTTTGATCGATCCCTTCATGTGATGTCAAATTGGATTCATCACGGTTTATTTTACAATACGAATCTTTCGTTTTGTTTAGTCTCCATATCTTTCAATATATATATTTAGCTTGGAGGTTTGGAGCGGATCTTTATCTCCTCCGGAAATTCTAATCACAAGGAAGATCTCCTGCAACTCTGGGAGATATCCACTCTCACGCCAACTTGTGTCGAAGGCCTAATCCCATTCAACTAACAACTTCTTCTTCTTCTTCTTTCTACTTTTTTGATTTTGTCCTTATTTGAATTTTCTTTTATGTTTGTTAGTTTTTTTTTCACTTTTTCCCTTGCTTGTTCCCTGGGCTCTGGGGACGGTGGTGGTAGCGGCCCGTCTCACTCCAGGTTGCTGCGCGTGGTGGTGGGTAGGGTTGAGGTTTAGACTTGCCCATGTTGTCTATGGACTGGTCTCCGACTAGGCCTATGTTATCTATGGACTATGCCTTTTCGTTTTTGGGTTAGGGTTTAGGTGTATTTGGGTTTAATTGTTATATCTGGGTTTTGGATTTTTCGTGGGCTCTATTAATTTTTTTGGTACCCATTTGGACCCTTTTGGTGTTCTCGGCTTGGTCCACTAAGTGCTCTTTTGATTTCTCGCTAACTTAAGCTTTGCACTGTAATTATTTTCTAATCGATAAAATTTTTGCTTCGCTATTCAAGAAAAAGGACAAAACCATAACTTTTAGAAAAAGTTAAGTGGAACACCATTGTTTCCTCGGTTTTATAAATTAACTTCTGAAATCTTGTTACATAATTTCTATCCTGTTGCCTCAAGTATTCATTGAAATTACCATCTAGGATCTCGAATCATTGTTCCTGCAAATTACTTTTTGAATTACTTACAAAACGTTTTATTGATTGGATTTGTTCATTTTTGTAAAGATTCGAGTTGGGACCATTTACACACATACACACACAAAAAAAAAAAATTCAAGTGGATTTGATTGTTGAAATTCTAGTCGTTCTTTATGTCCAAGGCATGAAATTTGTCCAAATTGTTACACATGTCCGACGAAACTAATTTTTTTACACTAGTGATATACACAATGCTATGCAAAATGGGAGGCTTGATTAATATAAATAAGACCCTTTTTTTTTGCATAGGCAAAATTAATTTCATTAATCCCGAAAAATACAAAATGAATCAGCCTGTAGTACAATAGATAAAGAAAATAACCATACTAATAGTCACAAAAAATAGTAAGTAATACCATACATTAACCTCTCTGCTCATGAGAATAGTGTACAACTATGGGTGTCGATCCACAAAGACTATAAGGCTAGGTTACGCTATTTTCAATCCAATAATTTAATTCAAAGGAACTCGAGTTTGATTTAAGAGCACCAGTATCAACTAAAATAATTCTATGAAATATGAGAGAGAAATCTAGGATTTTGAATCCACCTCTCGCATAACCAAAGTTTGCATAGTTTCAGTTCACTATTCAGATCAAAATGACTGTTGCTAGGGTGCACCATTCCTATCAATAATCGCCAAGAAACTATATAATCAGCATAGATTATCACAAAGCTCGAATCATCTTACTTGTATGGCCTGTGTCGATGCACGATTCGTCTAGTAGCACAATTCATCTTCTCCGCATAACCTATCTCAATCACCCAAATTGCAAACGCAAGAAAACCTTTTTATTACCTTTATTTAAACTTTAGAATACAAACACAAAATAGATGGAAAATGTTGAAATCGATTTCATAGACTGCAACAGTGTTCTTGTCCCATAATCCAATCTGAATAAGAAAAGTACAACTATTTAAGCAAAGTTATTTGAGAGTAAGCTTCAATCTTCACCCTAGAAGGGGTGTATAGCAGCACGTGGAGGGGATCTGCAAGCTCTCGCTGATGGCAGACATGGAGATCTCTTCTTGTTGCTCTTGCCTCTCTCTAACCTTCTCACAGAAGTTCAAAACCTGAATATCGAATTGGCATTGCCCTTTTATAGTTATTGGGCTCCAAAGCAAAACAAAACACGAGTCGCCCGTCAAAACAGGACTGACCACCGTCTGGATGGATTTTTTGGCAGGCTCGGCATAGAATTCGTTAAGGGCCCTCCGGATGGCGTGATTGCCATCCGGACGGAGCATGCAAATTCCAACATTTTCCTTCTTTTGATCACTATTCCAGCCTCCAATGTCCTCCGCAACACTCCAATAGCCTTTCGTAAACTCCATGTCGCATCCATCGGTCCAGATAACCTGCAAACCCGTGAAACCCATTAAACTCACAAAGTAATTGAATAAAAGAACCAAACAAAAGTAAATTGGAGGCTTAAATTAAGTGAGTACTATCAACTTCACAATCAAATGGCCTCTAGATGAAACAGAAACTTTTTAAGTATTTGCAAAAGTAGAACCTGTTAATGAGAGAAACCTGATTCTTTGAAGATATTCAGTAGTTTTCCACTTACGACACTCTTTAGTGGAGATAGGATGGGATAATAGAATCTTGTATCAAGGCATAACAATTGGTAGGACACTAGTGCCTGGAATAGGAAGTCATCGGAGCGTAAAAAAATAATTATAGTTGTGTGCTTGTCCAGAACAGTTTGTACTTGCCCTTTTGCTCGAGATTTTAAGATTAAGAAGAATGAGTTTCCACATAGTAAGTGAAACTGATTACAAATGTTTGGTAAATAGAGAATTGAAATCGTAAATATTATCGCTGCACCTACCTAACAAACATTTCAATTTCCTAACCATTAAGTAGTCTTATAGGAGAAGAAAAAGAAGATGATGATGATGATTAAGAAGAGATAAATCAACATGTTGATAGCACTGACATTCAAAAACCGAGAAATAGCAAATTCGGAGTTACTCTCAAGTCTCTCCTAAGCAACAATGATTGAAAATTTGATAGTAATAACCTAAATACTCAAAAGTTCTAAGACAAAAATGACCATAATTAAGGGTAAAAGCACTTAGTAGTACTAGGTGTGGGAAGAACCATATTTGACTAGTGAATACTTCCAAATGATTTCAAAAGAGCTTTACAAATGATGTCAAAAGAGCTATGGCTACCTGAAGTCTAAAGACACTAATTGATTGATCAGTCACTCCATGCCAAAAGACTTTGATGCTTCTTGGGATTAGTCTGGGCCAAGTACTTTAAACACAGACCCCAATAGAAAGATCAGCAGATTTCAAAACTCAAGGGATTTAGTATGCAACTATCATACATTAGCTCGCGGTTGAAATGGAAAAAACAGCATTTTAATTATTGAAAGAATAGATTCTGAAGCAGTCTAATAGTGGGAGAAACATGAAAAGAACTTAATACCTTCGAGTATACCAATGTGATAGTAGCTTAAGCACTTGCGGAACTGTGTTTTGCCAATCCTGAGCAACACGTAATCTTTGTGAACGTACAAAAACAATCCACCAACTTATTCCTTTCCATTCATATACCATGCTCTGTACACTGATCAATGAACTCATGGTCCTTGAATGATTTGGTATCGTCAGAAACTAGCAGCTTCTCAAACTCATATGAAAAGCCAACTTTCCAACTGACATGAGGAATTGGTCTTAAGAAACTACAATCCTGCAAAATAGCATTAAACATTTCACCATAGAGCATAAACGACAATTGGACCGATATATTGGAAATTGGATAGTTTTCATATTAATATGGCTTTCCTTTTACAAATTAAAATTAACTCTCCATAAATTGAAAGATAATGGGATTGAGGCTGGCTATTTGGACATGAAGCCCCAGTCCAATGACTAAAAATAACGATATTAAGGTCATTATATATCATTTTTTTTGGCATTTTGGGAAGATTTTCTTAAATTAGGCTTGTCGGCCAATCTTTAAGATTTTCTTAAAGATTTCTGTTAACATAATGAACAGAAGATGATGGTGCGGCTGACGTTGAAGGTGGGCAGGGAAGAGTGTTGTACACGTGATTGGAGTACATAGCAAAGTAGAGTAAAGGGTAAGGGGATACCTGCTCTGAGAATAGGATTGATGGGGCCGGCTACAAGTAGTGTAAAGTGTATCGATTCCTCCATTCAGTTGATCTTGTACGACAAGCAGAGTTGGGTGGAGGGTAGAATTCGGAGAGGAAAGAGTAGCAAACATTTTTGTGTAAAAGTAGGGTAGATGGTTCTAACCCTCACCTTTTAATTCCTTGATTCCTTTCTATATTGATTGGAAGACAGCTTGGATTGCTTTGCAACTGCATTCTACGATGCTACTTTTCCACTAGTTACTTGGATTGCCCTGTAGACCTCTCCCTTTAAGCACCCACCATTTTGGATCCAACCTGTAATTCAAATCATTTGTTTAATTTCTTTCAACGCAAAGTGTTTCGGAAAGGGATTCGAAGAAACGAGAACATGTGAGGGAAAAAAGCTCTTTGCGAGAAACATGAAAGATCAATGTGAGAGGAACTCAAGACCCAATCCATCCAATTAGAGTGAAGCAGCAGAAGAACACAAGGTTGTTGTGCATTGCTTCTCTCTGTTTAGGTGAAAGCTTTAGGCCTATGAGCAAGCGGGAAACTCTATGGCATGCAGCCGTTTGCTACCAATGGATCAAGTTTGCTTGGGACTCTTTAATGATACGAGATATATTTTTTGTTGCAACTGCTTGTGACAATTCACGTGTTAGATTTTGGTTGGTATTGTGTATCCCACACTTCGTGAAACAACATGAGATATGTTTAATTCCTGTTGCAAAATTATTACACAGACACCCGATACTTGGTTACCTTAAAGGTTCAGATATATAGTCCAATCAGACATTCATATCCGGTGTAATAAACAGGTCCATAGTGTATGCCAATGTCCTCTTACCAGCTGAACAAGTGCCAGCTGGACAAACATGGGAGCCCAATTCAGTCTCTTTGTGATCACTAGCCAAATTCTCTTCCATTAGAAACTCTCGACCAATTCTGTCTAAGAGCGAAAAGTCTTGCTTCTTTTTAAGAAGTAATATAGTAAAACAGTCGGAAGCTACAATGAGAATATCCCAATGTGAAGAGTTCAATTGCTAGTATGTTGAAGCCTCGTAGGCCACAGCGAGATACTATTAAGTATTTCTGTAACATGTTAACTCTAGTATCCCAATTAGAAGAGTTCAATTGCTGCCAAAAATCACATACCTTCAAATCGTGGTTGGCATTCCAAAGAAAAATGCAAGGCTTCCTTGTGCAGATCATTTGCGCAATTTAAGTATTTCATTTGATATGAGAATCACCGAATACAAATAAAGATGTTATTAGATATTCTAGCCTAATTAGGTGGTTATTACTGAAGTATTGACAGACAAAATAAACCATACAAGCGCGGCTTGCTTAACTCTTCAAGCTCCACCCTCCTTCAAGGAAGAAGAATGGAAAAAGGAAAAGAAGAGGAATAATACAGGGTACACATATACACATAATGCAAAGTGCAGCCAACTATTTAGTGGTTAAGGTATCACAGTGTGTTGGAATGCTGCATCCAATACTGCAGTGGTGATAAGACATTCAGGCCTTGAAATACATTGAATTTTAAAGTGCGGACAACCCAAAAAAACATCATATGCGAGGTGGAAGAAGGAAAATAAAAAGGGGAACAAGGAGAATAACAAGACAGCAATCTATATGTTTGATATACTGCTTTTAATAGAGCTATAAAGAATTGACCTGGGAATGCTCCTTTGACAAGGCTTGATTGGAACGAATAATTCGCTGCAGGCCAGTGTCCATTAGCTCATATGCAGAGTAACTATAGCTAAATGAATTGCCTAGGGGTGGTTGTACTATATCTCAAGTAGCAACAACCTTTGTGGCAAAGGCCGGTGACATTTGATGAGAAACTTCCTCCTTCCTCTTTATATACTTCCGAAGACATGATGAGACACTAGGATCAAGCCTTGATCATCAGGTTATATCATAAGCATATTTGTACCTAGGAGCCAAAAGACCGACTTTTAATGATCATATGACCTATAGGTTTTTGAATTATGACATATGCATTACCACACAATGTATACCCTGTACGTAAGGACATGCCAATGCACAAGATTCTCAGATATCAGGGTATGGGAGGATGTGATGTATGCAGTTATGCATTTTTAGCACCGCTGTGAAGAGGCTATTTCCATGAAATGTGAAGGACTTAAATGTCTAAAAAGCACTGGGAAATGTCATGTAATAAGACATAGCTTTCTCTCCAAGAACATTGAGTTCATGACTCAGTACCATAGGAATCTTTTTTTTCATTAAAGTACCAATGCACGCGAACACAAAGGTATAATCATACTCAGAAATAAGTTAAAAAAACTCGGGAAAGAATTTCCAAAACATAAGAGATTTAATACAATGGTAAATCATCTCGTTGCTACTGAGCCTTTATGCGCAACAGATGAAAATGTCTTTGGAGGTATATCAAAAAATACCAGGCCTAAAACTGCTGGATTGTCCAGAGTCCAACTTTTATGTGCCAACAGCTACCAAACGACAAAGATTAAAGAAGAGATACTTGAGAAATTATTGATCGGTTTGATGACAAGGGAAAATCCATAATCTATTTGTCTACCTCATGATCCGAAGACTGGCTTGGTTATTTAGCTTTAGCATTAGTTCCAGTCTAGCAATCATTGTTGTGAGATCAGACACAGAAAGCTTCAATTTGACCTACCTTAACAAATATTGATTTCTTCAAGAAGCGCTTAGATCACAAGCTTACCAATTTCTAGAAAAATTGCATTCAATCAGCAGGCAAACGTCCAAACCGAAGAATATATCCAAGGGGTCTTTGTTTTGTTCCTTGAAGTACAAACATCAATTGATCATCGAGCAATAAGACTAACTTCAAGAAGTTTCTTTCCAATCTTTGATTCAACTTACTTGAGTTGGCCTCCGGTGGATTTCCAAGGACAGTGGAAGGCTTGAGCGATTCAAGGCGGGGGCGGTCAATCAGTAAGTGCGGTAAACGAGTGATTCAACAATCAACCTTGGTCAACCGAAAGCGATTTTAGGTTGTAAGTATATGTTTGTTTGTAACCATACAATGAGTTATAGTGCATGATCTCCTTCGGCTGGTTTTTACCCGTTTAAGGGGTTTTCCTGTTATTTTGCTTGATTGAGTATCCGGATAGCAAAATGGCAATTTTCACCTCTCATCCCTCCAAATCCACATCTTTTTTTTTTTTTTTTTTTGCAGATTTTTTACAAAGAAAAATAAAACCCGATAACCCTTGTGCCTCTATGCCGACGGGTTTTCTGCTGTTGGATTTTGTGTGTGTGCGCGCGCGTTTTTCTTAAGGCCCAAGATCTAACAGCAGAGAGGCATACGGTTTTCCGACATAGAGGATCTAGTTCCCCAATATTTGATTCGCCTCTTTCTTTCCCATGTTGCCTACTATAACCGCCCACAACTCTTCAACGTTTTATGGAAATGAAAAAACCTACTCCTAAATAACCGAACCGCTACTACCGCAATAAACTGCTTTTAATTTGGAAACACAAACTAAAATGCGCCGGCCGCAATTTTCTTTCGTTTCAGTTTCCACACGTTCATCAAACTAACACAAGATTTTTGCTATTGAGACTTTCACATGGCTTTAAATTTTGCAGCGGTTATTGAGGCCCTAGTTGTTTTCATCTGCCGGAACAAAGTGGGCCATCAATTTCAAAGTAATTTCCCTCTTCACTTTCACTTTTTGACTCCGTTTTCTAGATTTTGATTTTCAACACCCCGGTTTCTGTTGTTCTTTCTCTTTTCTTTTCTTTTTTTTTCCTAATTGCTATTGGAGGACAGGCATATGGAGTTCGTAGTACTGGTGTCGATGGTAATGAGCATAGGATAGCCGAAATGAGCATAGGATGGCATTGCTCTTTCCATGTTTAGTGAAGTTGAAGCAGCGCGTTGGATAGCCGTAAATGAGCATAGGCCTATCTTTATTGACGTCAATGATTCAGTTTTGATCGTTACCTGTTGCCTACATAAGTTTTCAAGTTTAAAGCTGAGCAAAAAAAAAAAAGAGAGAATGTTTCGTTTAAACTTTTTCAAGTTAGCTTTATGACACTTGCGAAAGTTGTGATTCCTTTCTCAATGGATAGGCTTAGAGCAGGACATCTCTCCACTTACGATGATTCCACCAAATATCGTCCAGGTGAAGAGATCGACTGTTGGTTATGAGGCCAAGTCCAAGCATGGAACCACTATTCGGAAGCCGGTAATTAACACTCCTCAACTTTCAACAAACTCAATGGATTACTGGTTTCAAAGTCCAAAATAGAATGTCATATGAAGGCTATAGTTGTGAACATATATAACTCTGAATTCGTGTGCGTATCCATATCCACAAGTTAAAGAAATTTCACATTGGATGAACAATTCTTTACACGAAGTGCTGCCTACATTGTATTGCTACGGGTTAGCAAAAAAAAGAGGAGTTTGAAGAAAAAAGTCTTGCTCATCTTCTATCCTTGCACGGCGATAAATTTTTTAACACTTACATATGCTGGAGTCTTTTGTTCTTTTTCTCTTTTTTTTGAACTACACATACACTAGAGTTTGATCGCATTGATTACGTACGTACTTATTCTTTATTGTAAAGACTGATAGATGAATTCAAGTCCTAAATGCAATTTACAGTTCATAGTTCACATTGGGGCGGGTCTAATTTTAAGCTGTTCGTACTATTATGTTGTTTGCTTCATCTATCTATCTATCTATCTATCTATCTATATGAATACGTTTGGGTAATTAATGGGTATATACGTTGTTAAGCTTATCTCAAGATGCATCGATCTCTAGAGGTCAGATTGTGATCATTCTTCGTACTGTCATAATACTTGCTCGTATTAAGATCGAGGTCAGATTGTGATCATTCTTCGTACTGTCATGATTCTTGAGTTTACGGTATTATAGAACTCTGACACGACTGCCCACCATTTCAACTTTGAAAGAGCACTTCACCTCCCGTCCTCGCGCAATTACACAGATACATTCGAACTTATAGCGGCCTGTGCTTCTTCACAGATAAATCCACGGATTTTGCCAAAATAATTGTGAAACCTTGGACGGGTAACACGAATACTCTATTTTCCTACTACTTATTACACACTTTCCAGCCCCCTAAAGACAGAGTCCTACGGCAGCGTCCACTACCTTCATTGAGACCTTTTGTGCACCGATATATGAGGTTTTAGGAGCCTAGCTAACACATTGCTGCTTTACACAAACGATAAAAAAATTCCTCACATGAGGTGGAACCATACACATATCCGGGACTCACCTCATGTGAGATGCCATAAAACACAATCGTTGTATAAAAAAAATGCTCACCAATTTTCTGGAAAATTTGCATTCAATCAGCAGGAAAATATTCTCAAAACATATGAACAGAGACAAAGAACTCATGGCTAAAACAAATAAATGTGCAGAAAAGTGTAAACAGCATATTTATGAGCTAGCAAGACCTTTGAGAACCGAAGTCTTACCATGAATTTGTCAGACAGACTCAGCATATAGCACTGTCTCGGAGACTCAGGGATTGAAACACCTAGAACTGCTGAGAAAGGGGGTAAAAAAAGAAAAAAACCGTTTCACCTTGAGCATTTTCAATTTGTATTTACAATGAGATCTCTGTGAACACAAGAACAGGTTACTAAAATCGTTTCACTCACATGATTTAAATACATAAAGGAGCTAATTAGTTAAGAACTACTTTCTTCAACACGTCACAACCCTTGTTCTTTTGTTGTTGGAGAGCTCTCAGAATTCGTAAGACCGAGAGAACAGAGGGGCTTATTACATTTAGAGAGTACCAAGTCTGAAAATAAGCAAACAAATGAAAATGCAGTAAATAAAAAATTACATGATTCGTAGGGGAGTTTCATGCTTCATCTGCAAGGAGAGGCTACACTTCAGCTCACTGTATTTCCTCTTCATCTGAAAGCCCAAGTATCACACCAAATAATTAGGTCAGATAAAATTTCCAACGGATTATTTCACATACGCACACGGACAAGACACACCCACGTGTCGTAATCCAAGAGAGAGAGAGAGAGAGATGTGACAGGCAAAGATAAGGAATCAATTAAACATCCAATTCGAAGAATCAGTTACCTATTTTAATGGATGGAATATGAGCAATCTTGTGCCAATCTTCGCCGCTTCCCTTTTCGCATCTTTTCCCAAGAAGGGGACACTCACGTATAGACAAAGATTCAAGATGTGAAAGTTTACCCAGCCACTCTGGCAGAGATTCCAACCCACTGAAATTCCAAATTTCCAAATATCGCAAGGCAGGGAGGTGCTCAAGTTGATCAGGCAGAGACTTGACCTCTGGCCATCCCCATAAATCTAGTTTCTCAAGGGAGGTGAAATGGCACCCTGGTGGTGATGCAGCACTTGTGGAGGGCCAGGGGAAATATCTATACTCCTCTCCGAATTCACCTATACTCAATCTTTGAAGGCTAGTGGTGCAAATTAGCCCCTCCTCCCAACAACTCCCCCAATTTGAACACGATGCAATAACCAGCTCCTGGAGGGATGTGAGGGTGCGTAATGCATCTGGATCAGGTGTCTTTAACTTAGGACAGTCAAGTAGCCGTATATCTATGAGGGTTGGTTGTAGCACCCCTTCTGGCAAACACGTCAACTCCGTGAAATCAGAAATTAAAAGTTCTTCAAGGGAGGTTGAGCCCTTGAACGCTGCCTCTGTTTCATCAATTGGACCCATCAGGTTATAGCAATAACATACACATTTCAAACTTCTCAAGAAACCTAGTGTTTCTAGCTTTGGCAAATAACTTAGCCAATCTATTTCCACTATTGCCATATCTCTCTTTGTTTGAAACGTAGAGGATGGAGGGATGAGCCCGAAAATTCTCTCTCGTCCCTTGTTTGGTTTGAGGAAAAAGAGAAGAAAAATGGCTAATTAGAGGATTAAGCACAATGACAATTTAATTTCCTTTATTTTTCTTGTTAATTATTTTCTCTTCTCTTCCTTCTTTTTCACAAGGTTCCAAACAAAGCATTAGGGGTTCATTGCTTTTTCTCATTTGCGATTCTTCTATTAAGGCTACATTTGTTTTGAGAAAATACATTTTTCACAAAAACATTTTACCAATTTTGGATATTTGGCTGCAAAAACCTGGAATAAACGATTTTTTAAGAAATTTGTTTATATCCATCAGAGAAATTAATTTACAAAGCAAAAAATATTAAATTACATCATTTCATCTTAAGGATGAACTAGCTTACTAATCCCATATTATAACATTTGAGGACCTCAGGCCCTTGGAAACAACGTATACTTTAGACAACACAAATCAATCTCGTATAGTATATTAAAAACAATCTTTGTTGGAACTTAATTTTATGGTGTGCAACCAAAAAATGCAAAATAAATTTCATGCAATCATTTTACGCGTAAAATGTTTTGAATGAAACCAATTTTGTGCGAAAAATATTTTATCTCAAGACAAACGAAGCCTTAAGAGCAAAATTTTTGATCCACATCTTTTTGTATGAGGAGGGATGGGCTGTACCATGTTTCGTGGTAATTTTTTCTTTTTTGATCGGCAAAAAAATTTATTCAACTCGACAAATGGTACATCGAGGTGGTCCACTCTAGATACAAGGAAAACTTGAATCGTGGTAATTATTGTAAATAAGATGCAACTTAAAAACTAACTCTTGCGTGAATAGAAAAGAACCCAGAAGGGTCAACTTCGGGCAATAACAATTTTCCTTCTTTGTTCTTGTTAATTATTTTCTCTTTTCTTCCCCCTCTTTCCACACAAACATAGCGTTAGGGCTTCATTGCTTTTTATCTTTTGCAAATCTTCTATTAATGCTCCATTTGTTTTGAGAAAATACATTTTTTGCAAAAATATTTTACCAATTTTTATTATTTGGTTGTATATACTTGGAATAAGTTTTTTTTAAAAGAGATTGGTTTATATCCACGAGAGGAATTAACTAACAGAGCAAAAAACATTAAATTACGTCATTTAATCTTAAGGATGAAATAGCTTAATAATCCCATCTCGTACGTAACATTTGTTGTAACATCCCGTCTAGCTTAATCTGCTAGAATAATCAATGAATTTCAAAGAAAATATAAGCAAAAGTACTATTTAATGGATTATTGACGGTAATGGAGTTATGACCGAATGGGTGCCTTAGCCGTAATTATGACTTTTTGTATTGCCATGTGGAGTTTCTAGGTGAAGGGAGAGAGAGTGACTCATCACTTTGAGTATTGATCTTTGTCCATATATACGAAGAACATGGGATTTTCTTGAGGCCATTGGATTTCACCAAGCTATTAAGAACATGAGGAAAATCAACTGATCATGTAGGCTTTTAGCAAGTGAGGTTTTGGGCTGTGGGTGCATGGCAGTGAGTTTTGGGTGAGATCTTTGTGTCACACGTTCATCGGCCGATCATAATTTAAGATACCGGAAAGTGTGCAATACATTTCTAGCTAAATTTCTTTGCAAAGAGTGTTTTTTGATTCTCTCATATTTGTACTCATTTGATATCTAAGTTTCTTGATTCATTTGTTGTCACTTCTTGTATCGTGATATGGAGAGTATTGGCTGATAGCCATAAAACAGATTGCTATATGTACAAGCCCACCGGGTCACAGAGTTATGAAAGATGTGCGATTGACTATCCTATGGGAAGTCCAGAATGTTTATGGGGCCCAAGGGCCTATATAGATGTTGATCACCTGAGTGGTGCTAGGCAAGTTACCGAAATGAGCTGGGTATGAGGATACAAAGGAAAAACCATTTGGAATGATCCTACTTGATTTGTTATCCTCTTTGTAGATATTGGAGATGTATTTGTTTTGAGGAATGTAAAAATTCGGGTCGTCACATTTGTGGAACTCAAACCCTTTTCAACAACTTAATATTTAGACAACACAAAATTGGAAATGTATTTGTTTGAGAAATGTAAAAATTCGGGGCGTCACATTTGTGAAGCTCAAACCCTGGGCAACAACTTAATCTTTAGACAACACAAATCTCATGCAGTATATTACAAAAAATCTGTTGAAACTCAATTTTATTGTGTGGCAAAATAAATTTCATGCAATCATTTTACGGGTAAAATATTTTGAATAAAACCAATTTTGTGTAAAAATATTTTACCTCAACACAAACATAGCTTTAAGAGCAAAATTTTTGCAATCCACATCTTTTGGTTTAAGGAGGTATGGGTTGTACCTTGTTTCGTGGTAATTATTGTTGTTACGGCCTAGAATTATTGTTGTTACGGACTATGGTAGGGTTGGCTATGCTGGTCTTATTCGAACATTTCAATAGTGTTTTGTGCTATACTTTGATTGCCTCTAGAAAACTATGTTGGTGTGTAATGAAGAGGTTAATGAGATGAACCATTGAGATTTTGGAGTTTTAGAAGAAATGATGATGTTGGTTAGAATAATCTTTTTGTTTGAATTGCTCCATTGATGCCGGATTTTACATATGGGTGGTCCACTTGGAACAAGATTAGATGCACTTGGATGTAGTAATGTTGGACATAATGAGGTAGTAACTATTGAATGGTTGGTAAATTTTTGGAGTTCTTGGATATTCGAGATGTTCAATCTTATGGAGGCATGATTCTCTTCGGAGTTTCAAATAACTGCATACATTTCTTTGATCTTGATGTGAGTGATACGGAGTTGTTAAGAGATTATAACTCTTACATGAAAGTCGAGTTTGGAGTTTGTAGTTGATTGGCTCACTAAGTCAGTACATTTTATTGCAATTAACATGATGTATAAGTTGGATCGTTGGTGCAATTGTATTTTAGGGGGATTGTTAGACTCCATGGTGCACTTGAATCAATTGTGTCAGATCGTGTCCCCATTTTGTATCTAAATTTTGGGCGCCTTAAAGGTAGTGATGGATACTCGCATATTATTTTTAGTTTTGCTTAACGATGATCAAAGTGAGAGGACTATATAGACTTTGGAGGATTTATTGAGCGCATGTACCTTAGGGTTAGAAGGAAAATGGGATGATCAATCACCGTTAATGGAATTTGCGTACAATAACAGTTATCATTCGAGTTTGGGAATTGTTCTATATGAGGTCTTATATGGACGGAAGTGTATGTCCCTTATCTGTTGGTTTGAGGTTGGAGAAATGTGACTTTTAGAACTTGACTTGTTGGAGGCTGCCAAAAAAAAAAAAACTATTTGGAAAGGTTTGTAACCACTTGGAATAGATAGAAAAGTTGTGCAGATAATCGTAGGAGGAATTTGGAGTAATTAGATGGCCCTATGAATATTTTTGAAATGATGGAAATCAAGTGACTATTATTTTGACATTCTTTTACAGTTTCGAAAGTCTTAATTTGATTGATGTGGTTGGTTGATTAACTTCTTTGATAGATTTGGGCTAGTTCAATTTCTGGTCATATTGTAAGAGATGCTAATTCAAATAGTCATTAGAGGAATTTGGAGTTTGTAACTAGAGATATTGTATTTCTTAAGGTTTCCCCATAGAAAGATGTTATTCGGTTTGGCAAAAAGAAAAAGTTGAGTCCTCACTATATTGGGCCGTTAGAGGTTTTGGAAAGGATTGGTGAAGTGGCCTATTGTTGGCGTTGCTGCCTAGTTTGGGTAAAGTTCATAAAGTTTTTCTTATGTCAATGTTGAGGAGGTATGGGCATAGTCTGTCTCATGTTATTGATTACGAGTCATTTCATATTTGGGATGATATAACCTATGATGAGCAAACCATTGAGATTCTTGATACGAAGAAAAATGTGCTTCGCAATAAAACAATTCTAGGTTAAAGTACTGTTCTGCAATCATGCGGTTGAATAAGCCACTTGGGAGCGTGATGAGGAGATGCGAGAGAAGTACACCCATTTGTATGTTTGAGGTTAGTATGCAATTTCGAGGACGAAATTTATTTTAAGAGGGGAATGATGTTACTGCCTAGAATTTTTATTTATTTAATAAATAAATTACTTTGCCATTTATTAATTGCGCGTAATGGTTGGGTCCCAATTAATTATTTTTGTGTGCACCATAGGTACAATTGTCGTAATTATAATTACAAGGGTATAAGCTTAATTAACCGTAGTAATTTAGTTTTTACCTCAGTTAGAATATTAGATATTTTGTTAAATTAACTAGATGGCTATAATTGTGGGTGTTTGTTATTAGTGGGAACTACCTAAGGCTATAGTTATAAGCTGAGTAGGGTTTCTATTAGGTTGGACGTATTTTTCTGGGGAAAGACGTATTTTTCTGGGGAAAGAAAAAAGGGGTAGCTTCGAAGGTCTTCGAGTTCGAGAATTCTCCAATTGGCGCTCTTGATTTCCCTAAAATAGGTAATTTACTCCTTAAATTGATTTGGTTGCCTCCTAATCTACTTATATGTTTTAGTCTACACCTGGTTCTGCTTCTCGTAAAATTATTGGATGTGCTGGGTTGTGGCAAGGCGAGAGGGAAGGTGATCGCACGCTTGCCGTGGTTTATAATGTATATAGTATATAGTACCTAATTAATATTATTCTAGCCTAGGTTATATGGCTTTTTGGATGGGAACCAGTTTGTATGCACGTGGGTGATCTAGTGGTTCATGGGAATTGGAGTTAAATGGTTGGCTGGTGACCTGGTTTTGGTTTTAAGTTTCATTCTTTTTAGGTAGTCCCATGTTAGATATGTTGATATCGTAGGTGATATTGTTGTATATGATTATTTTGTTCAGGTTAGCATCGTTTTGCGTGATTCAAGTTGCATTACTTTTTGGCTCAGGTGAGTGGTTAAGCATATTACATATTTGCGAACTTCCCCGTATCCCTCAAATTATTGTTTTAGAAAATTAATGATTGAAATTGGGAACATGTATTTGTTTTATTTGGTTCTTGAAATTGGCATGCGGATTGGTGAAACCATTTGTTGATCGAATAATCTTTCGGTGAGAACTTTGTGGATATTGATGGGAGCATATTTTGGAAGTCCAGGGAAATTAATTCTCTGTGTGCGGGTGACTCTGGCCATTAGGGAAGAATCCAGATTAGGCCGATGACGCCAATGCTCAACGGTTGTTATTGATCGGATCATTCTTAAGGAAAAGTTCTACGGGCTGCCTACTCGTGGTGACTCTAAGTTTTGATATTGGATCCAATTTTGAGATATTTATTCACTGGCATTTGGTACTATTGATTTTGGTTGTGGCTCCCCATTGTTGTTGGAGATTGGATTGAGAACACCATTAAGACTTATCGGATGAATCGTTAATTGGATTAATGGATTATTTTGTTGTTCATCGCATATGCCAATTTATGTCGACATGGTAAATTATTTTGATCCCTGTTTTGGAACTGTATTTAATATACATGCTTTGCTACTCACTGAGCTCGTCAGCTGATGGATTTATTCCAACTTCTTTTTCAGGCAAGTTGGAGAGTTACTTTGGCGGCATCTCGGGGATCCCGTTTGTCGACCTCCTTAGGTTGGCTCATCGTATTTTTATTTTATTAATCACTTCCGCATTGAAACATTTTGTCAGACATCTGGATTCTTTTATTACTGTGGATCGCTGGATTTTATTTGGTTCATGGGATGTTAGTGCCCCATTTTTTTTTATGGAATTTATTGGTTGGGAATGTTCTGAATAAATAAAAAAAATAGTTGACTGATTAGTGGATCCTTGCTTGGAAGTTTTTATAAAATTTCTTTGGGAAAAATTCAAAAAAACCCCTCAACTTTGAACCCAATGTCAAATAGGCACCTGAACTTGAATAAACTTCAATTGAACACCTAACTTTCACTCCGTTATTCAATTTACCCCCTGCCGTCTCAATCCATGACTTTCCTAACGGCAACCGCTAAGCTGGACACTAACAGACAGAACAAAATGTTAAGGCCCCGTTCGGCTAAATAAGCCTATTGGCTTATTTTTTGTCTTTATTCAACTTTTTTTTTTTCATATTTGTTAGTTTTTCTTCAATTTTTTTGGAGATTATTGCATCGTCATAACGAGAGGAATCAAAAAGTAAAAAATTATAATCGAAATCCATTTTTTTAATAAAAACGAAAAAATTGGCTTATTGACTTATTTTTATCTTTATTAAAAAAAAGTAGGTTTCGATTGTAATTTGTTACTTTTTAGATTCCTCTTTTTCATAACGATGCAATAATCCCAAAAAATGACAAAAAAATACAAAAAAATTTTGAATGAGGACAAAAAATAAGCCAGTAGGCTTATTTGGCCGAACAGGGCCTTAAAAAGGTATCAGATCACTGTTGTTTCCCTCCAATTTCTCCCTCTAATGTTTTTTTGTGTCTGTTAGTGTCCAGCTCAGCGGTTACCGTTAGGAAAGTCACGGATTGAGACGGAAGGGGGTAAATTGAATAACAGAGTGAAAGTTCAGGTGTTCAATTGAAGTTTATTTAAGTTCAGGTACCTGTTTGACATTGGATTCAAAGTTCAGGGGTTTTTTTGAATTTTTCCCGAACTTCTTTTTAGGCTGCATGTTCTACGAGTTTTGGTCTTGTGGTTCA
Organism: Rhododendron simsii; assembly: GCA_014282245.1. NCBI lineage: Eukaryota > Viridiplantae > Streptophyta > Magnoliopsida > Ericales > Ericaceae > Rhododendron > Rhododendron simsii. The sequence goes on along the minus strand of CM024961.1, from coordinate 2,555,251 downwards.
TGGCCGGTCACTTCTCGTTTTGGGGTGTGACAATTGTGAATAAGATGCAATTTAAAAACAAATAGTTGAGTGAATACAAAAGAACCTGGAAGGATCAACTCTGAGCAACCAGTCATCAAAAGTCGTCGAAGGGACGTCAAGCCGTTCAATGCTGCTTCTATTTTGTCAATTGGATTGAGCCATTTTAACTTTGGGCACCGCTTTATGTCCATACGTACGAGGGTTGGTTGTAGCACCCATGCTGACAAATACATCAACTCAATTTAGCTATTGCAAATAAGTCATCCCATTTATTTCCAGTACTATTAGGATATATCTCTTCGTTTGGACAACACCAATCTCGTGCTTTATATTTTACGCAATCTTCGTTGGAACTTAATTTTATGGTTCCCAAAGAATAAAACAAAATAAATATCAAGCAATCATTTTACGGGTAAATGTTTTGAACAGAAGAAATTTGCGCGAAAAATATTACACCTCATGACAAACGAGTCGTTTAGAGCAAAACTTTTGGAATTCAAATTTTCTTGTATGAGGAGGGATGGACTGTACCTTATTTCGTGGTAATTATGAGGAGTAAGACGCAATTTAAAAACTAATAGTTGAATGGATAGGAATGGACCTGGAAGGGTTAACAACTCCGGGCAATCGTAAATCACAAGAACTTGAAGGGATGCCGAGTTTTTGAATGCTGCTTCAATTTCATCATATGGATTGAGCGTTTTTAACTTTGGGCACCGCTGTATGTTTACCTCTATGAGGATTGGTTGTAGCACCCGTGCTGGCAAACACATCAACTCAATTTAGCAAAAGCAAATAACTCAGCCCATTTATTTCAAGAACAATTGCCATATCATTTTTTGTCTGGAATGTGGAGGATGGAGGGGGGAGTTCAAATATTATCTCTCGATCGCCTCTAGTAGGTTTGAGGGAAAAGAGAAGGAAAAAATTGGACAAATAGAGTATTAAGTAAAATAAAAATTTTCCTTCATTTTTCTTATAAATTATTTTCTCTACTCTTCCCTCTTTTTCCAAAATGTTTCAAACAATGCATTAGTGGCCGGTTCATTGCTTTTCCTCTTTAGCTGATCTTATTTTTTGGACAGAATACATTGTCGGCAAAATTTTTATACAAATTTTGGGTGTTTGGTTGCATAAACTTGAATTAAACTATTTCTTAAGAAAAAAAATTTGCATCAACAAGAGGAATTAACTTACGGAGCAAAATATATAAAATTATATCATTTTCTCTTAAAGACGAACTAACTTACTAATCCCCTCGAATAATGTTTTTGGACCTCAAGCCCTTGGCAACAACTTATTCTATAGACAACACAAATCTCGTACTTCACATTTTACACAATCTCTGTTGGTACTTTATATTATGGTGTGCACTGAAATAATTGAAAATAAATTTCCTGCAATCATTTTACAGATACTGTTTTGAATGAAACAAAATTTGTGCAAAAAATATCACACCTCAAGACAAACGAGTCCTTTAGAGCAAATGTTTTGGCATTCACATCTTCTTCTATGAGGGATGGGTTGTACATTATTTCGTGGTAATTATGGTGAACGAGAAGAAATTTAAATACTAAATGTTGGATGGATAGAAAAGGACCTGGAAGGGTTATCAACTCTGGGCAATCAAAAATCACAAGTTGTTGAAGGGATGTCAAGCCGTTGAATGTAGCTTCTGATTTGTCAGTTTGATTGAGCTTTTTTAACTTTGAGCATCCGCGTATGTCTATCTTCAGGAGGGTTGGTTGTAGCAGTCCTTCTGGCAAACACGTCAACTCCTTATTTAGCTTTGCCAAATAACTCAAGCCGGCCATCTATTTCAACTATAGCCATATCTCTCTTTGTTTGGAACATGGAGGATAGTGGGGGGAGTTCAAAAAATTCTCTCCCGCCCCTTATTTGGTTTAACGAAAAGGAGAAGAAGAAATGGTTAAATTAAGTAATAGAGAATAAATATCATGCAATCATTTTACGGGTAAATGTTTTAAATAGAAGAAAATTTGCGCAAAAAATATTAAACCTCATGACGAACGAGTCGTTCAGAGCAAAAGTTTTGGAATTCACATCTTGAATGAGGAGGGATGCGCGGTACCTTATTCGTGGTAATTAGCAATTTAAAAACTAATAGTTGAATGGATAGGAATGGACCTGGAAGGGTTAACAACTCCGGACAATCGTAAATCACAAGAACTTGAAGGGATGCCGAGTTTTTGAATGTTGCTTCCTTTTCATCATATGGATTGAGCGTTTTTAACTTTGGGCACCGCTGTATGATTATCTCTATAAGGCTTGGTTGTATCACCCGTGCTGGCAAACACATCAACTCAACTTAGCAATAGCAAATAACTCAGCCCAGTTATTTCAAGTACAATTGCCATATCATTTTTTGTCTGGAATGTGGAGGATGGAGGGGGGAGTTCAAATATTATCTCTCGCCCTAAATAAAATAAAATTTTCTTTCATTTTTCTTGTTAATTATTTTCTCTATTTTTCCCTCTTTTCAAAAACGTTTCAAACAATGCATTAGTGGCCGGCACATTGCTTTTCCACTTTTGCTGATCTTATTTTTTAGAGAAAATTCATTGTCGGCAAAAATTTTATACAAATTTTGGGTGTTTGGTTGCATAAACTTGGATTAAACTATTTCTTAAGAAAAAAATTTGCATCGACAAGAGGAATTAAGTTGCGGAGCAAAAAATATTAAATTATATCGTTTTCTCTTAAAGAGGAACTAACTTACTAATCCCCTCGAATAATGTTTGTGGACCTCAAGCCCTTGGCAACAACTTATTCTATACACAACACAAATCTCGTACTTCATATTTTATACAATCTCTGTTTGTACTTTATATTATGGTGTGCAATGAAATAATTGAAAATAAATTTCCGGCAATCATTTTACAGGTACTGTTTTGAATGAAACAAAATTTGTGCAAAAAATATCACACCTCAAGACAAACGAGTCCTTTCGAGCAAATGTTTTGGCATTCACATCTTCTTGTATGAGGGATGGGTTGTACATTATTTCGTGGTAATTATGGTGAACGAGAAGAAATTTAAATACTAAATGTTGGATGGATAGAAAAGAACCTGGAAGGGTTATCAACTCTGGGCAATCGCAAATCACAAGTTGTTGAAGGGATGTCAAGCCGTTGAATGTTGCTTCTGATTTGTCAGTTTGACTGAGCTTTTTTAACTTTGAGCATCCGCGTATGTCTATCTTCAGGAGGGTTGGTTGTAGCAGTCCTTCTGGCAAACACGTCAACTCCTTATTTAGCTTTGCCAAATAACTCAAGCCGGCCATCTATTTCAACTATAGCCATATCTCTCTTTGTTTGGAACATGGAGGATAGTGGGGGGAGTTCAAAAAATTCTCTCCCGCCCATTATTTGGTTTAACGAAAAGGAGAAGAAGAAATGGTTAAATAAAGTAATAGAGAATAAATATCATGCAATCATTTTACGGGTAAATGTTTTAAATAGAAGAAAATTTGCGCAAAAAATATTAAACCTCATGACAAACGAGTCGTTCAGAGCAAAAGTTTTGGAATTCACAACTTCTTGAATGAGGAGGGATGCACGGTACCTTATTCATGGTAATTAGCAATTTAAAAACTAATAGTTGAATGGATAGGAAATGACCTGGAAGGGTTAACAACTCCGGGCAATCTTAAATCACAAGAACTTGAAGGGATGCCGAGTTTTTGAATGTTGCTTCAGATTCATCATATGGATTGAGTGTTTTTAGCTTTGGGCACTACTGTATGTTTATCTCTATGAGGGTTGGTTGTAGCACCCGTGTTGGCAAACACATCAACTCAATTTAGCAATAGCAAATAACTCAGCCCATTTATTTCAAGTACAATTGCCATATCATATTTTGTCTGGAATGTGGACGATGGAGGGGGGAGTTCAAATATTATCTCTCGCCCCTAGTAGGTTTGTGGGAAAAGAGAAGGGAAAAAATGGACAAATAGAGTATTAAGTAAAATAAAAATTTTCCTTCATTTTTCTTGTAAATTATTTTCTCTACTCTTCCCTCTTTCTCCAAAATGTTTCAAAACAATGCATTAGTGGCCGGTTCATTGCTTTTCCTCTTTAGCTGATCTTATTTTTTGGACAGAATACATTGTCGGCAAAATTTTTATACAAATTTTGGGTGTTTGGTTGCATAAACTTGGATTAAACTATTTCTTAAGAAAAAAATTTGCATCGACAAGAGGAATTAAGGTAAGGACCAAAAAATATTAAATTATATGATTTTCTCTTACAGACGAACTAACTTACTAATCCCCTCGAATAATGTTTGTGGACCTCAAGCCCTTGGCAACAACTTATTCTATACACAACACAAATCTCGTACTTCACATTTTACACTATCTCTGTTGGTACTTTATATTATGGTGTGCAATGAAATAATTGAAAATAAATTTCCGGCAATCATTTTACAGGTACTGTTTTGAATAAAACAAAATTTGTGCAAAAAATATCACACCTCAAGACAAACGAGTCCTTTAGAGCAAATGTTTTGGCATTCACATCTTCTTGTATGAGGGATGGGATGTACATTATTTCGTGGTAATTATGGTGAACGAGAAGAAATTTAAATACTAAATGTTGGATGGATAGAAAAGGACCTGGAAGGGTTATCAACTCTGGGCAATCATAAATCACAAGTTCTTGAAGGGATGTCAAGCCGTTGAATGTAGCTTCTGATTTGTCAGTTTGATTGAGCTTTTTTAACTTTGAGCATCCGTGTATGTCTATCTTCAGGAGGCTTGGTCGTAGCAGTCCTTCTGGCAAACACGTCAACTCCTTATTTAGCTTTGCCAAATAACTCAAGCCGGCCATCTATTTCAACTATAGCCATATCTCTCTTTGTTTGGAACATGGAGGATAGTGGGGGGAGTTCAAAAAATTCTCTCCCGCCCCTTATTTGGTTTAACGAAAAGGAGAAGAAGAAATGGTTAAATTAAGTAATAGAGAATAAATATCATGCAATCATTTTACGGGTAAATGTTTTAAATAGAAGAAAATTTGCGCCAAAAATATTAAACCTTGTGACAAACGAGTCGTTCAGAGCAAAAGTTTTGGAATTCACATCTTGAATGAGGAGGGATGCGCGGTACCTTATTCGTGGTAATTAGCAATTTAAAAACTAATAGTTGAATGGATAGGAATGGACCTGGAAGGGTTAACAACTCCGGACAATCGTAAATCACAAGAACTTGAAGGGATGCCGAGTTTTTGAATGTTGCTTCCTTTTCATCATATGGATTGAGCGTTTTTAACTTTGGGCACCGCTGTATGATTATCTCTATGAGGCTTGGTTGTATCACCCGTGCTGGCAAACACATCAACTCAATTTAGCAATAGCAAATAACTCAGCCCAGTTATTTCAAGTACAATTGCCATATCATTTTTTGTCTGGAATGTGGAGGATGGAGGGGGGAGTTCAAATATTATCTCTCGCCCTAAATATAATAAAATTTTCTTTCATTTTTCTTGTTAATTATTTTCTCTACTTTTCCCTCTTTTCAAAAACGTTTCAAACAATGCATTAGTGGCCGGCACATTGCTTTTCCTCTTTTGCTGATCTTATTTTTTGGAGAAAATTCATTGTCGGCAAAAATTTTATACAAATTTTGGGTGTTTGGTTGCATAAACTTGGATTAAACTATTTCTTAAGAAAAAAATTTGCATCGACAAGAGGAATTAAGTTACGGAGCAAAAAATATTAAATTATATCGTTTTCTCTTAAAGAGGAACTAACTTACTAATCCCCTCGAATAATGTTTGTGGACCTCAAGCCCTTGGCAACAACTTATTCTATACACAACACAAATCTCGTACTTCACATTTTACACAATCTCTGTTTGTACTTTATATTATGGTGTGCAATGAAATAATTGAAAATAAATTTCCGGCAATCATTTTACAGGTACTGTTTTGAATGAAACAAAATTTGTGCAAAAAATATCACACCTCAAGACAAACAAGTCCTTTCGAGCAAATGTTTTGGCATTCACATCTTCTTGTATGAGGGATGGGTTGTACATTATTTCGTGGTAATTATGGTGAACGAGAAGAAATTTAAATACTAAATGTTGGATGGATAGAAAAGGACCTGGAAGGGTTATCAACTCTGGGCAATCGCAAATCACAAGTTGTTGAAGGGATGTCAAGCCGTTGAATGTTGCTTCTGATTTGTCAGTTTGATTGAGCTTTTTTAACTTTGAGCATCGGCGTACGTCTATCTCCAGGAGGGTCGGTTGTAGCAGTCCTTCTGGCAAACACGTCAACTCCTTATTTAGCTTTGGCAAATAACTCAAGCCGGCCATCTATTTCAACTATTGCAATATCTCTCTTTGTTTGGAACATGGAGGATAGTGGGGGGAGTTCAAAAAATTCCCTGCCGCCCCTTGTTTGGTTTAACGACAAAAGAGAAGAAAAAATGGTTAAATTTAGTAATAGATAATAAATATCATGCAATCATTTTACGGGTAAATGTTTTAAATAGAAGAAAATTTGCGCAAAAAATGTTAAACCTCATGACAAACAAGTCGGTCAGAGCAAAAGTTTTGGAATTCACAACTTCTTGAATGAGGAGGGATGCGCGGAACCTTATTCGTGGTAATTAGCAATTTAAAAACTAATAGTTGAATGGATAGGAAATGACTTGGAAGGGTTAACAACTCCGGGCAATCGTAAATCACAAGAACTTGAAGGGATGCCGAGTTTTTGAATATTGCTTCAGATTCATCATATGGATTGAGTGTTTTTAACTTTGGGCACTGCTGTATGTTTATCTCTATGAGGGTTGGCTGTAGCACCCGTGCTGGCAAACACATCAACTCAATTTAGCAATAGCAAATAACTCAGCCCATTTATTTCAAGTACAATTGCCATATCATATTTTGTCTGGAATGTGGACGATGGAGGGGGGAGTTCAAATATTATCTCTCGCCCCTAGTAGGTTTGTGGGAAAAGAGAAGGGAAAAAATGGACAAATAGAGTATTAAGTAAAATAAAAATTTTCCTTCATTTTTCTTGTAAATTATTTTCTCTACTCTTCCCTCTTTCTCCAAAATGTTTCAAAACAATGCATTAGTGGCCGGTTCATTGCTTTTCCTCTTTAGCTGATCTTATTTTTTGGACAGAATACATTGTCGGCAAAATTTTTATACAAATTTTGGGTGTTTGGTTGCATAAACTTGGATTAAACTATTTCTTAAGAAAAAAATTTGCATCGACAAGAGGAATTAAGTTACGGACCAAAAAATATTAAATTATATGATTTTCTCTTACAGACGAACTAACTTACTAATCCCCTCGAATAATGTTTGTGGACCTCAAGCCCGTGGCAACAACTTATTCTATACACAACACAAATCTCGTACTTCACATTTTACACTCTCTCTGTTGGTACTTTATATTATGGTGTGCAATGAAATAATTGAAAATAAATTTCCGGCAATCATTTTACAGGTACTGTTTTGAATAAAACAAAATTTGTGCAAAAAATATCACACCTCAAGACAAACGAGTCCTTTAGAGCAAATGTTTTGGCATTCACATCTTCTTGTATGAGGGATGGGATGTACATTATTCCGTGGTAATTAAGGTGAAAGAGAAGAAATTTAAATACTAAACGTTGGATGGATAGAAAAGGACCTGGAAGGGTTATCAACTCTGGGCAATCACAAATCACAAGTTTTTGAAGGGATGTCAAGCCGTTGAATGTTGCTTCTGATTTGTCAGTTTGATTGAGCTTTTTTAACTTTGAGCATCCGCGTATGTCTATCTTCAGGAGGGTTGGTTGTAGCAGTCCTTCTGGCAAACACGTCAACTCCTTATTTAGCTTTGGCAAATAACTCAAGCCGGCCATCTATTTCAACTATTGCCATATCTCTCTTTGTTTGGAACATGAAGGATAGTGGGGGGAGTTCAAAAAATTCTCTGCCGCCACTTGTTTGGTTTAACGAAAAAAGAGAAGAAAAAATGGTTAAATTAAGTAATAGAGAATAAATATCATGCAATCATTTTACGGGTAAATGTTTTAAATAGAAGAAAATTTGCGCAAAAAATATTAAACCTCATGACAAACGAGTCGTTCAGAGCAAAAGTTTTGGAATTCACAACTTCTTGAATGAGGAGGGATGCGCGGTACCTTATTCGTGGTAATTAGCAATTTAAAAACTAATAGTTGAATGGATAGGAAATGACCTGGAAGGGTTAACAACTCCGGGCAATCGTAAATCACAAGAACTTGAAGGGATGCCGAGTTTTTGAATGTTGCTTCAGATTCATCATATGGATTGAGTGTTTTTAACTTTGGGCACTGCTGTATGTTTATCTCTATGAGGGTTGGTTGTAGCACCCGTGCTGGCAAACACATCAACTCAATTTAGCAATAGCAAATAACTCAGCCCATTTATTTCAAGTACAATTGCCATATCATATTTTGTCTGGAATGTGGACGATGGAGGGGGGAGTTCAAATATTATCTCTCGCCCCTAGTAGGTTTGAGGGAAAAGAGAAGGGAAAAAATGGTCAAATAGCGTATTAAGTAAAATAAAAATTTTCCTTCATTTTTCTTGTAAATTATTTTCTCTACTCTTCCCTCTTTTTCCAAAAGGTTTCAAACAATGCATTAGTGGCCGGTTCATTGCTTTTCCTCTTTAGCTGATCTTATTTTTTGGACAGAATACATTGTCGGCAAAATTTTTATACAAATTTTGGGTGTTTGGTTGCATAAACTTGGATTAAACTATTTCTTAAGAAAAAAAATTTGCATCGACAAGAGGAATTAAGTTACGGACCAAAAAATATTAAATTATATGATTTTCTCTTACAGACGAACTAACTTACTAATCCCCTCGAATAATGTTTGTGGACCTCAAGCCCTTGGCAACAACTTATTCTATACACAACACAAATCTCGTACTTCACATTTTACACAATCTCTGTTTGTACTTTATATTATGGTGTGCAATGAAATAATTGAAAATAAATTTCCGGCAATCATTTTACAGGTACTGTTTTGAATAAAACAAAATTTGTGCAAAAAATATCACACCTCAAGACAAACGAGTCCTTTAGAGCAAATGTTTTGGCATTCACATCTTCTTGTATGAGGGATGGGTTGTACATTATTTCATGGTAATTATGGTGAACGAGAAGAAATTTAAATACTAAATGTTGGATGGATAGAAAAGGACCTGGAAGGGTTATCAACTCTGGGCAATCACAAATCACAAGTTGTTGAAGGGATGTCAAGCCATTGAATGTTGCTTCTGATTTGTAAGTTTGATTTAGCTTTTTTAACTTTGAGCATCGGCGTACGTCTATCTTCAGGAGGGTTGGTTGTAGCAGTCCTTCTGGCAAACACGTCAACTCCTTATTTAGCTTTGGCAAATAACTCAAGCCGGCCATCTATTTCAACTATTGCCATATCTCTCTTTGTTTGGAACATGGAGGATAGTGGGGGGAGTTCAAAAAATTCCCTGCCGCCCCTTGTTTGGTTTAACGACAAAAGAGAAGAAAAAATGGTTAAATTTAGTAATAGAAAATAAATATCATGCAATCATTTTACGGGTAAATGTTTTAAATAGAAGAAAATTTGCGCAAAAAATGTTAAACCTCATGACAAACAAGTCGGTCAGAGCAAAAGTTTTGGAATTCACAACTTCTTGAATGAGGAGGGATGCGCGGAACCTTATTCGTGGTAATTAGCAATTTAAAAACTAATAGTTGAATGGATAGGAAATGACTTGGAAGGGTTAACAACTCCGGGCAATCGTAAATCACAAGAACTTGAAGGGATGCCGAGTTTTTGAATATTGCTTCAGATTCATCATATGGATTGAGTGTTTTTAACTTTGGGCACTGCTGTATGTTTATCTCTATGAGGGTTGGCTGTAGCACCCGTGCTGGCAAACACATCAACTCAATTTAGCAATAGCAAATAACTCAGCCCATTTATTTCAAGTACAATTGCCATATCATATTTTGTCTGGAATGTGGACGATGGAGGGGGGAGTTCAAATATTATCTCTCGCCCCTAGTAGGTTTGTGGGAAAAGAGAAGGGAAAAAATGGACAAATAGAGTTTAAGTAAAATAAAAATTTTCCTTCATTTTTCTTGTAAATTATTTTCTCTACTCTTCCCTCTTTCTCCAAAATGTTTCAAAACAATGCATTAGTGGCCGGTTCATTGCTTTTCCTCTTTAGCTGATCTTATTTTTTGGACAGAATACATTGTCGGCAAAATTTTTATACAAATTTTGGGTGTTTGGTTGCATAAACTTGGATTAAACTATTTCTTAAGAAAAAAATTTGCATCGACAAGAGGAATTAAGTTACGGACCAAAAAATATTAAATTATATGATTTTCTCTTACAGACGAACTAACTTACTAATCCCCTCGAATAATGTTTGTGGACCTCAAGCCCTTGGCAACAACTTATTCTATACACAACACAAATCTCGTACTTCACATTTTACACTCTCTCTGTTGGTACTTTATATTATGGTGTGCAATGAAATAATTGAAAATAAATTTCCGGCAATCATTTTACAGGTACTGTTTTGAATAAAACAAAATTTGTGCAAAAAATATCACACCTCAAGACAAACGAGTCCTTTAGAGCAAATGTTTTGGCATTCACATCTTCTTGTATGAGGGATGGGATGTACATTATTTCGTGGTAATTATGGTGAACGAGAAGAAATTTAAATACTAAATGTTGGATGGATAGAAAAGGACCTGGAAGGGTTATCAACTCTGGGCAATCATAAATCACAAGTTTTTGAAGGGATGTCAAGCCGTTGAATGTAGCTTCTGATTTGTCAGTTTTATTGAGCTTTTTTAACTTTGAGCATCTGCGTATGTCTATCTTCAGGAGGGTTGGTTGTAGCAGTCCTTCTGGCAAACACGTCAACTCCTTATTTAGCTTTGGCAAATAACTCAAGCCGGCCATCTATTTCAACTATTGCCATATCTCTCTTTGTTTGGAACATGAAGGATAGTGGGGGGAGTTCAAAAAATTCTCTGCCGCCCCTTGTTTGGTTTAACGAAAAAAGAGAAGAAAAAATGGTTAAATTAAGTAATAGAGAATAAATATCATGCAATCATTTTACGGGTAAATGTTTCAAAAAGAAGAAAATTTGCGCAAAAAATATTAAACCTCATGACAAACGAGTCGTTCAGAGCAAAAGTTTTGGAATTCACAACTTCTTGAATGAGGAGGGATGCGCGGTACCTTATTCGTGGTAATTAGCAATTTAAAAACTAATAGTTGAATGGATAGGAAATGACCTGGAAGGGTTAACAACTCCGGGCAATCGTAAATCACAAGAACTTGAAGGGATGCCGAGTTTTTGAATGTTGCTTCAGATTCATCATATGGATTGAGTGTTTTTAACTTTGGGCACTGCTGTATGTTTATCTCTATGAGGGTTGGTTGTAGCACCCGTGCTGGCAAACACATCAACTCAATTTAGCAATAGCAAATAACTCAGCCCATTTATTTCAAGTACAATTGCCATATCATATTTTGTCTGGAATGTGGACGATGGAGGGGGGAGTTCAAATATTATCTCTCGCCCCTAGTAGGTTTGAGGGAAAAGAGAAGGGAAAAAATGGACAAATAGCGTATTAAGTAAAATAAAAATTTTCCTTCATTTTTCTTGTAAATTATTTTCTCTACTCTTGCCTCTTTTTCCAAAATGTTTCAAACAATGCATTAGTGGCCGGTTCATTGCTTTTCCTCTTTAGCTGATCTTATTTTTTGGACAGAATACATTGTCGGCAAAATTTTTATACAAATTTTGGGTGTTTGGTTGCATAAACTTGGATTAAACTATTTCTTAAGAAAAAAAAATTTGCATCGACAAGAGGAATTAAGTTACGGACCAAAAAATATTAAATTATATGATTTTCTCTTACAGACGAACTAACTTACTAATCCCCTCGAATAATGTTTGTGGACCTCAAGCCCTTGGCAACAACTTATTCTATACACAACACAAATCTCGTACTTCACATTTTACACAATCTCTGTTTGTACTTTATATTATGGTGTGCAATGAAATAATTGAAAATAAATTTCCGGCAATCATTTTACAGGTACTGTTTTGAATAAAACAAAATTTGTGCAAAAAATATCACACCTCAAGACAAACGAGTCCTTTAGAGCAAATGTTTTGGCATTCACATCTTCTTGTATGAGGGATGGGATGTACATTATTCCGTGGTAATTAAGGTGAAAGAGAAGAAATTTAAATACTAAACGTTGGATGGATAGAAAAGGACCTGGAAGGGTTATCAACTCTGGGCAATCACAAATCACAAGTTTTTGAAGGGATGTCAAGCCGTTGAATGTTGCTTCTGATTTGTCAGTTTGATTGAGCTTTTTTAACTTTGAGCATCCGCGTATGTCTATCTTCAGGAGGGTTGGTTGTAGCAGTCCTTCTGGCAAACACGTCAACTCCTTATTTAGCTTTGGCAAATAACTCAAGCCGGCCATCTATTTCAACTATTGCCATATCTCTCTTTGTTTGGAACATGAAGGATAGTGGGGGGAGTTCAAAAAATTCTCTGCCGCCCCTTGTTTGGTTTAACGAAAAAAGAGAAGAAAAATGGTTAAATTAAGTAATAGAAATAAATATCATGCAATCATTTTACGGGTAAATGTTTTAAATAGAAGAAAATTTGCGCAAAAAATATTAAACCTCATGACAAACGAGTCGTTCAGAGCAAAAGTTTTGGAATTCACAACTTCTTGAATGAGGAGGGATGCGCGGTACCTTATTCGTGGTAATTAGCAATTTAAAAACTAATAGTTGAATGGATAGGAAATGACCTGGAAGGGTTAACAACTCCGGGCAATCGTAAATCACAAGAACTTGAAGGGATGCCGAGTTTTTGAATGTTGCTTCAGATTCATCATATGGATTGAGTGTTTTTAACTTTGGGCACTGCTGTATGTTTATCTCTATGAGGGTTGGTTGTAGCACCCGTGCTGGCAAACACATCAACTCAATTTAGCAATAGCAAATAACTCAGCCCATTTATTTCAAGTACAATTGCCATATCATATTTTGTCTGGAATGTGGACGATGGAGGGGGGAGTTCAAATATTATCTCTCGCCCCTAGTAGGTTTGAGGGAAAAGAGAAGGGAAAAAATGGACAAATAGCGTATTAAGTAAAATAAAAATTTTCCTTCATTTTTCTTGTAAATTATTTTCTCTACTCTTCCCTCGTTTTCCAAAAGGTTTCAAACAATGCATTAGTGGCCGGTTCATTGCTTTTCCTCTTTAGCTGATCTTATTTTTTGGACAGAATACATTGTCGGCAAAATTTTTATACAAATTTTGGGTGTTTGGTTGCATAAACTTGGATTAAACTATTTCTTAAGAAAAAAAATTTGCATCGACAAGAGGAATTAAGTTACGGACCAAAAAATATTAAATTATATGATTTTCTCTTACAGACGAACTAACTTACTAATCCCCTCGAATAATGTTTGTGGACCTCAAGCCCTTGGCAACAACTTATTCTATACACAACACAAATCTCGTACTTCACATTTTACACAATCTCTGTTTGTACTTTATATTATGGTGTGCAATGAAATAATTGAAAATAAATTTCCGGCAATCATTTTACAGGTACTGTTTTGAATAAAACAAAATTTGTGCAAAAAATATCACACCTCAAGACAAACGAGTCCTTTAGAGCAAATGTTTTGGCATTCACATCTTCTTGTATGAGGGATGGGTTGTACATTATTTCATGGTAATTATGGTGAACGAGAAGAAATTTAAATACTAAATGTTGGATGGATAGAAAAGGACCTGGAAGGGTTATCAACTCTGGGCAATCACAAATCACAAGTTGTTGAAGGGATGTCAAGCCATTGAATGTTGCTTTTGATTTGTAAGTTTGATTTAGCTTTTTTAACTTTGAGCATCGGCGTACGTCTATCTTCAGGAGGGTTGGTTGTAGCAGTCCTTCTGGCAAACACGTCAACTCCTTATTTAGCTTTGGCAAATAACTCAAGCCGGCCATCTATTTCAACTATTGCCATATCTCTCTTTGTTTGGAACATGGAGGATAGTGGGGGGAGTTCAAAAAATTCCCTGCCGCCCCTTGTTTGGTTTAACGAAAAAAGAGAAGAAAAAATGGTTAAATTAAGTAATAGAGAATAAATATCATGCAATCATTTTACAGGTACTGTTTCGAATAAAACAAAATTTGTGCAAAAAATATCGCACCTCAAGACAAACGAGTCCTTTAGAGCAAATGTTTTGGCATTCACATCTTCTTGTATGAGGGATGGGTTGTACATTATTTCATGGTAATTATGGTGAACGAGAAGAAATTTAAATACTAAATGTTGGATGGATAGAAAAGGACCTGGAAGGGTTATCAACTCTGGGCAATCACAAATCACAAGTTGTTGAAGGGATGTCAAGCCATTGAATGTTGCTTCTGATTTGTCAGTTTGATTGAGCTTTTTTAACTTTGAGCATCCGCGTATGTCTACCTCCAGGAGGGTTGGTTGTAGCAGTCCTTCTGGCAAACACGACAACTCACCGCAGTCGTTAATTGCAAGTTCTTGAAGGGAGTTTGAGCCCTTGAACGCTGTTTTGTTTTGTCAATTGAACCCATCAGGTTATAACAATGATAAATTATAACTTCTCAAGAACCCGAGGTTTTCTGGCTGGTATATATTGCAAATAACTCTGCCCATCCATTTCTACAATTGCCATATCTCTCTTTGTTTGGAACGTTGCAGGATGGAGGGGGGGAGCTTGAAAATTCTCTCTCCCTCCTTGTTTGGTTTGTGGGAAAAGAGAACACAAAATGGCTACATAAAGAATTAACTACAATGAAAATTAACCTTATTTTTCCTGTTAATTATTTTCTCTTTTGTCCCCTGTTTTTTCACAAGCTCCAAACAACGCATTAGGAATTCATTGCTTCTTCGCTTTGCGAAACTTCTGTTAAGGCTTCATTTGTTTGGCTAGAATACATGTTTCGCAAAAATAAGTTACTAAGTTTGGGTGTTTGGATGGATAAAACGACAAACTAGCTTGCTAATTCACACAATTATTCTACATTTAAATTTTTTTCTAAAAAATATTTTTTTTTTGAAAAATCTTTTGTGCCGACACAACAGAGGTAGAGAAGAGCAATACCTCATTTCTTGGTAATTATGGGGAATACAACACAACACAATGGAATGAATAATCGCTGAATGGATAAGAAAATTACCAGGAATAGATATCAACTCGGGGCACGCAAAGATGTATAGCTTCTGGAGACGAGGGAATAACTTCATCTTAGGCAATGATGATTCGTTTGACCATTCTCTTAGCTGGGGCATGTTGAAAAGTTTGAGTTCCCTCAATGCTGGAAATACTTCTCTTGCTGCTGCTCCTTCACTACTACTACAATTACAATTAATCTCTTCATATTGTCCATAAAATTCAGGACCAATACACTTCAAGTTCTGCAAACCATCGATTGTGATTTTCACAAGATGCGAAAGGTGTCCGAGTGCAGGGACTTGCTCACAAAATCTACAATCTTTTAATATGATCTTCACCAAATTTTGAAGCAAGCATACATCCTTACTCATCCATGATGCCAAACCTCTTCCTCCAAAATTTTGAATTTCTAATCCCTTAACATTTCGGTGAGGTTTGAGTCCTTCCAACACATCCTCATGGTTATTGTCAGACTCTCCAAAGTCATTATTCCAGTGATATTTTAACTCTTGAATGTTTACTTTTTCAAACATTTTAGCCTTTGTTGCTTCTTCCTTGTCTCTCACGTGTTGTAGATCGTAAACAAGTAACCCACCTCTTAGGTTGCTTAAGTTACCCAACTCTTCAATTCTTTGGCCACTCTTATTGCCCACAACAAAGAAGGGTAATGTTCGCAAAGATGTCAACTGCCCTATATTCATTGGCATCAATTCCCTATTTTCATTTGAATCCTCAATATAAAAATGTCTCAAGCTAACCAAGTTGTGGAAATCCATTGGAAGTTCTTTTGGAGATCGCGGTAGTTTCAGTGTTTCCAAATTGTAAAGCTTGGTGATACAATTTGGGATTTTCAAAATAGAAGACTCAGAGATGTCAAGAAACCTTAAATGTATGGACTTGCATATTGAACTTGGCAACTCATCCGCACAAGATTCTACTAAACGCAGCGCACGAATATGGTTAAAATCTTTTTCGGTTTCGGGGAGATTTCCTGTTAAAAATAGGGTTCTTAATTTGCCAACAAATTCTTTTGAAATGTCCAACCCTGTTTCTTCCCTAACAAACAAAGACAGATGTTGAACATCGGAAATATTCTTTCTCTCACTAGCTTTCAAAGTCAAACAATTGCCCTGTGAGACATGGAATGCAAGATCATGTACAAGATCATGCATCTTGCAAGTTGTGATGTTTTTGTAATCATCGAATTCCACGTCCTGGAATAAAGAATTGCGCCATAAAGTCATAAAATACTCATTCCCTAACTCTTCCATTTCAACATTGCTTCTTAAAGAAGTCTGAAGATATCCTAGAGCCATCCAAAGTTGAATCAGTTCATCTTTTATAATGACTTTGCCCTTTGGAAAAATAGAACAATATGCAAAGCATTTTTTCAAAGATGGCGAAGGCAAGTTGTCGAAACTAAGCCTCAATACTGGTAGAATACCATTTTTATTTTCCAGGGAATTCCATATTTCACACTTCTCGATGAACTCCCATTCTTGCTTATCTTGTTTCGAGTATAGTAAACTTCCTAATGCATTTATCGCTAATGGTAGACGCTCACACTTTTTTACCATTCTTCTACCAATAACGTCTAGAGTTTGAATTTCACTTGGTGCTCTATTGGCAAATGCTCTTGTACTAAACATTTTCCAACAATCATCCTCCGATGGAAGATTCAACTTATGGGTGCAAGTCGGGAATGTTTGAATTGCTAATACGACTTCCAAATTACGGGTAGTAATTAAAATTTTGCTTCCCTTAGAGCCTTTTATTCCTGTCAAAGAATTTCTCAGGTCTACCCATAAATCTGGCTTTGTATTCCAAACGTCATCTAATACAAGCAAGTATTTTTTCCCATTCAGTTCTTTTCCAAGCCTTGTCAATAATCCTTGCCTATTTTGTATATCAGATTTCTCTCCACTAAGAGATTCCACCATCTCATTCAATAATCTATCTACCTTGAAATTATCTGACACACAAATCCACATTCTCTTGTTAATCTTGTCACTCTTGTCACTCTCGACACTCTTATAACAAAAGTTCTCCATAACTTCCCATTTATTGTAAACTGTCTGAGCAAGAGTTGTCTTGCCGACCCCAGCCATTCCTACTATAGCGATGACCGGTAAATCACCTCCTATGTCAATTCCAAGTAACATATGTACCACTTTCAACACGTCATCATCCCTCCCCACAACTTGTGTCTCGTCTAAAAAAGGTCCAGTCATCTTGAATTCCCTAGGTTCAACAATAGGACCTATGACTTGCTCAGCTGGTTTAAGACCGACATCATTTGCTTCTTTACAAATTCTATCTAACAGTTTATTGATGTCACTGACCTTATCAGCCATCTTGAAACGAAACGCCACTGGATTATTGGGGGAGAAAAAATTGCGCACCTTGTTCCTCTTCCGGTTTTGAACCTCAATCTTTCTACGAAGATCTTCATAGGCCAATTCATCAAGCACGTTCTCAGCATCGCAGGTTGCAGCTTTGAGATCCTTTAGCCACACCATCATAGTTTCTGATGTTATTCTCCGGTTCTCAGCATCATGTAACAAAGCTTGAATGATTTGCAACCTTTTGCGGAGCTTTTCGAGGTCTTCCTTGAAACCCCATGCCGGTTCAATCGGATTGTCAATCTGCTTGGCTAGCAGGGAAAGCAAACTCACGATTCCTTCGGCAACAGGGACGAGAATAGCCTCGGCCATGTTTTTGTTGTGAAAACAGAAATTGGGGATTGGAGATAAAAATGCTCGGTGAACAATTGCAAGGGAAAAGAGAAGGGGTGTTGTGAATACCGCGTCTCGAGGATAAGAATTATATGGTGGAGGAGGACTTGGAGTGTAGCTTTACTTTTCATGTTCCAAGTCTTCTCTGGTCATTGCCATCAAACAAAAGTCGTGGTCATTGCCAGCTTTTAGTTGTTCAATGTCTTTGTCATGGACTCATGGGCCCAGTTGTTTTAGCATTTTTTTTTTAATTAATTTTTACGTTCTTCTTTTTTATATTCATTTTTTTTTTGTTTTTTAGCAAAAAATAAAAAATATACACTTTAAATAATAAAAATTAAAACGGGAGTGTTAATATTAAAAAAATTAATGGGTATATGTATTCCCTTCTTTAATTTTTCTTAGTATTTTCTTTGAGAAAGTGCAACTGGTATATGGAGAAAGCACAACTAGCAGATACTAAGGCTTCATTTGATTCGCGAACTGAAAAAGATGGGTTTAACAATTTTGAGATTAAAAGTCCCAAGACTATTTGTCCTAGATTAATTTCATCCAAATTTCACCCAATCCCATGTTTGATTCGTGTGGGATTACTTAGTATTTTTTTAAAAAATTTGAAAAACCTTTCTGGAAAAAGATAGTTTTTTTAAAAAATTCTAGAAACAGTTTTTATTAAAAAAAAATTGGGAAATTTTTGTTTCAGAACTAATTTTTGGAAAAAAAATAACAATTGTTTTAAAAAGATTAAAAACAGACTTATGAAAAAAATAAAGTAGTTCCTGAAAATTTTATGACAAAAAAGGTTTTTTTTTTTAAACATTTTTCGAACAAAATATTTTCTGAAATCATTTTTTGAGAAAAGAAACTTTTCAAAAAAAAAATTTTTGAAGATACAATTGGCTAAATCTACTTTCTTTTTTTTGGTCAAGGGCTAAATCTAATTTCTGCTTCGAAGGAGGCGGATGTTTTTCCCACTTATTTTTCTTTCCAAAATTGCCCTATTCTTCCCCACAAAATAACACTCGCACCCAACCCACCAAAAGCCTTAGACAGAAACGTTGGTTTGAGGAATTAATCAGTAATTCTGGAGCACCGCCACGTGTTATATGGATCCCCGCCACGTGTTGTATGGATCCCAAATAAATACGTGAAGTAATCCGGAACACCACGTGACGTTTGTTTGGAATCCTGACTATTGAATAATTTCACTGTTTGGCCCCATTTGGTTCCTCCGTTGTTCTTCCCGAATGACACAAACCTTCCCGTTTGCTAAATTCTTTTAATCGAGTCCTACAATATCACTCTGCTATACAGATTGTGAAGGCTTGTATCTTGGGTCGTGACGTTTACGACTACCCTCCAGATATAGCTTGTGTGGTAAATGGACAAATCGACCCTTGTGATGTAGGAGTATCTCAAACACCACCAATGCATCAGCCATCCTATATAATCACAAATTTACACATTATCCAATTAAAACACAATTGTTGGAACCACAAGTATAAAAGATTGATGCATATGTGTACTAAAACATATTAAAAGCACAAAGAATCTTGGAAAAATAACCACACAAAATATTTTGGACCCAAAAAAAAAGGAAAACTATTTTTGGTCTGTTCTTTTTTGTCTCCATAAAGCAGGTGACAAAGTTGAAAGTGAAACTTTGAAAACCAACGTTTCTTTAACTTATTCGGCCATGTGTGGTAGTGAACAACCGTATTTAATCTTCCAACCTACTAACTTTAATACACCCAGATATACACATAAAATATTTTAGACCCACAAAAAAAAAAAAAAAAAAACCTGTTTTTGTTCTGTTCTTTTTTGTCTCCATAAAGCAGGTGACAAGTTGAAGGTGAAACTTTGAAAACCTCCATTTCTTTAACTTATTCGGCCATGTGTGGTAGTGAACAACCATATTTTATCCTCCAACAACCATATTAAATCCTCCAACCGACTAACTTTAATACACCCAGATGTACATTGGAAAAGGAAAAACATTTAAATATATTAAATGCTTCGGATCATATTTGTTTGCATTAAAAAACTGTCATTAAAAACAAAAATCAACATAAAAACAAAGATCAACAGATAAAGGGTTTGATTTCGTTACCTAGAAACCATTGTTTGTCTAATTGTAGTAGTTAGAGCATGTACACTAGAGTAGGGAAAATAGCAACTTAGGTATTTTACCTAAGCAAAAACCCAAAATAAGCATTGCACCAAGTTAGCAATAGCCCTTTTTAAGGTTAGGTAAAATAAATTTTGCAATAGTACTTAGGTAAATTTACCTAAGAACTATTTACCATTTATACATTTAATATTATTTTCTCTCTCTTCTAGCCTCTCTTTCTCTCCTCCAACAAAAACAAGAATACTAAAAAGAAAAGAAGAAAAAGAAAAAGAAAGTATTATTTTAATAGAGAATAGGTAAAATAAATAGTATTGGTGTAGTATTAAAAGAGATGTGGGTAGTTAAAAGGAAAAATGTGCACTATTTACTGACAATTTTGGCTCAAACTTTACCTAATCTGATATACTTGCTCTTAGGGCTTTGGTTTGAGAGTACTCAGAAGCAATAAAGGGCCATTGAAGAGAGAGATTAGGGTTACTTGGGAATGGAAAAGCTTCACATCCTTTTTATAATGGTCCCATGTGTTGGAGGGAAAATTCCCGCCTAATTGCCAGCTTCAGAGCCTTTACTGCCAATTGTGAGGCTATATTAGACTTTTCATTCAAATGCCGGAGAATATAATGGTCATTTTTGCCTATAAGTTAACGCCATCCATTGTATTAGGGCTTCTGAATAGTTAGATGGTGCACAATATCAGGTTTTGTAATCTGAAGAGGTTAAGTAAAAATGCGGGTTAATTGAGGGGGATTAGTCTAATTTACTAATTTACTCAAAACAAAAACATAAGTCTAGTCGTTGCCAGCTTTTTTGGCTTAATTTACTTGTTGATGTCTTGTGCTGCTTTTATTGTGTGTAAATAGGATTTGGATTTAAATCGTAAAGAAAACAAGGCACAAACCATTTCAAACACATCATTTAAACACACAATTCAATAAAATGCTTATAATGGTCTACTTTTCTCGAGACAAAAATAAAAAATTTCGTATTTTTACAAATATCTTTTTTTTATCATGCATTTTTATAAATATCCGGCAATCTAATTTTCCCAACAAGTTTTTTTTTAAAAAAATAAACAACTCAACCCAACATATGAAATAAAAAAACCAAGTCCATACAACACAATACAATTAACACGTACAGGGCTGCCCTGACTTTATCGTGAGCAGCCTTAGCTACCATCCTAGACGCTTTTAACTATTTTAAGAACCTTGATAAAAGAACACAAATGACGAAAGTCTAAGAGAGAATTTTGGAAGGTCATGACTGGCCTTCTTCGGATTGAGCAAACCCTACACAAATGAATGGTTCGAATTGTCAAAAATGGTTCAGATCATCAAACAAGATTGTAGAATTTATACACTATATTAGGTAATGTGTTTGCAGGGGCGGAACTATCAAAGGAGTGGATGTGGCACGTGCCACACCATTTCAGAAATACCAAAAAAAATTTACATGTAAAATGTTAAATCAAAATATAATATAGTATAAATAGTCTAATCAAAGGGTCAGGCACGGTTCCGCTGACTCAAATAAGTGTTAGGAATTGAACTTCTTGTTAAACTTAGAACGCCCTACGGATCTTGAGAATTAAGATTACAGAAATCGCAAGCAAACAGAAATAGTGTGTGACGAACAAGAGAAGAAAGAACACAAAATATACGTGAAAAACCTCAACACGAGAAAAAACCACGGGAGCCACGCCAGTCCACTATGAAATCCAATCAAGAGTACAAGTCTTCTCGCAATCTCTCTGAGACCTTCGTTTTCTCTCGCCTCTCTCTGTTTTTCTCTAAAAACTCGTTAACCTAATTACATACAAACTGCAATGTAAAATAAGTTGAGTCCTATGTGGAAATTACATCACAAGTCTTGGAAAAATATCATTTTTGTTGTAGTTCGGTGTGCTCCTAAAGTCGCGGCCCGAACTGCGGCACTTTGTGCCGTGGGGGCGAGCCCCCACACCACCGGACTAAATCACTGTTGAAGGTTGTTTGCACCCCTAACAATAAGTATAGTTTTTTTTTGAATTAAAGGTTATGTATTGTGAGAGAATGACATGTCATTTAAAGTAGAAAATAAGTACTTAATAAATAAAAACTCTAGCGGAGAGGGGCCTGAACTTTGGCTGAGGAGCAATGTTAGGATACATGAACAGTTTTTATGAAAATTGTTCGAAAAAGAGAAAGGAATAGTTCAGATTCACTTTAATGTTTGGATCCTACACATTAAAATGAATTTCAACCATTTATTTCACTTTCCTGGACATTTTTGTAGAAACTTTTTCTGGATCGTAACATTTTTGCTATCCAAGTGGTTACGGCGTGTGCCATGATAAGTGCTTGGGTCACCGCACAGGGAATGTGACCCATTTGAACGTTGAATTTTTTTTCCACAGGTTTAGTATTTGGCAATTGATAATGCCAAAACCAAAAGTGTTACTGCCAAAACTGACCCCTGTGAATTGACTTCTTTGCCCTCCTCCCAATTTAACCCTAGTTTACTCTCTCTCCCTCTTTCTCCCTCTCCTGAACAAAACCCAGTTCAACCGCCGCTCCCTTCCTCCCCAACTCCACCGCTTGGCACCGCCGCTCCCTCTCATTCTTTCACTTGATGCACAAAACACCCACTAACCCAATAAAAGTCCATGAATGCAAAACCTGGCATGCCATTTGATTTCCGCAAAATCCCTAATTTCTCATTTAAGATCCAGCACCAGATAAAAGAAGTCAACACCCTTATTTGGTTTCAGAAAAAACGTGAAAAAGACGAGAGAAAAACTGAATCAAGCCTTAGCAGAATATGTTGACTTCCCTAAAAAATACCCAGTGAACAAACCAAGCAAATCAATAGACAACTTAAAGAATTGAATCATAGGAGTAAAAGGTTACCAAAGATATTTGCATTTCGTCACTTGAACTTTCTAGGACAAAAGAATGATAATTTAGAGAAACCCGGAAAAATTAGATAAAAAAAAACACAATTAGTACAAAAAATAACTAGATTTCTTCAATCTTTGTCTTCATACCACTAAATTTTTCTTCAATTTCTTCTATAAATTTTTCCTACGATGGGTAACGGATTGGGGAAAGTCGGCGCCTGCTTCACCGGCGGCCACTCGTTCTGCTACGTCCGGCCCGACTCGACCAGCCTCCGAGGAGGAAACGATAACGTTCTGCTCGATCTTGGGTGCCTCCGTCGGCGCCAACACCTGCACCGCTTTCGTCGACCTCTACAGCTGGGCACATCTGCACACACTTGCACGTAATGAAATCAACAGAATAGATGATCAAAAGAAATCAATAGAAACTGAGTTTGTTGAAGATTAGAAAATAGAAGAACTTTTCTTTTCTTCTGTTTTAGAAAATCAGGAAGCATGAGAGGGAGGGCTACGGAACTGAGAGAGAGAGAGAGAGGCGGTGGAACTGGGTTTTGTTTTAGGAGAGAGAGAGAGTGAAGTAGAGTGTGATTGGGAGAAGGGCAAAGAAGTCTATTCACATGGGTGAGTTTTGGCAGTAACGTACACTTTTGATTTTGGCATTATCAATTGCCTAGTATTTTACTGTATGTTTCTTTATGAATTATGGTGGATGTGAATACATATATAAAGTGAATTTAGAAACATATCGATTTATATACTTGTATGAATAAGTTGCAAATTAGTCATTTTTCTGTACATATAGTGAAAGATGGATGTCCCATTGCCCTTGGCATTCCTTATAAGTAATTCGAGTACTTATGCACTCAACTACAAGAAATTTTGTGTTTTATTAAGAAAATAATAATATTTGTATTATACCGCCATTATTACCGGTGTTTTTCTTACCGTCGTTAATACCACCCTTTACTAGCGGTTTATCATTACCATCATTAATAGTTAACTTTAAAACTACCGCCAATAATCACTATTAACCACTTTTACTTGCGGTTTTTTATTACCACCGGTAAGACGGTAAAAAAAAAAAAAAAAAAACCATCGGCAAAGACAATATTTAGCGTAGTGTTTCTTAATCCTTATAGATTTGGATTGAAGGAGGAACTGCATATATTGGGGTTAATCCTGCTGTTCATTGTTGGCCATACCAATAACTAGAGCCAAGGTCTCCTTATAGGCTGATTAAATCCTCTGCCACACCAGACACGCCCTTTACTCAAATTGTGATTGAGCTAGCACAGTGTTGGTTGTCTACTGATGGCAACCCAGACGGGTGAGGATGAGAGAGGAGTTAAGAGAGGATGGGAGCCACCATGGCCTCCCAAGTCAAACAGAAGATACCCGGCTCTTGTGTCTAGTCTAAAGCCTTGATTGATTGTTATATATGAAGAGTCAATTAACTTGCACATTCTTAGTTTCAAACTGTTGAATTTGAACAAAGAAATCTCTATTGACATGAAGTCTAGCTATACAATTTTCAAAAATGGCATGCCAATTCTCATTTCCTTTCCTAAAACCAGCCCGATCATGTGGGAAAAGTTGGCCTTTCATATGAACAAAACGAAGGCTCAATCTTCACCCTGGTAGCTTTCATGACATAAAACTCTCGATTGGTGATACATGGGGTTTCTTTTTGTAGATATGAAACTCGACTTCTTAATATGGCTCAACATTGTTTTTAGAGTCCTTCTAACAGACCAGTTCATTCGGATATCGGTAACTTGATGAATTCATTCAATTTTGTCCCTACCCATTTAGGGACAACAAAACGATCAATCTAACGCTTCTTGCTATTCAAATGAGCTGCATTTTCATAGGACCTTGAAACAATATTTTAAACAAATTAAAAGGGTTCGATTATTAGTGTGGCACCCCGGAATGAATCCTACAGAATCTGGTATACACCGAATGGTGTACCCATTGCATATCCCTCTCACCATATTCGTTTAGCCAAAAATCAAGTGATGGATGAAAAATAACCAGTACATGAAAATATCTTACAAGAATAAAAGAAAGTTGATCCGACATACGCAAGCATGTTTTTATGCGACAAACATCATAGAGTCTATATACTCCACTATATATTAAACAAAAGTGAGAATTAGTGAGAATGCCTCAAGTCCCGACGAGTGGGGATATTTGATTGGTGCAATATAAGTCTTACTTATAATTCCATTAAGGCAAATGCTAATCTCCGCTGACCTGCGGAGGATTAGTGGGCCCAATTCCAAAACTTTTTTGAAAACATTTTCTGACTTGGTCAGTGCAAAAGATGGTTACATTAGTATGACAATTTTAACCTTCACCTTTTCAACAAATAACAAATTTAATATTAAAAGGGCACCAATTTAAGATAATTTTCCCTCCGACCTGTACTTTTCCTCTTCTACTTTACTACTTTACTTTCCAGTTTCCCCTGCTTTACAACCCATCTCCATTACATTTTAACCCACCTCCATTCTCACCGCGGAGAAGAACTGGTGAGATTTGAAGGTGAGTTTTGACTCTATTTTACAGTTTTTTTTTTTTGGAATTTATAATGCCAAGACACATTTTGTATCCGACAGCAATTCCACATCTCTCTCTAGACGGACATTGTTTAGAGGGTGTTCCTCTAAAAGATATTTTTTCAATTTTTGTTGCATTGTTTAAAAGATCTTAATGAGATCTATTAAATAAGATCCATATTGGTAGAAAAATTATTTGCGTAAACATATTATTTTTGAGCTTAAAATTACTTTTTTTTTCAAAAAGAACTTTTACAAAGTTACTGAAACACCCCCTAGTTTTGTCCTTTATATTTTTTGGGTTCAAGCTAAATGGACTTTGTTTAATGTTTCTTTTGTATGTGTAAAATATGATATTTTTATTCGAGTTTCGAGTTCGAAATCTCTTAGGTGTTATCAACTTCTATAGGGCCAGTCTATACAGAATTTTGCTCTGGCTTTAATTGGGACTCCCACAAATAGACGGTGAGGTTAGTTCCCACGAATTAGTCGAAATGCACAAGAGCTGGTCCAAACACCTGAGTTATAGTAGTAAAAAAATAGAGTGGTAATATCAATGAGCCTAATGTGCACTGAGGGCCCGTTCCAGAACCGGAATAAGAATTTATTTTTTTGTCTAATAATAAGATGTGTTTCACAAGAGGGTGAATAAGTACTTATTTTTTGAAAAGATAATTTCAAGGTAAGAAATCATGTGTTTACGTAAATAATTTTTCTATCACTATAGATCTTATTTGATAGATTTTACTGAGATCTTTAATATGATGCAAAAAAAATTGAAATTTTATTTTTCATTTACATTATTTTTGATTTTGAAAATGTGAAAATAAACTGCTTATTTGAATTTTGTATAAGAAAGCTCCAAAATAAATACTTATAAAATAAGAAGATGTTTGAAACGGGCCATAAGAAGTAAAATGTGGTTCTCTTCAGCCAAAAAAAAAGAGAGGTAAAATTCACCTTGTTTTAATGAGGGTTATAATGGAAGAGAGAGGGTTTGTTCTCTTTAGTGAAAGGCACAAGGGGAAAGACGTAGGGGGAGGGGTCCACCACCAGCTGGCAGTGCCGAGTGGTCTGTGTTAAAGAAAAAGGTTTTACAAATACTATAAACAAAGGAGGTCTATACAGGCAGAAGTTGGAGGGCTAATTGGGTCATTTTACTTTCTCAATCGTAGTCTACAGCTTTTATTCTGACAAACTAAAAAAGGACCGTCCATTATTCCATAGGAACTCACGCCAAACGTCCGCCTCCTGGGCGGAGTATAGAAGGACCCTTCCTCCTCCACCATATAATTCTTATCCTCGATCTGTGGTAATCACAACACCTCCTCTTTTAACATTGTACTAGTGTTTGTCCGTGCCTACAGCACTATTCACTCTTTTATGGTATTTTTGTAATATATTTATAAGAGTGTAGGTGTTTTCTTAAGAGAGTTGGAGAGCACACATCAGCCCTTGAATCAAATGAATCTCAGCCCTCCTTTTAACTTGTGTTTGTGTGGTCTTCACACCCTTGTGTTTTATTAGGTAGATTGCTCACTGAGAAATTCGTCAGTGCCGGCTGGGTACCGGCCACGTGGTGCCGTGCACCATCTCGGACGTCCAATGAAGTTTTAGTCATTTCATACTTTAAAATCAGCCGAACAGATCTGAGCCTTCCAAATCTTCATTGGACGGCCGACATTGGTGCACGGCATCACGTGGCCGGTACCCAACTAACACTGAAATTTATTTCAATAATTTTTTTTTGGGTAAATTTTTTTTTCCATTAATTGCTCACTAAGCGTTTTTTTCCTTCAAAGCCCAATTTCTGTTTTCATAAGAAAAACATGTCTGAGGCTTTGCTCATCCCTGCTGCCAATGACAGCTCTTAGAATAGAACGGAAATCATGGAATAGATTAGTTTCCATCCTCAATTCAAAATTCAGAAAAAAAAAAAAAAAAAAAGGAACTTTTGGATGTGATCTGTCATTAATTTTAGGAGATTTTTGCTAATTTGTTGGATGTCCTTGTCATGGCCCAGCTATTTACTTTCCTATTTTCTTTTTTTGAGAAAGTACAACAATAATTCAGTGGAGTTATTCGTTATTGGACTATTCTTCCCAATCAAATACTTCCTCGATTTCTAAATAAATGTTTGGTGTACAAACTTAAGTTATTAAAAATATGCATTTTTTCGTTAAAAAATTTAATTTTTTTCACAACTTCACAACTTTAAAGAACTATGAAATTGATAACTATTGATTTGTTAAAATAATGATTCTTTTTACGTAAAAAAAATCATTTCTTTAAAGACCTAGATTTATGCGCCGAAAATTTATTTAGAAACGGATGGAGCACCCAACCAACGAAAAGTTCCAAAAAGAAACATAACTCCACTGAACTATGCAGTTTTTTATTACCGCCAGTAAAGCGGTAAAAAAAAAGAACCCGTCTACAAAGGCAATATTTGGCGTAGTGTTTCTTAATCCTTATAGATTAGGATTTAAGGAGGAACTGCATATATTGGGGTTAATCCGGCTGTTTATTGTTGGCCTTACCGTGCATGGTTGTTAAAATCATACGATACGGGATACGTATCCCACCCCACATCTTTTTGTATAGAAATCCTACGATACGATAACGTATCTTAAGAAATAATAGCGTATCCCGATTTGAAACGTATTATACGATTTCTTGTGAGAAGAAATCATACCATATTTTAATAATTAGAACACAAACGCATTCTGAATTGTTTGATCTAATTATTACTCCCTCCGTCCCTTTTTAAATGTCCTACTTCGTACTCTAACTTATTAAAAAGACATCATCATTATACCTTTCACATCAACTTTTTCCTCAACTTTCCCTACTTACCCATCATCATTACACTTTTACTCATTTACTTTTCAAAATGGAATCTACTTTTAGGGACAAAATAGACAATTCACCAACTTTAATCCACTAACTTTACAAAATGGACACTTATTAAGGGACAGCCCAAAATGAAATACTGGACCATAAATTAGGGACGGAGGGAGTATAAAGAGGAGGACTAGCTTGGAGTCTAAAGTCTTGGTCATTCCGATAAAAACAAGAGCAAAAGTCTTGCATTGCCAGCTTTAGCTTTAATTGTTGGATGCCTTGTCATGGCCCAGCTGTTTCCTTTTCATTTCTGAGAAAGCACAACAATTACTATATAGTGGAGTACAACTCATCACTCAGGTAAGAAACTCCATAATCTACTTTCTACTTTGAAAAATGCGGAAGTTTTTCCTACTTTTTTAGTTTCCAAAATTGCCCTATTCGTGCCCAAAAAATAACACTTACACCCACCCAACGAAGAGCCGGCTCCAAACAGAAAGGTCGTTTTGACCCCATTCGGTACCTCCATTGTTCTTCCCATTCACTAAATTCTTTTAGGCTCCGTTCCGGAACGTAGAATAAGTACTTATTTTTTAAGAAGGCAATTTCAAGCTAAAAAATAATGTGTTTATGCAAATAATTTTCCTACCAATATGGATCTTGTTTAATAGATCTCATCAAGATCTTTAATACAGTGCAAAAAAAATTGAAAAAATTATTTTTTATTTACATTATTTTTGAGTTTGAAAATGTGAAATAAGCTGCTTATTTTTTAAGAAGGTTTCTGGAACGGAGCCTAACGTCGAGTCCTACATTACTCTGCCGTACAGATTGTGAAGGTTGGTATCTTGGGTTGTGACGCTTCCAACAACAAGGGCATCGATTTAGACGGCCACAGAATTACCAAACATCAAATGATTTTCTTCATCCAGACGGGCACACAAAGACGAACACCGACACAAATGACTTTCTTCAGAGCTCAACTAACCATCTCACACCTCACGTATTCACACATGTACGCACACATGGAGCGCATACCCAACCACTTCGTAGATAGTGTGGGACAACATGTATTGCTCTGTGTCTTATTCCGAAATTGACATTGGTGAATTGTACTCCTTATAGATTTGGATTTAACGAGGAACTTCGTATTTTGGGGTTAATCCAGCAGCTAATGGATGGCGCTATCAGAAATCTTGTAGTGAGAGATTTAATCGGTTTAATGCCATTTTTTCTTAACTTCTTTATTGGTCTTGCACAGTGCAAAGATAGATATTCTCTTCTATTGTCATCTCCTTAAATCCCAAGCATTCTCAAAGTCTTTACCAATTTGTTCAGAGTCAAAGTATAATATCTTGATCCAACCAACTAAAAATAAATGTTGCATTACTGATCATTTTTGTTACCCGTGAACCTCTTAACCCTTGGTTCCATTATTTAATGCTAGACATGCTGCTTTCAACTTTCTGTCAACCGTTGTACAATTCAAGGTAAAAAAATTAAATAAATAAAGCTTAAGAAATCCATAAAGGTGATGTTTTTATCATCAATAACTATATTAATATCCTGATTTCAAAAAAAAAACTATATTAATATAAATTACTCTGAACAAATTGGTAAAGATCTACAGAAAGAGAGAGATGCTAGTGTGTCTTACTCTAGCTTTTTATCCATTAATTCTGTAGTCTGTTGTATAATGTAATTAATTAATTCTGATCTCTGTTATATCTTGCTTTGTATCCATTAATTTTGAACTCTGTTGTACCTTGCTGGTAAGGCCACTCTGAACAAATCACACATTTCTAACATGTAACTTACATAGTTATTATTTGTTGTGTTTTCTAAGAGGAACTGCGAGACTGCTCATTAATATGAAATTTCGAAAAAGAAATGTCGCATTCGTAAAAAACCCCAAGAGGATTGTCGCAACGGTTAATCATTGCATTCCAAGGAGGAGGGCAATTTTGGGTAGTTTTGAAGAATAATGATTGTGTTCCTTGAGAAATTGAGCTTCCAAGAAGGGACCAAAATTTTGGGAGGGAGGTAGTAGCACTTTTCCCAGACTTTCATAAATCTCTTGCAAGCTTGATCAATCGTCAACTCTAATCTCTTTGATATCACCAAAGTCACTTGTTTCACAAAGAAAGAATTACTAGTAACCCATTAACCAACAACTAAGCATAAATTGGAGAAATCTAGTATAATACAAGTACAATACTATCCTAGGATAATAGATTGATGTCTTTACCTATAGAAAAGTAATTCTTCAGCTTTGCTCAGAATTCGGAGGTTGAGTGTTAACTGCTAAGCCAATCTGTGGCCTTGTCCTTCAAAGAGAAAGGAAACAAGATCAACTTAAGGGCATAACTGCCGAAGTTATTAATCCGCGACTGGGGACCAGATTTTCATGAACTCATCAATGTATTTGAAAGGGTCATCATCATATAACCTGAGGTTCAAAAAAAAAAAATCGTATAACCCTTGATAATGTGGTAAAATGCTAATGCTACTGGTTTTAGTTTTGCAATTTCGTGCCTATTAAGCTGGCGACATAATTCACAGCAGGGACTCAAATGGATTTCCAACCCCTGGAAGGAGGTTTCTGAAATAGGTCCTGTTCTTATTCCGTTAGCCACGAACGGAATTGGCAAATGAGATTGTCTAGGTCGAAGGGAAACTTGAATGGCCTTAAAAGTGCGTTCATTAATCAGTGCGTTGGCAGGGATAATATCTTGATGTAAAGGCGCACGGCCACGAATGTAGTGCAAGCACTCCTAATGAACTAGGATACTTCAAGAAGCTATTTGAAGTAACGTCTAAGAATTAAGTATCGAACGAAACACGTATGTACTTATAACGTCCAACTCCAGATTTTAGGATTGGCTCAGCTATTTTGCATAAATTAGAGTCTTATTTCACAACAATTGATTTCAATGAAGAAAAGGGCTCAGATCGCAAGCTTTTATTTTTTAGACAATTTGAAGTCAACCAGCAGCCAAACGTTTACAAAAAATATGAGCAGAGACAAGGAAGTCAAGGCTAAGCAAATAAAGTTTGAAAAAAGTGTTTAACAAAATGCTTATGTATGAATAAGTCTTTTGAGAACCCAAGTCTTGCCATGAATTTAAGACACAGACTTGGCATATTGCACTGTCTGAAAAGACTCCAGAACCCAAAGTACCTAGAATGGTGCAAAAAAGGAAGAAAGGAAGGGGGGGGCTGTTGGGTGGGGGTGGAAAGTGTCTCATTGCTAATTTGTTTGCTAGTCTTACAAATTTAGGCAAAGACGTACTAGCACACTTTTAAGTTGATTCTTAGGATGTGTCATCAGCTGGTCTCCAATTTATACACTGAATGCTCAGTGAACACAAGAAAATGTATTATATCCATTTCACTTGCATATGGAACTAAATAGATAAGAACTACTTTCTTCAACTGAGGTATTATAATCCTAACAACTGAAACAACTGGCATAATTTGGGTCCTCTTTGCAAAAGATTTGGTGATTCTGGGGACTTTCATGTGGGTAGGCCGCTATCTGCTAAGGTTTCTTCAATCATCCATAATGGTGCTTGGCAGTGGCCTAGACCAAGGAGTGCTATTACCAGGGAGATTGTTTCAAGTTCTGACCCCTCTTTGATCCCTAACGTCTCTGTACCTGACTGTGTGCAATGGACTTTGTGTAAATCTGGAGTATATAGTGCAAAATCAGCATGGCAGGGCGTGAGGCAAGTTTTCCCTTTGGTCCCATGGTCTAAGTGTGTTTGGTTCTCACATCATGTGCCACGTTGGGCTTTTATCGAGTGGCTGGCATTTCTGGGCAAACTTTCCACTAAAGATAGGCTTTTTAGCTGGGGAGTGGTTGGTGATCACAGATGTGTGCTCTGTCAGGTTGAAAACGAATCACATGAACACGTCCTGCATAACCTTTTCATTGATACATGGCTGCTTTATGATGAGATTTTATTAGGAAAAAGGATAGCAGAACGCTAGAAGAGTCAAGCCAAACTGGCTTGTAGCCAATATGGCAATTGATTTCAGAACTCTAGAAACAGTTTGTAATGTAAAGTGTAAACTACAAAAACTTCACTTAGGTGGCACAAATCGAATATATTTTGACTTGTAAAATGCTTACCAGTACTTGTTAACATTCTACAAAAAAGATAACCCCATTTTACTTATTACATCAACATCCACAGTATACATGAGTGGATGCTATTAAAGCGGAAAATTACCACAAAAGAATCCCAAGTGGTAAAAAGTTATGAAAATAGTGATTACTTATCCAACTATCTTTCTGGCAAATCTAATTTGCCAACTTTTTGATTTTCTTATTCTATGGACTTTGCAGCACTCTCGTTGGCATTTTGCAAGAGGGTTATCCACTGTGATCATATGTTGATTATGTGGTTTCTTTTGCTTTTAGGGGTTTTCTTTGTCCTTTTTGATTGATGGCTGTCATGCTGTGTTGTTCTGCTTGACCTTTGTGGTTTACCTTAGGTTGTGCTAAGTAATCCTTCATTCTGTTAGTTATGCCTAAATTTATTGGATCTCTATTTATGCCATTATATCACCCGACGGTCCTGAAATCCTTGTCTCTTTCTGAAAAATTGTTCTTAGGTCAAATTTTCCTCGGCTGAACTACAGTGGATTCTTCACTGCTATACTTGAGAAGGGTGATGAAATTATATCGGCAGCATCCATAAGGTTTTTCTCTATCCGCATCGCCATAAATTTACTGGATTTGCTCTCTGTTATACTAGCAACCTCTATCTGCTGTTCCAATACAATGTTGTTGGCATATTAAGAAGTTGTTAACTCTGATTTCCATTATTTAAGGACCTTAAAGATACAAAATTAAACAGGCCTCTATTTCCATAAGCCATCAGCCTAGGACTAGGCTTATCACTCTCTTATTATCCTTCATAATCATTGGTATTAAAGTTCCTCTGTTATTTTCATCTACTTAATTAATGACAGATGTATTCATGAATTATATAGCTGATACTTTGTTGGCCTTTCTTGCAATCACAACATGGAAATACTGCTATATAAAGTAAAACAATATTAACTATGCAATCAAGCATTCTTATCACATGAAGAAAACAAATGACGTCTGTCTAGTTGAACTCTGAAAGAATTAAGAAAGTCAATGAAGGCGATTGAAAATTTAATTAACTAGCATAAAGTCTTTTTAAAGATAGCTATTATGGATTTTTTTTTCTGTTATTCAATATCAGACTTGGGAATGCAAAAGGCTTCCCAGATATTTTATGCTTTCTGCTCAACTTCAATAGTTACCTTAGAATTTCTTGTATATGACACGAAATTTCGAAGTGCCTCCACTGATAATTGAACTTTTTAAAACACATGCTTTGAGTTTACCTTGTAGGCATCTCTCTGTAGGTTTCCCTGCTTCTGCAGAGTGTTGCTTACTTTATGATGAATCATAAGGTTTAGAGAACTTCTAGCAAATCTTTACAGTTTCTTGCTTTTGAATGTCTTCCAGAGTTTTCCCGGCTTTGTTGGAATTGTAGGGATGTTTCCTCCAAGTTTTTAGAAGATTTGTGTTTCTAAGAACGTGTGCCTTTCGGTTGGGATCAAGGCAGTGTGGTCCATATATCCTGTAGAAACCTAAAGTATGGTGTTTAACTTTCCTTTTAGAGCTGGAATGGGAGAGAACAATTTCGTAGATGAGGGAAAGACAATTTTTGTATACGTCAGCAATTTTAGTTTGATTAGGTACGCAGTTGGTGGATATATATATATTTTTAAACTACAGTAGGTTAGGTTTTCTGGATAATAAGACAAGCATACCAACCCAATTGACGTTCTAGTAGTCGCATTCAATCCAATCTCGTAATACAAGGGAAAAGCGTACTTGCAGTTTTAACGAAAAGACTTGCCTGCAGTTCTAAAAGTGTGTGTATCAGTCACATTTGGCGATTCGTGTTAATGATAAGTCCATTATACATTCCTTATTTTCCTGGGTGATATCATTGTTATAGAATTTTGAAGCTTCTGTTGCAATGAATGACGCTTCCTCTTTATGAGATTTGTCAGATTCCAAATATCTGTTTATGCATGCTGTTTTCCAGGTACTAGATCTCAGCAAGGTTAAGTGATAGCTGCTTAGCTGGCAACCGTCAAATTTTTTGAGTCTCCATTTGATAATTACCATGTGTGAAAGTGAAAAGGGTTGGAAAAAATGGAAACGCGTCTTGCTTATGTTGATTGATCTTGCTTAATATAAATACAACTTATTTGCATCAGCAGGATAAGAATTTTCACATGCATGAAGACGCAAGTCACCTTCTTTTCAACTTTTTGATTAGCAGATCAAGTCTCATCCTTAAACTTTATGAACTTTCCAAGGAAATTATGTGATCCAAGAGGTGCAACATAGCCTTCCTTTTAAATCTTCTGTTTCTAGTTGCTCCTAGACCTGCAGTAAAATGACTTTGCTGAGGTTCTGACGTGAACATATTGTGTTTTTAATTTTCTTCTGATGTTAATATGTCTGCTACCTTGTCCAATAGGCTACATGGGAATCATACAGCAGAGCTGCCATTCATTGGGACATGGTATATTTATCGGCGTCAAGGGATGTGTCGTCGGCTTCTAAACGTAATTGAATCGGTATGTCGAGTATGATATTTCAGTGCCCAACAAATATAATTTAATTTCTTTTCATTAGAGGGCTTCTACAATTTTAAAGTGTTCCAGTTTAGATATATATTTGATCATACTGGGGTTTCATTTCATTCTTGGTAATACATGAAAATGCCACTTCATTTCAGACTGAGTGCTTGATGTTTCTATGTCTTATTGATTCAAGTGCTTGACTCCTATCGGGGTGATGGTGGAGCTGCTAGAACAGAATATAATTTCCACTTAAAAAAATTTGATTGAGATGAAAACTGGTGGAAGGTTTCCCAGCTTGCCAGTGCAGTGTAAATGTTGGTGGTAAACTTGCATCGCTTGATGGTATAATATGTTGTCTCGTGGAAGCTCTCAAGCATTCAAACAGCATTTACACTGCCAAGCTTACTTGTTATATTTCCACCCAATGTCTAATAATGGAGGGGTGAGACTTAAGCCACTGAGGTCTCACCTAGTGAACTCCAGTTGATTTAACTACTGATCTCAAACATTCCTCTAAACAAGAGGTGACTTGTAAATGAGTTCTCTATGTACCTATATTCAGTTATAGGCTTCTTGAATTACCTACAAACATGATGTTACTTGTTAAATTACCTATATTCTAGGCCTTGTATGTGAATGATTTGGTTCTCTCACCATGTGCGAAGCTGGGGTTGATTCTGAGTGTCTCCAATGTAATCGGGGAGTGGGATCTCATTGCTGGTGAAGCGGATGGGCTAGAAAATCTTTGAAGAATGCCATGTTTAAATGTTATACTATCAATGGCTGCTGCTATATATGATATTTGGGTGGAATTTTGGAATAGCAGAATTTTGAGCATAAGAGCTGTGGTTTCTGAAATGGAGTGCAATTTCAGGGTTTGCATTTGTACATGAAGGGCTGGAGGGGAATCCCAGAAACTGATCTCAATAGGTTGCTCTTTAAAGTCGTATAGTCCTTATACTTCATATCATGTTAGCGATTTCCGAGTCTTGTTCTGAAAATTAGTGGCTTTTTTGGTCTTTGGGTTATAGCATTTTATTGACATCAGTTGCTGGTGGTATAAATTGGTTTGTTTGCACTTTCCAGGGATGCCCAGTTGCTTGTGTGGTTTGGTTTTTGTGTTAGTAAATGTGCTAACCAAAAAACAGCAAGTGCAGATACCCTTGGACAAGAAGCTCTCATTGGATAAGTTCAGATTGATCTAGTGTTCCTTGGACTATGCCTTCTTGGTGTAAAACTTTCCAGAAATGCTCATGGCAATTTCTTGTAAAATGCAGACCGTGTAACTTTAGCACTGGCCATATTCCGTGTTTTGAAACTGTCTTAGTGACAGTCTAGCAGGCTCATGATTCATGAGCTTACTCTTATGTTTTCTACTAATCACAAAGGTTTAGAGGGGAAGACCAGAGTTACAAACCACCCTCAGGGAAAGGGGGCTTCCAACTGCCATAGCATGTTCAGCCAGTGAACCATTACCACCAATTTCATGAGCATCTTCTGATACCATGTAGAATGCTTTTTAGAAGTGAGAGGCTTGGGCATTTGCAGTAAGATTTAAAAGGTTGACTGACCCTCTCTTTTAGTCATGAAGCTTTCCACCTTGTTATTTAGTTCTTGTTAAGAAAAATTCCATAATTTGAGGAAGCGCACTTTTCCCTGGATATAATATTTGTCTATCTCCTCCTATGCTCTATATTGGAGCCACACCTGCATACGAAAACATTCATTTCAGGTGTGATTCGTATTCTTGTTATAAATTTTTGGTTGCATGTTGCTTTTGTTTGATTTAAATCCACACCTTTATCTCTTATTGGGTCAAGCGATTAGGACATTGGTATGCCTATGTCCTGATGTTACATTTCTGAATCTATTGTCAGGCGCTGTGCTCCATGAATGTTGAGAAACTTGTCATACTTGCTGTCTCTGAACTTGTGGAAACCTGGACTTCTGTCTTCGGTTTCAAGCCACTTGAAGAACCAGAAAAGAAAGAAATGAAACGCATGAATTTAATTGTGTTACCTGGTGCGCAAATGTTGCAGAAACCTTTATCAAAGCAGCGGTTCACTGAAGGGGGAAGTGCTTTTCGTTAGTAATTTTGTTACTATTAAACGGAGAATGTCATTTTTGGGAAGACAGGTTCAAGGGTCAACAATATAACTCAATGGGAATTTCTTTTGAGGTATGTTTGCTTTCTTTTCTCATTGATTTTTTGTTCTTCACTCTCGGTAGCTGTTCACACAATATGCAGACATTCTTGCCTCTGTCTTCTTATTTTTGTAGTTTGTCTTCTTTTTTTCATGCATGCATATATAATTGTCCTTTGTCGTATTTTGATGGGGAAATTGTAAAATATAGATGCTTATATAATTGCTTTTATCCAATCCCCTCTAACTCACCATCAACAAAAATTTTACGTACTTATACCCCCTGAACTCACAAGCAAAGCGAGATTGTTAATTTTTCTGTCAAAAGTAATGAAAAGTGTCTAACGGTACTGAAATACCCTTAAGCATACCATATAATAGCATCTTTTGATTAAATGAATGGTTCTTTTTTTCTCTCTTTAACATGCTTTCAATGTTCACAGAATCTTCTCATTAACAAATTGGTTCAACATCTATTGCAAGATATTTCAGTTGTGCTATTATGGTCATCAAATTATTGAAAGCATCTTTGACCCAAGAAACGAGGGTAGATGTATCCGATTAGAATAAAATAGCGAGAGGGAGAGGGGGAGGGCCAATACAAAGACAACTTCCTTTGACAAAATCCAATACATGTATAAAAGAAGCATGTTTTAAGAGTAATTATATGTTTGTAGTTCGTTTAGAACTTGGCAAAACTAAATTAGCCATTTTATGTCTGTGGTTTTTTTAGAGCTAAAGACTCCTTTGGGTTTGCTGAGAATCGATTAAATAGTTGGTAAAAATAAAAATAAAATTCCTATTTTTTAAAATTGCCTTTTATTATACGCTCAACATAGTAAAGGAAAGTTGTACAAATTCAATGTCCTTATTGACTGGCTATCTAATTTTGTTTTCCTCTTCATTTTTTACTGCCATCAGCTTGAATTGTTCTACTCTTTTCCAGTTTTGCACCGTATGACTCAGCAATGGTTTCCCAGTTTCTTGCCTTTGTCCACTTCCTTTATGTTTCACCTGGCAGGACCATATCACTTATTCTAAATAGTGGATGTTTTTTTTGGTTTTTTCCAGAAATCAGTACAACTTTAGTCCTGTGTCTTTTCTATTTAACATATTTGCTGCACAAATACCATGAGGTTCTTATCTTCATCAGAATTCTATAAACATAGGTGGTAGAATAGGTGGGAGCAAAAAAGAACACAGCACTCCTGTAGTTTGATTTGATGTTTATGCAGTTATTTGGTAGCTACTCTCTCTCACAGTTGCTGATGTTTCTCTCCTGTGTCTTCTTGCACAGGAGCATTTTGCAGTGTATATATCTTGACCAGGATGCCCGTGGAGTTTTAAGCGCATCATGTTAAGGGGGTCAAAGCAAGGTCTGGTGATAGCATGTGGGTTTTGTAGTTTACTTTTGCTGTTGACTAATACTAGATTTTCTATTTTGTTATCTAAATATAGGTGGTAAAGAGTTCTAACTTAATATTTGTGGCATACATGAATGGCTAGATGTTGACAACAAACAAAAGAGGGATGCTGCAGACACGCCTCTCAGCCACTCCCCAGACACTCCTATTTCACAAACAGTGGAGCCCACAAATATGTGGAGCCCACTACTTGTGAGAGAGGAGTCTTTGGGAGTGGCTGAGAGGCGTGTCCCCAGCATTTCCGAGAACAAAAAGCTGTCTGCTTGTTGCCTGCTCCTATGGAGAAGGGTATGACTACCAACACTTGTTGCTTATATACTGGTACAGCTTTATGGCCTCCCCGTTTGGGGATATGGTATCCCCCTACCCACCCTTGGATCTTCATAATTGAATCACAGCCATCAAAATTTGTAATCACAAAAAACCAGTTACTTGGTTGCCTGGAAAAGACTTCGAAAATCTTTACCAAAAAAAAAAAAAGAATCTATCACTCCAAAACTCTCTCTCTCTCTCTCTCTCTCTCTCTCTCTCTCTCTCATTGCCGCAACTTTTTCTGTCTCCACGACACCATCTCGGCCCTAGGCCATCTTGGACCTAAGCACCCGTGAGCGCCTCTCTTGTTCTTCCCATAGGTAAATCTCATCTCTCTCGCACTCTGTTATACACACAATATTAGTCAAAAACTTCATTATTGTCTTAAAATACTGCACTTGTTTACTGAAAGAAGAATGAGGGGTATCTTGTTTGTTTGTTTCCTAGTTTATGGTGTTTGACCATCAAAGAGAGTGAACCAAATATGAAGTGGGATCATTTCAAGGAAGTCTTTAATCCAATGTGCTTTCCTCCTCTACTTATCAAAAAAAAAAAAAAAGTACTTTCCTCCTTTGAGAAAAGAACAAATGATTGTTGAGTTCCTAAACTTGGAGCAATACAAAATGACAGTGAGTGAGTATACCACAAGGTTTACTCGATTGTCATGGTATGCCACTTTTGTTGTTGATCCAGAAGACAAGAAAGTAAGAAAATTCGAAGGAGGCTGAAGGATGATTTTAAAATTAAGGTAAAATTGTTGAAGTTGTCTACCAATGCTGAGGTTATTGACAGAGCTTTCATGTTGTAGAGTGATGAAAAAGAGAAGGGATCTAAAGAGAAGGATACAAAGCTTTGGCAATTTCAAGAGGCAAAACACAAAGGCTTCTAGTGCAGGATCCATTATGCCAAGAGGTGAAAATGGACAACCATACTACATGTGTGGAGAGTATCATTCGAGACAACCATGTTGGCTACTAGGGGGAGTGTTTCAAGTGTGGTCAGAAGGGTCACTATACTAGAGATCGTCCCATGAACAAGATTGGAAATGCACCTAGACATAATGTTTCTACATAGGCTTCTTCAAAGAACAAGGTGGGCAATGGAATGGATGATCAAATGTGACAAGGAAGGGTGTTTTGCTTTAGCGCCCGACACATTCTAGAAGCTGATTTCGTTGTTTTAGGTTGTTTCAGGTACTATGTTAATATGTGGCTGTTCTGCTCATGTTATTTTTTGTTCGAGTTCTATATATAAATGTAGGGAGGTATCCCTGAATAGATGCCATATAGGTAGCCGAGCAAGTGGTACACGGGACCACGGAGTTGATAAGCCATCGTGGACGGCGGTTTAGGAACAGCTACATGTGAAGTAACTGGTCCAGGCTACCTGATCGGCAGCGAGATTGCCCAAACGAACAAAGAACTCCAGTCAAGCGCAGGAGCGGACAGAATATTCTAGGAGGTTCCACAGTGGTAGTAATCTGTAAAGAAATGGGATCCCGAGTATACAGGATCTAGGCAAGACACCTAACGTGACTGGGATATTCGGGCACTTATGCAAAAGAGTCCTGAAAAGACTAGGGTGATGAATTGATAAGGGAACGAAAAAGAGTCCTGAAAAGGCTAGGGTGATGAATTTATAAGGGAACGAGAGTCTAAGATATCCTGGATTCCTATATGAGATAGGAATCTAGAGCAAGAAGGATGCTTGGGCAGTAAGCAAACGTATGTCTATAAATACAAGGTTAACCTAGAGGTAAAAGGTATGCAAGACTTTGCATTCATATTGTTTTTCTACTGATAATTAAGGTTTTCAATTAGTTTATGATATTAACTTTGACATCGGAGGGCCTTTGCTACGAAAAGCAAATGTGCGCTCACCCCTTGTCTGTCTTGCAGATTAGGGTTCCGACGAAGAACTAGGGTTCCGGTGAAAGAGGCACGTGTGGCCATTACATATTGGTGTCGTTCAGAGCATCAATTGTTTTCATCCCCCTACAATAAATTTGTTTCTCGTCGGTTTGCATCATGCCTATCTACACCTCTTGAGCTATTAGGCTATGTGCTATGTGTATCTAAACCTTCGAGAATTTCCATGTC
This sequence comes from Rhododendron simsii, assembly GCA_014282245.1. NCBI lineage: Eukaryota > Viridiplantae > Streptophyta > Magnoliopsida > Ericales > Ericaceae > Rhododendron > Rhododendron simsii. The sequence goes on along the minus strand of CM024961.1, from coordinate 2,514,176 downwards.
GAGCACTTCTATGTACAAATTATGTGATATCATGATAGGAGAAGTTACCTTCTTGTTGACTTGATTCCTCTTGATATTCAAGATTTTGATGTCATTCTCGGTATGGATTGGTACACTAAGTATCATGCATCAATTGATTGTGTAGAAAAGAAACTCGATGTCATTCTCGGTATGGATTGGTTGACCAAGTATCAGGCATCAATTAATTGTGTAGAAAAAAAAAGTCATACTTAAACATCCATCTCAACGTAATCTTGTATTTCAAGGAAAGAGGGTTGTATCACTTCCTTATCTTATTTCACTTATGCATGCTCATCCTTTGCTTAGAAAGAGATGTCAAGGTATCTAGTTAGCATCATTGATTCATGATCTAAAGCTATTGATGTCTGTGATATTCCTGTGGTGAAAGATTTTTGGGATGTGTTCTTCGACAATTTGCCTTTGGATCGAGATATTGATTTTGTCGTAGATGTTGTTCCCGAAACCCAACCAATTTCAATGACTCCCTACATTCGGCTCCTGTTTAGTTAAAAGAGTTAAAGACACAACTTCAAGAGTTGTTAGATAAGAAATTTATCCAGCCAAATACATCTCCAAGAGGTACACCAATGGAGAGGTACACCAATGTTATTTGTGAAGAAGGATGGTACTAGGAGACTTGGCAGAGCATTTTCTCTCGGATGAGGATTAAAAAAACCCAACTAATATGGCTAATACGAAGATGTAAATTGAAATTCACTATATATTCACAAACTAAGCATCCATGACAAATTTGAGTCCGTCTCTGTTTTTCAAAATTCTGGTATGTGTCTCCAGCAGGTCCCAACATGTCTGGGTTGACAACATATAATGAAGAAACTAGACGCAATTAAGCATGTTAAATTTACTGGTGAAACGTATGGCATCATTTCTGTTTCGGTTAGACAAAGACACGTGAGGTCAATAGGCGTGTTTGTTCTTGTTAGCTGTTCATCAATCAAAATCTGCTTACATTGGAGGTGCACACACCCTTCCAAATGACAAGATATCCATCAATGCACAATGTTTAGATTGTATACAGTCCTTCAATTTGCTATAGTTTCTCTCCCATCGTTCTTCTTCTTTAATAGTAGCTCTTATAATTTACGACCTATAAATTTCATGAGTATTTCATCAAAGCTTATTGAGCGTTCAACTTCATCGACAATCCAACAAAAACTATCCCGATCCTGTATTATGTCTACCAAATACAACCACCACAATGCAATCGTAACGAGAGAGATGAATATGTCCATATACAAACATAGATACGTAGATATATATATGCAATTATGCCATACCAGAACACAGGAAAAAAGGAAAGAAAAGCCCTTGAATTTTGCAAAGTGTAACGAATGTATGGAATCAAACATATAACTCATTGACAACATTGCAAATGAAATTGAAATGTGTTCCAGTAATCTAAAAATGTCGTTCTTTTACATATTTAGTTCTTTTGTTTTTTTTTTTGAATTTTGCATCTCTGTCTTCCTGTCTGCATTTCATTCTTGTAGTCATACCGTAAGGGTGCAACCATCAAACGGTCAGACTCTCTGCAGCTTCATCTGCTAATCAGACCTTAAGCTTCCAGCGGATCTTGTACCATTTTCTTTTCCAAGCACCGACAATCTTCCATGATCCTTTCTTGAAAATGTCCCTCAAACCCATGGGTCTCTCGGTCACCAGCCCTCCCATTTCAAACTAGAATCGTTTGTCAAAAACGTTGTCTCCACATTATCAGCCCTCTCTCCACGTTTTAATAATCCCGTTCTCAACGACCATGACACGTTCTTAATACGGTTTTCTTGAACCAGCAGGCATTTAGATCCGTTGAAATTATTTAGATACTACATTGAGGATCTTGGCTGGTTCTTTCTTTTTTTAGGGGTCACATTGTCAGTTTGGTTGTCTTGATGGTATTCCATTGCCAAAATAGAAATTGTTAGTTATTTTTCTGTTTTGCTCTCTCTCTCTCTCGATCTCAATTTTATGGCGTGAGAGGGATTTTATCGACCGCATGTTTTAGTTTCTCACGTGGCACGCTCACAATGGTGGACATTAATAAGATTCATTTGTGACCCTTTTTACCAGCCATTCTGGATGTGCCACAGAGCCCAAAAGCGATCGTTCAAATGGTTCGGAGATGATCAGGAAAAACTGCAGCTATATCGATCAAGGGTGCTTAGTGTCGCTACCGGTGTTTCTTCCAAAGTAAATGAAAGGTTTCCATGTTCCTACCCACTATTCGGTCTGATGTACCGTCAACTTGAAGTTGTGTCTAGAGATCATATATGTGAGTGCAATATTTCCATTTCCCTGTACTTTAATTACATTCCAACGTTCTGTTGAAGGTGTTTCAGGTGCTATTTAAACTACAGAAGAAATTAAGCAATTTTCTGATTCCTGGCAAAAGAGATAAAAGAAGTGTAAGAATTTTTGTAGTTTTGGGCCGGGGCCATATCCCTTAAACTGACCTCGACAATGAAGTCAGTATCATATCATTCAGGATTTAGTTTGCGAAACCTGGTGTTGTTAACCAGATAAGATAGCTTACATGCATCGACCAAGATACCGCCAATCAGTTTGTTATGCATCGACCAAGATACCACCGATCAGTTTGTAATGCATCGACCAAGATACCACCAATCAGTTTGTTTCAAATTCTTCCAGCAGATTCGTATGGTTTGAACGACCATGGAACAAACGGCTGAAATGCTCAAAAGAACCGGAAGTTGTGCATCCGCTACTGAGTAGATGTTACAATGAGTTCTATAGATACCCGGTTGCAAGACTTTTTGAGGGCACGGTCACCGTCCCTCAAACCAGTACTCTGCGTGCCAATTCACTCTTAATTTAGGAGGCGACTATTCGCAGTTCCGTATTTTCTCCCTTAATCCACTACATTTCGGTAAGTAGTTGTTAAAAATCATACATAACATTTCGGTAAATAGCTGTTGAAAAAAATATTATATTTCGGTGAACTACATGTCAAAAATATGTTCAACTTTTGGCAAACAACTGCTGAACATACATTTTCGATAAATAGCTGTTGAAAAAAATATTATATTTCGGTAATTGTATGTTGAAAATGTATCTCAATTTCGGTAACTAACTGTCGAGTATAATTGAAAATTTTAACGGGCTAAGGAAGAAAATACAGGGCTGCAAATGGCCGCCCCCTTAATTTAACTCTGTGTTCTTGCAAATACTTGTCCAAGTCCAGCTGTATATGTATTTTTTTTGCTTTTCCTTTTCCCGTTGATTGCAATTCAGTTTCACATTGTTCATGATCATAATTTCCATCTTCGCAAGTCATAAAACTTCTTAATTCTTGTTGTCTGCAATTCTTTTCAAATGCGCCTGGTAAATTGTGAAGTCTTCGAACTGTTCAAGCAAAGAAACTGTCAGAAGGACCCGGTAACCTCACCCTTGGGTTGCACAAGCTTGAATTTGGTTTGAAGTTAGATTGTAAGGCTCCACACCTACCTCATTCATGTTTAGACTGCGCAAGGTCTTGCCAATCACGCTTTTGTTCCATTCAGCCCAGGTGTTAGCTAGCTCCTTAAGAAGTAACATTATCATTTTTTTTGTCGGAAGGGTGTTGTCGTATCGACTTCTATCTCGAAATGGTCACATGTTTTCCGATGGCTTTTACGAGTTTGTAATTCTGAATGTTGTAGTAAAACTTCAAAGTTGAATTGGCTTTCCTTCAAGACGGGAAATTTTTGTTTTGTAAGATTGGGAATGCAATTTCTTTACGTGACATCATAAAATGTGGACGTTAAAATTTGTAAAAACCGGGATTTTTTTTTCACTGCATTTGTTAAGTAGATTGTTCTAACTGTTGTTTTATAAATGTTTTTTGCGTGTTCGATAAAATAAAATGTCACGACCAGGACATGTATATCTTCGTCATTCAAACTTTCATTTTCCATTTTAGAATCCTTATCAGTTTTTATTTTTATTTTTCTCTCTCGTTATTTGTAAGGATCATTTTCAATGACGTCTGAATACTCCAACTTTTTGCCTAGCTTTACCCATGAGGGCGATAGGCAATAGCATTGGTTTGTTTTATCAAATCGCTGTTCGGATTATGATGGACAACTAGCCACGGTGTTGGATCAAGTGTTAACCAAAACACCTAAAAACTATTGCTGTAAGAGAAAATGTGCAACTTAATCTTTAAAGGTCATTACAGAGCCTTGCACTTAGCGGCATGAGGACATGAGGAGCTTTGCAATACTGCCCATACAGCATTAACGGGTGAAGACGGTTAGTACTCCCAAAATATTTGCCCTGCGCTAATAGGAGGCATCTCGAGTACATGGTGGATGCTGACCTCCATAAAACCAACAAACGGAAAAGTATGTTCGGCTGCTGGCACGGGGTAACTAATGTACTAAATGTGCATGTGGCACACTTTTTTTTCTGCTTATAAGAAAGTTTTTCTTTTCTGTATTACAGTAGTATTAAGAAGGTTGGTATTTTTATAAGCAGTAGTGCTACAGGTACGGCAAATCCCGCACAACAATTGCATACAGATTCATTTTGTGATTGTCTTGGGTCCTACAAAGATGATTGGAACTGCTCATTTTATTCAAAATATATTGTTTAGAGTCCCTATAAAAAATTATCTCAATCCAATACCGACAAGGACGTTTCCAAATCATCCAACTTTGCTTCAATAATTCAAGCCAAATTCTGAAGCAAAGTTGTATGATTCGTAAATGCCTTTACCGGTATCGAATTGAGATGATTTTTTACAGGGACCTTAAACAAAATATTTTGAACAAAATGAGTAGCTCAGATCATCTTTGTAAGACCCAAGACGGAGGCAAAATGGATCTATGCGCGCCTTGTGTACAAGGTTTGCTCCCTAGCATTTCTGTTTTACAAACCTCACGATTGAATCCGTTTAGACACGATGATATTATCATGATTGGAATGTTGGATTCAAGTGTTTTTTTGGTAATGGAACATTGTTGGAATCTACCCAATTATTTGGCTCACCAAATTGTAGGGGTTTTTTTTTTTTTCAATCGATAGAAGAGATTATTTACATCATATATGGAGTACAAGTATAAACTCAAGATACTACATCAATTGTAAGAGTACAACTCAACCAATATGGCTCGCTCATTAAAGGGTATAAAAAAAACCCCTCTAAGGAAAAAACACCTACACGTAGCCAGATGTATGTAGATTCGAACTCCTGACTTCTTAGTGAGATGCATGAGTCTAATTTGTATAGAAAAAATAGATCTAATGAAACGAGTTTTGATATTTGATCGATTTAATTTATTTCCTCATTGAGATTAAATTCTTTCCACCTGTAGTGGAAAACCCCACTTTTCCACCACCGTCTTTTTCGGTCCTATCATGTACTTATTGTTGATCTGAACCATTCATCTTGTAGACCCCACATAATAGTATATCAATGCGAAAAATAAACTTGATCGGACATCAATAGAAATATTAAAAATTGAATTTTTTGCTTTGTAAAATAGACAGTTTATCTTCGTACTTTGTTTGTCCATTTTTAAAAAAATACCTTCTTAAGAGAGCATAATCATTGCATTTATATATGTCTCCAATTTTCCAAAAGCTACCCTTCAACTTTTAAAATTTGTTCAATTGAATTCAAAAGATAAGGGGAAAGAAGGGAATTTCATGGCATTTACTCTATGAACTCTTCAAATTAAACGAATAACTCGGGACAATTCAAACTAAAGAATTAGACAAATAAATTGAGACAGAATAGATTTATGCTAGATGATTGAGATGATTGCAATTATTAAAATAAAATTAAAAAATGGACAAATAAATTGTGATGGGAAACGCTAATGTCTCTCTCTCTCTATATGTAAATCTCCATCTCATGTCTAGTACTCTATTTATTTCCTAGACTACTATACTATACAATAGAACTACCATCCTATTCGTAGTCAACATGTACCCATCATCTTCTTCTCCGCCATCTCATCCGTCCACAAACAACCCCACCGGCCTCACCCGCTACGGCTCTGCCCCATGCTCCTTCCTAACCACCGCCGTCGATTCCCTCACCACCACCGCCGTCGCCGCCACTCGCGACTTCTCCACCTTGGGACCCCACCACCAACCCACCCACCACAACAACAACAACAACAATCACCCAAACAACATTCACTCTTCTATAAATAATAATACTACTCCGAGTAATGCCTCACAGGGTGGTAGTCGGCCATATTGTTTGAATGCGATAGCTACCACCGTTGGAGGGGAGTTTACGGCCGCCGGAGGTGGAAGGCGAATTAATTTGAATTCGAAAAGCGGCGGCGGTGGAGGTGGAGGTCTGGTTCGTCACAGTAGCTCCCCTGCTGGGTTTCTTGATCATCTCAATGCTACCAATAACTCGGCTACGGGCGTTAGTAACGGCAACGGTACGTTTTCATTTCTCTTCCTTTTATGTTGAATTAGAGATAGATTTAACTGCGGATCAAAACAAGAAGAAGAGAGATTTAACAGGCTCTGTTTGGGCAGCATTATCAGCCCGTTTGAATTCAGAGAAATTGTGAGAAAAGAAAAGAAGGAAGAACACTCTTCTTTAATGAGATGACTAAAACAAACGAAGGAGGTGGAATCGTGAACGTTTATTGCTCGATTTTGTTTCTCACCATTTCTCGCCACTTTTGATGAGATTTGGTGAGAAATTTCACCTCTTTCTTTTCTTCTCTTTTCTCACCATCCAAACGAGCTTGTATTAACCTCTTTTTGATCACATTATGTGTGTTTACATTTTGCATATATGAGAGTTGATTCTGAAATGAGTTATATATCTAAATGTGTTTTAGAAAAACGAACTAGAAAATAAAGAATTCAAAACTCAATCTTTGAAGCTTTTTGGATTCTAGAATATGCTTTTTTTTCATAAAATTCGTCTAAAATATTATTTTGCACATATCATTCAACCATAGATTTCTCCTCTTTCTTCACGAACCAAACAGGGCAAAATAATAATTCCAAAATTTTCTTTTCCTTTACTTACTTTCTTCAAGTTCCAATCAAATCCTTAAATTTGTAAGTCCTTTTTTTTCTTCCTAAATGACGATTTAGGTGATGAGGCAAGATTCTCTGTATCGATAAGTATCTTTGTGCCAAGGAATTTTTCGACTATTAAATTTAAAAAATAAAATAAATCACATAATTCAACAGTCGCAAATTATATGGCAGAAACACATGAGTATTCAGGACAGAAGAGATCCAACCTTAGGTTATGGTAATTCGAACGTTGTGTATTGTTTGTTCCCGGTTTTGGAAGCACCCATAGTTTAGATCACCAAAACCGCGGTTTATTCGACCAATTATTAATTACTGAATAAAAAAAACTAGATTTAAATACTGCATGTCGGCTTGGTGTTGACTATTCAAAAAGGAGTACTTTAGTTGGGGCCAATTGACGAAACTGACCTCGTAAGGTTTTTATTTATTTATTTTTTTCCACGGACTGATCTCGTTGGTTTAAAACTTGAGGCGTTTCATTTGCCAAGCCATTCCATTGTAAGTACTTCGTTGGTTGCCATGTTGCAAGGGAATAACTTGTTTTGACAAACCAGTCATGTAATTCGCAAGCGTATGCTTAACTGCTTGAGTGAGAGTTCAAGCGTGAAAGCGATAGTGAACAACGTTTAAACTATGAACATTTACAAAAAACGACGATTGAAAATAGGAGCGAAGGACATTCTAAGGATTATATGTGATTAAGGCAATGGCGGAACTATTCATGGGCTGCCTTGGGCTACAGCCCATGTCTATCACAAAAACCAAAAAATAATAATAATAATTTATATTTAAATTTCAGTCTAAATAATTTCAGCCTAATCCACCATTCAAAATTCAGCCTAGCCTAACCTACCATCCAAATTATTTTAGCCAACAACACCTCGAATCGCGAGGCTTCAGATCGGTAAGTATTTCATTATTATGGAGAGCATTGGCTCGTGTGCTTAAATTTGTACTTATGTTGTTAATTACAAAGTACTGGCTAGTGTGTGAAGATTTGCTCTTATGTTGTTAAATGTAGGGCACTAACTGGTGTGCTTAGATTTTTACTAATTTAGTTGATGCAGAGCGAGCACTAACTAATGCACTTAAATTAGTTTAAAATATTGGTTATTGCAATCTTACTTTTTTAGATTTAGATATAATGGATCAGAAAAAAAAATCTGGAAATTGTGTCAAATTTGGTGGAATTACAAGCCTTAGTTTTTTAGAAATTGCTTTATATGCATATTACATACACTATTTTGCTCACCTAATTTTTTTTTTTGGATTAGCCCAGGGCAAAACCAATTCCTGGTTCCGCCCTTGGATTAAGGTCGAGAGTGTGAAGTTAAGTGCTATATCTTGGAGAGGGACATATTAATCTCCGGGTTATATATATCTGAGGATTCCATATTTGGTGAGAGTATTTCTTTTGAGTTTTTTTGTGGGGGACTTTTAGATGTTTTATGGTAGTGTTAAGTACCGAAGTATCAAACGTACACCAAATAATGTAGGATCAACTTCGGGATTTCATAGTAATGATTGGAGCCATTTAGTTTGCTTGAAACATTGTTTTAAGAGTCTCTGAAAAACCAGCTCATTTAAATATGGTTTAAGGCTTAATCAATTCATTCAACTGTTGGCCCCCGAATTCAGGGGTAACTAATGATCCAACCCTCTTAAAATCATGTTTTCAACAAATTGAAGGGCCCCGATCATATCTTTGGGACATGTAATACGGGTTATACCCATAGTTTTTCTTTGATCTGTAAGATACGTATTGATATATGAACTTTTTTGAAATTATTGGTATTGTTGGGCCCGAAGTACCCTATGGATTTGGTTACACAATGCCACTCTCTGCAATTGCTGTGAAAAGAGATTTTTAGGTGCGGTGTCGAATGTCATAAAAGACTGAATTGAAGCCCTCACTAACACCAATTGATTGTATGAGAGATGGTAGAAAAGCGGTCCAACAAGTATATTACTCTCTCCCTAATGGGCGCATGTTAGGGAGACCGAATTATGAGTGCATATAATAACATCTATCAAGCAGCAAGTGGGTAGTATACAATTAGTTGATAGGACGTTGGATAGATTCTACGAATTATTCACGACCCTTTTGACTGCCAGTGGAGATGCAATGCATTTCCACCACCAAGATGCTCACGTGACCTGGCTTTTGGATATTAAAATTTCCACTTGGCCTCTTAACCTTTATGGCCGTATAGTAGGCCTTACTTGTTGCTGCTTCTTATCGTTTTTTTTTATCTGCAAAGATGAAATTTTATTAAAAATGAAGAAAGGCGAAAAAGAATTCAACAAAGAGTTGGAACAACCATACTCCTAAAATGGGCAAAAGCCCAAACACCTAAGGGTCTACAAGGGATCACAAAAAGAAATATTAGAGTCCAACCCAACACCCAAATAAAATAATACAACCCAAACACCCAAATTGTGGCCCAACCCTGGACCAGCCCCCCGAAGCCAACCCCCAAAACCCTAACCCCAACGGCGGCTACTACCGTACAAACCACCGGAAAAACCAGCCTCGCCATTAAGCCGATCCGGCTGCTCCCAGAAGTAACGACTGGCGACTAAACACCGACCTACGAGGGAGACCACCGATACAGCCACGACTTGGGAACCAAAACCGACCACCAAGACACAGCAGAAAACACAAAAAAAAATCCCTAAGTTCACGATCAACACAAGGAGCGGCAACCGACCGAAGAAAATGAACTGCCGATCCCTCGCCCGAATGATATCTCAAAAAGGCCGCCGGCTGAAATTCGGCACACAAAGATGACCAAGAACAAACCAATCATTAGGACCACAACCAACTCACCGCCGCCGAAGAGACACCGACCAGATCTGACCGTCATCTTTGCCAATCGATTTTGAATAACACCTGCGACAACAAAAGTTAGAAAGCCCCATCTACACCTCCACCTCCACCGCAACACTGCCCGACGCCTCCACCCAAGCAAACTGGATCAAAAACCCCACCACACCGCCGCCCACGACCACCGATCATCTGAACACCCAGCGCCGCTAGGCCTCCGGAGGTAGCCAGGGAAATGCTAGGGGTACAGCAAACCCCGTACAGTAGCTGCGCATAGATCCAGTTTGCACCCGTCTCGGGTCCCACAAAAATGATCGGAGCCACTCATTTTATTCAAAATCTATTGTTTAGGGTCTCTGTAAAAAAACATCTCAATCCAATATCGATACTAGCGTTTACGAATCATATAACTTTGCTTCGGAATTTGGCTTGAATTTCTGAAGCAAAGTTGGATGATTTGTAAACACTCTAATCAGTATCTGATTGAGATCATTTTTTACAGGGATCCTAAAAAATATATTTTGAAAAAAATGAGCGGCTCCGATCATTTTTATGGGTCCAAAATGGGCGCAAAATGGATCTGTACGTAGTTGCTGTACGTGGTTTGCTGTACATGTAGCACAACTCTTTGCCAAAACCGGTCCTGTGCACACTGCACAGCCCTATGTTTTAAGATGAATTGTATACATTTAAGATTGTTACATTAATAGTATATCTTTATTGTTGAATTAGAGATATTTAATAAGTGAATTGGAATCTACTTTTGTATACCTCTAGAATTTTTTCGGATAAATAGATGTTTGGGTTAGCTTTCACTCACCTTGATTAATTCTAGGACGTTGAAGTTAGTGGCGTAGCTAGAAAATTGTATTAGTGGGGCACAATCTAGCATAGGCGACTTCGTAGCTAAACTAAATTATCTACCAAAAGAAGAGGAGTTATTGATAGATAAAAGATGATAAAGAGAGAAATAATGAATAGGGTACAAAAGGGTTGGCTTGACTTGCATTTTGTGATGATCAGATAATGATTGTAATTTTGTAAAAATGGGGTATTTGTTGGAGCCTTGGGGGCAAAAGTTCAGTGAAGGGAAGCTTGCTTGTAACCGTCACAAAGTGCCCCAACACATTTCTCTATCATATATTTAGGTGGTACTCGTACATTTTAGTCTTGATCCCACATGAATATGTGGTGGAGAATGATGTTGGTACACCAGGTAACGGAACCCCAAGAGCACTTAATAATTTTTTCTTATTTTATAGTGGTGTACTACAGTTACTAAAATATTAGAAATGGAAGTAAAAAAAAAAAAACACACAAAATTTAGGGGGTCCGTGCCCCCACTGGCGGCCTGGCCTTAAGTTATCTCTGCCACTGACTGAAGTTCAATGATTCAACATGCGACCTCATGAATGACAAACAATTATTCCTCACTCTTACTGCGCATTACCAACGTCCTTGTTGAACATCACCTGCTACGTCTTGCAGACCAAGGATGGATACCCATCCCCATAGTAAACGGGCATTAAAATTTGAAACCAAGTTCTGATACCATGCTAAACCATATAACTCAAAGCCAATTTAGAATGAGTAGCGGGGTCGCTTATGTTGATATACTAGTTTTAGAGGTACTATTTATTGGATGTGAGGCGAACTTGTGACACTTCACTGCTGCGAGCCCCTATCGCTCATGATACCATTTTACACGGTATTTCATAGAACTCAACAGCAGGTCAGATACTAATGAAAGAATGTGCTCACACTTGAAAGGGCACTTCGACTCTGTAAAGATAGCTGGAAGAGATTTTTTTGAAATTAAAATTGGCTCTTCATGATTTTCAGTTTTCACAAATTAAAACCGAACTAGGATGGCAATAGATATTGCACTGAGATTTCTCAGTTGAATACAGAATAAGAGAGGAGCCTTGTGTTAGCCAAGCTAGATGAGGATATCATCATGGCTTTAGTTGCTGCTGATGTTTTCAATTTCGCATGGCATCATTGATAACTGTGGGGAGTTTTTCATTGCAAAATTCTTACGATTTTCTTCATCGGGTGTGAAAACAGGATTTCCACTCACAAGATCCATAGGAAGCTATAATTCCAAAGGTGTTTCTGACACTGGCCATGGAATTTCAAGGTTGAGTTCTCAATTGAGCTTCACTAGTGATGATGCTCTTTCTTGTATCTCGGGAGAAAGGGAGAATGGCCGGAGAAAAACTGCTCATTCGTATGCCACTACTAGTTTTGGGATAGGCTCTTGGGATGATTCCAATGACGGGTTTTTTTCTGCTTCACCTGGAAAACGAGCAAGAGGTGACCATTGTGCCAACACTGCTGAATCACAGGTAAATTCAAGTTTTCAGGGATCTTTTCGAGCGCTTGAAAATTAGGGAAATGATTTCTATAGCCATCAGAACCTTGTTTCCAAAAGCATGAACTTCACATTTCTAGGACTTACTTTTGCAATATTTATCTCCAGCATAATATGTTTCCGAGTCCTAGTACAAGTCCTAGTACGTTTGCATTGATCGCCAAATACAATTCAGCTACATTGTGTCAGTCTAACTATAAACGTTCTTGTTACTGATATTTTAGTTTTCTTGAAATTATTGGTTACTGATATCATGATATGCGGTGGCCATGTTTTCCATTCTAGGCTATCTACTTTTCAAGTTTCAACGGACTAGAATAAACATAATTACTTTAACTCTAGGTTTCCAGACTTAAGTAAGGGCGATTCTAATGGAGAATTATCAAACAAGCATCACAACAAACAACATCATTTACCTAAATTCATCACAGCTGAAATACCAATAAACAGTTCATTCCGTGGAATGAAATGCACAAAGAAGACTAAGTGACACCAAGGAAATAAGGAAAGGATCACAAAACAGTGAGTAAGAATCCAGCAGTCACAAAAACTGTAGCAACACTGTTGTTTAGAGAATGAGAAAGAAGTGTTTAGGGTGTTAACTAACCCTAACACAAGTAAGCTTTTATTTATATTACGTGGTGACTAGTTACATAACATAAGTAACCAATGTGGGACTTAGTCCAACTATTCTAACACTCCCCCTCAAGCTGGAGAATAAATATCACAAAATCCCAGCTTGTTACATAACAACTCTAAACGTGGTTTAAATAAAGGTTTAATGAAGATATCTGCCAACTGAGCGCCTGTGGACACGAAAGGGGTAGCCAACACGCCACTATCTATCTTCTCCCGAACAATATGACAATCTATTTCGATATGTTTGGTTCTCTCATGAAATACCGGATTCGAAGCAATATGTATTGCTGCTTGATTATCACAATACATTGGGATAGGTAACTGTACGCCAAACCCCAATTCTTCGAGCAAAGCTTTCAACCATACAACCTCGCATGTAGTATGAGCCATGGCACGATACTCTGGTTCAGCACTGAACCGAGCAACCACAGTTTGTTTCTTGCTCTTCCAAGTAACCAAATTTCCACCAACAAAAGTACAGTACCCAGTTGTGGACCGTCTATCAGATGGTGATCCCGTCCAATCAGCATCAGTAAAGGCCTCAACACGCAAATGACCATTTGAACGATAAAAGAGGCCCCGTCCAGGATGAGCCTTGAGATATTTCACAATACGAAGACAAGCTTCCCAATGTGGAAGACGAGGAGCTGACATGAACTGACTTACCATACTAACAGCAAATGAGATATCAGGCCGTGTATTGGTGAGATAATTCAACTTGCCTACCAAGCGACGATAGCGGTCTGGATGAGGGAATATCTCCCCCTGATCAACACACAATTTGACATTTGGATCCATAGGGGTCTCTACAGGCTTTGCTCCCAATAAACCAGTTTCCTCTAGAATATCTAGTGCATACTTCCTTTGGGATAAACTAATCCCTTCCTTGGATCTTGCTACCTCAATACCCAAGAAATATCGGAGCTTACCCAAATCTTTGGTGTGAAACTGACGCTGTAAAAACTGTTTTAACTCATCAATACCTTTCTGATCATCCCCAGTAATAATGATATCATCCACATACACAATCAACATTACTTTCCCCCGTTTTGACTGAATAGAGAAGACCGAATGATCAGAATGGGAGCGACGCATACCAAACTGTAACACAACATCACTAAACTTGCCAAACCAAGCTCGAAGTGACTGCTTAAGACCATAGAGGGCTTTGCGAAGACGACACACCTGAGAACGCTCCCCCTGAGCAACAAACCCAGGAGGTTGCTCCATATAGACCTCCTCGAGCAGGTCACCGTGGAGAAAGGCATTCTTGACATCCAACTGAAACAAGGGCCAACCAAGATTGGCGGCCAAAGAGATAAGAATGCGGACGGAGTTAATCTTGGCCACCGGAGAGAAAGTCTCAGCATAATCAACCCCATACGTCTGGGTATAGCCTTTGGCCACAAGACAGGCCTTGTACCGTTCGACAGTATCATCCGGATTATACTTGATGGAAAAAACCCACCGACAGCCAACGGTAGACTTGCCTGGCGGAAGAGAAACCAACTCCCAAGTGCCATTGTCATGAAGAGCAGACATCTCAGCCTCCATAGCTGTCCGCCACTCAGAAACAGATAAAGCCTCCTGAACAGTGTTAGGAACAAAAATGGACGAAACAGAAGTAGTAAAAGCACGAAGAGGCGGAGACAGATGATTATAAGAACCAAACTGAGTAATAGGATGAGTAGTGCAAGAGCGAATACCTTTGCGAAGAGCAATAGGAAGACCAGGTGACGTGGGAGGTGGTGGTGGTGAAACGGGATCTTGGGACGGAGGAGGCACGGCGGCAGGCACTGGTGGGGCTGTTAATCGTTTCCGTTGACGAACATATACCTGCAAGGGTGGCACAGGAACAGGAGGAACATCGACAGGAATAACATACGCAGACTCAGGAAGGACATATTCAGACTCAGGAGTCCCCGAAAAGAAAGGCAATGACTCATTAAAAGTGACATCAGCACACACAAAGTGACGACGAAGAGAGGGTGAGTAACACTTATACCCTTTCTGAATACGCGAATAACCAAGAAAGACACACCGGATCGAGCGAGGGTCAAGTTTGTCCCGGTCAGGATCTAGTGCATGAACATAACATATGCACCCGAATACCCGACGGGGTAATGAGTGGAGAGGACGACCAGGAAATAAAACCTTGTGAGGTATCTGACCACCAAGAACAGTGGATGGCATACGGTTAATCAAGTAACAGGCTGTAAGAACAGCCTCACTCCAGTAAGACTTAGGGACCTGCATTTGGATTAACAGGGCACGCATAACTTCAGATAAGTGGCGGATCTTAAGTTCAGCAACCCCATTCTGTTGTGGAGTTCGAGCGCAAGAAGACTGGTGAATTATCCCATGATCATCAAAAAATCGAGAAAGAGCATTATGAAAATATTCACGTGCATTATCAGAACGAAAAATACGAATGCAAGTATCAAACTGAGTTTTTATTTCTGCATAAAATGACTTAAAGACAGAAGACAACTCGGATCTCGTTTTCATAAGATAAAGATATGTAACACGAGAAAAATCATCGACAAAAATAACATAATACTGAAAACCAGCTAAAGTGGGAACATGAATAGGACCCCAAATATCTGAATGTACTAACTGAAAAGGACGGGACACACGACGCTCAACCCTAGGATAAAAAGACACTCGATGGTGTTTACTAAACTCACAGACTTCACATTGCAAGTCCTTAACATGACCACATGATGGCACCAAACGCTTCAGATTCTGAAGTGAGGGATGACCCAAACGACAATGTTGTTGATAGGGAGAAACGGATGACTGAAGAGCAACAGATGTAGGACAGATGTCATTGGTAAAGTAATATAGGCCACCTCGTTCAGTACCCCATCAATCTTCCTTCCCGTCTGTAGATCCTGAAACACACAACCATGAGAAGAAAAAGTGATGGAGCAGTTAAGATTAAATGGAAAACGAGGAATATGAAAGACATGGTTCAAAGTAAGAGATGGAGTAACAGAAACTGGACCCAAACCAGTAATTGCAGAAGTAGAACCATCAGCTAAGGTGACATGAGATGGTGAACCAACAGATCGACGACTGGAAAAGGTAGTAGATGTACCAGTCATATGATCTGAAGCACCAGAATCGATAACCCAAGGAGTGGAAGAATGAGAAGAGGCAATACAAGCAACGGAGGGACCTGTCTGAGCAAGCGTAGCAGTAGAGGATGAAGTCTGATTTGACACAAGGCGCTGATACTCTTCTACAGAAATAGTCACCACAGAGTCGGCAGGATGAGGAAATGGTTCAGCATCCTCAAAAATAGCAGCCTGATGAGCCTGAGGAAACCCATGAAGATCATAGCACGTTTCCACGGTGTGATTGGTCCCCCCACAATGAGTACATGATCGGGAATCACGGTCACGACCACGATTACCTCCCCCTGACATGCGACCACCAAAGCCACGACCAAAACCACCAATACCAGAACCACGATTACCGAGACTAGAATCACGCCCACTAAAACCACGGCCAGAACCACGTCCACTAAATCCAGAGTCACGACTACGACTGTTAAAACCAGACTCACGGCCGCGACCGCGACCACGACCACGGCTAAATGAAGAGCCAGAACCACCAGATACAGCGGAAGCTAATGCTGAACGATCAGGAGGTGGCACAGGCACAGATACAGAAGACTGGCGAAGTCGACTAAAAACCTCGCTGAGAGAAGGTAAATCTCGAGACCCCAAAAGCTGATTACAAACAGGACCATAAGTAGTCGATGACACACCAGATATAAACCGAGTCACCTGCATACGCTCACGCTGGCGCTTCATAACCTGAACATCAGCAGAAATAGGCTCACAGATATTGAGCTCCTCACAGATACCGCGGAACTTGGAATAGTAAGACTCCAAGGATAAATCACCCTGTGCGATAGAAAAGAAGGACCGATGAAGATCATATGTGCGACGGAGATTGTTAACACCAGAATACATCTCCTGAGCCTGTGTCCATACTTGTTTGGCTGTAGGTAAGAAGACCAATGTGTTAGAAATATGGTCTTCCATACTATTCCATAACTCAGATCGAATTCGGGCATCCTCAGACACCCATGCCCCATATGTGGCAGCAGTGGCTGCGGGAGGGTCATCAGTCAAAATATGACTAGAAACCTCCCCCGAAATCGAGAAGAACGAGCCACACCATTAGTAGAACTAGAAACAGAATCAGACTTTTGCTCAGACATTTTACCAAACAATAAAGAGGCAACAACCAATAAGAATCAACAAAAAATAACTAATTAAGAACCCGTACTCAACCAACAGCATCAGCAACCAAGTACCAAACACGCCAGATCCGTAACATCACCAACATATACCGAGTGATTACTACAACGGGTCCAAAACAACAACCCATAAACCAAAGGCTTACCGAAGTTAGAAAACCATTACGAGATTTGAAAATCAGCGATGAACAGTGTCGATGAATAGTACCAGCAGTGAACAGTACCCGTAATGAACAGTAACCGCCATGAACAGTAACCCCGTGATAAACAGTACCCTCGCGATGAACAGTATCCTCGCGATGAACAGTACCCGCGATGAAATGGATGCGGAGGACGGTGATTGGTGAGCGAGGGTTAGGATTAGGGTTAAGGCAGAGGCTATGAGATTTTATTTTATTTTATTTTATTTTTTTTTTGGCAGAGGCTAAGATTTGGATTGTGGCTTTAGGGATTATGTACAGAGGCTAGGGTTTAGGCTAGGGATGTGGTGGATTAAGGTTAAAATCCCGCTCTGATACCATGTTGATTAGAGAATGAAAAAGAAGTGTTTAGGGTGTTAACTATAACACAAGTAAGCTTTTATTTATATTACGTGGTGACTAGTTACATAACATAAGTAACCAATGTGGGACTTAGTCCAACTATTCTAACACACCAAAATGGGGGAAGAGGAAAGGGTGTAGAAAATAGAAGAAGATACGGCAGAATAATTAAGGAGAAAAAGGACAAGACTACTTCGAGGCAAGGAAAGAAGTGCAAGGAAGAATTGAAGGGGCGGCTGAGAGATACCTGTAGATATGAAACAAATTGAAATGTTGAGATGCCGTGGAGAAGCATCAATAGCAGGCAGAGCCGTAGAGGCAGACCAGCATTCGGGCACGCAGGGTCAAAGGCCCCAATGAAAATAACACATTCTACTAGTACCCTGACATATCTTCAATAACCGTATAAGTACCTTAGTTACTTACAACACACCACCCTTGTATGTAATTCAAAAAATAAGACGATTTCTGATCATTTCAATCTTCTGTTTTTGCTCTATAATGTTGGTTGATTTAAAGTTGTCGGTTTATACCCCCGCTTCTCTAGTTGCTACAATAAATTCTTGGTTTCTTAGTTTTTAACAGTTGATGGAGATTATTGAAATGAAAGTGGCAGATAGTTCATATGTTTTTGAACCCATGGTAAAATTGTGCTTCTGAAACTTTACTGATGAATGTCTAAGTTTTTGCGTATACAAGGAACATCGAGAATCTATATGGGTGGTCTTGGGTATATAAGGAACCATGTAAGCTACTACTAGTACCTTGAGCTTCAGGATTTTCGGCTATGTTGTTGGGCTCAAACAAATACGCTATAGGGCCATTGGTCTAGATGAGGCGTCATTTGTGTTCTTTCCTCCAAAGTAATGCACTTTCCTTACAAAGACAAGAAAAGAAGAAAAGGAAATAACAACTTGAGTATCACTTCGTCACCGAAAAAAATTTTGAGCATCACTTATCAATACCCATTGCTTAAATTCCCATGTTTAAAGATTTTGACGTTGATCTATCTAGGACATGAATGCAAAGTGCAAACTAATTTCTATTCATGATCAATGGTAAAAAGTAGATCTTTCTTCATTATTTGTCAAAACTTCTGCAGTATTCTTCGAAAGGTCGTTACGGACATTGAATAACCTGTTTTATCCTGCATCATTTCTGAGATTTCAAGTAGCATATCGACATGTATTTCCTGACTGATAATTTATCAACTATGTGGCAGTTTCAGTTCAGTCTGTCCCAGACAGATCTGGAGATGTCAACAACCGAGAACAGATTACATATTCCTTACGACTCTGTTCCTTGCAAAATCCGTGCCAAGCGTGGTTTTGCAACCCACCCCCGAAGCATTGCTGAACGCGTAAGTAAAAATTTCGCTGTATATTTCTATGGCCATTTTGCGTGATTGAGCATCTGAAACTAATTAAAGTGTTTCACCCGTAGATTTGCTTATGGATCGATGTTTCTTCATTGCATCATTAAGCTTTTCTCCTATCCGCAGTGGTTTTTCTATTCTATGTGGTTGCCA
This sequence comes from Rhododendron simsii, assembly GCA_014282245.1. Lineage (NCBI taxonomy): Eukaryota > Viridiplantae > Streptophyta > Magnoliopsida > Ericales > Ericaceae > Rhododendron > Rhododendron simsii. The sequence goes on along the minus strand of CM024961.1, from coordinate 2,494,934 downwards.
GTTATGTTCTTGTTTTACTCTGACCATTGATTTAACATTAGAACCACTGGTGTACTCATCTACGTAGGGGTGGTACCAGGATTTACGTTAAGGGGGTAGAACATAAAACCTGAAATTCCACCTAGTAAAATGATTGTTAGATATTCAAGTTTTCCTTGCACATATTTTAAAGTTCAAGCAATAAAGTGAAATTAGAATGCAAGAATAGTATTCTAAAAGAAAAACATGACCACTTTATGTTTAGAATTGACAAAATAGACATACGAGGATTGTAAGATACTAAAAACTTAAATGAAGTTCCTTTTATGAGAAAACTAGAGTCTAAAAGGATAGCGTGAAATAGGCTTTGTTTGGGATGTGAGGCCGTTAATCCTTGTTCCTTAGTATATGTCAACCGGGGAAATCACTATATCACTGATTTGTTATAAATCGTTCGAAATATCAGATACTACCATATAGTTTGTCCACTGAATTCAATGCCATAACTTCACCTGTAATATATAACAGCATATACAGCATTACAATCACACTTTGTGCGTGCATGTGTAATTTCACTTTATTAATTGCCTATTTGTGCTTTTGTACAGGACAGAAGAACTAGAATAAATGGGAAACTGAAGAAGCTTCAAGATTATGTCCCTAACTTGGACAAGGTAAAAAAAAAATGCTCTTTGTACTTTAAGAACTATGAATATGTATAATTTCTCCGACACATTTTACCTTAATTTGTCCCAAAAAACATACTGAGGAAAATAGCTTTTGAGGTCATTACTAGTTAAAGTTTCAAGAAATTAGTACTGCCCCGTCCATCACAATGTGGCAACTAATTGCATATCAGTGGGGAAACAGAAAAACCAAAATCACATGTCGTTCACAATTTATTGAATAATATTAGCATAGAACAATCTAACACTGATTTGGATTGAGTTCCAAATATCATACATGAGCACAAAGGGCGATTGTTATTTGGTTACCTTATTTCAATACTTAGATGATCTAATTTTTACAAAATGGTCAGCAGCAAACAAGCTATTCTGATATGCTGGATTTGGCAGTGCAACACATTAAAGGCCTCCAAAATCAGGTTCAGGTAGGTGAATTCTGCATACAGGAGTTTCTTCTTATTTCCCTTTTGTTTCACAACATGCGGTAAATGTTCTAATTGCATGAATGATGCTTATGATGGTCTTTGCACTCAAGTTTTTGTTGTCATTTCTAGCTGCCTTGTAGAGATTCGTGTGCTTTATTCGTTATTCTTTTCATATGTATAGCTTGTAAGGTATAACTTTCGAGAATCTCCAGTAATTAGCTTTTCCTCAGGTCATATCCAAAACAAACAAAAAATAAAGTGCAAAGTTGGTTTTCTTATCCTACACCAATTTATAAGGTATTGGAACTCGTACGGCTTGATCAGAAGAAAATGATTCGAAATATTTTCAATGTAAATCAATATCCTCGACCATCACGATAGAATTCTGTGAAAAGCCATATTCGTTGAAAGTCATATATCTACCGAGGAGATGACTCCTAAACTTCGTCAACAATCTTAATCGCAGATTCAATACTACTGCAAGCAGTATTTAGGAAGAAATATGCTAAAAGAGCTTGAGTTGTCCATGAAAAAGTACACTAAGATATAGCTCATCAAGTAGTCATGAACATTTCGTCTCTGCTATTTGTTCCTTGTCTAGTTACCTTCTCATTTGTCTCCACAGATGCATACTATCTAGTGTTTTTTTTTCTTCTTTCAAAAAAGTAATCATGCCTTATTTAGTTGCTATTTCTTCAGAACATTTTTTTCTTTGCTTTATGTTCTAGTAAACTCCGTCATGCTTAATCAACTGCTGCATAAGGCTCAACTGCTCGCTTGCTCTAGGTAACGTATTTGATTTGTGGTGTCACAGACTTGAAGTTGATGACACGCATGTTTGATTAGAACAATATAAGTTGATTTTATTGGTTTCTATTATGTTTTTTGACGGTTTAATTATGTTGTTCTCTTGTTTGGTAAGTTTTTCGCTTCATGTTTTGAGATGCTTCTCTTCCGTATACCAGAAGCTCAAAGAAGAAGTTGAGAATTGCACTTGCGGATGCAAGCAAACAAAGTGATGAGCCAAGCATATCAATTTCTTACCTACTGGAGCAGACGATAGTAATTTCTTTTTTTTGCCTCTAATAGTTATTTGTGGACGAATGATTCTGTATATGATAGTAGTTCTGGTTTCTTTTTCTGTGATCCTTCCGATGCTTGAGTTGTTAAATGTCAGTTTTTTGTACCCTCAAGTTTTGTAATTTACTTTGTGCTTTGACAGGGAAAAAAAGGTATTTCAAGACAAATATAAAACTGGAAAATACGTCGCTAGTGACCGTTGAGATGTAATTTTGATTGTACGGGTTTGGATTCGGTGAGGGGATCATCAGATAACGGGACCACTGAAGAACTTTAGAACAACGCCCACACCCGAATCCAAATTCTGACTTTGCCCCTGTCGAACTCGTCTCTCATCTTTAGTTTGGAACCCATATTAGCAAAGCTGGCCCAACTTGCCATGAGTTGTGAGACCCCTTTCAGCGATGTTACCCGCCACCGCCGAATGAACAAGAGATATTGCAACAAGGGAAAGTGCCTAAAATAGTTTCATTGTCTAGCTTTTGCTGACTATTGTAGAATCAAACCAGACATACAACACATAAAATCCAACAGTACCCCTTTTGCGAATTCGAATTAGCCAATTAAAGAGGCTAGCCAACCATGATGATCATCAAGAATAGCAAATGTGAAGTGGAGCTTCTTGTAAAAATGAAATTTAGCATTGCTACAGCCACATAATCCATATGCCACACAAGAGGGAAAAAGAGAAATTAACACTCACGTCGTCGATAGATTGAGTCTAGATTGTTTTTAGCATTGCTACAGCCACATAAGGATTGAATCTAGATTGTTTTAGCATTCCTACAGCCACATAATGTTTGAGTCTAGATTGTTTTTCTGTCGTGCTGAGTTCCATCCATGGATTTTCTGGCTATATAATTCACGAAAGAAATGCCTCAAGACTTGATGACCAGCATCATCTTCTTGAATTCTTCAAAATCAAGCACCCCGTCAGAATTCATGTCGTACATGTCAATCATGCTCTTGCAATCCCGGCTGGCGTTCTCATTCAGAAAACCCAGTTGCATCAAAACTCTCTCAAGCTCCTCGCACGAAATGAAGCCATCTCCATCCTGATCGTAAACCTTGAAAGCCTCAACAAGATCATTCTCCAGTTCCTTATCGCCGTCACCATCTTGATTTTCACCACCAGTTTTTTGCTTGATGGTAGCATACAAGGACTCAAAGTCAAGAAGATCAAGGTTTGTCTTTCCCGCTACGGACTCCAACTCCTCTTGTGCGCATTGCATCCCGATTCTCTCGAGAAGCAATTCAAGCTCGGCAAGGCTCACAAAGCCATCACCATTTTGGTCTAGATTCTTGAAAATCCGATGCAAATCGTTGGTGTTGAGAGGAGACATTTTTTCAAAGAATTGGCAAACAATGTGCAACCAATTGTTGTTTGTAGTTGCACTTTTCGAATGAAGGTATATATAACAAGCGATAAGGGAAATCTACGTTGTTCTTTTCTGTAATGTCGATCATGGTCAAATTACATCTAGAGAATGAATGCTATTTTTGTTAGGGAATCGAGTTGGAATTTCAAGGAGACTGGGCGAATTTAGAGTTGTGGAAAGACATATTACAACTCTTTCTATATATGGCTCCTTCTTGTTTGCGTTACAATCGTCGAATAGGTTCTATATCGAAGATGATTTATAAGTAGGACTTTCGCGCACGAAATGTCCAGTCAAAATGAGTTTGCAAAACACTATTTTTATAGTTAAGGGTTGGAATGTGTGGTCGAGGTGCTGGTCTTTCAAATTGACGGACTATGGATAGTCACATTATTCCCAATAAAAGTTCTATTCGCGCAACATCATCCTTTCCACAAACAATCAAACTAAAAATTACTGTCTTCAACCAACAAGTTTTGCATAACCAACAAGAATTGCATTTGCAGTGCTATGCCAATAATCTTGATGGAGCATTTCTAAATTTAAAATAGGGGATCTAAATAGGAGTCCTGTATACTCTTGTATTCAAAATTATCACAATGAACATTAAACAATGAAATTATCTAGTTCCCACAAGTGCTGAACGAGATCCAATTGGAGTTGAGAAAGAGTTTTCCTATGTCTGATGCGACGATGGTGTTGAAGAAACCTTGTAAACTCAATTGGGTGCTCGTGTGACGGTACAGCAGGAGGAACTAACGTTGTGCAAAGAGAGAGAGAGAAGCCCCACCATGGAGCCCTAAGTTATCTGCTAAATGAAGTAGTATAGAAGACTAAAACTGAAACACAACATAACATAACATAACTATCGTATTTACATGTTTCGAGAAAAGAAGTTATGGAGGGAGAAAGAGGGAATGGGCTTAGAAGGAAATGCTGCTTGTTGGAAAGAATTGGCCAAAGAGGCAGTTGATGAACGTGGAAGTTCTGCTAAGAACATTGATCAATTTGTTTCAGAAATTGTGCAACCAAACAGTATCTGAGACATTCAAGTACTCCCCTCGGTCTCACTTTGTTCTCTTGAACATCTCAAACAATTGTTTGTATTTTCCAATATCAATGGTTCAGATCCAATTTTTAGTGCATAAGATGGATTGGTTAGATTGAAGGAACGAGAAAAATAAAGGGAGAAGATGAGGGCATATCGGACTTTTGATGCGCGCCCGTCACACTTGATGTTATAATGAAGGAAATTGTGTGTTATGTGCACACTTCACAAACCATAGGGGTATTATTGCAAACTTTTGAATCATAGGAGGTGTATTGGCACATGACCCAAAACATAGAGAGCCAAAGTGGACTTCACCTTCTATCGAACAAACTTCCACTGACCCAAGGTTTTTTCCGATGGAAAATGTTGGAACAACATAAATCGCAACCTCCACATCTTGAAGCCACTGAATCCAAGTTATTTAGTAGAATCAACAACTGTAAAGATTAAAAAGCATCTAATTGAAAGGAGAGTAGTTTCAAAATCTCAAATTCATAAGAGGTATGTTTTGCAAGAAATCATAAGCAACGGATCTATTTTCAAGAAATAGAAGATCTTAAGTTCATAGCACAATGCTGTTCAAAAACCAAAAAAAAGTTTGCCGCATAACAAATTGGACAACTTTTTTTGTCCGATCAGTCTTCAAATTACTCGACCTCTCTAGGTAATCAGCCATTTGAGATGGTGTTAGGACTCTACAATATGGAAACAAACAAGCTAGAATAGTAATTTGCCCCAAGCAGTTTTAGATTAGGGCTCATCAAAATGATCACCAAAATTGGGCCAACACGTACTCAACTACTACGAAAAAAAGGGTGAAAGTTGTCTGAACTTTCTGTCGATACCAATTATGCCTATCTCAATGTTCTATTCAGAAATCTTTCATTCAAAATGGGTACAAATACGCGGAGTGAAAGGTTATATAATACGGCTTTGCAAATGTTTCAAGTATGATTAGACATGTTCCATACTTGACGGTTCATATAACCAAGAAAATAAAAGAATGTACAAAAGCACAACTTCAAACTAGGCCAGTAAACAAAAGCAACATTTCCCAGTCATAAAACCCAGATCTTATATATAAACTTCAGCAGAAAGAAAATTCAATGTGAATTCTCAACAATAAAGAACAAGTGCAAGGCAAAAACTGGAGGAATATCAGTTCCTCTCAGTTCGCCGTCAAATGGTTCCAGTTGGTGGCCATGGAGTTCAAGTTCATGGCCAAATTGTTAAAGTTTGCAGCCGTTGACAAATATACTATTCTTGTACTCACTCAAGATTAAGACTTAAACGAGAGACAAGAAAACATCTTTGATGAATATTAAAAGGTACAATCTCCAACAGACCAAGATCCAATTTCGCGTTATTTCTTGGTGAACATAATCTGTTATAATCTCTTTGAACCCTGAATTTATGCGCCAGAATACAAATAAAGTAAGAGTTAGTAGGAAAGTGGAAGAGAATCCTCTATAAAAAAGGAAAAAAATAAGAAAAAGGGATAGGATAAAGAATGAAAGATACACCTCTGGTCATTTTTGACATTATAGTGAATGAAATCCGAGGCCAAATCCGCTCTCCTTAGAAAAATGATGTTAAGGAGATATATGATTGAGAACTGGTAAACCATACATTTTTCAAAGGACAACGGATTTGGTCTACCATTACTTCCCAGGAACTAGAAATGCATATGATAAATAATTAGAACTTCAATGAATAACTGACCTATGGCTTTGGAAAGGTTGCTAATGAGTTCTTGGACCCCCTCCTTGCCTGAAGTATCCTTCAAGTACATAGCTGCAGCTGCCGCCTTCTCAGGAGTTACTTTGCCATCATGATCCCTGCTCATACAATTGCACATTTTAACATTTCCGGAAAGAGACAAATATCAAACATCAGGAGTAACCAACACCACACCTACATTTCCATCACAACCAACACACGAAATCTCAATACAAAGGATATATAAGTTGGACAGTGGATCAGGATTCAGGATTAGTCGGGCCTAATCTGATAATAAATCAAGGTTCATAGACCAATCATATTCGTGGACATAACACTTCTACATCCCAAAAGATTGCAAGAAATTGGAGCTGATGACTAACCCAGGTCAAGATCAGATACGTCATATCCCAAGGTCATCCCTCTTAACAACATTTATAATCTCCACAGTGAAAAGCTTAATCAAACTTGTAGACTAAAGCAAGGGGGGGTGGGGGGGAAGGGTATCCAAGTACTTAGACGATCGAACCTGTCAATTTTAGCATCCACATCACGTTGACCTGCTGCTGCTGTGGACGCATAACGTACGGATTGTAGCTTTAACCTCATCCCTGTTGGGGAACCAAATTGTGACCCCCCAGTCACATAACCAGATACCATATCCCCATAGCATTTACGCCTAAAGAGTCCCAATGCCGAAAAGTTCAGTAAATCTTCACTTATAGGTAAAATCATATCCCCTTTCTTCATGTGGTCAATATCTCCAGAAGAATGATTTGCAGCAGAGTTTGGACCATGAGAATCTGCATGCTGACTAGATAACCCATGTCCCAGGCTTTGAAAACATTGAATTGAGCGGGCAGAAACATTCAAATAATCGGAGACAAACCTCCTCTTCCTTAAAATTGCTCTAGAAGCCATGATTAGAGTTCCCCTCTCCACCAAATTGACTGCAGCCACATTTCACAAGCATCAATTTACTTAGGCTAGTCAGCAAAACCATAGCAAGGTTAATCTATAAACAATTAAACATAAAAAACAATAATGTCTTCCATAAGAAACTAGAATACTATTGATATGTCTCTTTTTGGAGTTTACGGTTGTAGGGCCTTTTTTTTCTTTGCACCCCCTGATGCTCTTCAATAGGATCTAATATGGACAAACAAAAACTATGACAGTATATGCGCACTATAATCTCTTGTAATACAATAAAATTGATTAATAAAATCTTTTTTGCCTTTCAAAAAAAAAACTATGACAGTACATATGGATGATATAATCTCGCAAAACCTATAGTAATCTTTTAAACATTTCACCTCTTGCCAATCGTTAATTGGAAGGAAATTCCACAACAAACAGAAAAAAAATGATGCAATCGAACTAAAGAAAATTCTATGCAGGGATTAATTGAGAAAGAGAACTAGATTTCCTGCACATGTTAAATAACAAACAATATTCATCTGAAATTTGAACCGCCCAAAAATAAGGTAGTCCTCAAGGTTTGAAAGGCTACAAAAACTTTACCCTGCTCGTTTGAGAAAAAGGAGGTGGAACAGCAGACATCAAGAAAATACACAAATTCTTCCGTATCCCAGTTGAGGTACAGTCAGTCCCACTACGTCCAGTCCCGTCCATTTTGGTTTTTGAGGTCCCATCCCAGGCTCAGAACAATGATCTGGACCGTTCATTTTGTGAGCTTGTCAAATTTTCCAATCAATGCCTTGTCGGAACGCATTAATCTTGAAACAAAAGATGAATGTGTTCTCATAGGCATTGATCGCTATCTAACTAACATGATTATTAACATGTGCTTGTCGATCTCTATAAAATAAACGGCTCCGATCACTGGCCCCCCCTGGGTTTTCCTCTCCCTACACTTCTACATATTAGTATAACAATATAGAATTACAGTTCTACACAAATTTCAACCATAAACTCTAAATTATAAGGCTTCCTTGTAGTATTCTAAATTATCCAAGCTGCCCCAAAGGCCAAAACCATATTTCTAGATGATAAATCAAAGGATAAGGCTTTAATTGTAAATTCGGGACTGGAGTTTACTTACCATACAAAATAATATTGGTTTCTTAGATTGCATTTTAAGTATATGCTGTTGATGAGCCATAGATTGGCATAATCAAAATGGTCTATTATACAATGCAAAACTTTCATACGTTGTGACGAATATTAGTGTGCATTAGACTATGCTTGAAAATTTATGTTCAAAACATTGATGAGTCAGTGCCCCTCCTACGTCAAATTCCTGGATCTGGATCCGCCACTGGCTCTGATCACTTTTGCGGGCCCATATCAGGTCCACATAACCAAACTGGGTGGGACGTGATGGTAGGGTGACTGGACTGGGCCTGAACCCTATTTCAAGGATCACAGCTTCTTCAATCGAAGCAACTGTTTTTACACACACAGATCACGATCTGGATCTGGGGCATAAATATATCTCCGCACCACACTTACATATGACTACACAACTCCGTACACATAAGCATATAAAAAAAAAATCATGTACGAACCAAATGACCAAATGAGGATACAAATCGACAACAGAAAAGAAATTCCGACGCAAGAAAACAAGTAGGCAGGCTCAGTGTAATTCTTCAAATCAGAAACAACGCGATTACTCTAAGAAGTACGTAAACATCAACGGTAGTTTCATGTGATAAATACTTACAGTTGGTGCGAGAAACAAACTCGGAGCAGTAAAATCGCTGGAAACGAAACGGGTGAGAGAGAGAAAGGTGTATTGCGAATGTGCTTTTAGAGAGAGAGAGAGGGAGAATTTAGGGTCGCGCAGAGAGATCCGAGAAAGAGGTGCGTATATCCGAGTGCAATTGCAACCAAATGGGGAAATTTACGTTATTAGACATTGTAGTACTGGTGCTTGTCCGTGCCTACGGCACTATGCACTTCGATTGGAATTATCCGTACCTATGGCACTTTCTAGCACGAAAGAGAATTATCCGTGTTTATGGCACTCCCCCAACTATACATTTAAGCTAACTACAAAAAATTATCATTTTGCTTATGAAATTCCAGTAAATACCAAGTAAAAAGCTAAAACCAAGCAGCACATCAGTTAGTGCTCTGCATCAATGAAATTAGAAAAAATCTAAGCATACCAGCCAGTGCTCTGCATTTAACAACATAAGAGCATATATAAGCACACCAGCCAGTGCTCTGCATAATAAGGGAATGCTTACGAATCTGAAGCATCGCAAATCGACATACTCTTTCCATTTCACTTTTGTGCACCTCGTTGCCTACAACAAAAGAGATATATGAAACGATTGAAATCTATATAGAAGACCGTGACTTGTTAATGATGCCGCAATACTTCAAAGGCAAAAAAACATGCACATGCCTTAATTGTTCCTCCAATCCCTACAACTCATCGAGTAAAGTTTGCCATAATACCGCCCTTCATGCCCACTGCAATATAAATTGAAGAATTGAGAGTATTATCTTCTTGAAGGCATCCACTGCTCCTCATGCTCACGCTTTCTTTTCCACTTTTCTTTTTCCTCTTCCTCATCCTTCTTTAGTCTACCTTCCTCTTCAGGATGATCATAACAAAAGAACATAACAAACTGAATATATGGGATCAAATAGCAAAAAAAGTTTTCCTACTCAATGTCTAACTTTAGTCTTCAGGTAAATGAATGAAAAAGACTATTCAATCAATATATTTAAGCTTAAGCATGGATAAATAAAAGTTGTACCTTTTACTATAGCAAAACCTCGTCGCAATTGTTGTCCTCTTTCACATGGCGATGCAGAACATAGTCTTTCGTTTCTTTCTAGATCCCGTCGTGCACGTTGGGCCAGCATAGCTTTTGATGGTACATTATTGTTGGGTACCTAAAAAGTTTAGGAATCATGCAAACCTATTTTCATTGTTTGCTCTAAAAAAAATGTCCAAAGTACCACATAAAAAAATAATCTCTGAAGTAACAAAAAAAACTATACTACATAGGAAAAAAAGAATAACTATCAAAAGTCATACCACTGGACATAAATTTTCTTTTTCCTTCTTTGCAGTGGTAATCTTTTTCTTTCCCTTATCCGTGACTGTTGCTAAAATTTTGTCTGTAGCCATTGCTGCAGCCTTTCCGACAATAAAAAGTAAATCAATACCAAAATTTTTAATGTATAAACAAAGAAACCAGCTTTGGCTTGTAATATTACCGCACGCAAGTGCATGAGATTAATGTCCTGCTCATCGCGGATCACTACACGAATATTTCTTTCTCGAAGAACTTGAACCTATACGTGCAAACCCAATAGGAAAGGAAAAATTGTTTAGGTAAAAGGTTGTAGATGATAAATAAAAAAGAAAAACTATGAGAGGTTATACCGTTGGACATGAATTTTCTTGTTCCTTCCCTGTAATATTGGTTATCTTTTTCTTTCCCTTATCCACGACGGTTCCCCTTTGTTTTTCCTTAGTCATTGCTTCAGCCTTTCTTTTATACTTTCTGACAAAAAAGAGTAAATATGCAGTTATTCAGTATAGAGATTTCTTCTCTAGCGCATGCCCGTGCCTAAAGGGATGGCTCAAACATTCAACACACGTAAATCAATAGTGGGATCACGTGCAATATCTCAACCCCTGTCCAACGATTCCAAGTTACAACTATGAAAAAATAGCAAGCACATTCATTCATCTGGTTAACTCGATGAAGCAAATAAAGAATTTTTTTTTTACTAATCCCTAACTTTTGCATGTAGAAAAACAAAACCTCATAAAATTTAGAGTTATCATGAAAATATAAAAACGCTTCAAAAACTAAGTAATTTATACCATACATCCTTGTAGTTATGACTCATGAGATTGATGACCGAATTATTCCACCAGTAAACAACTCTTTTAGCCTATTCACCTTGCCAAGAAAAAGTATGCATGTGAAATCGAAGATGCCTAAAAGTACTCTCTCCAGGATAATGCAACTTCAACCAAAACCGGTAAACAACTCCTTTAGCCTATCGACCTTGCCAAGAAAAAATATGCATGTGAAATCGGAGATTCCTAAAAGTACTCTCGATCTTCACGATAATGCAACTCCAACCAAAACCATGTTGGGCACAAAAATAAATAAATAAGAGTGACAACAACAACTCCAATGCTATGCGTTCTGTTTTTCACTTACGAAAAAATAGAAGCATTTAGATTTTTAGATTTTCTAAGTTTTTGCCAGCTAGCATTTAGATTTTCTTTGCCCAACAATGCCGTTCCTCTTTGCTGCCTTAGACCATGATAAGTTTTGGTTTTTTCGTTTTTCCACGATCCACCATTCTGCGCTCCCAATATGCAACAGTGAAATGTGGTAATTGTCTCTCTATATCGTATGGTCATTCTCTTTGTTTCCTTCTTCTTGGTTTCAATCATAATAAAATAAAGCCATAATGAACACATCCATCAGATATAAAAGTACCAGAAACCAGAAAAACTGATATCAGATTAATGTACCCGTCTTCAATTTTTTTTTTTATAGACAGTGTCACTTGTGGCAATAATCAGACATAAACTATTTTTTTTGCACGAATGCAATAAACAGACCGTGTCACTTGTGCGCGTGGTTGACGGTGGCGGAATCGATGGCAAAATAAAAAATTAGCGAGAAGCTAGAAGCTTACACATTTGACGGAGGTACGGGAAAAGGGGGAGGTGGCAGAAGCAGAGAATCAACTTGTTATCACTTGTGCGCGTGGTCGACTGTGGCGGAATCGATGGCGAGAAGCTTTGTTTTTCCACGGTTCACTTTGTACGAAGTTGCGAATGTGCCTTTGTACGAAGATGAGAAGCTTTGTTTAAGCTGTTGATGATTTTCTTTGCCCAACACATAGCTGTGAATGTGCTAGTACGGGAAAAGGGAGAGGCGGCAGAAGCAAAGAGGGGGAGAGAGAGAGAGAGAGAGAGAGAGAGAGAGAGAGAGAGAGAGAGAGAGAGAGAGAGAGAGAGAGAGAGGGGGAGAGGGAGAGGGAGAGGGAGAGGCGGCAAAAGCAGATGAGAGAATGGAATTCGAAGGGAAACACCTAGCAAATTACAGCTTCAATTTTTGTCCAAACAATGTAAGCTATTTACGAAGATGCCATTGGTTATCTAAACCGTTGGATTTGTTTGTATGGGTAGATAAATTTGTGCTTGGGATAAAATCTGAACCATTAAAAAAGAATATTCTGTTAGATACCCCTTCTGTTTTATTAGATAGATTTGTAATGTTTCATTATAGTTCGAATGGTCTTGGATCTATGAGAATGCAGCTTATACTTGATTTCCGTTTTTGAAAAGTCAGGTTTCCGGGCAAATTTGCGCACACTAGGGATTAGACTCCGTTTCGAAAACTAAATAAGAACTTATTTTTTGTGTAATAAAAATGCTTATTCCGGAAAATAAGAAGGTTGGTACTTATTTTGGAAGAATTTGTATAAGTACCAACCGGCCGGGGAGAAAAATTGTACCGGTGGCCACGTTGGGCGGTCTCCGGCCACCAGACGGCCGATCCGAGCCGTCCAAAAATTCTGAAAAAAAAAAACGAGGGGGCTAATGCAAGAATCAATGGCATTCGAGGTGTGTAGGGTGCTTGATCCGAGCACCCATTTTCCGTGTAGGGTGCTTGATCATATATACACGGAAAAGAGGTGCTTGGATCAAGCATCCTACACATCTTGGATGCCGTTGATTCCTTTGAAGGCCCCCTCGGTTTTTTTTTTTTTGAATTTTTGGACGGCTCGGATCGGCCGTCCGATGGCCGGAGACAGTTCGGCGCGGCCGCCAGTACGATTTACCTCCGCCGGCACCCATTATCATAGCAACAGTCTTATTTTTTGTATAAGCTCAAAAATCATGTGTTTACGCAAATAATTTTTCTACCACTATGGATCTTATTTGATAGATCTCATTGAGATCTTTAATACGGTGCAAAAAAAATTTGAATTTTTTTTTTTCATTTACATTATTTTTTAGTTTGAAAATGTGAAAGGAACTTTTTATTTGAGTTTTGTGGAATGACCCTTCTTATTTTTGAATGAGAAGTGGCAAAATAAGTACTTATTTTTTAAGAAGGTTTCCGGAACGGAGCCTTAGTCCCACCGTTCACTAGCTGAGACCCCGATTTTTTAAATTACAATATCGGTCCTTTTAAGTCCTTCCGGCTTCTCCATTTTTTTTTTTTTGAGAGCTTTCACCAAACCCTCTTTTGTCAATATATTTTTCACCCTTTATTGTCAAAGAGTAAAATCATTGTGCCCGTTGAAAAGTTCAACCGCAAAACCTGAGCCTTTCAAAGCCATCTCTTGAGTATGTTAATTTTGTGCTCCAACCAAAATTAAACAAGCACAAGAAAAATAAAGAACATAAGATTTCTGTGGTTCGGTCTCAATACCTACTCCACAAACAAAAGAGAAATTCTACTATATTGATCGAGTACAATGAGATAGAAAAAAAATATTAATCCCCAAGCCCACGCTCACTAATATTTTTTTATCTCTCCCTCACTCTCACAATATATTTTCTTTCTTGCTCTCACAATTGTGTATTTCTCACACGCCCTAAAATCCCGAATACGCCTCGGCATTTATAGAGAATTTCTGCCTTTGCTCGTAAAGGAAACTCAATTCTTCACCTCCAAGGCTTCCTACTGCCTTTGGAATTCCTTTTCCCACGAGAACTTCAATTAGGAAAAAAAACTCTTATTCCCAAATCATTGGGTTATTTACCGAGACACCCCTCCAACGTTATCCGTTTTTCACGGTCACCCCCTCCCCCAAAATTCGCTACGGCTAGACCCCCTCCGTTATCTCTACTTTATCCGTACACCCCTTCCGTTAGAGTTCTGTTAAGTTCTATTAATTTTTTTTATTGAAATTAATTCAAAAGTAATAAAATGTTCCAATACTACCCTCAACCATATTTCCTCTCTTACCTCAATCCTTCCAATACTACCCCACCCCACCCCACCCCACCCCATCCCATCGACCCACTCCCCCACCATCGGCGCCGGCTCCCACCACAACCAACACCCACCTCCACGCCTACCACACCCACCCCACCCAACTGAAAACAGCTGACTAAACGGAAGGCAGAAAACTAGGCCATGGATCCCGATGAGGTGAAGAAGAAAAACGGAGAGAACGTCGAGACGAGAAAGAATAAGGAAATCAAGAAGAGGAGGAGTTCGTTTATCCTGAAATTCGGATGCTTCAGATTGGACGACTACGATGTTTCCACCGTCGAGAGATCGGCGGCAACCTCGATACGAAGTCCGTCTCGGCTAGAGATATTCGCTCCCGAGAAATGCTTATAGCTTATTCACTTGAAATTTGACTAGATAATAGGTGAAAATTACCTTTGGGTTTTGTTTTATTGTTTTACCTGATTGGGAATTGTGTTATAGAGGATTGGAATGGGTTTGATGGGAGCTTGAGATGGGTTGAATTGTGGGATAATGTGAGCAATGGTGGGTGTGAGGGAGGAAGCCATGGGAGAGAGAGAGTGTGTGAGCAATGGTGGGTGTGAGGGAGGAAGCCATGGGAGAGAGAGAGAGAGAGAGAGAGAGAGAGAGAGAGAGAGAGAGAGAGAGGGTTTCTTGGTTTGTGTTGAATGGGTCGATGAGTTTTGAAGAAAACTTGGAACAAACACGGCTTGGTCACGGGATCAAAAAAACAGAGCCTGATCAAATAATGGAAATTTAAGAAGATGACAAGGGCAATTTTGGAAATTTAAACGGAATATTCCAATATTCATGACGGAAGGGGTGTCATGGTAAAAAAAAAAAAAGATGAAGGGGTCTCGCGGTAGCGAACTTTTGTCGAGGGGGTGTCCAAGAAAAACGTGTTTCGCGGAGGGGGTGTGCCGGTATTTAATCATTTCCTCATCATTAAGGATTATTCCAAAGCAAGACTTCCAAATTAATGGCCCAAAAAATCACGTGAATATACATTCCTAATCAAAAGAAAAATTATCCAATATGGGTGAAGCACAACAGTTGCAATTTAATTAGACTCGAAGGGGCACGAATGATTTTCTTTCCATACCCAAATATGTTCCATCTTTCCACCCAAACCCACAGGATATGCCTCCTTTTACCCAAATTCAGTTGGACTATTGTTTATTCCCACTTACTTGAGTAATGCTACCTTTTTGCTCCAACATTTACTTCGTGTTCAATAAATCATTTTTTTGTCTCGTACGTCAAATGAATTTTGCACATACTATATAAGCAAATGTGTTTACCTTTCAAAAGCTTCCAAAGCTTCAATCTAAATTTCCTACATTTTTTATTTTATTTTTGTTTGAGAGAGAGAGTGTGTGGGGAAGTGGGGGATATAGAGAGAGACCAATGCTAGCGTGTGCATCAAACACGGAATCGAAAAAATATTAAACTATTTTTTATCACTAGCGTTGTGCCCATTCGATACATAGGGCCGGGAAAATACCAATGTAAGGTTCTGTTTCACCTTACGATTTTTGAAAAACCTTTTCCGATATCCGTTGGAGCTGGTTTTTTTTACAAGAATTCTCAAAAAAAAAAATTCAAAAAGATGAGCGATTCGAATCATTTATGTGGGACTCGAGATAGGCGTTACAAAAATTTATGTGCATGGGTGTTAAATAATTTGTGCCCAAAGGTTATTTCGATTCGTATATGACCATTGAACGTATATGTTGGGAAAAAACAAGAAAGAAACAAAGTGGCATACTAGATTAGAACTTGGGAAATTATGTATTCTGAAGAAACCGTGCTCCGGAAACACGAATTTGGAATCTGGGTAACCTCGCAAGTCGCAGCGTCTTCGGTATACGCAGAAATCGTGTTTCAAAAGAGCGAGTCTATGTTGGACAAACTTCACATCTTCAATATGCGAAGTATTAAGAAAAAGACTTCTCCTCCATTTTCTTACATTTTCAAGCATATTTTTGGATTGCTTTGATAATCCGTCCCGTCCAAATTGTAGAGATTGTCAACTAAAATGACTGGAGAAAATATCAAATCAATCGAATATCTATTCTTACTTAATCGGCAAACATATATGATGAAAAAGAAATGAAAAAAGTGAGCTGGCCCTACTGGATTAAAACTCTGTAAAAACCTTGCGCGCAAGAATCGTGTTTGGGAGGAACGCTATGCAAGAATAAAAAGCGCGAGTTGCGTATTAGCTTAACTTCGCATGTTTAGTATTTGGAAGAAGGCTCTCCTCCGTTTTCTGACATTTTCGAACTTATTTTGGAATCATTTTGATGATCTGATTCGTCCACATCGTAGAAGTTGTCATTTGGAAGAAATATGGAGAATATCAAGTCAATTGAATTCCTGCTTTTATTTGATCGGAGAACATATACGTTTAATAAAAAACGAAAGAAAGTATGCTGGGCATACTGGAATAAAACTTGGAAAAAAAATTACATTTCCAACCTACCTAGACACGGCGTTGGCGAAACCTCATCCGCACGGCGAAACCCTTTTTCATAAACAGAGAGCCACATCTGAAGTTCAGAGTGTCGCATCTTGATTTTGCAGCCATGAATTTGTGGAAACGATCTAAGAAACATTTGGGTTTTTTGATACGCGGCAATACTTTGTCTCGCTAGATATTTATCTAATTCGATCCATCTATGCCTTTGACATGTAAGTAAAATGTTTTAAAAATCGTTAGGCGCTATTCAGGAGGAAAAAGGATTAAGCTTTATCGGCAGTTCGAGAAAGAAGATTGAGCTTTCTCCGGTAGGTTTTGTATGATTCGCGAAAGAAATGCCTCAAGACTCGATCACCAGCATCATCTTCTTGAATTCTTCGAAATCAAGCACCCCGTCGGAATTCATGTCGTACGTGTCGATCATGGTCTTGCAATCATGGCTGGCATTCTCGTTCAGAAAACCCAATTGCGTCAAAACTCTCTCAAGCTCCTCGCGCGAAATGAAGCCGTCCCCGTCCTGATCGTAAACCTTGAAAGCCACAACAAGATCGTTCTCCCGTTCCTCATCGTCGTCCTCGCCATCTTGACTTTCGCCCCCAATTTTTCTCTTGACGATGGCATCGTACAACGACTGAAAATCAAGAAGATCAAGGTTCGTCTTTCCCACTACGGACTCCAAGTCCTCTTCTGTGGATTGCATCCCGATTTTCTCGAGAAGCAATTCAAGCTCGGCAAGGCTCACAAAGCCATCACCGTTTCGGTCTAGATTCTTGAAAATCTGGCGCAAATCATCGGTGTTGAGAGGAGACATTTTGTTGATGGTATTTCGTCGAAGAATTGCAAACAATGCGCAACCAATTGTTGTTTGTAGTTGTACATTTCGAACGAAGGTATTTATAAAGAACGATAAGGGAAATCTACATTGTTCTTTCCTGCAAAATTGATCATGGTCAAATTACAGCTAGAGAATGAATGCTATTTTTGTTGAGAATCGAGTTGGAATGTCAAGGAGACGTTGCAAATTAGAGTTGTGGAAAGACAAATTACGACTCTTTTATATATGGCTTCTTGTTTGCATTACAATGATCGAATATGTTCGATCTATATCGAAGATGATTCCAGTCGAAATGAGTTCGCCAAACACTATTTTTAGAGTTACGAGTCAGAATGTGGATCGAGGTGCTGGTTTTTCAAATCAAACGACTATATAGAGTCACATTAAACGTAACGGTTAATAAGTGAATTCTAAAAACGGAAACAGAAGGGCAAAGATGAGATTCTAGAAACTACAGGGGAGGTGCTTAACTAATAATTATTAATTACGGAAAATTGGCCTTAAAGTCCAAAAGAAGGTGCCTAATAGGCCACTTAGTCTAGGCTTCGTTTTAATACGGACCACGGTCCATTGAATTACAAGTGTAACTCCTCCGTCTCTTTTTAAGTGTCAAAAGCTTAGCCCCAAGTACACTTCTTTTTTTTTGGAGAGAGAGAGATTCCATGTACACCCTTTTTGAGTTCAAGTCCCATTCGCTGATCTCGTCGAGAAGGCTCCTTTTGTATTGTGTGCCTCAATGGTGTAGCTAGTAGGAGTGATACCGGTTCGGTTTCGGCATATTTTTCGGTCGAAACTGGTTATCCGGTTTGGAATTTTTAGAAACCGGAACCGGTTGAGATAATACGGTCCAGTTTCGACTGGCTCAACCGGTTTTGGTCTTGTTTATCCGGTTTCTCATTCTGCCATAAAAAAACCACCATACACGGCCACCACCACCACCATCAGGCCATCCCCACTGTCGCCACCATCATGCCCAAACCACAATTGAAGGGTTTCGAAGCTCTAATTTAAGGGGTTTTGAAGCGAAAATCAGTAGATCCGAAGGGTATTTACTCGATTCAAACAGAGATGATGGACGACGGGAGTGAGAACGAGAGGGATGATGGGTTTTGTAGATCTACTTCCAGATTTTGTGGGATGTGTGTGTGTGTGTGTGAGAGAGAGAGAGAGAGAGAGAGAGTGAGTGACAGACGGAGAGAGAGGGACGAAGAGACTCACCCTTGGGTTTGGCCAAATCGCCATGGAGGAGTGCTGAGAAAAGTCGGCGTGAGAGAATGAGATGTGAATCTAGAAAAGTTCTTAGGGCTAGTATATATATATATATATATCTAACTTTTATGTATTTCTATGTAATAAATATATTTATTCCATGATAAAAACACAAGTAGTTGTATGTCCGAGTGGTAAAGAGCCCATCTTTCAACTTGAAGCATGCGAGTTTGAGCCCTACTACTTACAAATTTGTACACATATGCATTAATCGGGTTCGGTCGAAACCAACCAAACCGGTTTTAAAAAAATTAAATTTTATAAACCGGAACCGGATCGAAATTATTTAACCGGTTTAAAAACTCCGGTTCGATCCGGTTTTTCCAGTTTCGATCGAATTTCCGGTTTCGACTAACACCCCTAGTAGCCAGGAATTTAGCTCGGTGGGGGCACAATTAATTAACATGGTCTTAGAATTTTCTATCTTTCATAGTAACCGACCATAATATACAAGAAATGAACTTAGAACGTAAAATTTGTTACAATATACAAGTAGATATCATGTCTTTATGAAAAACAAGTGCGTAAAAGAAAACTTTTTTTGAACTTGACAAAGGTACTGGGGGATGTAAGTGATATAAGAGGAAAAATGTGTATACTTATTGGATACAAATTGTTAGGGCCTTTATAATTTCTGGGTAAAACTGATACTATTATTGAAAATTGCAGTGGGGCCAGTGCCCGGCCCCTACTGCTAACGCACTGTCTCGGCTACTGGTGTGCCTACGGCTAATCTACTAAGGTTCTATTGGCCGACTAGATTGAGGGGGAAATTGAGAGGATGTTCATATTGTTGTTCTACTTCAGATGTACCAAAAAAGCAGCAGCAGCAGCTTCACTATTAAGCATGGTTTGAATTGGTAGGAAATATGTGAAGGGCAGGGTGAAATTTTCCAACAGAGAGAGAGAGAGAGAGAGAGAGAGAGAGAGAGAGAGAGAGAGAGAGAGAGAGAGAGAGAGAGAGAGAGAGAGAGAGAGCAACTAAATGGTATTTTAGTGCAACTGTAAAGCACAAATTCAGAGAAAGCGAACATTTGAACCTGGCTCGCTAGTTCCAACCAGCATGCCAACCATGGCAGCAAGTAAGCATTGTACACAGAAAGAATGCCAACCGTTGCGTTCTTCTGATAATATAAACAAGCTTTGAAAAGCTCAATCCCGTCGATGTAAGTCGAACTTAACTCATAGACAATCATTCAAGACTTTACGCAACACCGATGGGCAAAACCTGAAGTAGAGAACAGATATATTTCTAACAAAGATATTTACACTCAGTCGTCGCAGCCATTCACTTCCTTACATTCAGCGCTTCTGCACGCCAGTACCCTCCGATATAAGCGACAGGAATAATGGAGATGGCTGGTCCAAGTGATGAAGGTAGAAGGGATTGCTTGGATCGGCATACGTGCTTGCGTGGAGCCCGAATGCCTGGGATTTTTCCGAAAGCTGCTCGTCATCCTTTGCCATGGATTCTGGCAGTTAAAGGTGTGACAGCTAGGGTTTGGTTTACTGGAGGAGCCCTAGCGCTCTAATACCATGTAAAAGAATAAGTTTTGATTCTAATGTATTCTTATTATTCAGCTGAAGGGGCTGGAATTTATCCAAAAAGGGGATCAATTTAGATCCTGAATACTAGCTCTATACAAGGCTGTTTCATATTCTAATTATGTACTGGAAAGGTAAGAAAATCAATGATATACACGAAGTCAGTAATCAGCTCCTAGGATCTCGATAATCATCCTTAACAGAAATCATTCGAATTAACACCAGAGAGGGGGAGACAGAGACTTTACCCTCCAACAGATGACACCAACCGCTTGATCAGTGATATTTTTGCGAGCCAGATTGCAGAGTTTTTCGTAGGCTTGAAGATCCTCTGGGGTGTGTAAGTGCTTCTTCATCATCTCCCAATCCACCTTTTTCAACTCTTCCCGACACTTGCGGTGCGCACGCCTCTGTCGCCGACTCATCTCCTCCATGTCCCACGGTTTCAACTTCTTCAAAGCTGTATTTGTGAGCTTTCCTCTCCACCACCACCACCACCTCTTCTCCATCTTCTCTTCCTGCTGGGGTGTGTGTGAGAGAGAGAGAGAGAGGGTTTGGAATTAAATTTATAACTTTTCGGGCTTTCAGTTTCTTGGGCTAAATTTCTACAGCCCAATCTATGCGTATCCAAAATGGATTGACCAGCAACTCAGCAAGCATCGTCTTCTTCTTGAATTATTCAAAACCAAGCACCCCGTTGCAATACATGTCGTATGTGTCGATCATGCCCCGGCATTCTCGTTCAAAAAAAACCCAATTGCATCAAAACTCTCTCTCGAGCTCCCCGCAGCCATCGATCCCCATTCTGATTGTAAACCTTCGTCGGACTGCTTTTTTACCATTCATTCACGGACGCACTCTGTGCCCAACAACTTGAAAGCCTAAACAAGATCATTTTCCAATTCCTATTATTTGTATTTGATCGGTGAACATATTTCTTGCCTCGAAGAAGGAATGGAAGAAAGTAAAGCTGGGCATACTAGATTTAAAACTTGGAAAATTATGTAGTCTGAAGAAACCGTGCTCCGCAAACACGAATTCCGTATCTGGTAACCTCGCAGCATGTTGGGTATATGCCGAAATCGTGTTTGTAAGACACGAGGCTGCATTGGAACAACTTCGCATCTTCCAAATGAGAAATGTTAAGGAAAAGACTTCTCCACCATTTTCTGACATTTTCAAAGCTTATTTTGGAATCACTTTGATAATCCGCTTCGTCCAAATTCCGAGATTCTCAATTAAAATTACTAGGAAATAGCAAATCAATCGAATATCAAATTTTATTTGATCGGGAAACATATAGTCAGAAAAAGAAATGAAAAAAGTGAGCTGGGCCTACTGGATTAAAACTCGGAAAAACCTTGAAACGGGAATCGTGTTCGGGAGGAACGCTATACAAGAATAACACACGCGGGTTTAAAAAACACGAGTTCCGTATTAGCTTAACTTCGTATCTGAACCTCCGAAGTGTTTGGAAGAAGACTTCTCTGCTGTTTTCCGACATTTTCTAACTCATTTTGGAACCAATTTGATGATCTGATTCGCCTACATTGTAGAAATTGTCATTTTAAATAATTATGAATAATATCAGTTAATCGAATTCCTGCTTTGATTTGATCGGAGAACATATACGTTGATAAAAAACGAAAGAAAGTATGCTGGGCATACTGGATTAAAACTTGAAAGAAAAAAAAAACATTTTTTGCTTACTCACGGCGAAACCCATTTGTCTCTCACCCTTCTCTCTTCCGGGATCGGAGCTGGTGAACTCATTCATTCGGCGAAACCCATTTTGATAAACAGAGAGCCTCATCTGAAGCTCAGAGTGTCGCATCTTGATTTTGCAGCCACGAATTTGTGGAAACAGTCTAAGGTACAATTGGGTTTTTTTGTTACGCGGCAATACTTTGTCTCGCCAGATATTCATCTAATTCGATCCATTTATGCCTTGACATGTAAGCAAAATGTTCTAAAAATCACTAGGCGCTATTCGGGCGGAAAAAGGATTAAGCTTTATCAGCAGTTTGAGAAAAAGATTGAGCTTTATCCTGTAGGTTTGTATGCCCTTGACATGTAGGCAATGTTCTAGCTTTATCCTCTAGGTTTGTATGCCCTTGACATGTAAGCAATATTCTAAAAATCGCTAGGCTCTATTCGGGCAGAAAAGGATTAAGCTTTATCGGCAGTTCAAGAAAAAGATTGAGCTTTATCCTGTAGGTTTGTATGCCCTTGACATGTAAGCAATGTTCTAAAAATCGCTAGGCTCTATTCGGGCGGTAAAGGATTAAGCTTTATCAGCAATTCAAGAAAAAGATTGAGCTTTATCCTGCAGGTTTGTACGCCTTGACATGTAAGCAATGTTCTAAAAAACGCTAGGCGTTATTCGGGTGGAAAAGGGCCGCCTAGGAGTGGACTAGGTGCCGACAACTTGGACCTGTGAAGGCACAGTAGGTAAGGCGGCCTACTGAGGGAGGAGTGGTAGTCGTATTAGTGGTGGGCTGTAGCAGACAATAGGCGTGTACTAAGGAGAAGGGGCATCAGAGCCCGCTGTTGTGAAAGAAGTTGAAATGCAAATCATGAGATGCTTTGATGTTATGCTTGTGAATGCTCGATATGATGTACGTGCTAGTGCAGCATTTGACAGAGTATTCGCATGCCGGCACGTGTGATGTTTGAATGTGATGGTGCATACAGTCTTCGAATGTCAGTGCACGAGGTGGTCGAATCTGATGGCGGCGCCTACTCAAAAGGAAGGAATCCTATCCTAGGGAGGTACCTAAAGTTGATGAAAAAGAAGTCATCCTGAATTTGAAGGAGAGATGGGCAATCAAGATTTGATGCCCGACAGGTAATCAGAACCTGTGGGAAAGGGGAAACCTATGACCTCGGAAATAAGGAAGGCTACCACGCAAGTCGAACATATGTAATGCTTATGAGTCATGACAAACAAAAAGGCTTCTAGTCGGCTGCCTAATCTAGGTGTTGGACCACCGCCTAGCACCTAGGCGGGACTAGGTGGCCGACTTTTGGAACATTGCATGTAAGTATGTAACCCTGGTTTGTACCTTATTGTTGGCCTTATATCCTTTAATCTGTTTTCTTGTAGTTCTTTGAGAGACTACCCTGACATGAATTTTGGGTGCCACCGTTTCAGTCTAGCGCCTAGGTGGGACTAGGCGGCCGACTTTTAGAAAATTTCATGTAAGTAACCCTGGTTTGTACCTTATTATTGGCCTTATATCCTTTAATCTGTTTTCTTGTAGTTCTTTGAGGGACTACCCTGACACGAATTTTGAGCCACCCTTGCCTTCAACTATAAATTATGCAATTAAAGCAAACTAGAATTAAGGCTAGGCAGAATCCATGATAGAGGTAAAATATTCACTTAATATGCCATAAGAATCCATTACAGAAGTACCTTCCAACATCATGCCTTAATTGAAGAACACAGAATTTTGCCGTGCTGGGATTGCAGGCGTGTTATACACGCAAAAAGACGCAAGTTCTGGTTAGATATCATGCATCAGGCTACCTATAGTACCCGTTCATGCCATTTGGCCCTGCCATATGTTTCTTGGTGTACTTCCGCTGCCTACGCTCTCTTGCAAAGACCATCCATAAGATCAGTGACAGCATTACCGAAACAGAGACTACGGTGAACCCTGTGTACATCCATTTAGTGGATTTCTTCATACTGGGACAACAGTTTTTACTGATGCCGGAAAATGTTTCCTTCAAATAAGTTGAGTCCACGAAATCTACCAGGAAAGGACCGTATTGGTACAAACCGTAGCTGACATTTAGAGAGCCAGTGAGCTGATCGTAGATGTTAGGGGTGACACGTCCTGGCGTGGTGCAAATCCCGGTTGCTGAAACGTTGCAGATATAGTTCTTCCACACCTGCTCAAAGTTAACTCAGTACGTTGGCGAGGGGTGATTATGTGTGTACTCTATGAATCTAGTAGGATATGAATAAGACCAGAAAAATGTTTGTATTCCAATCATACTAATATTATCCCATAAACCTTGAACCAATGTCCTGGATTAAGCAAATGAGTTTGAAATATTTCTCTCTTTTGCATCACCTTGTTGAACCCATGTTCTCCTTTGCCCTTAGGCTCCATGTGTTCCAATTTACCAATTTTCAGTGTTTGGTAGCACAAATTAGAGTAAAATCTTTTCCAAGTAGATTTCGTTACAAGAAGTTGAAGTAAATTGCCTTGTGGATTTAAGTCCCGCTTGTTCGTTTGCCAATTTTAGTGGTTTCTCTGTTTCACTGACTTGGCACAAACGGTGTCCCTTCGTACTAATGCCTTCAAAATCTTACCCCTGAACCTGTCTAAGTGCAGAAACCTCTCTAATTTCTTTAATTGTTGCACTAAATATTCATATCTTTTGTGCCGTAAGTTTATCGTAAGGTTCTTGCCAAACACTGAAAAACAAGATTACTGAAACAATATGTAAAACATTTTACTTGAAGTGGATTTTTCAAGAAAAATATTGTACATACAAACAGATCGTTAGTGTCTTCCGTCCTTGGAGAAAACTTCCGAACACATAAACATCTAGATTCATGCCCTTATACATACATTAATGCATCAAATGGAGCAACTTCAATAGGGAAATTTCATGAACCTAGGGGTTTGTTTGGTTTGTTACTCTTTTGATCGGATTTTAAACTTTCCAATCTTAGCATGGTATATTCATGTAAATTCCCTATTGGCCAGGTTTATTTGGTTGCTAAATTTTTTTTTAAAAAGTTATCACTGATCGATGTCACGCTTGTCAGAGTTTAATCTGTAATTTCATCTTTTTATTCATGGTAATCGTAGTGTAAATTTTCCTGTAGAACACGCATTGTACTTATCTCGACATACCTCTGTCGCATTGCTGAACTCCACTTCACCAGGTGCACACTGCTGATTAGTAAGATTGGAATCAAATGGGTTGCAAAGAAGAGGCATCAGCGGACCAGATTGATTGGAGTAGAGCGGTCCTGCTTCGGGAGGCATATTGATGTTGTATATATTGACTATCGCAGTGTTAGTGGCATTGACAAGTGCAAATGTGACACCCCGGGTTCCTTTCAATATTGCTTCGGCAGATTCGGGGTCTGCTCTTGGGATTATGTTTTCGAGTGCTGAATCGGTTGTTGGGTTCTGAAGCCATTCATCCATTGCAACACACGTGTCTGCAACTGCACTGGTATGTGAACCGGACGAAACAAAAAATTAGTAGAAATGTGAAACACAGGGTTGCGTTCTTGGTCTGTTTTGGTCTGATTGAATCTGTTTTTATGTTGGACATTTATTCTGTGTTTGGGATGGTACATCCAAAGAGCCATTTTCTATGGAATCTTTTCGCCACACTTTTCAGCTTCAAGAAAAAAAAAAAGTTTCACTTTTCGTTCTTCTTGACTAGATCCGAAGAATATAAATATACTACTCAAATGTAGAATCAACGAACTTTTTTCAAAATACGTGTGATTTTGTTTTGCTTTTTCCTTTTTCGATTTCTCCCATCGGAAAAGAACTCTTTAAATAGAAACTGGACCACTACTGATGAAACGATTTTGACACAAGAAGGTTGGCTTTTTAGACATGGCAAGCTTTTGCCCTTTTGTTTCGTCGTGCCAATCTCTGTTGTGGTTGTTTCATTTGGCTTATCTGGTCTTGTAACTAATGTTCCAACTCTATGTAGATGTGGTTTCTCTTATCAATACTTATGCATTAGCCAAAAGAAGAAGATACTATGCTTGAAATCTGAAAACTAGTAGCGAAGCATAATCCTGAATTTGCCCGTGAAAGACCCAGCGTAAAACGTAATAGGATGACCTATTCGAAGTTATGATTCTAATTTCCTCTAAAAGACTGACAAAGGAATCCCGTGTTCTTTGATCTTATTCTAGGTTACTGACACCAACTTTAGGATCTGAGGTTCATCAAAGTATATAGAGGAACGTATATTATAGGCTATAGCTGAAGTCATTAGATTGTCGGTGTTAGAACGATAAGTAAGTTAATTCTGCAATTTGGAGAATGGGCAAGAAACAATTACAGACCCTAAACTATGGCAACAAAAGTAGAGACAACTGTAATTATGATCCATAGAAGTTAAGGGTGAATTTTTACTTCAATAGTGAGGTCAAAAAGTACAGAATGAGTGCATTTTCACATGACTTACTTATGAACAAGGAGAAATATGCCACTCAGAGTGAATGTTACCACAACAGCAATCCAAGCGATGACCACAAGGCTGCAATTATCGACGATGTAAGAATTTGTTGAGAAAATACCAGAACTAATGCCAATTATCCGAAATCATCTCCCACTTACAAGTACAAGAGACCCTGCAATCCGAGAATGGATAACACTGCAACCAGTATTCAACAATAGTATTAGAAACTAAACCCAGATATGCCTAGTTGGACACATAATGACTAATAATCGTAGAGTGGACATACAAAATCCAAGAGAAGCCAAAAGGAGCATTGCAGCAGCGACGTAAATTAGGATGACTCCCCTGCAGTTTACAGGATAAGATGAGAACTTTTTAATGAAATCGCAATGCTGCGGTTTGAATCAGGAAAACATGATATGGGAGCAAGTAACTACAAGGGTTGAATATATTTTCTTATATCTCCTGAACTCTTTCCGGTAACATTCCGAAGATTGTCAGCGAGATCATTGATGTTTCTTTGCATATCGCCGATTTGGGCTTGTAAATCTGGGGAAAAATATGCTTGCCCCTCGCCAATCTTCTTAGCCCCCATGAGATAATTGAAGACATTCCTGAGGTTTTGAACAACTGTATCTGCTTGTTTCAAAACGTAGCTCAGCACAGTAACTTGGCTCTCCTGAAACTTCTCCTGGCCGGTGTAGAGAAATACACTTCCGGCTCTGTAATTGCAAAAACAAACATTGCGCGCAGACATCAGTACGAGTTTCTTTTCACTTTTTTAAAGGAATTTTTCTGAAATTTCACTTGGCATCCCTTGTGTTTCCTTTTCCTCTCTCCTTCTGGTTAAGGCACTCAAAAGGAAAGATATAAATTCATTGAGAGGGAGAAGGGTTGGGGGGATAGGGAGAATTACATTGCTGCAACGGTGAAAAGTACAAGGAGAGAAAGGGAGATAGCATAGGCAGTTCTGGAATAGCCGTAAGGCTTTTTCTGGCGGCCGCAACAGCAACAACAGCGAAGAAGGCAAGTACAACACAAGTATAGCCCAAAGACAATGAGCCAAATTGCAGCAATGCCAAACAAGGGAACTGCAGAAAAAGCTACAGACTGCAATTGGAAAAAAGTATTTGTCAGAAGCAAAATTCTTGAAAAGAAAGAGAAAACCGGGAAAACTGGGAACGATGTAAATTTGATGAATACACGTTCGAACATAGGTTGTGAATACAATGAGACGGGATCAAGAACCAAATCAATACCTTAACTAAGAATAAGTCTCAATCAAACTGAAATTTCGGTTAAAAATTTTGAATAGCAAAGAAATATTCAACTATCCAACTAGCTTGGTATTTCAGAAACTCAAAATCCATTTAAAGTACATTTAAGACAAATGAACTGGTGACAAACTATATTACATTACATTGATAAAAAAAAAATTTGAAGAAATAAAACAGTTCTTACCATATGAATAGGTACTTTTCTGATATTATTCATCAAAAGCCATTTAAGTAATCCAACACAGCTTGTGAAAACATTGGGACATGGACAAGAACCAAATCAAGCCATTGAGAGAAAATCCAAGTGAAACGTCAATTTTCATTCAAATTCTTCCATATTTGATATATTCCACGGTCCCTATTTATATACAAGCCCAAGTAGCTTAAATTGTAGAAGCTGAAAATCACCATTTAGCGGGTCTAATAGGAATTGGGTCCCTTTCTTGGGCGGGACATCAAGTATATGTATCTTTACCGATTAACCAATTTCTAAACGTTGGAGTAGATCCTAAAGAGATACCACTTCCTCATGAATTTCTCTTGAATCGGGATCTTGTGGCTCAACTTTATCCCAGTTTTGCCGAGGGAGCAACCCCATTTTCACCTCGAATTGGTCAAAATATGCGGAATTTCTTACTTTTCGGGGAGGATTAGATCTAGTAACTGGGGGTCTATGGTTGACTGATATTGCACACCATCATTTAGCTATTGCAATTATTTTCCTGATAGCAGGTCAAATGTATAGGACCAACTGGGGCATTGGTCATGGCCTAAGGATATTGCCCTGCGTTCCATGAATAACCATTGAAACCAACATTTCATGAAAGATGAACACGTAACAAACTAGTAATAATCATCGATCAAGAATCATCATGGCCTCTCGAAACAAAACAAAACAAACGAAACAAAATTAACTAAAAGAGGATAAATGGTATAAAAAGGGGCAATCTCATTTCCTAGATCCGAGTAAATTACTTCCCAATTTGATTGGCGTTGGTTAGATTGGAATTCTTAATGGCTCAATGCGTAAAGCACAGAAAAAGGATGATGCATCAAGCTCTTCCAATCCCATTGCGTGCGAGTATAGGACATTGCACTTCACCAAAAGCACCAGAAATATATATACAATATCTAACAATTGAATGACATGCTTTTTTCACAAGCCAAAAAAGAAGAAGAATCAACAAAACCCAATGGAAAGTGCAAGTATATATATAAAGCCATATAACTGGAAAAATTTGAAATTGTTCAAATATTCAAGAAATAACATAACCTCCATTAGAAAAGTGATGGAAGTTTGAAGGGGCTAACCGAGAAGTAATGATTATCTAAACTCCATCCGCCTGTGTAGTAGTTGAACCCATTGAGGGGGTCTCTTCTATGGGTCCTATCGGCAGCCAATATCAGTGTCGTAGACTTATTTGAAGTTTCTTCCAAAACCCTTCTGAATTCTCCTTCGCCACCGAACTCTATGGACAAACATTCAAAAAAGGCCCATAATGGAAACACAGCAAATCAAACCAAACCAAACCAAGAAGTACTAATTCAATTAGGGAATTACGTTTCAAATGCACGTTTTGAGACATGGCATACCATCCTTTCAAATGATGAATGGAGCAAACCAATGCAATTCCGGGAGGCTATTTCTTTGAAGATAATCACATGTAGTAAAATTACCATAGAATAACATTTGGCCATTTGGGCAAGAAAATATGGAAAGACTCGGTCGATATATATGCTCCTGGAATGTTTTATGCTTGAATGATTGGAAGTTACTGATATTATATGTTTGTCATTAGGAAGAGGCAAAAGCTTTTACAATAAAGTCAAGTTTATTCGTATCGTTGCAGAATTTAGGCATACTGTGCACCATATTCTCATTCGTGTTTCTTATTTCGATGAATTCGTGTTTCAGGTAAGAAATGTTCCAACTTGCATGTGTGGCGTACATTGTTACATACGTTACCTGAAGCATTGGAATGTTGGAGATGGTCATGATTAGAAGATCCTTGAGAGAAGGAAAACAATGCTGAAACGACAAAGAGAAAGAGAAACAACAATGGTGTTTGTCTGAGCCATGACATAATGGTTGTCTTTCCTCTTTTCCCTCTGCTCTTCGGTTTCCTTCTGAGAGGTAGAGAGAGAGAGAGAGAGAGAAAGGGAGAGGAGAGGAGAGGGAGAGGTTGAGGAATAGGAAAGCCTTGTAACTTGTAGTACTATTTTGAGCATGGGATCTTTGAGATTCAACGTTTACCGTTTTTTAGGATGAGTTCGATTGGTAGCCTTTTATGCCGAGTAATTATTCACTGTTTCCCGAGTACCATGTGGCGTTGCCTACTTGGTACTCCTAACCATTCATGCAGTGACAAATTATTCAGTAAGAATATTGTCATTCACTTTTATGGGTGCTTGAGAGACAAGGAGTGACTCCCATTGTGAGGTGACAATCTTTTTATTTGCGTGAAGTATCACATGACAATGACACATGATACTCTGGGAGTACCCAATAATTGGCCTTTTATGCCATGTTGGTATTTTAGAGCTTTCACAAAAGTGCCCTTTGAGAGCAACTACGTTTTTAGGTACCGTTTGGCTCACTTAGATTTTTTGCGGGGTTGAGTTGCTTAATTTGTAAAGAAAACCAACAAAGAATAAGCAACTAAGCCATTGGTATGCAAAATTGCAAATAATATATCTTTTTCTTGGATTGTCTGTTTATGAGTTAAAAATTGAAGAACTGAACCGGCCCCTCTATTGAAACTCCTATTGTGGAATGTAATATTTGTGGATGATTTTGTGTAGGGAAATGAAAATAAGCGGTCGGACCAAATGGCTCGATCCGATATGTGGAGGTGCGTATCGATGAGCTAGGATTAGAAAATAAGTATTTTAATGGCTTCCATTTGAATACTACAACAGAGTTAGACCGGGCATTTATTCTCACAAAAAATAAAGCCTACCAAAAGGCTTAATTACAACTTTAGACTTAATTTTATTCATTATATTTTTTGCACCAGCAGCAACAATATAAGTAGATTTCTACTGAATGGTGCTACTCCCGTGTCCGTATGCTGACTTTGTCGCTATCATGAGTACCCGAACACATATCAATCGGTGTTATCCTTCCACTAGTACCTGTGGGAATAAGGTTCATTTAGGTTCGCAAGCTTATCTCACAGCTTCTGCAAAAATTGTTGCTTAAATTCGGCACTCAATAGCATCCATCAGACCTTCTCGAACAAAGTACATTCATGCGTTTTGCCACCCCATTTTGTTGTGGAGTCTTTTGTACGGTGAAGTATCTGACAATACCATCCTTTTTCCACACACTCATGAATCCATCCAACATGTACTCTCCTGAACTCACTTTCTATACTTCATCATGTACACCCATACAGGGCGCGCGAGGAGTAACCATCAACAAATGTAACAAACCAATGCTTACCACGAAAGATGCAACTATGGCAGGTCCCCAAATGTCCCCATACACATAGTTAGGCCTGCATTTTGCATATGATTTTTTTTGGCCTCCCTTTTTCATATGGTTAATTGCTTTCTAAACTTGAACCAAGTTTGCTTATCAGAACACAATGCTAACAACAGGTACTGTCTGATGCCAGCTTTTTGCATATGATCTATGTCTGTAGTACTCTTTGTTTTTTAATTCCTCAAAGTTTTCATATGATCCAAAGTTTGAGAACACAAAGGAACATGTTTTTTTTAGGGCTGTTGAAAATATCCGGTGAATCGTGAAACTGGTCCGGAGCGAACCGATTCGTACCTTTTAGATTTTGCCTGTGGATTAGTGGTCTGGACACGGATTGAAAAATTAGAAAACCGTGACTCGCGGTTCAGTCCACGGATTTTCATTACGAAACCGTGGATTAACTGAACCGGACCGTGAGATATTTATTTTATGTAAATAATATATACATGTGTGTTTTTATATAATAAATTGTCAGCAATGCTAACATTTTTTTCCACCAATTTTAGCATTTTATCTTAATAATGGGATATAATATAGATGTACATAAAATATATGGAGTAAATCGTAGTTTTTTCGTAAAAATTACGGATAACCTTAGTTGAGTTTCAGTAGTTCTTTTTTTTTTTTCCGGTTCTTTTATGTTATATAATGTACTATAATGATACAATCCTATTAGTGTTTTAAATTCTTTGAATTTGATTTCTGAAGTAAACCTTTGGTAGTTTATGTAACAAAAGTACTTTCTGGTGGTGTTAGGTGTTAAACTTAATTCTGAATATAACGTTCATCCATTTTATTGTGGGGTATATGCTTGAACTTTATTTTTGCTAAAATCCGTGGATAAAACCGTAATCGATCCGAGAGTCACGGATCGGATTAAAATCGGACGGTATGACTTTTGGTCCGAACATTGATTTCATTTTGTAAAAACCGTGACTAGCGGTTCGGTCCTCGGATTCCTAGAAATCCGAACCGAACCGGACCGCGAGCAGCCCTAGTTTTTTTTTTTGACAATATTGTATACATTAGTGGGGTATTAGCAGAAAATTAATGAGTTAACATCTAGGGGGTCGTTTGACGTCTCTCTATAGACTCGAACCCTAGATTTCTTCTTTGAAAGTCAAGGGGTACAACTAGATGGGCTAAGGGCAGGGGTGGAAATTTTCGACACAACATGAGAACCCAACACACAGTCAGCATGTTAAGGTTAGCTATTTTTAACACAGAACATGAATATGAACCAATATGATAATACAAAAAACTAAAAAAATCAAGTTAGAATTTAGAAAATTCTGACGCAAATACGAAACGACATGACACGACACCCAACTCAGGCTAAGACTAAGGGGCTGTTTGATAAAACTAAAAATTGAAATTGAAAACTGAAAAATTAAGTACTGAAAACTGACTGCTGAAATTTTTAAGTTGAAAAGCTGTTTAATAAATATATTAAGTATTGAATTAAAAAAATGATGAATTAATTTTGTTCCAATTCTCTCTTAATTTACTAACGGTCACAATATACTTTTGGTAATGGTGGTGGAGTGGTGGTTGGGGGGAGTGGTGGAGGTAGTAGGAGTGCTGGTAGTGGTGGTGGTGGTGGTGTAGTGATGGTAGTAGTGGTGGTGGTGATGGTTGTGATGATGGTGGTGGTGGTGGTGGTGGTGGTAGGAGCAGTGGTGGTGGTGGTGGTGGTGTAATGATGGTAGTGGTGGAGTGGTGGAGCTGGTGGTGGTGGAGCTGGTGGTGATGGTAGTGGAGGAAGTGGTGGCGGTGGTGGTGGAGTGGTGTAGTGATGGTAGTGGTGGTGGAGTGGCGGTGGTGGTGATGGTTGTCATGATGGGTGGTGGAGGTGGTGGTAGGAGCGGTGGTGGTGGTGGTGGTGGTGGTGGTGCAGTGGTGGAGCTGGTGGTGGTGATGTGGTGGAGCTGGTGGTAGGAGCGGTGGTGGTGGTGGTGGTGGTGTAGTGGTGGAGCTGGTGGTGGTGATGTGGTGGAGCTGGTGGTGTTGGTGGTAGTGGTGGAGTTGGTGGTGGTGATGTGGTGGTGGTAGTGGAGGGAGTGGTGGTGGTGGTGAAGCTGGTGGTGGTGATGTGGTGGAGGAGGAGTGGTGGTAGTGGAGGTGTTGGTGGTGGAGTGGTGGAGGTGGTGGTAATGGTGGTGGTGGTGGTTGTGGTGGTGTAGTGATGATAGTGGTGGTGGAGTGGCGGTGCTGGTGATGGTTATGATGATGGGTGGTGGAGTGGTGGAGATGGTGGTAGGAGCGGTGGTGGTGGTGGTGTAGTGATGGTGGTGGTGGTGGTGGAGTGGTGGAGCTGGTGCTGGTAGTGAAGGAAGTGGTGGTGGTGGAGTTGGTGGCGGTGGTGGAGGGAGTGGTGGTGGTGGTGGAGCTGGTGGTGGTGATGTGGTGGAGGAGGAGTGGTGGTAGTGGAGGTGGTGGAGTGGTGGAGGTGGTGATAGTGGTGGTGGTGGTGGAGGTGTTGGTGGAAGTGGTTGTGGTGGTATGACGGTTGAATGTAAGTACACAAAAATTCAGCCAGAATAAGTAGTTCAAAACTACTTAATTTTTTTCAACTTTTTGACCTATATTTTAAGTGGTACTTAATTTGTTAAGCAATATGAAATGTGGTTATCAAACTTACTGAATCACTTATTACTTCATTAATTCAGTATTAAGTGCTGAATTTAAGTTATCAAACAAGCCTAAGAGCGGCATCTAAATTCTAACATGAGTTTGCCTACTTTTTTTTTTTTTTTCCTTTTCTTTTAGGTAAATGAGGATTTGAGGGACAAAAGAACAAAACTTTACAAAATAGAGTAACAAACGCGTATATGGATAATTTAACAATGGTAGAAGTGGTGGGTATTAAATTTCGGGATCCCATCCAGGGAGAAGGAACGGGTGTTGTCTGAGCTAATCACAACCAGGGTTGTTGAATCGATCCCTCAGTTTCAGCAATCCATTTATGTCCACCATTTGTCTTTTTCATGGAGAATCGTCTCCTTCCTTTTCTCTATTTATTTCTGAATACAGAATCCTCTTTTATTATCGCTGTTACAAGCAGCGATCATTACAAATTTACAACCCATTTCTCCTATTGGAGTCTGCATTTCATCAACCCAATCTCCCCTATGAATTTTCAGGTAATCCCACCGCGCTCTCTGTCTATTTTTGTATACTAGACGTCCGGGTGTTGTGCAAAAGCCGAACAGAGAAAAATCTTCCATCGAGATTGATAGCCCCTTTGGATTGAGGGATTTGGTAAGAAAAGAAAAGAATAGAGAAGAGATATTCACAATTTGTTCGGATAAACGGGTGAGAAATGACGAGGAATGTGTGTAAACGCAACACTTAGTTTGTTTCTCACCAAAAAAAATGATGAGATTTGATGAGAAATCATAACCCTTTCTTTTCTGATTTGTGGAAGTAGAAAAGAGGGGAGAAGAAAACAGTTTTTTTTGGCACTTAAAAGGGGTAGTTTATTATTAGGAAATAAAAATGTGGGTCAGCCTCAAACTCACGTTCCCTTTATGATAGTAACAGATGATAGATAGATAGTAATAGGTAATAGATAGATAGTAATAGGTAACAGATGTATATCTGTATGCATATATCAATTATGGATGCATTGTATTAGTTTTGAACGTTGTTGGAATTTTTCCCACCTGAAAAGAACAGAATTTGGTATGTGGAGAGGTTTGTGATTGGGAATTTTTAGTTTGTTCAGAACAACGAAATTCGTTGAGATTTCTGGGGATTAGGACTTAACAGCTTTGGATTCACGGATTATTTAGAGAGTGAAACTTATCTTATTGTCAAGCATATCCATCATTAAGTCTCTAACAATTACGCCAATAATTACATATCCTATTTGACCTGTGGATGTTTTATGCTTAGCAACGAGGTTTCCCAGAATCATGGTAAGAATAGCTACGATTTCTATAAGAAGATGCCCCTCGTTTGATGAGAAACAAAAGTGATTACTGAAAATTTGATTGGCTAAAGCTGAAGCAACTACTTTCGAAGCAATAGAAAGAAAGGCAATGACTAGAGTGGGAGAGTTGGACTAAACAAGAGGATTCCTCACTTCTTTCTCTCATTTAATGCATGAGACTTTCACCTCACATGGCTCCAAAGTGATAAAAGAAAGAAGGTGAGATGAACTTAAACCCTGGAGCCGCCCTGGGAAGCGAGAGAGACTAAGGTTTTGAAAATAATATATTGAGAAACAAAACTGTGGAGCGATCTATTAAACCAACCGGGTAAGGATTGCTGGAATTGAACCCTGACACTGCAAGTACCTTAAAACCGGAAATGCAAATTGTACGTATATGCTCTTATAAGTTGCATCTCACTAATAGCAATATGGTTGGAATCGTTTCGAGTCTTTCGACAGTCACTGGATCAGTCACTGTTTTGGCAGTTTTTTAGCGAAATTATCAGGTTCTTTAGTGCAAACAGTTCAAGTGGTTTCTCCTGACCGGAATCTGGTTGGTGAATTATCCAGTCGAGCTGGATGGTCCGGTTTGTGTTTTTAAAACATTGGCTCGAAGAATGTTTTATTGAGAGAGATTGATAGCTTTACCACCAAACTCTGGAGATTCAAGGATTAATAGGTTATTGCCCATGTACTTATATGTTGTAATCTAATTTTTTGGTTTGAATTTTCGGGTTTATCAGCTACTTTCTTGGCCAAATGCCGTTTTTGTGGTATTTCAGAAAGTTTTGAGTAACTGATTTGTAGGTACTGTAGAGCTACAAGTTGAGAACTGCATACTTGAGAAAGAGAGGGAAAGGGAAATGCTGCTTGATGTTTTAACGAAGATATAAGCAATGGATTTGTGGAAAGGGAGGCACTGTCACCTTGTGGAGCCATGTCTTCACCAATCATCTCTAACTTTTGCGGAAGCTGTAAGAACACGGTACTACTATGTATTCCTTGTTTTTGCCCTAATTGCTTAGAAATTGTCACTTTTAAGTTGTCTATCTGTCTATGTATCAGTCCCATTTCTTGCAGTATCTTATACACATCAAGTTTGCTATGGTCACCCACGTCGATGCATGTTGGAGATATTTACTGTTTCTCTTGTTCCGAAAGGGTCCTAGAGCCAAAAAGCATTTCCCCTTCATTAAACTCTCTTGTTTTACTTTTTTCTTATTTCGATTAAATTTCTCCTTGTTGATAAAAAGTGTGGGGCATTGAAGTTTCCTGAATCTGAGAATGGGAAAATAACATCATTCCTAGGTTCTTCTGTGGTTCATATTCATTTGGAAGGAATAGTTTGATAACGTATTTATGTTTGGCTTTTCTTGAGTAGAGACCACAGTGTAAGGTGTTATCACTTGTTTGATGGAGTATGTTAGTGCTCATCACTTAGATATGCAACTGAGACATCGTTTAAGATATTTAAAGGGATACGTTGGTTCATAAATTACGGGTTTGTTCTCCTTGTGGTTCTAATACAGAAGATATACTCCTTTACTCCAAGTAAAATGGATACTTAATTATGTAGTTGGAAAGGTTAACTTTTTCACAGCTGATCCTTGAAGCAAATGATTCTGGAAAACTGAAGCGAAGTTGCCAAAACACCAAAACTTAATATTCCTGACATATTCCCCCGAGGTTCCCTCTCTCCACCCTTTCCATTTTTTCTCTCTTCACCGCTTTCTCATTTCCTTCCACGGTAGTCAGCGTCATTGCCAGACCACCATTACAGGATGGGTTCCGTAGAGAGTCCACCAGGTGAAACCGGAGAGGGAGAGGGAGGTTATTCAGTGAGGGAGTGTGAAGGTGGGAGGAAGAAGCAGGTTGATTGAGTTTACCGAGTCTGACTGCCGCTTCACCCATTAAGTAGTTGTCTGTAACCGAGGTTTTACAGGGGATTAGTGAATAAGTTAATCTCAATGGCAAATGGGGAAAGAATGACATGTTTTTTGACGTTCCGAGTCGCTGTTGGACCCTAATCCTGATAATTTGAAGTAAATTTCCATAGGATTGTGCATCTGAATAGTTTTTAGTTATAAGTGGGTGCGCACAGATCCAGTCCTTGGGTAATCACCAAAGAATGTTAATCTTGTATGAAGACAGAATCAGTGAAGTTGGTC
The DNA here is from genome assembly GCA_014282245.1 of Rhododendron simsii. Lineage (NCBI taxonomy): Eukaryota > Viridiplantae > Streptophyta > Magnoliopsida > Ericales > Ericaceae > Rhododendron > Rhododendron simsii. Next base: position 2,457,489 of record CM024961.1, on the reverse strand, counting down.
GGGGGTGCTCGGAAATGTATGTCCATAATAACAGAACTTTTTTGGGTCGAAAACTATTGAAGGAAAACAAGTAAAGAAATAAACACCTCTCTTTATCTTCTTCTATTCCTTTTTCAATAGTGACCATGATAAGAAACTTAATCAACACATCACTGCATTAGAGAAGCATGGAGAAGGTATTGGTAATCTTAAGCTGGCTTGATCGACAGAGGTGGGCAGATTAATTCAATCACCTTGATGCTTTCACTTTCCACCAGCATCGAGGATGATCTGTTGTATCATGGCATTTTGTTGATCTCATACATGATTGAGTGAACCTTTTTTCTGGAAGAGTTGTGTGAAAACATGTTCTGCAATTACGCACCATGTATTGCCCCTCTATATAATATGCCATAATCTCAGTATGAAATGTGTGTTCTTTTTCTAAATTGGTTACGCAGGACACAATCCATGAGCAATTTGGTGCACTTTTGGCCCATGATTCATCTCCATGCTTCACCACCAAAACCTACTACAATTTCAAAAAAAACAAAACTCCCCAATCTAAAGCATTGAAGTCGAGCAAAAAATAAAATCTAAAGCATTGAGGGTCCTATTCGAATGGTAGGATGAAACTTAAAGCCAACACAATCAACCACTCACAACATGCACATACAAAAGCCATAAACTCTGTAGTAGGAATTTCCCAATGAGTATAGAAGGCACGGATTGGAGAACAACCGATTCTTCCCTTTATCATACGGAACATGTTCCCCATTTCCTCTTTCCACTTCCTTTTCTAAGAACGATTTTTTATAATCTGCTAGCAAAATTTGTTTTGAATATTGTTTCGAAAAAAGAAAACTTACAGATAGAAACTAATTACTACACCATCTTTCTTTTTGACACCGATGACACATCCTTCCATTTCCATTTCCATCTTTTTGGTCTGTTCGTATTTATTTCCACCCACAATTGCCATATTTCTCTTGGATCTTTTTTTCGAGATATCACATATGGGTTTTAACAAATGGGGCAGATTTGCCAATATCTTGATCTGGGTAATGATCTTTTAGCTATTTGTGTTTGAACTTGGTAAAAACTATGTGGGATTGATTTCACAGTCTGGTTTTTCCAGGGGTGCTGAATTCTATGTCAATTGATCTAGGTAGCATGGATGTTTTGGGTGAATCCGAGGATAGCAAGGCAGTATGAGACGATCGTGACTCTTGTCCGGGTTACCTGTAATTTAATTTAGAATAAGGTATGATTGTTGTTGTTTGATTGTTTTTATCTTCATCTGTATTGGAGTTGCTTTGTTTATATTGTGATTGGTTTTCCTGCTTCATTTGATAGTATACATCGAATTAGCTAGAAAATTGTTCCTTGTTAACAAAGATCATGTAGCCAACCCCAATTGATTGGGACACAAGGTTTGGTTTGGTTTGGTTAGTGGCCATGCTCAATATTTGGTAGAACTTAGCACTTGTATCAATGAAATAAATCTTTTGTTGTAGGAAAATGCAATCGGATCTTGGAAAAGTGTTCATTGGAGGAATTTCTCGGGACACAGATGGAGAATGTTTGAAGGAGTATTTTAGTTGTTATGGGGAAGTTCTAGAAGCAGTAAGTATGAGGGACCGAAGCACAGGTCGCGCTCGTGGTTTTGGTTTCGTTGTCTTTGCTGACCCTGCCGTGGCACAGAGAGTACTTCAAGAGAAACACATCATTGATGGCCGAATGGTAATTTGCCGATTCATCAGTCAATTTATTGCTCTATTGTCTCTTTGCTGTGTTATCCTCATACCTGAGGCCTGCATACATTATGTAATTTTGCAAACTTTAGGTAGTTTGATACGGAGTCAACTCAACTGAATATCACTTTGAGCTTAATGGAAGTTGTTTCTGGTCAACCCAATAATGAGTCAACAATGTTTAGGCTTATTGCATTTGCATTAGCATATCTAACCTAGTCACGTAGTATCAGTTTGCTTGATAATAAGGGGAATTAGGGTATATCTTCATAGATGAGTCTAATTTCTCAAAGTTCTTTGATTTTGTTGGTGTGGTCAATTGTCCTTCAATCCCAAATTTGAGCTAAAACTATTTATCGCTCTTTATTACTGTTTCTGTTGCTCTTTATCATACCATTATGATATAGGCAATGTCTAGGTGTTCACATTCACAATGTCTTTTTGAGTCTCGTAATAACCATGTGTTCTTAATTTTCAGGTGGAGGCAAAGAAGGCTGTTCCAAGGGATGACCAGAGCACAACGAGTAGAAGCAGTAGTAGCATTCAGGGTTCTCCTGGTCCAGGGCGCACAAGGAAGATATTTGTTGGAGGCTTAGCTTCCACAGTCACAGAGAGTGACTTCAAGATGTATTTTGATCAGTTTGGGACCATCACGGATGTCGCAGTGATGTATGATCACAACACTCGGAGACCAAGAGGCTTTGGATTCATCACCTATGATTCTGAGGACGCAGTGGACAAAGTTTTGCTTAAAACGTTCCATGAGCTGAATGGTAAACTGGTTGAGGTCAAGCGAGCGGTCCCCAAAGAGATGTCACCAGGCCCTACCCAAAGTCCACTTGGTGGATATAACTATGGGTTGGCCAGGAATAACTTCCTAAATGGCTACAGTCAAGGGTACTCTCCAAGTACAGTTGGACGTTATGGTCTTAGAATGGATAGCAGATTCAGTCCAATCACTGGTGGTCGAAGTGGGTTTGCTCCATTTGGTTCTGGTTATGGAATGGGTTTGAACTTTGAACCAAGGTTGAGCCCAAATTTTGGGGTTACAGCAAGTTTCAATAGTACTTTGAGCTATGGACCGGGATTGGACCCTTATCTTATCGGTAATTCAAATAGGTCTAGCATTCCTGTTGGGTATGATGGTTGGAATGGACGGAACACTTCGTTTTTTAGCTCTGGGACTCGGAATTTGTGGGAAAATGGAGGTATTAATCACGGAACAAACTCAACTCCTTCGAGTCCCTATGGGGTTTCTGGAAGTGGAACTGTGGGGGGAAACTTTTCCAACAATTGGGTCAATTGGGGATCTTCTCCAATTTCACCTGATGGCGGAAATAATGCTGCTAGTCATGGTAGAAACATTGGTTATGGAGGTGGCGACAATAACTATGGTTTGGGCGGGGGAGGGTATGGAAGAAATATTGCGACTAGTGGAGTCCGCTCACCATTTGAAGTGGAGGGTTTGTTCAAACAAGAAGGGTCAAGCTCAAACACTTACTTTTCTAGTTAGAGGTGGCGATAGCAACTATGGTTTTGGAGGGAGAGGTTATGGAGGAAGTACTGCAAAATCGTCCACGCTTATTCTCAAGTGTTGCATCAAATTATGGTGATGCTGAGTTTTGGAGACTTTTTGCGGTGGTAATTCAGGTAATGAGGACCCTCCAACAAACCTGGCGTTCGACACACAGAGATAGGAATCTGGTTCTTTTGGATTTGGGACCAGCAATGGAACTTCGCATCTTCCTGTCAACAGTTTTCCCGGTTATGTTGGTGTTTATAGTTTTACCAACAGACTCAGAGAGACAAATAGCGGTAAAGTACCACATCATAATTTGTTTTATTCTTTTCTAAAGTGCAGAACTGTAGTGAACATACATACTCAAAGAAGAAATTTTGCAGATCATGTATAGTGTACAATTATCAGAGGCCATGTTTAAATATGAGACGAATATGATATTATGAGAAGAAAATGATTGAGAGTTTCCCTTTTTTTGCTCTTTTCCTGTGTCGTAAGGCTTAAAGGCCATTGAAGCAATCATGGCTTTCGTTTGATAGTTCCTGGCCACATGAAAACCATTGACTGCATATTGAATTTGTGGAGATGACCAGTGAGCCTAAAAGAACTGTGTTTTATATCTAGTTTCATTTGGGTTGGAATTCTGGCTAACCATGGTTCTGCTGGTCATTTCCTATTTGTGCTGAGAATAAACCAACTGAATCAGTTTTGAACCTCATACTTTGAGGGTGGTGATTTGCCTATATTGGTGATTTCGATACTTGACAGATCGCATAATTTGGGGGACTGATCCCTCGATGTACTGGCAAGCTGTGCTACATGGACTCGGGTACAAATGTCAGATTAGGGTGCTTGTCATCGGATTCATCTAGTTCACATCTCAAGGACACGGGCGCACAGCAAAATATCCATATTCCGCAATGTATTTCGTTTCTTTTCTCGGATAAATGGTGTTTATGATGTGGGTTAGGGCATTCCACGAGTTCTATGAGAGCTCTATGCATAGTTCAATGTAAGTTCAACTTGCAAAATATGTTTTCTAGGTGGTTGTCAGTGTCCAACCAAATACATAGGACGCGAATCCCATCCCATGTTGGAGTGTCGCGAGTGTTTGACACAGGTAGTTTATACTTGTAGAAAGAGTCCGGGTAACATAGTTTCCAAGGGGCTTAATTAAAGCAGGAGTAAAGCCTTATATAGCCCCGCCCAAAAGTAAATCTTGTCTTACATTTCGCATCCGTGTTATGCCAAACATACAGCAGGAAAAGTCCACTCTAAGTCTTACTATTCGTTTTGGATTAGTATTTAGTAGTAGTAACATGCAATTTAAAAGCGTCTACGACTTCTGTAGAATAGTTGTGAAATTATGAACAAGCGAAGTGGCGTTAGTGTATCAAAATCAAATCTTGTAATTTCTAGAGAGCCATATTCCAAATGAATATACTAAAACTTATGAATCATAGGAGAAATAATAATAATAATATAAAAACAGCGGCACCAGAAAAAATACAATATGGACCCGTAGTGGGACCTACATCGTAATCTGTGAACAGAATCCATGCACAAATCTGTGTAGGTGGAAGCATTGTATGAAATCTGTATGGTATTACATACGAAAGAGGATAGAGGAACGATGAATAATTATTTAGGCTCGCAGTGACGAACCATGCGATGCAATACGCTGAAAGTGGATGGTATGACTGCCCCGAATATATGCGTGATAGGTGGAAAAGGGTTTCGGGAAGAAAACCAAGTAAGGCAGATATAAGTACTATTTTAAAGCTGCTGATCCAAACTTTCCTCTGCGTTCAAGACACAACCGCCGCAAACAAAGTTGTTGGTACAAGTGCCTTGAGACGGTAGAACTTTTTGGTTTTTCTGGGCATCCGTCCTTAGCTTGAGCTTGCCATGTACTTGCTAGAGAATGCTGCCTTGAGCCTCAAAAGCATAACCATTGATCCTCACCTCCACCATTGTCCCCTTGATTTTACGTTGCCAGAAAAAGTGGAAGCGGCTAGAGAAAGTGCGAAGCAGCTGGCCTAACAAAACTACCTCCAGCAGCTAAATTAGTGATAGTTTAGCTCTACCTATGTATCTATTTAAGATTGAAACTGGTATGGGTGCACGAAAGGCTTTTCGTAACATTCGCACCTCTGCACAGGATCACCAATTTGCTGTTTCTCCGATTCTAGTGTTGTCACCCATCCACCTTAATTAATGTATGTGCCAATTCCGTTTTGGACACTGAATTTTGGTTCTTCTGTCCATAACCAGGTTTTGTTATCGGGTAGTGTTTTTCACACCATACCCTTTTTTCTTATAACCGCACTCCCTTTTAGAATTTTTGTGATTGTGATGTGACTGTACAATGTTGTCCTTTGAAGTGTGAAAAGGGTAGATAAATGAAATGTTAATTTTGTAAATTCAAACCACAAGAGAGAATAAAAAAAGGGATGTGGTTGTGAAAAGGGGAGTGTAATAAAATGGGGTTGATTGCCTCCTTTCACACTTCACAGGGTTAATTAACATGGCTGCTCTTAGAAATTTGAAAATCAAAACGTCCACTTGCAAACGTATCGTCAAGGAGCTAAAATCCTGAGTTTGAACGCGCTGGTACAGACAGAGGAGCTGATCCTTAAGTTCAAATACTGTTGGCTGCAAAGACTACTGAGATGAAGGACAGAGGAGCTGATCCTTTAGGAACTTAAACAGCAGCCGGCAGTATTTGGACTTCCAGTTTTTATTCTTCTTTTTCTATGGCATCATTAATCAGTAACACATCAATCCTTCCCCAGATCCCGCAATAACGGGTGCCTTGTGTACTGGGTTTGCCCTTTTTTATTAATCAGTAACACATTATGCTATTGAGTTCTAGTAAAGTAGTGGAATCATAACTTCGTATGATCTTTTAATTTCTTGCTCGCCACCAAATGATTTGATCTTTTTGCAGCCCATTATACTCTCGCAAGTCGCAGTGACCTTGTTGAACATTGTGGTCGCAACGAGGAGAACAACTATAATAGAAGTAGTGTGTCGCCTTGTCGTACTAATATATAGTACTGGTTCTCCAAGTTTTATAAAAAGACCGGTGGATACCCATGCCTAAATGCACGTTGAAACGTAATAGGAATGCCCATGCTTAAGCTACGCGCTCAACTCAACTGCTTTATTTGTCAAATGTGTAAGAACATTCGTGGCCGTAAAGAATTACTCTTGGCCGCAAAGAATGAATCATTGTCTCGCAATTTTGCGCGGCCAAGAGTAATTATGCGCGGACAAGAGTAATTCTTTGTGTACTTCTAATCTCAACCATTGGCTTCAATGGTTGAGATGGAGTGTCTTTTTTTGTGTTTCCAGAACGCTCCCCATACTTATATCCTTGGTATTCTTCTCTCTCCTTTTTTTTTTCTTTTCTAAAAAGTCACAAAAATATTAATGTACAATTGTTAGGAGTTAATAAACCCACACGACAATTGTATAATATGTGCAAAAAGTGTGAGTACCTTACTACGAGATGAACGGTGAATTATAACAATAAACACAATGTGGAGTCCACAATGGCCGGTGGTGAAAAACCCACCGTTTCCACTGCCGGCGGAAAGAATTTAATCTCATATATAGCAAGGAAAATTAATTCAACCGTTATTTTGATGTGGTCGGGCAAAAATAAAATAATGTTGACACCATTTCTCAATTGGACTAGAAAATATTTGTCTTTAATCCTTGTAATTATTTGCGGCCACGAGTAAATAATTATAGTTCAATCATCACTCAACTTTGATGAAATCGTTTGCAATCTCACCTCATTCTCTTGTACATTTTTGTATAGTAAAGGAGAGGAATTTCAGAGTATTTCCAGAATGATAAATTGATCACCACATTACATACAACGAAAATAAATTGAACAATTATGTTAATTTCTGCTTGTATAGCTCATTTTTACGGTCACGACTTCACGCGAAGACATATAAATCGCATTCCGTTCTAGCCGAGCTCGTCGAACAGCTCAACCGTTCGCCCGTTCAGGGGTTGGACTGGCCTGTTGTTGCTCTTGGATGTCGACTGCAGGGGAGCTTTCAAAGCCTCAACTTGCGCTTTCGATATCGACCTCGCCTGCATTTTATAAATAACCCATAATCAAGCTCTTTGTTTGGCTAATCTTGGAAACCATCTTAAAAGTTTGGCATCTCCAATTTGATGTCAAGGGTTGGAGATGCTCTAAGTACGTACCTTAGGGAAGACGTGAAAAATGACATTCTCGGAGCACGGAGGCGTGGTGAGAGAACCGACGTATCGGTAGTACTTGCGCGTGTTTCGCCTCAGCTTCCACGCATCGAATGTCCCGACAGCGATCTGAGATTCCTCATCATCGCCGCATTTCTCCTTGGCTAGCTCATCTAATTTGCTTTGTACCTGAAGTATGAATGGAAAATGCGTTTATGTCCAAACAAACGGGGCCTAGTAGATCAAAGGAGATGTGTGTGTATTTAAAACTTGACCTTGGCAAGAATTGGATCAGTACCACCAGTTTTGTACAGGATGGCTATAACTGCGAGGCTGCCATCGCTAGCCTGATGGACAAGATGAAGCTCTGCGTCATACCTGCACATAAATTTTTATTTTGAACGGCAATATTTTTTTATTAATCTTTAAAATTATTATAAAGACTAAAAGAAACACGGAATGATGACATCCTTATAAACTATGAGCCCGTTTGGGAGCCTGTTTTTTGAGTTCTAAATTTTGCATCTTGGGATTGTGGCCTTGTTTGGGAGTCTGGGTGAGAATGCATTCTCAAAATTACACAACGGAGAGACAATTTGAGAACCAGCTCTGGATGAGTTTTTTCATTATCATTTCCCCCTATATATGGACGTAAAGAATGGATTACACCTCATCTTTTTGTTCATATACATTATAATTACCTCAATAAATAACTTAGGGCAACATGGTAAAATTTAAAAACTAGTTTGACGATAATCTTCTAAACACTACTTAGTTAAACTCCCTCCGTCCCAATTTTTTAGTCTTTTTCTAGAGTCCGTGTCAGTTTGCAGTTAATTATATCTTATAATCTAGAATGTTTTAGGTGATTTTAAAAAAAATGTTTAATATTACAAATCGAGAACTATCAAACAATATCTACATATATTGTATATAAAAAGTATTATCAATTGACAAATATAATAAATTTAAAATCCAGGACGGAACGATGCACTAAAAAATGGGGACGGATGGAATGAAATCTAGAGCAAAGTCCACTTTGACCCCTTGTAGTTCGGGTCACATGCGGATACATCTCTTATGAGTTAAAAGTGGGCACATAACGACCTTGTGGTTTGTAAAAGCATCCAATGCACCACATTCCGTCCGAGTAAACTGAGATGTATCTCACACTAAGTCATCTTTGAAACCGCGTAATCTATTCTCATCTTTGTGTGTGTGTGTGAGAGAGAGAGTGAGTGAGAGAGAGAGAGAGAGAGGGAGAGAGAGAAGAGGAGCTGACAGCTGTTATTGTTATGTTGTTCACTGAAGTTGACCTGAAAGTTAAGACTATAAAACAAAAAACCGAAGCTCTGCAAAGCACCAAATGCTCTGAGTTCCCTGATGGTGGCGCCTTAGTGGTGCTCCCCGGGTCAGGAGTTCGAGTCACGGTACCTCCCTTTCTCTCTCTCCTCAAAGATGAGGTATTCTAAAATACCTCTTGTTTTTGTTTTTTGTTTTTGTTTTTTTTTTGTTTTTTTTTAAGGTGTGTGATAAAAAGAAGGAAAGCTCATCCGAAACAATAAAAATCCATATGTAAAGCATTATATCTTGGATGTAAAAAGATAATCCCTTAACCAATGTCGTTACTTTAATACTTTTTTATCCTCTCAAAATAATTTATATGGTGATTGTCATAATTAGAGCTTTTCATCCCAAAAAACAATCTCATCTAACGAATTTATTTATCATAGACTGACCATTCATAGTATTATGCCTAACGTAGATATTCAAAGTTATAATTCCTATCTGCCACTTTGACTTGATTTTCTAAATCCGCTCCCGGTTAGAAGTACTGTACGCACGCGCGCGCGCGCGTGCGTGAGAGAGAGAGAGAGAGAGAGAGAGAGAGAGAGAGAGAGAGAGAGAGAGTATACGAGGCACCGTTGATTGTGTGTTCTGAGGGAGCATGCCAGTGCATTTGAGACAAGGTGTAGTTTTTACCATCCAGAATCAATGGTCCAGCATTCGTAAATTTCATCTGCAAAATAAGAATTCCTCATTTAGCTACAAGGCTAAAACGTTGTAAATGTAAACCCACAAATTGATAGAATGCATATACGTAACTGGAGAACAAAATATGTAATTTGGCCTTCTAAAATGTCATTAGAAATAAACAAACAAAATTTAATGGAATTGATTTTTGTCCTTAAAGTTACGCAGTTACCCCCCTTTTCTTTTTTTTTTTCATTGCCTTAAAAAATTACAAAACCACCAAACGATTTTGATAGATTTATTTGCACATGTCGAAATACATAATCTTATGTACATAGATCGAGATTCAACCATCAAATGCACGTGTATCTCATAAAACAACGAAGGATCCATGAGCATTGGGCGAATCCGGATATGTGCACAAGTTTCTGTGCGCACGTACTTTTGGATTTTAATATCTTCTTGTTTCTTTGAAAACTGAACAAAACGAAAAATCTTTACAAACGTTCCCAGCGTTCCCCGACAACTTTTCAGCCATTACCCAACAACTTTTTAGCCGTTACCCAGCGTTACCCAGCAACTTGGTTGCCGGGTAATTTTTTGTAAACCAAATGGAAGCTAGCTAGGGCAAAAGCATGCTTGTGTACCTCAAGACTGTAGCCGTGGTTGATCAAAGTAGCATTTGTAGGAGTATACTCTCTCTTCAGCGGTTTCAGCTTCTTATTAAGAACAGCCTTGTCCGTCACAATGTCTATCGGAGACTGCGATTTCCCGGTCTTGCACGTAGTGTAGTCGCTGCTCACGCCTCCCCACAAGGCAGGGCCGGTTTCGTCTGAGTAGCTAAACTTAGCCTCTGCGGAAAACGAAAAAAATATAATGTACAATTCGACAAGATCGATCAATTATTTACAGAAATATTAAGGTATGAATGTGCGTGCGAGAGAGCGATATCGTACTGCTTGAGGCATCGGCATCGGCGTGGATAAAAATTAACGAAAGTCCTATGACAAAGAAGGCAACTCGAGAAGCCATTGAAAATTATCGTTTTACGATTTTTATTTCAACCAAACAGAGCATACAGATTTCTCTGTATATTATTTCCGTCTTAGGATTCGACATTTATATGCTAAAATGTGCCGAGAAAGGAGGGGTTCTGTTGAGATTACTAAATTTTTTTGCTAAATTTGGGAGAGGTCATAGCCAAACTTACCACTGATTCGTCGAAAAAATTGGATGACCTCAAAAATCAGACGCGCTCTCTCTATTTCTATCTCTCGATTGCGTCGAACCATTTATCTTTCCAGGTAGTTTTCTCATTCTATTGTAGAACTCAACAAATTTGAACTATTTTTGACATGATCTTTTTCTATTTTATCTGGACTGATGATCCTGCATGAGTTGTGACTTCCCCCAGTTTTTGAATTGCAGAGTTTCCAAGTGTGCAGACCAAACCTTTAAGTAAAATTTCGTGTTTTAATCGGCAAAAGAAAATTTTATTTATCATTCAAAAAAAGTTACAACGATTAAAAGGACCACGAGCGGTGGGCAGCACAACAGGAAACTAACATTCCAATTATGTTGACGCTGGAGCCCCCGCGAAGTTCAATTACTTATTCCAATTCTACTCCTCGGTCAAAATTTCTTTTGGGGTGAATTAAAGTCTAATTTTCTTACCTCAATGCTTCTTAGCACACCACCAAGTTGACGAAAATTTTAGGACAGTTTTGCAAGGATATGCATGTCGAAACTCAACTAGTTGGCAGGGCCGGCCCAGGCCTATTTTAGGGGCACTCCAATATTAGTTGTAAATTAGTGTATATATATATCGGGGCAGTTCCGGGGACCTTTAAAAAAACCTCTAAACACCACCCCTCCCCCCCCCAAAGTTTCCGATCGAATTTTGATGATCCGAGCCGCTCAATATAATCAAAACGTGATTTTAAGGGTACCCATTTTAAGGATACCCGCGAGAAATCAGCAAAAAAAAAAGACCGGGAAGGGCTTCATTCGAACATTTTTTTATTAAACTTTATTGAATGGTTCAATAAAAAAATGCTCAAATCAGGCCCTTCTCGTTTATTTTTTTGCCAATTTTTTGCGGGCACCCTTAAAATCACATTCTGAACACATTGAGTGGCTTGGATCATCAAAATTTGATTGGAAACTATGAGTTTAAGATTTGGAGGGTTTTTTTAGAGATTTTTTTTAAGAGTTCCCGGAACCACCCCGTATATATATATATATATATATATATTATTTGTTCATTTTATAATTCAAATGTCTTTGCTAGCGCAGCGGTAAGTTGATTTCAGTCCATATGGAGTGTCCAAATTTGAGTCTTCTGGGTAGCTTTTTCTTTTGAAATGTTTTCCCCCAAAAAATAATGCTATTGTAACAGCCAGGTTTCAAAACTAAGTCAAGTATATTTCAAGCCAATCACTTTGGCCGCTGGTGACAAAATAGTTAAAACATGCATTATAAAGCCAATCACTTTGGCCGCTGGTGACAAAATAGTTAAAACATGCATTATAAAGTCTAAAGTAATAATATAAAGAAATATTTCTATTACTGTTGTTTAATTCTAAAAATACGTAGGGCATCATTCCACAATTTAGCCTTGGGCATCCAAATCCCTTGGACCGGCCTTGCTAGTTGGAGAAGAAAATTGAGTTTTTTTGTTTTTATGAAAAATATTGGAAGTTTATACAATTCATTGATCAGCCCGTGCATGCACAAGACCTAATACTTTCGGGAATGACTCATGAGAGTCCACCATATCACTTAAACCCAATATAAAAAGAACAAACTTAGACATACATAAGCAGTTTCACCAGCTTATCAAACGATACCAACAAAAATTAAGCTCACAAGTTTACACAAACGATAACTTTGCCAAACGAAATGAAGCCCAAACTTGCAATCATCCCTAAATTACTCCTGCTATTACTCCCATGTAACAATGTAGTGTTACTTACTTTAGTAAGCCCACTTAAAAATATCCAAAGGGAGGTGCGGTTTAGGGACGGAGCGTAGTCTATCTGCGATCGAATTTACACGAAAGTTTAATAACAAGAAACCCATAAGCATAGGCATTCCCACTTCTTCCACTCGAAACTCCTCCGCTTTACCATGCATAAGTTGTAGGATCTCGAGTTGAGGGAATCCTCCAGCAATGCAAGACAATATATTCTTTCCGTAATAGCCCAGAAAAATGAGAATTTTCAATTTCGGAAGTCTCTCCAACATCGGCATAGGATCTTCGCTGAGATAGCTTGCATCTAAGTAGAGGTACTTGAGATTCGGTGGGAATTCGCGCACCTCTGTTGGCAACTTCCAGTGCCTGAAGATTTGTAACCTCAGTTGGACGAGATGTTGGCACTGAGAAAGCGGGTGCAATATCAATGTGGGAAACGGCCAATCAGAGTCTCCATGCAAAACTTGTAGATCCAAGCATTGGAGGCTTCTTGAACCACCAATAGTGTCTAGTGTGAACCTACTGCCATCTCCCCAAAAACATACATGAAGCTCGCGAAGATTGATCAGATCCATTGAGTTAAATTCCATCTGCCCCTCGACCGAAAGCTCTTTGAGAGTTCGAAGATTTGTCAAATTGTCCACTCGAATTGGCCACTTGAAATTTCCAATTAAATGTCTCAACTGCTTTGCTTTGCATATCTCATCAGGTAACTGAGTGGGATTTCTGCCATGACTTAGTTCCAGGGTTTTTAAGGCATGCAAGTTGCCTATGAATGGTGAGAGCTCAATTAGTTTGGTGCTATGTAACGACAGGTACCTTAAGTGAATTAATTTTCCTATTTCATCAGGGAGTCTTGTCTTCTCTGTCTCTTGGGGAGGATTGAATGGAAGGCCCTTAAGATCTAGCACTCTCAATAATCTCAATTTCCTGCATAAGGACTGTAACTGTGCTATTTCCATGGATTCACGTTCTAAATAGAAAAACAAGAGAGTTCGCAGTCGTGAATCTGAATGATCCAACGAAACGAACCTTTGAAATCCACAATGAGAGGCAAGTCTTCGGCTACTGGGAGCGAGTGATCCCTCATAGATATGAAGGAAATTTAGCTCCTTTGACTTTTTGATTGCAAAATCGCGGAGTAAATCATGCACTCGACATGTTGTGATTCTCTTCCAGTTTCTTTCTACCACTTGAATCAAACTTCTATCGATCAGCTCTTTCAGGTATGCCTCCGCCTTCTCTTCAAAAGGTTCTTCGTCTCGTTTTATGAAACCCTCTGCCACCCACAACCGACAGAGTCTCTCAGCATCAATTCCAAAGTCTTCAGGAAACAAACCCAAGTAAAGAAAGCACGATTTCAAGAAATATGGCAAATCGTTGAAACTTAAAGCCATTATATGTTCAACATGAATTGAGTCATCCCTTACATGGCACCAAATGTGCTCTTTCAACTTTGGCCACTCGTCAGGATCTTTTCTTCGCAATAGCCCACCTAATACAACTATTGCCAGGGGTAAGCCACGACATTTACTGAGCATCTCTCTCGCCAAACTCTCCAAGCTTGGAAGGCAACTACTTTTTTTTTTCCAACCTCGTTGTCGTAGTTAGGAAATGCTTTACTGCAAAACAACTCCCAACTTTCTTCGTCCTTAAAAAATGGGAGCTCATGAACATATGTCCTCTCATCGCAATGCTCAGCAACAACTTTGTTTCGGGTTGTCATGATTATTTTATTTCCGTTATTCTCATTGGGAAAGGCTCTCCTCAAGCTTTCCCAAGAATTTACGTCCCATACATCATCAAGCACCACCAAGTATCGGCGTCCTTTCAAGTAATCACGTGCGTAAGACTCCAAATCATCTTTATTCATCTTCTCTAAAAGATTGAATTCCTCTGTGGTGATTTCCTTTTTGAAAGATTTTATTGTTGCTCGAAGAAGATCTTGGATGTTGTAATCATTGGACACAGAAACCCAAGCATAGCCGTCAAATTTATTTGTCGAACTAAGAGTGTTGTAAAGCTTCCGAGCTATAGTTGTCTTACCCAAGCCTCCGGTGCCCAAGATTGATATCACATATCGATCTTTCACTTCCCTGATAAGTTCAAACATCAGTTTGTCAGCATCCTCCTTGAAGCCTACAACGTGATCATTATCTTCATATGGGCGTTCTCTTCGTAGCCAATTTGTTGTCTCATTCATGCGATTTGATCCTAGTCTTGCGTCACCAATATTTCCAGTATTGAAAATTTCCCTATTTCTTGGGATCTCATTGAGCTTGTCCTTCAATGTGTTTATTTCCTTTCCTATACCATAAAGATTTGCCTGTTTAATGAGGCTAGCTTTTTTGCTGCAGGTGCAGAAATACTTCTCGATGCAATCTTTTAACCCCATCTTCTTCTTTGGAGTAGCCCCTCCCTCTTCTTCGACTTTGAGTATGAAGTTGTCAATAATATCCTCAGCATCATAAGCAACATCTCTAATGTCGGATATCCATTGGCGCATCCGATGGTCAACAACTTGTTTTTCTTCTGCATCTTTCAGGAAAGACAACATCCACTTCAATTTTTCTTGCAGCCATTTAACATCATCTCCCACTCCTCGTAAAAGAACAACTTGTTCAATGAGAAGGTCACCGAGTCTTTCCACTACAAAGGAGACAACAGCATCAACCATCCTTTGTGATTATGTTCCTTGCTTCTCCCACACTAACTGAGAAGGATAAAACAACCAAAATGAATGCATTACGGGGGAAAATCTTGCTGGAGCAAAACTATACATACTACGAAATAAGTTTACCTTTTGATGGACTTCCTGAAGTACAGTATCCTTACTGGAGAAATTGAAGGAGTGGGATTGAGTGGGGAGAACAGATCGATCAAGGTAAAATACTGGCTGAGTTCTTTGTTTGGCATTGGCTCTTGGAAATGACTCGCGAAAATCTTGCCTGCACTTCTATAGAAAAAAATCAAGCACATGGAAGATTACGGTGGAACGTATTATTAGATAACTTAGAAACTATAAATCCCTATGTCTGTTTGGTAGTTTTCAGTTTTCGATTTTTCGTTTCCTGGAAACAAGTGAAACTGATGTGTTTAAATTCCAAGAAAAAAACAGATCGAAAACGTTTACCGCCCACTGCTGTCAACAACTGGAAAACGAAAACAGGACTAAGATATGCTTTCTCTTTGGACAGAGGATTAAAACTGTGTTTCTTTTTCCAGCAACTAGGTGTCTGTTTGTTTGTTGGGTAAATCATGTTGGAGAAAAACCGGCTGCTGCAAATTCTGATCTGTTGACGAAACCTCCACAAATGCTGAAATAACACTTTGAGTCACGACTATGTCGCTTTCCTAAAGACGCAAATCTGCCTTCAAGATAAATCGAAACCCGAACTTGAGTTCTACCGTTTGCGTTTGCACTAACGAAACGGACAGAATACTGATTGAATATAAGAACCGAAAACTACTGAATTCTGCAGCAAAACATAATGCTAGGAAATATAGGGAGAGATGTGGGTGAAATTCGACTTTTGTATGTGTGTATATCCAGATACGCTACTAAAGCGCCACAATGTACCACAGCCCACGCCGTGCGCGCGTGTGGGTGAGTCCCGGAGTTGCGAAGCACCAAAGGGTTGCACCACACTAGATTATTAGTTATTCATATTAGGAAAGTTCCCTAATATATACCAATCCAACATCTCTCTACTATCCAATGTGGGACAAAGCCCACAAAGAGGAAAAACAAGCATTTTAAGGAAACAAGTAAATTTTACAAAACTAAAACGATGACTCTTTTATTTTGAAAATCTCTAACAAATCATTGGTTGTTCGTTAGTAAGAGAAATAGAAGATATCCAACGAGTCTCGATACACACCTTCAAAGAACATACTTCCGGATGTTAAACGCGTGAAGGACTAATTTACTGCATCGACGAACCTCAGTTATCGAAAGATGAACTACTTACATATCATGCTTTCTTTTGCTTGGAAGTGAAAAAAATAGTGGACAAAATTTAAACCCAGATATGAAACCAATACCAATTTGGATTTTGTTCCGACGAATCTCTTTTGATACATGTAGTTTCTCATCCAACGTATGTTGGGAATTAAGGCTTCATAAAGCACTACAGAAACTGAAAGCAATTTGCACATGATCAGGCAAAACATTTCACTTACAAAGGACGAGGCGATTCACGGTGGGGGTCTGTACAAACCAGCAATTGGGGTTGCCCGCAGCAGCAGTCCGGGACCAGGCTCTCGAGGTTCAAATTTGGTGGGTGTTTGAAAGTTCTCTGCGCAATGTTATACAAATAGTAGCACAACTTCAAAACCTTTTCTTACGGGATCAGATCCTCTCCGGTTGAAGTTTTGTGACTTGATAGGGCGGTCCAAATCTCGACCATACATTGGCATAATTAATGATTTGGATTTGCGTAGACTCCTACCGGTAATAGTCTCCAAGCACATCTAAACCATTGATTGCAGTAATGGACGATCCAAGTTTAAAAACTGTCCCCTTCGGTCTAAATAAAAAATCAGAGAAGATCCAATTCCTTTTCTTATTGTCAAAAGCTGGCCATATTATAGTAGAAGTATCATTTTGGAAGGTCCCATTTTTCAAATATAAGCTTTTATTCTTGTCAAAAGATTGAAACAAAAAGACAGCGAAAGATCAACCACTCAAAACGAAAAAGAGAAGCAATATTGTGACTCATTGTCCACTCACATCACAGGAGTGATTATTCAGCGACTCAGGCTCATTTTCTTTCGCACATTATAGTGGGTTTCATATACTTTGTCTTAGACCCCGTCATATATATGTACAGTGATAAAGGAGTCTGGCAGCATAGAATTACACTTGGCCGCAAAGAATTACACTTGGCCGTATAGAATTGCTCCTGGCTGCATAAAATTTCACTTGACCGCAAAGAATTACACTTGGCCGCATAGAATTACTCCTGGCCACTACGAATTGCACTTGGTCGCTACGAATTGCATTTGGCCGCATCGAATTACTCTTGGCCAAGTGCAATTCGATGCGGCCGCTCAATAAATTTTTCCACTCGTTGCAAGGTGTGGTGACAACACTAAACCCTGATCCTTTTAACTTATAAGATCAAATATGCAAAAATAAATGAGCAAACGAGAATTTGTATTCACTACTTATGTTCCTATTCGGTATGGGCTTGATCAGTTCATTCAATTTTATCATGTAAAATTTGACATAAACCAATTGAATTAAACACTTACAGATATCCGAATGATTTACTTCTTTACAGGAACCCTTAAAAATAAGTTTTAAACAAATTGAACAACTCCGATCATTTGTGTAAGACTCCGAAATGAATCCTACAAAAAATTTGTGCCGAAATTGGTGTCAAAATTTGTGAAACAATGCAGTTTCAGAATAGGAACATAAGTAGTGATATCATCATGGACGGAGGCATAAGTAAGCACTCCAAACAAGATGTCTTTTTAATTTCTTCATGTTAAAAAAAAACATAGTCCTAAAGATTAAAAAGAAAAGGAAAAATAGACGACTCCTAAAGAATCTAAAATTGCTGACCAGTTCAACCCAATTGTGCCACACATCTACCAGGTAACATAAGCTAAAAATGTGAACATTTTTTTGTAATCCGCTAAAATTGCGAACATGAAAAGACCAAATTCACACGGATTCCAAAGCCATCCAAGCTAGGATTTGTGTATGGCATCTTACATGTGGGTATGTTGAAATTTGCGGCTGGGGAGGGACCAAATCGGGTCTCCCATGTGGCATGACACAGTAATCCATATATTAGAGAGAGGAATCTCATCTTGGAGACAAGATAGAAAAGGTTAAAGTAATCCTTATCTCCTCATAGAATCACTTTATCCGAGGAGTTTGTTGTTGTTTTAGTACGTAATCCATACGTATCAGGAACCAGCCAATACTGAAAATGAACAAAATATTGGGGAAGTTTTCTTCTATATATTATCAGTACATTGTACAAATGAGAAAGAAGACATTTATACTGACTACAGCTACACTATTCTTGGTAAGCTATTTACAGAGAATCAATTGCAATCACTAATTGAATCAATCACAATTCCTAATTTTATGATCCCATAATCAATCAGATCTTCACTCCTTTCCGTTAATACGCCCCCTCAAGTTGGAGCGTGTATGTCAAGAACGCCACACTTGCTAAGGAGGGAACGAAAGGTCGGTTGACCAAGCGGCTTGGTGAACATATCGGCAAGTTGACAAGCTGAGGAAACATGAACGGTCACAATATCACCTGATTGGATCCGTTCTCGAATAACGTGGCAGTCAATTTCTATGTGCTTCGTTCGCTCATGGTAAACTAGGTTGGCTGCAATGTGAAGTGCTGCTTGCCTATCACAGAACAACTTAGCTGGTTGTGAGTGCTCAATCCGTAAGTCATGCAGCAAGTACTTGAGCCAAGTAAGCTCACATGTAATGGAGGCCATGGCTCGATATTCAGATTCAGCTGAGGAGCTTGACATTGTCGTTTGTTTCTTAGTTCTCCATGAGATAAGAGCTCCTCCGAGAAATACACAATAACCAGTCACAGATCGTCTCGTGATGGAGCATCGAGCCCAATCTGCATCACAAAAACCAGTCAATAGTAAATTTCCCTTGGCTGGAAAATATAAACCCCGTCCAGGTGCTCCTTTTAGATACCGCAAAAGGTGATGGACAGCATCTAAATGAGGTTTTCTTGGTTCCTGCATAAATTGACTTAGAATGTGAACCGAATACGTGATTTCTGGCCGTGTGATTGTGAGGTAAATGAGTCATCCAACCAGTCTTCTATAGGTGGATGGATTCTTCAATAAGTCTCCTTCTGTGGGCAAAAGTTTAATGTTTTCTTCCATAGGTGTTGGTGATGGTTTTGCCCCAAGCAATCCTGCTTCATCCAAGATATCAAGAGCGTATTTTCGTTGAGATACCGAAATCCCATCGGTAGAACGAGCAACTTCAACACCCAAGAAGTATCGCAACTAGCCAAGGTCTTTGTTGCGAAATTTGGTGTGTAGAGAATTTTGAAGGGCTGCAATGGCATTGTTGTCATTGCCGGTAATAATCATGTCGTCTACATAAATGAGCACGACTGTGAAAGAATTGTAGTAAACAAGGAATAATCAGCTCTTGATTGATGAAAACCATCTTCTTGAATGGCAGTAGAAAACTTATGAAACCAACTGCGAGAGGCTTGTTTAAGTCCGTAGAGTGACTTGTTGAGTCGACATACCATAGATTTCTCCTCCTGTCGACGAAAACTAGGAGGTAGCTGCATATACACCTCCTCAAGCAAATCACCATGAAGAAACGCATTTTGAACATCCATTTGGTGAAGAGACCAATTGCGGACAGCGGCCACGGCAAGTAAGCAACGGACAGTAGTCAATTTTGCAACAGGAGCAAATGTCTCTGTATAATCAATCCCTTCACGTTGAGTGAAACCTTTTGCCACCAACCGGGCTTTGTACCGTTCAACTGTGCCATCCGAGTTGTATTTAATCTTGTAAACCCATTTGCATCCGATAGGACGATGCCCGGTGGGGAGAGACGTGAGTGTCCAGGCCTGATTTTGTTCAAGTGCACTTAGTTCCGTAGCCATGGCCTTTTGCCAATTAGGATCCAAAATAGCCTGTTCATATGTTACGGGCTCCACAAGAGTAGTGATATTACATATGAAACTTCGATAATTAGGTGAAAGTTGTGCATAAGAAAGATACCGAGGTAATGGATGACGCGTACCTGACGGAGAAGATGACTGACTGGGAGCAACCATGGCCATGTTGTAGAGATGGAAGTCGCGTAGCATAGTATTTGGTTGTTTGACACGTTCACCACGGCAAAGATAGGGAATAGGAGAAGGTGGTTGAACAATGGGATGGTCGAGAGTTGTAGGTTCAGTTGGGTCAGTGGTAGGTTCAGTTCTCGGTTCAGTTGTAGGCTCAGTTGTGTTGTTATGTGAGTTGGCTGTATCGTAGTGGATGGGCTCAACTGAGTTGGGGCCGATTGGAGTGGGGAGAGGCTGTATATCTAGGTCGTGCGGTAAAGGAAGAACAACCTCATCTTGATGGAGCTCTCGAGGATGAATATGAAAAGGAAAGATTTGCTCATAAAAGACCACATCACGGGTGGAAAAGAATTTATGTGTACTGAGTTCGTAAACCCGATAACCCTTTTGACCAAGAGGGTAACCAATAAAAATGCAACGATGAGCTCGTTGGTCGAATTTATGCTTGGGTTTGAGATTAGTGGCATAGCAAAGGCAGCCAAAAGTACGGAGATGAGTGTATGTGGGTTGCATTTTATGGAGTTTTTGGTATGGTGATTGATAAGGAAGAAGTGGTGTAGGTAGACAGTTGATCAAATAGCAAGCTGTTTGGACACTTTCTCCCCAAAATGTCAATGGTAAGTTTGCTTGAAAGCGGAGAGCTCTGCCAACATTTAAAAGATGACGATGTTTCCTCTCAACTACCCCGTTTTGTTGGGGGGTGGAGGTACATGAATGATGAAAAACAATTCCCTTAGTGTCGAGAAAATGTTTCATTGATAAAAATTCAGATCCATTATCGGATCGAAGAGTTTTGATATGGCAATTGAATTGTGTTTTCACCCAAGAAATAAAAGATTGCATTATCCCTTGTGTTTCTGATTTAAAACTCATGAGATGTATCCAAGTGTATCGAGTAAAATCATCAACAATTGTTAAGAAATAGCGAGCTCCAGAATGAGATTTTATTCGATGTGGTCCCCAAATATCAGAATGTATCAAATCAAAAGGTGCTTGCGAAGAAATAGAACTAGATGGAAAAGCTAAACGAGTCTGTTTGGCCAGAGGACAGATCTCACAGACATGTTTGGAATCAAAATAAATCTCTGAATCTAATTTGGTAAGAACTTGAAGAGGACCGGAGGATGGATGTCCGAGACGTTGATGCCATAGGTTGGAGTGTTTGCGGATGTTGTACGTCAAGACTGGGTTTTGGTCATGCGCTAGGTAGTAGAGGCCATTATGTTGCTTGCCCAGGCCAATCATCTTCCTTGTAGCAGCGTCCTGCACAACACAAAAATCGGGAAAGAATATCACTATACACTTTAATGCTCGTGTCAACTTGCTGACTGATAGTAAGTTAACTTGAAATTGTGGAACTTTGAGCACTTCATCAAGTTTAATATGTGGTGTAACATGGAATGAACCAATTGACTCGATAGGCA
Source organism: Rhododendron simsii (assembly GCA_014282245.1). Taxonomy (NCBI): domain Eukaryota; kingdom Viridiplantae; phylum Streptophyta; class Magnoliopsida; order Ericales; family Ericaceae; genus Rhododendron; species Rhododendron simsii. The sequence continues at coordinate 2,435,821 of CM024961.1, read as the reverse complement.
TCTGACCACCATCTGGCAATTGAATATTAGCCGACTTGGGCATACACTTCGGGTCTATTAATTTAATTGAAGAAGTCACATGATCCGTGGCTCCGCTATCAATAATCCAACATAAACTCGAGTGTGAGGCAAGGGGTGTTACTTCAGATGATGGTGTAATAATACCTGTGGCATTTGCAAAATGCGGCGAGTTACCGTCATTGTTTTTCCGAAGCAATGCCATGACTTGGTTGTATTCTTCTGTTGTGAGTCTTGGTCCATCATTGGAAGATGGAGGTTTAGCTTCGGCTTCCGTTACTTTGACTGATTTTGCATGATTTGCATTTGAACGACGCTGATTTGGAGGCTTTACATTCTTTCCATGAAGCTTGTGTCCCACCGGGAACCCATGTAGATAATAGCATCGTTCGACGCTATGGTAATCTTGATCACAATACGAACAGTGCAACGTATTCTTTTGCTTCTGAACTTGATGAACTTGAATCGTCTTATTGTTCTGATCTGCAAAGGAATATGTCGGAGCCTGTGACTTATGATCTGCAAGCATGGCATGGTGGTTCATGCTGTCGTGATTGAGAGAGACTTCAATCTGCTTTTCTTGTTGGAGAACGAGTGAATAGACTCGACGTGTATCGGGTAGAGGCTGCATTAACAGAATTTGACCACGAACGGGACCATAATTTTCATTCAATCCCATGAGAAATTGCATGACTTTCTCCTTTTCATCCCTTTTGTTGAGGTTCTCCAATCCACCACATGTGCAAATCACCATCTGATGATAGGATGAAAGTTCATCCCACAAAGCTTTCAGTTTAGTGTAATAGACAGAGATGGACTGCTGCCCTTGTCTGTGTTCCCCGATTTCTTGCTTGATCTGATAAATTCTCGAGTCGTTTCCTTGAGAGAAACGCTCTTGTAGGTCTGCCCAGACCTCTGCTGATGTTTCAGCGTAAATCACGCTAGTTGCTATGTCAGGGTGAATAGAGTTCAAGAGCCATGACAAGACCATGTCGTTACAGCGCTGCCATAAAGGAAAAGTGGTGTCTGTCGAGGAAGGTGGCTTGATTGAACCAGTGACAAAGCCGATCTTGTTCTTAGCACTCAGGGCGATTCGCATAGCACGGCTCCATGTGCTGTAGTTGTCTCCTTCAAGCAATTTGGAGACGAGTATCATACCCGGATGATCCGAGTGGTGTAGGGAGTAGGGATTTGAGACTTCAAGCGTGGCCTCATGCCGTGAATTTTCAGACTCACTCTTGTTCTTGTCTGACATGGCTTAAGTTTTGCGGAAGCGTTGTTGGGTTTCAGAATCACCAGGTTTGGTGCTTTGATACCATGAAAATGAACAAAATATTGGGGAAGTTTTCTTCTATATATTATCAGTACATTGTACAAATGAGAAAGAAGACATTTATACTAACTACAGCTACACTATTCTTGGTAAGCTATTTACAGAGAATCAATTGCAATCACTAATTGAATCAATCACAATTCCTAATTTTATGATCCCATAATCAATCAGATCTTCACTCCTTTCCGTTAATAAATATGTAGCATATCGGCCACTAGTTAAAACCTCAACCAAGACATGTCGGAGTTCAGGAGCCTGCCCATGGAAACCGTACGTGGCCGATATACTCATAAGACTCCCCATCGAATCACTGAATCACTGCATGTGCGTCTGCAAATCATGGCGCTCCCTAATTGCTGACCCTTTCTTCATCAACAACCAACTTGTTATCAACCAGCAACGTTTTTCTACTGCCATCGACAATCTTTGTTTTCTCCTCAGGTCCCGTAAAGTTTTTGGCGACAACGTTTGTTATTCTTTGCGTTATTGCAATACATTAACGGAACAGAAGCAACTAAAACTTCCCAATGTCATCGAGGGATGGCCCTACACGATCATTGCTTCTTGTAATGGCCTAATCTGCCTCTTTATGGGATATTCTCGTGTCCTTCTCTTATGGAATCCTTCAATCAAGAAATTCAAGATCCTCCCGAAGCCTCGCTTACAATCCTGTTTCGCTTACGAACTAACTCATGGGTTTGCGTTCATCCCCCGAGCTAACGATTATAAGGTCGTCCGACTTATCCACAACAGTGTCGAAGGCTCTACCAAAGCTGAGATCTACACTCTGAGCACAAATTCTTGGAGGACGTGGATAGGTGATGGCGTTAGATGTGCAAGGACAAATTGTTGTCACCCTGCGTTTGTTAATGGAGCTGTCCATTGGAAAGCACAAAAAACAAAAAGTTGCAATCCGATTCACTCAAATTTTTGATAATTGCATTCCATATGGACGATGAGGTTTTCAAAAAGATACCGCCCTTCAGCTACTACCTGTGTGGAAATCTTTCTGTTGTAGGCGAAAAACTTGCTTATATTGTATACCGGTATATAATAGACGGTGGACCATCATGGGACTTGTGGGTGTTGGAGGACTATGGCGGTGCAGAGTTTTGGACTAAGTTGCATACCATAAGACTACATACTACTGAGAGTTTTTTTTTTTTTACCATCTGCAGTCTCTAAAGAATGGCGAAATTCTTTTTGGCGGGTTGAACAGGAAGGAATTGTACTCGTTTGACCTGGAAAGGCAAGAAATTAAGCAGAATGAAGTTGATGGAGTGTGTTTACACCATAATTCGGTCTATATTGATCGACTAGCTCAAATGACGACGCGTGTTGTCATTATTTGAACCAGTTAGAAAGACATGTGACACATAACAAAGGGTCAAATGGACTAATCGACGGTTGAAGAAACGATTAAGTCACGTGTTTTGAAGACAAGTTACAAGCAGATCATGGACGGAGCAGTTAACAAAAGCAGTTCAGGAAAGTGATCGTAATGGATCGTGCATCCAAACTATGAAGAAACCGCCTGGTCAAGAGCGTGGAGAAGAAAGAAGAGATAACCGCTTGATTCAAATTATTGGAGGGAACTCTGCTAGATTTGAAATTCAAGTCGAAGTGAGGCCTATAAATATAAGAAGAGAAGACAATTTCAACCCCACACAATCGCCCAAAGGCTTCTACTTTTTATCTGTACTTTACATTTCTCGCACTAGGAGTAGCTTATAACTTAACCGTCTCCTCGACTATGTTTTCATAGTCGATTGACTTCTACTTTGAGGAGTAATAAAATCCATTTTGTTATTCTTCTTTCATTTCCATTCACTTCATTAAGTTTGCTTCCAGAGAAGTCCTGAAATACGGCAAGGAACCAAACTCCACCACCACAAATATCCACAAATATCGACTACGAGTGAAAAATAGACAAACAGAGTGCCGTTTGAAGTGATAAATTACACTGAGAGCCTTGTTTTGCTTAATGAAGGAATCCATGATTCTAGTGATGCAATGTCAGATTTGGAGAAGGCTATGGAGGAGGAGGTGAAGGTGAAGGTGAAGTTGGGTATTATGTTAAAAAGAAAAATGGATCCTAAAATATGCAATGGATTTGTTCAAGTGTAAGGGAATCGATGTAAGAGCATCCGCAATGGGAATAACCAAAATCAATAATCAAAATGTGCCACGTCAGCATTTGATTATCCATTTAGTTCATAATCAAACTTAATAACTTCTACCTCCACATTGGTTATTTTGCATCCCTAACAAAACAAACCCCCCAATACACAATGCACATATGCCTAATTGCAAACGAGTTCCAATCACGCACCCGACCGCACCAAATTATTCGTCTCGATGAGACGATTCCAATATGGGGTGTTTTTGAATTATTGAGTTTTGAGTTTAATTGTTGAGTTTGGTTATTGAGTTTTGATTATTGGTAAAAGTTGTTAAGTTTGATTATAGAATGAGTGAAATTTGGTTATTTGCTAAAAGACTTGTAACTTTACTTATTACAATGTGGGGTATTTTTTGAGAATTGTTGTTAAGTTTGCTTATCCACACTCATTTGCTTATTACAATGCGGATTCTAGTTTTGATAATGTTAAGGCTAATTTGACTAGTTTTGTGATCATTTATTTGTTTTTTTGGTTCTTTTGTTATGTTGTTTTTATGCATAAAGGCAAGAACTTCATTTACAGAAATGTCTATGAAGCAAAGATAGAGATACTCTTTCAAAACATATTGGATACGTACGCAAAATAAGTATCTACAGTCTTCTTTTAGCTACCCAATTTTCCGCTTTTGGATACGATAGGTATATAACAATGTAAATAGAAACTAGTTAAATTACATAGCTGGGTAAATAAGACCCTGTGGAGGAATTCACACAGGTAAAATGCTTACCAGACCCTCTTGGTTAAGTCCAACGTGTCTCGTAAACTTAGTTAATCCGCGTTTGACCATGCACAAACAAGAATATATAAACTGAAAGTTTCAAGTTGCATTCTACGAAATGGTTCTATTGGGGATGAGTAGGATCTGGATGAATGCATATGAAACATGCAATTCTTGTCCATCATTAATTTGCATGATTTGTCCCTAATAAACAAGAAGCAGTGTCCGTTCCTGCAGCTTGAAAATCTTAGGCAGTCATTCAACAAGCAATGCAATCTGAAATGTTTTATGATGATGAATCACTGGCAGCGAGGGAGGTTGTTCATGGAGTTCGTATCAGGCAGAAGTGATCGATTTTGGAAGGAGTGTTGCAGGTCGAGTTCTTGATGCTGTTTCAAAGTAGTGTTGCAACGTAGCAGCACGGTTCACAACAGCATCACATCACAACAAAAACAGCAGCAAATAGCAGAAGAACTTATGGACCAGTAGCAAAGTTCAGGAGCCAAACATAGTAAAACCAGCAGCTTCAATAGACAGATTAGATTTCAAGGAATCTCTATAGATTAAAACCTTCCATTCAGCCACCATCATCTTCAATTGAAGGGGGACAGTTAGCACCAGGTATAGCATAGCACATCATCAAGACAGATCTGAGTAGCAGTAGCACGATAATATTTGCTTCAGGAGTAATAAACTACTGATTTCATCAGGGGCAAAAAAAGAACTAACTGAGGATGTTGTTCATGTTTTTTTGTCCTTCTTTGGAGCATTTCATATGCCGCCCCTCACACAACTATTCTTTACGGTAACAGTAATCCCAAGCTATTTGGCCAAGTGAGCACGAGAAAACAACAAGTCTTTGTCCTCCCTAAGATCGCATATTCAAATCCCAAAGAGGTCAAATATTTCAAACTTTGGAACTACTGGAGGGTTTACCCGGTCGCTAACCTCATGGTGCCGGTATTAGTCAAGGTGCATGTGAGTTCGCCCGGACATCCGTATACCAAGAAAAAAAAATTTATTATTTCCAGTCATTCGAATCTCAAAACAATATAAGATCGATGCATCACTGTAGGCAATTTGAAGTTTATACTTGATCAATGCATGCACCAAGTATCAGATGTTAAGATTTTGTTTCCGATAAAAAAAAAAAGAGAGCATCAGATGCTAGGAAATCTCCGGTGGTGATATCTATTCCATTTCATTAAAAGAATTTGATAATGTGGCTCTTTTTAGCCAAAGGGATGAATCACCGGGTGCATAAATTTATTTTTAATTAATAAAATTGTATTCGTCGTCGCAATTTAGAAGACACTTTTATTATTTTTGTGCGTCTCAAAAATGGATTTATGTATGTTTTCCAATTTATAATGCTTCATATACCCATATGCATACCCGCACCGTAGTATATTAGTGATTTGGTAAATATGAAAGCAGGACACAGGTCACTCCAGTCAGGTTCTGTTTCCATTCTTTTGGGCCTATTTCGGGGTTACATAAATAATCGAAACCATTCATTGTGTAGAGCTCGTTGTGTTCTTCAAGCATGATAAAAATCAAGTTTAGTGAATACTGAGCCCTGAAAAAGTTCTTTTAAAATCTGAACCGTCCAAAAAATTCTGAGCGTGCGAGATCACCTCCGCAAACACTTTTCTATGCAAAGACTCTGTAAAAAAAAATTTCTTATATATATGTTAACTAGATGAACCCAATACTTAAAAACGTATACGCATCCAAAATCTGTGCCCAAGTCCAATGAACATAGATGCAACATTTGCAGAAATGAGAGGACAGACACAACAACTGTTGCATTCTGCGTGAAGTCTAAAAACACCAAGTAAAAATAGTTCAACAAACATGCCTTGATTTGGACTTTCATGCGACAACTGGTGAACTCACCACTGATAACCCCTTTAAGTCAGAATCTGATCCCATGAATGAAGAACCTATTTCCTCTGTACGCAACTGATGTCTCCTCGGCTCCAACACACCACAAATGGCCTTGAAGCTCCAAATCTCCTGTCATACCGGCAGTTTCCCACACATACTTGAATAGCCCTAGAGCCCTATCCAATTGTTTCACCCCACTTTGAACCGTTTTCTCTTCACCCGACGTCAAAAATTTCCCCATACACAAGCAAAACCTATCCTTCCCACCATTCTCATATATCCCCCCACATATATCGACTTCAACATCTACAACGCTTCCGTAGAGATAGAACATTAGAAGCGTGAACAAGCATCGCGATGAGTGACCCAATGTCTTTGTTAGCTTCTTCTGAACCAAACTCTCTTGATGTCGAGTCTCCCTGTATCCGATATTCTTATCTACTACCACATCTTTAATCTGCAGAAGCCCTTCTTTCATCACCTCGAGCTTTGGGAAATGAAAAAGCTTTTCCTTTTCTTTCCTCAAGCAATTCATTAGGTCATTGAACATCTCAAGAATATTTTCCCATTTATGGGAAACTGGTGAACCGCTGACTTTTGAAGGCAAAAGGCGCATCCAAGAAGTAGAGTTGGGGTCATAGGTAACAACAGCATCTAAGAACGTTAGACAGCTATGAACAATTTGTTGTCCCATATATATCCCTTTGTTTGGAGTATGATGACCCAAAAGTTCGATTTCCGATTTCAACCCTGTGAGTATTTCTTCGAGGGCGCCGGTCCATATCTGGTGCTGGGTCACTTGTGGGCATATCGCCAAACGGATTAACTTCCTCTGCTGAGCTGATATATTCAAGAAGTTGCACACTTTGGTGAGGGAACTTATAGTCATGGGGCCTCTTTCATATGGTTTAGTGAAACAAAGACGAGGTATAGCGGTTTGGGTTGTTAACGCTTGTTGCACTGTTGGAGAGCCAAGAAACGCCCTGGCTAGTGACTTGAAAGTATGCATGCTTTGTTGGAGAGAGTCCTCAATTACTATCGAATGGTCGTCGATGTTTATGAGCCTTCCATCAACTGAATCCACATTTTTCAGCAAGTGGGTTAATTCTATTAGCTTTGGAAATGTCTGCTCGTACCATTCAGAAGGTAAGTTCTCTTCACGGGATTCTTCGAAGCAATGATAAAGCACCAAGTTTTTTTGCACAGCCATGTTTCGTCTTCTAACATATTTTGTGCAATGAATGAGATTTTGCAAATTCCTTAATGCCATTACTTCCCCAGAAACTAACACTGAAACATCGAAACCCAAATGCGGTATTCGTATTTCACTTTTTAGAAACTTGTACTTTGGTGTGGCATTCGATCGTAATCGAATATGTTGTACCTAAGGATGCCGATGAATTTGATAGCTTTGACGCACTTCATGAACCAATGACGGGGTATGATGCTTGTAACTTCATGGAGTGGGGGCTTCTATTCAGACTTTCCTTGTGCATCCATGCTTCACTGTTTCATCTGCTAGTATTTCAGTGAGGCATTTCACCTCAACACTTTGAAGGCATTTCCCATGAACAAGAACTTTATTTTTACCGAGTCAGTGGACTACAGGATATTGTTACCCTGCACATGGCGCATAAAATTATTGCCTTCTTCATATACTAGGAGTACGTTATCACTAACAGAGAACTCTCTCCAAATTAATTAGCAAGCACTATTTGCACCACTTAAGCAGACTTAGAGTTTGCTCTCTCCTAAATTTCGAACACGATCAAGGTTTTAATGGGAAGCCCCTCTAGTGAACGGTAAGACTGGTCCGAAGATTAGTTAAGATATTGACCCAAAAACAGCAAAACCGTAACTGTACGTTAAAAGAGAGAGACAGAAATAGGGGTAAGAAGTGCTGTTGGGTTGAACTAGGGGTAAGAAGTGCTGTTGGGTTGAACTGCTGTTTAGAATGGTTCTATTTTCTCTAGGGCTGTCCAAGAAAAATCGAGAACCGTGAAATCGGTCCGGACCGAACCGATCCGTGCCTTTTGGATTTTATCCGTGGATTAATGGTCCGGATACGGATTCGAAAATTAAGATACGGATTATGATTGGATTTTCATTTCAAAAACCATGAATTAACCGAACCGGACCATGAGATATTTAAAAAAATAAAAAATATATGTGTGTGTACTGAAGATCAACCTCTCACCTCTATAGTTCCTGAAGCAACTATCTTTTTTCATATACTAGCGTTTAACCCGTTCTATACACGGGTAAAACTGACACGTTATAGCATTGTGCCCGTTCAAACCTACTTTTATTAATTGTCCCGTGTATCGAACGGGCACAACGCTAGAACGGGTTAGTTTTGCCAGTGCATAGAACAGGGAAACGCTAGTTTTTACTATTTGGAAGATGAAGAAATGTTTAAGACCGATGGAGGGAGGGGTACTTTTGTTGTGTTGGAAGAAGAGGAGGTTTTTAGTATTTGGAAGATGAAGAAATGTTTAAGACAATGATGGAAGGAGGGGTACTTGTATTACAATAGAATTCAAATGTTTTTGACTTGGTACAAAAATGACTAAACTCACCTCTATTTAATATTTATTCTACTATATGGATGATTCTAGTCTGAAGATATTTCTTACAAAATATTTCTACACAGAAAATTCTAGATTTATACATGTGCTCTAACAAATTTAGATATTTTGACAAAGAACTTTTAGTATCTAGAAGCTTGATATTAAGACTCCTCCAAAAATATCATTTATATTTGAGCTTATTTCTTGGGCTCGACTTGGGCTTCCAGAATATTTCAAAAAAATATCAATGTGAATTTTTTTGTGTTGCTAAGTTTCAGTTCACATGACACAATCTTAGATTGTTCTCACTTTATCTTCTTACCCAAGATTGTTCTCACTTTCTGCTCCTTGATGGCTGGTGCTTTATTTTTATGGTACTTTCTGCTATTGTATGAAGATAAAAAAAAAGAAAAAAAGGGGGAGGTCAGAATTAAGTTTCATCATTTGTGGTTTCTTCATTTCTCTCTCTCAAGCTAGAACCAAAATTAACAAAGGGATTTTACACTTTTCCCATCTGCCAGGGGCAGTCGAGTGTCTCTCACAATCTAATGGTCAGTTTTGTAGAAAAGTAATGACAACATCTTACCTAGTGAGCAAAATCGTTAACTATATTTATCTTCGTGGCATTCCAGACAATTACAGTCTTATAAAGGTACGACCAGTTATGTTAAACTCAATCCCTTCTGTTAAACTATACTGGGATCCTAATTGAAGCATTCCATCGAACACGTGGAAGCCACTGAAGCATTATGTTTTTTAAGCCAAATTTTCCAATCACAGTTGGAGATTTTATCAAATACTTGGAAAGCAATTGAGGGAAGAATAAGAACCTAATTGAAGCATTCCATCGAACACGTGGAAGCCACTGAAGCATTATGTTTTTTAAGCCAAATTTTCCAATCACAGTTGGAAAGCAAAAGAGGGTAAACAGATTTTTATTAAATGCAGTAAAGAGGGTAAACAGATTTTTATTACGATCAAAGTAACGTCAAAAAATAAGGAAGATTATTAGGGCGATAATGAATGGTTTACCTGTTTCAATCGTGGGCAGCGTCCTTGTGGTCGCTGGGGTTTTCGGAAATGGCGTTGACAACGGCTGGAGGGTGGTCGCTGGGTTGGGTGGTGGTGTGGCAACAGGAGCAAACAGGAGAGAGGAGTGGGAGAGAGAGAGAGAGAGAGAGGAAGGGGAGAGGGAGGGAGGGAGAGAGCGGGAGAGTAACTTTGGAGGAAGACAGGAAACACAGTGGAGAGAGGAAGCACGATGGAGAAAAATATAACGATCGTAATTGGTTTTTCAATCCAATGACCGTAACCTACTGAATTTGCAATCCTACGGCCGGAGGGGTGCTCATGTTTGTATGAGTAGACAAAAATCTGCTATGTTTTATAATATAGATATATACCACAATTGTCACGCCCCAAAATGAGAAGTGACCGGCCATGAACTACAAGACCAAAGTTCGTAGAACATGCAACCTAAAAAGAAATTTTATAAAAACTCCCAAGCAAGGATCCACCAATCAGTCAACCATTTTTATTTATTCAGAACATTCCCAACCAATAAATTCCATAAAAAGAATGGGGCACAAACATCCCATGAACCAAATAAAATCCAACGTTCCAACAGTAATAAAAGAATCCAGATGTCTGACAAAAGGTTTCAATGCGGAAGCGATAAATAAAATACTAAATTATGATGAGACACCCTAAGGAGGTCAACAACTAAATCCCCGAGATGCCGCCAGAGTCCTCCTAACTGCCCAACTTGCCTAAAAAAGAAGTTGGAATAAATCCGTCAGCTGACGAGCTCAGTGAGTAGAAAAGCATGTATATTAGAATAAAGTTCTGAAACAGGGATCAAAATAATTTACCATGTAAACTAGTGCTTGTCTGTTCCTACGGCACTACGCAACCCTGGTTGGAATTGTCTGTGCCTATGACACTTGCTATCTAGTGGCTCAAACATTAGTGTGTAGTATGTGATTCTCTTCTTAATGGCACGAAAGAGAATTACCCGTGCTTATAGCACTCCCCCAGCTATACATTTAAACTAGCTACAAAAAACTATCAATTTGCTTATGGAATTCCAGTAAATAAATAAAAGTTCAAACCAAGCAGCACATCAGTTAGTGCTCTGCATCAACGAAATCAGAAAAAATCTAAGCAGACCAGCCAGTGCTCTGCATTTAACAACATAAGAGCAGATATAAGTACACCAGCCAGTGCTCTGCATTTAACTACAGAAGAACAGATATAAGCACACCAGCTAGTGCTCTGCATAATAAGGGAATACTTACGAATCTGAATCATCGCGATTCGACATACTCTTTCCTTCCAATGCGACCTTCACTTTTCTTCCATTTCACTTTTGTGCACCTCATAACTTCTTTCCATTATAACTCTAAAAAAAGAAAAAGAGGAGATCTCGTAACTTCTTTCCATTATATTTTCACTTTACTGAATTGGTCCGCGCAGCGGTCTCAATGACTTGCTTCTAGTAACAATAATACACACAAAAAAATGTAATACATGTGACAAAAAATAAACATATAACCTTATAACGTTATACATGAGATTTTGTCCTTTCTAACTCTAAAAAAAGAAAAAGAGGAGATTTCGTAACTTCTTTCATTATATTTTCACTTTACTAAATTGGTCCGCGCAGCGGCCTCAATTACTTGCTTCTAGTAACAATAATACACACACAAAAACATAATACATGTGACAAAAAATAAACATATAACCTTATAACGTTATACATGAGATTTTGTCCTTTCTAACTCTAAAAAAAGAAAAAGAGGAGATCTTATAACTTCTTTCCATTATATTTTCACTTTATTAAATTGGTCCGCGCAGCGGCCTCAATGACTTGCTTCTAGTAACAATAATACACACAAAAAAAGTTATACATGAGATTTTGTCCTTTCTAACTCTAAAAAAATAAAAAGAGGAGATCTCGTAACTTCTTTTCCTTCGTCGCCGTTGCCTTTTTCACAATCGACTTCACAGGTAACTTAATACTCTTCACCCCTTGAACAACTGCACAAATAACAGCCTTTAACAAAATTAGTATATAACCAATATTGATATAACCATATATACTATCAATCGAATCCCTAACTTAATTCAACCATACCATATTGGATCAAAGATTGATATAACCACATATACTCGCAATCAAAACCCTATCTTAACTACACCAATACGTAACCGATCAGAGTTTTTTGAATAAATATATAAGGTTATATAACCTGTATCATCGTATAATCATATTAAATCACTTATTGATTATATAACCTGATATATTTATTCATAAAACTCCAAATATATCAGAAGCAAGTCGGAGAGGCCGCTGCGCGGACCAAATCAATAAGTGATTTAATATGGTTATATGATGATACAGGTTATATATAAAGTTATATAACCTGTATATTTATAACGTTAGATAAAAAAATAACGTTAGATAAAAACGTTAGGGTATCACATACTGGACAGAGGAGATTGACTCGCATACAGTTCACATTTGCAACATATAATCCAATATTCGTATATAATACCCTAACTTTACATGCCCATGTCATTTAATATAACCATATATACTTGCATCAAAACCCTATTGGGTTATTTTTCCTTTTAATTTGTAAGTGTTTTTGAGACCACAGTTTGGTTTCAATTTCAGGGGTAGAAAAAGCTGGTTCATATAACCATATATATAGGAGGAGAAACATTCCTATATCAAAATCGATGGGTGACTGGGTCTCTATCAAGGCATATAATCTTCACAAACTCACGCATTTCTCTTCTTTCTTTTGTACAGGCGAAGCCTTTCTATAGAACTTATCAGTACATGAAGATAGTTTTCGGGGAATGATAGATTCCTGTTCTCCAAGAACGATTGATTTGGTGATTTTGTTATGCCTTTCAGTTCTTGGATTTGACCAAATATACTATCAATAACTTGATATAAGCACATTGAATCTCTAGCCCATGTCTGTTACACAATTAAAACCCTAATTTTACCAAACACCAACACAGCAAATATATATAACCATATATAGCCAAAGTTCAATTTTAGTATTCTAAGAAACATACCGAATGGATCGAAGCAAATGGAGGAGATTGACGGCAATGGGTATGAACCGAAGGGTTTCGACAGCGACGAGGATGCAGAATGACGGTGATGAATTGATCGAAATCGGAAAAGGGGAATATATAACGTTAAGGTCCGAAGAACGAGCAAAGAACGACCACTAGCACAGGAATAGAACGGGTGAAGATTGGGTGACGAACGGCGACGAACTACGAAGAAGGTCCGACTGCAACTAGGGCGACGAACGGTGACAAGCGGAGAAGCAAGACCGTTGCTGAATGAAGAATGCCGACGGTGGTCCAGTGCTCTACACGAACCGTCTTGGGCTGGGAGTATTTTCCAGGTTTCGTCCAATATTGTTCCTTCTAGTTGGGGGGGGGGGGGGGGGGGTGGGGCAGAGGGGGTTTTGTAGTTGAATTCTCCCGAGAATTTTCGGGAGTTTTTTCCGAGATTGGGAAAATTTTGAACAGGATGAAAAAACGGGGTAAAAAGTTTTTTAAAAACAGGGGTATATTAGACTAAACAGGGGTATTATATCTTGACTGATAGGTTAGTGGACTTAGGGGATTATAGAATTTAGAAGTGGACTTATGGGGTTTGGAAAGTGGTATAGTGGACCTGGGGAAAATTCTCCCCTTTTTTTTCCACTTCAAGTGGCACTTCAAGTGCAGGCCAAACTATGTTATGACTGGTGAATCAAAGTGCAGGCCAAACTACGCATCAAGTGAATGCGTGGTTTTTCACAAATTCATTCTTAGGTGTGGTTCAAGCAAATTTTTTGGTGAATATCGCCGGACCAACGATGCACACCTCGACTACTTTATGGGAGAGAGATTAATCCTATTGTTGACGCGAATTGGTCCGTTTAAAACCCCAGTATAACAAAGAAAGAAACAAATGCCTACGTATTTTGCTGGTTCTTTATTCTTCCCACGTGACATGATCAGAACCCTCCCAGCTCTTTGTAAATTTAACTGTGTGTTTAGCTTTGAAACTTATGATCAATTTTCAAAGGAACGTTAAAATGGCCAAACTACACAAAATCAACCAATTTTGGTACGTCATAAAAAAAGCAGACAAATGGCCAAACTACGCCACAGAGAAGAAGCTATAGATATACCCTAACAACCTAATCAACCAATTTTGGGACAAAAAAAAAGCCCCCCTGTACCCTAACAGACTCTACACATGCCTTTTAACAAATACATGGTGGCCAAGAAGTTTAACAGGTACAAATTAAAAATACCTCTCATAACTCTCGCATTTGTCTTCGCTTTTTTCCACGTTCTCAATCCTAATTAATGGACTTTTTTCCACATTCTCAATCCTAATTAATGTTATCTTAAACTAATTAATGGTACACTCTTCATAACTGTTTGATTTCAATCGATGGGGACAGCATTGCGACTGCGGCACCCGAAAGCTACAACTGCTCTCACAAATCTGCCACCAAAAGAGGAATGTTTGCAATTGCCGAAAACGTAAGCTATAACTGTTTGATTTCAATCGATGGGGACAGCATCGCGGCTGTGGTAACCGAAAGCTATAACTACTCTCACAAATCTGCCACCAACAGAGGAATGTTTGCAATTGCCGAAAACGTAAGCATTTCATCAAACACTTTGTACGCACACAAACTCATCCCTTTCGAGAGAAAGAGAGATAGATACCTCGTGGTGGTGAACTGGTGGTGGGAATGGCGCCATTGGTGGTGGTAAGAGGTGCGGTGGTGGTGGTGTGTCGGAGTGGCTAGGGGTCGGTGTGGGAGTAAGAGAGGGACAATCGAGAGAGTGAGGAAGGGGAGAGGAGGCGTTTGGGGGCTAAGGGGAGAGAGAAAGAGAAGAGGAAAGAGGCGGTGGTGGTGGATCGTCGGAGGTAGGAAGGGGAAACAGTAGTGAGAGAGAGACAGAGGCGTCTGTCTAAGAGAGGGGTTTTTTTTTAATCTAAAATTTGAAACGTAAAAGGAAGTGGGATGGCAGTTGTGTAATTTAGGCTAAAATCATCGGCAATTAACCGGGAATATAGGAGGATGCACCACAACCTTTGGATCAAATGAATATCAGCCGTTGGATGTGTTTGTATTTGTGTGGAGGCCCACACCGTCCTGTTTTATTAGGTAGATTACTGTGGTTACAATGGGAAACAATGCAATTTTAGGATGGAAACATATATAAAATAAAAAGAAAGGGAAAAAACAAAAATGTTAAAAACAAAAAAAACATTGTCAATTAACGACTCTCCAACACTAAAAAATAAAAAGGGAAAGAAAAAAAAAAAACTCCCAAAGAATCTAAAATTGTTGACCAGTTCAACCCAAGAATGCAACACATCTACCAGGTAAAAATGTGAAAATTCTTTTTTTGATCCGCTGGAAGTGCGAACATGAAAAGTCCAAATTCGGGCGGATTCCGAAGCCATCATAAGAATTGTCTGAGAATAAGGAATGCGTGTGTTGGAATTCGGAGCCGGGTAAGGGACCATATCGGGTCATCTATATGGACATGACATGGTGACCCAAGATAAGATACAAGAGGTTGAAGTAATCATCATCATCTCTTAGGGTTGGAGGACTTCAAGTATACACACCAGAGAAATACAAAAAGATCAAAAAGAGTTCTAGGAAACTCTCTCTCTCTCTCTATCTCTAGTTCTCTCTTTACTTCTCTCTCTCTCTCTAGTTCTCTCTTTACTTCTCTCTCTACCATTAAAGAATAATTCGAGCTTTTGCACCTTGGAATTGAGGGTAATACTCAATTCTCGTCATATTACCATCGCAGGAGTTTGTCGCTGTTTTAGTAAGTGATCCATAGTACGTATTGGGAACCGGCCAATACATAGCATATTGGCCACTAGTTAATACCTCAACCAAGACATGTCAGAGTTCAAGAGCTTGCCGGTGGAAACCATGACCGATATCCTCATAAGACTCCCCGTCGAATCACTGGGGCACTGCATGTGCGTCTGCAAATCATGGCGCTCTCTGATTGCTGACCCTTTCTTCATCAACAAACAACTTCTTATCAACCGGCAAGGTTGTTCAACCGATATCAACAACCCTTGTTTTCTCCTCAACTCCTGCAAAGTTTCTGGCGACAAGGTTTGTTATTCTTTACGTTGTTGCAAAACATTTACCGAGCAGAAGCAACTCAAAGTTCCCAATGTCATCGAGGGATGTCCCTATATGATCATTGCTTCTTGTAATGGCCTACTCTGCCTCTTAATGCTTTCCCGAGTGAGATTGGGATATTCTCGTGTCCTTCTCTTATGGAATCCTTCAATCAAGAAATTCAAGATCCTCCCGAAGCCTCGCTTCCAATCTTGTTCACCTTACGAACAAGCATACGGGTTCGCGTTCGTCCCTCGAGCTAAAGATTACAAGGTTGTTCGACTTATTAACGACAGGGTAGAAGGCTCTCCAAAAGTTGAGATCTGCACTCTGAGCACGAATTCTTGGAGGACGTGGATAGGTGATGGCATTCGATGTGCCATGACAAATCGTTGCCGCACTGCATTCGTCAACGGAGCTGTCCATTGGGCAGCATACAAAAAATGTGGCAATCTATTTGATCCAAATTTGATAATTGCATTCCATATGGACAATGAGGTTTTCAGAGAGATACCAATCCCTGGATATGAACTTCCTCCTCCCATCACCTACCTGAGTATAAGGCTTTCCGTTGTAAGCGAAAAACTTGCTTATTTTGTCAGCCGCGATAATGGTATAATAGGGGGCGTTGTATCATGGGACTTGTGGGTGTTGGAGGACTATGGTGTTGCAGAGTTTTGGACTAAGTTCCACACCATAAGACTACATGGTATTGGGAGTTTCATATACCCTCTGCAGTCTATAAAGAAGGGTGAAATTCTTTTTGGTGGGTTGGAAGATAAGAAATTGTACTCGTTTGACCTCAAAACGCAAGAAATTAAGGAGATTGATCAAGAAGTGGATGGACTGCCTGATGTGTTTAATTACACTGAGAGCCTTGTTTTGCTTAATGAAGGAATTCCTGATTCTTCTAGTGATGCAATGTCAGATTTGGAGGAGAAAGAGGAGGCGAAGGTGAAGAATAAGAAAGAGAAGGAGAGTGGGTATCACATACAAAAGGCAAAAAGGATCGTAAAAGATAAATGCAGGCAAGAAGTACTTCATTTACAGCAATGGAATTAATGTAGGGGTCTATTTTGATAATGTTAAGGCTTATTTGATTATGTTGCGAATCTTGCGATCATTCATTTGTTTTTTTGGTTTATTTTTTTTTCCTGTTTTTTATGCATAAAGGCAAGAAGTACTGCATTTACGGAAAATGGACATAATGCAAGGGTTTAGTTTTGATAATGTTAAGGTTAATTTGACTAGTTTGTGATCATTTATTTGTTTTTCGTTCTGTTTTTTTAGACATAAAATAATGGCAAGAACTTCATTTACAGAAATGTACAATGAGCTATGAAGTACAGATACTGATACTCTTTCAAAACATATTGGATACGTACGCAAAATAAGTATCTACAGTTTTCTTTTGTAACCCAATTTACCGCTGTAGGATACGATAGGTAAATAACAATGTAAATAGAACTAGTTAAACTACATAGCTATGTAAAATAAGACCCTGATGAATTTGCACAGGTAAAATGCTTACCGAACCCTCTTGGTTATGTCCAACGTGTCTGGTAAACTTGGTTAATACACGTTTGACCATGCACAAAGAAGAATATACGAACTGAAATTTTCAAGTTGCATTCTACGAAATGGTTATGTTGGGGATGAGTAGGATCTGGATGAAAGCATATGATATGAAACATGCAATTGTAGTCCATCATTTGCATGATTTGTCTCTAATAACCAAGTAGCAGAGTCGGTTCCTGCAGCTGGAAAATCTTAGGCAGTCATTCAACAAGCAATCTGAAATGTTATACTTTCTCATCCCAAATTTATCATGTGGTTGGTTGCTGGGTTTTCTAAGAAGTTTAAGGCTAAGGGATCAGTAGTTTACGTTGAATCGTGGAGTTTGTATCAGGCCGAAGAAATGTTGGAAGAAGTGTTGCAAGTCGAGTTCTTCACTCCTTTTGAGGCGATTTTAGGCCTCAGGATGTACCTATGCTATTGCTTCTTGGTTCAACAAGTATGAATCCAATCAAGCGCAAAAAATCGATAACTGGGTAGCACACCATTTGGCTAAGAATGTACCGTTTGATGTGGACAATTTACCTTGTATGTTTTTACACGGAAATTATATACATTTCTTTACGAGCGGTGCTACGCCCACCGCTCTGTTTCACTGCTTAACCGTTCAACATCTCACCGTCCGTCTCGACAATCAATAGCCTGGATTTTAAAAAGTCTACCCTGGAAGAGTTTTTTAAAATTCGGACAGTCCAAACCACTTTTGGACGCTGAGATTGAGAGCAATGGCGGGTGCGGTGACAGGAGCGGTGAATGTTGAGTGGTGGGTGCAGACTTTGTCTTTCTTTACTTGGTGGACGGTGGACTCAAGTTTCCTTGCGCAATATGAGGCAGACCTTTTCAACCGAAGGAAAAAAAATGTGGACCAAATATAAAATCACCATCCTCGGGATTGTGTGGCAAGAAGGAAAGGCATCTTGCACACCACACTCCCCACCAGAACCTTCTCGTATATGTATCTATGTCAACACACACACAGAGAGACCCTCTTGGAAGATACGTTAAGCTATGCAAAGGGTACGTATCTCAAAGTTTTAAATGTCTGATACGGTGATACCGCGGCCCTTATGACGGGGGCAGAAGTATCCACTATTACGTAGCGGAAATCGGGTGTTCCTGAGATCATCTTGGGCGCCGAAGCACTAGAAGCAATTGTAGCGGTCAAGTATTGATGCTACCGGTTGTAAATCAGGGAAAAAATTGGGTATAAAGTGGTACTTACCGGGAGCCAGCCAATACGTGCCACATCGGCCACTATTTGAAAACCTAAACCAAAACATGTCAGAGTTCGAGAGCTTGCCTATTGAAACCGTGACCGATATCTTCATAAGGCTCCCCTTTGAATCGCTGATGCAATGCATGTGTGTCTGCAAATCATGGCACTCCCTGATTGCCGACACTTTCTTCATCAACAAACATCTTATCAACCGGCAGGTTGTTTTACCGATAACGACAATTGTCGTTTTCTCCTCCAGTCCGATAAAGGTTTTGGTGACAAATTTGGTTATTCTTTACGTTGTTGCAAAGCATTTGCCGAGCAGAAGCAACTCAAAGTTCCCAATACCATCGAGGGATGGCGATACATGATCATTGCTTCATGTAATGGCCTACTCTGCCTCCTTATGAGAAACCAAGTGAGGTCGGGATATTCTCGTGTTCTTCTCTTATGGAATCCTTCAATCAAGAGATTCAAGATCCTCCCGAGGCCTCAATTCCAGGCTGGTTCCTCTGATGAACTAGCTCACGGGTTTGCGTTCATCCCTCAAACTAACGATTACAAGGTCGTGCGACTTATTCACGACAAAATTGAAGGCTCCCCAAAAGTTGAGATTTACACTCTGAGCACAAACTCTTGGAGGACCTGGATTGGTGATGGCGTTGGATGTGCCGTGACAAATCGTCGCTGCCCTGTGTTCATTAACGAAGCTGTCCATTGGATAGCACTCAATAAATGTAGAAGTCCAATTTGTTCAAGCTTGATAATTGCATTCCATATGGAGGATGAGGTCTTCAGAGCGATACCGAGCCCTAGATATGACCTTCCTCGTCCCATCAGCTACCCGTGTGGAGTGGTTTCCATTGTAAGCGGAAAACTTGCTTATTTTGTCAAGCACTTATTAGGGGGCCGTGTATCATGGGACTTGTGGGTGTTGGAGGACTATGGTGTTGCAGAGTTTTGGACTAAGTTGCATACCATAAGACTACATTCTATTGGTCGTTTCTTATACCCTTTGCAGTCTCTAAAGAATGGTGAAATTCTTTTTGGTGGGTTGAAAGATAAGAATTGTACTCGTTTGACCTCAAAACGCAAGAAATTAAGGAGATTGATCAAGAAGTGGATGGACTGCCTGATGCGATTAATTACACTGAGAGCCTTGTTTTGCTAATTGAAGGAATTCCTGATTCCTGTAGTGAAGCAATGATAGAATTGAAGGAGAAGGAGGAGGAGGAGGTGAAGGATAAAAAGGAGGAGGAGGAGCAAAGGATCATTACAAATGCAATGGATTTATTAAAGTGCAATTGGGCTTGCTAGTGTTCTGCTTCGGATTCACATTGCTGATTTGGTCTTCCATTAGCCATTAGTGCCTCTTGGCTCCGAACGATGGTGCCTTAGCTTTGTTGTCTCTTTTGGACTAATGCCATTTTTTGCTGGATGCATTTTCTTTTTCTTTTTTCTCCTTTTGGCCACTTGCTATGCTTCAATCTTTGTGGCTAGTATTTGATCTTACCCTCTATAGTGGGCCGAACTATATGGCTCAAACCTTGTGTCTCCTCGAGATGGCCTGAGGCTAAGATGGAGTGATCCGTGCCGCCGACGGAGATAATGATTCGCGCACATGGGCTGGCTAGCTCACCCCGAAAACGGTTATTAGGTCTTTTTGGTGACGTCTTGCGTACTTGGAGAGCAAGCAAGGAAAGATTCTATAATTACCCCTTGATAGCAGCCTTAAAGAGGGACATGCTTCTCCTACCTTCAAACCCTAGTACTTACCTTCTTGCTCTGCAGATTTCTCATCCTCACGCCGGAGGGCCATCCTGGAGCTCCTTCGGTGTGGTTCTTTAGCCATGCTTCTTTGTGCAGGATTGGTCAAGACTAGGAACCACTCTCAACCTAACCACAGTTCCAGAGGAAGCGAGCCAAGTTAATCGGAGCCCCATGCCCTCGATATACCCTTTGTCGAGTTTTAATAAAATCTTGTTGCCGATAATAAATAAATAAATAAAGGAATTAATGTACGGATGCTAATGTGAGGGTCTAGTTGTGATCATTTATTTGTTTTGTTGGTTTTGTTCTGTTTCTTTTGCAAAAAGGCAAGAAATTCATTTATAGAAATATACATCGAGCCATAAAGATAGATGCAGATACTCTTTCCAAACATATTGGATACGCAAAATAAGTATTCACAGTTTTCTTTTAGTTACCCAATTTACTAGCTTCACAAAAATGTTGAAAATTTTCTTGCTTATGTAGCACGTCAATTTTGAACGAACTTTACCCGTGGTATCCGGTTAGTGGCAATTTTAACTGGAATTGGGGATCCTTTAGGGCGGGCTATCCTACAGAGCTGTAGGGCAATCCTGTGGTCCATTTCAGCCATGGACAGCTCGGATCAATAGAAGCTTGGATTTAAATCCGAGCTGTCAGCATCAAAATGGACAGCTGGATTGGCCGCCCTACAGCCTGAAGTGATTTCCAAATTCCTTTAAGTACTCCCGCCATTTTGTTTTCAAGTTATCAGTTCAACCCTCAACCTATATGAATCCTTTCGCCCCCCCCCCCAACTTCATTTGTTACTGTTACATATAATTTGATTTTTTGGATTCAATGTCAAATCGATCATCTTCACTTCGACGCAAAACAGTGACAGATGGTCGGACGGAGGAATTTGATGAAGAGTTGGCCAAATGCGAAAGTATTCGAGAGATTCAGAAAACCACAATACTGACCGCTATTCGTCAAGAAATGAAATATACATCTCATCGGTTTTACTACACTAGGGGGTTGCAAATGAACCGAGCAGTTTGTGAACCGTTTGAGACTCGATTCGGTGAAGGCTCGTTTGAGTTCAACTTAAACCCAGGCAAGCTTGGCTCAAGCTTAGATCATCAAACAGCTCGAATTCGCTTAAGAACTTAACGAATGAAGCTGAACATCCTAAAGCTCAACTCTGTTCATCTCGTTTGCAGCCCTAAGTCCACACTTTAACTCTCTTTTTCTGACCTTTCACATGTTACGGCCCAAGACTCTCACACGGTCACATTCCACATTAATTGATTCATTGTTAAAAGGAGTTGAGAACCCGATGGATTCATATGCCTAATAAATTTGGTATTTGTGTTTTTCAAAAGATAATTCTACTGCAAATGCACATTAATAAACACAGCCAAGCAATTAAGCTACTAAAGTTGATGAGCCACGCATAAAGGTACATGGTGCACGAATAGACCAAAATGGGAACTGACCAAATAATAGACCAGCTCTATAAGCTTGACCTCCACAAATATTATTTACCATAGTTTGACGAATGAAGTTGACTTGCTCTATGGTTGATCCCCTAGTGTATAGTTTATCATCTTTAGAGTGGGGAAAGCAAATTTGTGTTTGGGTATTTGTATACTATGGTCTAATTATTTAGTAGTCCGGAGGTACCACCACGTGATACTCTATATCGGTTTAGAACCACCACTCATTCTTGTGGGACCCATGACTAAGTGTACGGCTCTCAGGTAAATGTGTGGTGGATTCTAGAGTGATCTGGAGCATCACGCGACGGTGATTCCAGACTAGTACTATACTACGCTGTTGGACTTAAGTTAGAAAGAAGTTGACATCCTAGCATATATTCTATTTTTTTTCTTCCTTGTGAATGTGAGGTGTGACATACTCCAGAGAAATAGAATAGATAGCCTAATTCCAAACTTCAAGTACATCTTTCGTAGTTTGAAAGCTCTAATTCCAAACTCCGATCATCTTTTAATTCTGTTTTCGACTAACTTTTCATAAAGGAAACTTTATTCTTTTCATTATTCATTTCCATCATACATTAGGACTTTGAAAATTATATTCATCAATATAGAATTGGTCTTGATCTGATTTAGAATGAGGGGAATACGAGCTTTTTATCCAATTGATGTGTTTTTTGACTCATTAAGGGTAAAATGGTCATGTCTTTTGAATTACAAAATTTTTTGAACCAAAACCGCTTCGATTAGAAAGTAGATTTAACAAGCTTTTTAACAATTCTAACCAAGCGCAAAATGGATTTCGAGATTGTCCGTAGCATGCGCGCGAAGTTTGGCTTGTTCGGCAATTTTGAGGATTGCGCCTGGGGCGCTTGAAATTGCGCCTGAGGCACATCAAAACTGTAGAACAAGTCAATAATTGCCGACTTGCCCCGGATACTCCCAAACTCCGTTTTATGGGTAATTTGTACCGTTACAAAGCTTGTTGAATTTACTTCTAACCAAAGTGGTTTTGATTCAAAATTATTTATACATCAAATGAAGTGACCATTTTACCCTCAGTGGATGAAAAAACAATTCACTTTGGTAAAACATTCACATCTCTCTTATTTTAAATCGGATCAAGACCTATTTTATATAGAGAAATAGGGTTTTAATAATATACGGTGGAATCCGACTAGTAAAATATTTAGATTTCGTTCATGAAAAATGGGTAGAAAGTATACCACTATAGAAATCATTGTAGCCACTAAGCAAAAAACACATTTTAAGTTTCATTCAATGCTCAAATCCCTTGTTCTTAAGTTTTTCTTCATTGCTTAAATGTTCCACAGAGTTATAGACCATCCACATTTCATGGAAGCGTACGGAAAGTCATTTCATCATCGAGATTCATTCAAAGCAAGGCTTAAATGTTTACAAACAATTTTGGTCATGTCGTTTGAATTACAAACAAATTTGGACCATAACCACTTTGATTAGAAAGTAGATATAATAAGCTTTTTAATGGTTCTTAACCACACGCAAATCAGATTTCGGGAGTGTCCGTAGCATGCGCGCGAAGTTTGGCTTGTTCGATAATTTTGAGGACTGCACTTGGGGTGCACAGACATGCGCCTAGGGCACATGTAATTGCGCCTCAGGCGCATCAAAGCTGTAAAACAAGTCAATCTCTGCGGGCTTGTCCCGGACACTCTCAAACTCCGTTTTACGGGTGGTCTGAACCGTTACACATCTTGTTGAAAATTTCAAATGCTAAGAGTGATCGAGTGACTGGATGAGCAATATCAACAAAAGCAAGAACCATTTGCAAGAAAAAGGAGCAATTAAACAGTGAAATTCCGAAGATCAATCTGAATTTATTTTTTTGGGAATTTAATTCTGAAATGAAAGTTCGAGAAATCTTGTATCCTATACTAAGAGTAAGTCAATCTTTGCGGGCTTGCTCTGAACACTCTAGAACTTAGTTTTATGGGTGGTTTGAATAGTTGCAAAGCTTGTTGAATTTACTTTCTAATCCAAGTGGTTTTGATTCAAAATTATGTATACATTAGAAGAATTGCACTTGGCTGCATCGAATTAGACTTGGCCGCTTCGAATTGCTCTTGGCCGCATCTAATTGCATTCGGCCTCTACGAATTGCACTTGGCCGCAATTGGATGCTGCAAACTGCAATTCGACGCGGCCAAGAGTAATTCGAAGCAGCCAAGGGCAATTCAAAGCGGCCAAGTGTAATTCGATGCGGCCAAGAGCAATTCGTAGTGGCCAAGTGCAATTAGGAGCGGCCAAGTGCAATTTGGCATGACCAAGAGCAATTCGACGTGGCTAAGTGCAAATCGATGTGGCCAAGAGAGTAATTCGATACGGCCAAAAGTAATTCGATGCGACCAAGAGTAATTCGTAGCGGCCAAGTGTAATTCAATGCGGCCAAAAGTAATTTATCTTTAGCTTATCTTACTTATTGTAATGAACTGGATGCCCTCAACCTTAAATTTCCCTCTAATTTAAAATTTGGAATAGGTTTTTTTAGTTGTTTGTTTGCAGAAGATCAAGTAGTGGTGCCCATACCCATATAGATGCCCATACCCATATAGAAGTATATATCCAACCGCAAAGTTTTGAAATGTGATTACTATGCATGATGCTCTTGGGTTTTACATGTCTCTTGACCCCGATGAATTATTTGTGACCGCAAATAATTACTATTGACCTCCAAGAATAACACCTGACTGTAAAGTTTTGAAAGTGTGATTACGATGCATAATGCACTTGTTATCTACATGCCTCTTGGCCGCAACTAATTACTCTTGGCCGGAAATTAAGTTTTGAAAGTATGATTACTATGCACAATACTTTTGCGTTTTACATGTCTCTTGGCTGCGAATAGTTACTATTGGTCGCAAATAATTAGTCTTGGCTGCAATTTGTAAAGACCCGATATTTTTAATAAATATTAATAGATATAAGAACCAAATATATTATTTTGCTTGTTAGTTTATTTAATGCAAAAACAAAAAAAAATTTATATTATGTCGTCACGCCAATTTTATTTCAGTAATTGATTGTGCGCGCATTTATCCAGCAAGTAATTTTCCTAATATGTGTATGAGTTGCACTGGATCATTTTTTTTTAACCCAAACCAATACTCCACCATCACCTCACCTCCTTCTCCCCTTATTCAGCCGAACCCCACTCCCCCATTATACCTCCCTTATTATAATCCAATCCCCTTTCCCATCTTTATTTTTTTTCTGTTTCCCAGCCCTCCTCCCATTTCGGCAGGAGAGAGAGAGAGAGCAACCGAACATCACCACGCCCCCTTGTACCGTACCTCCTCCTGCCCTCCCAACACCAACTGGGTCCCCACAGCCGAACACCATCACCATCCAACCAAGCATCCGCAGCCCATCTTCCTTTCGTTCCGAGGCAGCCCCGGAGTTCTCCGATCCCGTCGTCTTCTCCAATCGCTAAAAATCGACCGAACCCATTAATCTCTTTTTCGGCCGGATTCGAGGTAAAATAATCGCTTCTCTACCCTCTCCTAAATATATTATGTGATTACCTATTGATTTTACAATCCTGGAATGAAAGAAATCGATCTTGACGTCGCGTGGTCAAGACCGGCCATTTTTCCCTGCTTTTCGCTGCAATGACCAGTAAACCCACGAGTGGGTTTTCAATTATTGAGATCACTTAAGCACTCCTAATTATTTATCCCTCAATGTTAATTTAAACAAATTGTAATAGAATGAATTGAAACCACGGTTCGGAGCCGAGGAAATAAGTCACTGCTCTATTTTTGTTTTCTTTGCAGTTCACTGTTGATGCACGTTTCTTTTTTTTTTAAATGACGTGCTGGAATTACAGATACCCCCCTGTGCTATCTTAGTTTTCAAATTTGACCCTGTGCTATGTCCAAACGTAATTCTACCAGTAGAGTTTATATAACATAAATGGTTGCATGCTATGTTGATCGGATTGATATGTTTTACTTGAGCCTAATTGGGTTGACTTTTTTTTACTGCATCTATGATAGAATGATAATAAATGAATTATATGTTACTGTAAAATAATGCTTATGATAAGTTATGAAACATTTTTATTCCATGATAAATTGATAGCCAATCTAGTAGGTAGATATAGATGTCATAATTTTTAGAAGAATAAAATGACAATATTACCCTTACATTTGAGTAACGACTAAACCAACCTTCTAGGTTTTATTTATTTTATTTTATTTTATTTTAAAGAAAATTTCTTGATCGATAAACAAATTTAAGGGCATCGGTCCGCTCATAAAATACTACGTGCTTTACTTTCTCGCACCATATTAAATGTTATATTGTTGTCTCATTGAAATGTATCGTGTTTGAGCTGTTGTTGATTGTATCATGTTGTACGTGCTAGAATGGACCTAGGTTCACTGGGTGGTTACGAGTAGTGACTCACGTAGACGATGTTAAGTAAAGGAAAATTGGTAAAGTGTTGAGGTGTGAGGTTGTGGAATGTGATTTGAGCCATAGCAATGGCAAGGGTAACCAATGGGGCCCTGTGTTAAAATGGGTAACCAATGGGGCCCAGTGTTGAAAAATGTTGTGACGTTAACGTATGATACGTCATAGGAAGTTTCTCTTGGGAAAGAGAATGGGTCCCATGAGACGGTTATAATTAGCGTGGGGTAGGTGATGTCCGACCCTAATGTACGATGCGTCATGGGATGATTCGATCCTCCTGTTATGGTCTTAAGTGAGAACATGCTCGGTACATAACTTAGGTGTGCTCACCTAGGACCCTGGTACAGGATAAGCAAGAGGAAGGATGGACCCATGAGACGGTTGTAGTTAGTGGATGTGGGAGGAAAGGATCTCGTGGAGAGGATCCTTAGATTACATGTAAGATGATGGATAGTAAAGAAAAGATGATGTGTTATTATTCTGCACCTTCTGTGTATTATGAATTATTATATTGTTGATCTGCTAATTGTAGAGTAAGGGGTTGGTAGGATTGGGATTATTCTACTGAGTGAATTATCATTCACGGATACGTTTGTATTCTGGCAAATCGTTTGCTTCGGCGTTCAATTTGCCAGAGTGTGCAGGATTCCACAGTGGAGCAGTTGATTCAGGTGGGATCCCTGGAACAGAGTCTGGGCCAACGTTGCTTGGAATGCGTGTCAAAACTAGAGTCGCTCTAGAGTTACTTTTGTTAAATAAATATACATATATATTTTTTGTATTATTTTGAAATTGTAATTTTTGTATAAGGATAAATGGGGGCCTAGAAGTTTGTAAAATTCAGTGTATTTTAAGAATAATGCGCCCGAAATTCCTTGGAAAATCGGGGCGTTACAGAATTACTCTTGGCTGCGACAAATAATTATTGGTCGCAAATAATTACTCTTGGCAGCAACGAATTACTTCTGGTCTCAGATTGTAGAAAGCGTGATTGCTATGCATGATGCTTGTGTTTTGCATGTTTCTATGCTGCAAATAATTACTCTTGGCCACAATGAATTACTTCTGACCGCAAATTTTTTAAAACGTGATTACTATGCACGATACGCTTGTGTTTTACTTGCCTCTTGGTCGTGAAGAGCCTCATTTTAACTTGTTTTCATGTCATGGGGCTTCCAGTTGTTTGATAAGCACATCTCGCATCGTTTTGGCCCCCCCGGCCAAGAACAAGAAATAAGCGATGCACCAACCTTGCTGCTACATACGTTGACCTATTAATCAATAATGCGCCCAAAATAAACTAGAAGCCGGATTCCATGGCATGTACAATATGCTAAATAACCAATGCTAATAGTGAAGACTAAGAAAAGTTGCAGTCCTGCAATTGACTCGAATTTTAGCGGAAACCCGTGTGGAAAAAGTAAAAAACATATGTGAAAAAAGGAAAAACAGTTAGGCAAATGCAAAAATGTGCTGTTATGAATAGTTATGATGCAAGTCCTCCAGTTTGATATAAAATGCAACTCGGTTGGATGCGATTTATTTGCTACTTTTCAGGTAAAAATGTGTTGTGCAGGAATTTACCACACAGGATGACAATTTTTTCCTTTGGTTATATCTGCTTCAATGACCGATGCTGACACCATATGCAGTTACAAAACCGCTCTAGGATTACTGGACAGCAACCGTTTTGTATATTGAGCTGTTTGAACTATCTAAATTACAGGAGATTTAAGGTTGAGGGCATCCAAATCATTACAACAAGTGATATAAGCTAAGGATAAATTACTTTTGGCTGCATTGAATTGCACTTAGCCATATCGAATTACTCTTTTGGCCACATCCAATTGCACTTGGCCGCGTCGAATTACTCTTGGCTGTGCCAAATTGTACTTGGCCTCGCCTAATTGCACTTGGCCACATCGAATTACCCTTTGCAACTATGAATTGCTCTATGCTGCATTGAAATGAACTTGGCCGCTTTGAATTACACTTGGCCGCTTTGAATTGCTCTTGGCTGCGTGGAATTGCTCTTGACCGCTTCTGATTGCATTTGGCCGCTACGAATTGCACTTGGCCGCAATTTAATGTGGCCAAGTGCAATTAAACGCGGCAAGAAGCAATTTAATGCGGCCAACTGCAATTCAAAGCGGCCAACTGCAATGCAAAGCGGCCAAGAGCAATTCATAGCGGGCAAGTGTAATTCGATGCGGCCAAGTGCAATTAGGATCGACCAAGTGTAATTTGGCACGGCCAAGAGCAATTCGACGTGGCCAAGTGCAATTCGATGTGGCCAAGAGAATAATTCCATGGGGCCAAGTGCAATTCGACGCAGCCAAGAGTAATTTGCAGCGGCCAAGTGTAACCCAACGGAGAAAAAAAAAAATCACCAATTCCTACCAAGGAAGAGATGTAGAAAATGATTGGAAGTTTTGCAAGAAATTCCACTCTCTTGAAGCAAATACATAAACCATAATCTAGTCAGTTATTCAACAACAACAGTCACAAAAAGAGAGGAGAAAATAATAAATTTATTATTTACTTGCGTGGCAATATGAAGATATGACTTGACTATATGAACAATGACTTACACCGTCAACTCCTCCCTGTATCAGTTCACAATCAAAACAAGCCATGAATTGAATGGGGAGTATTAGAGGTCCATTCCTTTTCTATTCCTAGGATCGATGGCGAGCTTTCTTTTTTTGAGAGGACGCGGAGTGAATTGAATGGCTTTTGTCTCCGTTAATAATGAAGAGACTAAGAAAAGTTGCAGTCCTGCAATTGACACGAGTTTTTGCAGAAACCCATGTGAAGAAAGGAAAAAACATATGTGAAAAAAGGAAAAACAGTCAGGCAAACGCAAAAATGTGCTGTTATGAATTGTTACGACGCAAAGTCCTCCAGTTTGATATAAAATACAACTCAGTTGGATGCGATTTATTTGCTACTTTTCTGGTAAAAATGTGCTGTGCAGGGATCTACCACACAGGATAACAATTTGTTTCTTTTGTTATCTCTGCTTCAACGAATGATGCCGACACCATATGTAGTTGCAAAACCAGTCTAGGATTATTGGACGGCAACCATTTTATATATAGAGTTGTTTGAACTATATAAATTAGGGAGAGATTTAACGTTGAGGGCATCCAAGTCATTACAACAAGTGATATAAGCTAAAGATAAATTACATTTGGCCACATCAAATTGCACTTGACCACATCGAATTACTCTCTTGGCCACATCGAATTGCACTTGCCCGCGTTGAATTACTCTTGGTTGTGCCAAATTGCACTTGCCCGCGTCGAATTACTCTTGGCTGTGCCAAATTGCACTTGGCCACATCGAATTGCACTTTTTTTTTTTAATCATTTAACAAGGCCTGCATGCTTACAAAGGAGGGTCACCTACTAAAACAGAAAGAAGAGATAACGGGGGACTAGACACCCAATTACAATAAATTCCCTGACTTGGGTAACGCTATGCGACGAGCCCAACTGAAGATGATTCCACTAGCTCTGGCCAACTCCCTTATATCCAGAACCACTGCAGCCACCTCCCACGGAGGAACAATTTCTGAAGTGCTAAGACGGATGGCTTCCCTACAATCTGATTCCACCGTGTTTCCTTGCCATCTAGAATTGGAGACCATGATACAAGCTTCCCAATAGCTACCAATTCCCCTGTATGATCTTGAATCACCAATGCCACCTTGTTGTTTGTATCCCCCTCTTTGAAAGCCACATCACAATTTGCTTTGAATTTCGATATGTCCAGAGCCACCCAACTAGATGCAACATTTGCTATGGGTTGGTTATCCATGTGCATAGACGGAATCACGCTAGTACTTGAGAATTCTACCTGGGCATAATTAGCCCGGGCCATTACTACCATAGGATTCACCTTTTCTTTTCGAAAAACATAATCATTTGACGCCTTCCAAATGTTCTAAGCAGTGAAGGTGATCTTGGCCTCTATGAATTGCTCTTGGCCGCATTGAATTTCATCCGGCCGCAGTGAAGTGCACTTGGCCACTATGAATTGCTCTTGACCGCATTGAATTGCACTTGGCCGCTTTGAATTCCACTTGGTCGCTTCGAATTGCTTTTGGCCGCGTGGAATGGCTCTTGACCTCTTCTAATTGCATTTGGCCGCTACAAACTACAATTGGCCGCTATAAATTGCGGCCAAGTGCAATTCGACACGGCCAGGAGCAATTTAAAGCGGTCAAGTGCAATTCGAAGCGGCCAAGTGCAATTCAAAGCGGTCAAGAGCAATTCGTAGCGGCCAAGTGGAATTCGATGCGGCCAAGTGGAATTCGACGCGGCCAAGTGCAATTAGGAGCGGCCAAGTGTAATTTGCCATGGACAAGAGCAATTCAACGAGGCCAAGTGCAATTCGATGTGGCAAGAGAGTAATTCGATATGACCAAAAGTAATTTATCTTTAGCTTATATCACTTGTTGTAATGACTTGGATGCCCTCAACCTTAAATCTCCCTCTAATTTAGATAGTTCAAACAGCTCTATATATAAAACGGTTGCTATCCATATATAAAACGGTTGCTGTCCGTAATCCTAGAGTGGTTTTGCAAGTGTATATGGTGTCGGCATCGGTCATTGAAGCATTGAAGCTGATACTCCCTCCGTCCAGATTTAATAGTCCTTTTTGGGAGTTCGTGCCATTTTTCAATCGATTATATCTTCCAATCTATAATGTTTTACGTGATTTCGAATATACTGTATTATAGAACTAATCGAGATCTATCAAACAAGATCCATATTTCATATGAAATTCATTACGAATTCTAAGATATAACCCGTTTTTTAGCCGGTTAGAATAGAACTAGGGACAATTAAATTCGGACGGAGGTAGTATTACCGAAGGAAAAAATTGTTACCCTGTGTGGTAGATCCGTGCACAACACATTTTTACCTGAAAAGTCACAAATAAATCGCATCCGACGGAGTTGTATTTTATATCGAAATGGAGGACTTTGCATCATAACAATTCATAATAGCACATTTTTTCATTTGCCTGACTGTTTTTCCTTTTTTCACAAATGTTTTTTCCTTCTTTCACATGGGTTTTCGCAAAAACTCGTGTCAATTGTGGGATTGTAACTTTTCTTAATCTCTTTACTGTTAGCATTGGTTATTTAGTATATTGTACGTGCCATGGAATCCGGCTGCTGGTTTATTTTTGGGCGCATTATTGATAGATAGGTCAACGTACGTAGCAGCCAGGATGGTGCATCGCCTATTTCTCGTTCTTGGCCGGGGGGCCAAAACAATGCGAGATGTGCTTATCAAACAACTGGAAGCCCCATGAAATGAAACCAAGTTAAAATGAGGCTCTTTTTAACTATGTCAAAAGACTCGACCATTGAACAAAGAAAACCAACTGAAAAAGGCAATTGGGATCAAATCTAGAACTCATTTACATATCCATTGGGATTAAACTTAGCACACTGTTGAAATGGTTACTTGTTCTAATATATAAATAATTTTGAATTAAAACCACTTGGTTAGAAAGTAAATTCAACAAGCTTTGTAATGGTTCAAATCACTCATAAAACAAAGTTCAGGAGTGTCCGAAGCAAGCCCGCAAAGATTGACTTGTTCTACAGCTTTGATGCGCCTTAGGTGAATTTTCATGTGCCCCAGGCACATGTTTGTGCTCCCCGGACGCAGTCCTCAAAATTGCCAAACAAGCCAAAATTCGCTCTCGTGTTATTCAAATTACCCGGCCAAGATTAAAAGAGTGCGGCCAAGAGTATAAGCGCGCGGCCATTGTTTAGAATAGAATTGTGGTTCCGTTTCATGCTTTCCAATCCTAAGGTATCCTACTAAACTGGAGGTGGCCTTAATGGTATTCTGCGGGCATGTGCACCAGTCAGTTCATTACCTAGTGGGTAGCGACGACACCGTGTTTGAAAAGCCATGAACCAGACTCTCATCTTTGGAATGCGATTTGCGCACGACCTCGAACTATTTTAGCAGATCCCTCCCCTTTCCAACTCACTGTTGGGAACATGTGTGAAAGATTGAGTCTCACATTGGATAACTAGAAAAAAAGTTGGACCTTAAGATACAATTGGATGACTCACCACTTACAAGGCTTAGCCTTTTAACTGGATATGAGTCAGTCAATGTATATTGGGTTCAGGCGATGTGGGGTGGACTCTGTAGCTACTCCCTAACAGATTGGGCCTGCGCGCACACAGAAGACCTCAGGCGGATCAAGACTCCTAACAAGTGGTATCAAAGCCGATGGCTGAAGATCTTTGGGCGTACTCAAATCGATTTGGTGGACTTGCACGAAGACTCTCGGTGGAGCGATAAAAATCCAAGGTGGCTCTTGATGGAGCAAGGATGCAGGCGGAGCGCTGCATGGAAGCTCTCGATCGATGGAGTAGGTGCGGTGAAGTCTAGGGTTAAATTGGTATTGGAGAGTAAAAAGATCATGGATCAAAGGGGAGTCATTTAGATCAAATCGAGGGGAGCTAGGCCCAATGGATGGTTCACACATGAGGGGGAGATTGTTGGGAACATGTGTGAAAGATTGAGTCCCACATCGGATAAATAGAAAAAGAGTTGGACCTTAATATACAATTGGATGGCTCACCACTTACAAGGCTTAGTCTTTTAAGTGGATATGGGTTATTTAATGTATATTGGGTTCAGGCAATGTGGTGTGGACTCCGTGGATACTCCCTAACGGATTGGGCCTGTGCGCACATGGAAGACCTCAGGCGGATCAAGACTCCTAACACTCACCATCTGTCAAGTTTTCCATGCTTTTTTTCTCAATGAATTTTAACTATTGGGGATTGATATGAAGTAGGCTATGTTTGGAATGCATGTTCGTAGCATTGGGTGAATTAGGATTTGATTACTGTCATGAAAGATATACCTCAGGTATGAATTAGTTCGATCAGGAACATATCCATGAAGCTTTAGGAAGTCTTTAAAGTTGAACATTCCTTCTTTAGCGGGCTTATTTTCGTGCTACCAAATTTGCAAGGCAAGAAGCCGTTAGAGGTTACCGACAAATAGAACTCGACCGATGCATGGTGTCAACAAGGGGCATCTGGTCAACTTAGACTTATCCTAAGAAGCATGTACACTGACACTAATACGGAAATTTTAAATAATAGGGATATGAACACGGTGGAAGATATGACCAAAAATATGTACGCATATTAGGATATATATTTATTGATATGAACATTCAGGCCATCGGATACAAACAAAACTAATTAAAGGTAGCTAGGGTTACAATTTTATTGTTTCCGTTTGAAATATTACCAGTCAAATGACGATTAATTTGGTCAAAACTAGTTTGTCCATACTCCTACTGCTTTTTTCTTCTATTTTTGGAATATCGTAACCTCAAAAGAAGCTTGCAATACTATGGATCTATTGTTACCGTGTTTCACCGAGTTCTTAAAGTCCGCTTAAAAATAATTAAATTTATTAGACATGTTACATAGCGTGTCCCCATGTGTTGTGTTTCTTTGGAGTATCCGACACGGATATGGCTAGAAGGTAGAAATGTCGGTGCTTATCTAAAATTGAGGCCGGATTCGGTGAAGGCTCATTTGATTTCTACTCAAACCCAAGCAAGCTCGGCTCAAGCTTAGCGCGTCAAATAGCTCGAGTTAGCTTAAAAACTTAACGAACGAAGCTGAACATCTTAAAGTTCAATTCGGTTCATCTCTTTTGCAACCCTAAGTCGGCACTTCAACTCATTTTCCTGGGCTTTCACATGTTACAGCCCAAGACTCTCACTAGACGGTTACATTCCACAATGATTGATTCGATGTTAATAAAATTTGGTATTTGTGTTTTTCAAAAGATAATTCTACTACAAATGCTTATTAATAAACACAGCCTAGCAATTAAGCTACTAAAGTTGATGAGCCATGCATAAAGGTACATGGTGCACGAATAGACCAGAATGGGAACTGACCAAATAATAGACCAGCCCTATAAGCTTGACCTCCACAAAAATTACTACTTACTGCTCACCATAGTTTGAGTATATAGTTTATCATCTTGAGAGGGGGAAAGCAAATTGTGTTTGGGTATTAGTATACTATGGTATTATTATTCAACAGTCCGGAGGCACCGCCACGTGATACTCTGTATTGCTTTAAAACCACCATGCATTATTTTGAGACCCATGACTAAGTGTACGGCTCCCCCGTAAATGTTTGGTGGGTTCTAGAGTGATATAGAGCATCACGCGACGGTGCTTCCGGACTAGTGCAATACTATGCGGTTCGACTTAAGTTAGAAACAAGTTGACATCCTAGCATATATTCTATTTTTTTTTTTGCCTTGTGAATGTGAGGTGAGACAAACTCCAAAGAAATAGAATAGAAAGCCTAATTCCAAACTTCATGTACATCTTTTGTGGTTGGAAAGTTCTTTAGAAAGTTTCTTTAAATCAGTCTGCTTTCATAATGGCTCTGATCATCTTTAAATCGGTCTGCTTCCGCGCGACTAACTTTTCATAAATGAAACATTATGCTTTTCATTATTCATTTCCATCAAGCTTTAGGACTTTGAAAATCGTATTCATTAACATAGAATTGGTCTTGGTCGGATCGATTTAGAATGAGGGGATCATACAAGCCTTTTATCCAAATGATGTGTTTTTTAGACTCATTGAGGGGAAAATGGTCATGTCCTTTGAATTACAAAAAATTTTGGACCAAAACAACTTCGATTACAAGGTAGATTTAACACGTTTTTTAATGGATCTAACCACGCACAAATCGGATTTCGGGAGTGTTCGTAGCATGCACACGAAGTTTGGCTTGTTCGGGAATTTTGAGGACTACACCCGGGGCGCACAGACATGCGCCTAGGTGCATGAAGTTGCGCCTAAGGTGCATCAAAACTGTAGAACAAGTCAATCTTCGCAGGCTTGCCCCGGACACTCCCAAACTCCATTTTCTAGATGGTTCAAACCATTGCAAAACTTGTTAAATTTACTTTCTAACCCAGGTTGTTTCGATTCAAAATTATTTATATATCAGAAGAAGTGACCATTTTACCCTCAGTGAATCAAAAAACAATTCATTTCGGTAAAATACTCGTATCTCTCTCATTTTAAATCAGATCAAGACCAATTTATATAGACAAATAGCATTTTAAAAGTATAAAAATATGGTGGAATCCGACTATAAATATATCTATGTTTCGTTCATAAAAAATGGGTAGAAAGCATACTACTATAGAAATTGTCAGAGCCACTAAGCCAAAAACACATTTTAAGTTTCATTCAATTTTGAAATCCCTTATTCTTAAGTTTTTCTTCTTTGTTTAAGTGTTCCAAAGAGTTTATAAACCGTCCACATTTCATGGAAGCATACGAAAAATCATTTCATCATCTAGATTCGCTCAAAGCGAGGCTAAACGCTTACCAACACTTTTGGTCATGTCTTTTGAATTACAAACAATTTTGGACCCAAACCACTTCGATTAGAAAGTAAATTTAACAAGATTTTTAACGATTCTAACCAAACGCCAAATGGATTTTGGGAGTGTCCGTACCATGCCCATGAAGTTTGGCTTTTTCGGCAATTTTGAGGGCTGTGCCCTGGGCACATATACATGCTCCACATGTGCATATACATGCGCCCCAAGCGCATAAAATTGCGCCTAAAGCTGTAGAACATCTTGATCCTATTCACTGATTTCAAAACTGTAATAATTTTGATTCTTTGTTAACTGATTCTAGAACTGTAATAATTTTGATTCTTTGCGTTGCTTCGATCACATGTACTCCAATTGAAACAGTCCGACAATCGCAAGAGTTAGTTTATTTTGGACCAAAACCACTTGGATTAGAAAGTAGATTTAACCAGTTTTTAATGGTTCTAACCACGCACAGATCGGATTTCGGAAGTGTGAGTATCATGCGTGCAAAGTTTAGCTAGTTTGGAAATTTTGAGGACTGCGCCCGAGGCGCAGAGACATGCGCCTGGGGCGCACGAATATGCGCCTGAGGCGCATCAAAGCTGTCAAACAAGTCAATCTTTGAGGGCTTATTCCAGACACTCCCGAACTTCGTTTTATGGGTGGTTTGAACCATTAAAAAGCTTGTTAAATTTACTTTCTAACCCAAGTAGTTTCGATTCAAAAATGTTCATATATCATAAGAAGTGACATTTTACCCTCAGTGGATCAAAAAACAGTTCATTTGAGTGAAACACTTGCATCTGTCTCCTTTTAAATCGGATCAAGACTTGTTTTATAAAGATAAATAGGGTTTCAAAAGTATTAAAAGATGGTGGGATCCAACTATAAAAGTATTTTGGTTTCGTTCATGGAAAATGGGTAGCAAGCATAGCACTGTGGAAATCGTCAGAGCCACTAAGCCAAGAACACATTTTAGGTTTCATTCAAAGCTCAAATC
This sequence comes from Rhododendron simsii, assembly GCA_014282245.1. Lineage (NCBI taxonomy): Eukaryota > Viridiplantae > Streptophyta > Magnoliopsida > Ericales > Ericaceae > Rhododendron > Rhododendron simsii. Next base: position 2,398,989 of record CM024961.1, on the reverse strand, counting down.
CCTTATTCTTAAGTTTTTTTTTCATTGGTTAAGTGTTCCACAGAGTTTATAGACCATCCACATTTCATGGAAGCGTACAGAAAGTCATTTCATCATCGCGATTCGTTCAAAGCAAGGCTTAAACGTTTACGAACAATTTTGGTCATATCTTTTGAAATACAAATAATTTTGGACCAAAACCACTTCGATTAGAAAATAGATTTAACAAGCTTTAATTTAACGGTTCTAGTCTCGCAGAATTTATATTTTGGGTGTGTCCGTAGCATGCGAGCAAAATTTGGCTTGTTTGGCAATTTTGAGGACTCCGCCCGGGGCACACAGGCACGCGCCTGGGGCGCAACAAAGTTGTAGAACTTCATGATCCTTTTCACTGATTTTAGAACTATAATATTATTGATTCTTTGTATTGCTAACCTCACATGTACTCCTGTTGACAAATATATGCATGATAATTTGTTGAAAATTATATGCATTACCATTTGTTATTTTGATGATTATATTGTTGTAACTTTTATCTTTTGGCAAAAAGAAAATCTTTTGTCGCAAAGTTCTTTTTCGGACAAATTTGTTTCTTTGCCTTGAAACATAGCATAAAGTCTCTTGGTTTCAATGATTAATATTTACAAAGACTTAATGAGCTTAATACATGCTTTAACGGATTTATTTAGATGAAATTTTGAGCTACAGGTTGACGAACCGGCTAACAGGCCGGCTGTCTGAATAGAAGGGGCTGTCAACCGGACTTCACTGGATGGCAGACTGGTTGAGAGAGTGTATGACCTTCCGGTCGGACGACCGGTAGTATATTTCTGCAGATTTTCGCAGATCAGTAAAATCCAAACGGCTATATTTTTCTAAATTAGCTCTCCAGTTGCTCTATCACTCTACAAACGGCTAGTAGAAGATTGGGTGGCTATATAAAGGCTTCAAGAACTCATTGATGAGTATCAATCCAAGCTACAACATTCTATGTCATTAATGTTCCAAGAGCAATTTCTCCAAAGATCAAGTCCAAAATTCTCCTTGTTCTTTCACTTTCATATTTTTCTTGAGAGAAAAATTGTACAAGTCGTGAGCGATAATTTTCATACTTTCTCCACATACTTGTAATCCCTAAGTGAGTGTTTGAGTCAAACACTTGAAAGATTAGAAGACCAAATTCTTGTTGAATTTGGGTGTTATTGTTTTTGAGAGGTTTTTGGAGAAAACTCTTGCAGTTGTACTAGCTCCACGGGAAAGCTAGGGATTAGGTTGTTGTAAACACCCACAAGACTTACTGCTTGTAATTTTTTTGAAGATTAGTGGAACCTTCAAGTAGTTGCTTGAGAAGAAGTGGACTGGGCCGGGCCGTGGACAAATCTGGGCCGAACCACTTTAATCGGGTTCTATCTCTCTAACTCTCTCTTTTACTTGCTCATACTATCTTGGATATATTTGTTAGATAATATAATTAAATTGGTAATTTTAATTAGCTACCCATTTTCTCTCCCTCCTAGGTTGCCTTTTTGGGTAACAACTCCAATTGTGATAGTCCGACAGTCGTGAGAGTTGGTTATTATGTTCAAGGAAGATGGGCTTGTTACAATATGCACCAAGGACAACAAATGCATATGGCTGCACACGACTGCTAGTTGATATCTAAGTTTGATTTGAAATCTGAACTGAATGGCACAAGATTATATCTGTTTTTGAACTGAAACATCTAGCTTAGTTCGCAAGCTGCCTCTTCACCACTCTGTCTCTTGCTCAGTCGCTCTCTTGTCCTTCATACTAGCAGCGAGCACACATGCACATGACATATGTACTTTAAAGCTGTTTTGATCTTAACTGAATTCCCCCTTTTTGCTTGAAGGTCGGCTTAGCCTAAATGAAAGATTTATAAAAGCAATGTTTCTAAAGGAGGTGGGGAGATTCTTCTTGGAGGAGAATCAGATTAGAAGGCCACCTTTGCGCCTAGCTCAGGAAGTTGAAATGGTTTAACCAGCAGCGAAAGAAAGTTAAAGAAATCTTATGTACATAGGCCATTATGCAAGGGACTGCAGATTCGTTGGTTGGAGGAAAACTTCGTATGGATTGGCCCCAAAGAAGTTGATAACACCTGAGAAGTTTTGAATTTGAGACCTTAGGAGGGAGCAAGCCCCTAAGTCCCAAGTTCGTGGTCTCGGGGGATCCACCATATAAATTAGGTAACATGAAAGGAAGAAATCAAAAGTTTGATTTGAATCGTATATAATTCTCAAAAAAATTGAGCTTTTGCATACCTGAAATGCAAGGCCGGAATTAGTTACTAGATAAATGTGGACGACGACCGATGATCTTCCTCACTTTGGGGGCATCGGCTTAGCACACGTTACACACTCGCATTTAATAGAGGCGAAGTTCAGCAAAAAGACGTCAACCCAGTTTCCTCAATACTTCGCATATTGAGCATGCGAGGTTTTTTCTATAATCAAATTATTTTGGACCAAAACCACTTGGATTAGAAAGTAGATTTAATCAGCTTTTTAATGGCTAACCACGCGCAGATCGGATTTCGGGAGTGTCCATAGCATGCGTGCAAAGCTTAGCTAGTATGGAAATTTTGAGGGTTGTGCCTGCGGCGCACAGACATGCGCCTGGGGCGCATGAATTTGTGCCTAAGGCGCATCAAAGCTATCGAACAAGTCAATCTTTGAGGGCTTGTTCCGGACACTCCTGAACTTGGTTTTACGGGTGATTTGAACCGTTAAAAAGCTTGTTAAATTTACTTTCTAACCCAAGTGATTTCGATTCAAAAGTATTCACACATCATAAGAAGTGACCATTTTACCCTCAGTGGATCAAAAAACATTTCATTTCGGTAAAACACTTGCATCTATCTCATTTTAAATTGGATCAAGACATGTTTTATATAGACAAATATGGTTTTAAAAGTATTAAAAGATGTGGGATCTGACTATAAAAGTATTATGGTTTCGTTCATGGAAAAGGGGTAGCAAGCAAACCATTGTGGAAATCGTCAGAGCCACTAAGCCAATAACACATTTTAAATTTCATTCAAAGCTCAAATCCCTTATTCTTCAGTTTTTTTTTTAATTGGTTAAGTGTTCAACAGAGTTTATGGACCATCCACATTTCATGGAAGCGTACAGAAAGTCAATTCATCATCGCGATTCGTTCAAAGCAAGGCTTAAACGTTTACGAACAATTTTTGTCACGTCTTTTGAACTACAAATTATTTTGGACCAAAACCACTTCGATTAGAAAATACAATTAACAAGCTTTTTAACGGTTCTAAACTCGCGCAATTTAAATTTTGGGAGTGTCCGAAGCATGTGCGCAAATTTTGGCTTGTTTGGCAATTTTGAGGACTCCGCCTGGGGCACACAGGCATGCGCCTGGGGGGCAACAAAGTTGTAGAACTTGTTAGAGTATTGTCAGGCTTATGTTAGTCCCACATTGGTTAATTATCTTATTGTAATGAGTATTTCATAATATAAATAAAGTCTGTGTGTGTTAGGGTAAGTTAACAACCCTAAACACTTTTCTCCTTTCTCTCTCTCTCTAACAACATGGTATCAGAGCGGAACCCACCATAAATCTACCATACCCATCCTACGTCACCCACCACCCCAAAACAGTCGTGAACAGTAATCTTGGCTGTGAACAGTGGCGTTTTTTGAGGTGCTGGCGCCCCTCGCCGGCCGTCGCCCAGTCACCGGCAACCCTCGCCGGCAATTGTCTGACTCCGGTGACCCTCCGGCGACCCTCGCCTGACTCCGGCGAGTCTCTTCTGTACCAAATCTGCTTCTTTCTCTGCCGAAATACCTCTGTATCAGCCTCAAACCAGTCGCCACCCAAAGCCCAGCCACCGGCGACCCTCGCCGGCAGTCACCTAGTCTCCGGCGAGTCTCCTCGTTAAAGATTCATGTGATTTCAGCCTCCTGTGCTTTGTGTTGCTAGTATTTCAGCCCTTTTGTTCATCGTTTCTCTATCTTCTACTCAATATTGATGTAAGTCGGACCTTTTGGAGTTGTTTTATTCAGTTTATTGGTTGGACAATGTTTGATTTATCTTGTTTCGTTATTAGTGGGTCTTCGTCATCTATGGAGTTCGTATCCGTGACTGTTGTGTCCAACCCACGTCCAATCTGTTGGGTATTTATGGCTGTGGTCAGTTATAGTTGTTCTTGCTTCTGTTGATGTTCCCTTGTTGGTGGTTATTGCTCCTATTAGTTGATCTTGTTGGTTCTTATTGATTGGTGCCTCTCCGTTGACCGGTGAAATGTCTGAGCTGAAGAAGGATTCTGATTCTAGTACTGTTTCTAGCACTGGTTCTACTATTATTGGTAGCTTATCTAGTGGTTCTTGGTCTCGCGACAGGTGCCCTATTACCTCCACCCTATTAAATGGGGGCAATTATATTCTTTGGGCTAAAGCCATTGACGTGTATTATATGGGTCAATTTGAGGACTCCTATTTGATTGACGATGCTCCTGCTACTACTGATGGACCGACATATCGGGCATGGAAAGCTATTGATGCCCGTATTCGTTCTGAGTTATGGAATAGTATGATTGAACAAGTTGCTAGTACGCTAATGTTCTGTGATACGGCTAAAGAGGTGTGGACCCAAGCCAAAGAATTATATTCAGGTGTCGACAATCTCCGTCGCACATATGGCCTTCATCAGTATTTCTTTGCTATAACTCAGGGTGATGATTCTTTTGAAGATTATTATGCCAAGTTTCGGCGCATTTGTAATGAATTGGATATTTGTGAGCCACTTTCTACTGATATTCAAGTTATGCGGCACCAACGTGACCATATGAGGGTTACTCGATTCCTTTCCGGTGCATCATCAAACTTTGGTCCTATGAGTAATCAGATTTTGGGGACTCGTGACTTACCTCTTCTCAGTGATGTTTTCAGTCGTCTCCGTCAGTCCTCATCTATTTCTGCACCGACCCCTGATCATTCTGCTTTCACTTCCGCTGTTTCTGATAGCTCTGTGTTCTCAGTCAGCCGTGGTGGTGGTCGCGGCAGTGATTCTAGATTTAGAGGTCGTGGCCGCGATTTTGGGATGCATGGCCGTGGTTCTGGTGGCCATCCAGATACTGTTTTCGGTGGTCGAGGTGATCATACAATTAGTCGAGGTGGCTGCACGACGGGGGGAGGCCGTGGTTGCGGCCGTGGTGCTCGGTTGTGTACTTACTGTGGAGGAACCAATCATTGGGTGGACACATGTTATGAATTGTATGGTTTTCCTTAGGCTCATCAGGCAACTATCTCTGAGGATATTGGACAGTTTGCTCAATCTTCTGCCGATAGTTTGGTTATTTCAGCTGATGAGTACCAACGCTTATTGTCATTTCAGAATGCAACAGGATCTTCCATTGCTACGCTTGCTTAGACCAGTCCATCTATTGCTTGTGTTGCCTCCTCTTCTTCCTCTCCTTGGGTTATTGACTCGGGAGCTACAGATCATATGACTGGTACATCTGTTTTCCTTTGTGATCGATTGCCAGTGGTAGATTATCTCATGTTACCTTAGCTAATGGATCTACCACTGCTGTTACTGGTTTGGGTTCAGTTCCTGTCTCTTCCTCTCTTACATTGACATCTGTATTACATGTTCCTCGTTTCCCGTTTAATCTTATGTCTGTAAGCCATCTTACAAAATCTTTAAATTGTTCTGTTACATTTCTTCCTCCTGGTTGTGTTTTTCAGGATCTCATGACAGGGTGGAAGATTGGTGGGGGTATTGAGCGAGGTGGCCTCTATTACTTAACAGTATCTTAACCTGTTGCCCTTCAGACATCAGAGTCTCCATATCAGCAGCACTGTAGTCTTGGTCATCTCTCTCTTCAGAGTTTGAAGCGACTTGTGCCCTCGTGTCGTTCCATTAATAAGTTGGTTTGTGAAGTTTGTGAGTTTAGTAAACACCGTCAAGTCAGTTTTTGTCCTAGGGTTGAGCGTCGTGCGTCTTGTCCTTTTCAGTTAGTTCATTCAGATATTTGGGGGCCTATTCATGTGCCTAGTATTTTTGATTTTCACTATTATGTTATCTTTGTGGATGATTTTTCTTGTATCACATATCTTTATCTAATGAAAGAGAGATTTGAATTGAAATCTGTTTTTAAATCCTTTTACATGCAGATTAAGAATCAGTTTGATACGTGCATTAAGACATTTCGTTCAGATAACGCCCGTGAATATTTTCATAGTACACTTTCTTGATCTTTTCACTGATTTCAGAACTGTAATATTATTGATTCTTTGTATTGCTTCCCTCACATGTACTTCAATTGTGATAGTCCGACAGTCGCGAGAGTTGGTTATTATGTCCAAGGAAGATGGGTTTGTTACAATATGCACCAAGGACAACAAATGCATATGGCTGCACACGACTGCTAGTTGATATCTGAGTTTGATTTGAAATCTGAGCTGAATGGCACAAGATTATATCTGTTTTTGAACTGAAACATCTAGCTTAGTTTGCAAGCTGCCTCTTCACCACTCTGTCTCTCGCTTAGTCGCTCTCTTGTCCTTCATACTTGCAGCGAGCAGTGAGCACACATGCACATGACATATGTACTTTAAAGCTGTTTTGCTCTTAACTGAATTCCCCCTTTTCGCTTGAAGGTCGACTTAGCCTAAATGAAAGATTTATAAAAGCAATGTTTCTAAAGGAGGTGGGGAGATACTTCTTGGAGGAGAATCGGATTAGAAGGCCACCTTTGCGCCTAGCTCGGGAAGTTGAAATGGTTTAACCAGCAGCAAAAGAAAGTTAAAGAAATCTTATGTACATAGGCCATTAAACAAGGGATTGCAGATTCGTTGGGTGGAGAAAATCTCCGTATGGATTGGCCCCAAAGAAGTTGATAACACCTGAGAAGTTTTGAATTTGAGACCTTAGGAGGGAGCAAACCCCTAAGTCCCAAGTCCCAGGTCTCGGGGGATCCACCATATAAATTTGGTTACATGAAAGGAAGAAATCGAAAGTTTGATTTGAATCGTATATAATTCTCATAAAAATTGAGCTTTTGCATACTTGAAATGCAAGGCCGGAATTAGTTACTAGATAAATGTGGACGACGACCGATGATCTTCCTCACTTTGAGGGCGTCGGGTTAGCACACATTAAAAACTCGCATTTAATAGAGGTGAAGTTCAGCAAAAAAGACGTCGACCCAGTTTCCTCAATACTTCGCATATTGAGCATGCGAGGTTTTTTCTATAATCAAATTATTTTGGACCAAAACTACTTGGATTAGAAAGTAGATTTAACCAGCTTTTCAATGGTTCTAACCACGCGTAGATAGGATTTGGGAGTGTCCGTAGCATGTGTGCGAAGTTTAGCTAGTTCGGAAATTTTGAGGACTGCGCCCGGGGCGCACAGACATGCTCCTGGGGCGCATGAATTTGCGCCTGAGGCGCATCGAAGCTGTCAAACAAGTCAATCTTTGAGGGCTTGTTCCAGACACTCCTGAACTTCATTTTATGGGTGGTTTGAACCGTTAAAAATTTTGTTAAATTTACTTTTTAACCCAAGTGATTTCGATTCAAAAGTGTTCATACATCATAAGAAGTGACCATTTTTATAGCCACATAGTCCTTCCTGGAACCCAATAGAGCATAAACCAAAAGCCTAATATCTAATCTTTAAAATGAGAGACCCCCTAGGGCCTATCCAAAGGGATTCACTCAAGAAATCCAAAACCTAATGAAGAGAATAAGGCTATATTTATAGCCACATAGTCCTTCCTAAAACCAATCCTTTCCCAAACAAGATTCCTTGCAGCCAAAGTCTAAATCAACAAGGAAACAAATCATTTAGGAAGTCAAATACCTTTCTTAACCATCCCAAATTCAAGGCATATTCCAGTTTCATTGATGAAAAGTTAGTCTGAAGCAGACCGATTTAAAGATGATTAGAGCCACTTTGAAAGCAGACCGATTTAAAGAAATTAACTTCCTAAAGAGCTTTCCAACCACAAAAGGTGTACATAATAAATTTATTATTTTCTCCTCTCTTTTTGTGAATGCTATTGTTGGATTGGTGACTAGATTATGGTTTATGTATTTGATTCAAAAAAGTGGAATTTCTTGTAAAACGTCCGATCATTTTCTGCATCTCTTCCTTGGTAGGAGTTGGTGATTTTTTTTCCCTTTGGTTTTTGTATATGAATCTCCGTTTTTGTATATGAATCAATGGAGATTCTAATTCGAGTACTTTACCATATGCCTTTTCTTTCTTAGCTGCGTTGTTTTCGTTTTGGCATTCTGCCATTTAGGATAGTTAGATGATAGTGTAAATTATGGGTTGCTAACATTAACTGATGTTGTCTTTCCAATTGTAGGCAGTTATACAGATTTGGAATGACAAGATTCGATGATGATCAAGTTTCTCAAATAAGAAGTGGGATTGTAGTTGCATGCTAAGGATGGTATGTTTGTCTTGAAGTGCGGGATTTGCGATTCATCCACATAAACATGTTTTTTCCGATGAATTTTTAGTTTGCAATTGAGTGTTTTTTGCAACAACATTTATTTGACTCAGATATGCATTTTTGGATTCTATAGTTTTCTTAGGTATACTGTTTAATTCCTCTTTTTTCTTGTCAATGGTTCTTGCTTTTGTTGATATTGCTCATCCCGTCACTCTTACCATTTGAAATTTTCGGAAAGCACAATGTCGGACAGACGACAAATGGAAATTTATCTTCTATTCACGAACCACAAATTTAGTCTGAAAGCCTGTTTTCTCTTGCTGCTTGATGACTGAAATTTATAGAATGAAAATGCAATGAGTTTGGGTGGTGCTGACTGAACAATAAATGGAAATTGAGAACACAAATTTTGACAGCTAAAGCCCAAGGGTTGGACTTCGCATCAGTGAAGAAGAGAGCTAAAAGGCTCCTTAATAGCAATTTCCTATGTAAAGTTCATTATTTTCCAGTTATTGGGAGTTATAGAGAGAGAGGTCGCTACCACTATCCAATTGTCCCCATGTGCTTCAAAGTTCAAACTTGCCCACAACTTCTGTTTTCTCAGCATCTGCTTCCAAGCTACTTGTGTTCGAGTACGAGCTTGTTTCTGCTAGATGAAAGCTCGTTTAAGATCGGGTTGTTACGTAAACAAACCAAAGCTGGACTATTAAAGCTAATTAAGCTTTCTAATCAAGTTTGAACGTGTTAAAACTCAGCTCTTTTGGTTTATGATATCTAAAAAGTTTAAGCAACTCGAGATCGGTTCGATTAAAGGTGGTCTTCGTTTGTCTCATTTGGTTAACAGGCTAAGCAGCCTAAGTTTGAGCAAGATAATTTTCAAGTTCATTAAGCTCATAACTAAGCTTAGACAATTCACAACTCAACTTAGTGAATCTAGATGATGAAATGATTTTTCATACGCTTCCATGAAATGTGAATGGTTTATAAACCCTATGGAACACTTAAACAAAGAATAAAAACTGAAGAATAATGGATTTCAGCATTGAATGAAACTAAAAATGTGTTTTTGGCTTAGTGGCTCCGACAATTTCTATAGTGGTGTGCTTTCTACCGATTTTTTATGAACGAAACATAGATATATTTATAGTCGGATTCCACAATATTTTTATACTTTTAAAATGCTATTTATCTATATAAAATTGGTCTTGATCTAATTTAAAATGAGAGAGATTCGAGTATTTTACCGAAATGAATTATTTTTTGGTTCACTGAGAGTAAAATGGTCACTTCTTCTAATGTATAAATAATTTTGAATCGAAACCACTTGGGTTAGAAAGTAAATTTAACAAGCTTTGCAACGGTTCAAACCATCCAAAAAACGGAGTTTGGGAGTGTTCGGGGCAAGCTTGCGAAGATTGACTTGTTCTATAGTTTTGACGTGCCTAAGGCGCAACTTCATGCACCCAGGCCCATGTGTGTGCGCCCCGGGTGCAGTGCTCAAAATTCCCAAACAAGCCAAACTTCGTGCGCATGCTACGGACACTCCCGAAATCTGATTTGTGCGTGGTTAGAACCATTAAAAAACTTGTTAAATCTACTTTCTAATCGAAGTGGTTTTGGTCCAAATTTTTTTGTAATTCAAAGGACATGAATTCCCCTCAATGAGTCTGAAGAACACATCATTTGGATACAAGGGTTGTATTCCCCTCATTCTGAATCGATCCGATCAAGACCAATTCTATGTTAATGAATATGATTTTCAAAGTACTAAAGCATGATGGAAATGAATAATGAAAAGCATAATGTTTCATTTATAAAAAGTTAGTCGCGCGGAAACAGACTGATTTAAAGATGATATAAGCCACTATAAATGAAAGCAAACCGATTTAAAGAAACTTCCTAAAGAGCTTTCCAACCAAAAAAGATGTACATGAAGATTGGAATTAGGCTTTCTATTCTATTTCTCTGGAGTTTGTCACACCTCGCATTCACAAGGAAGAAAAAAATAGAATATATATGCTAAGATGTCAACTTGTTTCTAACTTAAGTACTCGAACTGCATAGTATTGTACTAGTCCGGAAGCACCATCGCGTGATGCTCTAGATCACTCTAGAACCCACCAAACATTTACGGGGGAGCCGTACACTTAGTCATCGGTCCCAAAAGAATGCATGATGGTTCTAAAGCAATACAGAGTATCTCGTGGCAGTGCCTCCGGACTGCTGAATTAATAATAATACCATAGTATACTAATACCCAAAGACAATTTGCTTTCCCCCTCTCAAGATGATAAACTATATACTCAAACTATGGTGAGCAGTAAGTAGGAATATTTGTGGGGGTCAAGCTTATAGGGCTGGTCTATTATTTGGTCAGTTCCCATTCTGGTCTATTCGTGCACCATGTACCTTTATGCATGGCTCGTCAACTTTAGTAGCTTATTTGCTAGGCTTCGTTTATTAATAAGCATTTGTAGTAGAATTCTCTTTTGAAAAACACAAATACCAAATTTTATTAACATCAAATCAATTAATTAATGTGGAATGTGACCGTCTAGTGAGAGTCTTGGGCCGTCGCATGTGAAAGCTCAGGAAAAAGAGTTGAAGTGCCGACTTAGGGCTGCAAAAGAGAAGGACCGAATTGAAATTTAGGATGTTCAGCTGCATTCGTTAAGTTTTTAAGCTAACTCGAGCTATTTGACGCACTAAGCTTGAGCCGAGCTTGCCTGGGTTTAATTGGAAATCGAATGAGCCTTTACTGAATACGGCCTCAGTTTTAGATAATTAAGCACCGACATTCCTACCTTCTAGCCGTATCCGTGTCGGATACTCCAAAGACACGCAACGACACATTGGGACACATGGGACATGTATGGAACTTGTTACGGCCTAGAATTTTAATTTATTTTATTAATTAATTTGGCCATTATTTAATTGGGTGTTATGGTTGGGTCCTGATTAACTATTTTTGCATGCACAACGGGTGCAATTGTCGTTATTATAACTAGAAGGGTATGAGTTTTTTTTTAACCATAGTAATTTAGTTTTTACCTCAGTTAGAATTTTAGATATTTTGTTTAACCAGATGACTATAATTTAGGGTGTGATGAGAGTAGTGGACGGTTCTAAGAGCAATACTTAGGGTTTTATACGTAAGTTGAGGAGAGTTTTGTTTTACATTAGAGATATTGTTTTGAGAGAAAAGAGTCACGGCAGGCGAAGGCGAAGTCGAAATCGACAGCAGCAGTCAAGGGTTTCGTAGAGGTCTTCTCTGGATTCTCTGAGGTAATTAGTTTTACATCGTTTTCTAATCTACCGCTTCACAAAGCCATCCCATCTTTCAATTGGGGTCTAGTTTTTAGTTGATTTATTGCTCGTACGGTGGTGTGTGCGTGGGAAACATCATGTGGTCGTGCGTGCCTATGAAGTAAAGTGGTGATTTAATTTGGTGCCTCCAGAATCTAGTTTTACCTTATGCAAACACAGGGATTATGTGTATTGGAAAAGAACAGATGGGTTTTGGCACTTGGAAGGAATCAAATGACATTGGGCTGTGATTTAATGTTGTGCGTACGTGTGGTATATACATAGTTTAGGTGTGGACAAAACTGGTTTTGCTCTTGGCGTTCGTGGGTGGATTTTTGGAGGCTAGCTACTGGTGGTTTAGGAATTAGGAATGTACGTGTTGGGTTGGGATATTTCAATAGTAGAGGTGTTACTAATTTGTATTGTCAGTTTTATATTCAATTAGTCTATTCACTTGTATATTCTATTTTTGTTCAGGTTAGCCTCATTTTGCGTTGTTCGATCGTACTAGTTTTGGACCCAGGTGAGTGGTTAAGCATGTTACGTATTTGTGAACTTCCCCGTATCCCTTAAATTATTGTTTTAGAAAATTAATGATTGAAATTGGGAACATGTATTTGTTTTATTTGGTTCTTGAAATTGGCATGCGGATTGGTGAACCATTTGTTGATCGAATAATCTTTTGGTGAGAATTTTGTGGATATTGATGGGAACATATTTTTGAAGTACAGGGAAATTAATCCTCTGTGTGCGGGTGACTCTGGCCATTAGGGAAGAGACCGGATTAGGCCGGTGACTCTAATGCTCAACGGTTGTTATTGACCGGATCGTTCTTTGGGAAAAGTTCCACGGGCTGCCTACTCGACGTGACTCTAAGATTCGATATTGGATCCAATTTTGAGATATTTATTCACTGGCATTTGGTACTATTGATTTTGGTTGTGGTTCCCCATTGTTGTTGGAGATTGGATTGAGAACACCATTAAGATTTATCGGATGAATCGTTAATTGGATTAATGGATTATTTTGTTGTTCACCGCATTTGCCAAATTTATGTTGACTTGGTAAATTATTTTGATCCCTGTTTTGGAACTGTATTTAATATACATGCTTTGCTACTCACTGAGCTCGTCAGCTGACGGATTTATTCTAACTTCTTTTTCAGGTAAGTTGGGCAGTTAGGAGGACTCTGGTGGCATCTCGGGGATTTTCTTTTGTTGACCTCCTTAGGGTGTTTCATCATTTTATTTTATTAATCGCTTCCGCATTTGAAACTTTTGACGGATAATGGATTCTTTTATTACTGTTGGATCACTGGATTTTATTTGGTTCATGGGATGTTTGTGCCCCATTCTTTTGTCTGAACCTTTTTGGCTGATACTGTTTTGAAATAAAATTTACTCAGTGATTCAAAGCTTTGGCATTTAATTTATTTTCTTTTTAGGCTGCATGTTCTACGACCTTTGGTCTTATGGTTCATGGCCGGTCACTTCTCATTTTGGGGCATGACAGAACTCGCCATGTAACATGTCCAATAAATTTAATTATTTTTAAGCGGACTTTAAGAACTCGGTTACACACAGTAACGATAGATCCATAGTATGGCAAGCTTCTTTTGAGGTTACGATATTCCAAAAATAGAACGAAAAAGCTGTAGGAGTGTGGGAAAACTAGTTTTGACCAAATCAATCGTCGTTTGACTGGTAATATTTCAAAAGGAAACAATAAAATTGTAAGCCTAGCTACCTTTAATTAGTTTTGTTTGTATCCCATGGCCTGAATGTTCATATCAATAAATATATATCCTAATATGCATACATATTTTTGGTCATATCTTTCACCGTGTCCATATCCCTATTATTTTAAATTTCCGGATCCGTGTCAGTGTGCATGCTTCTTAGGGTAAGTCTAACTTGACCAGATTCCCCTTGTTGACCCCATGCACCGGTCGAGTTCTATTTGTCGGTAACCTCAACGGCTTCTTGTCTCGCAGATTTGGTAGCACGAAAATAAGCCTGCTAAAGAAGGAATGTTCAACTTTAAAGACTTCCCAAAGCTTCATGGATATGTTCCTGAGGTATATCGATCTTTCATGACAGTAATCAAATCCTAATTCACCCAAAACTACGAACATTCCAAACATAGCCTACTTCATATCAATCCCCAGTAGTTAAAATTCATTTAGAAAAAAAAAGTACAGAAAACTTGACAGATGGTGAGTGTTAGGAGTCTTGATCCACCTGAAGTCTTTCTTGTGCGCGCAAGCCCAATCCGTTAGGGAGTATCCACGGAGTCCACACCACATCGCCTGAACCCAATATACATTGAATGACCCATATCCACTTAAAAGGGCCTTGTAAGTGGTGAGCCATCCAATTGTATATTAAGGTCCAACTCTTTTTCTATTTATCCGATGTGGGATTCAATCTTTCACACATGTTCCCAACAATCTCCCCCTCATGTGTGAACCATCCATTGGGCTTAGCTCCCCCTCGATTTGATCCAAATGACTCCCTTTGATCCATTATCTTTTCACTCTTCAGCACCAATTTAACCCTAGACTTCATTGCACATACGCCATCGATTGAGAGCCAACCCCTTAACTCCATCGAGAGCCTCCATGCTCCCCCTCGATTTGATCCAAATGACTCCCCATTGATCCATGATCTTTTCACCCTCCAACACTAATTTAACCCTAGACTTCATCGCACCTACTCCATCGATTGAGAGCCAACCCCTTAACTCCATCGAGAGCCTCCATGCAGTGGTCTGCCTACATCCTTGCTCGATCGAAAGCCACCTTGGATTTTTCTCGCTCCACTAAGAATCTTCGTGCAAGTCCACCAAATTGATTTGAGTCCGCCCAAAGATCTTCAGCCATCAGCTCTGATACCACTTGTTAGGAGTCTTGATCCGCCTGAGGTCTTCCGTGTGCGCGCATGCCCAATCTGTTAGGGAGTATCCACGGAGTCCATACCACATCGCCTGAACCCAATATACATTGAATGACCCATATCCACTTAAAAGGTTAAGCCTTGTAAGTGGTGAGCCATCCAATTGTATATTAAGGTCCAACTCTTTGTCTATTTATACGACGTGGGACTCAATCTTTCACACATGTTCCTAATAGTGAGTTGGAGAGGGGAGGGATCTGCTAAAGTAGTTCGAGTTCGCGCGTAAATCACATTCCAAAGATGCGAGTCTGGTTCATGGCTTTTCAAACATGGTGTCGTTGCTACCCACTAGGTAGTGAACTAATTGGTGCACATGCGCGCAGAATACCATTAAGGCCACCTCCAATTTAGTAGGACACCTTAGGATTGGAAAGCGTGAAACGGAATCACACTTCTATTCTAAACAATGGCCGCGCGCTTTTTACTGTTGGCCACACTCTTTTAATCTTGGCCGCGTAATTTGAATAACATGAGAGCAAAGTTTGGCTTGTTTGACAATTTTGAGGACTGCACCTTGGGGGCATGAAAATGCGCCTATGGCGCATCAAAGCTATAGAAAAAGTCAATCTTTGCGGGCTTGCTTCGGACACTCCCGAACTGCGTTTTATGAACTGTTACAAAGCTTGTTGAATTTACTTTCTAACCAAGTGGTTTTGTTTCAAAATTATTTATGTATTAGAAGAAGAGACCATTTCAACAGTGTGCTAAGTTTAATTCCAATGGATATGTAAATGAGTTCTAGATTTGATCCCAGTTGCCTTTTCTGAGTCCGGCTCCTCTCCAATCCATAGGGAATTGGAGGATCCTCCAATTTTTATTCAATGGTCAAGATTACTCTAGTAACTCAAGCCCCAAAACTCATATGGTATTCTATGGACACCCAATTACTCCGCAAATATTTCTCAATTACATAAGTGTCTTCCCTCCCCATTTTTTTTGAACGGCGAAAAAAATTCATTAATCTTTGAAATTTACAAAGAATTCATTAATTTTTTTTGAACGGCGTCTTCTCTCCCCGTTAAACCTACCTCTGAAAACTTTTTTTATATAGCTCATGAGGATTTTTTTCAACCGATGTCATATACTAGCTCATGAGGATTTTTTCACTAATATTATATCAATTTTTTTAGCATGGTTTTTTCCGTTGATATTATCTTATTACGAAGCTCATGAGATTTTTTTTTTACTAATACTAGTGTATTTCATGAGATTTTTTTACTGATACTAGTGTATTTTCACGTATGCTTCACACTGTGTCATGTGCCCATTGATGTAGTTGTTCTTGTATGTAAGAAAGTTGAAATTAAGATTCAGTTATGAAAGTTAGAAAGAAATCGTAAGAGTAAGTAATTGAACGTAAGATAATTTTTACAGAAAATTATTTTAGGAGAAATGCAAAAGGAGTTATTTGATTAACCCTGTGAATCTGATAGTTCTTTAAACCTACACTTGTTAAAGTTACGATATGAAATTTTCCTAATGTTTGGAATTTGGTAAATTGGTGTCTGGAATGTAATAATTGGGAAATATTAGGGGGGTAATTGGGTACCCGTAGGATACCATAAGAGTTTTAGGGCTAGAGATACTAGGGTAATCGTGACCATTGAATTGGAATTGGAGGATCCTCCAATTTCCTATGGATTGGAGAGGAGCCAGATTTGCCTTTTCCAGTTGGTTTTCTATATTCAATGGTCTGAGTCTTTTGACATAGTTAAAAAGAGCCTCATTTTAACTTGTTTTCATGTCATGGGGCTTCCAGTTGTTCGATAAGCACATCTTGCAGCGTTTTGGCCCCCCGGCCAAGAACGAGAAATAGGCGATGCACCATCCTTGCTGCTACGTACGTTGACCTATCTATCAATAAGGCTCCAAAAAATAAACCAGAAGCCGGATTCCATGGCACATACAATATACTAAATAACTAATGCCAACAGTAAAGAGACTAAGAAAAGTTGCAGCCCCGTAATTGACACGAGTTTTTGCGGAAACCCATGTGAAAAAGGAAAAAACATATGTGAAAAACGGAAAAACAGTCAGGCAAATGAAAAAATGTGCTGTTATGAATTGTTATGATGCAAAGTCCTCCAGTTTGATATAAAATACAACTCGGTTGGATGCGATTTATTTGTGACTTTTCAGGTAAAAATGTGTTGTGCAGGGATCTACCACACAGGATAACAATTTTTTCGTTTGGTAATATCTGCTTCAATGACCTATGCCGACACCATATGCAGTTGCAAAACCACTCTAGGATTATTGGACAGTAACCGTTTTATATATAGACCTGTTTGAACTATCTAAATTAGAGGGAGATTTAAGGTTGAGGGCATCCAAGTCATTACAACAAGTGATATAAGCTAAAGATAAATTACTTTTGGCCGCATCGAATTACTCTCTTGGCCACATCGAATTGCACTTGGCCGCGTCGAATTGCTCTTGACCGTGGCAAATTACACTTGGCCGCATCGAACGCTACGAATTGCTCTTGGCTGCTTTGAAGTGCACTTGGCCGCTTTGAATTGCACTTGGCCGCTTGAAATTACTCCTGGCCGCGTCGAATAGCACTTGGCCGCAATTTGATGCGGCCAAGTGCAATTCATAGCGGCCAAGTGCAAGTAGAAGCGGTCGAGAGCAATTCCACGCGGCCAAAAGTAATTCGAAGCGTCCAAGTGTAATTCAAAGCGGCCAAGTGCAATTCAATGCAGTCAAGAGTAATTCATAGCGGCCAAGTGCAATTCAATACGGCTAAGAGCAATTCATAGCGGCCAAGATCACCTTCACTGCTTGGAACATTTGGAAGGCGAGAACTTATTATGTTTTTCGACAAGAAAAGGTGAATCCTATGGTAGTAATGGCCAAGGCTAATTATGCCCAGCTGGAATTCTCAAGTACTAGCGTGATTATGTCTGTCCACATGGATAACCAACCCAAAGCAGATGTTGCATCTAGTTGGGTGGCTCCAGACGTATTGAGATTCGAAGCAAATTGTGGTGTGGCTTTCAAAGAGGGGGATACAAACATCATGGTGGCAATGGTGATTTGAGATCATACAGGGGCTACCGGATGGTACAGCCAAAACTTCCAATATCTCCTCTATGGTTCTGTTATGCTCATAATGGTTTTGGTTATGTTCATAATAGGTTTTGGTTATACTCAAAATGGTTTTGTTATGCCAAAAGTTAGGGTGTCCCCAAAATGACCGGGGACACCGAAGTCATTCACTTTTTAGTATACATTTCACCACTGCTAAGGTAAAATCCTGGTTCCGTCCATGGAAACACGGTGGAATCAGATTGTAGGGAAGCCATCCATCTTAGCACTTCAGAAATTGTTCCTTCGTGGGAGGTGGCTGCAGTATGTGGTTCTGGATATGAGGGAGTTGGCCAGAGCTAGTGGAATCATCTTCAGTTGGGCTCGTCGCATAGCCAACAAAGGTGCCCATACCGTTGCTGCGTAAACCAAGTTAGGGAATTTATAGGGTGTCCTTTTTTTTTTGTTATTTATTAATCCTAATCTATTTTATCCTAGGGGACTTGGGAGTGGGATTGGTGCTTACGGGAATCGTACCTACCCATGTGCATTGGATTATAAGGGAGGCACTAACTGTACTCCACTCCACTTGCAATAGGGGTGTCATCTTATTTTTCTTCTCCTTAATTAAAAACCAAGTCCTTTAACGTATAAACAAGCCAAGGTTTGAACTTGTTTTGAAACTCATTTCGAGTCATGCTTGAGTTAATTAAATTCGACTTTGATTCAATTCCGTTGTAAGTACCATTAGACTAACCCCATTCTGCTAAATTTTCTTTAAAAAATAAGTACTTATTTGTAATTTTTAAATTTAAAAGGGAAAAATTAAAAATACCTCCCAACCTTTACACCCAAATTCAATTAGACTCCCAACCTTTTTAAAACTTCAATTTTACTCCCAACATTATATTCCGTTAATCAAAATGCCCCCTTCCGTCCGAATTACTAATGAATTCCGTTAAAGGCTCCGTTAAATAGTGTTTTGATTGAATTTCGATGATCCGAGCAGCTCATTGTCTTCAAAACGTGATTTTAAGGATACCCGAGTTCAATAAAAAAACTGTTCAGATGAAGCCCTTCCCAATCATTTTTTTGTTGATTTCGTGCGGGTATCCTTAAAATCAAGTTAAAATCATATTGAGCGGCTTAAATCATCGAAATTCGATTGGGAAAGGGGAGGTGCGGATCGATCCGAATTTTGTTCAAGTCCGGACATCCGGATTTTGCATCGGTCTCGAATCGAATTTCGATGATCCAAGCTGCTCAATGTGATTAGAATGTGATTTTAAGGGTACCCGCTAAAAATTAGCAAAAAAAAAATGACCAGAAAGGGTTTCAACTGAACAATTTTTAATTGAATTGTTCAATAGAAAACTGATCAGATCAAGCCCTTTTCGATCATTTTTTTTGTTGATTTCTCTTAGGTACTCATAAAATTATGTTTTGAACACATTAAACGGCTAGGATCATCGAAATTCCATCGGGGCATTATTTAATGGAGCCTTTTAATAGAATCCGTTAGTAATTCGGACAGAAGGTGGCAATTTGATTAACGGAATATAACGTTGGGAGTAAAATTGAAGTTTCTAAAAGGTTGGGAGTCTAATAGAATTTGGGCGGAAAGGTTGGGGGGTATTTTGAATTTTTCCCAATTTAAAACTATTGTATTTACTGAAACAATTTGTCAAAAAAAATAAAAAAATAAAAGGAGCAATGTACCAGGGATGGAATTAAATATGCATTATTTGCAAACAAATATATTCTGTTATTCGAGAAAAATCAATATACTTTTAATGCAGAATTAGGATTAACTAGGACAGAAAATTCTTCACGACCAAGAGGCATGTAAAACACAAGAGTATCGTGCATAGTAATCACGTTTTAAAAAATTTGCGGTCACGAGTAATTCATTGCAACCAAGAGTAATTATTTGTGGCCAAGAAACATGTAAAACACAAGAGCATCGTGCATAGTAATCATGCTTTCAAAAAATCTAAGGCCAAAAGTAATTCGTTGTAGCCAAAAGTAATTATTTGCGACCAATAATAATTCGTCACAGCCAAGAGTAATTCATTGCAGCCAAGAATAATCATTTGCGACCAATAGTAATTCTTCGCGGCCAAGAGACATGTAAAACGCAAAAGTATTGTGCATAGTTAACAAGCTTTCAAAACTTAATTTCCGGCCAAGAATAATTAGTTGCGGCCAAGAGGCATGTAAAATACAAGAGCATCATGCATCGTAATCACGCTTTCAAAACTTTACAATCAGGTGTTATTCTTGCACTCAATATTAATTATTTGCGGCTAGGAGTAATTCGTCGGGGTCAAGCAAAAAAAAAACAAGACATGTAAAACCCAAGAGTATCGTGCATGGTAATCACATTTCAAAACTTTGCGGTTGGATATATACTCTATATGGGTATGGGCACCACTACATGATTTTCTGCAAACAAACAACTAAAAAACCTAATCCAAATTCTAAATTAGAGGGAGATTTAAGGTTGAGGGCATCCAAGTCAATACAATAAGTTAGATAAGCTAAAGATAAAGTACTTTGGCCACATTGAATTACACTTGGCCGCTACGAATAACTCTTGACCGCATCAATTGCACTTGGCCTCATCGAATTACTCTCTTGGCCACATCGAATTGCACTTGGCCGCGTCGAATTGCTCTTGGCCGTGCCAAATTACACTTGGCCGCTACGAATTGCTCTGGGCCGCTTCGAATTGCAGTTGGCCACTTTAAATTACTTCTTGCCGCGTTTAATTGCACTTGGCCGCATTAAATTGCGGCCAAGTGCAATTCGTAGTGGCCAAATTCAATTTAAAGCGGTCAAGAGCAGTTTCACGCGGCCATGAGTAATTCGAAGCGGCCAAGTGTAATTCAAAGCAGCCAAGTGCAATGCAATGCGGCCAAGAGCAATTCATAGTGGCCAAGTGCAACTCGATGCGGCCAAGTGCAACTAGGAGCAGCCAAGTGCAATTCGGCACAGCCAAGAGTAATTCGTCGCGGCCAAGTGCAATTTGATATGGCCAAGAGACTAATTCGATACGGCCAAGTGCAATTCGATGCAGCCAAAAGTAATTTATCTTTAGCTTATATCACTTGTTGTAATGAATTGGATTCCCTCAACCTTAAATCTCCTCTAATTTAGATAGTTCAAACAGCTCTATATATAAAACTGTTCTTGTCCAGTAATCCTGGAGTGGTTTTGCAACTGCATGCATATGGTGTCGGCATCGGTCATTGAAGCAGATATTACCAAAGAAAACAATTATTTTCCTATGTGGTGGATCAATGCACAACACATTTTTACCTGAAAAGTAGCAAATAAATCGCATCCAACCGAGTTGTATTTTATATCAAATTGGAGGACTTTGCATCATAACAATTGCGGGATTGCCTAACTGTTTTTCCTTTTTTCACATGGGTTTCCGCAAAAATTAGAGTCAATTGCGGGATTGCAACTTTTCTTAGTCTCTTCACTATTAGCATTGGTTATTTAGCATATTATACGTGCCATGGAATCCGGCTTCTGGTTTATTTTTTGGCACATTATTGATTGATAGGTCAACGTACGTAGCAGCAAGGATGGTGTATCACCTATTTCTCGTTCTTGGCCGGGGGTCAAAACGATGCGAGATGTGCTTATTGAATATTTGGAAGCCCCATGACATGAAAACAAGTCAAATGAGGCTCTTTTCGACTATGTCAAAAGACTCAGAGCATTGAACATTGAAAATCAACTGGAAAAGGCAACTAGGATCAAATCTAGAGCTCAAACCACCCGTAAAACGAAGTTTAGGAGTGTCCGGAACAAGCCCTCAAAGATTGACTTGCTCGACAGCCTTGATGCGCCTCAGGCGCAAATTATTGCGCCCCAGGCGCATGTCTGTGCACCCCAGGCGCAGTCCTCAAAATTTCTAAACTAGCTAAACTTCGCACGCATGCTACGGACACTCCCGAAATTCGATATGCGCGTGGTTAGAATCATTAAAAATCTGGTTAAATCTACTTTCTAATCGAAGTGGTTTTGGTCCAAAATTATTTGATTACACAAAAAACCTCTCATGCTCAATATGCGAAGTATTGCGGAAATCGGCTCGATGTCTTTTTGCTGAACCTCGTCTCTATTAAATGCGAGTTTGTAATGTGTGCTAACCCGATGCCCCCAAAGTGAGGAAGATCATCGGTCGTTGTCCACATTTATCTAGTAACTAATTCCGGCCTTCCATTTCAGGTATGCAAAAGCTCAATTTTTATTAGAATTATAGATGTACGATTCAAATCAAGCTTTCAATTTCTTCCTTTCATGTTACCTAATTTATATGGTGGCTACCTTGAGACCTGAGACTTGAGACTTAGGGGTTTGCTCCCTCCTAAGGTTTCAGATTCAAAACTTCTCAGATGTAATCAACTTCTTTGAGGTCAATCCATACGGAGATTTTCTCCAACCAACGAATCTGCTGTCCCTTGCATAATGGCCTATTTACATAAGATTTCCTAAACTTTCTTTTGCTGCTGGTTAAACCATATCAACTTCCTGAGCTAGGCGCAAAGGTGGCCTTCCAATCCGATTCTCCTCCAAGAAGTATCTCCTCACCTCCTTTAGAAACATTGCTTTTATAAATCTTTTATTTAGGCTAAGCCGACCTTCAATCAAAAAGGGGGAATTAAGTTAAGATAAAAACAGCGTTAAAGTATATTTGTCATGTGCATGTGTGCTCGCTGCTAATATGAAGGACAAGAGAGCGACTGAGCGAGAGACAGGGCAGTGAAGAGGCAGCTTGCGAACTAAGCTAGATGTTTCAGTTCAAAAACAGATATAATCTTCTACCATTCAGCTCAGATTTCAAATCAAACTCAAATATCAACTAGCAGTCGTGTGCAGCCATATGCATTTGTTGTCCTTGGTGCATATTGTAACAAGCCCAGCTTCCTTAGACATAATAACCAACTCTCGCGACTGTCGAACTATCTCAATTGGAGTACATGTGAGGGAAGCAATACAAAGAATCAATAATATTACAGTTCAGAAATCAGTGAAAAGGATCAAGAAGTTTTTACAGCTTTGTTGCGCCCCAAGCGCGTGCCTGTGTGCCCTAGGCGGAGTCGGTCAGAATTTCCAAACAAGCCAAATTTCCCGCGCATGCTACGGACGCTCCCAAAATTTAAATTGCGTGAGATTAGAACCATTAAAAAGCTCGGTAAATCTATTTTCTAATCGAAGTGGTTTTGGTCCAAAATTATTTGTAATACAAAAGACATGACTAAAATTGTTTGTAAATGTTTATGCCTTGCTTTGAACGAATCGCGATGATGAAATGACTTTCTGTACGCTTCCATGAAGTGTGGATGGTCTATAAACTCTGTGGAACACTTAAACAATGAAAAAAAAAAAACTTAAGAATAATGGATTTGAGCTTTGAATGAAACTTAAAATGTGTTCTTGGCTTAGTGGCTTTGACAATTTCCACGGTGGTATGCTTGTTACCCTTTTCCATGAACGAAACCCGAATACTTTTATAGCCGGATCCCACCATCTTTTAATACTTTTAAAATCCTACTTGTCTTTATAAAACATGTTTTGATCGAATTTAAAATGAGACAGATGCAAGTGTTTTACCGAAATGAACAGTTTTTTGATTCACTGAGGGAAAATGGTCACTTCTTATGATATATGAACACTTTTGAATAGAAATTAGTTTGGTTAGAAAGTAAATTTAACAAGCTTTTTAACGGTTCAAACCACCCGTAAAATGAAGTTCGGGAGTGTCCGGAACAAGCCCACAAAGCTTGACTTGTTAGACAGCTTTGATGCACCTCAGGCTCAAATTCATGCGCCCCAGGCGCATGTTTGTGCGCCCCGGGCGCAATCCTAAAAATTTTCGAACTAGCTAAACTTCGCACACATGCTACGGACACTCCCAAAATCCTATCTGCGTGTGGTTAGAACCATTAAAAATCTGGTTAAATCTACTTTCTAATCCAAGTGGTTTTGGTCCAAAATAATTTGATTATAGAAAAAACCTTGCATGCTCAATATGCAAAGTATTGAGGAAACTAGGTCGACGTCTTTTATCTGAACTTCGCCTCTATTACATGCGAGTTTGTAATGTGTGCTAACCCGACGCCCCCAAAGTGAGGAAGTTCATCGGTCGTCGTCCACATTTATCTAGTAACTAATTCCGGCCATGCATTTCTAGTATGCAAAAGCTCAATTTTTATGAGAATTATACAATTTAAATCAAACTTTCGATTTCTTTCTTTCATGTTACCTTATTTATATGGTGGATTCCCTGAGACCTGGGACTTGGGACTTAGGGGTTTGCTCCCTTCTAAGGTCTCAGATTCAAAACTTCTCAGGTGTTATCAACTTCTTTGGGGCCAATCCATACGGAGATTTTCTCCAACCAACGAATCTGCAATTCCTTGCATAATGGCCTATTTACATAAGATTTCTTCAACTTCCTGATCTATTCGCAGAGGTGGCCTTCTAATCGAATTTTTCTCCAAGTAGTATCTTCCCAACTCCTTTAGAAACATTGCTTTTATAAATATTTTATTTAGGCTAAGCCGAGCTTCAACCAGAAAGGGGGAATTCAGTTAAGATCAAGACAGCTTTAAAGTACATATGTCATGCGAACTAAGCTAGATGTTTCAGTTCAAAAACAGATATAATCATCTACCATTCAGCTCAGATTTCAAATCAAACTCAGATATCAACAAGCAGAAGGGGCAGCCATATGCATTTGTTGTCCTGGGTGCATATTGTAACGATCCCAGCTTCCTTGGACATAATAACCAACTATCACGACTGTCGGACTATCTCAATTGGAGTACATGTGAGGGAAGCAATACAAAGAATCAATAATATTTCAGTTCTGAAATCAGTGAAAAGGATCAAGAAGTTCTACAGCTTTGTTGCACCCCAGACGCGTGCCTGTGTGCCCCGAGCATAGTCCTCAAAATTGCCAAACAAGCCAAATTTCACGCGCATGCTACAGACGCTCCCAAAATTTAATTACGCGAGATTAGAACTGTTAAAAAGCTTTTATATCTATTTTCTAATCGAAGTAGTTTGGGTCCAAAATTATTTGTAATTCAGAAGACATGACCAAAATTGTTCGTAAAGGTTTAAGCCTTGCTTAGTACGAATCGCGACGATGAAATGACTTTCTGTACGCTTCCGTGAAATGTGGATGGTCTATAAACTCTATGGAACACTTAACCAATAAAAAAAGAAACTTAAAAATAAGGGACTTGAGCTTTAAATGCAACTTAAAAAGTGTTCTTGGCTTAGTACCTCTGACGATTTCCACAGTGGTATGCTTGTTACCCCTTTTCCATGAACGAAGCCAGAATACTTTTATAGTCGGATCCCACCAAATTTTAAAACTTTTAAAACCCTATTTGTCTTTATAAAACATGTCTTGATCCGATTTAAAATGAGACAGATGCAAGTGTTTTATTGAAATGAACTGTTTTTTGATCCACTGAGGGTAAAATGGGCACTTCTTATGATGTATGAACCCTTTTGAATAGAAATCACTTCGGTTAGAAAGTAAATTTAACAAGCTTTTTAACGGTTCAAACCACCCATAAAATGAAGTTCGGGAGTGCCCGGAACAAGCGCTCAAAGATTGACTTGTTAGATAGCTTTGATGCGCCCCAGATGCATATCTGTGTGCCCCGGGAGCAATCCTCAAAATTTTTGAACTAGCTATACTTTGCACGTATGCTACGGACACTCCCGAAATCCGATCTACGCGTGGTTAGAACCATTAAAGAGCTGGTTAAATCTACTTTCTAATCCAAGTGGTTTTTGTCCAAAATAATTTGATTATAGAAAAAACCTCTCACGCTCAATATGCGAAGTATTGAGGAAACTGGGTCAGCGTCTTTTTGCTGAACTTTGCCTCTATTAAATGCGAGTCTATAATGTGTGCTAACCCGATGCCCCCAAAGTGAGGATGATCATCGGTCGTCGTCTACATTTATCTAGTAACTAATTCCGGCCTTACATTTCTGGTATGCAAAAGCCCAATTTTTATGCGAATCATAGACGATTCAAATCAAACTTTCGATTTCTTCCTTTCATGTTACCTAATTTATATGGTGGATCCCCCGAGACCAGGGACTTTGGACTTAGGGGTTTGTCCCTCCTAAGATCTCAAATTCAAAACTTCTCAAGTGTTATCAAATTCTTTGGGGCCAATCCATACGGAGATTTTCTCCAACCAACGAATTTGCAGTCCCTTGCATAATGGCATATTTACATTAGATTTCTTTAACTTTCTTTTGCTGCTGGTTAAATCATTTCAACTTCCTGAGCTATGCGCAAAGGAGGCCTTCTAATCCGATTCTCCTCCAAGAAGTATCTCCCCACCTCCTTTAGAAGCGTTGCTTTTATAAATTTTTTACTTAGGCTAAGCCGACCTTCAAGCAAAAAGGGGGAATTCAGTTAAGATCAAAACAGCTTTAAAGTACATATGTCATGTGCATGTGTGCTCGCTACTAATATGAAGGACAAGAGAGCAACTGAGCGAGAGACAGATCGAGTGGCGAAGTGGCAGCTTGCAAACGAAGCTAGACGTTTCAGTTCAAAAACAGATATTATCTTCTACCATTCAGCTCAGATTTCAAATCAAACTCAGATATCTACAAGCAGACGTGTGCAGCCATATGCATTTGCTGTCCTTGGTGCATATTGTAACAAGCCCGGCTTCCTTGGACATAATAACCAACTCTCGCGACTGTCAGACTATCTCAATTGGAGTACTGATAATTGCCAAAATATACATATTTTGGCCCTCCAAACTACATTTATTAGTTATTTATTTTTGTTACTTTATAATTATTTTGTCCTTTTTATGTTTATAGGTTGCTCGAGCCCGTTGTCCCAGATTTTGAGTAAAAACAGAAGTTAAAAGAAGTTCAGGGACAAAAGTGCAGAAAACTTAAGAGTTGGATGGTTTTATCATTGCAGAAAAGTCCAAGGGGTCTTTGTGTGATTAATCAATTGAATTCCTATATAACCAAATGAACCCTACTGACTTGGGGCTTCTGGCCGACAAAGAGAAGAACAAAAAAAGAAAGCAGCAGCTTGCGGCCGTGGACGAGGTTTACGTGAAGCCTTCGGACTGATGTGCGGCGAAGGCAGTACATGGAGATTGAATCAAGATATTCCTATTCTCTTCTCTCCATGAGCAACTAATCCTCTTTCTTAGGGTGTAGATGAAACCCTAACCAAGTAACTAATGTTTTTATGTTGATTTTGGATTTCGATTGCCGAAACGATGGTTGTATAACATTGAGACTTGTTTTATGATTCGAACTTATTTTTCCAATCTAGTTATATGTGTTTGTTTTCTGTGATTACAAATACATAGTTATGCAACAGTATTCTTTGTGCATGAAATTGAAAATTAGAATAATCTATGCCTAGGAAAGACGTGTCGTGCCTAGATTAATTAGTTGTAGAATCGAAGACGATTCGTGCCAACCGAAGATAGATTATGTCCGGTTTTCAATCACATGCAATTTTCTTGGCGATATCACTTGGGCTTGTAGCTTTTGGTGAATCAATGTCGTTTTGATAGTCGGTTTCTTAAATTAACATAATCGCTTGATTATGAAGTTAGGGTGGATTCGAAACCCTAAGACCCTTTTCCATATTTGAATTCAACATCTCTCTTGCTTTTAATTATTTAGATAATTTTAGTTAATCAAACTCCAATAACTTTTTCTTGAATTAAATAAAGAATTGATTTTAGAAATAAATAACTTAGCCTCTTGATCTCCATGGTACGTACGATACCTGGACTTAAACCGCTATTCTATTTGAATTGAGGTTTTTGCTCAGTTTTAATTATTTATTTTTGGTGTGAAAAACGACCAACCAAGTACATGTGAGGGAAGCAATACAAAGAATCAATTATATTACAGTTCTGAAATCAGTGAAAAGCATCAAGAAGTTCTATAGCTTCGTTGCGCCCCAGGCGCGTGCCTGTGTGCCCCGGGCGGAGTCGTCAAAATTGCCAAACAAGCCAAATTTCGTGTGCATGCTACGAATGCTCCCAAAATTTAAATTGCGCGAGATTGGAACCTTTAAAAAGCTTGTTAAATCTATTTTCTCATCGAAGTGGTTTGGGTCCAAAATTATTTGTAATTCAAAAAACATAACCAAAATTGTTCGTAAACGTTTAAGCCTTGCTTTGAATGAATCGCGATGATGAAACGACTTTCTGTACGCTTTCATGAATTGTGGATGGTCTATAAACTCTGTGGTACAATTAACCAAGGAAAAGAAAAAAAACTTAAGAATAAGGGATTTGAGCTTTGAATGAAACTTCAAATGTGTTTTTGGCTTAGTGGCTCTACGATTTCCACAGTGGTATGCTTGCTACCCCTTTTCCATGAATGAAGCCAAAATACTTTTATAGTCGGATCCCACCAACTTATAATACTTTTAAAACCATATTTATCTTTATAAGACATGTCTTGATCCGATTTAAAATGATACAGATGCAAATGTTTTACCGAAATTATCTATTTTTTTGATCCACTGAGGGTAAAATGGTCACTTCCTATGATGTATGAACACTATTGAATCAAAATCACTTGGGTTAGAAAGTAAATTTAACAAGCTTTTTAACGGCTCAAACCACCCGTAAAACGAAGTTCGGGAGTGTCCGGAACAAGCCCTCAAAAATTGACTTTTTCGACAACTTTGATGCGCCTCAAGCTCAAATTCATGCGCCCCAGACGCATATCTGTGCGCCCCGGGTGCAGTCCTCATAATTTCCAAACTAGCTAAACTTCGTACGCATGCTACGGACACTCCCGAAATTCGATCTGCGCGTGGTTGGAACCATTAAAAAGCTAGTTAAATCTACTTTCTAATCCAAGTGATTTTGGTCCAAAATAATTTGATTATAGAAAAAACCTAGCATGCTCAATATGCGAAGTATTGAGGAAACTGGGTTGACATCTTTTTGCTGAACCTCGCCTCTATTAAATGCGAGTTTATAATGTGTGCTAGCCCGACACCCCCAAAGTGAGGAAGATCATCGGTCGTCATCCACATTTATCTCGTAACTAATTCCGGCCTTACATTTCAGGTATGCAAAAGCTCAATTTTTATTAGAATTATATACGATTCAAATCAAACTCTCGATTTCTTCCTTTCATGTTACCTAATTTATATGGTGGATCCCGCGAATTTGACTCTTGGCCGCTCTTACTCTTGGCCACGTTATTCGGAAAGCGTGAAACGGAACCACGCTTCTATTTTAAACAATGGCCGCGCGCTTTAACCCTTGGCCGCACTTTGTTACTCTTGGCAGCACAATTTGACTCTGGCCACTTAATTTTGCGATGGCGTCGTTTGGATAATGAGAACTCGCATTTCAAGAATATGAGTTATGTGCGCACATGGGCACCACGCAAAGCCAGGAAGCAAACTCACATCTTTGAAATACGATTTACGTGCGAGCTCGAATTACTTCATTGGTGCCCTCCCCTCTCTAACTCACCGTTTGTCAAGTTTTCCGTACTTCTTTTTTTTGGGGGGGAATTTTAACTGTTGGTGGCTGATCTGAAGTAGGCTATGTTTGGAATGTTCGTAATCTTGAGTGAATATTAGGATTTGATTACAATAAGAAATGATATAGATAAACATCCGGTATGAATTAGTTCAAAAATCAGGATCAGGAACATATTCATGAAGCTTTAGAAAGTCAAAGTTCAACATTCCTTCTTGACCGGGCTTATTTTCATGCTACCATCTTTGGCTTATGTAGTCCAAAGATGTCTAAACATTGAAGCCTCATTCTGCAACTTCCTGAAATCTGATACTTAGTGAGTAAAAATGGATCCGTAACTGTGTGATTAAACATCAGTGTCTTTGGTCTAAGAAGCTGCCACCTGATTCTTCTTGGAATTAAAGTTGAGAAGCACTGGCCCGGAGTTTTTTAAGCACATTGTTTGAATGGGCAGGGGACTCAATTATTTACCTGAAAATAAGGAGATTCCTCCCATCCCAGAATTGCAACTATACTATAATGCAACCATTCAACGTTTCTGTTATCAGGATTTCTGGGCACGACACTTGAATTTTCTTCTTTCTCCCTAGGGATCTTCACTAAGGAGTTGATATTCTTCGTAACTGATTTTATTAAATTATTAACTTGATTTGTTTTGGTTTATGTATTTGCTTCAAGGAGTTGTATCGCTAACTTCCTTTCATGTTTCTGCATCTCTCCCAGGTTGGGAGTTGGTGTTTTTTTGTTTTGCAAATATTTGTAGAGCAATTCGTTGCTGCCAAGAGTAATTCATAGCGGGGAAGTGCAATTCGATGCAGCCAAGAGCAATTTGAAGCGGCCAAGTGCAATTCGATGAGGCCAAGAATAATTCTTCGTGGCCAAAAGTAATTACTTTGCGGGCAAGAGTAATTCTTTGTGGCCAACAGTAATTCTTCGTGGCCAAGAGGCATGTAAAACACAAGAGCATTGTGCTTAGTAATCACACTTTCATAACTTTGCAGAGAAGGCTTTCTGGAACAGGACCTAAAAAAAAGGATAAAAGTGATAACCATGTTCCTCAAACTTGGATTGTGTGATTGACTTGTAAAGATTGAAGCAAGGTGTGTAAGTTGGCTCTCCGCAAGTTGGTGGTGAGATTGGGCCCTCTATCAAATCCATTTATCTATCTCTATTTACATACTGCAGTAAGAAAATACGTTGTTGAGATATCTTTCATTTTAGTTTTTTTTTTTCCTTTCAATTCCAATGCATATATAGCACATGTTCGTGCTAGTTTAGTGTTTTTAGAATTCATTCTTCTCTAGCAATTGTTTTCTTTGGTAATATCTGCTTCAATGACTGAAGCCGAGACCATATGTAGTTGCAGAACTAGTACAGGATTACTAGATAGCAACCAATACATGTGGTAGTTGGTCGACCAATTGAAGTTACGAAAAGTCCACAACCCACCATGGAAGTGGTATTCAAACTAATTACACCCTGCTATATGTGTGTATTGCATTACATAGTGATTATCTATCCAAGTTGACGCATTTCTATGGGCAATTCAAAACTGAACGCCCACTCCTCTCCTAGTAGGAATGTCAATGTGATGTGTGCTTTACTTTGCCTAAAGAAATATATATAGCAAATCGTCCACCTAAATGTTACTTTGACAGCTAAACCCAATTCTCTTTACTCGAAGTTCTGTATTTGCCTCTGTTTTTTTTTGGTAATTCCTTTCGTTGTTCTTTTTTTTTTTGGATTCAATATAGGCCTGATGGTGGTGAAGGGATATATTATATGATTTGTTTATATGCCTCCTGATCTTCTTTGGAAGGTGAATGAAGTGCACAGTCAGTTTGTTGAAGCCCTTCAAGACCTTTTCGAGAGGCACAAAGCAAGGGTGGGCTATGCTGATCTTAATTTGAGAGTTCTTTGATTAGTGCTTTGATTTCGCCCCGCCTCTTCCCTCTTCCCCTTATCTTCTTTGTTGTCCATGCCATTTGTTGTATCTTTTTTGTTGTCCATCTATTGTATCATCGACACATTCCTCCGGTTTATTTGCTTCATCGTTTAGCTAGCTTGTTTCCTTTCCTTTCCTATTTCATTAGGGGAATAAAATTATTAGGAGAGTTTTACTTCGGGGGAGGATGATCTTTTAAAGGTGTCCGATCGATGAACTACTTACCTTACGATTGATCTTTTGGTCAACCGACATGTACGCATAACATAGAATATGTAAAATTTGCAGCCTAGCATTTGGCATCCAGACGTAACAAGTGAACCTAATCGCAATCAAATAATCAAATCAAACATCATATATACTTTCGCTAGCATAGTTGTAACAAGTTGGCACTGACATCCATGCTCTCGTGTTAAAAGTTTTTGTTTCGGACCAATTAAAATACGGAATTTTGTCGAACTTTCATTGAGTGTCTTGCAGTGGCGGAGCCATGATCTCCACTTGGGAGGGGCGCCTGAACTAAGATGAATTTTTTTTTTTTTTTGACAAAAATGAAATTTAGATTGATTAAGTATATTAAAATAGAGTTTAAAATTTAATTAAGTATGCTAAAAAAGGCGTTAACCATCAAAATGATAAGATGTGTTTTGTATTTCTTTTTTTTTTTCTAAAATGAAAAAATTGAAATGACCTATGAGAGTGTTATTCCATTTTACATGTGGCAACACATCATGCTCCTTACATTTTTCCAAAATGAAAATTTTGAAATGACCTATGTGAGTGTTATTCCATTTCACATTTGGCAAATTAAGTGACAGCCAAATGATGAACACATTATGCTCCTTACACTAGGGGTGGGTTTAGACACCACCAACTTCATCCCCTTTCTCCTAAATGAGTACTGAGTTGTTTTGTTTAAAAAAAAAAAAACTTCACATGCAAAAAAAATAAAAAAAACCTCAAGGGGCCTTGGCCACCCGCAGCCCCTTAATGGCTCCGCCATTGGTGCATGTCTTGGTAGTGGACGGCGTGATCGATCTCTCCAACTCTCTCATTGGACCGCATACCGAATTATAAAGCAAATGAAATTGACACCCAAATGCAAGGTTAAGCTGAGAAAAGTTTTCTGACACTCAAAAAATAAACAAAAATTACTAATAGCACTGAGTGTCAGAAAATTTGAACCCCTGTTTCCATTGATCTCTTATACCCTGGCCGACCATCCATGAAAGTTGGGGTTCAAATTTTCAATTCTTCTATTTCTATTCTGAGGGTGCCACTTAGGACTTCACTTGTGCCCCACCTCATCTTGTGGTTCAGAATAGGAAGGAAATCTAGATGGAGAAATCACAATCTTCCAACGATAAATCCCCAGAATAAAACAAAAAACCTTTGGTCAGGTGGGCATATTCAGAAAGCAACTAAAGGGCTTTCATCCAAGAAGTCGGAATTTTGAATATCATGAATGCCAGACATTCCAAACCTTGGGTTACTGGAGGTTTGTCCAACCGTTAAATTTTAGGGCTCCAGAATTAGTCAAGGTGCGCGCAAGTTGTCATGGATATCCGGTTTTTAAGAAAACGATGAATCTCTACAATAAAAGAAAGGTCTTGATAGGAATTAACGTACACGTTTCCAAATATATTGGGTTTTCTGTGTTCCAGAGTCTTCCACAATCGTATAGTACCATTCCATTTTAGCTTTGGAAACTCGTATACAACAGATACCACATGCATCACAAAAGATTGAATTTTCAAACTTATGTTTGGACCTTTGAACTTGTGAGAAGACTGAAAAGTGGAGGAGAAATGTAATAGGAAAAAAGGGTAAACGTTAAGTTGCCTCCCATCTCAGTTGGTAGAGCAGGTAATGAACACTTAATTTGGTGAGAGTTCAAACCCTACCCCCACATTCTTTTCTCCTAGTAGGATTTTCTTAAATTGAAAATAGAAGTATTCGCTTCAAACAAAGAAGGATTGTTTTTTTTCCATAATAAATATATGCGCGTGAAGTTAACTACTTGGAATATTTCGCTCGATACTTGAGTTTCAAGTCTCCAGAGTCTGTTGGGGAGAGTTAAACATCTACTTTAACGCTCATATCACATGGTAATATCTTAGCTTCGAACCTGAAATAGATGCATTGGAATTTCCTACAAATAGCTATGCAATGTTGAGACGTCTGCAAATTTAGTTTATGAAGAAAACTGTTTGTGACGTAATAGGGGTGATGTTTTATTTTTTTTTTGTCATTCGTTATTCCTAATCTACTATATCCTAGGGGACTTGAGGAGAGGGATGGGTGCTTACCGCAATAATTGAACCCTATCCATGTGCGTCAGAGTATAAGAAAGACATCAACTGCACTCCTCTCCACTAGCAATGAGTGTCATCCTATTTTTCTTCTCCTTAATTAAAAACCAGTCTTTTAACGTATAAACAAGCCAAGGTTTGAACATGTTGTGAAACTGATTTCGAGTCATGTTTGTGTTAATTAAATTCGACCTTCATTCAATTCAATTGTAAGTACCTTAAGATTGGCCCCGTTCTACTAAGTTTTCTTTTAAAATAAGTAATTATTTGTAATTTTCAAACTTAAAAATAATGTATTATATATTTGCTGAAACAATTTGTCAAAAAAAGTAAAAAAGAAAAGGAGCAATGTACCAGAGATGGAATTAAATATGCATTATTTACAAACAAAAATATTCGGTTATTCAAGAAAAATCAATATACTCTTGGCCACATCGAATTTCCCTTGACCGCTACGAATTACTCTTGGACGCGTTGAATTGCATTTGGCCACATCGAATTACACTTGGCCGCATCAAATTGCTCTTGGCCCCATCGAATCACACTTGGCTGCTACGAATTACTCTTGTCCGACTCTAATTGCACTTGGCCGCGAGGAATTGAACTTAGCCACGTCTAATTGCACTTGGCCGCGTCGAATTGCACTAGGCCACTTCGAACTGCACATGGCCACATGGAGTTGCACTTTGCCGCGTCAAATTGCACTTGGTCGCATGGAATTGCATTTTACCGCTTCTAATTGCACTTGGCCGCCTCGAATTGCAAGGCCAAGTGCAATTCAAAGCGGCCAAGAGTAATTTAACGCGGCCAGTTGTAATGTGACGCGGCGAAGTGCAATTAGATGCGGCCAAGAGTAATTCGTAGCGGTCAAGTACAATTCGATGCAGCCAAGTGGAATTCAATACGGCCAAGAGAGTAATTCGATACAGCCAAGTGCAATTCGATGTGGCCAAGAGTAATTTGTTGCGGCTACGTGTAATTCGATGCGGCCAAAACTAATTTATCTATAGCTTGTCTCACTTATTGTATTGACTTGGATGCTCAGGAAGTTGAATGGGTTAGTACTCATAAGACAGTTGCTAGCTTGCAACATATAGTTCCTAAACTTTCTTTTGCTACTGGTTTAAACCACATAAGGGGTTAAAGAATGCTAGGATTTTTTAGCACAAATCCAGTGGCGAAGAACGGGTTAATGCCAGAATCACTTTGGATATCGATTCTACATTAGCTCTTGGAGAAACATATAGAAATCTTATGCAAATAGGATATTATGCAAGGGACTGCAGATTCATGCTAGCGTGTTTACTAAGCATGTGCAGGTTCATGCTAAAACCAATTGGCAAAAGGTGAGTAGACTCTAGAATATATTAACCAAGTTTGAGTGGTGGCCTTGTCACTTGTACTTTGTTAGAATATATATTCACAAGTTCAAGATACAAAATATATATTCACAGGTTCAAGATACAGAATATATATTCACAGGTTGTTCTGTCATTTGTTTGTACTAGGAAGGATTTGGTTAGTTTATTAGATTGTTGCGTTGATCTGGGGAATGCCCCTTGGCACTTGTACTTTGTTTGGTTCAATAAAACTAACTAACTAAAAAAGAAAACGTTTTGTTATCTCTAACGAACTACAGTGTACATCAGGCATACAGTTTTTAGCCATACACTTAAAACCATCTCATCAATACCAGCTTGTGCTTGAAAATCAGAGGGTGGGGACAAATGAACAGTGGAAGCCATAGCTTTCCAAATCGACAAGTGGTTTCTACTTCACTAAGCGCTGTTGCGAGAGAATCGACCACAGCCAAAGATCCACCATATAATTTTTTTTTTGTATAACCCAGGTGTCAGGGCCAGCTAACGCGCACCTTGACTGATCCTGGGGCACAATCCCACCGCCCACTCACGGGGAGCCCAATTAAAGCCGGAGCAAATCTCCATATGGATTAGCCCCAAAAAAGTTGATAGCACCTGAAAAGTTTCGAATCTGAGACCTTAGGAGGGAGCAAACCCCTAAGTCATTAAGGGATAGTAAAAAAAAGGAAAAAAGAATCAAAACATTGAAGCAAAAGGAAGAAATAGTGGATTAAAGTGTTCATCACGACCGGCTATCATAAATTAATCTAGTTGGATACCTTAGGATTGACAAACACCATTATCTAACAATGGCAAAGAAGCATAAAAACACCTGAAAATCGCTGAAGTTTACCAGTTGAGAATTTCTGCATGCTGATTAATTTGGCCCAAAGGAAAAGAATGACAAGAGATGAAAGTGGAGTTTTTTTTTTTTATCAAAGTAATCTCTTTTTTAAAACAATTGGCCGGATTCAATTAGAGTATTCCGGCCAATTGTTTTAAAAATGAGATTACTTTTATAAAAAACTCATGAAAGTGCATAGTCATACTTTCCAAAAAAAAAAAAAGTGCATGGCCAGATTTCTCAAACACCTACCTAACAGCAAGATTTTTAAAAAGAAAAAACACCAAGCAGAATCCCCACTATAAGATTGTTTTCCCTACTGAAAAAGAACGGTCGAATGACAATCCACTACTCAATGAACCCTCATTCAATTAAAAGAAGAAGATAATTAACTTGTATGAGTTAATAAATAATCAAGCATAGTAATCGGTCTCTTACCCAGATAAACGTCCCTGAAGCTGGACTGGAAGTGGTGCAAGAAATTCTTAGTTAAAATCCCACAAAATCATCTTCGTCCACCGAGCAAAATGAGGGAAATAGTTGAAGGAATTATGCTGCAAATGAGGGAAACAGAATGATGATGATGAAGTTGAAATGAGGGAAATACTTTGGATCATGAGGAATTATGATGTTCTTCTGCTACCTAGATCAGATGATTGCGGAGAATTTATACGTAAGTTTCGTTGCAAGCCCTGTGTATTCGTGTGAGAAGAAGATGCGTGAATCACGAACAAAATTACTAGTATATTAAATAAAGAGAGTGGCTCGTGGCCACATTATCCGGAAAGCGTGAAACGGAACCACGCCTCTCTTGAAAACAATGGCCAATTTCTTTTACTCTTGGCTGCGGAATTTGACTCCTGGCCACTTAATTTTGCAATGATGCCATTTGGATTAATGAGAACACGCATTTTGGGAATACGAGTTCTATGCTCGCATGGACAAGGCCATGAGCCAAACCCGCATCTATGGAATGCGATTTACGTACGATCTCAAACTACTTCAGCAGATCCCTCCCCTCTCCAACTCATCATCTGTCAAGTTTTCCATACTTTTTTTTGGAAATGAATTTTAACTATTGAGGGTTGATATGAAGTAGGCTATGTTTGGAATGTTTGTAATGTTAGGTGAACTAGGATTTGATTACAGTCACGAATGAAAAATGGGTAGAAAGCATACCATTAGTTTTATTCAATGCTCAAATCCCTGATTCTTAAGTTTTTCCTCATTGCTTATGTGTTCCACAGAGTTTATAGACCATCCATATTTCAAGGAAGTGTACAGAAAATCATTTCATCATTGAGATTCGTTCAAAGCATGGCTTAAATGTTTACAAACAATTTTGAAAATAGATTTAACAAGATTTTAACAGTTCTAGCCACGCGTAAATCAGATTTCGAGAGTGTCCATAGCATGCGCGCAAAGTTTGGCTTGTTTGGCAATTTTGTGTGCACAGACATGCACCTGAGGCACATGAAATTGCGCCTGAGACGCATCAAAACTGCAGAACAAGTCAATCTTTGCGGGCTTGCTCTGGACACTCCAGAACTCAGTTTTACGGGTGGTTTGAACAGTTACAAAGCTTGTTGAATTTACTTTCTAACCCAAGTGGTTTTGATTCAAAATTATGTATACATCAGAAGAAGTGACCATTTCAACAGTATGCTAAGTTTAATCCCAATGGATATCTAAATGAGCTCTAGATTTGATCCCAGATGCCTTTTCTAGTGTCTGGTCCTAATAATTGTATGCTGAGTTGATTTCCAATGTTCAATGTTCAGAGTCTCTTGACAGAGTTAAAAGAGCCTCATTTAACATGTTTCCATGTCATGGGCTTCCAGTTGTTCGATAAGCATAGCTCGCATCGTTTAATTTGACCCCGGGCAAGAACGAGAAATAGGCAATGCACCATCCTTGCTACTACGTACATTGACCTCTGTAAATAATGCACCCAAAAATAAACCAGAAACTGGATTCCATGGCACAATATACTAAATAACCAATGCTAAGAGTGAAGATACTAAGAAAAATTACAGTCCCGCAATTGACACAAGATTTTTCGGAATCCCATGTGAAAAATGGAAAAACAGTCAGGCAAATGCAAAAATGTGCCGTCATGAATTGTTACGATGCAAAGTCCTCCAGTTTGATATAAAATACAACTCGGTTGGATGCAATTTATTTGCTACTTTTCAGGTAAAATTGTGTTGTGCAGGAATCTACCACACAGGATAACAATTGTTTTCTTTGGTCATATCTGCTTCAACGAACGATGCTGACACCACATGCAGTTGCAAAACCACTCTAGGATTACTAGACAGCAACTGTTTTATATATAGAGTTGTTTGAACTATATAAACTAGAGGGAGATTTAAGGTTGAGGGCATCCAAGTCATTACAGCAAGTGATATAAGCTAAAGATAAATTACTTTTGGCTGTATCGAATTGCACTTGGCCGCATCAATTACTCTTTTGGCCACATCGAATTGCACTTGGCCGCGTCGAATTACTCTTGGCCGTGCCAAATTGCACTTGGCCGCTCCTAATTGCACTTGGCCGTATCGAATTGCCCTTGGCCGCTACAAATTGCTCTTGGCCGCATTGAATTGCATTTGGCCGCTTTGAATTACAGTTGGCCGCTTCAAATTGCTCTTGGCCGCGTCCAACTGCTCATGGCCGCTTCTAAGTGCATTTGGCCGCTTTGAATTGCACTTGACCGCAATTTGAAGCGGCCAAGTGCAATTCAAAACGGCCAAGAGCAATTCGTAGCGGCTAAGTGCAATTCGATACGGCCAAGTGCAATTAGAAGCGTCCAAGTGCAATTTGACACGGCCGTGCAATTCGACGCGGCAAAGTACAATTCAATGTGGCCAAGAGAGTAATTTGATACGGCCAAGTGCAATTCGATGTGGCCAAGAGTAATTCGTAGCGGCCTAGTGTCATTCGATGCGGCCAAAAGTAATTTATCTTTAGCTTATCTCACTTGTTGTAATGACTTGGATGCGTATGCCAAGTAGTGGTGCCCATGCCGATATAGAAGTATATATCCAACCGCAAAGTTTTGAAATGTGATTACTATGCACGATGCTCTTGGGTTTTACATGTCTCTTGTGTCACACCCCAAAATGGTAAGTGACCGGCCGTAAACCATGAGACTAACCCATGGAACACGCAACCTACAAAGTAGTTCCAAAGCAAAGCATTTAAGTTCAACAAAAAGCATGGGGCACAAACATCCCACGAACCAAATAATACCAAGTGATCCACCAATAATAAAAGAATCCAATAACTGACAAATGTTTCAAATGCGGAAGTGATTAATAAAATAAAAATATGATGAGACACCCTAAGGAGGTCAACCAAACTAAATCCCCGAGAAGCCACCAGAGTTCTCCTAATTGCCCAACTTGCCTGAAAAAGAAGTTGGAATAAATCCGTCAGCTGACGAGCTCAATGAATGGCAAAGCATGTATATTAGAATAAAGTTCTGAAACAAGGATCAAAATAATTTGCCATGTCAATATAAATTTGGCATATGCGGTGTAACGATTCATCCGATAAATCTTAATGTGGCAAAATCAATAGTACCAAGTGCCAGTGAATAAATATCTCAAAATTGGATCCAATATCGGAACTTAGAGTCACCACGAGTAGGCAGCCCGTGGAACTTTTCCCTAAGATCGATCCGGTCAATAACAACCATTGAGCATTAGGGTCACCAGCCTAATCCCTCAGAGTCACCCGCACACAGAGGCTGGGTTCCCATCAATATCCACAAAGTTCTCACCAAAAGATTATTCGTCATTCAATCCGCATGCCAATTTCAAGAACCAAATATAACAATATAGTAATTTATACTTACGTAACATGCTTATCACCTGGGTCAAACTAATGTGACCAAACAACTCGAAATCAAGTTAACCTGACTCACATAGGGTTATTACTGTATCAACTACCGATTCATTACCTTAGGTTTAATGTAAAAATTGCTCTAAACCTATAACTAGACCCAATTTCGCCAGAAACTTACAAAACCCAATCTGTTTATCCCAAGTCCAAGTAATTATTTTCCCACATACGCATGAACCCAACTTTTTTTAGTTGTTTGTATGCAGAAGTATTTAAACAATCCCAAACTAATTACCACCAATCATCGAGTAGTGGTGCCCATACCCATATAGAAGTATAAAGAACCAAAGGGAGAAAACAGAAGCTCCAAGATATCCAACCGCAAAGTTTTGAAATGTGATTACTATGCACGATGCTCTTGGGTTTTACATGTCTCTTGACCCCGATGAATTACTCATGGCCACAAATAATTACTATTGAGCGCGAAGAATAACACCTGACCGTAAAGTTTTGAAATCGTGATTACGATGCATGATGCTCTTGTATTTTACATGCCTCTCGGCCGCAACTAATTAGTCTTGGCCAGAAATTAAGTTTTGAAAGCTTGATTACTATGCACAATACTTTTGCGTTTTACATGTCTCTTGGCCGCAAAGAATTACTATTCGTCGCAAATAATTATTCTTGGCTGCAATGAATTATTATTGGTCGCAAATAATTACTCTTGGCCGCAACAAATTACT
Organism: Rhododendron simsii; assembly: GCA_014282245.1. Classification (NCBI taxonomy): domain Eukaryota; kingdom Viridiplantae; phylum Streptophyta; class Magnoliopsida; order Ericales; family Ericaceae; genus Rhododendron; species Rhododendron simsii. Next base: position 2,358,663 of record CM024961.1, on the reverse strand, counting down.
TTTGGCCTCAGATTTTTGAAAGCGTGATAACTATGCACGATGCTCTTGTATTTTACATGTTTCTTGGCCGCAAATAATTACTCTTGGCCACAATGAATTACTCCTGACCGCAAATTTTTTAAAACGTGATTACTATGCACGATACTCTTGTGGTTTACATGCCTCTTGGTAGTGAAGAATTTTCTGTCCTAGTTCATCCTGATTCGGCATTAAAAGTATATTGATTTTTCTCAAATAACCGAATACTTTTGTTTGTAAATAATGCATATTTAATTCCATCCCTAGTAGATTGCTCCTTCTCTTTTTCCTTTTTTCTTTTTTCGATAAATTGTTTCAGTAAAAATAATATTTTTAAGTTTGAAAATTACAAATAAGTACTTATTTTTTAAAGAAAATTTAGCAGAATGGGGTTAGTCTTAAGGTTCTTATAATTGAATTGAATCAAAGTCGAATTTAATTAACTCAAGCATGACTCGAAATGAGTTTCAAAACATGTTCAAACCTTGACTTGTTTATACGTTAAAAGACTTGGTTTTTAATTAAAGAGAAGAAAAATAAGATGACACCCCTACTGTAAGTGAAGTGCAGTACAGTTGGTGCCACCCTTATAATACAATGCACATGGGCAGGTATGATTCCCATAAGCACCTATCCGACACTCCAAGTCCCCTACGATAAAGTAGATTAGGATTAACAAATGACAAAAAAAAAAAAAAAAGACACCCTATTACGTCACAAGCAGTTTTCTTCATTGCAGACGTCTTGACATTGCATAGCTATTTGTAGGAAATTTTAATGCATCTATTTCAACTCCGAAGCTAAGATATTACCACGTGATATGAGCGTTAAAGCAGATGTTTAATACTCCCCAACAGACTATGGAGACTTGAAACTCAAGTATTGAGCGAAAAATTCCAAGCAGTTAACTTCATGTGTATTTATCATGGAAAAAAAACAATCATTTTTGGTTCGAAGAGAATACTTCTACTTTCAATTATAGTGATTATAGTGTTCTTCTGCTACCTGGATTAGATGATCGAGAATTTCTACGCAAGTTTCGTTGGAAGCCCCATGTATTCGTGTGAGAAGAAGATGCTTGGATTACGAACACGTTTACTAGTATTATAGAGTGTGGCTTGTGGCGAACAAACTATCCTTAGCAACTACAATCCGTCTAGTTATTTGAGAATCATCGAATCTTGTGATTTCAAATCCATTTAACTGCTTGCAATTGGAAGGACAATATCAGTTGATATTAGCAACCCGTAATTTTCACTATCATCTATTTATCCTAAATGGCAGAATGACAAAACGAAAACAATGCAGCTGAGAAAGAAAAAGCATATGGTAAAGTACTCAACGTAGAATCTCAATTGATTTATATACAAAAGCCAACGGGAAAAAAAAAATTCACCAATTCCTACCAAGGAAGAGATGTAGAAAATGATTGAAAGTTTTTCAAGAAATTCCACCTTCTTGAAGCAAATACATAAACCATAATCTAGTCACTTATCCAACAATAACAGTCACAAAAAGAGAGGAGAAAATAATAAATTTATTATGTACTTGCGTGGCAATATGAAGATATGACTTGACTATATGAACAATGACTTACACCGTCAACTCCTCCCCGTATCAGTTAACAATAAAAACAAGCCAATGACGCAACTCGTATACTTGGTAGAGGTCCATTCCTTTTCTATTCCTAGAATCGACGGCGAGCTTTCTTTTTTTGAGAGGATGCGGAGTGAATTGAATGGCTTTCGTCTCCGTTCTTGGTTTGGGGGGCTTTTTTGGGCCCCTCTCGATCTTATTTGTGACCTCTCAATTGTCGCCGCCTGGCTTCTAGCAGGCCCCTCTCGATCTTATTTGTGACCTCTCAATTGTCGCCGCCTGGCTTCTAGCAACCACCGCCTGTCCTCTGTTGCTACCACGGTAGAACCATTAGAACAACATATCAAAATGGACTGAGTCCTCACAATTAAAAATGACAACAATTGTGGCCTTAAAGAACCCCTTTACGCAACATTAAGTGCAGACTAGAGACCTAGAAAAGAATAACCAGAGAAAGGCCCCTAGAACCAAGAATGGATAAAACGATCTTAGCATCCGATAAGAATACCATTAAGGCTACCTCCAGTTTAGTTGAATACCTTAGGATTGGAAAGCGTGAAATGAAACCACACTTCTATTCTAAACAATGGCTGCGCACTTTTACTCTTGGCCGCACTCTTTTAATATCTTGGCCGCGTAATTTGAATAACATGAGAGCGAAGTTTGGCAATTTTGAGGACTGCACCTCGGGTGCACAAACATGTGCCTGGGGCGCATGAAAATGTGCCTAAGGTGTGTCCAAGCTGTAGAACAAGTCAATCTTGGCGGGCTTGCTTCGGAAACTCCCGAACTCTGTTTTATGAGTGGTTTGAACCGTTACAAAGCTTGTTGAATTTACATTCTAACCCAAGTGGTTTTGATTCAAAATTATTTATATATCAGAAGAAGTGACCATTTCAACAGTATGCTAAGTTTAATCCCAATGAATATGTAAATGAGCTCCAGATTTGATCCCAGTTTTCTTTTCCAGTTGGTTTTCAATGTTCAATGCTCGGATTCTTTTGACATAGTTAAAAAGAGCCTCATTTTAACTTGTTTTCATTTCATGGGGCTTCCAGTTGTTCGATAAGCACATCTCGCATCATTTTGGCCCCCCGGCCAAGAATGAGAAATAGGTGATGCACCATCCTTGCTGCTACGTACGTTGACCTACCTATCAATAATGCGCCCATATGCACCATCCTTGCTGCTACGTACGTTGACCTACCTATCATAATAGCACATATGTTTTTTCCAATAATGGCACGGACAATATACTAAATAACCAATGCTAAAAGTGAAGAGACTAAGAAAAATTGTGGTCTGACAATTGACACTAGTTTTTGCGGAAACCCATGTGAAAAAAGGAAAAAACATATGTGAAAAAAGGAAAAATAGTCAGGCAAATGCAAAAATGTGCTATTATGAATTGTCAAGATGCAAAGTCCTTCATTTTGAGAAAAAATACAACTCGGTTGGATGCGATTTATTTGGTACTTTTCTGGTAAAAATGTGCTGTGCAGGGGTCTACCACACAGGATGACAAATGTTTTCTTTGGTTATATCTGCTTCAACAAATGATGCCGACACCATATGCAGTTGCAAAACCACTCTAGGATTACTGGACAGCAACCGGTTTATATATAGAGTTGTTTAAATTATATAAATTAGAGGGAGATTTAACGTTGAGGGCATCCAAGTCATTACAACAAGTGATATAAGCTGAAGATAAATTTACTTTTGCCTGCATCGAATTGCACTTGGCCGCATTGAATTAGTCTCTTGGCTGCATCGAATTACTCTCTTGGCCACATCGAATTGCACTTGGCCGCGTCAGATTACTCTTGGCTGTACGAAATTGCACATGGCCACATCAACGGTATGGGCAGCTTTGATCATTTAACAAAGCTGTATGGGCATGACTTGGCCAACGCAGCTTTGGTATGGGCAGCTTTGTTGGCTATGCGACGAGCCCAACTGAAGATGATTCCACTAGCTTTGGCCAACTCCCCTATATCCAGAACCACTGCAGCCACCTCCCACGGAGGAACAATTTCTGAAGTGCTAAGATTGATGGCTTCCCTACAATCTGATTCCACCGTGTTTCCTTGCCATCTTGAATTGGAGACCATGATACAAGCTTCCCTGATAGCTACCAATTCCCCATGGAGGACAGAGGAGATATTGGAAGTTTTGGCTCTACCATCCATGGTAGCCCCTATATGATCTCGGATCATCACTGCCACCTTGTTGTTTGTATCCCCCTCTTTGAAAGCCACATCACAATTTGCTTTGAATTTCGATACGTCCAGAGCCACCCAACTAGATGCAACATCTGCTCTGGGTTGGTTATCCATGTGGACAGACAGAATCACGCTAGTACTTGAGAATTCCAGCTGGGCATAATTAGCCCTGGCCCTTACTACCATAGAATTCACCTTTTCTTTCAAAAAACATAATCATTTCTTGCCTTCCAAATGTTCCAAGCAGTGAAGGTGATCTTGGCTGCTATGAATTGCACTTGGCCGCATTGAATTGCACTTGGCCGCATTGAATTGCTCTTGACTGTATTGAATTGCACTTGGCCGCTTTGAATTGCTTTTGGCCGCGTGGAATTGCTCTTGACCGCTTCTAATTGCATTTGGCCGCTACGAGTTGCACTTGGCCTCACAAAATTGCGGCTAAGTGCAATTCGACGAGGCCATGAGCAATTTGAAGCGGCCAAGTGCAATTCAAAGCGGCCAAGTGCAATTCGTAGCGACCAAGTGCAATTCGATGCAGCCAAGTGCAATTAGGAGCGGTCAAGTGTAATTTGGCACGGCCAAGAGCAATTTGACACGGCCAAGTGCAATTCGATATGGCCAAGAGCGTAATTCGATGTGGCCAAGTGCAATTCGATGAAGCTAAAAGTAATTTATTATTAGCTTATATCACTTGTTGGAATGACTTGGATGCCCTCAACCTTAAATCTCCCTCTAATTTAGATAGTTCAAACAGCTCTATATATAAAACGGTTGTTGTCCAGTGATTAGGGATGACAATCTCGGCCGACCCGTTTGAACCCTCCCCGTTCCCCGCCCTGAAAATTCCCGAATTTCGGGGATTCGTTCGGGGATTGGGTAGGGTATGGGGAATTTTTTTAAAAAAATTCGGGGATCGGGTAGGAGGCGGGGATAGGGCTATCCCCGCCCCGAACCCTACCCGTCCCCGTTCCCCGTTCGTTACCCGCCCTACTCCGTCCCCGAATCCCCGAAATATATATATTTATATATAAAAATAAATAAATATATACTATATTAAAACATACCCCTTCAGTAGTATGTTTTTTTAAGGTTCTCATAATCTCATTCTTTTCCATTCATTTCCGCCGCACCAGTGCACCACTCAGTCCACTCTTATTTTCCATTCATTTCTTGACCCCTTACTTTATTTTATTTTGTTGGCTTTTCTAATTCTATTTGTGGAGCTTTGTTGGCTCCTAATTTCCTGGCCAACCGACAACCGTTACTAGTACTGTTTCCTCAACCCTTTTCCCTAGAAAAAAAATACAAAACAATCCAAGTCCTTTCGGCTTTCACATGCTAATATATGCTGTTAGATGCTGAAATTGTGAAGTATAGGTGCCCGAATTCCGAATCCCCGTTTTGGATCCCCGTTCCCCGTTAGGGTCGGGGATGGATGAAAAAAATAAATCCCCATTGGGGATCGGGTCGGGGATGGGGATGGAGTAGGGGGTAATGGGTAGGGGGTGGAGGTAGTACCCACCGTCCCCGACCCGTCCCCATTGCCATCCCTACCAGTGATCCTAGAGTGGTTTTGCAACTGCATATGGTGTCGACATCGGTCATTGAAGCAGATATTACCAAAGAAAACAATTGTTATCCTTTGTGGTAGATCCCTGCACAACACATTTTTACCTGAAAAGTCACAAATAAATCGCATCCAACCGAGTTGTATTTTATATCAAACTGTAGGACTTTGCATCATTACAATTCATAACAGCACATTTTTTCATTTGCCTGACTGTTTTTCCTTTTTTCACATATGATTTTTCCTTTTTTCACATGGGTTTCCGCAAAAACTCATGTCAATTGCAGGACTGCAACTTTGCTTAGTCTCTTTATTGTTAGCATTGGTTATTTATTATATTGTACGTGCCATGGAATCCGGCTTCTGGTTTATTTTTGGGCGCATTATTGATAGATAGGTCAACATACGTAGCAGCAACGATGGTGCATCGCCTATTTCTCGTTCTTGGCCGGGGGGCCAAAACGATGCGAGATGTGCTTATCGAACAACTGGAAGCCCCATGACATGAAAACAAGTTAAAATGAGGCTCTTTTTAACTATGTCAAAAGACTAAGACCATTGAATGTAGAAAACCAACTGGAAAAGGCAACTGGGATCAAATCTAGAACTCATTTACATATCCATTGGGATTAAACTTAGCACACTGTTGAAATGGCAACTACTTCTAATATATAAATAATTTTGAATCAAAACCACTTGGTTAGAAAGTAAATTCAACAAGTTTTGTAACGGTTCAAACCACTCATAAAACGGAGTTTGGGAGTGTCTGAAGCAAGCCCGCGAAGATTGACTTGTTCTACAGCTTTGATGTGCCTTAGGCGCATTTTCATGCGCCCCAGGCACATGTCTGTGCTCCCCGGGCGCAGTCCTCAAAATTGCCAAACAAGCCAAACTTCACTCTCATGTTATTCAAATTACACGGCCAAGATTAATAGAGTGCGGCCAAGAGTAAAAGCACGTGGCCTTTGTTTAGAATAGAATTGTGGTTCCATTTCACGCTTTCCAATCCTAAGGTATCCTACTAAACTGGAGGTAGCCTTAATGGAATTCTGCTTTCCAATCCTAAGGTATCCTACTAAACTGGAGGTACCCTTAATGGTATTCTGCGCGCATGTGCACCAGTTAGTTCACTATGGGTAGCGACGACATCGTGTTTGAAAAGCTATGAACCAGACTCGTATCTATGGAATGTGATTTACGCACGACCTCGAACTACTTTAGCAAGTCCCTCCCCTCTCCAACTCACTATTAGGAACATGCGTGAAAGATTGAGTCCCACATCGGATAAATAGAAAAAGAGTTGAATCTTAATATACAATTGGTTGGCTCACCACTTGCAAGGCTTGGCCTTTTAAGTGGATATGGGTCATTCAATGTATATTGGGTTCAGGCGATGTGGTGTGGACTCCGTGGATACTCCCTAACGGATTGGGCCTGCGCGCACACGGAAGACCTCAGGCAGATCAAAACTCCATCCAAGGTGGCTCTCAATGGAGCAAAAAATGCAAGCGGAGCGCTGCATGGAGGCTCTTGATGGAGTGAAGGGGTTGGCTCTTGATCGATGGAGTAGGTGCGATGAAGTCTTGGGTTAAATCGGTGTTGGAGAGTAAAAAGGTCATGGATCGAAGGGGAGTCATTTGGATCAAATCGAGGGGGAGCTAGGCCCAATAGATGGTTCACACATGAGGGGAAGATTGTTGGGAACATGTGTGAAAGATTGAGTCCCACATCGGATAAATAGAACAAAGAGTTGGACCTAATACAATTGGATGGCTCCCCACTTACAAAGCTTAGCCTTTTAAGTGGATATGGGCCAATCAATGTATATTGGGTTCAGGCAATGTGGTGTGGACTCCGTGGATACTACCTAACGGATTGGGCCTGCGCGCACAAGGAAGACCTCTGCGCGCACAAGGAAGACCTCAGGCGGATCAAGACTCCTAACACTCACCATCTATCAAGTTTTCCATACTTTTTTTTTCTAAATGAATTTTAACTATTGGGGATTGATATGAAGTAGGCTATGTTTGGAATGTTCGTAGTTTTGGGTGAATTAGGATTTGATTACTGTCATGAAAGATATACCTCAGGTATATGAATTAGTTCGATCAGGAACATATCCATGAAGCTTTAGGAAGTCTTTAAAGTTGAACATTCCTTCTTTAACGGGTTTATTTTCGTGCTACCAAATCTGCAAGGCAAGAAGCCGTTAGAGGTTACCGACAAACAGAACTCAACCAATGCATGGTGTCAAAAGGGGAATTTGGTCAACTTAGACTTATCCTAAGAAGCATGTACACTAACACGGATACGAAAATTCTAAATAATAAGGATATGGACACGGTGGGAGATATGACCAAAAATATGTATGCATATTAGGATATATATTTATTGATGAACATTCAGGCCATCGGATACAAACAAAGCTAATTAAAGGTAGCTAGGGTTACAATTTTATTGTTTCCTTTTGAAATATTACCAGTCAAATGACGATTGACTTGATCAAAACTAGTTTGTCCATACTCCTACTGCTTTTTCCTTCTATTTTTGGAATATTGTAACCTCAAAAGAAGCTTGCAATACTATGGATCTATCGTTACCGTGTTTCACCGAGTTCTTAAAGTCCGCTTAAAAATAATTAAATTTATTGGACATGTTACATGGCGTGTTCCATACGTGTCCCATGTGTCCCCATGTGTCGTTGCGTGTCTTTGGAGTATCCGACACAGATACGGCTACAAGGTAGGAATGTCGGTGCTTATCTAAAACTGAGGCCGGATTCGGTGAAGGCTCATTCGATTTCGACTTAAACCCAGGCAAGCTCGGCTCAAGCTTAGCGCGTCAAATAGCTTGAGTTAGCTTAAAAACTTAACGAACGAAGCTGAACATCCTAAATTTCAATTCGGTTCATCTCTTTTGCAGCCCTAAGTCGGCACTTCAACTCTTTTTCCTGAGCTTTCACATGTGACGGCCCAAGACTCTCACTAGACGGTCACATTCCACATTAATTGATTCGATGTTAATAAAATTATGTATTTGTGCTTATTAATAAACACAGCCTAGCAATTAAGCTACTAAAGTTGATGAGCCATGCATAAAGGTACATGGTGCACGAATAGACCAAAATGGGAACTGACCAAATAATAGACCAGCCCTATAAGCTTGACCCCCACAAATATTACTACTTACTGCTCACCATAGTTTAAGTATATAGTTTATCATCTTGAGAGGGGGAAGGAAAATTGTGTTTGGGTATTAGTATACTATGGTATTATTATACATTCAGCAGTCTGGAGGCACCGCCACGTGATAGTCTGTATTGCTTTAGAACCACCATGCATTCTTTTGGGACCTATGACTTGGTGTATGGCTCCCCCGTAAATGTTTGGTGAGTTCTAGAGTGATCTAGAGCATCACGCGATGGTGCTTCCGGACTAGTACAATACTATGCAGTTCGAGTACTTAAGGTAGAAACAAGTTGACATCCTAGCATATATATTCTATTTTTTTCTTCCTTGTGAATGCGAGGTGTGACAAACTCCAGAGAAATAGAATAGAAAGCCTAATTCCAATCTTCATGTACATCTTTTGTGGTTGGAAAGCTCTTTTGGAAGTTTTTTTTAAATCGGTCTGCTTCCGAGCGACTAACTTTTCATAAATGAAACATTATGCTTTTCATTATTCATTTCCATCATGCTTTAGGACTTTGAAAATCATATTCATTAACATAGAATTGGTCTTGATCGGATCGATTTAGAATGAGGGAATACGAGTCTTTTATCCAAATGATATGTTTTTTAGACTCATTGAGGGGAAAATGGTCATGTCCTTTGAATTACAAAAAATTTTGGACCAAAACCACTTCGATTAGAAAGTAGATTTAACAAGGTTTTTGATGGTTCTAACCACGCACAAATTGGATTTCGGGAGTGTCCGTAGAATGCGCACGATGTTTTACTTGTTCGGAAATTTTGAGGACTGCGCCCGAGGCGCACAGACATGCGCCTAGGCGCATGAAGTTGCGCCTAGGCGCATCAAAGCTATAGAATAAGTCAATCTTCGCACGCTTGCCCCGGATACTCCCAAACTTCGTTTTCTAGATGGTTTCAACCGTTGCAAAGCTTGTTAAATTTATTTTCTAACTCAAGTGGTTTCGATTAAAAATTATTTATACATCAGAAGAAGTGACCATTTTACCCTCAGTGGATCAAAAAACAATTCTTTTCGGTAAAATACTCGTATTTCTCTCATTTTAAATAAGATCAAGACCAATTTTATATAGATAAGCATTTTAAAAGTACAAAAATATGGTGGAATCTGACTATAAAAATATTTATGTTTCGTTCATAAAAAATGGGTAGAAAGCATACCACTATAGAAATTGTTGAAGCCAATAAGCCAAAAACACATTTTAAGTTTCATTCAATGCTGAAATCCCTTATTCTCAAGTTTTTCTTCTTTGTTTAAGTGTTCCATAGAGTTTATAAACCATCCACATTTCATGGAAGCATCCGAAAAATCATTTCATCATCTAGATTCGCTCAAAGCAAGGCTAAACGCTTACAAACAGTTTTGGTCATGTCTTTTGAATTACAAACAATTTTGGACCAAAACCACTTCAATTAGAAAGTAGATTTAACAAGATTTATAACGGCTCTAACCACACGCAAATTGGATTTTGGGAGTGTCCGTACCATGCCCGTGAAGTTTGGCTTTTTCAACAATTTTGAGGGCTGCGCCCCGGCCACACATACATGCGCCCCAAGTGCAAAAAATTGCGCCTAAAGCTGTAGAACATCTTGATCCTATTCACTTATTTCAGAACTATAATAATTTTGATTCTTTGTTCACTGATTTCAGAACTATAATAATGTAATAATTTTGATTCTTTGTTCACTGATTTCAGAACTGTAATAATTTTGATTCTTTGTGTTGCTTCCCACACATGTACTCCAATTGAAACAGTCCGACAGTCATGAGAGTTGGTTATTTTCCATGGAAGCTAGGGTTGTTTTAATATGCACCAAGGACAACAAATGCTTATGGCTCTGCACACAACTGCCAGTTGATATCAATTAGTTTGATTTGAGATCTTTGTTGCAACAACAGCTGCAAAGCTATAGGAGTTCAGCTGGTGATCTGGGTTGTTTCTGTTTCCATGTTGATGCTTATGTCTCCATCGTTTCACTCTCTGTCCTTGATTAAAGTAAAATAATGACTGGGTTGTACTCATGGTACAAGATTTCAAAACTTCACTATTGAATTCCAATTATAGGAAATTCACGATGGTATTTGGAATTTCACTATTTCATTCTTCCTACTCCTTTGTTTTAATTGATTCATACTTATGTTGCTATTGCTCATCCAGTAACTCTTGCCTATGAAAGTTTTCAGATGAAGGTTGCAAATGTTGCAGGGATAGGAATGTTTTAGGTGTAGTCGATGGGGTTGCATCTGCTGTATTCTATTTGATTCATGCTTTTGATCCGTAGTCGGACATTGTGGACTTAGCCTTGCTGCTTATCATTGTTATCAATTCCTCTATGGTAGTGCTGATACTGTAGCGATGGCATATAATTCAAGCTGATAAATGAGTCGTATAAGTTGAGTAATTCTTTGCGGCTAGGAGTAATTCTTTGCGGTCAAGAGTAATTATTGAAGGGTTTGATATTCATCCAAATTGATTCCAACATTTGAAAAATTGATTCCAACATTTGAAAAATTTTTAAGTGATTCAAATGTAATGTTGTGCACAATGGTTGTCAACATGACGTGATTAATTGTGCTTGAATGAGTTTCAATGGGACATTTCGGTTTGAGATTTGTAAAATATTTTTTCATCGAGCTTTGTTTTCAATGTAAGTGGACCAACGTCTAGCTCCAGCAAACATTTTTTCAGCGACAGTTACACGGACAGCAAAAGCATTTGATTACATATGGTCATTGACAATGCAACCAAAGTAAATTTTATGGGGGGCAATGAATATCTTGATCCTGTTACACCAGTTTCAAAATTGTAATAATTTTAATTCTTTGTATTGCTTCCCTCACATGTACTCAAGTTCAAATAGTCCGACAGTTGCGAGAGTTGGTTATTATGTCCAAGGAATCTGGGCTTGTTACAATTTGCACCAAGGACAACTAATGCATATGGCTGCACACAACTGCCAGTTGATATCTGAGTTTGATTTGAAATCTAAGTTGAATGATAGAAGATTATATCTGTTTTTGAACTGAAATATCTACCTTAGTTCGCAAGCTGCCTCTGCACCACTCTGTCTCTCGCTCAGTCGCTCTCTTGTCCTTCATATTAGCAGCGAGCACACATGCACATGACATTGTACTTTAAAGCTGTTTTGATCTTTACTGAATTCTCCCTTTTTGGTTGAAGGTCGGCTAAGCCTAAGTGAAAGATTTATAAAAGCAATGTTTCTAAAGAAGGTGGGGAGGTACTTCTCGGAGGAGAATCGGATTAGAAGGCCACCTTTGCGCCTAGCTCAGGAAGTTGAAATGGTTTAACCAGCAGCAAAAGAAAGTTTAGGAAATCTTATGTAAATAGGCCATTATGCAAGGGACTGCAGATTCGTTGGTTGGAGAAAATCTCTGTATGGATTGGCCCCAAAGAAGTGGATAACACCTGAGAAGTTTTGAATCTAAGACCTTAGGAGGGAGCAAACCCCTAAGTCCCAAGTCCCAGGTCTCGGGGGATCCACCATATAAATTAGGTAACATGAAAGGAAGAAATCGAAAGCTTGATTTGAATCGTATATAATTCTCATAAAAATTGAGCATTTGCAAACCTGAAATGCAAGGCCAGAATTAGTTACTAGATAAATGTTGACGACGACCGATGATCTTCCGCACTTTGGGGGCGTTGGGTTAGCAGACATTACAAACTCGCATTTAATAGAGGCGGGGTTCAGCAAAAAGACGTCCAGCCAGTTTCCTCAATACTTCGCATATTGAGCATGCGAGGTTTTTTCTAGAATCAAATAATTTTGGATTAAAACCACTTCAATTAGAAAGTATATTTAACCAGCTTTTTAACGGTTCTAACCACGCGCATATCGGATTTCGGGAGTGTCCGTAGCATGCGTGCAAAGTTTAGCTAGTTCAGAAATTTTGAGGACTGCGCCCGGGGTGCACAGACAAGCACCTGGGGCGCGCGAACTTGCGCTTGAGGCGCATCAAAGCTTCCAAACAAGTCAATCTTTGAGGGCTTGTTCCGGACACTCCCGAAATTCATATTACGGGTGGTTTGAACCGTTACAAAGCTTGTGAAATTTACTTTCTAACCCAAGAGATTTCGTTTCAAAAGTATTCATACATCATAAGAAGAGACCATTTAACCCTCAGTGGATCAAAAAACAGTTCATTTCGGTAAAACACTTGCATCTGTCTCATTTTAAATCGGATCAAGACATGTTTTATATAGATAAATAGGGTTTTAAAAGTATTAAAAGTTGGTGGGATCCAACTATAAATGTATTTTTGTTTCGTTCATGGAAAAAGGGTAGCAAGCACACCAATGTGGAAATCATCAGAGCCACTAAGCAAAGAACACATTTTAAGTTTCATTCAAAGCTCAAATCCCTTTTTGTAAAGTTTTTTTTGCATTGGCTAAGTGTTCCAAAGAGTTCACAGACCATCCAAATTTCATGGAAGCATACATAAAGTCATTTCGTCATCACGATTCGTTTAAAGCAAGGCTTAAACGTTTATGAACAATTTTGGTCATGTCTTTTGAATTACAAATAATTTTGGACCAAAACCACTTCTATTAGAAAATAGAGTTAACAAGTTTTTAATGGTTCTAATCTCGCGCAATTCAAATTTTGGGAGTGTCCATAGCATGCGCGCAAAATTTGGCTTGTTTGGCAATTTTGAGGATTCCGCCAGGGGCACACAGGCATGCGCCTGGGGCGCATGAAATTGCGCCTAAGGCACATCAAAGCTGTAGAACTTCTTGATCCTGTTCACTGATTTCAGAAATAGTCCGACAGTCGCGAGAGTTGGTTATTACGTTCAAGGATGCTGGGATTGTTACAATATGTACCAAGGACAACAAATGCTTATGGCTGCACACAATTGCCAGTCAATATCTGAGTTGATTTGAAATCCGAGTGGAATGGTTGAAAATTATATCTGTTTTTGAACTGTAATATCTACCTTAGTTCGCAAGCTGCCTCTGCACCACTCTGTCGCTCGCTCAGTCGCTCTCTTGTCCTTCATATTACCAGCGAGCACACATGCAGATGACATATGTACTTTAAAACTGTTTTGATCTTAACTGAATTCCCCCTTTTCATTGAAGGTCGGCTTAGCCTAGATGAAAGATTTGTGAAAGCAATGTTTCTAAAGACGGTGGGGACGCACTTCTTGGATGAGAATCGGATTAGAAGGCCACCTTTGCGCGCAGCTCAGGAAGTTGAAATGGTTTAACCAGTAGCAAAAGAAAGTTTAGGAAATCTTATGTAATTAGGCCATTATGCATGGGACTGCAGATTCGTTGGTTGGAGAAAATCTCCGTATGGATTGGCCCCATAGAAGTTTTTAACACTTGAGATCGAAGTTTTGAATCTGAGATCTTAGGAGGGAGCAAACCCCTAAGTTCCAAGTCCCAGGTGTCAGGGGATCCTCCATAGAAATTAGGTAACATGAAAGGAAGAAATCGAAAGCTTGATTTGTATCGTATATAATTCTCATAAAAATTGAGCTTTTGCAAACCTGAAATGCAAGGCCGGAAATAGTTACTAGATAAATGTGGACGACGACCAATGATCTTCCTCACTTTGGAGGCATCGGGTTAGCACACATTACAAACTCGCATTTAATTAATAGAGGCGAGGTTCAGCAAAAGGACGTCGAGCCGGTTTCCTAAATACTTCACATATGAGCATAAAAGGATTTTCTATAATCAAATTACATTGGATTAAAACCACTTCGATTAGAAGAAGATTTAAGCAGCTTTCTAATGGTTCTAACCATGCACATTTCGGAATTTGGGAGTGTCCGTAACATGCGTGCAGAGTTTAGCTAGTTCGGAAATTTTGAGGACTGCGCCGGGGTGCACAGACTTGCTCCTGGGGCGCATGAATTTGCGCCTGAGGCACATCAAAGCTGCCAAACAAGTCAATCTTTGAGGGCTTGTTCCGGACACTCCCAAACTTCGTTTTACAGGTGGTTTGAACCTTTAAAAGCTTGTTAAATTTACTTTCTAACCCAAGTGATTTCGATTCAAAAGTATTCATACATCATAGGAAGTGACTATTTTACCCTCAGTGGATCAAAAAACAGTTCATGTCGGTAAAACACTTGCATCTGTCTCATTTTAAATAGGATCAAGACATGCATGTTTTATATAGATAAATAGGGTTTTAAAAGTACTAAAAGATGGTGAGATCCGACTATAAAACTATTTTGGTTTTGTTCAAGGAAAAAGGGTAGCACGCATACAACTGTGGAAATCGTCAGAGCCACTATGCCAAGAACACATTTTAAGTTTCATTCAAAGCTCAAATCCCTTGTTCTTAAGTTTTTTTTCTTTGGTTAAGTGTTCCACAGAGTTTATACACCATCCACAGTTCATGGAAGCGTACAGAAAGTCAATTCATCATCGAGTTTCGTTCAAAGCAAGTCTTTAACGTTTACGAACAATTTTCGTCATGCCTTTTGAATTACAATAAGTTTGGACCAAAACCACTTCGATTAGAAAATAGATTTAACATGCCTTTTAACGGTTCAAATCTCACGCAATCTAAATTTTGGGAGTGCCCGTCGCATGCGCGCGAAATTTGCCTTGTTTGGCAATTTTGAGGACTCCACCAAGGTCACACAGGCATGTGCCTGGGGCGCATGACATTACCCCTAAGGCGCATCAAAGCGGTAGAAGTTCTTGATCCTGTTCACTGATTCCAGAACTGTAATATTTTTGATTCTTTGTATTGCTTCCCTCACATGTACTCCAATTGAGAAAATCCGACAGTCGAGAGAATTGGTTATTATGTCCGAGGAAGCTGGGCTTGTTACAATATGCACCAAGGACAACAAATGCATATGGCTGTACACAACTGCCAGTTGATATCTGAGTTTGATTTGAAATCTGAGTTGAATGGTAGAAGATTTTATCTGTTTTTGAACTAAAATATCTACCTTAGTTAGCAAGCTACCTCTGCACCACTCTGTCTCTAGCTCAGTCGCTCTCTTGTCCTTAATATTAGCAGTGAGCACACAGGCACATGACATATGTACTTCAAAGCTGTTTTGATCTTAACTGAATTCCCCCTTTTAGCTCGAAGGTCGGCTTAGCCTAAATGAAGGACTTATAGATGCAATGTTTCTAAAGAAGGTGGGCAAGTACTTCTTGGAGGAGAATCGGATTAGAAGGCCACCTTTGCGCCTAGCTCAGGAAGTTGAAATGGTTTAACCAGCGTAAAAGAAAGTTTAGGAAATCTTATTTAAATAGGCCATTATGCAAGGGACTGCAGATTCAGTGGTTGCATAAAATCTCTGTATGGATTGGCCCCTAAAAAGTTGATAACACCTGAGAAATTTTGAATCTGAGAACTTAAGAGGGAGCAAACCCCTACGTCCCAAGTACCAGGTCTCGGGGGATACACCATATAATTATGTAACATGAAAGGAAGAAATCGAAAGCTTGATTTGAATCGTATATAATTCTCATAAAAATGGAGATTTTGCATACCGGAAATGCTAGGCCGGAATTAGTTACTAGATAAACGTGGACGACGACCGATGATCTTCCTCACTTTGGGGGGGTCGGGTTAGCACACAATACATACTTGCATTTCATAGAGGCAAGTTTCAGCAAAAAGACGTCGTGCTAGTTTCCTCCATACTTCGCATATTGAGCATGCGAGGTTTTTTCTATAAACAAATAATTTTGTATCAAAACCACTTCGATTAGAAAGTAGATTTAACCAGCCTTTTTATGGTTCTAACCACGCGCATATCGGATTTCGGGAGTGTCTGTAGCCTCCGTGCGAAGTTTAGCTTGTTCGGAAATTTTGAGGACTGCGCCCGGGGCGCACAGGCATGCGCTTGGGGCGCATGAATTTCCGCCTGAGGCGCATCAAAGCGGTCGAACAAGTCAATCTTTGAGGGCTTGTTCCGGACACTCCCGAACTTCATTTTTTGGGTGGTTTGAACCGTTAAAAACCTTGATAAATTTACTTTCTAACCCAAGTTATTTCGATTCAAAAGTATTCGTACATCATAAGAAGTGAATATTTTACCCTCAGTGGATCAAAAAACAGTTCTTTTCGGTAAAACACTTGCATCTGTCTCATTTTAAATCGGATCAAGACATGTTTTATATAGATAAATAGGGTTTTAAAAGTATTAGAAGATGGTGGGATCCTACTATAAAAGTATTTTTGTTTCATTCATGGAAAAGGGGTAGCAAGCATACCACTGTGGAAATCATCAGAGCCACCAAGCCAAGAACACATTTTAAGATTCATTCAAAGGTCAAATCCCTTATTATTATGTTTTTTTTTCATTGGCTATGTGTTCCACAGAGTTTATAGACCATCCATATTTCATGGAAGCGCACAAAAAGTCATTTCGTCATCAACATTCATTCAAAGCAAGGCTTAAACGTTTACGAACAATTTTGGTCATGTCTTTTGAATTACAAATAATTTTGGATCAAAACCACTTCAATTGGAAAATAGATTTAACAAGCCTTTTAACGGTTCTAATCTCACGCAATTTGAATTTTGGGAGTGTCCGTCGCATGGGCGCGCAATTTGGCTTGTTTGGCAATTTTGACGACTCCGCCCGGGGCACACAGGCATGCGCCTGCGGCGCATGAAATTGCGCCCAAGGCGCATCAAAGCTGTAGAACTTCTTGATCCTGTTCACTGATTTCAGAACTGTAATATTTTTTATTCTTTGTGTTGCTTCCATCACATGTAACTCCAATTGAGATAGTCCGACAGTCGAGAGAGTTGGTTATTATGTCCAAGGAAGCTAGGCTTGTTACAATATGTTCGAAGGGCTACTTTTGCTTATGGCTACACACAACTGCCAGTTGATATCTGAGTTGAATGGTAGAAGATTATATCTGTTTTTGAACTGAAATATCTACCTTAGTTAGCAAGCTGCCTCTACACCACTTTGTCTCTAGCTCAGTCGCTCTCTTGTCCTTCATATTAGCAGTGAGCACACATGCACATGACAAATGTACTTCAAAGCTGTTTTGATCTTAATTGAATTCCCCCTTTCTGCTCGAAGGTCGGCTTAGCCTATATGAAGGACTTATAGAAGCAATGTTTCTAAAGAAGGTGGGGAGGTACTTCTTCGAGGAGAATCGGATTAGAAGGCCACCTTTGCACCTAGCTCAAGAAGTTGAAATGGTTTAACCAGCAGTAAAAGAAAGTTAAGGAAATCTTATGTGAATAGACCATTATGCAAGGGACTGGAGACTCGTTGGTTGGATAAAATCTCCGAATGGATTGGCTCCAAAGAAGTTGATAACACCTAAGAAATTTTGAATCTGAGAACTTAATTAGGAGGAAGCAAACCCCAACGTCCCAAGTCCCAGGTCTCGAGGGATACACCATATAAATTAGGTAACATGAAAGGAAGAAATCGAAAGCTTGATTTGAATCGTATATAATTCTCATAAAAATTGAGCTTTTGCATACCTGAAATGCAAGGCCGGAATTATTTACTAAATACATGTGGACGACGACCGATGATCTTCCTCACTTTGGGGGCGTCGGGTTAGCAGACATTACAACTCGCAATTAATAGAGGTGAGGTTCAGCAAAAAGATGTCGAGCCAGTTTCCTCCATACTTCGCATATTGAGCATGCGAGGTTTTTTCTATAATCAAAGAATTTTGGACCAAAACCACTTCGATTAGAAAGTAGATTTAACCAGCTTTTTAATGGTTCTAACCACTCGCATATCGGATTTCAGGAGTGTCCGTACCATGCGTGCGAAGTTTAGCTTGTTCAGAAATTTTGAGGACTGCGCCCGGGGCGCACAGTCATGCGCCACGGCGCCTGAATTTACGGCTGAGGCGTATCAAAGGTGTCGAACAAGTCAATCTTTGAGGGCTTGTTCCGGACACTCCCGAACTTCGTTTTACGGGTGGTTTGAACCGTTAAAAAGCTTGATAAATTTACTTTCTAACCCAAGTGATTTCGATTCAAGAGTATTCATACATCATAAGAAGTGAACATTGTACCCTTAGTGGATCAAAAAACAGTTCATTTCAGTAAAACACTTGCATCTGTCTCATTTTAAATCGGATCAAGACATGTTTTATATAGATAAATAGGGTTTTAAAAGTATTAAAAGATGGTGGGATCCGACTATAAAAGTATTTTTGTTTCATTCATGGAAAAGGGGTAGCAATCATACCACTGTGGAAATCGTCAGAACCACCAAGCCAAGAACACATTTTAAGTTTCATTCAAAGCTCAAATCCCTTATTATTATGTTTTTTTTTCATTGGTTAAGTGTTCCACAAAGTTTATAGACGATCCACATTTCATGGAAGCTTACAGAAAGTCATTTCATCATCGACATTCATTCAAAGCAAGGCTTAAACGTTTACGAACAATTTTTGTCATGTCTTTTGAATTACAAATAATTTTTGAACAAAACCACTTCGATTAGAAAATAGATTTAACAAGCCTTTTAACGGTTCTAATCTCACGCAATCTGAATTTTGGGAGTGTCCATCGCATGCGCGCAAAATTTGGCTTGTTTGCCTATTTTGAGAACTCCGCCCGGGGCACACAGGCATGCGCCTGGGGCGCATGAAATTGCGCCTTAGGCGCATCAATGCTGTAGAACTTCTTGATCCTGTTCACTGATTTCAGAACTGCAACATTTTTTATTCTTTGTATTGCTTCCCTCACATGTACTCCAATTGAGATAGTCCGACAGTCGAGAGAGTTGGTTATTATGTCCAAGGAAGCTAGGCTTGTTACCAGTGGCGGACCCAGAAATTCATGGCACTGGGGTCAAATTTTACACTCCCTCCATCCCACTTGCTCGACCCCTGTTGTTACCGCTAACAACTACTAACCCATTAGAATTTAAATCCGTTTCAATGGGTGGGAAGATTTTATTTTTCTGATCATTTAATTCTAAAGAGTCATAATTAAATTTTGACTGTAGGACTCTCGTTGGTTAGCCCTAAGAGATATTTGATTCTACGATTTTCTTAGGATTAATCAGCGAGAGCCCTATAGTCAAAATTTAATTATGACAATATAGGACAAAATGATCAGAAAAATAAAACCTTTCTATCAATTCAAAGGAATTGAAATTTGGAACACTTATGCCTTGTTTGGATTGATGTTTGAAAATTTTTTTGAAAAATAGTAGGGGTAATAAGTGGAGAGAGATAGAGAGAGAAATGTTGGAAGTAGGGAGAATCTAGGGGGAATTTTTTGAAAAATTCTTTTTGAATTTCAAAGAGAACAAGGCATTAATTTTTTAACCATATTTTTTAATATATAAACCACAGGTTGAAAAATTAAGTGTTCCAAATTTCAATCCGTTTGAATGGGTGAGAAGATTTTATTTTTCTGATCATTTAATTCTAAAGGGTCATAATTAAATTTTGACTTTAAGGCTCTCGTTGGTTAGTCCTAAAAGATATTTGATTCTACGATTTTCTTAGGGCTAATCAATGAGAGCCCTATAGTCAAAATTTAATTATGACCCTTTAGAATTAAATGATAAATAAAATAAAATCTTCTCACCCATCCAAACGGAATGTAATTTGGAACACTTGATTTTTGAAAGAAAGCTGTGTCCGGAGAGAAGAATCGTGTGTCAGTGGGGCGAATTTTTATTGGTGGGAGGTACCACCTGGCTAAGTCCACGTGTTGCCCTTAGGGCAACGAATAATTGGGTGATGTGAGGATTTGGTGAGGGCAAGAATTGAATTATTGTTGTAGTACTTGGGGCAAATTTACTAAAATGTCCCAAATATGTATAGCCATCGTGAGGTAGTTTGGAGGGCAGTGGGGTCACATGACTCCCCTTGCCCTCACATGCTTCCGCCCCTGCTTGTTACAATATGTTCGAAGGGCTACGAATGCTTATGGCTACACACAACTGCCAGTTGATATCTTAGTTTGTTTTGAAATATTTGCTTCAATAACAGCTGCAAAGCTGTAAGTGTTCAGCTGGCGATCCGAGTTCGTTCTGTTTCCACGGTGAAGCTTATGTCTCCATCGTTTCACTTTCTGTCCTTGATTAAAGTTAAATAATGACTGGGTTGTACTCATGGCACAAGACTGCTCAAAACTTCACAATTGAATTCCAATTATAGAGAAATTCACGATGATATTAGGAATTTCACTGTTTCATTCTTCATACTTTTGCTGCAAATGTTGTAGGGTAGTCACTGGGGTTGCAAAGTTGAGCACAATCTATGCATCTACTTTGACCTTGTGTATCCGTGTCCCACACACGACATGCTTTGGATATTTAGCTCTGAGTCTGAGCAAATAGGGTTAAGTGTTCATCACGACCGGCTATTGTAAATTACTCTAGTTGGATACCTTAGGATTGACAAGCACCATTATCTTACTATGGCAAAGAAGCATACAAACATCAGAAATCGTTGAAGGTTACCAGTTGAGAATTTCAGAACATCAAACACCTACCTAACAGTAAGATTTCATAAAATTAAAAAAAAAAATAACACTAGCTGAATACCCACTATAAGATTGTTTTCCCTACTGAACAATTCCAGTGGAAGAACAATCCACTACTCAATGAACCCTCATTCAATTAATAGAAGAAGATAATTAACTTACCCAGATAATGTCCCTAAAGCTGGTCTGGAAGTGCTGCAAAAAATTCTTAGTAAAAATCCCACAAAATCATCTTCATCCACTGAGCAAAATAAGGGAAATAGTTGAAGGAATTGAAGAGATTTTGACTTTATTCCATTCTTATCTCATTGAGTTACATCTAATCTATACTTATACTATTGAGTTACATCTAATCTATACTTATAGAATTCAAGCTTACAATAGAAGCTAATACCTAGCTATTTCAGCAGGCATGACTCAAGTACAGCTATCAATACAAACCGACTCAAACTACCACTAGCTAGCTCTCAAACAGTTATAACAGAAAGCAACTTCATCTGTGGTGAGGTGGAGTTGGCTGTGATCAGCTACTTTGCGCGGGAATACCACTGTGCTCAGTACCCTTATCAGGAATTATGCTGCAAAAGAGGGAAATAGAATGATGAAGAAGTTGAAATGAGGGAAATTCTTTGGATCAGGAATTATGGTGTTCTGCTACTACCCTGATCAGATGATTGAGAATTTCTATGTAAGTTTCGTAGGAAGCCTTGGGTATTTGTGTGAGAAGAAGATGCGTGAATTACGAACATGTTTACTAGTATTATAGAGTGTGGCTTGCGGCCACGTTATTATTTGGAAAGCATGAAACAGAACCATGCTTCCATTTAAACAATGGTCGCGCACTTTTACTTTTGGCCACACTATTTTACTCTTGGCCGCTCTTACTCTTGGCCACGTTATTCGGAAAGCGTAAAACGGAACCACGCTTCTATTTAAACAATGGCTGCGCGCTTTTACCATAGGCCGCACTCTGTTACTCTTGGCAGCAGAATTTGACTCCTGGCCACATAATTTTGCAATGGCGCCGTTTGGATTAATGAGAATTTGCATTTCAAGAATATGAGTTATGTGTGCACATGGGCACCGCGCAAAGCCAGGAAGCAAACTCACATCTTTGGAATGCGATTTACGTGCGAGCTCGAATTACCTCATCGATGCCCTCCCCTCTCCATCTCATCATTTGTCAAGTTTCTCATCATTTGGAATTTTAACGGTTGGGGGCTGATCTGAAGTAGGCTATGTTTGGAATGTTCGTACTCTTGAGTGAATATTAGGATTTGATTACAGTAACAAATGATATAGATATACCTCCAGTATGAATTAGTTCAAAAATCAGGATCCAAAACATATTCATGAAGCTTTAGAAAGTCTTTAAAGTTCAACATTCCTTCTTGACCGGGCTTATTTTCGTGCTACCGTCTTTGGCTTATATAGTCCAAAGATGTCTCAACATTGAAGCCTCATTCTGCAACTTCCTGAAATCTGATACTTAGTGAGTAAAAATGGATCTGTAACTGTGTGATTAAACATCAGTGTCTTTGGTCTAAGAAGCTGCCACCTGATTCTTCTTGGAATTTAAGTTGAGAAGCACTGGCCCGGAGTTTATTAAGCACATTGTTTGAATGGGCAGGGGACTCAATTATTTACCTGAAAATAAGGAGATTCCTCCCATTCCAGAATTGCAACTATACTATAATGCAACCATGTTTCTGTTATCAGGATTTCTGGGCACCACACGATGAATTTTCTTCTTTCTGGGCAACCATGTTTCTGTTATCAGGATTTCTGTTAATGAGTTGGTATTCTTCGCAACTGATTTTATTAGATTATTAACTTGATTTCTGTTGGTTTATGTATTTGCTTCAAGGAGTTGTATCGCTAACTTCCGTTCATGTTTCTGCATCTCTTCCAGGTTGGGAGTTGGTATTTTTTTGTTTTTTGGTTTTGCAAATATTTGTAGAGCAATTCGTTGCAGCCAAGAGTAATTCATAGCGGGGAAGTGCAATTCGATGCGGCCAAGAGCAATTCGAAGCGGCCAAGTGTAATTCGATGAGGCCAAGAATGATTCTTCATGGCCAAAAGTAATTACTTTGCGGCCAAGAGTAATTCTTTGTGGCCAAAAGTAATTCTTGGTGGCCAAGAGGCATGTAAAACACAAGAGCATTGTGCATAGTAATCACACTTTCATAACTTTGCAGAGAAGGCTTACTGGAACGGGACATAAAAAAAAGGATAAAAGTGATAACCATGTTCCTCAAACTTGGATTGTGCGATTGACTTGTCAAAAGTTGAAGCAAGGTGTGTAATTTGGCTCCCCGTAAGTTGGTGGTGAGATTGGGCCCTCTGTCAAATCCATTTATCTATCTCTATTTACATACTGCAATAAGAAAATACGTTGTTGAGATATCTTTCATTTCAGTTTTTTTTCTTTCAATTCCCATGCATATATAGCATATATGTTCATGCTAGTATAGTGTTTTTAGAAATCATTCTCCTCTAGCAATTGTTTTCTTTGGTAATATCTGCTTCAATGACCGAGGCCGAGACCATATGTAGTTGCAGAACCAGTACAGGATTACTAGACAGCAACCAATACATGTGGTAGTTGGTCGACCAATTGAAGTTACGAAAAGTCCACAACCCACCATGGAAGAGGTATTCAAGCTAATTACTATATGTGTGTATTGCATTACGTGGTGATTATCTCTATAGGCAATTCCAATGTGGGAGAGGTGTTTAGCTCCCTGTTTGAAGGGAAATGTCAAAACTGAACATCCCCTCCTCTCCTAGTAGGAATGTCAACGTGATGCATGTGTGCCTTACTTTGCCTAAAGAAATATATATAGCAAATCGTCCACCAAAATGTTACTTTGACAGCTAAAACCAATTCTCTTTACTCGAAGTTCTGTATTTGCCTCTGTTTTTTTTTGGTAATTCCTTTCTGGGTTCTTTTTTTTTGGATTCAATATAGGACTAATGGTGGTGAAGGGATATGTTATATGATTTGCTAATTTGCCTTCTGATCTTCTTTGGAAGGTGAATGAAGTGCACAGTCAGTTTGTCGAAGCGCTTCAAGACCTTTCGAGAGGCGCAAAGCAAGGGTGGGCTATGTTGATCTTAATAGCGGATCTTAATTTGAGAGTTCTTTGATTAGTGCTTTGATTTCGCCGCCTCCTCCCTCTTCCCCGTATCTTCTTTGTTGTCCATGCCATCTGTTGTATCTTCTTTCGCTACTACAAAATGGTATAAAGATCACGGTCCAAAAACTAAAAAGATCTCACTTTTTGTAAAAGCGTAATAAAATGTTATGGACTATAGTTTTAATCTTAGTTATACGAAGAACTGAGATCGAAAGATTTTTTAATCTCTGTAATCTAAAAAGTGAGATTGTAACTTGAAAAACAGATCTCATTCTCAAAAAACTGAGATTATATATAAAAGAATATATCTTGTTTTGAAAAACACTGAGATGAAAAGATTTTTTAATCTCAGTAATCTAAAAGTGAGATTGTAACTTAAAAAATAAATCTCGTTTTTGAAAAACTGAGATTGTATATAAAAGAATATATCTCATTTTGGAACAACTGAGATAAAAAGAATATTTAATCTCAATCATCTAGAAATTGAGATCGTAAGTTAGAGAATACAACACATTTTTTTTTAGACTTGAGATGAAAGCTCTTATATAAGAAAAGTTGAAAGTCACTTACCCCTTAATCGATTCCACGCACAACACCCCTAAATAAATGTCACTCTCAACCATTCCACAAAAAAATATTTCGTCAAAAAATGGGGTACTTTCGGTGATGAAAATATATTTTGTCGCCAAATGGGTACCTTTGGTGACAATTTCTGAAGGTTGCGTTTCGTCGCCAAATGTATTTCGAGTATAACTATGCTCAAAACTCCATTAATTGAGATAATTCAAATTGGGTTTGAACAATAACACAAAGGGCTACAACTTTCATGTTTATCAAAATTTCTAATTTTAATATTTAAAGGTTCAAAATGATGTTCGAAATATATTTTAATGTTAAACGCATATGTTATATATTAAATATTTCAATTATATATTGAAAAGTGTGTGTGGTACAGTTGGTTGAATCTTCTATGCAAAACTTAAGAGACTTAGATTTAAAACCCAACAGGATAAATAAAGTGGGATTTTTTCCGTTAGGAAAATGCCACTTTTAATCTCGGTTTTTTCAAAAACTGAGATTGTTACTCTCTAAACAACCACGGTTTTATAATGAAATTGAGATGTTAAGCTATTAAAGGTCACAGTTTTGCCATTTTTAATTATAATTTTTATGTTTTTAGTCACGATTTTAATGAGTTTTAATCACGGTTTTATCTTGTGGTTAAAAAATAGGAACTTTTAGTTACACCTTGATAGACCACGGTTTTGAATGCGAGATTAAAAGTGAAAGATCACACCAGATGACCGAGGTCTTTATCTATTTTTGTAGTAGTGTTTGTTGTCCATCTGCTGTATCATCAACACATTCTCCCGGTTTATTTGCTTCATCATTTAGCTAGCTTGTTTCTTTTCCTTCCTATTTCATTAGGGGAATAAAGTTAGGGGAATAAAATTATTAGAAGAGTTTTTCTTACGGGGAGGATGATCTTACAAAGGGGTCCGATCGATGAACTACTTACCTCGTGATTGATCTCTTGGTCAACCGACATGTACGCATAACATAGAATGTGTAAAATTTGCAGCCTAGCATTTGGCATCCAGATGTAACAAGTGAACCTAATCGCAATCAAATAATCAAATCAAACATCATATATACCTTCGCTGGCATAGTTGTAACAAGTTGGCACTGACATCCACGCTCTCATGTTCAAAGTTGTTGTTTCAGACCAATTAAAATATAGAATTTTGTCGAACTTTCATTGAGTGTCTTTCAGTGGCAGAGCCAGGATCTCTACTCGGGAGGGGTTGAACTAAGATGTTTTTTTTTTTTTTTTTGTAAAAACCTGAAATTCATATTGATTAAGTATATTAAAATAGAGTTTAAAATTTAACTAAGTACGCTAAAAAAAGGGAGTAATTTGCTTTTATATCCCTTCAACTTATCCGAAAAGTTTAACTTAGTCCTTCCAGTTTTAATTTTACCCAGCTAAACCTTCGATTTGCAAATTGATTTCAATGTCATCCTCCAGTTGGCTCCCGTCAGTAATTTGAACGGAAAAGGGCCATGTGCCCATCACATGAGCCTCCTCCAGGGGCATATTTCCCCTCCCTCCACCCTCGGCCTCCTCTAGTCACCATCGAGAACTCCATAACCACCAACCGGAGCTCACCTCCTCCGTACCACACCACCTCCCCCACTAATTGGGTGTGTCTTGTATGGTGTCCATACATTGTCGTGGTGGTACAGAAATTACAAGGCGGCGTTCGGCAGCACTCCGTCGGGGCCGTGCGGTGGCGGCGCTCGCACGAAACTCACAGCACGCACTAAAACACACACTCACGGCACACAACTCACTCTCTCACTGTTCGTGGTGAGGTATGGCAATCCGGTGGTGGCGGGTACCGGCCGGAGGTGATGGGTTTGGTAGTGTGTGGTCTCGGTGGTGGCGGGTTCAGTGGGGAACCAAAAGGTGGTGGTGCCGTGGAGTTTGGTTGTGGGGATCTCGGATATGGAGGAGGGAATGGTACGGGGTGGAGGTGGTGATGGTGGTACAGAGGAGGTGAGCTCTGGTTGGTGGTTATGGAGTTCTCGGTTGTGACAGAAGGAGGCCAAGGGTGAAGGGAGGGGAATGGGCAAATATGATCGCCGAAAGTACTCCATTTTTTGACGAAATATTTTTCTGTAGAATGGTTGAGAGTGACATTTATTCAGGGGTATTGCGCGCGAAGTAGATTAAGGGGTAAGCGATTTTCAACTTTTCCTATATAAGAGCTTTCATCTCAAGTCTAAAAAAATAAGTGATGTTTTCTCTAACTTACGATCTCAGTTTCTAGATAACTGAGATTAAAGGTTCTTTTTATCTCAGTTTTTCCGAAATGAGATATATTCTTTCATATACGATCTCAGTTTTTTCAAAAACGAGATTTATTCTTTAAGTTACAATCTCTCTTTTAGATTATTGAGATTAACAAATCTTTTCATCTCAGTTTTTTTCGAAATAAGATATATTCTTTCATATATAATCTCAGTTTTTTGAGAAAGAGATCGATTCTTCAAGTTACAATCTCACTTTTTAGATTACTAAGATTAAAAAATCTTTCCATCTCAGTTTTTTTGTATAACTGAGATTAAAACTATATATAGTCCATAACATTTTATTACACTTTTAGAAAAAAGTGAAATTTGTTTAATTTTTGGAACATGATCTTTATACGATTTTGTAATAGTGTTCAAACTTAAAAATAACGTACTTGCTGAAACAATTTGTCAAAAAAAAGAAAAAGAAAAGGAGCAACGTTCCAGGGATGGAATGAAATATGCATTATTTACAAACAAAATATTCGGTTATTCGAGAAAAATCAGTATACTCTTGGCCAAATCGAATTTCTCTTGACTGGTATGAATTACACTTGGACGCGTTGAATTGCACTTGGCCACATCGAATTGCACTTGGCCGCATCGAATTGCTCTTGGCTGAATCGAATCACACTTGGCCGAATCGAATCGCAGTTGGTTGTTACGAATTACTTTTGTCTGCCTTGAATTACACTTGGCCGCGAGGAATTGAACTTGGCCGCGTCTAATTGCACTTGGCCGCATCGAATTGCACTAGGCCGCTTCGAATTGCACATGGCCGCATAGAGTTGCACTTGGCCGCATCGAATTGCACTTGGCCACTTTTAATTGCACTTGGCCGCTTCGAATTGCACGGCTTGGCCGCCTCGAATTGCATGGCTAAGTGCAATTCGAAGCGGCAAAGAGTAATTCGACGTGGCCAGTTGCAGTTTGACGTGGCCAAGTGCAATTCGATACAACCAAGTGCAATTCAATACGGCCAAGCGAGTAATTCGATACGGCCAAGTGCAATTTGATGCGGCCAAGAGTAAGTTGTAGCGGCCAAATGTAATTCGATGCGGCCAAAACTAATTTATCTATAGCTTGTCTCACTTGTTGTATTGACTTGGATGCCCTCAAACTTAAATCCCCTCTAATTTAGAGTTTGGATTAGGTTATTTTTGTTGTTTGTTTGCAGAAGATCAAGTAGTGGTGCCAATACCTATATAGAAGTGCAATTTGATGTGGCCAAGTACAATTACACCCTCATATATATATATTGCATTACGTAGTGTTTATCTGTCCGAGTTGACGCCTTCAAATCAACGGTTTCTATGTCCGATTCCCACGTGGCATCTAGACATAACAAGTGAACCTAATTGCAATCAACTAATCCGATCAAACATCGTATATACCTTCACTGGCATAGTTGTAACAAGTTGGCACTGACATCCACGCTCTCATGTCATCAGTTTTTGTTTTGGATCTTTTATAAGGATTTTTGTCACAACTTTAATTTGGTGTCCTAGTAATGGACGGTGTGATTATCGATCTCTCCAATTATCTCATTGGACCGCATACCGAGTTATTAAGCAAATGTCATTGACATCAAAATGCGAGGTTAAGCTGAGGAAATGTTAGGAAATAAGTAAATTAAAAAGAATTCCTTCTTTTCTACAATATTTTTTCTATGGACAAACTTCGGTCTTATGCCCTGACCAACCATCCATGGTGGTAGGGTTCAAATTAACTTTGGTCTTATACCCTGGCTGACCATCCATTGAAGTAGGGGTTCAAATTTTTGAAAAAAAATGCTACACACACAACCGTTGTGTGTGTTGTGTAGCAAATTCTAGCTGTCCATGTCACGTCCTGGATTTTCAACATAATAATAATAACATTTCCAATAATATTCCATCAAGATATTACATCATAATACCCCAAAATACTTCCCATAATTCACCCAAGAGAAACAATCGAATTTAAAGGTTTACAATAATGGCACTCCGGCCCCAAATTCTTAGACAGTAATCCAAAAGAGTAAGTCAAAAGAATCTAATTGAAATTACAAGTACATCTTCAAAAGGATTTTACAAAAGCTGCCATGGTAATTCCTTGATGTTAGCTTTCAAAAGAATGAAGTCATATGCACGTCAAGCACTCCAAATCAATGTCCTTGAGGTGTACCTGAAAATAATAATAGATTGAGCTACACTAGCCCAGTAGAGAAATCTTTACTCAATCTATATGCCTATGAGATAGACAATGCACCAAGACGAACATTGACAACAATGAAGCTTCTCACATGAACAAGAGTAAGAGGATAAGACATGGTGACTAATATCGTTCATATTAACATCGCTTGATAATCTCTAAGTTCTCTATTTCCACTATGTCAAGGATTCCCGATTTCATTTCCGAGCATTTGGGACCTCGTGCATCCCGTAGTCATTCCGGCATCACACCGAATGATGGATCCGTGGCTTTCTTGTGCACTTCCGAGCATTTGGGACCTCGTGCATCCCATTTCCGGCATCCCACCTCATAGTGGTTCCGTGGCTTTCTTCGTTTCGTTCTATCGTTCTAGATTGTGATTTTCCATTCTACAAACCTCAATACCGTAAAGCATGACGTATGTCAAATCCCAAACACTCATAAAACATGCCACAACACTCACGTAATAACCCGAATACATAGACGAATGCACAAGTATCATATTCACTTAGTTTTACACATTTCTTTGTTATAACGAGAGCGAAAGGAGTGGGGATGAGCAATAAATTATTGGAACGCGAGCAATCAAGTTTCGACATGATTAGAATGTGATTGGAGAGTGTTAGAAGTAATCGGGGATCAACACAATCGACGGATAATCAACGGAGTTCAAAAATAGTTTTCTAAGTCATTGGTACCAATACCTCAAAAAGTAGGTATTGGTACTGAACCAATCTAGAGAGCAATCCGAGACTGAGGTATTGGTACCTCAAAAAGTAGGTATTGGTACTAAGGTATTGATAGCCCAAAAAGTAGGTATTGATACCATTGCATTGTAGTGAACGTCTGCAGAAAATCAGAAACGAGCAAACTTTCGAAATCCAACCAACTACAGCCCGATTTTTAGCACATAACCAACTCATAAACATGTAGAGAGAGTAAGAAATCACTACCTCGACTTGGAGAACGAAACCCAACGAGATTGATCGAGCCCTAGCGTTGAAATTTGAAATCCTTCGAGAATACCCCTCTCCGAGCTTACTCCAACGAAACCCGAGGTCGAGATGCCGAGAGGATGATGATTTAGTGAAGGATCTTGGTGGGTTTTGAACTTGGAGTGGGATTTTTGAGTGCGGGTGTGAGAGAGAGAGGAGAGAGCCGAGAGAGGGAGACGTCGGGAGAGAGAGAAAAAGAAATGGGGGATTTTTTTCTCCTACACACACACCCACACATATATATACTCACTTATTCACATATTGCACATGCACCCCTCCACAAACAATCTTTCCACATTCACCCCAATTCATTTAAACTCAATAAAACCCATATTTTCCTCCATTATAATCATTAATAAATCATTTTACTAATTTTTGAAAAATACGGGTCTTTACAGTCCAGATGTGTTTGGACAATCCAAATATTAAGTAAACTATTGGTGCGAATAGTTTATTTATTCCCTGAGCGAATCTAGACTCTCCATTACAATAATGGACGGGTAGCGTTTGGTTGTGCAAAGAGTTTTGCACAACCGTTATGCGTGTAGCATTTTTGTTCGAATTTTCAAATGGAAACTGATTTTCACACTACACTTTTTACTGATGGAGCTTTGATTTTAACATGAAGTTACTAATAACTTCATGAATATCAAAACAAGCCGATGATGCAACGTGGGCTATGGCAGTAGTTCACTTTAAGACATTAATTTCTTCTCAACTCATATACTTCTTTTTGCATTAGTAGTAGAGGTCATTCCTTTTCTATTCCTAGAATCGATGGCGAGCTTTATTTTTTTAAGAGGATGCAGAGTGAATTGAATGGCTTTCGTCTCCGTTCTTGGTTGGGGGGCTTTTTTTGGCCCCTCTCGATCTTTTTTGTGACCTCTCAATTGCAGCTAGGCTCGCTCTCTCTCTCTCTCTCTCTCTTCTAAAGTATCTCTTTCTGGCCTCTCTCTCTCTCTTCTTCACGTTGGTTAGTGAATCCTCTCTCTCCTCGCCCGTGGACGTACCTATCTTGGAGAAAAATCTTGTGTCTGAATTAAAAAGGAATTGAGCTCCACCTACTGGAACATTCCAAAGTTTAGTTGTTTGCTTGATACAGGACTAGTAAGTCTTTATATTTCATGATACCATGTTATGAACCTCCTCAGTCATAAATCCTACTTTGGGGGCAATGATATTATAATTGTTTATGTCTAGATATCACTTCATGGATGCAAAGTTGAGCACAATCTAGGCGTCTACATTCTAACCTGAGAAGCACCGAAATGTCTATTGGCCTTGTGTATTACGTGTCCCACACACAACATGCTTTGGATATTTAGTTCAGTGATTTACCCAGATTCTTGCTTTGAAGAACAAGTCCCTCTCTCTCACACACACACAAAGAACTGAAGACTCCACCCGACCCCGGATTGGTTGCCTGCTATGCTATCCTTATAAGGTTCAAAGAGCGAGAGACTAAGAGACACACACCCTTGTGGTGTAACTGAAACACTTCATATCTTTACTATGATCTGATGACTGAATCAGTTGTATCTTTACTATGATCTGATGACTGAATCAGTTGTATGGATATGCAAAATGAAGGTCGGCTTAGCCTAAATGAAAGATTTATAAAAGCAATGTTTCTAAAGAAGGTGGGGAGGTACTTCTTGGAGAAGAATCGGATTAGAAGGCCACCTTTGCGCCTAGCTCAGGAAGTTGAATGGGTTAGTACTCATAAGACAGTTGGTAGCTTGCAACATTTAGTTCCTAAACTTTCTTTTGCTACTGGTTTAAACCACGTTAAAGAATGCTAGGATTTTCAGGCACAAATCCAGTGGCGAAGAAGGGGTTAATGCCAGAATCACTTTGTTTATCGATTCTACATTAGCTCTTGGAGAAACATATAGAAATCTTATTCAAATAGGCTATTATGCAAGGGACTGCAGATTCATGCTAGAATGTTTACTAAGCATGTGCAGGTTCATGTTAAAACCAATTGGCAATAGGTGGAGTAGCCTTTAAAATATATTAACTAAGCTTGAGTGGTGGCCTTGGCAGTTATACTTTGTTAGAATATATATTCACAGGTTCAAGATACAAAATATATATTCACAGGTTGTTCTGTCGTTTGTTTGTGCCAGGAAGGATTTGGTTGCTTTGTTAGATTGTTGCGTTGATTTGGGGAATGCCCCTTGGCTCTTGTACTTTGTTTGGTTCAATAAAACTGACTAAATAAAAAAGAAAACGTTTTTTTAACTCCAACAAACTACAGTGTACATCAAGCATACAGTTTCTAGCCATACACTTAAAACCATCTCAATACCAGCCCGTGGTTGAAAATCAGAGGGTGGGGACAAATGAACAGAGGAAGCTATTCCAAGTCGGCAAGTGGTTTCTACTTCACTGAGCTCTGTTGCAAGAGAATCGACCCCAGCCAAAGTTCCACCATAAATTTTTTTTTTTGGATAACTCAGGGGTCAGGGCCAGCTAACGCGCACCTTGACTAATCATGGGTCACAATCCCACCGCCCACTCACGGCCCAATTAAAGTCAGAGCAAATCTCCGTATGCATTGGCCCCAAAGTAGTTAATAGCACCTGAGAAGTTTCGAATAATTTCCTTTTGATACAACCTCAAATTCATGCTAGATAATTTCAAGTTCACTAGTACAATGTCGAGGGCTCAATGCCTAATTTCAGTTTTTATAGAATGAGTTGCACACATCATTTCGATAATTGCCCATCCTTCTTTTCACAATCCTCTGTGTCTTTCTATCTTGTATAAGTTAAAGGGAAAATTTCAAAAAACCCTCTGAACTTTCTGACAACTTGTAAAAAAACACCTGGACTTTCACTATTGACAAAAAAACACCTAAACTTAGTATTCCGTTAGCAATTAGGCTCCTACCGTCCAATTCCATCTAGTCCTAACGGAAGGCATTAACTTTTTTTTTTTTTTACTTTTTACATTCAAAAATTACTTTTAACTCTTTCTTTTTTTATTGGTAAATAAATATGCAATAAAGTTCTTTTTTTTCTTACAATTTATCAAAAATTACTTTAACTCTATTTTTTACTATTTACAAAAATAACTTTAACCACCATCTTTTTTGTTACTTTTAAATTTTACCTTTCCCCTTCTCTCTCTCTCTCCCCCTCTTTTTTTTTTTTAGAACTTTAAGTCCACTCCACCAATCAACTGCCAAAGCTCTAGCTCTAATTTCATAAATTCAAAATTACTTTTAACCTCCCTTTTTTTAGCATTCTTGTTTTTACTCTTTATTTTTTGTAGTAAATAAATATGAAATAAAGTTTTTTTTCTTACTATTTATCAAAAATTACTTTAACTCTAATCTTTACTATTTATAATAATAACTTTAAGACCCATTTTTACTTTCAAATACTCTCTCTCTCTCTCTCTCTCTCTCTCTCTCTCTCTCTCTCTCTCTCTCTCTCTCTCTCTCTCTCTCTCTCTCTCTCTCTCTCTCTCTCCACTGATGAAAATCATCCCCCCTCTTCTCTCGACCCGATCAGTTTGGAGAAACCCAAAATTCCTCTATCAGTTGGTTGTGGCCTGGGGTTAAATTTGAAAGTAACCAAAAAAAAAACACGGGGGGGGGGGGGGGGGGGGGGGGGGGGGGGAAGCAAGGGGGTGTTAAAGTAATTTTCGTAAATAGTTAAAAAATGGGGGTGAATAATTTTTGGAAAAGAGTAAGGAAAAAAGAACTTTATTGCATATTTATTTATGACTAAAACAAGAATGAGTTAAAAGTAATTTTTGGAAGAACAAGTAGTAAAAAAAAAAAAAGAAAAGGTTACAAAGAGGAGGTTAAAAGAACTTTTGAATTTTTGAAATTGTGGCTAAGGCTTTGGCGGTTCGTTGTGGGGTTAATTGGTGGTGTGGAGTCGATTCTAATAAGAAAAAAAGGGAGGGGGGGAATAAAAAATAGGGTTAAAGTAATTTTCGATAAATAATAAGAAAAAAAAAGAACTTTATTGCATATTTATGTACCAATAAAAAAAGAAAGAGTTAAAAGTAATTTTTGAATGAAAAAAGTAAAAAATAAAATAAAAAGTTACCGCCTTCCGTTAGCTCCATCCGTTAGGACTAGACGGAATTGGACGGCAGGGGCTTAATTGCTAACGGAATGCTAAGTTTAGGTGTTTTTTTGTCAATAGTGAAAGTCCAGGTGTTTTTTTGCAAGTTGTCAGAAAGTTCAAAGGTTTTTTTGAAATTTTCCCTAATAAATAATCAAGCATAGTACTCAGGCTCTTACCCAGATAAACGTCCCTGAAGCTGGACTGGAAGTGGTGCAAGAAATTTTGTTACGCCCTAGTATTTTTATTTAATTAATTTTATGAGCCATATTAATTAGGCGTTGAGGTCAGGTTCTAATTAGTTGTTTTTGTGCGCACTATGGGTATTATTGTCATGATTGTAATCTTTGGGGTGTGAGATTAATTTTGGATAAATTAGTGGGTACATGCTTGATTATAGAATTTGGTATTAAGTCAGATTTAGTAAATTCATATTGTTATTTATTTACCTAAACTTTAATTGACTAGTTAGCTATAATTTAGGCCTCAACGTTAGTGGGTAGTTATAAGAGTTGTACTTAGATATTAATGAGTTTAATAGGGTTTTATTAGAGAGAACTTCCGACTTTCATAGGAGAGCCGCAGCCGTCGAACTTCTTGGTTCCCCGAGGTAATATTCCACTTCATTCATTCCTTTTTCTTTGGTGCGTACAGTTTATAGATTGGTCAAAACCCTTGGATTGGAGACTAGTTTAATGGGTTTTGTTTGTGTTCAGAGAGAAAGAGAGAGAGGTGAGCGGCGTAGTATGTGTGGCAGTGAAGGTGTGGGGCGGGGTGTGTGTGGCGGTGATCGGTCCGTGGTAATTAGTTGGAGCTGCTTAAATATTGGTCATTTGTGGGATGATTTGAATATTGATACCATTGGTGGACTTTTAATGGTGCCGATGCAATAGGCTGGATTTGGTGCAGGTGTGGAGACGTTGTCATATATATTGAAGGGAGTAAAGGTGAGTTTTCAGTTTTGGCACTTAGAAGGCATATTGGGTTGTTCGTGTGTATGTGGAGCTTGGACTTAGGAATTAAAGTTTTGGGTTTGCTAATTGTATGGCGATTTGTGTACAGGCTATTTTCTTTTTCCGTGATCGAGTTGCATTGTTCGGTTATAGTATCTTTGGACTCAGGTGAGTGATTAAGCATGTTACGTATTTGCGAACTTCCCCGTATCCCTTAAATTATTGTTTAGAAAATTAATTATTGAAATTGGGAACATATATTTGTTTTATTTGGTTCTTGAAATTGGCATGCGGATTGGTGAAACCATTTGTTGATCGAATAATCTTTTGGTGAGAACTTTGTGGATATTGATGGGAACATTTATTTTGGAAGTCTAGGGAAATTAATCCTCTGTGTGCGGGTGACTCTGGCCATTAGGGAAGAGACCGGATTAGGCCGGTGACCCTAATGCTCAACGGTTGTTATTGACCGGATCGATCTTGTTCCAATAAGTGGAAAGTCACCATTTTGGTTGTGGTTCCCCATTTGTTGTTTTTTGAGCAAGTTGAATCATGGATTAACCGCATATGCCAACATGGGTTGTTTTTGACAACTACTTTCGTCAGCTGAATTTAAATAAGTTCACAGCAGTAGTTTGACCTCCGGGCTCTGCTTACCCTGATAAACGTCCCTGAAGTTGGACTGGAAGTGGTGCAAGAAATTCGTAGTTAAAAATCCCACAAAATCATCTTCATCCACCGAGCAAAATGAGGGAAATGGTTAAAGGAATTATGCAGCAAATGAGGGAAATAGAATGATGAAGAAACTGAAATGAGGGAAATTCTTTGGATCACGAGGAATTATGGTGTTCTGTTACTGCCCCAATCAGATGATCGAGAATTTCTATTTAAGTTTCGTTGCAAGCCCTGCGTATTTGTGTGAGAAGAAGATGCGTGAATCACGAACAAAATTACTAGTATTAAAGAAAGAGTGCATGAAACAATGGCCGCACTCTTTTACCTTTGGCCGCCCTCTTTTGCTCTTGGCCGCTTAATTTTGCAACGATGCCATTTCGATAGTTATACAACAATGTAAATAGAAGTAGTTAAACTGCTCGGATCGGCAGAAGGGTTGGCAGCGGCTGCTCTGTGGTGGCGGCATCAAGGGCCTGAGGTGGCTTTTGGTGATCTGGGGCAACAACAAGGGCAAGTTCCAGGGGCGGCTCCACTTAGTACCCTCTGGGTTCAAAAAATGAAACTAAAAATTTTTATTTTTTGTGTATACTATAAGTTAAGTTTTCCTTAGTGTTGTCAGCGCTGAGTTACTTGTGCAAGGTTAAAATATAAAAATCCAACTAAATTTGGAAACAAATTATTATAGCTCAAGAATACAAAATTAGTCCAATTTGAATAAGTTTGACTTTATAAGAATCTAAAACTTAAAGCGGTGCAAAAATAAAAAAAAGAAACAAGTGAAGTACTATTCTTCTTTCACGTGAGGAATGTGCATAGACTGATCAATTGAGGAATCGGTTGGGGGACGGTTGGCGGATTGGTGGGGTTGGGTGGAGTAACTAGGGTAGTGGATTCGGTTGGTATATCATCGGTAAGTGGGGTAGTAGAATTGGGTAAAGGTGTGGTGTAGTGGAGGTCGGGTGCAGGTGCAGGATTGGGGTAAAAATCAAGAGAAGATGTCCCTTTATAGGGAAAAATATGCTCATGAAAACGGACATCCCTACTTACCAAAAATTTGTGGGAATCTAAATCTAACAATTTGTAATCTTTTTGACCTGTAGGATAGCCCAAAAAAATGCAACGCCTAGCACGAGGAGCAAATTTAGAAATAGGTTTGACAATAGTAGCATAACTTAAACTTCCAAAAACACTAAGGTGGTCATAAGTAGGTGGACGACCATACAAGCGCTCAAAAGG
The DNA here is from genome assembly GCA_014282245.1 of Rhododendron simsii. Taxonomy (NCBI): domain Eukaryota; kingdom Viridiplantae; phylum Streptophyta; class Magnoliopsida; order Ericales; family Ericaceae; genus Rhododendron; species Rhododendron simsii. The sequence continues at coordinate 2,321,474 of CM024961.1, read as the reverse complement.
TGTAATGTTAGAAAGGAGCCGAGTAGGCAATCGATTGATTAAATAAACGGCGGACACACTCACCCCAAAAACGAATAGGCATCTTAGATTGGAAGAGGAGAGCATGAGCAACTCGCAATATATGACCATGCTTACATTTGACAACTCCATTTTGTTGTGGAGTGGAGACATAAGTAGGGGTGTAAATGAGCTGAGCTGAGCCGAGCTTTGGCGAGCTCGAGCTCGGCTCGTTTGCTTAATGAGCCTAAAACTTGAGCTCGAGCTCGGCTTGAGCCTTAACAAGCCAAGCTTAGTCATTTACTAAACGAGCCTCTTTAATCGAGCCGAGCCTCCCTTAATGAGCCGAGCTTTTGTCAAACAAGCCAAGCTCCACTTGGCTCGTTTAGTAAACAAGTCGAATACTCGAGCTCAGCTCGTTTACTAAACAAGCCAAGTCGAGCCGAGTCTTAACAAGCCGAACTGAGCTGCACTCGCGAGCTACTCGGTTCATTTACGGCCCTAGACGCAAGAGGTCTGAAATTCAACACCTTTAGTTATAAAAATGATTGTAGAGAAAGAAATTCACTACCATTGTCACTCTGAAAGATTTTAATATGTGCGTTAAATTGGTTATGAACGAAAGTAAAAAAAGATTTAAGTAAGGAAGAAGCATCAGATTTATGAGACATAAGAAATAACCATGCACAACAAGTAAAGTCATCCACATTGGTTAAAAAATAACGAGCACCAGAATATGTTTGATGTCTATGTGGACCCCAAATATCACAATGAATTAATTGAAAGGGTAAGGTAGAAAAAATAGAACTTGACGGAAATGATAATCTAGTCTATTTGGCCAAAGGACAAACATTACAAAAATTTTCAAAAGGAATAGAAATAGCAGAATTGGATTTAGAGATGAGGCGTAGACAGACATGTGATGGGTGGCCAAGACGATGGTGCCAGGTAGTGTTGGGATGGGTAGTATGGCAAGCAGTTGGTAAGGTTTGATCCTGTGGCATATAACAGAGGCCGCCACTTTGCTTACCCCATCCAATCATTTTCCCCGTAGCCAAGTCCTGCAAAACACAGAAATTCGGAAACAAAATCACACAACAATTTAAGGATTGAGTAATTTTACTGGCAGACAAGATTTAATCGAAAGGAAGGCACATGGAGAACATATTTTAAAATAACATCTTTGTTGAAGAGGAGTGTGCCATTAGAGTTAATGGGTACGGTAGAACCAGTGGGTAAATTAACACAGGGTATGTGGGGCAGATGAGAGTGAACAAATAAAGAAGAATCAGAAGCAATAGGGTCTGTGGCACCACTATCTAAAATCTAGCAATTCGAGGAGATAGAATTAACAGATGGATGATTATACAAACCTCCGACATTTGCAAAAACATCATTATTACCCTTCGAGAAATGTGGCGCATTTGCCATGGCAGTGGTCAATTGTTGATATTGCTCAGCGGAAAGCCCTGAGAAAGGCGGAGTGGCACCATTGGGCAATGCAGCATGTGCAGCAGCAAGATTGGAGCGAGCACCATGTTGCTGATTTTGGTGTCTCGGACGGTAGTTTTTTGGTTTAAAATTGGGATCATGCTGTGGGTGCCCAAGTGGAAATCCATATAATTTATAGCAGTTTTCAATGGTATGTGTATCCTTTTTGCAGTATCAGCAAAATAATCCTTCAGTATTGGAATTGGAAGGTGAAAAAGATGAGTTACCAGTGAACTTGTTTGGATTGGAGCCTTTAGAAAACCGCACAACCGCTGCAACTAAGAAATTATCTGCGGGTGAATTATTCCCAATTTCTCGCTATTTCTCGTCCTGGGTCACCATATTGTAAGCTTCCTGAATATCAGGTACCGGCTTTGGATGTAGTATTTCGCCTCGAATGGGATTGTAAGTATCGTTAAACCCCATGAGAAATTGCATGAGATGATCCTCATTATGATGAGCGTGCCGCTTGCTCCTTCCACCACATTGACAACAATCGCACGTGGAAAGATGGCGATAAGAATCTAACTCATCCCAAAAGCCACGCAGCTTCGTATAATAGTGTGCTATTGACATAGCACCCAGAACATGTGAACCAATGGAACTTTTGATTTGAAATATTTGGGGCAGATTACCTTGAGTGAAACGGGCTTGAAAATCCTCCCAAACGTGTTGAGCTGTGGAAGCAAAAAGCACACTTGGAACTAGATCCAGTGAAACTGAATGAGAAACCCATGAGATCAACATATGGTTGGCTCTTTCGCATAGATTGAACACATCGGAATCAGTAGACTTGGAGGGCTTCTTAAACTTTCCAGTAACAAAACCTAATTTGTTCTTAACAGAAAGAGCAATTTCAACGGATCTACTCCATGTTGCCCAATTTTCACCATTCAGCAGTTGTGAGCAAAGCTTGGTGGCGGAAGTATCTGAGTGATGAAAATAATAATGGCTTGACGGGTCAAGCCCTAGTTTGAGACTAGAAGAAGCACTGTCATCTCCCATGATTGGTTAATAGAGAAAATGAAAGGCTTCAGAAAAATCAAAACTTGGATCCAGTTTTGATGAAGAAAAATAACTACGGTGGGGAGAAAAAAAATGCTAGGTATAGAACCCAAGCTCTGATACCATGTTGAATTTAGGATAACGAAATATTGAGAGAAATTAATTTATTTTTGAATGAATTCTTTACAAAGATACAAACCGCTTTATATACAAAGAAACTATACTAGGAAGGAAGCTAAACTAGGAAGGAAATTAAACTAGGAAAGAATAAATATACAATATTCCTATGCTACAATCACGGATCCTCAATCAATCAATTAAACAACTAATTAGGAAACCGAATTTTTCTCTAACAATATCAGATGTTAAGATTTTTTTGCCGATAAAAAAAATTTAAAAAGTATCAGATGCTAGGAAATCTCCGGTGGTGATATCTATTCCATATCATTAAATTTATTTTTAATTAATAAAATGTATTCATCGCAATTTAGACGACACTTTGATTATTTTTGTGCGTCTCAAAAATTATGTATGTTTTTCAATGTATAACTGCTGATTTTGCCACTCCCTTTTTTGTTAACGTCACTCCCCTACAAGTGTATTTTTTGTGCAAAAATACACTAGCAGAGGAGTGGCATTAACAAAAAAGGAAGTGGCAGTGCAAAAATACACTAGCAGAGGAGTGGCATTAACAAAAAAGGAAGTGGCAAAATCATTTCCCGTTATAATGCTTCACATACCCATACCCGTACCGTACTATATTAGTGATTTGGTAAATATGAAAGCAGGACACAGTTCCTGTCTTCTACTCTAGTCCGGTTCAGTTTCAATTTTTTTTGGCTTATTTCGGGGTCAAATCCAGTTTCAATTTTTTTTGGCTTATTTCGGGGTCACATCAATAATCAAAACCGTTTATTGGGTAGAGCTCATCGAGTTCTTCAAGCATAAAAAAAAAAAATCAGGTTCAGTGAATACCGATAAAAGACTGCTCAACATTTTGTCGTCTGTCTCGGCAATCAATGATTCGGATCGATAAAAAACTCTCGCCTAAAAGAGTTTTTTAAAATTCAAACCGTCTAGCGGTGGCGGGAGTGGTGAAGATTGAGAGGTGAGCGTAGAATTTGTCTTTCTTTACTTCGTGGACACAAGTTAATTTCCTTGCGCATTATGAGGCAGACCTTTTCAACCAAAGGAAAAATATGTGGACCAAAACGAAGTCACCATCCTCGGGATTGTGTGGTAATTAAGATATGGCTCTTGCACACAACCACTCTCCACCAGAACCTTCTCGTATATAAAGTGACCAAGTATTTACGCTAGCGGTTGTAAAGCAGGCAAAAAATTGGATATAAAGTGATACGTACGGAGAGCCAGCCAATACATCCGCCACTATTTAAAAATCTCAACCAAAACATGTCTGAGTTCGAGAGCTTGCCTATGGAAACCGTGACCGATATCCTCATAAGGCTCCCTGTCGAATCGCTGAGGCTCTGCATGTGTGTCTGCAAATCATGGCGCTCCCTGATTGCAGACCCTTGCTTCATCAACAACCAACTTCTTATCAACCGGCAAGGTTGCTCTACCGGTATCGACAATCGTTGTTTTCTCCTCACTTTCTGCAATGTTAATGGTGACGAACTTTGTTATTCCTTACGTTGTTGTAAAACATTTACTGAGCAGAAGCAACTCAAAGTTCCCAATGTCATCGGGTCATGGCATCACACGGTCATTGATTCTTGTAATGGCCTAATCTGCCTGTTTATGATAAACGAATTGAGGTCGGCATATTATCAAGCACTTGTCTTATGGAATCCTTCAATCAATAAATTCAAGGTCCTCCCGAGGCCTCAATTCCCGGCTAGTTTCTCTCACGAACTAGCGCACGGGTTCTCGTTCATCCCTCGAGCCAATGATTACAAGGTCGTGCGACTTATCCACAACCAAGTCAAAGATTCCCCAAAAGTTGAGATTTACACTCTGAGCACAAACTCTTGGAGGACGTGGACTGGTGATGGCGTTGGATATATCATGACAGATGGTATCCGCCCTACGTTCATTAACAGAGCTGTCCATTGGATAGCACTCGTTAGTTGGAGAAATCCGATTTGTTTCATACTTGCATTCCACATGGAGGATGAGGTTTTCAGAGCGATACCGTGCCCTAGATATGACGCTTTTCGTCCCATCAGCTTCCCTCATGGAGAGCTTTTCGTTGTAAGTGAAAAACTTGCTTATTTTGTCAAGCGCACATCAGAGGGTGTTGTATCATGGGACTTGTGGGTGTTGGAGGACTATGGTGTTGCAGAGTTTTGGACTAAGTTGCATAGCATAAGATCACATACTATTGAGAGTGTCCTACACCCTCTGCAGCCTCCAAAGAAGGGTGAAGTTCTTTTTAGTGGGTTTACAAAAAAGGAACTGTACTCGTTTGACCTGGGAAGGCAAGAAGTTAAGCAGATTGAAGTGGATTATCAAATGCAGTTTGAAGTGATAAATTACACAGAGAGCCTTCTTTTGCTTAATGAACCATTGCCTGGTTCTGCTAGTCATGACGCAATGGATTTCTTCAAGTGTAAGGGAAGTGCTAATGGGTTGATTTTGTTGTTGGGTTTCATTTTATTTGGGTGTTTCTTGTTTGCGTATTTAATCTTTGGCTGGATTTGCCTATTCCTTTCCTCGATTTGATGTACCATTTATCAAGTTTCTTACTAATAATTTTTTACCGTTTCATTTACAGAAATATTTAAAGTGAAGAAGGATTCTGGGACACTTAATAATTTTTCCACTCTTTGCAAGGTGTGGTGACAACACCTATTCTTGATCCTTCCAAGATCAAAATTGCGAAATTACATGAGCAAACGAGAATGTGTTTTCGCAAGTGGACAGTAGAATTTTGATAAAAGCGATAGGTACATATGAGATTGTATATATGATGTACAAATGGGTTTTGTGGGGCCCACCTCGGGTCCCACAAAGATGAGTTGAATCGCCTATTATTTTTAAAATATTTTTTTAAGGAACTTTGTAAAAAATCAGCTCATCCCGATATCGGTAAGGATTTTTTTTTGAATTTATGGGGGCGAAACTACTTAACTGCTCAGTTTTGCCCCTATAAATTCAGGAAAAATAGTTATCGATATCGGGTTGAGCTGATTTTTTTACATAGCTTTATAAAAAAATATTTTAAAAATAATGACCAATTAGAATCATGTTTGTGAGACCCGAGGTGAGCCCCACAAAACACATATGTACATCGTATGTAAAATCTCATATGTACCTATAGCTTTATTAAAATACTCATAGAATTTGTTCCCCAAATTAATTTAAGTGCACGCAAGTTGATCCATACATCTAAATTATCAAAAAATAGGCCATGATAGGGTAGTCCATCAGCTATAAATAGGATTTGTATGCGTGCAAGCTGACCATATGTATAACGTATAATGACTCTGTGCACTGGCGCTTGCCTGGGCCCATTGACACTTGGGCTGATTTCTTGCTTGAGATGTTGGAAAGGGAGGTAAGAGATTTTTAGTAGTGCGGAGTGATGGGATAATATTTCTTAACGGATGTAACAGGATATTATACTTGCACTTCCGTTTCATTTACTAGAGAAAACGGAGATCTTTTGAGGAAAATACGTAGTATCAGTAAGTCTAGGTACACTATATCCATTCACTACACTATCCATCACATTTTTTGTGGGACCCACCTTGGATCCCACAAAAATATAGAAAGATATCCATAAATTTTAAAATAATATATTATGAGGTCTTGTAAAAAATCAATTCCAACAAATATCGGTAGGTATTATTTTTGGATTCGTAGAGGTGAAACTGTGTAATTGAGCAATTTCGCCCCTATGAATCAATAAATAATACTGATCGTTATCCATTGAAGTTAATTTTTTATTCTAAAATTTGTGGATATTAGAAACCAGCAATTGGGGTTGCCCGCAGCAGCAATCGGAGACCAGGCGATCACGGGTCAAATTTGGTGGGTGTTTGAAGGTTCTCTGCGCAATGTTATACAAATAGTAGCACAACTTCAAAACTTTTTTTTACGGGATCGGATTCTCTCCGGTTAAAGTTTTGGACTTGACAGAACAATTCAAATCTCGACCATATATGCATGGACATAATCAATGATTTAATAGTCTGTTAGCATATCCGAACCATTGATTGCAGTAATGTAGGATCCAAATACTTTAAAAACAATCCCCTCTGGTCTAAATGAAAATCTGAGAAGATCCAATTCATTTTCTTTATTGTCAAAAGCCGGCCATATTAAGTAGTAGTATCATTTTGTAAGGTCCCATTCTTCATATATGAAGGTTTTATTCTTGTCAAAAGACTGAAAAAAAAAAATTTTATTGAAAAAAATAAAAGACAGCGAAAGATCAACCACTCAAAACCAAAAAGAAGCAGCAATATTGTGACTCATTGTCCACTCACAGGAGTGATTATTCAGCGCCTCGGGCTCATTTTCTTTCGCACATTATAGTGGATTTCATATATTAGAGTCATGTCTTATCTTGGAGATAAGAAAAAAGAGATTTAAGTAATCCTAGGATTAGAGGACTTCTAAAGCATCTAAGATGCTTTCTCTCTCTATATAATCCCTGCAGAATATTCATAATACACACACAAGAGATATACAAAAAGATCAAAAAGAGTTCCAGGAAAAACTCTCTCTCTCTCTCTCTCTCTCTCTCTCTCTCTCTCTCTCTCTCTCTCTCGTGTTCTCTTTCTCTATCATTAAAAACCAATCTGAGCTTTTGCATGCACCGTGAAATTGAGGGTGAAACTCGATTCTCGTAGTATCACTCTATCGCAGGAGTTTGTCGCAGGTTTTAGTACGTGATCCATAGTACATAACCCATACGTATCGGAACCAGCCAATCCATAGCATATTGGCCACTAGTTAAAACCTCAACCAAAACATGTCAGAGTTCACGAGCCTGCCCATGGAAACCGTGACCGACATCCTCATAAGACTCCCCATCGAATCATTGAGGCATTGCATGTGCGTCTGCAAATCATGGCGCTCCCTAATTGTCGACCCTTTTTTCATCAACAACCAACTTCTTAACAACTGTCAAGGTTGTTCTACCGGTATCGACAATCGTTGTTTTCTCCTCAAGTCCTATAAAGTTTTTGGCGACAAACATTTTTATTCATTATATTGTTGCAAAACATTCACGGAGCAGAAGCAACTCGAAGTTCCCAATATCATCGAGGGATGGCCCTACAAGATCATTGCTTCTTGTAATGGCCTACTCTGCCTCTTTATGAATAACCGAGTGAGATTGGGATATTCTCGTGTCCTTCTCTTATGGAATCCTTCAATCAAGAAATTCAAGATCCTGCCGAAGCCTCGCTTCCAATCTCGATCTTCTTACGAACTAGCTCACGGGTTCGCGTTCGTCCCCCGAGCTAACGATTATAAGGTCGTTCGACTTATTCACGGCAAGGTCCAAGGCTCTCCAAAAGTTGAGATCTACACTCTGAGCACAAATTCTTGGAGGACGTGGATAGGTGATGGCGTTCAATGTGCCATGATAAATCGTTGCCGCCCTGCGTTTGTTAACGGAGCTGTCCATTGGATAGCACGAAAAAAAAGTGGCAATCCGATTTACTCAATTTTTATAATTGGATTCCATATGGAGGATGAGGTTTTCAAAGAGATACCGATCCCTGGATATGACCTTCCCCTTCCCACCAGCCACCTGTGTGAATTTCTCTCCGTCGTAGGCGAAAAACTTGCTTATTTTGTCAACTGCAATATAATAGAGGGCGTTGTATCATGGGACTTGTGGGTGTTGGAGGACTATGGTGTTGCAGAGTTTTGGACTAAGTTGCATACCATAAGACTACATGCTATGAGTTTATCATACCCTCTACCATCTCTAAAGAAGGGTGAAATTCTTTTTGGCAGGTTGAACAATGAGGAATTGTACTCGTATGACCTGGAAAGGCAAGAAATTAAGGAGATTGGAGTGGATGGAGTGCACGATGTGATAAATTACACTGAGAGCCTAGTTTTGCTTAATGAAGGAATTCATGATTCTAGTGATGCAATGTTAGATTTCGAGGAGGAGGAGGAAATGGAATTAGTGTAAGGGTTTAGTTTTGATAATGTTAAGGCTTATTTCATTAGGTTGTGATCATCCTTTATTTTTTTTTTTTTTTTGTATTTTTCTGTTTTTTATGCACGAAGGCAAGAAGTACTTCTTTTACAGAAACGTACATTGAGCTATGAACCAAAGTTACAGATACCCTTCCAACACATATCGGATACGCAAGATAAGTATCCAGAGTTTCCTTTTAGTTTCCCAATCGAATACAATAGATATATAGCAACGTAAATAGAACTAGCTAAACTACATAGCTGGGTTAATAAGACCCTGAGGAATTTACACAGGTAAAATGCTTACCAGACCCTCTTGGTTAAGTCCAACGCGTCTGGTAAACTTGGTTAATACACGTTTGATCATGCACAAAGAAGAATATGTGAACTGAAAATTTTCAAGTTGCATTCTACGAAATGGTTCTGTTGGGGATGAGTAGGATCTGGATGAAACCGTATGGTATGAAACATGTAATTCTAGTCCATCATTTGCATGATTCGTCTCTAATAATCAAGAAGCAGAGTCCATTCCGGCTGGAAAATATTAGGCAGTCATTCAACAAGTAATCTGAAATTTTATATTTTCTCATTCCAAAATTTTATCATGTAGCTGGTTTTTCTAAGAAGTTTAAGGGCAAGGGATCAGTGGTTCACGATGAATCACTGGTAGCGAGGGAGGTTGTTCCTGGTGTTTGTATCAGGCGGAACTCAGAACTGATGTTGGAAGGAGTGCGGCAGGTCGAGTTCTTCACTCCTTTTGAGTCGATTTTTTAAGATTTGAGACCCCGATCGGGGCCGATGCTACTGCTACTTGGTTCAAGAAGCTTGAATACAATTAAGCGCAAAAAATCGATTGGTGGGTAGCACACCCTGTGGCTGAGAATGTACCGTTTGACGTAGATTTTGATGTATGGATGGAAGTGACCCCTAATGTTCCTATGCCCTTCCTTGTGGACAAGTTAACTTGTATTAATAAACTACTCCTTCCATTTTTTTTTTATAAAAGGAGAGAAGTGTTATTGATTTGAAAGGCATAAAAGCTTGAACATCAGATAGTTGGGAACTCCATGGGGCAAAACAGAAATCCACAAATTGGACCAACCATTCAAAAGAGTCTGTTGACCACAACAATGTGCAGTCCGATTATAATTAATCACATTTAACAAAACCAAACTCACAGGAAAAAAAGGATTCTTTCAGAGTTAAACAATCAAAAATAAAAGCCACTATATCAATAAAATTAAACTACTCCTTTCATCAGGGGCCAAAAATACTAACTGAGGATGTTCATGTTTTTTTTTGTTTTTTTTTCCCCTTCTTTTGAGCATTGTTGGAGATTTTCAAAATAAAATTGGATTTTAGTTTGAAATTTTTAGAAATATACTGAGTTAGATTTTTGTGAAAGGTTGCTACACCTTTTCACATGGGTAGTGACTTTATGTAAATGGTTGTAACACCCATGGTGTATTCGTTTGGGAAAGAATGTGAAATATGAGGGTGCTTCTAAGAGGCATGACCCTTCTAATTAAATGTTTCATGAAAGGATTCTTACCAAGAGACATATTTCCTTCTAATTAAATGTCTTCAATAGACATGACCTTTCCTAACTAATACTCCATGCGTCTCTTTTTAAGTCTCCCGTTTCGTAACTCTAACTTATGAAAAAGACATCATCATTATACCTTTCACATCAACTTTTCCTCCATTTTCCCTATTTACCCATCATCATTACACTTTTACTCACTTACTTTTCGAAATGGAATATACTTTAAGGAACAAAATAGATAATTCACTAACTTTTACTTACTAACTTTACAAAATAGACACTTATTAGGGACAGCCCAAAATGGAATACCGGACTATAAATAAGGGACGGAGGGAGTATCTTTAAAAGACATAACTATTCTAATGTGTGTTTCTTCTAAAAACACAACCTTTCACATTATGGTGCTTATAAGTCTATAAGTAGGCCATTGGTTAAGTCGTTCGACATACCGGAAATTCCATACTGAATTACTCTCTTTCTCTCTATACATTCTCTTCCTAGAATGGCAAATCGACATTCTATTATTCCACAGAAATAGAATATCAGTCATTGGTCCTTTTACATTTGCTAAGTGGATAGTTTGTATGTCTTCGTTTGTGCAATCACAAACAAAAAGAACCTAGAGTTCATATTCGATTTATTTTGAAGGTAGATTTGCTGTAACTTGGTGCACACCTTCTGGGGGGCCAAATACTGTCTTTAGGAAAGCGTTCTCCTAACGCGACTTGAATTTTTGTTTCCAAATTTTGAAGAGACGATCCCATCGCTTTCATCATTTTAAAAACTGGATTTCCAACAGTTCCTACAGCTGGAAAATCTTAGGCAGTCATTCAACAAGCAATCTGAAATGTTATACTCTCTCCTAACGCGACTTGAATTTTCGTTTCCAGATTTTGAAGAGACGATCCCATCACTTTCATCATTTTAAAAACCGGATTTCCAACAGTTCCTGCAGCTGGAAAATCTTAGGCAGTCATTCAACAAGCAATCTGAAATGTTATACTCTCTCCTAACGCAACTTGAATTTTCGTTTCCAGATTTTCAAGAGACGATCCCATCGCTTTCATCATTTTAAAAACCGGATTTCCAACAGTTCCTGCAGCTGGAAAATCTTAGGCAGTCATTCAACAAGCAATCTGAAACGTTATACTCTCTCATCCCAAATTCATCATGTCGTTGGGACCTGGTTTTATAAGAAGTTCGAGGCTAAGGGGCTAGTTGTTTGTGATGAATTGCTGGCAGCGAGGTAGGTTGCTCGCCTTGCGGGGAGTTCGTATCATGCGGAGCAGCGGAAGTGCTGGTGTTGGAAGGGGATTCTATCGAAGTCTATAAGGCAACAAGAAGTCCTGAACACGAAAATTGTAAGAGTAAAGAACTTGTGTTATATTAGTTAGTTTTTCGGTAACTATGAAAGATTGCTTATATATCCTTCGGATTTAGGCTATTTCAGTGTAAAAAATCAGTCCAAAGAAGGCAACAAAAAGTCCTGAACACGAAAATTGTTGTGAAAATTGAAGCAATTGCGAGGCACCAGACATAGGAAAGATAGATTTATATATCAAGATCTATCAAGTACATGGGGGTCTTCGGGACCAACTAAATATTGTTGTGAATACTTCTTGCAATCTCTCTTTCCTCATTCTTTTACAATAATAAAAGCTCCTATCTCTTTCTGAATGAATAAAATTAGAGGAGCTTACCGATTGATTTCCTTCACCGCCTCAGACTAATTAAAGCCCCGTTCCACTAATTAAAGTAAGTATTTTGTTTAAATAAGTATTTATTTTTTAAATTAAAGGTAATGTATTATAAAAAAAAATGACATATCTCGTAAAACGAAAAATAAGTATTAAAAAAATTAAAAAAGGGACATTTTTCACATCACCGCTTTGGTGAGGTCATCCACCCATCATTATCATGACATCATTTGGTCATCACAGAAATGACAAGGATTTTTTATTACTTAATAAAACGCATTTCAGCACATGTGGAGTAATATTCTTTGAGATTCCATTGAAGATGCTCTAACAACCAAGTCTTCGGAACAATTGCACGACCAATAACGCGAACCATCCCGCGAAGGCTCCATCCCTTCATTGACTAAAATAAATCACCTTCGAATTGATCCCAACAAACCTTAGCCCTCAAGCATCAGAATTCTTCTCCAAACTTGATTCCATTCCAACTCTCTCTCTCTCTAGAAAAGGGAACGGCTGAGGAAAGGGAAGCTTCTGGATTTGGATTATGGAAGCAACTAACTTATGAATTTATATGCCCTTGCACGGAAATGATGAAAAATGATGAAAAAAATTATTTTTCCTATAACTTTCTATGTATTCAGTTGCCAGAAAAATATATAACTCACAGCTTCAACTTTCTAATTAGAAAACAGTTTTTTGCAAAATAGATCTTGCCAAAATAAAGAAATTTTAGTTTTTCTGCAAGATTCTTTTAAGAAAACACTCACAGAAATATAAATTTCTTTTTACTCTTCAATCACTTTAATTTTTCTACAAATTTATTTCCTACACAACAACTGAACGAAGCCATAAAGGAAGAGGTAGATCAAAAAATTTCTTTCCTTTCTGTTTTTCTTTTGAACCAAAACCGGAGAAATTCATTTTCCTTTTATTTTCTTTCTACGACCAAACAAGATAAGACACTTTCTTTACGTTTCCCCTCTCTCTCTCTTTTTTTTTCTTCTTCTTCTTTTCCTTTCTTTTCCACAAGTTCCAAACAAAGCTTTATACTCTCTCTGAAAGAAGTACCATCTAAGCGTCACGTATCACAACTTCTAGTTGTTGAACATCCTTCGAAGATAAGACTGCCCAAAATAGAAGTAATTAATTGGTGATTACTATTTGTTGAGAATTTTAAAGAATCCGAGCGGCTGCAGTTTTCATTGGCAAGTTTGATTCCAAGAGAAGTGGTTAATTAGGAGTTTGCGGATGTGGTTTTCCGTGTCCGTTTGGTGCGTGCTTGGTTCGTCGGAGTAGGAGCGTTGAATTGTGGTGTTTTGATTATAAGATTTTCCTTTTCTTCTTAGGTTTTTTTGGGTTTTTTTTCTAGTTTTCGTTCAATTTCTTTCCTCTCCGGTCTGGCTTTAGTCCCTGGAGTCATTGGATCCGGTTATCCAGACTAGACGGTTGACGTGGGCTCTATTTGTGAAGACCTCCTCCCTTTTGTGGAGTGTTTCTCTCCGGTTTTTATTGGAATTTCGTTAGTTGGTTTTGGGCATCCGGTAGTCGAAATGCTGGCTGATGATCAAGGATCGCCTTGGTGGTTTATGAGACACTGGAGTGAAAAGTTTGTGAATCTAGACCTCCCGGTTATCATCTCTGTTTTGGTATTGATAATCCTATTTGATTGTATATTTACTTCGTATGAATGAAATCTCTTACTATCTTGGCAAAAAAAAAAGATAAGATAGGATAGGATAGGATAGGTATGTAACAATGTAAATACAACTAGTTAAACTAGATAGCTATGTAAAATAAGGCCTTGAGGAATGGTGAATGCTTACCAGACTCAATTGGTCAAGTTCCACACGTCTCGTAAACTTGGTTAATACACGTTTGAAAAGGAAAAGTCTTCGGGAAACAATTGCACGACCAATAACGCGAACCGTGACGGCTCCCTACCTTCATTGACTAAAATAAAGGCAAAAAGTAACATTAGAATTTCCAGATTTAGAATTTCTTCTCCAAACTTGATTCTATTCTCTCTCTCTCTCTCTCTCTCTCTCTCTCTCTCTCGTGTCTCTCTAGTTAAAGAAGTATCTGTTGAACATCCATACTTTTTGTCGAGAATTTCGAGCGGCTGATTATGGATGACCACGGCAATGAGCGAGAAAAAATCCTGTTCGGAAAGTACGAGTTAGGAAACCTCCTCGGGCATGGAGCCTTCGCGAAGGTGTACCACGCCAGGAACCTCAGGACAGGGCAGAGCGTGGCAATCAAGGCCATGAGCCTGGAGAACGTGCTGAAAAGAGGTTTAACGGAGCATGTTAAGCGTGAGATCTCTATCATGCACCGGCTGCGCCACCCTCACATCGTTCGCATCTTGGAGGTCTTGGCGACCAAGACGAAAATTTACTTCGTACTTGAATTCGCCAAGGGAGGTGAGTTGTGGACCAAAATCAAAGGAAGACGGTTGAGCGAAGATGTCAGCCGCAAGTATTTTCAGGAGCTGATCTCCGCTCTCGGTTACTGCCACTCCCGAGGCGTTTTCCATCGAGATTTGAAAGGCGAGAATCTCCTTTTAGACGAGAATTTGAATCTGAAAGTGACCGATTTTGGACTCAGCGCTGTGGCGGCTCAGATCCAACCCGACGGCCTCCTCCACACGCTCTGTGGGACCCCTGCCTACCTGGCGCCGGAGATCCTTGCGAATAAAGGATACGACGGCGCCAAGGTGGACATTTGGTCATGTGGAATCATACTCTACGCTTTGAACGCCGGTTACTTTCCGTTCAGTGATCGGAATATAATTATGCTGTATCGTAAAATCTTCAAAGGCGAGTTTCGGTGTCCTGAATGGACGTCTCCTGAGCTCAAACGGCTTCTTCATCGTCTGCTCGACTCAAATCCGAACACTCGCATCACAGTAGACCAGATCATCGATGACCCGTGGTTCAAAAAAGGCTACCGACATATCCAAACCAGCTCCGATGATTTATTTGGTCTCGAAGATTATGACGACAACAACAAACAGTATGACTTCTTAAACGCATTCGGTATAATTTCCTTGTCGCACGGTCTGGATCTGTCCTGTTTGATCGATTCACGGGATTGCTCCGTTGGAGTGGATAGATTTGTTTCGGCAGAGTCGCCGGAGAGAATAGTCAGGAGAATCGAGGAGGTGGCAGAGGCGGAGGAGGGGAGGATGACGGTGGTTAGGAAGAAGGATTTTGCGGTGCAGGTGGTGCAAGGGCCAAATGGGGATATCGTTTTTACAGTTGACATTCACCGGTTAACGGACGAACTGGTGATTGTTGAAATCAGGAAGGGTGAGAATGAGGATGGGCCCAGTCTTGAGTTATGGAAAGATAAGCTTAGAACCCAGCTCCATACTCTTGCTTGAGAAAATTTTGTTTCCAGAGGTGCTGTCAACAAAATCGTGACCGTCCAAAAGTGTTCTGAACGATCTGAATTTAATGAAACTCTTCTGAGGAAAAGTTAATTAGTTGTTTACAACACCTCCGTAAATAAGTATATCTCCTCTTGTTTATAAACCGGAACCGCAAGTTACCGGTAGTTAAAAAGCGGGACTTCCGCTGTCTTTGTTTATCCCACTCATTTGTTGATTATTGATCATTTGTTGATTATTGATTGCCACTGTACTATGCGAATTCGATCCGATTATTTTTTCGGACTTCTGTGTCAATGTTTTGAAACCCGAAAATCGGAGTGAACTGAAAAAGAGATTGAGTGAACGGGTCACTATAACTTGACCACGGGTCACCAGGAGTACTGGAGTTGTAATCGTATTATGGCGTAATATGAATTCTGCAAAACTCTTACGGCATTGACAAATACCTTATAATTAGTGATGCGCGTGTTGAATGGAACTTAGAACGTATAAATGGACACAAAAACGTATCTTAGCCTTTTGGCTAAAATGATCTTTGAATCGGCCTCCTTTTGACCTACTTATCATAAACTAAACTCCATCATTTTCATTGTCTTTTAATGCTTCGAAAATCTTACTTATCGTTATATAATTCGTCACGTGATTAAAAATAAGAAAGATGCAAACGTTTTATCAAAATAAATAGTTTTTTTGATCCATTGAGAGTGATCGGTGACGTCTTTTGATATATAAATATTTTTTTATCCAAACTACTTGGGTTGGAAAGTGTGTTGAACAAGCTTTTTAATGGTTCAAACTAAGAGCAAATCGGAATTCGGGAGTATGTAAGGCAAGCCTGCAAAATTTGACTTGTTGTGTAGTTTTGAGAATGCACCCTGGCACATAAACTTGCGCCTGGGGCGCAGTAAAGCTACACAATAGATCAAACTTTGCGGATTTACCCTAGACACTCCCAAATTTCGATTTGCGTGTAATTTGAACTATTGGAAAACTTCTTCAATTTACTCTCCAACCCAAGTAGGTTGGATTAAAAATTATTTGTACATCAAATAACGCGACCATTTTACTTTCAGTGGTTCAAAAAATAATTCTTTTCTGTAAAATGCTAGCATGTACTCACTCATTTTAAATCGCAGCAAGACTCATTATATCCATCCTCCTAAATAATAAGAACCAGTTTGAGGGATGGCAATTTTTGGCTCGATTTTCCAATTAAGTCCCTCGATTGGGCAGCCTCAAGGCTGGAGGTTGAGGGTAATTACGTCCATTTGCTTGCTTCTATTTTGGTAATTACAAGTGTTTTGAAGGGCAATTGAAAAAGTGCCATTCTTGAGGGAGTGCACGTGTTCTTCTCACGTCCAAGTATATTCCTCGCCAACTTTACTCTCCCTCCCTTCCCGAGGTTTACATACCGCGGCAACATCTCTCTCATCCGCTGCCCCTCTCTCTCTCTCTCTCTCTCTCTCTCTCTAGAAGCTTCAGAGACCATCTACGGGCATCTTACGGATGAATTCGTGCTCCGGTCTCTTGCCCTGTCTCCGTAAAGGAAGAAGATCTCATCCCCTCCGTGCGTTGGACTTTGAAGAACGAGGATCGTCAACGCTTTGATCGCTGATTCATGGGTAATCTCTCTCAGCCTTTCGACCTTCTGTTCAAAGTGTTTTTTGGGGTTATCTCTCTTAGTTACTGAAAGTAATTGTTTGTGGAGGCATTTTCTGTGCGATTGAGTTAGCTATGCAAATGCAGAAAATTTCAAGTTTGTGGTAGCTCAGAATTACTTTCTTCGACCAACAAAGGTTGATTTACCGAGGCAGGATTTTGAAGGACGACCAAACCCTAGATAGCTAAGGACTACGGTACGGCTTGATTTAATTTTAAAGCATTTTGCCGCTGTGTGTTTGTTAGGACTTTGTGCTTTTGTGTTTTTTTTTTCTTTTGTGCTGTTTGTGGTGCATTTGTCCTTTGTGTATATGATGTATGTTTTTTTTAAATGAAGGGAAAATATGACTTCGATCTGCTAGAGATGGCTTTGATTGTGCATATTTTTGGGGCATTTTGATGTTCCTGACATTTGGAAGAAAAAGAAGTTTGTGGTTGTATGCATGTGTTTGGATCTTATATAAAAATGCGAGTAGATTCTTTCCCTTGCGCTATTCTGGATCGTTGGGGTTTTCCGATCTTCTAGAGATGGTTTTGTATATGATGTGTAATTTTTTTTTTTTTTGGGGGGAAGGAAAAATATGGCTTTCACAACACATGGAGCTCAATAACACATGATAAGGCCAAAAAAATAGTTTTGAAAATTGATTGGGGTATCAAGAGATGAATGATAGCTAGCTTGTGTATATCCAATGGACATCTTTAAGCTGCACCTCAGGTGATACTACCATTATCGCTTTTGAAATATAGAAAGACGATAGTATGTCTTCTAGAGATTAATTGTATATCCTATCAATATCTACATGAAATTCATTAACCGAATAAGGTTTTCTTTTTGTTTCTTGTGATTTTTTAAGTTTTAGCTGGACATGACGAAGAAGGATTCTGATTTCATCGAGGGTGAGCTCAGAAGTTCAAAAGGATTTTTAGTAGAGAAAGAGGAAGAGTTCATCATCGTCAACGTCATGCTGGATTAAGTTTTGGGCCTAGGTACCCATGGTATTGTTTATCTTTATTGCTATAGAAACTATATAAATTCTAATACTTTTCAGAATCATTAGGAGGCTCTCTTTTCTAACATCCAAGTTTTTTGTAGTTGCCAACCGATTTGGACGCAAATAGCCATCAGTCTTTAGGTGAATAAGTCTTGAATTTTCAAATCACCCTTTGCTAGGTGGACGCATCAATTGGGTTAACACGACTCATCAACAGTTGGCACATGCGTGGCCCAACCGTGGGTTGAATAGCTCATGTGTCTTGCAATGCTCTCGACTAATTTGTAACAGTGCCCAATCGGGGCTCTGAAAGCTCAACATTCTTGCACTGTTTTCTTTTACAGTTACATCATTAGTCGCGAGATTAAATGTCAAATCATCTACATATTCACTCTGTCGTTCTGATGAACTCCTGAAGCCTATGAGTTATGACTACGATTAACTCCAAATCCATTTCAGTAGCAGTTGAATATCTACAACTTTAAAGAACACATGCTTTAAAAAATTATAAAAAATAGAACGACAAACGCGAAGCAACACCGTTAAAAATTATTCCACACATAAGAACTGTGCAATGGAGAGTAATAATTCTTTTTCTTGACCACTTTATTCTGTTTAGGTAATGATTTAGCAACTAAGGTGATATCCCCTCCCTTTTTTTTTTTTTTTTCCATTTTGCCATTTCCAATTTTTTAAGGGGACACACATTACTTATGTTTATTTTGAAAGGTAGATTTGATTTCCAACATTGCCCCTTAATCTCATTGATCAGTTTGTCACACAAGTTCAGTTTATGCATATTTAACTTCACCATCAGGTTTAACTCTGCCATGAAATACATGCACCTGCTGTGTTTTTAATGGTAATCTAATTTTTTACTCTTGTTATCTCATAAGTTCAGTTTGTGTCTGTGGCCTTTGTTCCGAGCTTGCATGTTTATTCACTACTCTGTTTATCCACTGCTGTTTCGATTTGTGGGAACTCTAGGACTTATATCCTCTCCCTTATTTATGTTTATGGATTTTGGCTACAGATATTTGGGTTTGAGCATATAGGTTTTTGTGTTTATGAAATTTTCAGATCGAGGATTCAGATATTCTAAAGGTAATTTTCTGACTTCTTGTTCCACGATTTAGGTTGGATTTGAGTTGTGATTCGGGTGTAATTTGTGTACTAGCTTTATTCCAATAGTATTGGATTCACCTTCAAAAAATAAGGTCTGCGAGTTCTCATATAAATTTACTCTCTTTTATGAAAAATCAGTAGTCAATTTTATAGCAAGAATGAGTGGTTGGGTTGAAAGACCAGGAATGGTATAGAATGTTGCCGAGTCATGTACTATATTGATTAGCAATGGGCGTGGTTGCCACTTAATTTTCTTAAATCTGCCTTCAATTTCTAAGTGAGTTCCCTGCTTTTGACTTTAACTTAGTTTAGCTGATTGCAATCTGTTAGTGTGATGTGGAATAAATGCATGTGATTTCGTTTAGTACATATTTCATGGTTTCGGACACAGGTCAATCCTTTCAAATTACTGTGCAGTATATGAATTTTTGTGGCTGCTCATGTGAATTTAGTCTGTCTTGCATGAAGATAGTAATGAATTGAATAGGAAAAGTTGGTTGTTCAGTTGAAGGATGAGGAATGGGTTAGAGTGTTGGATACTATTTGCAATCTAAATTTTTTCTTCCTTTTTGGCATTCTTTGCATTGTAATATCCAGCTTTGTTGTGAAGTACCTAATAAGATAGTATGAGATTTACGATAATTGTGCAGAGGCTGATGGTGCTTTGGATAAAGAGAGAAAAGACAAGAAGAGGCACGTTGAAGACAAACTGAATCTTCTTCTTAAGAAGAGGAAGGTAATGGCAAAACTTTGACAAGAAATACATTGACTAGCATAATTGCCCTTTAGCAAGGATATATGAACCTTTTTCGATAAGTTCTTATTAAAAAGTTAAACATGGACATTGATTTTAGATGGTAATTATATCTGTAGTTAAACTTCTTTGCAGTAATAGCAGCTTAGAGAAGAGATTGAAAGGTCTATGTCACATTATTGGCTTTGCTCTTACCTAAGTATAACCTGAGGTCCAAGTTTCATGTAGAATGTCAAAAGAGTTTGAACAAATTTCTTACTGTTTTGTGGGCGGTTTCTTCTTTCTAAGGCATTTACTGAGTTTAACTAGCAGACAAAGAAAAAGGAAGAGGGGCTAGGCGACATAGGGTGCAGATACACACCGCTACAAATTTCATTTCTTGGTTGAGGGCTTGTGGCGTATTTCTTTTTTGTGCTCGTGAGTTTGGAAGCTGAAATGGGCCATCTATTTACCTTGCTTAGTCTATGTTTTGGACAAACTCTTTCCGACTATTAGATACAGAGTATTTTTCTGTACTCTTAGCGTTCATGATAATAGTAGATTTAAATCTTTTGCTCTTCATTGGACTGCCAACATGCTAAATTGGTACCTTGGCCAATCAGAACTTTGATGGAGAGGAGCCATCCAAAGACTTTTTTAGCATAGCTATTTTAAAAAGTGAACGATATTAAGCCAAGTCTCCCCCTCTCCTTTCCTTCGCCTGGTTTAGAGATAGAAAGAGAGAGAGTTTTAGGGGTTCCTTTTGTTCCTCTGCACTGCCTGCAGCCACTGGACTGAAGCCAGAGAAACTTCCATATAAAATGTTTTGCTATGCATAATTTCCTTTGAGTACTTTTGGACCATCTATCTATAACTATCACAAACTTTACTGCAATTATGTTACTCCAGCATCTGTAAATAGACTACACAATATATAATTTGTACGTAAATCATCTTATGCCTTTGCTGCTTTAATCAATCCATATAATGTACCTTTATAGCTATTTTCGTGTCCTTCTCTCAGTTCCAACTTTACCATTAGAAGCAAGACTAATCTGCCCTAAATCAAAACTTATTCCCTTCAACGAGCAGGACATTCAAGCTTTACTGGTGTTATGCTTCTTCAGCGTCTGGTGTTATGCTTCTTTAGCTTTACTGGTGTTATGCTTTACATGGAGTTTCTCAAAAAAAAATTTTGAGACGTGGGTTTCTTGATGTAATTCAGATGCCCAATTATTAATTATGAGGCTTGAGTTTTGTAGCACCTATAATAGAAGAGTGCAGGATCCAGATTTGCTTGAGCAAACTTTTCTCTGATTTATAAATTGTCATATTACTTGTTGGACGATTATATTTGCACCTGGGTTTGGAATATTGAAAATTTGAATGTATTGTGGTGAACAACACTTGCAGCCCTCATTTCTTTATCTTCCCTCTGTTACTTTCCTTCTTTGTTCAACAACATATTGAGGATTTTGTTGATAGGGCTAATTGATTGAGTTAAAAGCTTTTGCTTTTCTTTTTCATTAATAGGGAATATCATTCATTCGATGAGTACAAATGGAGGGCTCATGATCCCATTGTTCATTATATATTCATCATATACATATTACTGCAGAAAAGTATCCCAAATTATCTCCCAAATCATCTCAACTAAAAGATCTAAAATTGACTCCCAATCTGAGCTTCAGGTGGTTCTACTCTCTCCCCCAAATAAACTACTATAGACAAAGAGGAGTTGTGTTCTTAACTTTGCCTTTTTCATTGTACACACTTTCCATCCTATGCAACTAGCCGTCATCTTAGCCCTGTAATTTTCTGAAATCCAACTTGTTGAGTGAATGAGTAAGTGTAATTCATGGCATTTGGCCCAAGCCATTCATACTCTCTCATCAGATTGTTGTATGGCTAGAAATGGATTGATGCACCACCATCAAGTGTCCTCCAATATTACTGCCTTTATGTCATTGTTTTGGCTATGAATTTAATTATTTACATAGTTTTGTCTAATTATTATTGATGCCTGCATACTATGTATATGCCTACATATAAATTATTTTAACTTTAGCAATAACACCCCACTCTTGGGCTGGCTAATTCCATCAGTTGGGGGATTGGGCATCACATGGGATTCCTAATCCATGGGATGAAATCACTCCAAGCATGGTTTTTGGTGCGCAGATCACTTTGGTAATATATCTTTCTACCTTTTTTTTTTTTTTTTGAAAATGATCTTTCTACCTATTTCCATACTCTTCCATTGCTTCCGGCTCTAAAATTAGAAACAAGACATCTAGCCTATATCAAAATTTGTTCGCTTCAACGGGCATGCGTTCGTGCTGTGCACGAAGGAGAACCTAGTATGAATAAAGTGAGTTTTCAAGGTAACTAAAATAGGGTGGAATCCAACCGCAAAAGTATTTTAAGTTTCGTTTATGATGATGAGGTAGAAAGAATGCCAACACAAGAATTCTTGTAGCCCCACTAAGATGTCCCCCTAAGAATGGACAGGTGGTCAAGGAGGTTGCTCAACCTGGCTGCCTGGCTTATTGTGAGATCAACTAATATGAAAAGGTAAAGCGAAGATATCTCCTCTCGTGCATTGTGCAATGTACGAGAGAAGATATCGCTATATGAAATTTATTAACTCTCGGATCCTGCACAAACACACATATACTTCTATACTGTCATAGAGAACCATGACAATGAATAATTGGGATGAGACCAATGGCACA
Source organism: Rhododendron simsii (assembly GCA_014282245.1). Classification (NCBI taxonomy): domain Eukaryota; kingdom Viridiplantae; phylum Streptophyta; class Magnoliopsida; order Ericales; family Ericaceae; genus Rhododendron; species Rhododendron simsii. Next base: position 2,298,968 of record CM024961.1, on the reverse strand, counting down.
ACCGCTAGAATCAGGCGAAAGGACCAAGGCAAAATGATTTGAACCGGAACCCCAAGTTAGTTAAAAAGCAGGACTTCCATTGTCTTTGTTTATCCAATTCACACTCAGTTTCGCTTAACTTTTAGCATTTTAGTATTTTTGTTTTTATTCAAATTTTTTTTATATTAGTTAGTTTTGCGTCAAACTTTTGTGACTTATAAATTCTTCTTGACAAGAGGAATCGAAAAAGTATAAAATCTTTACTTTTACCCGAATATTTTAGAAAATAATCACTTTTTAGCACACGCAAAAAAAAGCCAACTTATTTGACTTATTTTGCTAAAAAGTGGTTATTTTCCAAAATGTTTCGGTAAAAGTAATATTTTTTTAATTTTTTATTCTTCTGGTCGAGACGAATGAATAAATCCCAAAAATTTGGCACAAAATTAACAAATGTGAAAAAAATTAAAATAATGACAAAATTAACTTATTCCACTTAAAGTTAAGTGGAACCAGTTTTGTTGCTTATTGATTGCTATGCAAATTCGATCTGGAGATTTTTTGGACTTCTAGGTTGATGTTTTGAAATCTAGAAATAAGAGTAAACCGAAAAAGTGATTGGGTGAACGGGTCACTAACTCGACCACGGGTCAGCTAGAGTCGAATCGTAATTATATTGTGGCATAATTATTAAATACAACAACAATTCACTTTCATAATTATGAATATCAAAAGAAAAATTGTTTTAAGGCCCGGTTCCAGAATACCTTCTTAAAAAATAAGTATTTATTTCACATTTTCAAACTCAAAAATAATGTAAATAAAATGATCAACAAAAAACCCTCAGCCCCGGTAGCATCAAAACTTGTTCTTCAACTTCCAGAGTCTCCTATGCTCTGATTGGAACCTAGGGAAAACGGAGGAAAAGAAAAGAAAATAAATTTTTTTCCTTAATGGTCGTTTGCTTCCTATTTTAAGAAAAAGAAAAAGAAAAAAGAAAGGAAAGGAAAGCTCGAGAGAGAGGAAGCAAAGGAAAGCTTCTAGATTTGGATGATGGGAAACAATTAACTTTTGAATTTATATGCTCTGTTCAGTTGCACGGAAATGATGGAAAATGATCTTTTTCATAACTTTCTGTGTGTTTAGTTACCAAAAAAATTGTATGACCTACAACTTCAACTTTCCCACTAAAAAACGCTTTATTGCAAAATAGGTCTTGCCAAAATGAAGAAATTTTAATTTTCCTGTAAGATTTTTTTTAAGAGAGCACATATAAAAAAATATTTTTTTTCTCATCACCTCACTTTACTTTTTCTAGAAATTTATTTCCTACAGAACTTAACGGAGCCATAAAGTTCAAAAAAAAAAATTTCTTTATATTTTCTTCTTGAACCCAAACTGGAAAAATTCATTTTCCTCGTAATTTCCTTTTATTTTCTTTCTACACATAGGTACGTACATCGCATACATGTGTTTTGGAGCCATATTGGGTCCCAAAAAAATTATCCGAGCCACTCATTTTATTCAAAAGGATTTGTTTAGGGTTCTTGTAAAAAATAAACTCAATCCTATATCTGTACAAATGTTTACAAATTAAAGCATCCAACTTTGCTTTATAATCCAGGCCTGGATTATAAAGCAAAGTTATATGTTTTGTAAATGCCTTTACCGATTTCAAATTGAGTTTATGTTTTACAAGGACCCTAAACAAACTATTTAAACAAAATGAGGGGCTTGGATCAATCTTTTGGGACCCGAGATGGGTATGTATGCGACGTACGTACATATGTGTGTGTACCAATAGCAAAGCTGCTTCTCTCTTAAGAAGAGTCATTCAACTTTTCCTTTAACCTCGCATCTTGAACGTGGGCATTGTTAACAAATAAAAACGACGCCGTACAACTGCTTCAGCCAATTCCCAGCCAGTCCAGCCGGATATGCACCTTGCATCCTACACGTTGACCCTTGTCCGTCCCTCCCTTTCTTTCCTCTCTTCCTCCGTCTCTCTCTCTCTCTCTCTCTGCTACTGACGCAACCAGTGGAGACAACAAAAACAAGAATTCCAACTTTTACCCCCAGTGATTATTGAGGATTGGATTTGCATGCAAATTTCCCAGCATCAAGAACTGTACAAGTTCACAAACCCACTTGGTAAAACACCTTTCTATCCTCTGCATTTCCTTCCCAGTTCTTGTTCCAACTTCTTTTCTCCAATTTTTAGTTTGTGGCACCGATTTGAAGATGCTTAAATAGTTATATGAATTGGTTGATGATTTCTTGATGTTTAAAAGTGACTATTGATGGAGGATTCTATGTTTCATTTTTCTCTTTTCGCGTGAATTGGTGGAATTTGTTTTTATAACTAAGTCGTTCGGGCTAGCTTACGCAGAGATTTCAAACCGATAGCACCTGATAGCACTGATAGCACCTGAGTGGTTTAGAGAGGTTTCGAACGACCCTAGCAATGAGCATACCCGTAAATCCCAAGTCTGAACCATTTGGGGTTGTGAATTGGTGGAATTTGGATATGCATAAAAGTTTCCCAGCATCAAGAACCGTGACAAATTCACTAGCCCACTTTGGTAAAAGAGCTTTCTATCCTCTGGCTTTTCTTCCCAGTTTCTCTTCTCCCTTTTTAAATTTGTGGCACGGATTTGGAGGTGCTTAAATAGGTTTATCAAGGGTATTGTTTAAGATTGAAACTATATATGGAGGATTGTCTCTTTCGATTTTTGAGTGAATTGGTAGGATTGTTTCTTTTATCCCCATAAATAGTTTCAACGTTAAACATTGCCTAGGGCAAACTCACAAGGATGAATACCTGGTCTATGTAAGAAAATTAGAAAAAGGAAAATATGATCGCACAGGTGAAGTGTAAATCATCCGAATTTAGAGTGAATCTGAACCCAGAACCGAACCAATCCTTTGCTTCGCAGAATTGTCCCAATTGAATCTGAATGGACCAGAGAGTTCTCTTAATTTTCTCATCCTCTCTCCTCTCCTTGAGTTAGTTGCGTTGCGTCAATAATCAATAACACACTGGTTGTCTTTGGTGACCCAGAGGGAAATTGTATCCCTTAGGTAGTGGGAAGTGTTGAATGAGAGTATGTATATTGCTAAGTGTGAAGGTATCAGTCACCAGAGAACCAGTGGGTAGTTGTTTTATCCTTCCACATATTCCAGTTTTGATGGGATGTGATACCTCCTGTAAAGTCACTGGATGCCAAAATATAACGCTAACCACTTTATCTTGTTTATGCAGATTGGACTGGTTGGTAATGAAGTGACACAGGTAGTATCGAAGTTGCGTACATTTTGTTGGATGGGAACATCTCGGACTCTCAGCTGCTGAAAGTTCTTCATCATTAGTCTTCTGGGCCCTAGCTAGGGGAATGGGAAAGAAAAGTGCGTAATCCAAAGAACTCATGTATACATGTCGATTCAAGATCTGCTAACTTACCCCTTTTAACTAGTGCTGAAATCGGTCAGGAATCCGAAGTTGTTATTTGTATTTATCTATTTGTTAGTGCTTTATGCAATTAATCAAGGTTGGGAGGCTTTATAGAGGCTGTTGTGGAACTAGCCCAAAGTATTTTGATGAACATTTTCAGTGAGTCGGGGAGATACAAAGAAGTCATTGTAGGTTCGTGTTTTGCGCTAGGTAGCTGACATGGGAATCTTACGTGAGCTGGAGAGGTGTGATTGGTCAGTGGTTAAAAGAATAGGGAAAAGAGGAATAATCTAGTGGGGTGAAGGAAAAGGGCGCGGGAATAGACAGGACAAAGGCAGCATGTCGCATACGGGTTTTCCCAGATGGATTGGATGATATTTGTCCGAGAAGAATGTTCTCCTACTTTAGTCCAATACCCTCTAGTCCTTTCTCTAGGAAAAAGAAAGCTCCTTTTGTCTCTGTACGTACATCCCAAAAAGAAATGTCGGTTTATTATTTATAGGCCTCTAGGCCTAAGCTGGTTTCCCAGGGCGGCCCAATCTAATCTTGACACGTGTCCCTTCTGTTCCCAAGGGTGACGTCATCATGCGCACGCAACCTCGCGATGGACCCCCCTTTCCTTAGCCACCAAACCACTAAATTTACCTCAATTCCCGCTAAAGCAGGGTCGCGACCCGTGACGATTGCATCCTTGCTAGACCCTTTGGTCCTGCCTTTGACCAGGGCGTGCTCTACTTGTCTTAAGTGATCTTTAGGCATCTCAGTCCCTTTTGCGCTCTTTGGCTTCCTGGGGCCTGCGCGGACTGATCCTCTTTATGCGAAGACTCTTACTATCTTTTGCTATTTTAATCCTCTTAATCTTTTACTTGATTTCCTTGAAGTCCACCCCCGCGCGTAGACAGGGACTCTCGCGCCATCCGGCGCTGAGGTTCTCATCATAGCATCGACTACGTGTATTCCCTTCCTTTGTTATCTCCACGTGTTATTTTATGAGTGGTTGGTCAAAGTCTTTCCTTTAGTCAACAATCTATTACTTTGACCAAACCTACATTCATATTGTGCTGCAAACCCAATGGTTGTGCACATTGCCTATACTTTCTTGATATGGACAAATTGCACGAGGAGCCACATTATAGGACTCATTTCTGAGATAAAATACCGAGGCTTGGTATCTGTTTGCATGCTACCTCGATTACACCATATCATTATGTGATTTGACACATACAGAGAGAGTTTTAATGCAAGAATAAAAGAATGTTATATGATATTATATCTTTTAGATTTGCAATTTATTATTTAATATGACGTAAACGTAATTGTTAGCTGTTTAAAATTCTAGTGCCTTGTCAACACAATCAGGAACTCTTAGATGAGATGGTAATCTCTCTCTCCAGGTGTGTCATCATCATCGACTCCTCATAGACCTAGTGTTTACACTCCACGATTAGCGATATCAGTGCAAGTATGAAACATCCAATATGCTCCTTCAATGCTCATCAATGCACCCACAAACCATAATCCTCAGCCGAAGCATCAATGAAGATGTCTCGTCTGAAATTTTAGTCCTCTTGCCACCTTTAGTATGTCAGCTTGTTTCCATAGGCGAAAGATTGGGCACATAAATATGCCTGTTTAGAATACCTATTCCAATGCATGCAGGGTTCCTTGTCTTTTGGCTAGGACAAATTCTATTTTTCTTGCCAGTGTTGCAGAACTATGGGACAAATGGCTTTTGAATTGCTAGGTTGTAAATTTGCTAAACTATACATTATCTGGAATATGGGTACACTCAAATCAGTTTGTTTTGAAGTAATATGTCATTAAATTTGCGAAGTTCTTTTGAATGACAGTTCAATGTTCAAAGTAAAACCGATGGTTGATTTCAGGTGTACTTAAGAAAGTAAAGAAGCTTGAACTGAAGGGAACACAGAAGAACAAAATCAACTCTGAACGTATTCCTGCACTCGAGGAAATCCTTCTTGATGTCTACGCAGTTTGTCATCCAAAGCCAATTGACTATTTCAATCGCAAAGATTTGGTTCGAGTCTTTAATGCGATGGCAAAGGAAATCTATGGTAATTATGCTGAGCTCTTTTATCTTCGAACGCATGTCTCCTGAATTTAAGATGTAATAATATGCAAGCTATTTGCACTAGTTGGTGTAGGATGATATTCGTTCACCTTCGACATTGCACCATAAATCATTGTTTGTGCTTTACCAAACTATCCATGTTGGAAGTTTTTGTTAAATGCAAGTCCTTGAATTCATGAAATTACCATGTGGAAAGCGATGAAGTCTCTTGTACTGTATAGATTTATGAATTTCTTTTGTCTGTTGATGTGTCACATTCCATATTTTGACCCCTTTTCTAGCTCATCCCACTCCCAATATGAGTCGGACCAGTTATGTGTACTGTTTAATCATAGTTTTAGCTTTTGTTTCAGGAAATTCTGACGATATTCCTGTTGTTGAGGAATTCGGCTCTTTCTTAATGGACATCTTCAGTCCCAAAAGTGATCTGGATTTGTCTGTTAATTTTACTAACAAGGACGGTGATTTCCCCCAAGAGAAGAAGATACAAAGTCTTCGGAAGTTTGCAAAAAAGTTATATGCACTTCGAAGTAAATAATATCTTATCCTTCTTTTTCTTTCTTTTTGGATGGTAATTTGTAATTGCCAAGGTTTTTCCTTCAAAATTTTTAATGCACTTGATGCATTTTAACATTTACCCTTTGCACAAGATTGAGTATGTGATTATGTTAACTACCTGTAGTTCAGTTTCTCATTTATGAAACAACTTTTGTGTTATTGTTTTTTGATGACTGGTGTTATCTAAGTAGTGATGTTTTCTGTTGTTGTTAGACACTAGTGCCTCATCCCAAAATTTTTGGATGGTTGGAAAGGAGTCATGGTTGATTTATGCTTCATTAATTTGGTATAAATATTATTCTTTTCACTAACTGAAGTCTGTTTTCCATTTTAATGATGTCACTTAAATTATTCTAATGTTGTTATCTTTCTTCACTAATCGGGAGCATGATTGTTTCCCTCAGCCCTGGGTATACTATTGTTTCAAGATTTTTTTAGATGATAGTTCATATCTTAAACAAAGGGAACTTTTGAAGTAATTGGAACATTATCCGTAAATTGTTGGATGTTATTTAGATTCATAACTTGGGAATGAATACTTCGGCCATGTGTTAATCAAGTTAAGTTTCTATATATGGCTTTAAGTATTAAATGTGTCCTGCGACCAAAGATAGAAAATCCTTGGATGCAAGGAGAATTGTTCTCGTCAGTGACAAAAATCTCATAGGCAATGACAATAAAATCCCATCATGTGATATACTACTCTCAAACTAAATTACCCTCATATGCAATGAGTTCATTGTCAATTTAGGCCAGGTGAACGTGTTGCCAATATTTGAGGTTAGGGAAGTTGATACCTGGCTAATTGCTAATTTCTATCTCAATGGTTTAGGTTCTTGCCTGATCTCATTGCTCTTATTTTATGATGTCTATGATTATGATTCTATATCTTCCTGGACGATGATTTTTCCGGCACATTAGTATGTGCTGTGTTTGTTTACCTACAATGTATTAAGGTTCTTTCTGTGATTTCTGTAGATCCCTTTTTTGACTTGTGCAGGATCTTAGTTTCAGTGGATATATAATTCTTGTTGGTCAAAAAAAATAAAAAATTATTGTGTCTTAGGGCATATGTAACCCTTGATGTTTGTAGTGTTTGTTTAGTACAATTTTTGTGTAGATACTTCTAATCGATGTGTCTATGACTCTATGCCATAGGGAAGGGGCATCTTTCTAGTGTGCAGCCAATCTTGTCTGCGAATGTGCCCATTCTTAAAATTGTTGATCGAGGAACTGGAATTGAATGTGACATTTCAATTGAGAATAGAGACGGAATCCTGAAATCCCAGATTGTGCGCATGATTTCCTCAATCGATGGAAGGTTTCAGAAACTATGTTTTTTGGTAATTTAATGATATTCTGTTGTTCTCAACCTCGTTTAGATTGTTGCACTCATGATAACGTCACTTCACCTCACCAATTCGCGATATCATCTCGTGGGCACAGACCTTATTTATATCAGCATTTTGCCATTACAGATGAAAGCTTGGGCAAAAGCACATGGAATTAACAGCTCAAGAGATCGAACTCTGAACTCTTTATCAATAATATCATTAGTAGCTTTCCATCTTCAGGTATGAGTATGCTATTGTATCTCAAGGGCGTCATCGCAAACTATATCTTACTTTCCCGTTGATGTTATGTCTACTGGGCAGGAGTGAAAATAACAAAAGTTGCATCAAAGTGCCTTGAACTGGAATAAGCAGGAAATGAACATAGATTGGGACCATTAGGTTACCTCAATGGTTTAGGTTCTTAGAGGGAAAAGACATTTTCCTTCTGCACATGAGCTTACATTGAAGTTGAAGAAGAGTTCTTGCCCGATGCAATGGACTTCTCGATGTGGTGGCATAATTGGACATAGGCGCATGATACTATATTTATTTAATGGCTAAACAAGGACAACGGGAGAGGTGAGCTGCCCAACATAGCTCAGCCTCTCTATAAAATGGAGGTATCCTCCCCCATATACAATAGAACCATCTTCACCATCTCCAATAAACAACCCAAAATTTGTGTTCTAGATATATCAGAGGCATTTTGGTACCTCTCCCTTGTGGTGTTTCTATCTTTGTGTTTCTCTTCTATATTGATTTGTGGTTTCCTCTTTTTTTCCCCTTTTGGCCTGATATTAATTTTGCGCTGCAGACTCGTGATCCTCCTATATTACCTCCTTTCTCTGCAATATTCGAAGGTAATACCATCTCCACTGGATATAGGATTACATGTTGTCTGTCATATAATTTCATTGAAAGAAAGGAACTCCGTGACTTTAGGCAAGAACCTCATATTTTATCATTGGATGGTATGTTTGAATGTGATTGATACGATCCAAACAAGTTCTCGACCAACAAATGATTCTGTTTTTCATCACCTTGCTTCTACACGATCAACATGTTTTCCTATTGAATTTATAGTCTGATGAAGTAGAATTGAGGGTATTTGTGTCATTTTCGGTTCCTTAGTGGTATTAGGGTTATAAATTGGGGAGTTGGTCTTTCATTTGGTAGCTTTTGATTATTAAGAATATTGAAATACATTGTTTGAGACTTAGTTTCTCTCTGTACCCTTAGGGGCTCTTCCCCTTAGAATAGGATTTGCTTCTCTCTTTTGAATCTTAATTCCCCTTTGATATTTTGATTGCATTATAGTCTCTTTTCATTGGTAATTGAGTTCACTGACCCAAGGACCTCACCATGTAGTTGCTCTTGAGTCGGTCTGGATTATTAGGTTCTTTATCAGCTGCTGCCCGATGGAAACTTTCACCTTACTTTGTTAAATTGCTTGTTCATGACATATAGTGATGTGTCATCCTGGTTGGTTGTAGATGGGATTGATTCAGCAGCTGTGGGAAAGATGATCAATAATCTTTTGGACTTCGGAAAAATGAATAAAGAATCCCTGGGAGAGCTCTTTATTACCCTACTTGTCAAGGTAACGACTGTACCTCCTACTGCATATGGATTTAAATTATGACTGTATGCAATGTTTGCAGGTATTCATATCGTACATAATTTTGATTCCATGCAAGGTATAATTGTTAAGTGTGAAATATATGACATCTTGGGATGGTACGTCTATTGCAGCTTGCATCAGTGGAAAAACTTTGGCCCAAAGGCCTGTGTGCCAGCATATATGAAGGATCTTGGATATTCAAAAAATGGGAGTCAACATCAAAAAAGAAACCGGATTCTAAATTCGGCTGCATAAGTGTAACTTTACTTTCTTGGTTGGAACATTCTTAAGTTTCATCCGGTTTTTTTTTCAATGCCTCCCTAACGTATGACATTTCTGGTCCTCGCAGGTTGAGGATTTCACTGATCGATCTCTTAATGTTGCCCGAGTAGTAGGGAAAAAGCAAGTAGAAAAGATCAATAAGTTAATCAATCGTTCCATATATTATGTCTCTGCTTTCATGGATGGCCAGATCCAAGGAAGCAAGTTAAGGACACTGTTATTTGGAAGTGAATATATACCCGCTCTAGAAAACAGAAGCACCACAAACGTTGACAGAAAAACAGTTGATTCTCATCTTTCTCTTGATCCTACCATGATGAAAAAGATGCGAACTATAGGAGGTTGGGGGGAACCGGAGAGAACTACTCCTTTTACCCTGACAAAAATTGTGCATTGGGGAGGACCACCCGTGAAAGGTTGGGATGGAACGATTATTGAAAGTTGGAAAGGAGAGGGTTTGTCCATTCACCTCGACCAAATTCAACTGAACACAGTGCAATCGACCATAGTTTGGAGAGGACCGCCTGTGGAAGGTTGGAGGGGACAAAATGAGTCTATTCACCTCGACCAAATATCTACTGTAGTTTCAAGGGGAATACAACATGAGTCTATGCACCTCGACCAAATTCAGCGGAAAGCGGTGCAATCTGTAGTAGTTTGGAGAGGACCACCTGTGAAAAGTTGGGGAGGAGAACATGAGTCTATTCACCTCGACCAAATTCAACAAAAACCGGTGCCATCTACAGCAGTTCAGAAAGGACCACCTGTGGAAGGTTGGGAAGGAGAACATGAGTCTATTCACCCCGACCAAACTCCACAAAAAACGGTTCAATCTACGGTAGTTTGGAGAGGAACACCTGTGGAAGGTTGGGGAGAAAAACACATGTCCGTGGAAGGTTGGGGAGAAAAACACGTGTCTGTTCGCTTTGGTCGAGTAAAATCAAAGGGGAAGCAATCTATTGTAGTTTGGGGAGGAACACCTGTGGAAGGTTGGGTACCAAAACATGTATCTACTCAACTCGACCAAATTCAACCAAAAGGGTTGCAAGGTACAGAAGGTTGGGGAGGAACACAGCAAGCTACTCTTCCCAAACCCATCCGATCAAACGGAACGCAATCTGCAGATGGTTGGGGACAATGGGGAGGTACATACATATCTAGCAAATAGTGAGACTGAGCTCCATTAAATTTCTTCTTCTTGATTACTTGAGAAAAATTCGTTATCAAACTCTTCATTGCGACTTCTTTGTTCAGGTGACAATGCGTCTTGTTCTTCTACGAAACATCTTTCTGTTCCAGCTCAGAAGCCGATTGGTATTCGGAAGTCTTCTCGACAAGAGCCAAACACCAGGCGGCGTCTGCGTTCCAACGGGTATAGAAATTTGTAGCCATTCCTGTCATTGATATATACTCAATTCACTACTAAATCATCCCCTGGTTATGAGCCATCGCAGTTTTCCTCCTCGTGTTTCAATCATTTCATGAGATTGGTACCCATTTATGGTTCGACATTTTTTTCTTCCCTCCTGGACTAATTTTCTAAAAAATTGAACCTGATTCAATTTCTTTATGGAATTGGATCCTCTCCAATCAATCAAAATCTGGATCGACTACTACTGCAATAAATGGTTCGGATTTACTAAAATCTCAACTGTCCCATCAAGCAAAAAAGAAAAGAGAAAATAAGAAACGCATTTGTTGAAAAACAAAAGCTCTGGCTATATTTATTGAAGTTAATTTTTTTGTTATTATTAAAATTGGAGTATACTCTCGTCAGAAGTCCCAACCACCAAAAAAAAATCCAAATTGAAACATAAAATCAGTAGATTCATTACGGATTTGAGCATTAAAACCCTAATGTCCTAGTATAAAACACAAACAAAGAACTTGGAAGTTCATAGGAGGGCTAGTTCGATACGTTCACACCACCTGACCGTGTGACGTTGATCCATTCTTTATTGGCCCAATAATTTATTGAAGCCGAACAATAGCTCAAACAAAAGGTTTTGACGGTAGTCCCTCTTAAGTTCTCAAGTTTAAAATTTCTCCTATGGGGTCTGTCCATAATGAGCTTTGCTTCGGCTTTAATTGGCCTTCCCGTAAGTGGGTGATTGGATTGGACTTCTAAAATTAATCGAGATGTACATAAATTAGTTCTAACACTTGACTTGTCAAAAAATAGCCCTAGTTATTCAATAGTAAGGACTGATCCATTACATACAGCTCAAACTTCTAATACACTGATATGGAACGTATCACTAGAACTCTACAAATCTGCTTCAAGTAAAGAAGTACAAGCTCCAGAAAAAGTCAACCGGTTAAAATTTCACTACAGGAAATTGCACTTTCGGTGACTAAAATATTCGTCGCCAAAAGCCCATAGTCATCAATGACCTTTTCTTCCGCGACAATCAATACTGGTCACTGAGACCGGTCATCGAAAGTGTATTTTTTTGGATTGAAATGTATTGTCAATGGTTGGGGCCAAATTTCGAACACCATGCTTTGACAGAAGACGGCCTGAAAGGGCTCATAAACTTCAACCACTGATGCACGCATGACGCAGCGGTCATCGACTTCTTTGAGGTTCTTGCAACATTCAGCACTTATGCTGTTCAAATTGGATTCGATGCAAGCTAGAGCAGAATTCTCTACACAGACCGTATCCGGACGATGGTTCAAAGACCGGAAGCATTTGTGAAATTTAAACAGAATTGCTCCAGCAAGAAAGAGTGAGCGGGAGGAGAGAGGAAACCAGAGAATTAGAATATGATACAACAGATATCCATCTGCCTCTCCACATTTTGCGAAGAGGGTTTCTGGTTTTTCCCCACTTGGAACAACTACAAAGGAATGAGGGTACAGGATTTTACAGTAGGAAAGAGATGACAACCTTTACAAAACCTTGCTATAGGGCTTCAATTTGCTCCTTCATCAATTGCAGTTTCATTCAAGAAAATGATTTTCACACTCCATTTTATTATTATGGCACACCTTTTTTTGTCTTTTATCGAACAAAAATGCACACTACAAAAAATGAAGTGTCATAATTGATCAAAATATGGGAGTATGAAAATCCTTTCCCTCTCATTAATACCTCCTTATGTGTACAAAATTATGCTCCAGTAATTGATCAAAAAATGGGAGTATGAAAAAAAAGCACAAAACAAATTATGCAAGTCGCGACTAAAAGCTCCTTTCGAAGTAATGATTATTAATTCTATTTGACACCTTTTGAAAGATTGTAGTGCGTACTTGTGCCTACAGGTTCAATGTGGTACCAATGAGGGGTTGGAAACTCAGACTTAATTGGATAATGCATAGGTTTGAGTCTCCGTAGCTTCTCATTCGGGGCTAAACATACTCCTAACACTATTCACATGCTGTGGGACCTTATTTTCTATCTCGTTCACCGTAACACAATAGTTAGTGATGGATAAGAGAGAAGAACACTTAAAACATAATTAGAAGACATAATCAACATGGTTATTACCCATAAAAATTGTCCAGAATCAAAAATTTGTAAAAATAACAATCCCTGAGTGTGGCCACATTACACAACTTTCAAATTTTCTTTATTACACCACAAATCTTGCACATTTTCAGAGAAGAAACATCTTGCATTCCACAGCACACCTGCCCCTACCGACTCCAGCTTGGTAGTTTCCACCGCGTGTCCAGGGTTGCTAATAGAAATATGTTTTCCCCAGAAACAAACCTGCATCGCAACACTGATCATTACGACATGGCATGCTAAATTACCTCTTAAACTAGCTGATGTTAGGCTCTAGTGTATGATTTTACATAATCTGGAATGCCATGTGATCCAAGAACTTTAACAAAAAGAGAATTCAAACACATCAAAAATTGCAGAAATTGAATGATTTTTGTAGGCCGATACGATCCAACTTCAACTCCAGAGATGAGTTCAGGTATCCCTTTTATGTTGCTTTACACTCAGTGTCGTAGATCATCAACGTGCTTCTCGTTTAACCAAGTTTTTTCCTATGGCGTTGTTTAAGTAAGTTAAATAAGGTTATTTCAAATCAGCACACCCTGCTTTTTCCCAAGCAGGCTTGTAAGGAGCCCAGGCCTTAAAAGGATTCCACCCGTAGTTGAAAGCACAATTCTTATCATGTAGTTTAAGTTCTGCGCAACATCGTTGATTTTACACCTTCGAGGCACTCTCCGTAGCTATATTCCCAGTTATGACTACATCGAAACCAGACCCTGGTGGAACCATCGTCACCCAAAGTAGGTGAAGGAAAGAGGGCCGAAACAACAAGAATAATACACGCTAGGTTTTTTTTTGGTGAATAGCTTGTACAGTTGGGACAAGGGAGACTGTTTTTCATCCCTTGACCAATTTTTAGTTTGATTTGAGCTTTACTATTCTCTCGGCATTGTATAGGGCCTTTTTTTGTCTTTTGGCCTTCTCTTGTATTCGGGTGGTATTCCTTTTATGCCTTCTTCTTAATATAACTATTTATTTATCAAAAAAATAATAATATTATGTTTCTTTTAGTAAGTGCAAGATGGAGGTCACACAATGAGCACATATTAGTATAAATAGCCTGTCAACATTGACTCTTTAGGCCCTGTTTGAAACTTGGGGAAAAGAAAGGAAAGTGTGGAGGAAAAGTATTCTTTGTTTTGTTATTTTCCATCTTGTTTCCTCTCAAACCAAACAAGGAAAAATTATGTTCCCCTCCTTTCTTTTCTTTTCCAGACGTTCCAAACAAACCTTATTCTTTAACTACTTTTCCTCAAGTTAGGTTTCAATATTCATAAGCCACTTCAGCTTTCAATATTCATAAGCCACTTCAGCTGTACCGTAATTCATTATTGAAATGCTCATCGATCTGACAGTTGTGTTAGCTTTCAAGTTGTTAGACACTGTGTTATTATGTGTGATAAACTTGTATCATATGTTCCTCTCGACGACTGGATTTGAAATGAAAGGGATTTGGGGTTGAACGTTATGATCGAAATCTTAAGAAATACTATCTGTTGGAGATGGATAACTTTAAACTGGATGAAAGAAAAAAGGTTGATAGTACAGCTTTATTTTGGATCCTACATGCACGGATTTTATAAACCTATAGCCTCAAATCAATGATACCAAATCCATCAATTTAAAGCTCTCGAGTCCGTACTTGTAATGTAGTCCAAAAATAGGAAGTAGAATCACAAGTTGTACTTTTTGAATAACCAAAACCAAAATAAAAGCATCTCAAATCCAAAAATCCAAAAGCAAGCTAAGGGTAACTTGCATGTTGAATGAAAATGCTAACAGCATACAGATTTGGTCGTGCTCCACCGCTAGGTGGTAACACCTTACACCAAAGTGTTAGGATGGCTCCCACATCGGAAGTTTGGGTTTGTGTGTATATGCTTAAAGGGTTCACTCTACCTCTCCCTAGTCAGCAATTGCATAGGTGAGTTGGTACGTGAAATTACTCTCTTACACTCCCTCAAAGAAACTAAGTTGTGCCTACCCGTTGTGGTGTCCGACATCTGGTCCAGGCCCCTTGGGCCCGCCTGTCGTTGTGCTGCGATCCGCAGCGAGGCTCTTGGGCCTTCGTCAGTTGGGCTGCCTCCCACATCGGGAGTTTGGGTTTGTGTGTGTGTTTAAAGGGTTTCACTCTATCTCTCCCTAATCAGCAATTGCCTAGGTGAGTTGGTAGGTAAAGTTACCCTCTTGCCCTCCCTAAAAAAAAAGTGTTAGGATCGTCACACACACTCACAATTTACGAGTATAAAACAATGAAGATGTCAACACAGAGATATATGTGATTTCCCAAAATCGAGTATGTCCACGGGAGCGAGAGCGGGTGCATTCTAACTCTATCTTGGTATTTGGTCTGTATCCCAAAAATACCCTTGTACATCTGGCCTTCTTTCTAACACTCCTTAGTAAATCTTCATACTTAACATATGAGCCGCAGTTCTAACAAAAAGAGAAAAAAAAAAGTTCTAACACTCCTTAGTAAATCTTCATACTTAACATATGAGCCGCAGTTCTAACAAAAAGAGAAAAAAAAAGTTGAGGACTTTGCCAATTATTCTGTAAAGCTTAATATTGTTGTGCAGATACTTGTATTACCCGTAATGGACTAAAAGGCGACTAATCTAAATAAGAACCACAGCAATAACTTCACGTCGGTATTTTACCAACTAATATGGGAAGGTAATTGGTTATTTCCCTTGGGAAACTAAAAATTATCTCAAAATCACAAATATATCGTGACATTTTAAACTACAGGGACAGGCTGCTCACATTAATATATATGTATATATCACGAACACCGCAGATGATACGTACCCTCGCTAGAAACAGTGAGTATTTTACTCTCTTCAGCAAAATATAGAACTACGCGCATCAGAAGTCAATGAGGAACTAACTACATGGTAATAAATCCAACTGCATGATGCTTAAGAAGGGGAAAAAACAAATAACAAGATACGTAACTGGGATGGAACTTGTAGTGAGCAGATATCCAATCAACCAAGAAATCCGATCGAACTGATTTGATCTGATACGACCCGAGCAGCTACGGTCGGATTTCATTAACTGATCTGTCAAAATCAGGTGCAGAACATTTGAAAAATGCGAGTGATCATCGGTGTGAGTCGGTTGTAAAATTTATCTCGCCCTCTGAAAACCGAATATCTTTGCTACCTACCTCACGTAGCAATACATAGATTGGTTGGTCAGATTACAGAGAGTAAATGTACATGATTCACTTGTTATATTTTCCTCCCAAGACAAGAAAGTCAAGACAGACTAATCTTGCCTTTTCAAAATATTTACACAACTCAATGCATTGTGATTTGCCCCGTCTCTCTCTCTCTCTCTCTCTCTCTCTCTCTCTCTCCACATTCATGGAGCTACTCACCGCCTCACTTTGCCTCCAAAGTCCAAATCCCACTCAACAATCTCCGTTTCCCACAGCGCAATGACGATAAGGGACTATGGTGGAGAAATGGTTAACGGTGATAGATGGTGGTGGTCTGTATTTTCTTCTTTTCTATGCAATGACGATAAGGGACTATGGTGGAGAAACAGTTAACGGTGATAGATGGTGGTGGTCTGTATTTTCTTCTTTTCTATCCAACTATTCGCAGATCTTCGTTTGAACATGGGAGCCAAGAGTATATGGGAGCCAAGGGTTCAGATCGACTACCCCGACCAACCCAACCGGCTAACCAACGACATCAAGTCGGCTGAGTTTGTCAAGAACTTCAGTCGACATCGGGTTGAAATTTTGCCTGACGGGTGTTGGGCCAGGGCCAAACCCGACCTGGACTGACCAGTGCTCTCCCCTAGATGGAACTGCTTTGGTTCTTCTTTCACTATTCAAATTTAACGACAAGTTCACTGGTGGCCTCGTTGTCGTCATCTTCAAGCCTGAGCTACAGTAGAACGGTACAAGTTTGAGCTACACAAAGAACTGACCCAACATCAAATATTTCATTCTGGGATGCCATAGAACTAGTCCCTCTTTTAAAATATTGAGGAACATTCAATCCAATATTAACAACCTCCAGCGCAAGAAGATGAAGATTCGGTTTCTCTCCTTTTCGTCGGCGAGAATCTATGCTCCTTGTAAACAGCTCCAATAACCCAATTCTCAACTGACCTCGAGGTGTGGTAGCTGAGAAGCTACTTTAAACCCATCAACTCCTTCACTCTCTCTTTCCCACTGCAAATATAAACACCTATACCGGTTATGCTTTGGTACCAACAAAAATACAATTACTGTTAGCCAGCTTTTTGTATGCATACATTTCTTCTTCCTGAAAGTCGTAGATGTATGAATATATGAGTATCACAGTATGTATCATCATATTAAGAACCCGCAAAGTATGTATTAGAAAAACACGACAAAAGTTGACCTTGTTTAGGGTTTGGACATCCCGCACCTTAGAACTGCTCAACGTTTCCAACGTAACTGCGATAGAGATATATGTCTCTCTTTTGGTGGAAGGTCTCAATTAATACGCTCAGTTTTGTCTAGTATTCAGGTGTACTGGTCCTCCTCGATCTTTATTTTACCTTGCAAGCTTATGAAGGAGATTGAGAATATGCTTAGTGCTTTCCTTTGGCAAGGAGTGGAGCTGAAATCCTCCGGAGCCAAAGTGGCTTGGAGTGCAGTGTGTACACCTAAGAAAGAAGGTGGTTTAGGTTTCAAAAGGTTAAAAGATTGGAATAAGGCTTCTATGATAAGGCACTTATGGGCTCTTTGCAAGAAGGAAGACATTCTTTGGGTTAAATGGGTTCATTTGTATGTCATAAAACACAATTGCATTTGGTCTATGAAGTTACCTAGTGACTCTTCGTGGATAATGAGAAAGCTCTTTGATCTGAGGAGAGTTAGTCAACAGTTTATCAAAAGCTCAAATTGGGAATGGTGAGAATATTTTTCTGTGGCTAGATAATTGGCACAATCTTGGCCATCTGTTGCTCAGGTATGGTGATGGTGTGATTGCTAATCTTGGTAGCTCTCTTCAAGCTAAGGTGTGGTCTATAATTCATAATGGAAGCTGGAGATGGCAAAGAAGCGGATCTGCCATAGTTAGATATCATTGCCAACACTGACCCAACCCTTTTACCTCATCCTGAAAATGTAGATTCAGTAATCTGGACCTTGACTTCATCAGGGTGCTATTCTGCTAAGTCTGCCTAGGAGGCTCTTCTTCAGCTCCTGAGGTGGGATGGTCTCATTTGGTTTTGGCATACGAGGCATGTTCCGAGGTGGTTCTTTATGCAATGGGTAACTATTCTGGGGAGGTTGAATACTAGAGACAGGTTAATGGCTTGGGGGATTGTTCATGATAGTAGCTGTGTTCTATGCTTGGGGAGTGTTGAATTACATGCTCACTTATTCTTCTCTTGCCAATTTTCCTCAAGGGTTTGGTTAGGCATCAGAGCCAAGTTTGGTTCTTTCAGTCATGATTGGTCTCTTGCATTGGAAGTTTCTTGGGGCTCTCACTCTTGCAAGAATAATTCTGTTTGGGCCTCTCTGTTCAAGCTATGCCCAGCTGCATCTATTTACTACATTTGGAGGGAGAGGAATGGACGTATCTTTCAACGGATTGGGCATAATTCTGATTCAGTGATGCATCAAATCCTTGAAGAAGTTAAGGCATGGCGAAATTTTCCCTGGACAGTGGATAACATTACCATCTGCATGGATTGGGGAATCCTTGACTCAATTTTTTTTGTAGTTTTTTAGTTCCTTTGGGTGTACCTAGGGTGGTCTTCTTGGTTTTTCTTTTTGTGCCAAGCTCTGTAGCCCAGGCTTGATTGTATTCTGTTTACAGGGTTTTCTACCCCTGCTCGGTTGGGTTTTGTTCCCTTTATAAAATTGCGTGGTTCCAAAAAAAAAAACAGAAGATATATGTTGTATGAGGCTTGAAGAAAGTGTTTGAAGAGCAATGGTGGGTGGTTCATCATAAATCCTCTCTCTCACAGTTTCCGGCTGCAGGTTGGACTTTTTCTTCCACCGCTAGAGTAACTGGAAAATGGGATTCCAACTTACAACAGCTGTCCTTACAGTTTGGACAGTGCCATGGATCAGATTAATATGTTTTTATCGGCAATTTGGATGGCTTATGATGCTTTGCAAATGGTGTTCTATGAGAGTCGCTAGATGATCATCAAAGCTTGTCCCATATTGGTTAATAAACCTATAAAAGAGGTGTATAAGCCATTGTCAATCAACTTTGAGTTGGAAGGTTTAACACGGTATTAGAACAAGGCTTTGGGAGGTTTTTGGGCGAGAATGTAGTTCTTTATCGACAGATTTCCCCTAATTTGTGCAAAAAAGAGCAACTAGTTCATTTGTGATACAAATGACATTGATTATTTGTTTACATCTCTGCTGGACATCAGTTCATTACCATCACCGAAACTTGCATATGAGGCAAGGAGCATCTCCACCCATTGCCAATGCCAATCAGTTTTGACTTTGATCCTTTAACAATTATCTCTTGTATTAGTACATCGCAGCTTGAGATTTATTGGGAGTGTGTTTTTTCATCTTTTGAATCTCACGGGTTATTTGGGACTCAGTTTGCAACTTGATTAGCCGATTAGGTGTAATTCGGTTAGTTGAAAGCAGAACCAATGTACCTTTGAGGATCCTGATAAATGAAACCTTTCGAACTTTCGTTTTTGTCAAGAGGAGATTTCCTTTGCGACTCTTTCTTTCCGTATATATGAAACTTTTAAGTTTGTTGATAACTCATAGATTCCTTTATACAATCCTCATGTACAGAGGTTCCGCCCCCTTGGTGATCTTGGAGGAATTCATTCACTTCTCCAGGAAAACACAAATATTAGTTCCATGATTCCACTAAAGGTGAAGTGTGGTGGGAACTGAATTTACAAAAACCGATCTCAAGTTAAAACTCTAAGCAACAATGCAAAAGAAAAAACAGTTGAATATAGTTGAAAAAAGCTAGTTCAACAAAGGAAAGTACCTTTCAGGGAATGAAAGTAATAGCTCTTCAAGCGCTTGAATGATAATTGAACCGTGAACATCCATCTGATCATCTTTTGCAACTGTGCACGATTTGGAAAATATAAACATCCATCACCCTCCAAATAACGATGAAAACAAGAAAAAGAAATGAAAGGACACAAACAGTGATTGAAACCAAATTCTTTAGTCATCAGTTATAGCTACAAGGATTAACAAGGAAAAAGTGCATATTTCAATTTCTTAAAACAAGAAGCAGCTTGAGATAATAATAAAGATAGCCAGGTAAAAAGAGTCATGCAAGACAATTAGAAAACACTGCCGGTTCAGAAATTAAAAGTTCACTCAAACTGTTGATAAATCCGACATAAGGCTTTCAAATAGATAAAACATGGAACTGTAGTTTCTCCTGTGCATCCATGAGTCCAATCAACAGTAGAAGACTAGGCAACCTGAATTGTGAAAGAACTTGACGACATGTCAGGAGTGAATTACTTCCAATTCAATATGGTTGAAGTGATATGCAATCAGCGTTGTCTTTACTTCTTCGATGAATAATATGTTTTTGTGAAAAGGCATAAGGGGATGCCACCCATGAACAAATGAAAGTAAAGAACAAAAGGCCAAAAAACCAGGAAATTTTTTTTTCTACTCAATCAACAGAAACTATACCCTAGTGGCCTAATGGGCCTATTCCAAACGCCAAAACATCTAACATGTCAAGAAATTGATCAAGGGAATGATTGCTCTCCCTCGACTCCCAACTAAACAAACTAGAAAGGAAAAGGCTCCAAATGAGCCACATCAAGCACGGTGAAGTCAACCTCCAACGCTTCTGTCTTCTTCTACTAACCCTGGCCCCAACCCATTCCTGAATAAGTTTCACTACCGTCGCTGGAAAAACCCACGAAACGCCCCACCAAACAAGAACAGCCGCCCAAAGATCCTCGGGTAAAGCACAATGAATACTCAAATGTGACTCCAATTTGCCATCTTTCAAGCACATGCAGCACCTATTCACATGATCATCATTCTACATTGTACAAGATTATCGATTGTGAGAATCTCATTCTTAGCTGCACACCAAACAAAGAAAAGAAGCCTTGGTTGGAGCACCGAGCACGAGTGCTCCAGATAGCTCTCTAAGGAAAGGAATCACTCAAAGCAATGCCTTTAGGCTAAATGAAGTTTGCCGTTTTCATTTACTTCCTTTCTTTTCCCTTTTAAACTGGGTTTCTAACTCTCATTTCCTTTTAACATGAGAGGAGAAAATTACAAACTAGCACAAGAGATGAAAATCAAGACCTTGGTGGTTCTAACTAAGGTGCAGTTAACAAAGCAATCTTTACAAATTCTTGAATAGTCCACTGATATATCAGAATCTGCAATTGAGTTGCACATTACACAGTGTCCACTCAGTATATTGAGCTCAAAAGGAGAAGCAAATCAAGAACTACTTCACAACAGAACACACCCATGCTTGTCAATTGCCATCCAGGAACCGCTATGGAACTACTAGAATTAATTACGGGCACATGATTCCCCACATCCTTGGAATTAATAAATTGTAATTGGACACATAAGTATAATTTGAACCATCTAGTTTTTCTTTCAAACACAGAAATTAAAATGGTCAAGGAAACAGGAATGCAACCATAATTCTGCAAACTGCACACGTCGTTTCAATAACAGTTTCCGTTAGTAAACAACTAAAATGACTGCTATTACATACATGAACAAGAGGAAGAACAGGAACAAGCATTTGCAATGACAGGTATGCAAAGCAATATATACTTTAATTATTTCAGTGAGAGACGAATATAGTACTTTAAAGAGCATTTACGTACCTTCAGAATTCTTTCGAATTGAACTATCACCTCTGAGATATGATACATCACTGCAATATAAATCATAACGTTCTATTTGCGCAAACTCATCCAATACATTTCCAATGAGACGATAGGCCACAATACTTGTCTTGTCACATGCTTCTTGGACAGCAACGTACTGGTTTCTACTCATGCTTTGCTTGTCATGCATAGAGTTTACCCCAGATGACAAGTTAGAAGAAACAAAATCAGGGGGTTTTCCTTGGTCTAAATTAGGTTCTTGTCCCTCAACATGGTTCTGATCAAACCCAGTAATTGGTGATAAATGGGATGAAGAGCCACTTAGCCTAGTTTTGAATGCAAGTGAATGGGCATCACACGGTTCCAAATCCCTCGCACTTCTTACACAGAAATTATTTCCTTCGATATCCTCTAAACCATCAAGTTCAGAAGATGAAGAGGAAGAAGGAGAGGAATCAACTAAATTTATTGTAAAATGCTCAGGCTCACTTCTCAGCAAAGAATCACTGCTTAACCTTCTATTGGGTGTAAGAAACTGGGTAGACTCATTCTCTTCAATAGGGGAGCCCGGTGACTCAGAATTAGCTGGATCTGTCTCCCCAATAGTCTCTATTTGGTCATATGGATCATGAGAATGACATGCGTTATTCTCTGGGAGCACCACTTCTTGTTGCTCAACTCTTACAAAGACATCATAAGCATCGCCATCGTCGCTTTCTTCTAAATCCTCCCCATATGCATCTGCAAAATCTAAGTCAAACTCATATTCAGGAAGCAAGTCCCACGAAACCTGTTTTATCTGAGCACTTACACTCAGTATGAATTCTACCTCTTCTTCTACTTCCTCCTTTGATACAAATCCATATGGAGCCCTTCTAGAGGTTCTATTGACAATTGAAAGTGTTTCTAACAAATATTCGGGAACTGTGTCCATATCACTGCATTCAAAAAGATACTCGAGCAACAGCTCCCTTACTGCAGATCGTAATTCCCTTTTTGGTAACACCGAATTTGGGTCAAGCAACAGTTGCAACTTCTTCAGCTCCGGAAATCTTACTTTCCCTTTCCCTTTCCCTTTCCCTTTGGGTTTGAGAAGCCATATGGCCTTTGCAAGCCCATCCTGTAAGGCTTCAATTTCGGGAGAGAATTTCCAAAACTCGGGTAGTATACAGGGACAACCTTCTATTAGCTTTGCCGATAAGCATCGAACTGCAATTGCTTTAGCTAGTGGTTCCGGTAGTTCATCTTCTTCATCAAGTTCTGATAGCATTGCCATACAACGTTTTCTCACTTGACCAATTAAAGCTCTTCGTTTGCCAGATTTTGAGGGCCCTAAATGGGGAACATATCCATGGACGCCTCTTAGTTTCCTGTGCATTGCACTCAAGGTTTGGGAAGGTATATCCCCAAGTCCATCCAGTACCTTAGTAACAGAAGCATGATACGATTGGGGTGAAGGAGTAAAAAGTGTTCCATTATTTTTAAAATTTCCAGGGTTTTTGAGAAGCTGACATATATCATCAGCTAGTTGATTATCTCTATCTTTCCAGTTTTCAAGCACTTGTGGAACAAGTTCTCTGATTACCTTTTTCATTTTCCAACAGGTTTTCTCAAACTTAATTGGGCCACCTGTCAGGACCTCAGCAAAAAGTTGAAGTCCTTTGTTGGTCATATCATCAAGCACGGACAAAAGATTTCTCAAGTCCGCGAACAAATCAGAGATTTTTGTATTATCTTGATCTACATGGTGATCTCTTTCAAGATTGCATGCCCCAAATCCCTTTTCTACAAAAGCTTTAATGGTTTCAAAGTTTACCTGAAATTAATATTGAGACAATCAAGCAGGTGTTACAAATTGAGAAGAAACTGGGGAATCATTTCCTTCAAGCAAGCAAAACCACCCACCCCAGACCCTAAGACACATATGAGGGCTACGAGTATGAGTATAAACAGTCAAACCAACAGAAAACTCGAGTCTTGATGCTTCATTATATGCAGTCATAATGAACTTGAGCACTCCTCCTTATGATATGGAACTATAAGTTAACTTCTAGCAATATCATTTCAGGTTAAGGGGAATACTTACATCATCTTCCCTAAGGAATGATTCCGGTAAAGTCCTGTTGATAAAGAACCAAAAAACCAATACATCAGCAAGCATGACAGCATAAGCTAGAATCAAATCAAGGAAAGCCTACATAAAGAAATCAAGAAAAGTTTAAAAAAAAAAAAAGTGAACAAAAGCTTTGTAGGCAGTCATCATTGTTCTCTCATTTTGATGATTGTGATCGCTGCCTAAGTCTTCAACTGCCTCCTGGTTGATTCATTCGGTGGGCATTGCCCCAAGAGTCTAAGTATGTACTATCCATTTGTGAACCCAAAAAAAAATCATGTCTTTCTGGGTCCTCAAATAGCTGAGTCAACTTCTCACTGATTTGCTTTACCGAGATTCAATCCAAACACTTGATCGCAACGCAGATTCATCACCCATTCTCATAAAGGAGTGATTTTAGAATAGTAACATGAAGAAAATAAGATCCGCATTGCTTACAACTGGATATTTTTTTCATAATTGATTAATTGCCCGCTCTTATCAGTCAATGACACTACCACACCTAGAAGTTAAATCTCAGATAATAGTAAGCAAAAAAACTCAGAGTAGTCTGTCATCATGTAGAATACAAGTGAGCACATATGGTTCGCTCCCCTCACACTAGTCTTAAAGCCTGTCAACAATGAAAACTCTGACACTTAGGCAGGAACACCCAAGTTGCAACACATATAATAAGGATTATCACAACTCCCATGCCACTCTACAAGAAGCACTTTGAAATTTTAAAAAAAAAAAATTCAACACACCCAATCAACCAGTGTCAAACTCAAATTTTAAAAACTGGCTTCATACAGAAAACTCCAGTCATATTCACAGACTTTCATTTAGGACATGTTCGGCCATGTTTGTTTTGGGTTTTGAGGTAGCTTTCTGGTGTAATGAGTGGAGAGAGATAGATAGAGAAATGAGAGAAAAAAACTTATTGGAAACCGAACGCAGAGAGAAAAGTTTGAGTCTAGAGTCTCTAAACAAACATGGTTGAAAGAATTGTGGCCTTACTTATTTTCCTGAAGCTTCATTTTGATTACCTGCTGTTGCTCAGAATCAGATAAAGTAAGTCCCATCAACCACCTGCACAGACCCAAACTGATTACCTTAAGCTCCATACCCAAAATTTTCATGAAACGTCATGTAACATCAGAAGGTACAGACCTCATTACAAAGAAAATGTTGGAAATGAACTCAAAAAGATGCATTGTTTAATGAAATGAAATTATCCCACCGGAAATTCTGCATATCACAAAGTGGATACACTACTACCGTAGTTGTTTAAACATCTGCCAAACCTTGAACCACCTTTTGGCTTTCGCATGAGTGTAACTATAACTTCATGCCATAAGAAGTTGATTTAAATAAGACAGAACTTAAGAGCATAAGATTTAACATTATACCATCTGACCAATTCATATACTTACACAGCGGGAAAATGTTCCTCAAATTTGTAATTGTCCTTCTGGTGCATTCCTTTTGTACAATTGTCCTTAGTTAAACGAATCCTAATAACAACTATGCCACTAGTATTTTGAGAGCCTGTTATCCATAGAGAAACCATCCAACTTCAATGCGGCCCACATGATCAACTATTTGGATAGCTATCTTTTAGCAAAATTAAGGGTAATTATGTCCTCGAAGTATTTTCTGATTTTTTGGGGAAGTTTTGAAATACATAATAATTTCAGATCTTCAAAAATATAAAGTTGGGAAATATAGCATTTTAGTGTTCTTTGTCATCTTAACTATTTTAGGATGTTATTGTCACAGATTTTGCAAAGAAAATTTATGGGAGCAATGCTTTTGGTTCCATTTGTTCACTCTGCCATTTGAGAAATTACAATACACTCTGGAGTTAGTTCCACTCTGCCCTTTGTTCCCATTCCTTCTTCACTGCAGATTTCTGCTTCATTTTAGTAGCAGAGCCAATTAATTGAGACTTAGACACTGCTTGGGGTGTCTAAAAAGCTTCTTATTTTCTTCTTCCATTTTTTTGGAATCCTTCACTGTCTCAAAAAGTTGTTCGGTCCGCAAAATAAGAAATCAAACATAATAGGTTTTGTCAGAAAAAACAAACTTTTTTCAACAATTTCTGAGACATCAATAGCTCTTTTAATTTATGAGAAAAAGTTCATATTTTTTAACAAAAATGCATACCCAGCAATATTTGGGCCTAATACTTACTTTGTCAGAGTAATAGGAAAACTAAAACAAAATACAACCCAAATATAGAAACAAAAACCTCAAGGGGTTTGGCCGAGTCAGCATGAAAAAACTAACAATTGTAAAACTCCATGAATTCGCATGTTTGAATTCCACTTAGGCCAAAACAATCCAAACCTTGGGCCCCTGGAGGGATTACCCGGTTGTTAACTTCAAGCGAAAGGTGGCTCGGACATCAGGTTACCAAAAAAACAAAAAAGAAACAAAAACTCCACCAAACAGATTGGGAGTAATAAAAAAAATTCCCTTCGTGAAATTTTTTTTTTTTTGAAGCAATCCCAAACAGAGCATGTTGCTGGAATGGCAAGATAAAGAAGGGGTAAACAAGAGCGAAGAATTCTACCAGTTGATGGCAAACAAAGCAGTTCTTTTAGCAGCAGTCCAACCGATACAAAATAATAAAATAAAAAATAAGCGCAAAAAACGAACTGAGTTTTCTGAGAGCATAATATATTTTTACATGTTGAACTGAAAGAAAGAAATTCGCACTGACCTTCTCTTGAGTTTGAGCTGTTTTTCTTGGTACTTGACTTTGGCGTACAACGATTCGCTGTCCGTCAATAGAAACTCCTCCATCTCTGTTTCTGGTCTCACGCACGCACGCAGG
Organism: Rhododendron simsii; assembly: GCA_014282245.1. NCBI lineage: Eukaryota > Viridiplantae > Streptophyta > Magnoliopsida > Ericales > Ericaceae > Rhododendron > Rhododendron simsii. Next base: position 2,272,380 of record CM024961.1, on the reverse strand, counting down.
TATTTTGAGGGTTTAGGGTTCGGTTATTATTATTATTTTTATATAGAAATTTGATGGAAAAGAGAGCGAGAGAGATTCTAGTCGTTTCTCTCTAGGGTTTTAACGAGAGCGAGAGTTCAATTCCAACTATGCTCTCCACTCGTGCTCACTGCTCACGCTCAGTCCGTCAATCACGAAACTCCTCTTTATTTTTTTACAAGACCTCTTTCAATTGGGTTTAGATCCTATCCAGTATTCTATCATCCATTGTGATCCATTGAATGGCTGGGATTTTCTCTAGAAAATCCAAGCTTCCCTATGATGCCACGTCCACTCTTCATTTTGCTCAAAAACGGCACAGTAAACGCACGGCACGCAGGTACAAAGATGATTTTGAGAGGTATTAGCTTTTTTAGCACTCATTTTGTTCTGAAACACCATATGGGTCGATATTATTATTATTTTTATAATAGAAATTTGATGGAAAAGAGAGCGATTTTTTTTGATTTTTGGTGAGCCTATTATTCAAATATGATTAGTCTTTTAAGAATTTTTGAAAAAATTAACTCAATTGCTCTCTAGGATGGAATTCGTTTAATGCTGAGATATCGGGTTGCTCTAATTTTTTACAAGAACTCATTAAAAAAAATAACGAGTTGACGTACCGGTCAATCACTACCATAACTGTATTCTGTACCGTTCCTCGCACTCATTTTTTAAAATTTTAAGTGTAAACATATACAAAATCTCACCTGCGGTCGGTATTGGCCGGAGGCCTCATGACTTTTTGTGTTCCAGTTCTCGTGCACACGGATTTGACTTTGGTTTGTCACGACCTCTTGCCCATTTGAGAATAATTTTTTCATTCTTTGTCTTCTCTTTTTCATGGGGAAGCTTATTGAAAATTCAGCCATTTACAAAATGGAATACTGGATGGGATCTCTTTCAATTCTTACTCTCGCGAATTATAGTAGTTTGGGAATAATTGAATCGAGTTTTTTTCATCCTCCACCTAAGAAGTGAATATTACACTCTTTTCTATTGGTTGAAATGATGCGGATCCCACCACAGAATAATATCATATTTACCAAAAAATGTATTGCATAAGTGGGAGCTACACCATTTCAACCAATAAGTAATAGAGCTATGTTTACCCTCTTTTAGAGAGGGTGAACAAAATTGCACTCGGAATAATTTGGGAAGACTTTTACGCTTGCATTCTCGCTCTCTCTCATACACGTGTACGCATTATATGACTTAGGAAGCAATGCACTACCCTTTGTAGTGCATTCCAAAAGATGTCATCCTACAATCAATTTGTCTATTTTATAATATCCGCCGATCACTTAGTTTGTGCTAAAAATTAAGTTGATTTTATAATTGTGACCGCATGATCGGACAATATGTTTTTTCAAGAAAATTAGATGGTTATTATGATTCAAAAATAAAGTCTTGATCATATATTTATAGATTTTGTACGGTAAAATCATATTCGACTCATCTCATATGTTATGAAAAGGAGATCGGGATAGTGCTCTACAACACGATAAAATGATTAAAAACAAACTTGTATAGAAGCGAATTAATAAGTAGAGATAGAGCAAATAGAATTCGTTTACAACAATATTAATACTAAGCCATCCAAGCCTCATATCCAACTCATCTCAGTACCATGTCAAGCTCTACACAGGGTCTAAATGTATGTGTCAATTGGATGCGTAAAAATTACACCCTCCGTCCCCTTTTTAGAGTCCGGTATTCCATTTTAGGCTGTCCCTTAATAAGTGTCCATTTTGTAAAGTTAGTGGGTAAAAGTTGGTGCATTGTCTATTTTGTCCCTAAAAGTAGATTCCATTTTGAAAAGTTAATGAGTAAAAGTGTAATGATGATGGGTAAATAGGAAAAGTGAAGAAAAAAGTTGATGTGAAAGGCATAATGATGATGTCTTTTTAATAAGTTGAAATTACGAAGCAGGACTTTTAAAAAGGGACGGAGGGAGTAATTATTACCCATATGGTCAATGTCTTTTCGGGCTCCATGTGAGTTTGTACATAGATCAATCGGTTCCATGGCATCTAGCCAAGCAAACCTTACTCTTTTTAGCAGCTAAGTAAAAAGAAAATTTTGAGTAAAAATCCCTCTAAAGTTACTTTAATCCTTGACTCAAATTGTATCACATAGTTTTTCTAAAATTTTCACAAAATCACGAGAGACTCAAACATTTACTCATGTTTTTTAGGGCTTGTTTTGTTGTTCACAATTCATAACTATGTTCTCAAGAGACCTTTTTACTCAAATTTTTGTTTATGTTTGGGTTTGTCCGTTGGAACACAGCAGATGAAATTTTTCGTTAAACTTTGAGTAAAGGTTCAAGAGTCAGGACGTAATTTGCTATGTAAGAATAGTTGAAGGGTGTGTACGAAAAATGGTTAAAGTAGAAGGGAGTAATTGAACATTTCCACTTCCTCTGATAAGCTCTGCTCACGTTTGAAAAGGCACAAGGGAAGAACAAGCAGAGTACGGTCGTTGCGCTGAAACCATGAACGGCAGCAACACTAACAGCAGAGACGAAGATCGAAGAAAAGATAGCAGTAATACCACTCTCACAAGTCTCAACCAAACGCTCAGAAATGTACAAGGGTATGTATGTCTTTTCTGCAATTCCCTACTTAGTTCCTCTGGATCCCAATGACTGTGCTCCAAAACCCAGAATTTTAATTTCAGTGGAACTCGTTTAATTTTTCACCAGATTGGAGTACCCATGTGGGAGAAATGTTTGTAGGATCGGAAATTTTAGAGTTAGAGGTGAGAAAATCGCCCGGATCTGATTGAATTTGGTGGGTTTTGATAATATGTATTCTGATCTGTTTTGGGATTTGGTGATTTGTTTTGGGATAGCTTAGGATTGATTTGCACTAGATTTGGTTAGTGTAAAGGGTAATGTAGGTGTTCTGGTTTTTAGGTTTGTAACTTTTTTGGAGGATTTTGTGCTTGTCTTTTCAATGCTTATCAACCTATTTTTTCTGCATAGTGCGTATATTCTACACGAGAAAGATCAAATCTTCTCTCTATCTGTCTGTCTCTTGCTCTCTTAGGGTGTGTTTCCGCTAAACTAATGGACTACAGACATGGCAATAGTCAAGTTGATTCCGGTAAATGGTATTTTAGTTGATGTATGTGAGGAGAATGATCTGCCTATAAATTCGTGAAAACATGTGATTTAGTCCATTTAGTTTAGCGGAAACGCACCCTTAGTCTGCGCATGTATAATTATATACGTGTAAGCTTATAAGCTGTGTGCGCGCTCATGTCTCTGTATCTGCAAAACCCCAGTAATGTTATGAGAATTGAAGCCAATAGGCTTTGTTGCTTTTGTGGTGTGTGCATGTTCTTGTACTGGTCACGAGTAGCATCACTTTCAGTTTCAAGAGTTGGTTGAATTGGTTTTAGGCATGTTGCTCTTGTACGCAAATAAATTTATTTCATTTAGTGGCTAAAAATTGACTTTGCTGCATTGAATCCAAGTTCCATATTCTTAGAAGTTTCAAGATCACCAGTTCGCCTCAAAGGGATATATTGTACCAATTTGTCTCAAACTATAACAGTTTACTGCCTATTGCCTTTATTGCATAAAACTTTGTGACTTCATCAGTATGTGGTGGGAGCTTAACTATCATTGTCCACATGAGGAATATGTTACATAAATTGGTTCTGTATCTGATTCATCCTTTCGTCACTATTTAGGCTTCTTAAAGGTCGCAGCTTCCCTGGCAAGGTTATGTTAACACGTAGAACAGACCCACTAAGCGACTCAAGTTTACGCTCTCCAGATACCGACAGGAGTTTCTCAAACAAACATGCCGGAACAAGTGAATGGCTGGATGACTCTGTTGAGGTAATGGCAGTTACTACTAATAAGTAATAACATGCATATAATTTGGTTCATTTATAGAAAAGGAATGCAAACGGCTGCCCATTCATGGGTAAAAGTGCATTGCTATCCTTGAGAAGTGTATACAAAATCTGTGAAAGAGTATTGCATTTTGTGAAATGTGTTCAAACTTTTTTGGCATTTTCTGTAGTTTTTTTTATTGGCAATTGGGCGGTGGTTACCAAGACTATTATAGAAATATCAAACTCATGCCTTGGACATTGGTGATTTTGTCTGTTTTAATCCATTTATTTGTTCATCAATGAAGGATGATATCCAAAGTAAAAGCACTCCAAGTACTAATTCAACTGGTAACAAGTCAAGAACATCAACCTCCAGTGGAGAGGATACTTCCAAAGAGTCTCAGAAGTCGACCATTGGTGCTAGAGCTACTGATTCTGCCAGGCTTATGAAGTTCACAAAAGCATTATCAGGCCCAACCGTCATCTTAGGTATACTACTATTGATTTTCTACCCTTTTACCTTTGCGGTTTGGTTCTTAAGTTTATGGAAAAGGATGATAATCTGGAAAGGAGAAGTTCTAGGGTTAAACATGTTTGTATGGAAGGCTTATTCTAGAGGCATAGATGCTAGTGATGCTGTCAAATACTCTAGGATCCTACTCGTTATACCTTTAAGTTTATCTTCTTGCTGATTCTAGAATTCTGTCGGTTGTTCTTATTTCAACAAGCAGATATGCTGAGCAAAAAATTATCTATTTTTATCCTCTTATTGTTTTTACGACAAATAGTTTGCATCCCTTTGGGGCATGTTCAATTCCAGCATAACAATGGGGGCTTGATTGTCCATTGTTTATTGCATGTAGTACTTACAGAATTAGATACTGGGCGGGCCACACTATTCTCTTAGTTACTCCCTGTGTTGGTATTTATTGTCAAATATCAAAATTCTGTTTCGGCACATTGTCTCGGTTTGGAAAAGGTAATACTTTGGCAGTATATTGAATGCTTCAGAATCACTTGGAAAACATATCCAAAACATAATGGAAATGTCAAAAGAATTTGGAAATGCATGATATTGTTGAAAAAACTCAACGCCTCCGCATGTTTTGTAGAATTTTGGTGTGTTTTCGTATGTTTGGTTGAAACGTCGAAATTTTGGGATTCTATTTATGTTTCATTTTGGTCTCCTAGGAAACATAAACCTTTCAATCTGTTAAAGTATCTAACTCGGAGCCAATTGAGAATGAATTGAGAGGCTCTTAGGGATACACTAGATTTGGGGCTTGAAGGCAGCCAATGTGGGACAGAGCCTACGCGTGCGACCTCTAACTCACACGTGGAGATGTGAACAAATATCTATAACATAGGGATCTACAAAACAAGGTGAACTTAAGGCAAAACAAGGGGGCAAGGGGCAATAAAAGCAAGGGAATCTTGTCCAAAAGCCTACCTTTGATACCATGTTTAAGTATCCAACTTTTCTTAGCCATTCAAGAAAAAAAAATGTTTAAGTATCCAACTCAATAACGATTGGGCAATGAGTGAAAGCTGCATAGGCTGAAATACTAGTTTGGAGTTTATAACTAATTGATGTTGGACAAGCTCTAACACAACGCGGTTTAGATGGACTTAAGGGATATCCAACTTTTTGTCACTTTCAAAAGAAAAATGTTCAAGTATCCAACTCAAAAGCAATTGGGTAAGGAGGGAAAGCTGTAGAGGCTCATACTAGTTTTGTGGGTTATCAGTTATAACTAACCAATGTTGGACAAGCTCTAACATAACAATTTAGATGGAAACGAATAAACCTTGTTTATTGTACATCTAAAAGCTTTTTGACTTGGAATAGCTTTAATTATGTATGATGGAGAATAAATATTGCATAGCTTTAATTAGTGTAAAGGGAGAGAGCTGAGGCAACCAGAGTGGAAAGAGAGAGAGAGAGAGAGAGAGAGAGAGAGAGAGAGAGAGAGAGAGAGAGAGAGAGAGAGAGAGAGAGAGAGAGTGAGTGTGTGTGTAAAGGGGGAGAACTAAGGCAACCAGAGTGGGGGGAGAGAGGGAGAGAGAGAGAGAGAGAGAGAGAGAGAGAGAGAGAGAGAGAATAAATATTGCACTAAGTGTATTGTTAACATGTTGTAAAGAGAGTGTAGCCCGATAGTGCGAAGAGAGTGTATGGTGGAGAATAAATTTTGCAAGTCCTTACATAAAGTAGCGGCCCAGCGGCCAGCTCATCCTCGGGGAGTGCTGAGTAAGTAGGATACATAATACCATGTGTAATGCCGTAATCCAAATCCTCCGTCTCATGTTTAAGAAGGGTCAGATGGGCCCACCACGACGTGGCTTCCCACTTAGGCGATTAAAAGTGATGTGCGTACTATTTTATCATACTCTAGGGAATTTTCGTATACAGTTTACTTTATATTAATTTGAGGCACGAGTTAAAGTTTTTTCCGTTTGATTTTGTGTGTGTGTGTGTGTATATCAGGTTTTAGGTGCTTTAGGTGCTGTAATCAAACCAAATCAAACTGAGCCTTAAGTCCTAATCAATTGGGGTCAACTACATGATTTGTTCTCCCCATTGAGCTGTGTTGAGGGCATCTTGTTCTGTGATATCCAAGAGACCTAGGTCTTCTCAAACTACTGTCTCTAAAGTCAATTATGATCTACCTCTCCCTTTATTACTACCATCTACAATGACCATATCGCTACTCACTATAGCATCGAACTATTTGTGATAGACATGTCCAAACCACCTTAATCTATTTTCAGTCATCTTATCTTTTGTCGGTACTACCACTTTCATTCTGCAAAGGTTTCGTTTATTATTCTCTATCGCAAAGTCTTAGCACACATCCATCTCAGCATTTTTGTTTTATGAGCTGCAATCATTAACAAAAAATTTGCTATTACCTGATGACCTATATTGCAGACAAATTGCGTGAGTTAGCTTGGAGTGGCGTCCCACCATATTTGCGGCCAACTGTGTGGAGGCTTCTTTTGGTAAGCTTGACTTGTAACACACCATGTACTAACTTTATGAGGCATTTTGACTGGTAGTATTTGTCCCTGCATCCAACGATCAGAATGTATAAAGTCATTGCTTTTTGTCTACTGGGTTGGCAGATGATGCCTTCATTATGGTATAAAGGGCTTGGCATGACTAGTGCAGGTATATACAAAAACAAGACAAGTCTATATGCAGATCTTTCCATTACATTTGCTCCAGGATTATGCTGTCTATGGTTGTGCTTAGTTTATATTTATTTGGCGCCTTCCAAATGGACCAGCAATAACAATCCAGGTTGGAGCTAAGCTAGGGCTTAGCCTTATGGTTTGAAATATCACTGATATGTATCAGTATTGGCTGATATGTATCGGTATCGTAGGTACCGAGTTCTGATACGACCGATATTGCGGTGTGAAGGAAAGTCGCATATGTATCGATTATACGTAACGGTATCGGCTGATACGTAACGGTGGTATCGGTGATACGTTGTGTGGAATTTTAAAAATTCACACCTACGGACCTACGGTCACTGATACCCTTGCGCTACGGATGATACGCCCTGGAACCGCCACATTGCAACCGATCCCGGTATGGGGACCTACACCGATATTACGAACTATATCTGTTTAGAAGGCATTCTTACCTGCTGTAATCTTGGGTTTTAGCTTGATTTAATGGTTTCGTTCTCTTTAAGAATACGTGTCTCCATCATTTTCCTAATTGGGCTTGGTACGTGATGATTGGGCAATGTCATCGCATGTTATGTGTGCAGTTTTATTAAAGCTTCTTTAAAAGTGCCCTCCCGTGCAATTATTACCCTCTCCCTGAGACCCATATTGTTGGTAATCGTTGGATGCCGGGACCAACAAGAAATATGAAGTAGGATGGAGGTTTCAAAACTGAACTCCTTTCACACATCATAAATAATAAGCGGACTAGGTTTGGACTTAAATTTTATATTGTTCGACATGCATGTGGTCTTTTTTCACCAAGATTACAGGCAAGAGATTCTACTGTTTCTTTTGCAGTTATATAGTCTTTGGACTCATCGGTCTTCTAACCATATTTTGTCATCCAACCCTTGTTTTGCAAGTATAATGTTGTGGTTCTTTTTAGGACTTTGAAATATGGCCGTAATCAGTGTATACAACTCTAGCTCCTTGTCTGCCGATTCAGAAGAAGTCTATGACATTTAATTCCTTTTGTGAAACCAGAAAGCGCATACTTGATGTGATGCCTTGCTAACCAGATGTTTATTGAATTGTTGCATTTTTTAAATGAAAAAAGTTCACTGTCAACAGGGATATGCACCCACTAATTCAGATAGAAGGGAGGTAGTTCTGAGAAGAAAGCGTCTTGAATATCTCGATTGTGTTGCTCAGTATTATGACATTCCAGATATTCAGCGTACAGATGAGGAGATTACCATGCTTCGCCAGGTAGTGAGGATACTAACTAAACGCCATTGCAATTATCACTTGCCTTAACTGTTCCGTGTTTTCTACTGCATATTCTAACCTCTTACAGGATTTTCCTTCTTTGTCCTAGTTAGATTTCCGTGGATTGTCCCAGAACCGTTCCTGATGTCACCTTCTTTCAGCAAGCAGAGGTTCAGAAGTCCTTGGAGCGCATCCTCTATACATGGTTAGATACTCTTTTCTCCTTCGATTTTCCCTTATTTGGTTTCGGATAGCCTTGTGATAACCACATGTAAATACGGATTACAAACAAGAAAACGAGTGATTTCTCTGGCCTTGTCAAATATGCACTGAACTAAGCAGGGATAGTCTCTGCTCCATGGTCCTCATTCAGAAGGGCAAGTAAATAATTCCTTTACCTGAGAATACTTGGGTCAAATAGGAACACAACAGCCATTTGAGCTATGCTATTGCTGCCCTATCTTTCTCTAAGCTTGTGGTAACTATTTTGCCATAAAAGCGGATATCCTACCTTTCCTTCAATGCCTTTGGGAAGCCTTTTCAATGGAAATCCATTAGTGTGCCCTGAACTTTGATTTGGAATGACTGTGGTTGGACAAAATCCCAAGTCTTTGGCTCGTAGCACTTTGCTTACCTTACACGTGTGATTGCTTGCTCAATTTCTCGGTCTCGTTTACGAAGTTTTTGTTTGCCTGGGCAGAATCCTAGTTCGAACTCAATAGTCATTCTAACTTATCAATCCATGGGAAACAAAAGATGCAAGGAAGGAGGCCTAAGCTTTTCATGTGAAAATCTCAACAAGTGATTCCCTAAGGATAAAAACTACACAATCCAATGATCCTCAACAACGTAATTAAATCGACCTCTGAAGTCTTTTCTTGAATATTCCACGAGATAGATTTCCACTTGTTCTTACCTTATCAGCTCTTTTTGATCGAGTTACTTCATGCTTTGATTTCCATTTTGGACGGCTCGGTTACAAAGGGCCAAAGATACAAGGCCACTTCAAGTGTGGTTTGATGTGAAGCGATTCAATCTGGAACATGTGGGTCGTTGAATGGCAATGAAGAGCTCAAGAATGCTCAACTATGAAGCATCGACACCTCTTGAAGTCGAAGAATCGTAATGTCAGGACACGGGGACACCGCGGGACACCGCGGAGATACGTCCGGGACACGCCACGTGGTGTGTCCCATATTTTAATATTAAATTTTGAGGGGGACACCGCTGGGGCCAAACTGCAATTTTTTTAAAAATTTTGGTGGCCAAACTGTAATTTTTGAAAATTTTGGGGGTCAAACTGTAATTTTAAAAAAATTGGGGCCAAATTATAATTTTTATTTAAATTTCTAGGTGTTAAACTATAATTATTTATTTATATATATAAAAAAATAAATAAATATACACGTGGCGTGTCCCCCGCCGTGTCCATGTCCCCATTTTTTTAGAATTCCCGTGTCCTGGTGTCGGTTTCAGTGTCCGTGTCCGTGCATCATCGATGCTCAAGGTACTCTCATAAGGCTACTAATCTCGTGGTTGACCCAAATAAAGGAGAACAGAGTGTTATGAAACCAGTATTAGAAGAAACTGAGTGGAATTTTTTTTGTGGTCAAATCTCCATGTGCCTGCATGACCTATGGTTGTGTGGGATCAAACAAGGCATACTGAAGTACTGGAGTAAAACTCTCAAGTCTCAACACTAACTTACCAAGGCCATTACAGCATAACCAGATACATGATTTCAGTTCTTACCAATCTCTCTCTCTCTCTCTCCACTCCCGCGCGTGCGTGCAGAGTTTTTGCTATCTGTGCAAGAGTGTGTTGTCCACCCCTTGAACATTTGGTTTGATAAGTTTGCATGTCCTGGAAACTGCTGGTGGTTGGATTTCTGGAAGCAAAATATTATTTCAACTATTAGCTTATAGGATAGGGGTTCTTACTGGAAATTGCAGCTGTGGTCGCTGACAGGCTTGCTGCAGTAACTATAAGCTATTTTTGGTAAAGGATACTGTTGTTATGCATCATGTGTATCCCTGGTGCATTCTTTCCTTTTTACTCTTCGTTTTTTCTCTTCCTCTTGTTCCTTGTCTCCCAACCCCCACAACCCCCCCCACTCCAACAGGGGATTTGGGGGATTGGCTAGCTCTTCATAATGAGTGACTTGATAGGTGAGTGTTGGACATGGTACTCAACTTTGGAGCTGACTCCACCAGACTGCCGTTGGAGCCAATTTTTTTTTCCCTTTGCTGGTGCGGACACCTGATTTTTGATGCAAACAAGGAGCACTTGTCAGCCTTCACTATACTATATTTTCTAGGTTATGCAAGGTTGTCTTGTTAGTTGTTACATATTGACGAGCAGTTGCGAGCCTATATTTTTGTGAATAGATTCTGTGCTGCAGTAGCTCATGTTTTAGAATTGAATCCATGTTGGACTCGTGATCCTATCATTTGGGAGTGAGTGACTTAATTTGAACTACTTCCACAATGAGATTGGCAACTTATGAGATTTCAGGAAAATTGAGAATCTTAAAGTTCCATGGATTATAGGCCTACTCCTACAATGAATTTGCAACTTGGTCATATCATATAAAGCTTATTTTGTCATTGTTTTGGATAAAGTTTCTTGCTTATTCTCGATATAAGGCGCAAAATGCAACTACACCAGCTACATGTGACCCATCCCTTACTTTGTTTGATGTACCCATAGGCTATTACTATTACTTCTTCGTTAGATTATCTTTGACTAATCTTCAGATCTTTAATAAATTATTCCTTTTAAGTATAAAAAACCGGGTGTTTAAGAGGGTCCTCATACCCCTCCCTAGTCAGCAATTGCCTAGTGGAGGTGGTAAGTGAAATTACTCTCTTACCCTTCTGTGTTAAAAGAAGGTATAAACAGCCTGTTTAAGATGTATGGTGTGGCCATAAAGACATCTTTATTCCCTCTGCTAATTTTTCTTGTTTTCTCATCCAAGGTTTCTGTATCTTTTCTCACTGTTCCCCAGGGCCATTCGACATCCTGCAAGTGGATATGTTCAAGGAATAAATGATCTTGCTACACCTTTTTTAGTAGTTTTCTTATCTGAATTCTTGGAGGGCAGTGTGGATGATTGGACAACTTTGGATCTACCTCCGGAGAAAATATCTGATATCGAAGCTGATTGCTATTGGTGCTTATCAAAGTTGCTCGATGGCATGCAAGACCATTACACCTTTGCTCAACCAGGAATTCAGAGGCTTGTATTTAAGCTGAAGGAATTGGTTAGGCGGATTGATGGTATGTCCGCTTATAGCTAAATAGCCTTTATTTCTTGTTGTGTGCCCCTTTGGAAAGCTGATGTTCTTTCCTAATTTTAAAATCATTTTTTGTCCCCCATTTCTCTTCTGCTTGTTTTTCACATTTTTCTGAGAATAGTCTTTCCTGATTTAATTTTTTTTTTCTTCTAATACTAAAACCCTTGTATCCCCTAGAAAAATGTGCTCATTTTCCAAGTGTAAAGCATCCATCAAAATGGAGCAAAAGTAGTTTTACCATCTATCGGAGTGGAACTCAACTTCATTAGTTGTTGGTGCTTGAAAGCCTTGAATCACACTGGATTGTAGAGAAGGCACAGGACTGATGGACTAGCCCTAATGGGCGTACAGATGGAATAATAGGAAATGGCTAGAGTCGAGAGGGTTACACAATGAGGGTGTTTATTTATTTCCTTTTTTCCTTCTAATTTTTTATTTTTTTTCATGTGTCGAGTTACTTAAGGATCCAGTTTACTTAATTTTCACGTGCCCTAGTTTTTATTTTCCAGAACCTGTTTCGAGACACATTGAGGAGCAAGGGCTTGAATTCCTTCAGTTTGCATTCCGGTGGTTCAATTGTCTTCTAATACGAGAGGTTTGTTTTTCACCTTAAGCAAAATTGTGATTCTTGTTGTTCCCTCTATTTTTGTTTTTTCATACATTGTTGTTCCAAGTAGGCCTAACCTTTGGTCTCAACTCTCAAGGTGTAATGGATGTCCAACTGATTAATGACGTGTGGATGTGTGCGTGCTTCCCGTTATAGAAATGTTAGCTAATGCATTTGTATGTTCTCTTAGATACCTTTCCATCTGGTTACCCGGTTATGGGACACATACCTTGCTGAAGGAGATGCATTGCCAGATTTCCTTGTGTACATATTTGCCAGTTTTCTTTTAACGGTAAGATATTCTGCCGATTGATGTGCTGGAACTTTTTGGTGATTAAATTTGTATATCTTTGTAAAATTTCGTTCAAGTTGAATACCAGGACACGGGATAGTGACATGAGTCTTTGTATAACTTGGGTGAATAACAACACATGGTCAAAGACGGATCTAAAGCATGCATGTTTCAAGCTTGTCTGTTGGGACAAGCTTACAATTGTTTTAACTTGTACAACTACGTACGGCTTTGTTTTAACTTGTACAGTTACATACGGCTTTTTTGTTATCTTGAAAGGCTGTTATGGTTCAAAACATGTTTCACAAAAAATAGCTTCACGCGGTTAATCTTGCAAACTGCTCTAAAAGCTTGCATTATCTCAGTGCCGCTGTAGGAGTTTCTTACCGGGTGAAATGTTGGGAAGTATGTTCTTATTTGAAGCTAACAATGCTGGATGATGCATCTCTCCCCCGACCCAATCATGGATAATACCAAGTAAAAAGAAGGGCTCAGTAGTTAATATGTTCATGATCTCCCATGCTAATTTCTGCCCAAGCCATCACCTATTGCCATGCACACCTACATGGTGTATGCCAACGTTGTGTCATTTTTAAAACTCACTTATTCTCCAATTTGAAATGTTTCCTGGGGATAGTTGCTTTGAATTCTGAAAGAACAGATTTAAATAGCTAATTTTTACAAGTAAGTTGATAACGAGCTATTGTTTGTGTAAGCTTTAAAAAATTTTCTCCCTTTGGAATGGTTCTCTCCTACGTGCATTATGAAACCTCTCTTTTGGTAATCTATGACAAGTCTATGCTGCTTTGTTTTTTACTTCTTTTTTCACCGGAAATCCAAAATCCTGAATCGTATGTTGCTTCGTCTTTCAGTGGTCCGATAAGATCCAGAAACTTGATTTCCAAGAGATGGTGATGTTCCTCCAACACCTTCCAACTGAGAACTGGAACCATGTAGAGCTGGAGATGGTGCTTTCTAGAGCATATATGTGGCACACCATGTTCAAGAGTTCCCCCAGCCACTTCTCTAGTTGATGAAAGGGAAATATTTGTTTCTTCCCTGACGATTGAGCGATACGTTCTTTACTTTTTTTTTTATTTTGTTGTTCCTTTTCTTATATGTAGTTTTTTTTTTTTTTCCCTTTGTGGGAAACTAACTTATTGTTGCCATTTGTATTATGATTTCTAACCTTTGTATGTGTAATGAGTTCTTTGTACTTGTACCTTTTGACCAAACAGCATGCAAAACCTTCGACTGTAACACTACTAAATATTCACTTTTTGTGAATTTGTCAATTTTATTAATGAAAAACAATAATTTTTAATGCCTGCGGTTCTTTGCAGACTGATTATTTAGTGTCCCAGGAGCATGTGCTTCACCCTCTCACGAGCGATGTATGGGACCCACACACTTGGGGATAGGACCGTATACTTCTTGGGAGACCTGAAGCAACATTCCTGGAGCACAGAATAGTGTTTTCGGAAATCTTATCTTCGTTAATGTCTTGTCCAGAGAAAAAAGAGCACAAGGCATCGTCCTTCTTCATCATTTTCCATCATAGTTAAAACTATCGGATTTCATGCTTGCTTCTTGCATTGTGGTCATGTCGGGTTTGTTTCGTTATTGGAATTGTCTACAACTTGTCAAGAACATTAATCATGTAAAAAATCATGTTAATTGGATTCAGATCAATACCTGATTGAAATGCATTTGTCTTTGATAAACTGGGTATGCATTTGTCTTAATCGGATTTACCTGGGCTACAACTCACCTCTCACTAATGTTACTTCTGCCCTTGCGTAAGGAGCTTTGCTTCAGCTTTAATTGGGCTCCCCTCAAGTGAGCAGTGAAATTGAGCCCCAAAAATTAGTCGAGGTACCCAGAGTCATCCAAACGTGTTTTGAATGGTTTGGATTTTAGAGGAGAGAGAGAGAGGGAGAGTTGCAGGGCAAGAGGAGAGAGAGTACAAATCTGGATTATCTAAAATATATTTAGATAGTTGAGATTGCCGACAAATACTGCAATGTGGTACCCGCTTAGCACTTAAAAATTTCTCCATGGGAGGCGATGAAAATACGCAATTTTATTAAGGGTTTTGCTAGAGATTGCCCAGTGGGCATTGCCTCGATACGGGATAATTCTCCCAACTGTCCCGAAAAGTAGCATCTACCAGCCTTTTACTTTTTTTTTATTCTCTTTTTCTGTGAACCTATGAGACACTAGCTGTCATATTTCTGAAAATGCCAATTTTAACCCGCGTGGGCCGAAAAATATCCCAACCTATTTTCTTGTTATTTTTTCGTTATTTAATTAATACTAGTGTTTATATTCTGTATCTTTTTTCTTTTTTATTTATTTAAAATTATTTTAGTTTTCCAATTTTTAATCCGGTTGAATTGGTGGAAAGATATTGTTTTCTTTATCATTTTATTCCTAATGGTCATAATGAATTTTTGAACTCGTAGAATCAAATATCTCTTAGGGCTAATCAACGAAAGCCCTAAAGTCAAAATTTAATTATGGCAATTTAGGATAGAATGATTAGAAAACTAAAATCTTTCCACTGGTTCAAACGGATTGAAATTTGGAACACTTAATTTTTTAACTATATTTTTAAACATATAAACTGTTTGAAAATGTTAAAAAAACTAATGCCTTGTTTGGTTTGTGTTTTGAAAGTTTTTTTGAAAAATAGTAGGAATAATAAGTGGAGAGAGATAGAGAGAGAAATGTTGGAAGTATGGAGAATCTAGAGGGAATTTTTTGAAAAATTCTTTTTGAAAATGGAAGAGAACAAGACATAAGTGTTCCAAATTTCAATCCGTTTGAACCGGTGGAAAGATTTTAATTTTATGATTATTTTATCCTAAATGATCATAATTAAATTTTAACTATGTGGCTCTCATTGATTAGCCCTAGCTAATAGATAGTTGATTCTAAGACTTTCTTAAGTCTATTCAACGAGAGTTCTAGAGTCAAAATTTAATTATGATCATCTAGGATAAAATGATAAAAAAAATAAAATCTTTTCACCGGTTTAAATATATTAAAATTTGAAACACTTAATTTTTTAACTATATTTTTAAATATATAAACTGTCTAAAAAGTTAAAAAAATTAAACATTGGTTCAAAGTTGCCCGTTGGTTCAAAAAAATTAATTATGACCATTGGTTCAAACTTACAAACTGTCTAAAACAGTCTATGAAAATTGAAGAGTGGATCCCGTTCTAGAACACCTTTTTAAAAAAATATGCATAACCTGATAACCTAAAAAGAGGAGACATGAACTGAAGAGAGGAGAGAGAATTTTTTTTATTTTTATTTTATCCTTAAGGAGGAGAGAGATTGTCCCTCATAATTTTGTTCCTGTTGAGTAGTGGAGTAGTAGAGATTCAGTAAAATTTGGAGAAACTTTTAAGGGCTACTTTCGTAATTTACTCTTTGCATTTATCATTTCGGCAGACATTGAGCGTGTACAACATGCAGGTACTGAGCAAGGTCAGAATCTGCACATCACGCGCACGTGACCCCCACTCCTGACAACCCACAAAGTTGTCTCTAGCATTTGCCTTTTAGTAATCCTAGACTTAACTATCAAAATATTTTCGAATGGCTAAAGATGTTCAAATAAAGTACTTGAGAATACTGTTTAAAAAAAAAAAGAGTACTTGAGAATAAATTATCTCCGCCCGAGGAGGAGAAGTACCCATTTCCTCCAAACCAATCCCCTGGTGTCACACCATCAACAGTGCCAAACCAAATGAAAATCATGTGTGCTGTCTAAACATGGGTTATTAACTCTTCAACTCACCCGGTAAAAACTTAACCCTTGAAGGTTTCAAAAATTACCCATATGCCACAACCTCATTATCTGTTTGTTCATTTTATAGTGGGATGAAAAGTGGAAAATTGGTTCTCGCGCGCAAAAGGGGAATGTGCTGCCCGTGAGTTTACTGAGTCTTCTTCCATAGCTGCTCATCAAGTGGAGTTTTGTATTCTTTTTACTCCAACTTTTTCGATTGTTCTCCACTATAATAACATCCATGTACCCATATACGCAAACATTTGTATGTGTTAGCGTGAAATGGGACCTCTGTAATGAGGTTCGATTTTTTATTTGTTTGGAGTTTTTCGACCACTGAAATACAAAACCCAAAATATATATAGCCCAATAAACAAAAACTCTAGGTATGTACTTGATGTGAAAAATTAGGTTTTGTTTCTTATGTTATTTTTTTCCTGTTTATCCAATTGATTGCTTATAAAAATTGTGATCATGTTATTTTATTGTAGAATTGTGATGGAAGACACATCTAGTGGACAAATTTTGGAGGAAGAGTTCGTTATTGAGGAAAATTCAATGGATTGTTTCAAGGATCTAGAATTTTCAGAAAAGGGAAAAATTCAACCTATTAAGTCATCTTCGATTATGGGTCCTCGAGAACCATGTATAGGTTTGGTTTTTGAGTAATGGGAAGATGGTATGAGTTGTTATGGAGCATATGCAAAAAGAAAGGGCTTTAGCATTCAGAAAAATCGAACTCGCCGATCTCTTAAGGATAAGTCAGTGATTGGATTAGAATTTTCTTGTTATAAAGAAGGATTTTGTCGTCCGAGTTATAACAAGAAGCGTAAGAATGGTGTACCTCGCTACAAAACAATGATTGGATGTAAAGCAAAGATGAGTATAAGAATGATGAAAAATGGGTTATGAGTAAGTTTGTAACGGAACATAATCATGAGTTGTGTTCTTCAAAAAGTACATTATTACTTTGGGGCAATAGAGGAATAAGTGCAGCTCAGGAAATGGTGTTGATACTCCAATTGGCTGTGTGACAATGAATGTGCAAAATTACCTGGGAAATAAGAGAAGAAAGCTTTTAAAAGAAGGTGATGCACAGAGAATGTATATAACTATTTCAAAACCTGCCAATCAAAAAATTCAGGATTTGTCTATGCAATTCAAGTGGATCAAAATAAGCGTAAATTTGTCCACACAGACAATCTGTGCACAAATTTTGTTCTGGGAAATCACGGGTCCAACAAAAACGATCCGAGTCGTTCATTAAATGTAAAACAGTTTTTCAAGGGTCTTCGTAAAAAATCAGCTCAATCCAATATCTGTAAGTGCTTGATCTAATCATCTAACTTTTCATTACCCAAAAATTTGAATGAAAATTCAAATGATTGGATTGAGCACATATGGATATTAGATTGAACTGATTTTAAACGCAGACCCGTGAAAAAATATTTTACACTAGGGAACGGCTCGGATCATTTTTGTGGGACCCATGGTGGGTCCCACAACAAAATCTGTGCACAGATGTATGTGTGGTTAGAAGGGTTCTCAAAATAATTGTATGGGAAATTGGGCAGATTCAAGATCAAGGCTCACGTGCCAATATTTTGGGGATGTTGTTACATTTGATGCTACATATTTGACCAATCGTTATAGCATGCCTTTTGTTCCTTTTACTAGAGTCAACGACCACCACCAATCAATAATGTTCAGATGTGCTTTACTTGTGAACGAGACTGCCGAATCGTATATATGGTTGTTGCAAACTTGGGTAGAGGCAATGTGTGGACACACTCCATCTGTTATTATTATGGATGATGACAAAGCCATGGCGAAGGCAATTCATAAGTATTACCAAATACTATGCATTGTCTATGTATGTGGCATATCTTACAAAAGGTCCTGGAACATTTGGCTAATGTTTTCAACCAGTATCAAACGTTTCAAGAAGAATTTTGCGATTGCATTCATGGTACACTCACAGTAGATCAGCTTGAAATGGAATGGGATGGAATCAATTGATTTTGAACTATGAGTTAACAAAGAATGATTGGTTGAGATTTATACCGGCGGCGGGAAAAATGGATTTCCACATACTTACGGACAATGTTTTGTGCGGGGATGTCTACAACTCAAAGAAGTGAGAGTATGAATAAATTCTTCAAGAATTTTGTGCATTCAAGTATGTTGGTAAGTGACGTCGTTTATCAGTATGAGAAAGCGTTGGACAAAAGATATCAGAGCGAGAAGGAAAAAGATGTGAAAACGAGAACCATAAAAGCAATTCTAAAAGCATGTTACAAAATGGAGGTCCAAGCAGCAGAAGTTCATACGAGGAAAATATTTTCATTTTTCCAGAAGGAATTATTCTTGAGTCAAAACTAGAGTGTGTCCAAGTTTTGTGCGGATGGAACAACAAAGACATTTAACGTGGTGGCCAATGGAAAAGAAAACCTTGTCTATGAAGTAGTTTTTAATATTGTGGAAAAGAAAATAATTTGTTCATGCCATAAGTTTGAATTTGTTGGAATTCTTTGCCGGCACATTCTCGCATTGTTTGCTAAAAAATCTCTTGTTAGTCATCTCCCCGAGTATTATTTTCTTCGAAAATGGACTATAAATGCAAAGAGTCATGTTGCTAATGAGATTTTTCCTACTTTGATGAGTCAAGTAACACTACAAGAAGGCTCAAAAAGCTCCTCTACATTGACTAAGCGCAACCTGATGATAGAGGTCTTGAAAGTTGTTGAAGAGGGGCAAAACTCACAAAAGAAACATGATCATTAATTAGCCCTTGCTTTGCAGAAGTTGCACTGTGAACTCCTAGCTATGGAAGATGATGAAATTGATATTGAAGATGATTTGGAAAGTTCACTTCCACTTGAAGGTGGTACTCAACTTCTATCGAATATAATATTTACGTTATATGACCCGCCACATGTTGCTTCAAGTGGTCGACCTAAATTTCTCAAACAAAAACATCCCAAAGAGAATCATGTGGGCCAAAAAAGGAAGTGTAGCATTTGCAAGCAACTAATTAAGGCATACTAGAACTACTTGTCACATACAAAAGCAAGTTCGGTAAGTATTATGCTTTTATGATTACATGGTTCACGTAGGAAGTTATATGCTTAATTAGTAAAAAAATTAATTTCCTTCATGGATAATGTTGGCTGTACAAGTTCATCACCTAGTGTCTTAACTGTGTCTACAAATCAAAATCTACACGAGGTACTATAATTTTCCTCTAGGTCGTATGAGATGCATCGCTTAATGATTTTATTCTTGAAACATTATCTGAATCTTATTTTTTTAAGTACCACTTAAAAATTGTGGGGCTCACTTCGGGATTCTACACAAACGATTTGTGGTTAAAGACAAAAAAAAAAGTGTGAATTGTAAAAAAGAAAGTGTGAAAATCAATTTCCAATCTCATAATAGTTATCTGATCAAAAAGTTATCTTAACATTAATGAACAGAACACTCAATTTTTAAAGACAACATTGCCAAATATGTGTAGTATTAAAATTAAATCATTTGTGTGAGATTCAAAAGTGGGCCCCACAAAAATCTGTGCACAAATATGTGCGGTATTGTACACCCTTCATTCCCAAATAAACGTTCTTACCGCAAACTTAGGCCTCTAAAAAGATGCGTTTGTTTTGCTAAATAATTCAAATTTTTTTCACAAATCAATAGTTATTAATGAGTTCTTTCAAATCGTTTAAAAAAATCGCATGTTTTTAAAGGTTTTAATATGTGGGCTAGATATTTATTTATGGACGGAGGGAGTATTTATTTAGTCGCACGTTCCACTTTTTAATCGGTGAGATATAATGTGGTGTTGCGGCATGTGGGTAATTTTCGAAAAACCTTGAAGGGGTTAAATTTTTATGTAGAAGAGTTAACCCATATGTAGACACATATATGCGATTTTCATTTGGTTTGGCACTGTGGATGATGTGGCGCCGGGGGATTGGTTTGGAGGAAAAGGAATTCTCCCCCACGGTGGAGATAATTTATTAATTATGCGGAATTTGTACTCAATTACTGACACGACGGCATTAGGGCTTTTACATAAAATATTCATTAAATCAATAATGGACTTAAAGATAAAATATTCTTTAAAATCACAATAATAGCACCACTACATATTGTAACGGCAATTTTCTATTACAGGGTATAGTTGTTTATAGTGAAATTATACAACAGTACGGGAGTACCGCCATGTAATATTTCAGATCATTTATAATTATATATTTTTGTGGGGTTTATCACTATGTATATAAACCCCACAAAAATAGACAATTGTAAAGTGATCCGGAGTACTATGTGATGGTATTCTCGAACTATTCAATAATTACTCTTATTAGTACAGTAGGTGGGAGCACTGAGCCGGGTTATGTGGGCGTCATCAAATATGCCGCAAATGTAGCATTATATGTTCGTAGTATTAAGCCTTTCTACATTGAATTTGGAGATACCTGATCAATCTGCTTTGATTGAGAGAGAGAGAGAGAGAGAGAGAGAGAGAGAGAGAGAGAGAGAGAGAGAGAGAGAGAGAGAGAGAGAGAGAGATGGGTGACACTGCTGTTGATTTTTTCCTTGAGACATTGAAGCAGCTTATAACAGTCTCCAAGCTCAATTGGATCTTAGACGAGAAACATCAACTTGAATCTCTCAAGGAGGAGATAAAGTACTTGAGAGGGTTTCTCAAGGCTACGGAGAAGAAACGCAAGGAGTATTCAGAATTGATGGAACTGGTAATGCAAATCAGGAGCGTGGTATCCGAGGCGGAAAACATCTTAGACCTGTTTGTAATCGATTCTTCCAAGCTTGACAATCCTTCCCTTGACCTAGAAAGTGTCAAAAAGGATATCAAGGATCTTACAGCTGAGGTGAAGCAGATTTACGACGAGAATATGTATGATATTAATGGAGCAACAGTCAACAAACTCAAGCACTCTTTGATTGGAAGTGGAGGTATTGTTGTTTTTATGTCTTCGATCAAGTTTGAGTTATGTCGGAGATTAACACCATAGCATAAATTTGGTACATACATAAAGCAAAGTTCTTAAATAACGAGTATTCTCATTTAGAAGCCGAATATCCAAGAGACAAAACCGGCCTTACCAATTCTCCATAGATCTGGCTATATCATGTTTCTAATTGCAGGGGACTCCCTAGACTACAAATGGAAAGAGACACGGTACTCCCTAGACTGCAAATGGAAAGTGCCACGGGACTCCCTAGATCCAGTGAAAATAGCCATAGGGATGAGATTGAAGAAGTCTTGCGGCCCAGAGGCCCCAGACGAGAGAGTTGAGGCACACTGTAGTATCTCAGGTGTCGTCGAATTCTCAGGTTCCTGTAGTATCTCAGGTACTATTTTTAGGAATTTGATGACTAGTTTTACATTTCACTTTCTGTTTGAGAATATATTTGTTAAAAAGAAAAATTTTAAAATGGCACCTGAACTTTGCACCAAATGTCACAGAGATACATGAACTTAAGTTTATTTTCAATTAATTCAATTAAACACCTGTACTAACAAAATCTCCAAATTTAGGCACCTGAACTTAAGTTTATTTCAATTAAACACATGTATTAACAAAATTCCCAAATTTAGGCCCCCGCCTTTATACTTCGTCCAAAAAATTGCTGATATGACATCTCCAACCTGTTTAAGTTATCTCATTGCACATGTTTCCAACAGAGGACGATGCACCCAAGCGAAACCCATAGGCAGACTTCAGGTCTAGGGTTGAAAATATGTGCAATGGGGCAATTAAACGGGTTGGAGATACCATGTTAACAATTTTTGGGACGGAATATAACAGCGGGGGTTTAAATTTGGGGATTTTGTTAGTACGGGTGTTTAAATGAAATAAACTTAAGTTGAGGTGTCTAAATTTGAGGATTTTGTTAGTACGGGTATTTAATTGAAATAAATTTAAGTTCATGTGTCTCTGTAACATTTGGTGCAAAGTTCAGGTGTTATTGACCTAAACACAGCATCTACTTGAGTTTTCATCCATGCTATCATTATCAGTTAAGTTTCCATCCTGTAATTTTATGAATATCCTATTTTACCCTTATTCTTTAATTTCCACGTATGTGTGTGGGGAATTGATATTCGCGCTCCAAGATTTACTGCAGGAGCTCCACCTTTTTGTTTTTACACTGTGATGTTGCTGGCAACATCACAGTGTAAAAACAAAATATACACTGATGTTGCCAGCGAACATCACAGTATAAAAACAAAAAGGTGGAGCGCCTGCAGTAAATCTTTGAGTGCGAAAATCAGTTCCCATGTGTGTATATGTATGTATATAAATATATATATATATATATGTATGTATGTATGTATAGCCTTAATTAATTTGTGGGATTTGATTGAGTTGATAATATAGTTCCCATAGAAGATGTGATTATTCCAAATTTCCAATTGCAATATGATATACTTATATAGTTACTAAGCGAGAGGCCTCGTGCTACGAAGGAATACCATGCCCGTTGGTTGTACAGTTGGAAAGAAGCATTTGTGGAGAAGCAGGTCTTATAATTTACGTACTATAACACTCGACGGAAAAATATTATAAAATGCATAACTAATTTTGTCCAACAATGATTTGAGAAACTGTAAGATTGGAATGGTATAGCCGTATAGGTAAACATATGTATCAGTCTTAAGCCAATGAAGAAGGTATAGGAAAATACTAGGGGCTATCAGTACAAAAACAAGCATAAGTTTGTTTTTTTTTTTTTTTAAAAAAATCGGCAAAGAAGAAAATTATTCACAGAAATGAGAGAATGCACATGAATTATACAAAATGGAAAATAACACCCTTTTGAATCAAAATATAATCATAGCTCAGAATGAGCATCCCAACTAGGTTGGCACTCCCATCCAAACCAAATTATGTGGTGAACCAAAACCAAAACAAATACCCATGACCAAAATCACTCCAGATGTTGGTAAGATACAAATCCGGAAAATAAAAGAAATAGCAACAAAATATGAAACAACTAAGACTAATCACACAATAAATGCCAGAATCTTTCAACAGAGAATGAGCACTGTGGAAGAAATTGTTCAGAGGGTTGTCTTTGATATGCGGCTCTGTATTCGCTCTTGGAGAGTTTTCAAATGTTCAAGCATCAACTCCCAAGTCTGTCTTGCTTGGGACATTTCTAAGAGGCTTTTTGAAGGGTCCTAACTTTCTCTGTCCTTGTATTTGTCTTAAATCTATTTTACTCATGTCCTAAAAGTTGTCCCTAGCCTAAATAGAAAGTAAAAAAAAGAAAAGAAAGGTTAATGCCTTCTGTTAGCTCCATCTGTTACAAATTGACGGAATTGGACGGCAATGACCTAATTGTTAACGGAATGGTAAGTTCATGTGTTTTTGCCTTTAGTTAAAGTTCAATTGTTTTTTTTTTTTTTTTGAGAATACATGAAAAGTTCAGGTACTTTTTTAAAATTTTCCCAACAAATTATCCAATCTAACGTTAGTATCCAGCACACCAAAAAAGGAGTTTTACATTTCTCTGTAAGCTCATCTACATAGAGAGGCTCGGTTTGGAATCCTATAACTAGTCTTTCTTCATTTCAGAATCGGATGCTTACTCTTCATTAATGTGAGGGGTGGTCACTCCACTTGAGTCAACTGGCCCCATGTAGGGAAGAGATAGAGCTCTAATAAATCTTTATGCCAAGGATCGCCGGAAAAAGTTGTTCCAAAATCTTCCAACGCAACACCTTTTTTTGATATTTCGCAAGGTTATGGACACAATTGTGTTTGGATCTGTGTTTTAATTTTGTATTCCTAGACTTCTGAAAAAAAATAGTGGATTGATTAAAATTAAAATAAATTTTGAACTGTTCACTAGTAATATTAACCATTACAACACGTTTAAAGGGGGAAAAAAAAAAAAACCGTAACGTACACAATTGTGTTTGGAAAAGTGAAAGTGGGCAAAAACTTGATTTAAGGAGACCGGGCACACACTACGTGTACAAGTCGAATTAGTTAATATACATAAAATAGCTTGGTACTTTTTAGATATTTCATAATATTTGATTCACAGGCGGCTCCACAGCCAATTGAACACCCTAAATGAGTAAATTGTATTAGAATATATGTACTAATTTTAATTTTTTTCCTTTTTGAATACCCTAAGTGAAAGAGGTTGAGCCGGTGGTGGGTTTCGAGGAGGACGTAAAAAGAGTAATAGAGAAGCTTGATGACGGAGGACAGGGCAAACCGCTGGAGATTATAACAATCATAGGCACAGGTGGAGGTGGCAAAACCACTTTGGCCAGAAAAGTGTATCATCATCCTTTCACCAAACATACTTTTCAAATTCGTGCATGGGTTGATGTTTCTCAAGGTTATGATAATACTATGAAGAGGGATTTGTTGATTCGTATTTTGAAATTAGTTTCCCTAAAAGACCATCAAGATTACGAGAAGAGAAGTGAGGATAAGTTGGGAGAAGATGTACACAAATGCTTGAAGGGTAGGAAATATCTCATAGTCATGGATGACATTTGGGGCATTGAAGCGTGGAATGATATGCGAAGATCATTTCCTAGGGAATGCAAGGGGAGTAAAGTGTTGTTCACTAGTCGACTTGTTGTTCAACTTGACAACATAGGCTGTGTCCCTCATTGTTTGGCTCCCTTACCAAAAAGTTGGAGTTGGGAGTTGTTACAGAAGAAGGTATTTCCTCCGTCCCAAATTTCTTCTCCATTTTGTGCCTTCGTATCATTTGTAAATTACGTATCTTTTTCAATCTATAATATTTTCTAGGGTTTTAAAAACTTTGTTTCATAGAAATAATAAAGATATATCAATTAATTAATATCCATTTTGCATATAAAAACCATTACATATTTACAAACTTAAATTTTTTAAGATGTCCGGAATAGTGAAAGTGGGCAAACAATTTAAGACGGAGGGAGGATTTGTTTGAAAAAAAGAGAGAGAACATTATTGTGCTTAAAAAAACTAAAAAATAGCGATTTAAACATATGCTTCATCATGCACACTATAGTTATATGTTTCCTATTTCTAATTTCTTCATAAGAATCTCTATTTTAAAACATTTCTTATTCTTGTCATATGAATTGTTAAACTATTATTACTTGGATCAAATTGTATGTAATTGCAATTACAGATATCTAATATTACCCATATATATCGAATAGGTATTTGGCAAAAAAAACTGCCCACTGGAGTTGGTGGAAATTGGTAAGCGCATCGCAGAAAAATGTGAAGGTTTACCACTCGCAATTGTCACAATAGCTGGCATTTTGGCAACAAAAGACAAGACACCTGAAGTGTGGGAGGAAGTTGCCAAACATTTAAGTTCAATTATTGCCAAAAATCAGGAGCGCTGCATGGAGATACTAGAACTTAGTTACAATCACCTCCCTCTTCATTTGAAAGCGTGTTTTATTTATATTGGAGCATTCCCTGAAGATTATGAAATCCCTGTACGCGAGTTGATATGGTTCTGGATCGCAGAGGGATTCATTCAGCCAAGTGATCATGGGGGGAAAAGCTTTGAGGCCATAGCAAACGATTACTTAATTGATCTCATTGATAGAAATCTCGTAATGATAGCTAGGAAAAGGTCCTTGGGTGAAATTAAAGCATGCCGTATCCATGATCTTCTGCGTGAATTATGCTTGAAAAAAGCCGAGGAGGATAATTTCCTTGTGAAAATTAACGAGGATGATTCTTTTTCACCTTCTGCTACACATAAGTATCGTCGCCTCTTCATTGGCTGCAAGTTCTTGCCTAAGTTTTTCTTTGGGCCTCGTGCTCAGAACCTTCATTCTTTTCTGTGCCTTTGCTCAAGAAACTGCCCGTGTTTACCAGGTGAACGAAATATGGCATCCATTTTTGAAAACTTCAAACTTCTAAGGGTGCTAAGTTTTAACCCCGCTGAATGCAGAGGAGGAGAAGAATTAGCACACCTAGTTCATTTGAGATACTTAGCATGTACGTTAAGGGCCCACCAATGGAGGCTTGCGCCAATTAACTACCCCTTGAACCTAGAAATCCTTGACGTCCAAGCTCTGCAGAACAGTGATCACATTGAGTTGCCTCTCGATATATTTAAGATGGTTAAGTTGAGGCATATTTATAGTAGAGCAGGGATATTTACGTATCATGTTTCTTCTCAAGGAGCAAGAATTGATTCTGATCATTCCTCCAGGTTGGATAGCCTACAGACCTTGGACCGAATATGTTCTTGTGACGATTGCCGAACTTTCTTGGCAAGGATTCCCAATCTTAGGAAGCTAGGAGTTGAAGTAAATCAAATATCATTGGATGGTGTTTTGATGATCCCCGACCTAGAGTTCTTAAAATGCCTTGAGACACTCAAATTTACCATGGCATGGTACTGTGCTCATACTCAGAACCGTACTTTTCCGCCGGGGCTGAAGCTTCCTCCGACTGTTAAGCGACTAACGTTGCACAATGTGCAGATAAAGTGGGAGGAGCTGTCAATCCTCCAAACCCTGCCGAGCCTTGAGGTTCTCAAATTATTAGACGTGGCTTGTCGGGGACCAGTTTGGAACACAAGTGAAGATGGGTTCTCTCAACTCAAGTACTTGAAGCTTAAGCATTTGGATATCAAGGAGTGGAATGCTTCTGAAGATCAATTTCCGAGTCTTGAGGTCTTAGTGATCGAAGGTTGCGAAAACCTGGAGCGGATCCCAACTGACTTTGCTAAACTAAACGAACTTCGCGAAATTAACTTAACAGCGTGTTGTAGGTCTGTCGCAAAATCGGCCTTCGATATTCAGGAAGAGCAGAGAAATGAAAAAGGAGATGATTGTTGCCTAGATATCTTTGTCACAGGTATTTTGCTCGGTGAGATGGAGACAGTGGATACAATGGATCCCAGATTCATTTGTGAGAAGGACTGAAATTACGGTTGGTTTCGATTTCTGTATTCAATCAATGTAGGATCTTGAACCAGTTGCGTCCGGCACATTTTGAGTAACTGATTAAGGGCTTCTTCGCATTCTTTTCGACGAGCTCCCATTGATTTTGCACATTTTAATCGGAAGTGAATGATTGATCAGGGCGATTTATCAAGTAGGGCAAGGGGTTTTTTAGTTTGGAACACAAGTGAAGAAGGGTTCTCTCAACTCAAGTACTTGAAGCTTAGGAACCTGGGACCATTTAAGGGGTGGAATGCTTCCGAAGATCAATTTCCGAGACTTAAGATCTTAGTGATCGAATGTTGCCGAGCCCTGGAGCGGATCCCGATTGATTTTGCTAATCTAAACAAACTTCGCGAAATTAACTTAGAATTTGTTACACTACCTAATATGGATGGTGAAGAGTTCATATGTGCATGAATTGAGTGTGGGACTGGGTCTGGCTAATCATTGCCTAAAGGAGTTAGTAGTTGGTTGTTTGAGTGTTATGCTTAGCTCAGCTAGCAAATCTGTTTCAATTCTGTTTTTCAATTCAATTCCGTTTTCCTTGTTTTCTTTCACTTTTTCTGTAGCCTGGCTTATAAAGGCAGAGAGAGAGGTGAGGGAGAGGGCAATCAATGTGTAATCAGTAAACTTGGGACCAAACGTTCCCTTGAGTGCAACCGTTTCATTCTATCGGTAAAAATCTATCCCCATTTCAGCGTCTTCCCTAATTTCCTTCCATTGTTCTTCCATTTCTATCAACAATTCTATCAGAATTGTGCACTGTGTCTGCGGCAATATCGGCCTTGGATATTCAGGAAGAGTAGAGAAATAAAAAAGGAGATGATGATTGCCTAGATCTCTGTGCCACAGCTATTTTGCTAGGTGAGACGGAAACAATGGATCGAATTGCCTTGGATATTCAGGAAGAGCAGAGAAATACCGTAAAAAAGGAGATGATGATTGCCTAGATCTCTGTGCCACAGCTATTTTGCTAGGTGAGACGGAAACAATGGATCCCAAATTCGAGCATGATGCAGTACACCGGGACTATTGTATAATTCCACATTTTGTAAGGAATCAACGCCTTGACGCAGATATTTGATGAGGCAGCTAGGCGTGGAGAAGATTGACCATGTCTACTGCGAAGGAAACAAGGTGTGCTGTTTTAATAGCTAATAAGCCTAATATATGCTGTAGATTTGCATTTATTTGATGTTGCTTCAATTTGTGTTAGTTTGCAACTTTGCGAAGACGCAAATGGGGTTGAATTTCTAGACTCTTGTATGCTTCCTAGTTCATTTATCCCATGTTCCTGGTTTACCACAAAAAGAGAAAAAAAGAGAAAAAAAAAGAAGAAGGGGGAATCAGTGCCTTCGACCTTCGTGTGCTATTGACGGAAGGACACTTAAATGAACGCTTATAAGGAAGACCGAAGTTGCTTCGATTCATTTGTGTGAAGCACTGAAATTACGGTTGGGTTTCGATTTCCATATTCAGTCAATGTAGGATCTTGAAGTTTGTTGGAACCAGTTGCTTCTGGCGCATTTTTTAGTAATTAATTTAGGGCTTCTTCGCTTTCTGTTCGACAAGCTCCCATTGATTTTGCACATTTTAATCGGAAGTGAATGATCAAGCAGGGAGATTTGTCAATGGTGTTTGATGTCCAGATGAGCATAGAGGGGCATTTCTCTGGTGAAACAAAGAGTGAAGATCACAGCCAAACCACACCGGTCTCGTCCAAGGACACTGAGTAAGCAAATGTTCCCACAGATTCAACGCCATCATTACACACAGGACAAGGAGGGGAAGCAGGCAATTCCTTTTGAATAAGTTCTCTTTGGTTGCCAAAATGTTTTTTTGACGAACTCTCCACCATAAATTTCTAACTTTAGGGGCCGGGGAACGTTCATTTAAGCCTAACAAGGACCTATGTATTGAGGGTTATCAACAGGTAAGCGATACTTTGCGAGGGCTATTTGAATTTCTATAACCAGACTTAACAGAATACTTACATTGCTGTGTATGATGCCAAATGAGTCTGTCTGAATGGGGCAAAGAAGGTAATAGGATCATGGTAATGGCCTTTACTTCTTCCTCTGAGAGAAACTCCTGCAACTTGCTTGCATCCCAAGTTCCCAAACCTGGTTTGATCGCATCCGAAACTGTCTCAATCTCACATCCCAGAGGTTTAGCCGTGGAGAGATTGAAATGAGGGAGCCAGAGAAACCCAACAATCTTCCCAAAACTTCACCATAGCGCCATTATTTACCTGCCATCTCAGCCCTTGCATAAGGATGTCTCATCCTGTCAAAATACTAGACCATGCCCATGAAGCTTTGTTGCCCTTGGAAGCTTTGAGAAAAGATGAGTTAGGACTTAGGAAAATAGATTCCCTTAGCAATTCTAGCCCAGAATGGATTTGGGTTCATAAGGAGCCACGATGCTTGCTTAGCCAAAGGGCTTTGTTGAAAGCTCTGAAATCCTAAAAAACCCATGCCACCCCCTTCTTTAGAAATTGACATATTATCCCAACTTGCCCAGCAGATACCCTTGTTCTCCCCCTTCCACCAAAAATTGCCGACCACTGAGTTTAAGTTGCCTGCCCACAACCATTTTCAGGAAAAGGTAACATGCCATAGCACATGTTGGAATGACTCGGGCTACATCCTTGATCATCACTTCTCTCCCCGATTGAGAGATGATTTTAAGCTTCCACCCCTGCAGCTTCTTCGAGGTTTTTTCGATCAGAAAGTATAGGGCTTCTGCTTTCGATCTCCCCCACAGGGATGGGAGACCCAAATATTTTGGGTTGTCTTTGAGAGGTGGTATGCCCAGGAAGGAACAGATGAGTTGCTTGTCATTACGGGTAAGGTTGATAGAGAGAAACACCCCTAATAATATGACCAAATTGACAGATTGCCCAGAAGCTGTACCATACGTGTGCAATATCTCCATCACAGTTCTGCATTCATTTAGCTCAGCTATCACCAATGTCAGGTGTTCTCTATGAAATTGAATTCAAATATCACCAATGTCACTTTTAACAGCTACTTTTTTTTTTGGTTTCAAAGTTCATCCCCACTCGCCCCCAAATATTATCTTTGAATCACCGGCGACTCCAGAGTTTTAGTTCAGCGGTGACAGAAACATAAAGAAATTTTGTGGATACAAAGCTCTATGTAAAATGAATTTTTTATTATGATTGAAAAAATGAATTGTACTTAATTTATTTTGTTTTGTTGAATTATATTATCTACGTACTCACAAATTTAAGTGAAGTTTTTTTTTTTACTTTGACTACTTATGAACAATTCAGTGCCGACAGTATAAAAAACTATGAAAGAAAAATCAAATTCTATGTAAGATATTACAAAATTTTAGTGCATGTTTTTGAGTCCAAGGGGTTCGCTTGAACCCCCTCAACACCATGTGGAGCCGCCCCTGCTTTGAATACTCACATTATAGTTTTTCTCTATTCAACAGAACCTGCTGCATGTAGTTAACCTGACCCTAGCAAAATATAACCACAATATACAGTTGTGTACAAACGAAATTTCTGATTTCAGGAAATTTCAACCCTTATCTTTTAGCATGGAGAAATTTTTCAGTGCCGGGTGGTACCACATGGTCTCCGCTCGGCACATCCGGGCCATCCATTTTCGATTTTGGACAGCTCGGATTTAGAGAGAGAAAGAGGAGAGAAGTGGTGTGAGAG
This sequence comes from Rhododendron simsii, assembly GCA_014282245.1. Taxonomy (NCBI): domain Eukaryota; kingdom Viridiplantae; phylum Streptophyta; class Magnoliopsida; order Ericales; family Ericaceae; genus Rhododendron; species Rhododendron simsii. Next base: position 2,241,403 of record CM024961.1, on the reverse strand, counting down.
CAGAAATAGAGTTTCAATCTGAGCTGTTCAACACACTTTTGGACAGCCTAGATGGACTGCTTGGGCACCACATGGGCACGGGCACGTGATACCCACCCGGCACCTGTTTGTTTCCCAAAAAGTAAAAATTGGCCTAGGAACAGCGAGTATTGCAGTTCTAGGCCTGATGCAAGCGTGCCAGGGCAGGTTTGCTGCCCAAATTCGTATTAAGGCCTGGATGCCTCAAATCTGACTTCGTATAGACCATTGCGTACGACCTAAGGGGTGAGGCCGTATGTGGTTGTGGTTTTGCCTTGTCGGGATAAGGACTTAAAATTTCCTAATCGTGTGAAAAATGGAAAGAAAGGTAGAGCAAGGCCTAAAATAGAAATAAAAGGACTTTATTAACGGTTTAACAAAGTCTGGTTACAAGGAAATGAAATGAAATCTAGGCTTGGCTAGATTGAACGGGAAAGTAACGATAATTGAAAGATAAATTGGTCGTGAACCTAAAGATAGAAGATAACTGAAAAATAAATTTGCATAAGCAGTGGGCTTGATGGTCGAGGATGGAATGATAAAAGATAATTGAAAATAAATTTGGGTAAGCCGGGGGCTTGATTGGTCGGGGACCTAAAGATAAAAGATAATTGAAAAATAAATAGAGTAAGCGGGGGCTTGATTGGTCAGGGACCTTTACCAAGGCCTTCAACTCTGGTATTTATAGGCAGATGTTCCAGGCCTTGAGCTGCTTCCATAGGCCTTCATGCCTTGCTGCCAAGTGTCGTCCTAGTAAAGGCTTAGGCTTGAACAGCTTCGAAATGCTCCAATGAAGGTCTGCTCCCTGAACAAAACGTGCCTTTTACTTCAAGAAAAGGGCAAAGGCCTGAAAAATCCTTCTTCTTTGTATAAAACTTTGAAAAAGGGCAAAGAAAATTTCAGTTCCTGCAGTATCCAGGCCATTCCGGGCCCACCTCAGCTGCAGACCAATACTTTACCAGGCCTTTCTTATCATTTTATTGGACCTTGCATAATTTGTGGGTCCTCTAAATCCTCTGAAGTTGATCTCTCACGGAAGAAGGATCCAGAAACTAAGGATCAACCAGACCTGGATGAGCTGCTTGTGAGCAGCTTGCTTAGGTCTGCATGAATCATTCACCAGCAGCTCCAAGGGCTGCATGTGCGCCACCTGTCTTTGGCCTTGCTTAGGTCTGCATGAATCATTCACTCAGACCTTGAGCTGCTTGTAAGCAACTTACCCAGGTCTGCCCAGCAAGAACATTCTAGGCCTTTGAGCTGCTTGTGCAGGCCTAAGCTGCTTGTGAGCTGCTTGGGATGTCTTCATGCATGGCTGCCATGTGTCCTTGGTCTGGTTGAGGTGCTTGCATGCATGGATGCTTGTAAAAAAGGGATATTTGGGCCACCAAGGCAAAAAACGTAGGCCTGGTTGAGCTACTTGAGCAGCTTGCTAGGGAGAAGCTTCTAGGCCTTTGAGCTGCTTATGAGCAGCTTGAGGCCTTTTCCTGGCAATTAAAGACCATATGTGACGTTTTTAAGGAAGTAGGCCCATCTATTACTTGGGCTTGAACTTGAGGAGCATCATAGGCCTCTTCTCTTTGTAAGCCATGCGAGCCCAAGTCTGGAAAGAAAACTTGGGCTTTAACTGATTTAGGCCCACTTAGAAGGCCTTATTATTTCTAAGAACTGGCCTAGGCTTGGATAAAGCACTCAGATTTAGTGGGTCAACCCAAGTCTTCGGTCAATCTTGGGGTTGGGCTTGTGATGATGAAATCTTAGGCATTAATTTGGCCCAGGCCTTTGCAAACTCAACTCCATCAATGGCGTTCAAATCGGCCTGATTTCGTGGATGACCGTTCATGAGGCTTTTCAAGGCCTGAGACCATCATTCAAGGCCTTTTTCTAACTAATAAATTGGTTTTATGAATTTTGCCCAAAAATGGGTATAAACAGCACCGAAATATTTCTCACCACTCACCAGCATGCCTTGCCAGAAAAGTACTTGAATAGTAGTTTTTTTATAAAATTTTTACAGCCACTATAATCAAACTTCTCTTGGCATTGACAACCCGAAAGGCCATAATTAACATGATCCTAGGCTCCAGTGGCGGAGGGACATAGAGATAAGGGTGGCCAGCCAACCCCACTGGCTACCAAGTTTTCATAAAAAAAAATAGGTCTACTTTTTACCCCATTTTTTCTAATTTGACCCCACTTTAAAATTTATTTTTACCTGGGCCCATATAAAGGTTTTGCACTTAGAAAAAAAGAGACAAAATAGAATTTCTACCCACACTTAATTCCCAAACGTAGCGCTAGTTTGTTCGTTCTTCAAAACAAATCAAGGGTTTCGTTCATAAATTACACATAGTTCAAATTTCCAATCCCACTTATCGAAAATTCTGGCACCGCCACTATTCTAGCTAATTATAAATAGAGTACAGTTGTGTACAAACGAATTGTACGTCTATTTCGATCATTAGATTTTATTTCGAGCCATGTCGTTGAATTTCTTTCCGCAATGGCAACCCGACATGCTGTACTAACATAGTCCTAGCTAATTTTACACCCAATACAGTTGTATCTCAATGGACTTCTATTCTTAGAACATCTCCAATCTCTATATCTTGGCCTGCTCATCTTCTTCACCTCAAACATTTCTTGTGCATATCTCCTTGCTCACATATACATTCATTCATCCTCCCCTACCAAGGATCGTTTTAGCATGGGCTACGATGATCAGAAGATTCAATACCAGCCCGAAGGTATGCATTTACATATCCGATCGAGTTAGCCTAATATTTCGTGTTTTTTTCTTCTTCTGATTTTTAACGTTCGTAATATAGTAATTTCGCAAAATTGTTTGCAGATGCTCCTAGTAAGGGTCTTTATGGTGCAATGCCATCAGGCTATACTGTTCGACCACAAGGTTATGGTGCAATGCCATCGGGCTATAGTACTGTTCCACCACCAGGCTATGGTGCTTCGCTGCAAGCCTATGGTGCTCCTCTGAGAGGTCCTTATTCTGCTCTGCCACCAACTTATGGTGTTCCTCTTCAAGGTCCTTATGTAGCTCCACGGCCAATCTATGTCACTCCGCCTCCGACATGCCCTTGCCTGAGAAATGATCAATGGCACGCTCAAAACCCACATCCTAAGAAAACTGAATCCGATTGCGAACAATTTTGGACAGCATGGTGAGTTCTCTGCACAAGTGTTTTCAAATCGAGATATGTATTGTGTATCGTTATTTTCATTTTATGAATCGCATTGAGATATGTATCGCGTATTGTAAAATATACGTACAATTAAAACTTAGTTATACATAGACATGACCTAAAAATCAAAAGGATTTTATATATGAAAAAGAAGGTTTTTGGCTGAGAAATAGTCTTTCAAGTGTGGTATATCACATCGAGGCCTTTTTGGTGCCAAGGAAAAAGGAAGATGGCCCTTGTCCAATTCATTTAAAACATGATCTACATGTGTTCTTTCTTCGAGCTTTAAAATAGATTGAGTTTCGGTTATCTTTAAATGGTTTGAAAATCACCTTAATTAGATCAAATCATTTAGAATGCATTTGGGGTTTCGCTTATTAAAATATGGTATTAACTATCACGTATGTTCGTCTCTAATTGGTGCTTTGTTACACAGTTGCGGTGCCCTGTTGTTCTGCTGCATCATGGATGCTATTTTCTGAGGATTTGAAGATTCGAGGATTGGAAGCTATTTTCTGCGATCGATGATGAATGTTACCACCTGGCGATTTGTAGTTTTTCGAATCTGCACTACGTTGGAATTGTGGTTCCTTCTTTTTATGCATTTTTATCTAGATTGTAAATTGCATATTGACTTCGATTTTCAGACCCAGAGGCGTGATCATTCAATTCAAATAAAAAAGAGCTGTCCCAAAAACCCTTAAGCCTCTGTGCCGAGGAGTTTTTCCGCCATCGCAATCTGTGTTCTATGTTTTTGCTGAGTGGACTTTCCAAATCTGAAGATTTTTGGTCCTTCTTCGTTCATGCGTAAACACAGTTAAAACTCCTCATTTTATTTACCCTTCAATTTTTATTTTTTATTTTATCATTGCTCACATAGATTTACTATACTAACTTTTCATTAATTTATTGTTTAACACATTATGGGCAATATAGTAAATTTTTATATGTATATAAAGAAGGAAAAATAGGTTGGTAATAAATGTGTGTAAAATAATTATGCTTGAACAATGTTATAGTGTAAGGGTGCATTACACGAGCATAGTTCGCAATTTCGTCCATTTCGACGATCAGTCGTCGTGTAATGTTTGAATCGTCTATTGCCGAAATAAAATTTAAACCATTAATAATCGAGAATCGAGATGAATGACTTGAATGCATTTCACTCCTGCACTGACCGGCCTCGGATTGTACCCTGTCAAAAAAACAAAACCCAAACAAATATGAGAAAAACTTCTTTACGGAGGCTTCGTAAAAAGGTCTTTACGGAGGTGAATATTCTTACTTATCAAAAAATATTTTGGGAGGTTCAGATTTTAGTTAAACTATCCGTGTGAAAAATTTATTTAAAATCTGAAGGTTAACAAAACGAACGGTGATGAAATAGAGAAGTGCGAAAAACCTCTTTTACGGAGGCTCCTTCAAAAGGCAACCACAACAGATATGCGTTCCTTTCTCAACAATTCCCGTCCCAATTCCAATCCAGAGAGAGAGAGAAACAGGGCGATGGGTCTTTCCCCGTCCAAACGAGTGTCTGAAACCCTCACCAACTCACCAGATTTCACCTCAACCTGCACCTCGGTCTACCAAGACTGCCTAGCCCTAGCCCAACACGCCTTCCCAGGCGTCCAACCCTACCAGCTCTCCCACGCCACCTCCCTCCTCCACCACTCTCTCCTCTCCACCCACCCTCTCCTCAAAACCTGGCTCCCCACCCCTCCGCCCCGGCCCCGCGTCGACCGCACCTACCGAGCCGTAATCGCTCGCCGCCGCCGGCCCGAAACCGAGCCGGACGGGGAGGGAGAACCCTGCCTCGGGCCAGCCGAGTTTAGGGAATTTGCGGTGGAGGTTTTTACTGGAGCTGTTGTGGATAACGCCACGGCGGCGGTGGTGAAGCGAGTGCCGATTGGGGTGGTGGGGATTGTGGGGGTAGGGCTGGGGGTTAGGGCTGGGAAGGATTTGGTTGGGGCTTTGGTTGGGGTTTATTCGGTTGGTGTTGCGGCTTCTGTTTATCTCAGTTTATTAGCTGGATAGGAAAATTCATTACCGTATCAGCGTCGCGTGGTGTTTCAAGTTTTTTTCCCTCGATGTACTGAAAAATTAGAGGCTCTGGAAGGAGTAAAATGTTTAGGAACATCACATGACGGTTACGGTCAGTTTCTTTGTAGTAGGGGTGTATGTATAAATGGATATTGTGTGAAGCACTTGGTTTGATCTTGAGCTTTGTTGAGTATCGTGTGTATTTTATGTTTTCAGGGACATGTCTTTCTATCACAATATATCATCTTTAATTCAAAAAATTAAGAAAGAAAGAAGAAGATAAGTTTGTGTATTGCTGTTACGGTGTAAATTTCAGCTCAAAATTGGAAGTTAAAATAATCATGCTTGGCAGAGCCGTGATCTTCTCTTTGGTGTGCCACATTGTGAAAATTCATGAGAAACATAATTTGTATTGACGACAAAGTAAATCCTCATTCCATCTCATTTTGTTTATTTGTTCACTTTTCGACTATCAAATTATTTGTCAATTTCGACAGGTTCAATAACAAAAGTCCTCCGAAAACTATCGTTTTACACTCCTCTTAATTTAGTGTGTCTAGTGCAATCTGGATTTGGGGACATTTTTAGAAAGTTTAAAATTTGTCAAAGTGTGATGATCGTATTCATAAATTGAGTTGCTCAAATTGGGCAAAAAATTAAGACGAAAGGACCTTTTTCTTTCAAAGCATACAATCAACCATTTAAAATTTCAACTTAACAGATTTTTAAGTGACTGAAATTGTCTCCGATTTTTAAGTGACCGAAATTGTCTCCGATTGTATGAACCAAACCCAATGAGTTGAAATTCAAGCCCGAGACTTGGGAGGTTTCGAATATGAGTCTCATGCTTGACTAATAAGCCAACGCCTTCGGGTAATTGTGTTCGAAGTTGAGTTTTAAAGTTGCGCTCCTAAACTTGGCTAAAACTCTCAATATTAAGCTTTGGACTAAACTTCGGCTTTGCATGGATGCCAACGCGACGAAAACATTTGTTGCATTTGCGGGCATCCATACTAAATATGGGTTGATATTACCAAAAGAGCACCCCACTCCAACCTCTGTGTCTGCCACTGAACATTTGAATACAAGATCAATGTAGTACAATGAATGAATAAAATGGAAGATTTATGGTACAACGGTCATTGGTTCCCATACAATGGGAGAACAAAAAATGAGGATGAACTTAAGGTATTCTACTCTTCCTCGGCTTCAAGACCTGGTATGTACTCCAAACTCACATCAAATATAACCGGACTATTAGGAGCCACTCTTGGCCTTCCTGGAGCTGAGCTGAGACCTTTCGGGAATGCCAACTGTAGTTCCGAAGAAACACAGAACCAGAGAAAACCCGATGTTAGAAAATCGTACATTCGAAATTCTGATGAAGATTCCGTTACCTTTTGGCAAACGCATGCAAAAGAGAAGGATACCAACGCATGCATTCTTTAAACAAGGCAAACAGTACTATAAATGCAGGGGCATCTAAAGAAAAGAGCAACCTACAAACACGAGGTAGGTGCAAGCGATGGCATTGGATGATAGAAACAAAACATATAAAAGGAATGATGCTATATAAATAGAGCTAGATGTATCATCTGTTCGATATCAACATGTCCCTACTCCCTATATTTGGTTTGAAATCGTTAAAAGTACCAGTCACATTATTGTACAAGTTACATGTGAACAATGGGCATCAAAAGAACAAAATCTATATGTTGGACAAAGACGGGGGAGTACGTAGAGAGATTTGTTGGCATTCTTGTTACGAATATGCTCTTGTAAGGGCAATATTTTGAACAGAGAGGCAAACTAACTGTTAGCCGACCAAAAAGAGAATAAAAAGGGCCACGGAAGATCAAGAATCCGCAAGTTATGAATCAGCAGTAGAAGTGAACAGATTTTGAAAGTCCAATAAAAAGGCATTATAGCATAAACGAACAAAAATACTCATACTTAGATCCTTGTTTACTTATCCATGACAACAGACGCAGAATATTGGGTGATTAACAATCCATAAATCATACGATTTAAAAGCAGAGATATCAGGTGAGAAAAACTTACTGGTCCAGGAATGTACAGTCGCCGTTTGCCTCCTAATTTCATGCTCAGGATCCCTTCATCAAGTCCCTTGATTACCTATTTCAGTCATTATTTGGTAGTCAGTATGGTAGATAGATGTCAAATAATTCAACTTATTTCCATCTACCAAAATTACTAAATTATTTCTATCATATTGCTCAGACTCATTGGTTTTCCTTCAGTCAGAGAAAGTGGGACGCAAATTATTATCCTGTATGCTGATGGATTAACTAACCTACTATTCACCATTGCTGAAGTTTCAAAGGTTGGAGCTACAAATAGGATTGAAATTGTAGAACTGACGTCACTAAATATAAGTAAGAGGTAAACAGCCACATATTTAGATTTTGAGGTTTTCAACCAACGTATAACTTGATTAACAGCCACTTTTGAGGTTACCTGATCGGATCCAACACGAAAGATATAAGGCAGACCCTTCTCCAGTGAACTGTGAAGCACAGATAAAGTGATCGAATAAGAGACAAAAGGAAAGAGATTGAATAATAAACCGAAAGCAACAGAGTTTATGCAATTTTAAGAAAGAAACTGAATAAGAAACCGAAACCAAGTTGCTCCTTGTTGAGACCTTGACAATATTTCTCTCGCACATGTACTGTTGCTCTACATCTTAGCTTCTTTGATTGTGCAGGGCCCATGACAAGATGAGACTCTCAGTAGATCATTATCAACTTGTGAGATGTCACTCAAATTGGCTCATCATATAGAACTTTAAAGAAAACTATTCTTGCCTTTTTTTTCTTTCTAGTATTCTGTAAACTTGATTACTGTCTAAAATAACCATGTATATTTGCGCTATTGAGATCATTTACATCACCAATAAAACTTGAGATGGAGATGCCAGTTGGGAGAGATAAATTTACAAGTCTCAATTTTCCATTTTCAAGACCTTTACAGCGAAGTCGGCATTATAAAATAACCATCTTTAGCAATTCTTAGACACATATGTAAGCTGATTCTAGAATGAGTATAAGTCACTAGGTACTAACCTTACGGCCCGTTTGCTAGCCGGATAAGTTTTGGGTGGATATAGTATGAGGGGATAAGATAAAAGGGCAGATGTGTATATAGGGGGAATATGTTGTGCATGGCTTGTGTCAGTATTTTATAGAAGATCGGATATGGATATGCTTAGTTTGTTTTGGGGTCGATATACAATTAAAAGGAGAGGTGGCATTTTATAATTGAGAGGCTGGATATAATATGGATAGAGGAGGGGGGAGAGTTGCTATATCCGGCCGGATATACAATCCGGGGCCATTATATCCATTGTCTACATCCAGATGGTGAACACCAGATAGAAGTAGTTCGGGATATACTATTCCGGGTGATAGTATATCAACCCTCTATCTCCTGCTAGCAAACGGCCTCGTATTGTCTATAGACAACAAATATTATGCAGTTAATCATAATGCTTTACCTGTCAAATATTTGTCCAGATGGAACCATGGCAACATAATTTGCAGCCACCTGTGACGATGAATAAAATATAAGGTGAGCGATAGGATTGATGAAAACTAAAATTGGGTTTCATCTAGCCACATCTACTTATCATGACTTCATAAAAGTCCCAACAGCAAAACAGTGGGTATGATGGTTGTCACTTGGACATTTACCCTAGCAATATTAGTTTGAACAAAATGTTTGATACCCCAGAATGCATAGGGCTGTTTGGAAGACAATATAGTACGCCGGGTGCTTAAAGGTAGGGCTGCAAAGGAGTCGTGCTGAGCCGAGCTTCAAAGTGTTCAAGCTTGGTTTGCCAAAATTAAAATCAGAAGATGCGCCTCTTAAACTCATCCATTTCTGATGTGTAGACTAAAGGAGGAGAATTATGCCTTTTGCTGGTGTTCCATTTAGACAAAAAAACAAAAAATAAAAAATTCTATTTTATTTTCATGGTCATATTGAATTAAATTGAAGACACAATAAAACATACCTGATAACCAACTGGGGGACTAGGGCCTTTACCAACTTTAATATCTTTGTACTGCAAACCAGACTCGGTAGTTACCATCGGTACCTTCATCAGTCACAAACCCATCCACAGAAGCCATCAGTACATTCAAATTACCCTTGCCTTATCATAAGATGCATATCTATAGTTAAGTAATTAAAACACCAAATGCTACAGCCTGATCTCACCGATTGACAGAAAACAAACAAAAGGTAAGGAAGGTTGACGAAATTGGACTATCCTAATAAACAAGAAATTCCTATGTGATTGTAAAAAATGGAATTTGTCATATTGAAAATACTCTTTTCCATGACAAAATTTTTTCTTTCCACAAAAGTTGAGGCTTGTATTGAGGAAAGTCAAAAGAACACATGCCTTTTGGTTCAAGTGTTCAACCTTTTCTAAGTTTTAAGAAAACGCCTAAGCTCCAAAAGTGTCCTTTTCCTAACTCTTAAATACATATTTTATATCTTGGTAACAGAAGGAAAACATAAGATATTTTCCCCAATACGGTTTGCGGGTGCAAAAGATACTATTGTGTAGTGGTGTAAAGCTAAAACTTCAAAGAATGAAGGAAAAGCTACAAATGAGGGAGTTATGTAATCTCACCATACATTTTCAAGCTCTTTCTCACAATTATCATCACAGAGTCTAGGTTTTTCCTCTGGAGGCAAGCCAGCTCCATTGGCATCGAGTGAGGAAAGCAAGAGGCTTGAAACACCTATTATCATGCCAATGACATTCCTGCGCTTAATTAAGGGCAATTCATCCCCATTTTCAATTGTCTTCGAAGCTTCTATTCTCAATTCTGAACTCGAGCATCTCAAAATCACACATCTAATTTTACCACCTGCAACGGTATGATGATTGCTATACATACATCTAGAAAAAGCAGAACCTGGATCAATACAAAAGTTTAATTCAGAAACACATCCTTGGTATCAAAGTACTGAAGAAAATTTCAATTCCATCATAGGAACTACTAGCAGCATCTAGCTATCAACGTGAATCCAATGAATTATCCACGGAAAACAATCAGTCAAACTAAAACAAGTTCACAAAGAAGCAAGTAAACTGAACAGAAAAACCAATTCCCTTTACAAGTAAACTGAAGTACATGAGCTTGTAATAAGTGTCAAATGTGAGAACTTGGGGTTCACATCGAAATGCAGAACATTGAGGAAATGATGGCAATGGAAAGTTAGTAATTTGACCTGGTTTTGTTTATCCCAGCACCCATCAATTTTACAGTTTAAACACCCCGACTTTTATATTGCTGAAAGGTCAGCATCGTCAGAGTATGGAGCCTGAGATATCTGGTTTGAGCTTGGGCAGCAGTTTATGCAATGAATTTTTTCTTGAAGAAAATATATTATTTCTAAGTCCTCGTTTTGCGGACCGAACAAACATTTTGGTAGTAACTATTTTCTAAAATTGGGTACTAATTCAATTCACTGTCTTATTTTCTTGATGGGGAACTACACTAATTTACTGCTTTGAACGGCAGAAATACACATAAAACTCAATCACTTGAAATAGGTGATCAAATACCAAGTATATGAACGCTAATATCTCACATTTAGGTTAACCAAACCCATGATATATAAAGGCTGGTAATGTAAGTGAAGCATTTTGATGGGACCTACATGCAGCACACAAAAGATGCAAAAAGAACTGGAAATTGCATCAAGAAAAAATTGAACAATTAGCATCGTAAGATGAAGGAAAACAAGAGGGAAAGAGAAGAAGAATTGGGTGGTTTTTATTTTACCAAGAGGAGGAAGAAGAAGAGACGACGAAGCCATTGTTTTGTCTTTCTGTTCACAGTGGTCGTTTGGGTTTTGGATGTGGATAACGAAATCAGCTGCAGATTTTTTAAAATGGGGGATTGAACTCCCATTCAGTGTTTACCCCCTCCAGTTTGGTCCAATTTTAGCCATTTGTCGGCTCAGAAAGGTCTCACAAAGATGATCGAAACTGTTCACATTTTAAAGCTCGCCGAGACCATGGACACCGTCAAAAATCACATTGGTCGGATCTCATATGATATGCTTTCGAAATGCTTTAAATTTAAGATAATTTTGTCAAATGGGTTGTAATTTAGTTTTACATTACATTTTTTAAAACAAGATTAATGCATTTTGACATTATATGAAACGATGTCCAATCAACGTGAACGAAAATATGAACGATTTTGATCATTGTTATGGATCTAAAAAGAGCTCACAAATGACCCAAATTAGACTAAACTGAGGGGTAATGCTGGACGGGAGCTGAATCCAATAGGGGATTGAGCTACCATCCTCCGGGTTGGCCATTTGTGGGCCCTTCCATGTTCACAGCAAGAATTGAAACCGTCAAAGGTACAAAATGCGGTAATTTGTGAAGCACACTCCGAACTATCGTATTGTATCTCTTTTACCCCCTCATGTTTAAAAACACATCAATTTCACCCGGTAAACTTTGCGACTGTATCAGTTACGCCCCTCCTATGTATGAGCCGTTTGAAATTAGATGGAGAAGCTGAAAAATCTTCCCAAATGTGCGATAGGCACCGATAAAATAGGAACAGAAACGCACATACTTTTTGCAGGGCACACTCACAATTTTTAAAAAATATTGTCCTATGAATTCTTGTAAGAACTCCTGTCAATCTGACATCGATTGGAACTTTTTCAAAATTTGTTAGGCTAACTAGTTAGTTTTGTCCGATAAATTTTTTTTTAGGAAACATAAACAAATTTTGAAAAAGCATTGATCGATATCTAATTGAGATGATTTTTTACATAAGTTCATAAAACAACAATTTTTAAAGAATGAGCGATTTGGATCACTTTTGAGAGGTCCGGGGTGAGCCCATAAAAAATCTGTGCATCATTTGTGCCTTTTTTGTCCGTATAAATATATTTTTCATAAAGGAAATTGATTTTCACACACTATTTTTTACAATTCAACTTTTTTGTTTTTGTCTTTATGAATTTATATTGTCCTTGATGTAATACATTTTGTAAATGGGAAAAGATGTATTTTGATAATTAATATTCGCGAAGAATATACTAAGAATATTTGTTAATACTGATAACGTCCTTGACAGATAATAAAATTAAAACTCCCGGTTCGCTCGGATGATCGGAAATCATTATACATTCGTAAATTGAATGGTCATGCTTTCCAGCTTTCCACTTCTCTGCATCATTCTCTGTAGAAGTTTTCCAACAGGGGGCCACACCACCAATTCAACAAAATCGGCAAATAATTTTGACAGATGCATCATACATAGGATTTTGTTGAATTTTCAGCAAAATTTTCTCTTTCATCTATCTTCGTTTGATTTGTTCCCAGCTTTCCATTTTAGTACTCCTACCTTTGATCCAACAAGCTCAGCTCAACTTCACTTCAAAAAGGAAAAAGTGATGTTTGTTTCTCCTCTAATCTCTGCTGCTCAGGCAATCCTCACTAGCTTGATCCCACTAGCAACTGAACAAATCAAAGCCACAGTTTTCGATTTCCACGATGATCTCACTTCCCTCCACAGAAGGTTAACAATGATTCAATCCCTCTTACGTGATGCTGAAAACAAACGGAGTATATCGTCAGAAGTCATGCAACTATGGTTGAAGAATCTCAAACTCGCAACATGTCATGCAGAGAACCTGTTTGATGAAATTTCTTACGAATCTCTCAAAAGCAAGTTGGAGGTCCGAAAGAGGGATAAGGTAAGCAACTTTTGTTCACTCTCCAACCCATTAGCAAGTCGTCCCAAGATTTCTACTAAGGTCAAGAGTGTGAATTCTTTGTTGGACAGGATTTGCAAAGAGGGAAATGAAATGGGTCTTAGGCCAATAGATCAGGTCTTAAGTGGTAGTAGTACTATTGTTGAGCCTAGTGAATGGAGGATGACTCACCCTTTCGTTGATGATTCAAAAATTGTTGGAAGGGAAGAAGATGTCGAGGTAGTGAAAAAGATGTTGCTAATGGACTCTGATGTAGGAGAGGATTTACCGGTCGTTGCCATTGTAGGAATGGGTGGGCTTGGTAAGACTACCCTTGCTCAGCTTGTTTACAAAAGCGATGGGGTAGTGGATAATTTTGATCGGAGAATGTGGGTTTGTGTCTCCGATGTTTTTAGAGTGAAGAGGCTATTGAATGAGATGGTGCAATCTCTTACTAGAGAAAAATTTGAGATGCCAAACGTGGAGGGAATTGTTGTAAAACTTGGGGCGTTATTGAGTGGGAAAAAATACTTGCTTACACTAGATGATGTTTGGAACACAAGTGAAGAAAAGTGGGAAAAAATGAGAACGTGTTTGCTCGCAATAGGTGGTTCCAAAGGAAGTAAAATTTTAGTCACAACCCGCAGTATGGATGTGATATCGGCTATGCAAGCATCTCCGACCCTCACTCATCGTTTGAGTGAACTTTCGCGTGATGATTGTTGGGCCATGTTTAGAAAAAGAGCATTTGCAAATGGAGGACCAAAAGAAACTCAAACTTTGGTGGATATCGGTAGAAGAATGGTAGAAAAGTGCAAGGGTGTGCCATTAGTTGTAAAAACATTGGGAGGGTTGTTGTACTCGAAGCATTATGAAAACGAATGGGAGTCTATCGAGAAGAGTAAAATGTGGGGAACACTTGGCGATGACAATGGAATTTTACCTGTGTTACGGCTTAGTTTTGATCACTTACCATCCCCATGTTTGAAACAATGTTTTACATATTGTTCTGTTTTTCCAAAGGGACGAACCATTATAAAGGACGAGTTGATTCAGCTTTGGATGGGTCTAGGTTATCTTCAGCCTTGTGCAGGAAGCAATATGGAAATGGAAGATGTAGGTGATGAATATTTCAATATCTTATCACGCAATTCTTTATTTCAAGAAGTTACACTAGATCAGGTTAACAATGTTGAAACATGCAAGATGCATGATCTGGTACATGATCTTGCACTAGAGCTCTCAGAGGGTAATTGTTTGACTTTGAAGGCTAGTGAGGTGATGGACCATCCTGAGGTTCAACACCTGTCATTGTACCTTGCGAGAGGGAGAAGGATAGAATTTTCAAAACAAAATATTGGAAGACTGAGGACACTATTTCTAACTGGAAATTTTCCCCAAAACACTACAGGAATCAAATGTGTACGTGCCCTCAGTTTGAACGATGATCCAGTGGAGCTACAAAGTCCCTTGCGCAAATTTATACATTTGAGGTATCTCCACTTCTCAAAAACTCGAATTGAAAAACTGCCGGAAGTTATCACCTGTCTTTACAATTTACAGACACTGAGGCTGTCTCCATCTGCAAATTTGGTAGAGATTCCCAAAGAATTCCATAAGCTGGTCAGTTTGAGACATTTATGTATTGCTGATACAGAAGAAAATAGGAAAGTGATGCCGAAGATGTTAGGGCATTTGACTTCTTTGCAGACGCTACCATTCTTTGTTGTGAGTAAGGATAGGGGCCATAAAATTGAAGAGTTGGGAAGCTTAACCAAGCTAAGAGGCAGATTACATGTTTACAGTCTCCAACTTGTGAGGGACAAGGAAGAAGCAGAACAGGCTCGAATGCTTCAAAAATCAGGCATTACTGAGTTGGGATTTCATTGGGATGAGGAATTTGGAAAATCTGATGCTATTAACCATGAAGACGTGTTGGAAGGACTCAAACCTCACAGCAATTTGAGGGGATTGATGTTAGAAAATTTTGGAGGACGAAAACTTGCATCATGGATGAGGAGTAGAGATTCCTGGTTGCTTCAAAATCTGGTGAAGATCGAATTGCGAAACTGCAGACTATGTGAACAAGTCCCTCTTGGATACCTTCCACAGCTTGAAGTTGTTGAAATGCATGGATTGGATAGTCTAAAGCGTATTGGTCCCGAGTTCTATGGACGAGATGAAGGCGTTGGCTATAGTAGTTGTAGTTGCAGCAGTGCGGAAGGAGGAGTATTTCCAGCATTGAGAGTACTTACTTTGTCCAATATGCTTGGCCTTGAAGAATGGACAGACATATCATGCTCACCCGCTGGTGCCACGAGTATGAAGGAGTCCTTTCCTTGTCTTGAGAAGCTATCTATTCAGAATTGCCATCAGTTGATAACAATTCCACCACTTGGACACATTCCACATCTTGAAATTGTTGAAATGGATGGATTGGATAATCTGAAGCATATTGGTTCGGATTCCTATGGATTTGATGAAGGCGTAGTCCGTGATAGCAGCAGCAGTAGTAGTAGTGGGGCAGGAGGAGGAGTATTTCCAGCATTGAGGAAACTCACTCTTTCTAATATGAGGAAGCTTGAAGCATGGTCTGACCTTTCATCATTGCCCATTGCTGCTATAAATATGGAGTTCTTTCCTTACCTTGAGAATTTGTATATCCAGAATTGTCCTCAATTGTTTATCCTAGGTCGTATGTTATCCACTCGGGATGTATCTAGTTTATTGGTAGATGCTTCCTATGGTAACTTTGAAATGAGGTATAGCCCCTCCATGATCACCATAGGGCTAGATCCGGATTTGAAAAGTATTACCATGTTCTTGGAAGATTTGCTGGAAAAAAGCAGTAAATCCTTAAGAAATCTGAAAGTAAAGGGGTTGAACGAGCTGTATTACTTCCCAAATCAGCTGGTAAACCTATCGTCACTTGAGCGGTTTGATATATGTGATTGTTCTAACCTGATGTACATAATTGAAGAAACAGAAGGAATAATATTCAACGGCCTAACATCTCTTCAACAACTATTGATTCAGAGGTGTGGTAAGTTGATATGTTTGCCAAAGGGGTTGCTACAACCTACCCTTGTAACATTAGAGATAATGTGGTGTCCGCATCTAGATATGGCTAATCCGGATGAATTGCGCAGCCTCACATCCCTTCAGAATCTGATGATTGGAGGTTGTCCAAAATGGGTGAGTTGTTGGGAGGAGGGTTTTTTCTGCTTTACCAGCCTTAAGATGTTGGAGATTGGTAAATTCTCAGAGGAGCTTGAATATTTCCCCTGGCCCACAAAAAGTGTTGAATTTTTGGAGTCTTTGACTTTATGGGGTTGGCCAAAGTTCAAGCAACTGCCTGATCAAATTCAGGACCTCAATGCCTTGAAAGAGTTGAAAATTTACTCTTTCGATGGGTTGGAAGCTCTGCCGGAGTGGCTGGGCAACTTCTCATCTCTTCAATCATTGAGGCTCCACTGTTGCAACAATCTGATGAGATTGCCCTCACTGAAAGCAATTCAATGCCTCACCAATTTACAATATTTGACGATAGAGTCTTGTCCACTTCTATGGGAAAGATGCATGGAGGGGAATTGCGAAGAGTTGCACAAGATTGCTCATATTCGATCTATCGAATTGAAGAAATGGTAATTCTCTCTCTCTCTCTCTCTCTCTCTCTCTCTATATATATATATATATATCTATGTGTGTGTGTGTAGAAACTCCATGCCCGTACACTTCTTCTCTCTGTTTCAAGGTAAAAAACAGGCCTATACCGTCCCATTCAGAACTCTTTTGGCTGTTCAATTGTAAAACCTTCTCACATCTGCTTCAAATCCATGTAAAACCTCTGTTCCAAGATACAAATACAGCAAACCTACCCTACAAATTGTACTCCCTCCCTCTCTCTCTCTCTCTCTGCATTTCATTAGGAGTAGTAGTTAAATGCTACTTTATTACAGAAAAATATTGTTGTGCACAACCCACTTCTTACAACTCCATTCCAAAGTTCTTCCTCCAGTACCACGTGCGTGTAATTTTGGTTATTCTGTCCAGCCAAAAAAAAAAAACCATCCAACACATTTAGTTTTTGCTTTGTTTCCTAATTTTCGTTTAGTTTTCCTAATTTCAGATTTTCAATTACCCCTTTTCTGTTTAGTTTTCCTAACAAGATATTAGTCCATTTGTTTAGTTTTCCACCCCTTTTTTTTTGTTGCTTTCCATTACTTTCCATCCGAATTTAGGTATACGCTTAGAGATTTAGAGTTCATTTTCCCCTTTTTCTTCACATCAGTTTAATAAGTCATGCTAAAAACTAATATACCAACACCTACCAACATTCATACCACATTTGTCTACTTCTTTTACCCGAGAAATCAGAATGTAATACATTGTTTTTCTATTTAATTGTTGCGTGTGCCCCGGCCTCTTATCCTATATATTGAACCAGTTTAAGAGTTTAATATAGAAGTCTTATTTTAGCCAGCCTTTGTGTGCGTGTGCATTTTGCTAAAAAACTAATATACCAACACCTACCAACATTCATACCACATTTGTCTACTTCTTTTACCCGAGAAATCAGAATGTAATACATTGTTTTTCTATTTAATTGTTGCGTGTGCCTCGGCCTCTTATCCTATATATTGAACCAGTTTAAGAGTTTAATATAGAAGTCTTGTTTTAGCCAGCCTTTGTGTGCGTGTGCATTTTTCTATTTCCACAGGTTTAGAAAAGGAAACATAATTGTAATTCAAATTTTCAGAAAAGCCATCTACGTGTTTGCAAAAGAATAGTTGTCCCGTGCTCATACTCATTAACTCTTATCAATGTTAAACTGATTGGAATTAAAAGGACTGGGAGGGTGACATCACGCTAAGATGCCGCATCCATACTTAAAAGTACACTCACGAAACCAAACTCCCTGGCAAAACCAACCAAAAAATTCGGAACGGTTTGGTTCCAAAAAGTTCGGTTCGATTTGGTTCGGTTTTTGTACTATGTTTGGTTTGGGTCGGTTTCATTTTTTTCATACACATGCTTTACACTATTTCTCACAGCATCATTTTTAAAATAGTCAAATCGGATCACAAAAAAGGATGTGTACCCAGATCATAAAACATTTCTACTTTTTTGCTACACACGCGGTGAATAGCTACAACTTCTCAAATAGTAATACAATTTAAATCTCATAGTTATGTATGTTACAATAGAGTACTCCGTGATTTCGGTTTGTAACACACCTTTTTCTTCCCTGGCAATAGAGTTAATTTATTGGTGTAATACTTACACCAACTTAGTTTTCTTTGGATTTTTGTACCCCACTTTCTCTCCCCTGGCAACATGATCTACAAGAGTTATTGTACGAGTTTAATTCATTTTTCACTTCTTTACTATGGAATATGATCTACCAGAGTCATCAACCACCAGTCGAAGTAACAGCAATGACGTATCAGAAAATCTCCAACAACAAAGAGCACATAATCTTGAACGGTACCACAATCGCACAACGACAACAACAAAATAGAGAGTCCGAGCATTTGCGGATACAAAACATGAATGCTACACAAGCCACCCAAAGACTAGAGCGACGACATCTCTCACAACAAAGGAGAAGATCTGCTACTCGATCAGCTAATGTATTTCAGCATAATGTCATCCAATCTCCATCGCAAGCAGATCAAGTTAGACAAAGGCGTCATGACTGGGAAAGGCAATGAAGGGCTGCACTAAGCAATGAACAAAGAGAAGAACTATTGGCGCGTCGAAGAACCAATTGTATGCGTCGACAATCTCAACGTATACAATCTCAACTTTCATTACTTGGATTGTCATTTTCCAAAAACATATTTACATTAGTTTTATGGTTTTTAATTGCACGTGGTACACCAAACTTTTTCGATGCAATTCTAAGGAGGAGATGATCCACTTTGTGATGAACTCGAACATCACCTCCATTTGCCACAAGCACAGCACCTAATTCAATAGCTCAACGCTACTCAGGCCCAACACAAATTGAAGGTACAAACTCAACGCTACTCAGGCCCAAAAGTTAGTGAATTTCACTAATTTTGAAAAACTCTAATTTTTGTGCTAAAAATTCAAAAAAATTGCTGGAGAACTCCTCCGGCCAGCGACCGTGAATTTCACTAGCTTTAGGATCGTGAAATTCACTAGCTTTAGAATTCGTGAATTTCACTGGATCTCAAAATATGACGAGCTATTTCAGAAAAAACGTCACGACCACCTAGTGAATTTCATTAGCTATACATTCGTGAATTTCACTGAGGTTCACGACACAACTAGCTCTTTCAGAACTACGTCAGAACCACCTAGTGGATTTTGTTAAATTGCAAAAATACCATACCACTGACAGCGCCGACATCTCGACTAGGTCTAGTGGCACATAAGTTGACGGAGAGTGTGAGTTTCTAGGAAGATTTCCCGGCAAGATCTTGCAAAAGGAAGTTGATTGGGGGAGAAGCTACAAAAGGAAGATCCGTGTTTCTGGCGTCCCATAGAGCTTCGATCGCCGCCGGTAGATCTATCTTTCCGACTGGTGATGGTGATGGCGATGCCAAGAGCTGCGAGACCACGAGCTTGAAACTACTGTCGAAGAACCTGAATCGTTGGGAGGGAGGAAGGGATAATTTTGTCAAAGTAATTCATGTG
Source organism: Rhododendron simsii (assembly GCA_014282245.1). NCBI lineage: Eukaryota > Viridiplantae > Streptophyta > Magnoliopsida > Ericales > Ericaceae > Rhododendron > Rhododendron simsii. The sequence continues at coordinate 2,221,715 of CM024961.1, read as the reverse complement.
GTACTTATCCGTGTATTTCTTGGAGCAGCCTAGAGTTGGTGGAAAATAGGCTCCAAAAACAAGAGCGGCCCATAAAAAGCCCTTGATTTTACCTGTTCTTGTTCTTGGTTTTGACTTGTGGGATGATAGAACAAAATAGTTTATTCGCTGAACTGATGCTGTGCTCATTTTCTCCAGTTAATGCCTGCCTTTTTCTGCAATTTGGCTTTATATTTGTTTCCCTGTTCTGATACAACTAGTGCCTGATTTTTTACGTCTAGTATCTAAAAAATAACTTATGGCATTTTATTGCCTTATCTGTTTCTTCCTTTCAAGAGGTAAAGTTTTTTATGTTCATATGCAGAGTACTGTATATGAAGTCAAAACGTATAATTTGGTAGACTGTTTGGTTCACAAAGGTTAACTGCTGCTTGATGTTTACCAAGCATAACTCGGCAAATCATATTGATACTATCACATTGGTATGTTTACTCTCTCTCTCTCTCTCTCTCTCTCTCTGTGTGTGTGTGGGTGCGTGCGTGTGTGCAAGTTATTAAGATAATTCTGCAAGTGATTATCATACTATCACAACTAAGACCTTCGCATATTTGTTTTGTAGGTCCAGCAATAGGTTGATTCTTAATTCTCCATTGGATATGATGACAGTTTTACTTGGTTGCACCATCCATTTAAAAGGTTAAAATGTGCAAGGGCAAACTCCAAAACCAAGATACTGGGATGCAGATTGATTATCTTTTCATTGAATCTATTAGAGAGTTTGCTGGAAACTTATCCTACCTGGAGAATCGCTGTTCAGAAAAGAAAAGAAAAGATCGTACCTGGGGAATCCACCCCTCATCGTGCTTGGAATCTTTGAATTAGGTCAAAATGGTAAGCATGACTGCATCTGAATCGGCTATGACAATTTTTTCAGTTTTTGATTTTCTGGTGTTATGGTACCCTTCTACTTAACACCATGATTTGATACGTTAAATGATGTATTGATTCATCTTGCATTACTCAGCTTAGCGCAACGAATGGCAGGAAAATCCATGAACCACCTGTGGCTGTCAGATGTTCATACTGACAAAGAAAATGCCTCATGCTTTAAATTTCTATTTGTCCATAGGTGGTTTTCACGCTTTATAGATTGCTAAATATTCAAAATATGAGAGCGAGTCATTTCAGGCTGCTTGATTGTTTTTTGAAGTCCATTCTGGATTAATTCTTAGTAGCACTACTTTGTTTAAACACTTGAACAGAAGTAGTAATTCTTTTGGACTTCATGGCCGTTACTTGTTTAACCAATTTTTTTGATGGTGATGATGCACTTGACTGAGATACCACAAAACTGTTGGATGGGTGGCCAAATAGCCCTCAATGCCATGGCTAAATGTACATGTAATATGTTAAAGTGGTTTCACTTCTCATGAGATATGGTGCATTTAACGGTATAATCCTCAAGTTTAGGAACAATCAATATCATCATGTTCCTACGTTTATTCTAATTGGATAAGATTTGGTAGTTTATAAATACCAAAGTTGAGCTCTCCAACAAACACTGAAAAACCACTTCCCGAAAATCTCATGAGTGGAAAATCACATTGCAACCAAAACACTACTCCTAATTATTTATGCTTCATTGATTGTCGATAATCTCTCAATTCGATGTTGTAAGGTCCTTTTTTCTTTTTCTTTTTTGACCAAGTATAGGCTGTGAACGAAATTCTCATTATACTCCTATCTCAAAAAAAAAAAAAAAAGCCCCATTCTTTTGGCAATTGTCACGAACCTCATCCTCTCTCGTAACTGTCACAAGTTTAAAGGTGAAAACAATAGATTATGTAAGCTCCATGGGCCAAGCTCTCTCTTGATTGGCAACTTCACGCCAAAACATACATTTGCATGGATCCTCATTTATCAAATTGTAATTTATTTGATGACCAAAATAATTGTAATTTATCTTCCATTTTATTTAAGAGTGTCTATTTAAGAATGTGGAAGGAAATCAATGTGTTATCGTATTGAGTGGGTGAGTTTTTGATGTGCTTCAAGGGCTTCGTAGTCTAGAGTAAAGTTTGCACTCTGGAAACGTGCTTGAGCAACTCGGACAGTTTAAGGAAGGTGCTCGAGTCACTCAGCAGGTTTTCAATGGCTTATGCATGTTAGGGTTTGCAACACACCGAATACAATACAGCTGCCCCAAAACTCTTCCAAACCTAAGAAAATATTGAAGGAGGTTTCGGCTTGAATCTTGTAGTAAAAAAAGAAGATGGATGGATCATTGAGTAACAACCATAACTCCAAGAAGTTCTTACGAGCTTTGATTCCACTACTTCCACTACTTGAGTAGTCTTCCAGTGGACTTCTGAAAGTGTGTCGGAAGTGAGGATTCAAAGCATTCGACAATCAAACACTTGATGCGGTGAATGAGGATTCAACAAATCGGTTTTTGGTCAATTGGTGAGGATTCATGATTGTCTTATTGAGGTCATTAATTTGTAACCACATGATGTTTCATAAAATGTTTTGATTCATTCCAATGATTTTTACCCTTTCGGTGGTTTTTACCCTTTCAGGGTTTTTCACATATATCGTTGTGCTCCTCATTTATTGGTTTTCTGCTTCTTGATCTAGTTGAGATATTGATTGGTGGGTGGATTAATAAATAAGATGAAAGCAAAGAAAATCTATAGACCTAGGCAAATTAGGGTTTGTCAATTGCTATCAAAGCGAGTCGCTCACAACTCTATCGAAAGTTTTTCCAAGAGCAGATCCTTACACAATGAACTACATGAGCATGAATCACCCCTCCAGTCGTGCGCCAATACTCAGTGAAGCCTTTGATTATTGGCCCTGAATACACTAGCCCTTTGGGAATTCTTCAAGCTCTAGTAGATAGGACAAAATTGATTTTCAAATAGAATCTTCTTTCTATCTAGAGAAGATACTCGTTTATTCAGAATTGGGCCATCCATAGCATAATCTTAATGAACTCCCCATCCGGTCAAGTGTTAGAGAGAGTAGACGATCGAGGTGTAAAGAAAGGCAAGTATTTCACCCAAGGAGTTAGCGATGTAAAGTAATTCAAGTAACTATCACTATCTCTCCAAGGAGGTAGGTCTCGATCTAGAACTGTTTCAACCATATTCGTTAGGGACTCCTTCTCATTCAAATTCAGGATATGATTCCGCAGGATGGATAGTAAACTACTTACATGAAATCTGCAATAAAAATTCTTCCTTCCCAATGCGGACCTAGTGCCATCCCCGCAGAACCAAAAGAAAGGCTAACAGGGGATTCAAATGTCAAACCTGCCTCAAAAAAGAAAGAACCCAGATGCTGCTAAAGTAAAGGAAAAGAAGATAGGATCCGCCTTAGACAAGGCACCTTGGGAATCTGTTTCTGAAATCAAGGATAAATGCAATAATGAGATCAGCTGATGAGGACATATGGAACTCTTGTATCAAAGGAAAGGCTTTGTTCGGTTAGTATTTGTGTTTTTGTTTTTGGATAATGATTGTGGAGAGAAATATGGGTAATAATTGGGAGATATGGGTAATGATTGGAGAGATATAGAGAGAAAAAGTTAAAGTAATAATTGAAAATAGGGGTAATGATTGGAGAGAGATAGGAGTAATGATTGAAAACAAAAATGAAAATGAAAGTTAAAAAGGAAACCGAACAAAAGCTTTAAGTATCCTACAAATACTGTAACGGATAAGGTAGTGCCTAAAACTAGTTATGAAATGTCAAGGGCAAAAAAGGTTGAGTTTCAGTGCCGTTGATGTAAATGAGCACCGAAACATTGCAAACTGTGAAATCGCAAGGAAGCATATGGAATACTCTAGTCACATGCCACGAAGGAACAGACGTAGTCAAACACTCAAACTGCAAACACTGACAAATCGAATTTGAAGTGATTAGACTGCTGGAGGAGGACACATTCAATAAATTACTCCATACTCTAAACTGATCTGTATTGTCGACAGTTGCAGAACCCTCGCCGTCCCTCGGTGAGCCTATTCAACCTTTTGTGGTTATTAAGAAAATTTTGAGGTCTTCACCGGAACAAATCAAAACTAAGGTCATTATGCTTTAAGCCAAACGTAAAAATAAATATAAATAAGAAAAATTCTGTTGAAGAGGTTGTTGGTATTTGCTAATTTCTAGGCCTATAATCATATACTTCTTCCATTCTTTTTTAAGTGTTCTGCTTTGTAATCCCAACTTATTAAAAAAACATCATCATTAAACCTTTCACTTTCACTTTTACATTCACTTTCTCTCTTTACCATCTCTGAAAATATCATAATTACATTTTTACTCACTAACTTTTCAAAATAGAATATACTTTTACGGGTAAAATGGAAAATTCACCAACTTTACAAAATAGACTATTATTAAAGGACAGTTTAAAATGAAATATTGAACTCTAAAAAAAGAACGGAGGGAGTACTAAATTTCAATGCCAAAGAAATGATTACACACTCAGACAGCCACTGGGTGGGGCGGAACCCATTTGGGTTCCTCTCTCTGTTCTGACTCTCTTTCATCTCTCCCACAAATTGTCACACACCTCATCCAGACATATACAAGCAGATTTCTCACCTATTTTATTTATTTATTTTTGGCATCAAAAAAGAACATCATATGCATGAATAGAAAAGAGTACCAGCTGAGTTTCAACTAACATATTACAAATCAAAGGACATGCGCGCAGCAAACGTAAGCTACAACAGAAACAAATAAACAACAAAGACAAATATATCTTGTTTAAACACCTCCAATCTATTGACACAAGACAAATATTTCTTCCACCTTTTACACCTCCATAGAACACCTGGCTCCTTTTTGGCTCTCCACACACACACACACTTTTTATTACAAGCTTACCATATACTAACATGGGGTTCTATCCCTTAGGCCCTTACATTACCCCCAAAGCCAAAATGATTCCCAAACCCATTACAAATACCAATATAATTTCCTTTTTTCCCGCTTCACTAAATTAGCAAATAACATGAGAATTAGGGTCTTCTTCTGCACTTCTATAATAGTTTGGCAGATTCATGTAACTTGTAAGGAGGATGGTGTTGATTTTAGGCCTGAATGGCGAAGGGGGGAGGATGTTGGTACTAATGGGTCTTCTGATTGGGCTTCAAAACCTCATCATTGAATCTTTCTTCTTCAATTCTTCTCATCTGCTACTTCCTTGGAATCATCCTCCGATGGTTCTACTGGCCCAACCGTGAGCATATCTGCCTGCCAGAACTTCTTCAATATCCATACTACTACTACCGGATCCATGTCCCCTATCACTGTCATTTTTTTGTCCTTCCAATTCCACGAAATCGATTCAACCCCTGCAATTAAAAACATGAGATACCCATAAAACAGCCAGATCTATGGAAAATTGTTATGGGTTGTCTCTTGGAATCTCTGTTTGGATATCTTTAACTTCAAATTTTTGAATGTGGGAAGTTCAAATTTAGATTTCATTACTCGATATCAATTCCGACATTGAATTTTTTAATGTGGTAGGGAATGTGGATTGGGTGGCTGTGAATGCTGTTCCTGGGGTTCGGGATAGGTCTGTTAACCATAATTTGGAGAATACGGCTGATAACAACTTCTAATTACCAGAGGGGGAATGGTCTGCTTTGGTTTGGTTTCTTTATAGTTTATACTTCAGGTTGCCATTCTTGGAAGGTTACAGCCAAAGATAGATTGAAGTCTTGGGGAATTTCAACTAATTACAGTTGTGTATGGTGTCATGGAGGGGTTGAGTCCCATGATCACTTATTCATTGGCTGCTCTTTCACTAACCTGGTTTGGAGGGCAGTGAAAGGATCTTGTGGTTTTGGTCGCATCTCCAACACTCTTGGGTTTGAATTGCAGTGGAGTATCCTTTGGTGCAAAGGGAATTTGATGAAGCAAATTATGTATAAACTTAGCTTAGCTGCAACAGTTCACTATATTTGGAGGGAAAGGAATTCCCATTTTCAGCAGAAGGGCGTGGACTCAAATACAGTGTTAGGAGGGTCTTGGTCCTCTTGGAGGAGGTCAGAGCATGAGCTTGTTCTTGGAGGAAAATCCCTCTGTTGCTAACCAGGATCTATGTGCTGCTTGGGAAATCCACTACGTATGTGCTCCAACAAAATCAGTTGGGTCTTCACTACAGTTAGGACTTTGTTTTCTTGTCTTGTTTGTTTGCTAGAAATCTAGCTTTGGTGTTTGTTTGGCCTTGCTTTTAGCTTGGTCCATTGCTTTCTGTGTTTCTCAAGGCTATCCCCTTGATTCTTTGGGCTTGTTCCCTAATAAAAGAACTTGTTCCAATTTTTTTTTTTGGAAACTTAGTTAATACGCATGACTGGGAATTAGGGATGGATCCAGAAATTTACATAACTGTGGGCACAAATTAATTACAACAGTAAAATCTATTTAACTAAACTCAACCTGTATATTTGTAACTCATTACAAGAATACATATCATTGACTATATGTATAACTTCACCTTATGATTAACGGAAATAAGTGTATATGCTCAAAAAGAGGATGTGGAAATTTAGAACTTGAGAAATAGTGTAAAAAATATCCAAAAAAGAAAATTTAGAGTAATATTATTGGAATATTATATTTTTTTGGTAATTTAAATTTTATTGAACAAACAGGAGAGCCACTACTGAACCAGACATACAATCAATCAAAAACGAAGGGAAGGAGGCTAGGGACCACTTTTAGGACACGAGTAAAACAGATTTAGGACAAATACAAGGACAGAGAAAGTTAAGACCCTTCAAAAACCCTTGGGAGTTGATACTTGAACGTTTGAAACCTCTCCCAGAGCGAATACAGAGCCGCATATCAGAGACAACCCTCTGAACAATTTCTTCCACGGTGCTCATTCTCCATTGAAATATTCTGGCATTTTTTGGGTGATTAGTCTTAGTTTTTCTTGTTTCATATTTCTTGGCTGATTAGTCTTAGTTTTTTCTTGTTTCATATTTTGTTGCTATTTCTTTTCTTTTCCAGATTTGTATCTTACCAACTGAACCAACATTTGGAGTCATTTTGGTCATGGCATTTGTTTTGGTTTTGGTTTAGCACATGATTTGGTTTGGGTGGGAGTGCCGACCTAGTTGGGATGGCTATGATGATATTTTGATCCAAAAAGGGTGTTATTTTACTTTTTGTATAATTCAAGTGCATTCTCTCATTTCTATGAATAAATTTCTTGTTTGTCGTTTAAAAAAAACAAAAAAAAACAAAAACTTACGCTTGTGTTTGCACTGATTGGCCCTAGTATTTTCCTATACCTTCTTCATTGGCTTAAGACTATGTTTACCTATACCATTCCAATCTTACAATTTATCAAATCATTGTTGGACAGTATTAGTTATGGATTTTATAATATTTATCCATCGAGTGATAGGACGTAAATTATATGACCTACTTCTCCACAAATGCTTCTTTCCAATTGGACAACCAACGGGCATGGTATTCCTTCATAGCACAAGGCCTCTCACTCAGTAACTACATAAGTATATCATATCTCCAATTGAAATAATCACATTTTCTATGGGAACTATATTTTCTACTCAATCAAATCCCACAAATTAATTAAGGCTATACATAAATACATATGCATGGATACTTCACCAATAATGGTATCATGGATGAAAACTTAAGTAGATGCTGTATTTAGGTCAATGATTTAATTTAACAAATATATACTCAAACTGAAAGTGAATTGTAAAACTATTCACCAAATTCCTAAAAACAGTACCTGAGATAGTAGAGAGTGCCTTCATGGCCTTTACCTTAACGATGTCGTCTGGGCACGACCCTTTCACCACCACTTTCTGTCATAAACAAAAACCCAAAAACGACAAAAGATCAGAATTAGGTAATAACCGAATTAAGCTTAAACCAGGGTTCAGATTCTTAGCATGATTAACCTGGAATAAAGGAATCCAGAGCAAGAGTTGGAAAAGGGTGAAGAACTTTTATGCGCAATTCCTAATCGACGGGAATAGCATGAACTGAAAATGGACCACAGTAAGAAATCATACCCTCATTTTTCTCTCAGATTTTGGTTCTTCTCCTGGACTTACTGAGACAATTTCTGTGTAGCCGCACGACTCCCTCAATGTTTTCACTATTTCCACTGCATCTAGGGAGTCCCCTATCACTGTCAATTCGCTGCCCATATTCATAGCAAATGATTCAACCCCTGCAATTAAAAACATGATTTAGCCAGATCTATGGAAAATTGACAAGGGTTTTGTCTCTTTGGATATTTGGCTTCTAAATGAGAATACTCATTATATAAGGATCCAAATATTTAAAAAATGAAGAAGCCGAATAAAGTAAATTCCCTTAATGCTATCTGCTATTTTAGTTTGACACACTGCCTATAACCGAGTAAGTCATATAACTGGCGAAATTGAACACTTGGCCCCTTCCACTAAGGAAAATAAGTACTTATTTTTTGAATAAGTACTGACCGGTCTCATAAAACGGAAATAAATAAGAACAATAAATAAGAACGGAACGGGGCCACCTCTACTTATTTTTTTTATAGACAAATATACATTCAAACAGAAATTCAAATTTGAAATTCCTAAAAACAGTACCTGGTAGGCTAGAGAGTGTCTTCATGACCTTTCGCTTGATTTTTTCGTCAGAGAGATCCATTTTCAGCAGCACTCTCTGGTCATAAACAAGTACCGGAAAAAAACAAAAGATCTGAATAAGGGAAAAATCGGATTAAGCTTTGACCGGGTTAATCATATCAATAAATAATAATGCCTTGTTTGGATGCTAATTTGAAAAAAAAAAATTCTAACTCCAAGAACACTCATTACACCTTCTTCCAATTATTTCTCTCGTTTCTCTCCCCCCTCGTCTCTCATCATTATTCTCATTTCTATCTCAATCTCTCATCACTCATTACCCCCTGTTTTTCAATTATTACCCTAAATTCTCTTTTCCACTCATTACCCCAAAAATTCTCAAAACCCATCGAAACAAAGCATAAGAATCTAAACCCTCTTAAAGGAAGGCAAATGAATTAAGGAAAACAGAGCTAGAGTTGGAAATGGGTGAACTTTTTATGTGGAGTATCATAATCGATGGGAATAGAGTGAACTGAAAATGGACGGACCACAGTAAGAAATCAAACCTTCATTTTCCACTAAGATTTTGGTTATCTGAGGAGAATTCCTCAGGGAAAAGGGCAGATCTGAACAGAAAGAACAGAGAGGAGAATTCCGGGGAGCTGCAGAGGAGAGACGTAATGGGCTTGCTGAACTCTGGATGGATGTATCTAATGAGAGCATTGTATTGTACTCCGTATGTATGTACGGGGTCAATGTTTTTTTTTTTTTGATCATGTACGGGGTCAATGTTTGCTCATGGTACTTCAAACAAGTTTAAATTCCACTAACACGCCTGAGGTTTAATTTTACTACAGATTTCCCCTTCACATTTGGAAAATAACACCGCACCCCTGCCAGAGTCCAGACCTCAAATGGTTAGAAAGTTAAACGGACGTTTTGGAAAATACGTAGGACTAGTGATTGTCTATGCCTAAAGGCACGACATAACACGTCGTGAACATAATTTAAATGAATATCCTTCTCTATTGTTGGTGTAAATGCTTTTGGCGTTCTCCGGGTTTGTCAAACCATTTTTGCTTCTTGTTATTGGATTTGGGTGGTAGTTTTAGTTTCTATTGAGTCTAGAATCTTCACCAGTGTCCCAAGATGTGTTGATGAAGTCTTTGAAATGCTCAAGTGCTTGCAAGTGCCATCCGAGAAGGTATTTTTCATGCATCTTTCATGTGTCTCATTTTGGATTTTTTTTTCTAGTTGCACTTGGTCCAAAATATTTTTTCCAGGGTCCAAAAAGAATTTAATGCCTTAATTTTGATTGAGATATCACCTGTTTTTGTTAAGCTGGGGATTATAGCATTTTTGGTTTTAATTTTGGTTAGTCCCAGCATTAGACTTTTTGCCATGCTGTCACGTTTTTAAAGCTAGCGCTTGCTAGTGCTTGGTCTTTTGAAAATGCAGTGAGGGGCTAGCGCTTGGAAGCGCTTGGCTCTTTAAGTTCAACTGGGAAGCCATGCTAGCGCGTGGTAGGGCTTATGTGTCGTCCTCCTATTGGCTCCTTATTGGCCTGCGTTCTTGCCACTATAAATACTCATTTTTCACTCAATTAGGGTAACATAGAGACACGAATTTTTTGCATAGCCTCTTTAGAGAGAGAGACAGACCACTCTTCTCTCTTTTCATTTGGGCACAAATTTGCTTGTGATGATTTAGATCTTGTATCTTGGTCATCTTTAGTCAATCTAGAGAAATGCTTCATTTCTCATGTATTCTCTCTAGATTGTTTTAGTTTGCAAAAACAAAAATCTTCATTTTTCTTAAATTCACTCATACATGCCAATGATACTACTTAGCCAGATGATTTCGGAGCTACGGTGAGCGGAGATCGAGGCATTGGACTGGTGGTGGCTATGGGATCAAGAAGGAGCTCGGGGAGCTACATCAAAGTGGTGGAGTTAGGTTAAGCTTTTGGGATAAAGTTGTAATTTCTCTCTTAGCACTTTGTAAACCTTTTGATCTATAGCAAATTTGGTAGTTAGGCCGTGGTTTTATACTTAGGGTGTGTTGACCCTAAGTAGTTTCCACGTATATCCTCGTGTTTGCGTTCTTTAGATTTATTGCTATTGACTTTAATTGTTAAAATTGTTAGAATAGCATGAAACTTCGTTAATAGATTAAATTGGAGGTTGCGTGAATTTTTAATTGGTTGTCCTATTCACCCCCCTCTAGGACTCTTCTAGTGCTTAATATAATTTCAGTTGGCCGCTCGACCAACCAAATTGATGTTTCTTTGAAGTATCGTTTTCAAATATGCTTAAACAGAATTCATCTAATCAGCTACATAAAATAACAATGAGACACATCAATTCAATGCAACATTAAGGAATATTTAAAAATAACACATTTTCTATAAGATGAGCTCTCATATTTAATTTGATGATTTTTTTTTGTTCTTATCAACCCTTTTTAAACGAATGAAATCAACTTAAAAGGGGAAAAAACTAAAAGGAAATTAATTGGAAAAGAAAGTGTATATATCACCCTACAGAAGGTCAATACATAACTGAAAAGATTAGAAAATGTCTCCCTAAGTACGTAGGTTTATATATAAGGAAAAAATTATTAATCAAACAACTAGGATCAACATGTAAAGGCGATCCGACGGTTGCAAAAGACTGGGTTTGTATGCCTAGACAAAAATTGCACTGTTTTATAATATAGATCTTGGGAGTCAGATTTTGGTAATGGATGGTAGGATATATACTCATGAAAAAACAAGGGAAGTTTTAAGTCAAAATGCAGTTTTGGAACATATCAGAGTTCGGAACTTCAATACTAAAGCCAAGCTTTTGATGAGTATAATCTTAACCAATTTGATTTGGAATCAGAAGAGAGGTCATTACCAGATGTGGAAAAGGCCGAGAGAGATAAGTGGATGTAGGATTTCTCGGCTGTTGACAAAATGCAGGCCTTTTTCTGGAGGCAAAAATCCGGAACCAAATGGATTAGACTTGGGGATTGAAATACTAAATTCTTTTAAGTCATTTCCAATAACCGATGGAGAAGAAAATTCATAGGTTCCGTTGAGCATGAGGGGGTGCTATATGATGAACCAAGTTAGATAAAACAAGCCGTTGTGTCGTACTACCAAAGTATTTTCAAGGATCAGAGAGGGAGGAGGCCAGATTTGGGTGGTGAATTTTCAAGGAAAATTCAGTAGTGCAGTAAATTAGAGCAGAAACTACCATTCACTACTGAGGAAATAGAGGCAACTGTTAAGGAATGGTATTCCTTTAAAGCTCCAGGCCCTGATCAGTTTAGCTGTGGCTTCGTCAAGAAAGCTTGGAATATTCTAAAACATGATGTCCTAAACTTCTTATGGGAATTCCATGAAAATGGTAAGTTGGTAAAGAGCATCAACTCTACTTTTGTTGCGATCTCATTCCTACGGTGGAAGGGGTCTCAAACTTTAGGAAATTTAGGCTAATAAATATGGTGGGTTGGCTTTACTAATTGTTGTCCAAAGTCCTAGCTTATAGATCCATCTTTTGTGGGGGAAGCCCATGATGCTTCTTTGTTGCTTTTCTTTAGGATTGTTTCTAGAGATGGCCATAGTGATTTCTCAGTGGCAAAATCAGGCCATGTAATGCATTGAGATAACCAACTCCATTGATAGATCAGAGGAAGCCTATGCATCTAGGGAATGTATTTTGATGGCTGTGGAATTGGGCATGCCAGAGAGGTAATAATTGAGGGAAATTCACTAGATCGGTGATCGACATGCTTAAGCACGACAGGGTTGTAACCTAGATTGCTTTCGGTTTTAATCAAGGATATTCGACAACTGTAACAAAGTTCTCATTCGATCTTGCTCTTTTGATTTTGTTAGGAAAGCTTGCAATATTGCAGCTCAACTAATAGTGACGTGTGGGATACATTGTTGTAAAGTGTACTCTTTGGAAAGACAAACTCTGCCTATTTGGCTCATCGACACTCTTTCGCGTCTATAAAACCTTTATTTGTCCTTGGATAAAAGAAATAAAACAACCTACATCAAAATTTTATATTACAGCATTTTCTTTGTTAAGGCTTGATATCACGGAGAGGATCCATGGGGATCCGATTTTTATTTACTTCATAAATATGGTTCTAAGTTCAATACGTCATCATAGTTTACATTTTTTCCTTCTATCATAACATGTCTGAAGATGTAAGAATCATGGAGATCGAGAGTTACATTCCCAATCACATGAAGACCCGTAATCAGAAAACTAAGTTCAAAATCTAGAACACCGTACAATCAAAGTCCGATGATCTGCAGGAAATGGTTTTACTATATACGTTCAAATCATCTAAAAATCTATCCGTCAGAGAGAATACTACAGAATAGAGCAGCTAGCAGTACTGTAGCATACTTGTCCGAAAACAAGTAGTAATTCGTCATTTACAAAGAAAACTTATATAATTCAGGGAATTCACGGTTTCATGTATAGGTGAAAAAACGATATTACTATCATCCCTTGGTTAGTTAGCCATATGTATAACTTGTAGAGAGCTTGTGTGTTGAAACAATGAAACACACCACTTTTGCAGAAAACGACATCATTGCGATCCAAATACTTTCCTCTGTTCAAGCAAGTAAAAATGAGAGAGAGAGAGAGAGACTCCTGGCTGCAAGTAACTATTCACGGCCATGAGTAATTTTTTGCTGCCAGAATTAATTCGTTGCGGCCATGAGTAATTTTTCGCGGCCAAGAGCAAGTGATTAGAAAAATCCATTAGAAAATTCTTTTTTGCAGTTATTTCAGTGTGGGAGAAAGTAATGGCAATTAGACATCCAACTCTTTGGGAGTCCCCTGCTGTTTATTTACGTTCAAACCGTAAGAGAATAAGCATAGATTGCACTTTGTCACCAGGTAAAGCAACTCTTCTCCAACATACCTGCCCCTCTATCCAAATGATTAAGCATCAACATGGGCACGAACAGCTGAGATGAATTCTAGACCGTTGGATAGTCGAATGGACGGCCCAAGTGTGCACTGCACCGTGCGCCCTCCCCCAGCTCTGCAGACAAGTATATTTGGAGGCCGACGGCCTGCAACTAAGGCCCATGGGCCAGAAACAGGAAGTCCTTTATCCTGAATGGGAGGGTGTGAATGTGTGTGGACTACATAAACGGGCACATGAAACATGGAGAAACAGAGGAAATCACACCATATACGACACATAAGAAGTCGAATATTAAGCCGAAGAAATAAATTTCACCGAATTCTTTTTATTCATGTATCAAAAGCATGGCTCGACATAGACTCTTATTTAATCAGACCTAACTTGTCAAGCCCAATCATATTCTTTATACCAAGTTGCATTCCCATTGCTCAGATAAAAGCCCTCTGGTCTCACCATCCAATAACAAGTAAAAGGTCTTTGTTTCTGGCATTTATCCGCCACTATGTAATAATAGAACACATCAAAGCTCTTGTCTTTGGAATCCCACCAAAAATGGCAGGAAAAGCCAGTGGTGTAAGACAAGTTGAGCCTGAAGGACCAATGGAAATCCTCTCCGGTTTTGAGGTCATGGTATCCAAGATCATCGTCCCCGGATTGGCAATGAATCCTCAAGGGTTTGGCGTTGTTTGGGTCTGCACTGACGAAGGAAACAATGTATTGGTCAGTAATGCCATCATCGGCATTTCAGACCCCGTTAGCAGAATGAAATGCGAGGCTAATGAGTAAGGGAAGGAAGAGGTGCTTCATCGTCGGTAACATAGGTTGTGGTCTTTAAAACTTGTCTCTTGAGTGCAAGTATATGTATGCTACAGGTAGTTTAACTAATTTATAGGATGATATATATAGTCCATGGATATGGTTGGTGAAATTAACTTTTGGGTATTAAGAATGAATACTGTCATTTAAGAGGAAATACCAAAATCATGACAAGAAGTCCGTTGCGAAGGTCTCGGAGGAATTGTTTTTGTGTCTGCTTGGCTTTTTGGGTGATTGATGATGGGATTTTGCATAATGTAGGATCTTTTTTGGGTTTTATTGGATGTTTTAGGTTGAGGTTGTGGTTTTGTTATAGTGTTCAGTTGGCGTCTTGCCATCTTTAGGTCTCGGATGGCTTTCTGCCGGTGTGCCTTTGATCCTTTTAATCTTTGTAATCCTTTATAAAGATTAATAAATTCTCTTTGCTTAGAAAAAAAAAATTCATGACAAGAAGGAAAGTAGCAAACAGTTTTCATATGCAAGAGATCATATCTAGATTCTAAACTTAATGTATAGAAGAAGACTTATTATAGAAAAGTGAAGTGAAGGGAAGAACAGAATTAGCAAAAACCTTTCATGTTCAAGATTTGCATAGATTGATCATCTAATATATGAAAAGACTTGAAATGATTTTCATTTATTGAACTTTTACTCTCTCTCTTTTTTTTTATAGAATTTTTAATGATAACTTCGGCCATGTATTTGTGTTCACATTTTGCATTTATGTAGAAAACCATAATTTATTTCTTTGATTTTAATTTCTATATGTGCTTGAGTCATTTAAATATGAATGAATTTGCCTTGCAGTTTTGGACTGCAAAGGCGAGGTCCAAGTGATCGTAGACGTCGATGAAGTTTTTAAAGGTCCAGATTTGTTTTCAATTTATGATCGGTAATAAATTCAATAAATCTGAACCATTAATTTTCAAGATGAACGATTCAGATAAACCCCACGCCCTTCTCTGCAGCTGATTGCAGAGAAGCCGGGTTCAATATGAATAATGATGTGGATTTCATGCTTTCATGTATAGTTGAAAAAGAAAAAAAAGAAAGGGAAAGAACAAGGCAAAATCTAGGATAGTGCTACAGTGTCTTTGGGTTTTTTGGGGACACAAGTATAACAAGACCATTGGGAGGCATAACACAACCATTAGGAGGCATAACAAGAAGTTTTGTAAATACCCGGCCACTACCTACACAAGTGGAGCCACTTCGATTCAACCCTTTCTTCACGATCAAGCCGAGGAAAAAGGCCCGAACGCCATTTGGGTCAAGCTTTGAAAACTGTCAACGACTACACCGGGAGAAGCTCCGATCCACTGGAGCTTTTGAAAGAAAGGAGGGGACCAGAGATGCTTATTCAAATAGAGAGGTGCTACAGCGGTGCGAGTGTGGCGGGGAGGAGGCGGCAGCCTCCCCGCAAACCCTATTCTATGTACTTCGCTTTCTTTCTCTCGCGTGCATACACACACACACCTCACATACTCGCACTGGTTCCGGATAATTGATCTGTCTCAGCCGTCGTTAAAATGGGCGCGATCCAGACAGTGATTATTCACCTGTTGTACGCTCGTTGTGTAGCGTTTGTTCTATTTCGACGTGTGTTGGGGGTCTTTTAAGATGGTTTTAGATTGATGGTTGTGGGGGCTGCATGGTTTATGATTGGGGTTTAACTCAAAGGGGGTTGCTTGGAGCCAGTGTTGATTTGTTCAGGGTATATATTTGAGATTCGGCTTGGCGCTTGTGGGGTTCCTTTGCAGATTGGCAAATGTTAGCACCTTGATTACCAAGGCTTGCTAAGTTTGGCTAGCGGTGGCACCTTACACCCTAGCCAACCGGTGGAAACAAAGGCATGAGGCAGGCATGTCTTTACAAGGTGACCCGATGGTGTCGGTTGGTGTCAGCATTGGTCCCTTAGGCAAGTGGTAGTCGTGAAGCACGTGAAGGCGTGATGATATCGAGGCATGGATGCTAAATGGGAAGCAGGCTTGTGGGACAAGGTAATCGAGAAAAACGGCTAAGTATTGGGAGCTGGGGTTGAATCACAAAATTGGCCAGGCAGCTTGAGTTGGCTCGGACAAAATGGTTATTGACGGTTAACAGCATTCTGCACATGTTGCTGGGAGCATGGGACAAGTGTTCAAGGCAGAAAACGGGCTGCACATGTTGCTGGCAACATGAGACAGGTGTCCAAGGCAGAAACAGGCAGTTATCGGCAGTTACAGCCAGGCAGTTTCAAGTTTTAATGTGCTGGCAGATTCTGGCAAAGCCAACACAGCCCTAGGGCAGTTGGGGGTGTCAACTACAAGATCATGGGCTTGCCCCATGATCTCATGTACTTAGTGGCCACGTTTTATTGATTGTAGCCTTATAAAGGCACTGCATTTTCGAGTCTAAGGCAGGGGAATGTTCTGTATAGTACGCTAAGTGTTTTTCCTTGTATTGTTGGTGCAATAAAAGGTTGGGACGGGTTTTTATAAACTGTGTGCGTGCTAGACTTCATTCAAACCCATGTGCGTGTGTCTTACTTTATTGGCTGAGACCAAGTCTTGGTGGAAACTTGGTGCCATCACGGGCAGACTTTGTAGGCGAAATATAGCCCCGTGACAGCGTATATTATGATGACTGATTGGTGTGTTTGTGGGGTTCCTTTGCGGATTGACGTATATTGTGATGACTGCTTGGTGTGTTTGGTATGATTGATGCGATTATGAGGTGGTGACTGGGGTGGTTGGTTGGGGTAGCTAGGTAATAGTAGCTATGGAAAATACGGCCCCTTTCTGTAGTTAAGGCCAGGTACACCCCCTAGCAAAATCATTTTCAATAACCATGGTTGTGGTGTGGTTCTTCATTTTCATTATCGATTATGAGCTATAGTTGGCTTTTCGGCCATCTGCGTGATGTTTATCAATTCACGCGAGTGGTGCTCTCTATCAGAAAGTGTAAAAAAAGACATAGGTTGGCATCGATCGGTTTCTGTGGGAAGCATTATCAATTGTGAAACTATTGTGACAGCTGGATATATATGGACAAATTGCATGCGCGGCTCGGACTTCTGCCAGTCTGATCATTTTATCGCTGGACTTGATTCTTTCATTTGTTTTGACTGTGTATTTTGTTAACTAGTATGCAATAGGTTTTCCCCACAATTGTGTTAGAAGCACACGGTAGTTTGTAATTCTTATTAATATTAATGAATTTCTAACGTGTTTTAAAAAAAAAAAACTAGGGAGTATTACTGGAACACTGAGACTATGCTAAAAAGTGTGAGACAAATGCCATGTGACATCCAGCCGGCCTCCATTTACTTGCTAATTGCTATTCATCTCATTTATGGAAAGAAAGGGCGAAGCACTTGGCCCATGAAACACCAGTAGTTACACCACTTTGTGTTCATGCGAAGGGCCATAACTTTGGGCATGTAGTGGGTTCCTCCATGACTAGATACATACCATACATTGATTTAACGCATACCCTTGTCTGTGCGCGGCTACTATACAGCATTTGCTATACTTGTATCTTTACTGATTACTTAAGTAGGTGCATACTCTAAATTTTAAAGTAAAATTGGATGATTTGTAAACACCTTTCCCGATATTGGATTGAGGTGATTTTTTACAAGGACCCTAAATGAAGTATTTTGAACAAAATGAGCGGCTCCGAACATCTTTGCGGGACCTGAGACGGGCGCAAAAGCGGTCTGTGCATGGCTGCTGTATAGCACTTGCTCAACCTGTAGTAGCGTTCTTAAGTAATATAATTCGCATGCGTGAGCGCATGGGTACGTGTAGGAGGGCGAGTGCGAGCTTGAAATCGTCATTGAAACACGTCTCAACCTACTAAAATTTGCGCGTGCAAGCGAAGATTGAGAATGTGAGTATAATGCGAGGATCAGAGAGCTGTAGCACAAAACATTTTGGAGGATTATACGATGTCTAAGGTATGTACCCTTAAATAGCTCTACAGTTTAATACATTTGTAAAATAAAAAAACGCATAATATTTGCACGTAAACTAAAAAAACACTAGGGCCACATTGATTTGACGAATAAAAAATATGATCACCACATTGTTACTGATTTGAGGAGAGAGAGAGAGTGATAAAAGACAAAAAACCATGTTCTAGAGATGAAATCTTATCTTCATTAATCCATCTCACCAGTTACCCATCTCCAATCACTTCCATATTTCATAATGATCGGTTAAAGTTTTTGGTTGAAAATTAGCTCAAGCACGAGTTTGAAAGCGTCATTGAAACACATCTCAATTAACCTATTAAAATTCGTGAGACGAAGATTGAGAGCGCGAGAATCGAGAGCGGGATTGTGGCATATTTTGGAGGATTATGTTGAACAGAAACACACATGATATTCGAATAGAAAATAATAAAGAATCAACACACAGAATATACGTGGTTCTCCAAAATTGGATACGTCAACGAGAGTGAGAGCGGCTGTCGTTTTTCTTATTATCATTGAAGTAGGGATTTTACATAGAGTATTTATATTCCACTCTATTTTAACCCTAATTTGGGTACAAGTCTTATTCCCAAAATACCCATATAGTCTGTACTGTACCGCGGGGGGCTACGCCCCCGCACCCCAACCTACGGGCCTTCCGGTCTGCTCTAGTATTTGGTCTCTTTTTAGAACTTCTTAGTATCTCTTCATACTAACATATGAGCTACAAGTTCTAACAAATTACGGAAAGTGTGTGTGTATATATACACATATATATATGTGTACACATATATATATATATATATGTGTACACATATATATATATATATGTGTACACATATATATATGCACCCTTAAATAGCTCTACAGTTTAATACATTTGTCAAGAAAAAAACATATAATATTTGCACATAAACTAAAAAGAAAAAAAAATAGGGCTACATGATTTCAGGAATAAAATAAAGTCACCGCATTTAAAAAATCACAATCTACACCATTCGAAAACAGACCAAAAAAAATAGATCAAAATGAAAGATTGGATTATTTATTCTGGACCACCAAAAGCACTGGAGCAACAAACAGACCAATTGGACAACTTCTTCCTTATTCTGGACCACCAAAAGCACTGAAGCAACAAACAGACCAATTCTACAACTTGGATAGTGCTATGGTATCTGCCCATACGGTGTCTCCGTTATGCTTCTTGTGGTTTTCTGTTATACCTCTTGTGGTTTACGTTATGCCATGTGTGATTTCATGTTATGCCATGTGTGGTTTCATGTTATACCTCATGTATTTTATAATATGGAAACACGCATGACATAACATAAAACAAAACCATAAGAGACATAACATAAAATCACAAGAGGCATAACGAAAACAACGTAATGACAGGCACCATTGCATTATCTGTACAATTTTATTTGTAGGAGTAGTAAAAAAATCAACCACAAATTTTCATACATGGAAGGCTATATCTGTCTTTCAAATCAACAGATTGAGAGTAACAAAGCCAACCCAATGAAATTCAACAAAACTGCTGCCACGCTCGCACACCTGCCCTTCAAGCCGCGACACCCGCTGGGCGCACCCACAGGCACTGCAAAATTAATCAAGAGAAAATTACTACAATTACTAATACTAGTAATTAAGATAAATAGAACATGCATGCATGGAGATGAAGAAATTTGAAAATTAGATCTATATAAACCTTGCTTCTCATTCTCAATCAGTCCGGGCGGAGCTGGAGTAGGGGCAGACGCCATTGTAAGAATTTTAGAAAATATAATTATTATATGTAAAAAATAAAAATGATTCCCGACTTATATAGACTCACCACCGCTAGATTTTTTTTTCCTTATTTTTTGCTATATAATAGTCCTAAGTCCTTTTTTTTTTAAAGAAAAGAGACCCAAAAGAGTATTTCAAAACTAAATTTAATGAGCCAAAGTGAGATAATATAAAGAATGAGGTCTAATTAAGAAAAAAAGAACTCCACACTTTAACCTAAAACAAATTAACGTAAAATAACTTATAACCTAAAAAATTAAACAAGTTAACCAAAACAGTGGGTATTGTGCACGACTTGGCACAATTCAAAGAGTGTCGGACACTGTTGATGCTGATTCTATCATCGATGCTTTGAACGATATAAAAGAGCGTCAAACAGAATTCAAAATGCCTCAATTTAGTAGATAAATTAAATTAAAATTAGTCTTTTTCATACACTACGTGCAGACGACAAACATCATTTACTATAATTTTTATTATGTTATTTTAAATTTTCCTATTCATATGCTAACCAACACATAGTATACGTACGTACCTTCTGGAATTTCACCAACGAAAGGTCCAAGCTCAAATCGAAAATGACAACTCGGTCTAATAATCCTTCCGCCGGCCGGCCCAGCGCAGCAGTTCTCGAAATTCGTGGTATTGAAAGCCCCCCGAATGCAATCGCTGCAATTCTGTTCGGATATATCCGGCGTGCATTGCGCGAGTGCATAGATGGTCTGAGAGTCCGGGCCCGTCGTGTTTCCCGATGCAAACTTGCGAAGGGACCCGCCCGACGCGGCCTTGTCCCCGAGACTCTCGAGCAACTTCTCCAACGCGTCCTTGAATTGCTCCACACTTGTAACATTTTTGTTAACGTTCCACACAGGGTAGCTCGGCTCAGCTTCCATAATCCCCTTCACCGACTTGTTCGTGTACCGCAACATGCAATCGTCATACCATCCGATCGCTTCCTTCCCGTCGGGACAAAGTTCCTTGAGCTTAGCGGTCGAGTTGTTAATGCACTCGCGACAGACGTCTAACTTGGCGTCGGCTCTGCACAGTACGAGTGCGTAGACTGTGTCGGGATTTTCGCCGGTGGAGGAAGTGTAGAAGCCGTATTGGTCCGTCTTCTCGGCGAGAGTGGAGAGGAGAGTGTCGCGGTTGGTTTGGTATGCGCTAGTACTATCATTGTGGTTACAAAAGTGGCTTAGGAAGTTCGGCTGGGCAACGGTGAGAGAAACAAGGTTTATGAGAATTATGTGACAAAGGAAGAGTGTTCTCCGAAAACCCATTTTCAGAATTGTACAAATGATGGATTTGAATGATTTGTTGGGTAATGTGAAATGCAATGTTGCTTTGGTTCTTGTAAGTTATATAGTATGGCAAATGCTAATCTCCGCTGCCTTGCGGAGGATTAGTGGGCCCAAGTCCATAACTTTTCTGCAAACGTTTTCTGACTTGGTCAGAGGAAAAGATGCTTACATGAGTATGACAATTTTAACCCTCATCTTTTCGACTAAGGCAAATGCTAAAATTGGCTAACGGTAGTGTTTGATACGCTCGTACTTCTCCATTGTTCGTCGTCAGCCACCACTACACTTTGACAAAGGAAGAGTGTTCTCCGAAAACCCATTTTCAGAATTGTACAAATGATGGATTTGAATGAATTGTTGGGTAATGTGAAATGCAATGTTCGCGGCCTTAAAATCTCGAGGTTGAAGGAGAAACTTTTGGGTGCCGGGTGGATACTACGTGGGCATGCCCATGTAGTGCCAGATAAGCGTATCCGGGCCGTCTAAAATTGTATTGGATAGCTCAAATTGAAACTCTCTCTCTCTCTCTCTCTCTCTCTCTCTCTCCTTTAATTTACCAGACTATTCTCTCTTATTTTTTCTCTCTTCAAATCCGAGCCATCCAAAACCGGAATGCATGACTGGGATGCATTGCTTGGGCACCACGGCACTGAAAATTTCCTAGGTTGAAGTGTCAATACCCTGTTCAAAAAAAAGTGTCAATACAGTACTAGCTAGTACTAGTATTAAGGCTCCGTTCCAGAAACCTTCTTAAAAAATAAGTACTTATTTTGCCACTTCTCAAAGAAAAATAAGAAGGTTTGTTCCACAAAATTCAAATAAGCAGCTTATTTCATATTTTCAAACTCAAAAATAACGTAAATGAGAAATAATTTTTCGATTTTTTTTGCACTGTATTAAAGATCTCAATGAGATCTATCAAACAAGATCCATATTGATAGGAAAATTATTTGCGTAAGCACATGATTTTTGAGCTTGAAATTGTCTTCTCAAAAAATAAGTAATTGTTCAATCTTTTCAGGAACAAGCCTTCTTATTACACAAAAAATAAGTTCTTATTTCATTTCTAGAACGGGGCCTAAGTTAGGCGGGAGTAGATAATGACTTTTCTGGTGGCTGGCGAAGTTTCCTTCAAAATGAAAGGCAGCCGCAGCAGTCTATGGACACCCCTTTATCTTGGTTATATCACTAATACTCCCTTAAATTTAAATACTATGAACAATGACTCACACCACCTAATTTAATTATGCTAACTAATCACACCCGTTCCCCTGGAGAAATCGTGAGATGTGGTGCTTTCTATGGCACCAGTTAGGATTTGGATCTTTTCATACAAAATATGGTAAGAAAAAAACGTTATTAAGCCCATCACCAATACAAACATCGTCTCTCTCTCTGTCTGAAAACACAAAATTCAAAAATAAAACCCCAAAGACAAAAGTGTGTACCTCTTGCTCATCAATATCAACTCTTCAACTTCTAGCTATAATGTCGTAGGTTTCCTCATTCGAGAATCTCTAATGCAATCCAACTTTAAATGCTCAAGACCCCCTCGCATAAGATGAGTAGAGGAGAAAGAACAAAAGACAAGATAGGCTATTATGTGCATGTTGAGGAGTGGGAATGACAGATGCATGTTATGTGCATGTTGAGTAGTGAATTTGCTATTTTGTTAACAAGTTAGGAAATTTTACCAATTGCATGTTGATTTGGGGATGTGATTGTCCATTTTTGAAGTTGAGAGATGTCTGTAGTACATGCCAATAGATAAGGGGGCATCTATGTAATTTAGCCTCAAGGAATTAAAGGTCTTCGAAAAGAGATAATTATCCCTCCTCCTTATTTATTTATTTTTTTTTGACCAATCCCTCCTCCTTATTGGTCCTTTGGGAGTTTCAATTTTTAAGGAGATATGTATTGATTAAATTTACATCCACATTTAATGACATCAATTGCTTTTTGTTACATTCTATCTGCTTTGTAATACTTAAATTCATTTATAGCTTATATTTTTTTTTATGAAAATATCTTTTTAGTGGAGCTTCCGTGAGCAGGTGTTTACGGAGGTAAATCGCGTTCGTTCGTTTCTGTTTTGAACGGTGCAGATTTAAATGAAATTTTTTTGGGGAAGATTTTTTTCGAAAAAGTTTGATTTAAATCCGGACCATCTGAAACCAAAACGGATGGTCGCGAGCCGTGAATAAGACATCGTGGAACTTTTACTTTCATTTTTAGAAAAGAACCAAAATTTTGTAATATCCCAGAGTAGAATAATGTACTAACAATTTGAAATGGATTGAGTACATGATAAGAACAAGTCTAGGGTGCGTTCCAGAAACCAAAATAAGAACTTATTTTTTAAGAAAACAATTTCAAGCTCAAAAATTATGTGCTTACGCAAATAATTTTTCTATCACTATGGATCTTGTTTGATAGATCTCATTGAGATCTTTAATACGGTGCAAAAAAAATTGAAAAATTATTTTTCATTTACATTATTTTTGAGTTTGAAAATGTGAAATAATCACTTATTTTTTAAGAAGGTGTTCTGGAACGGAGCCAAGGTCTTCACCGAAAAAAAGCTGCTTCTTTTGATTAAAGTCTGTGGGCCTTTTTTTTTTTTTTGCAATCATTCTACCGTAAACTCCAATACACACCAAATCACATATTTACATTCACAATAGGGGTGGATTCAACACACGCTGCACCAAGTGTATGTGGGATTCATTCCCTATTATGAGTGCGGATGTGTGTATTTGGATGTGATGTTAAAATTATTGGGTTTTTTTTTTTTTTGGGAGCATTTACGTAGCAAGTCTGTACCCGCTAGAGTAGACTTGGAAACAAAAGGCCTTCTATAGTCTGCATGGGACCACATTGACTTGAAGTACACTTCGAGTCGTCGAGGAGGACTTGGAAACAAAAGGCCTTCTAAAGTCGGGGGGTGGGTTAAGTACTGTGGCGTGCCGTGTGCTACTGTGCTATGAATGGACTGGACGGATGAAAGGTTCAACCGTGATTCAAGCAGAATTTAGCCGTGGCATCATAACAATTTATAATAAGAAAAAACGGTAAATGCTAATTGATGCCCCAGGAGCACGAGTTGTGGTGCATTAATTGATTTTAGAATAGCAAACAACCTTTTAATGAACTTCCAAGGTTAGTCCCTTATGAATTTGGTCGTTCTCCTCTGTTCGGTTTTGGCCCGCTAGCCTTTGGTTGGGCGGTAGTTGCTATGGCTCTTTGATCCCTCCTGGAATCCACCAAGGGTTTGGAGTCTCTATGATCACGCATAGGGAATGGTTGCTATGCCGGTCGTCCCTCCTCCACCCTTTTTGCTTAGCAAAACTTCCAAGGTTAGTTAATATTGTAGATTGATAAATGAGGGGTTCTCGTCTACTTTTTTTTTTGAACAGCAAAATTTTATTTTTTTTAATCTTTAAATGTGAATATAAAGATCAAAAGAAGCAAAGAGAAGGACAACGAGTACTTAACCGAGACCCAAACCCTTAATTGACAAGATGCCAATCAAGAAAAATCCAAAGGGACAAAGCCCAACACTTAAATGACCTTAAAGCCAGATAAAACAATAAATCGCACATGGGATGTAGCCCAAACACCTAAGTCGATTCAAGAGAGTTTCTCAACTACTAGACTACTAGTATTAATTATAGTAGTACAAAATGTTTATCATGCCAAATCTACCCTTGTTCGTTAATTTTTTGGGTTTAAAAATTAAAATCAAAGTTTGTGTTTGCTTTATACCAGGTATAATAAATTATTGATTTTGTCAAATTCCTGAAATTTTGGTTTGTTTTTGGTAATTTTGTTGGGTTTTTTTTTTGAATTTGTATTACTTTCATGTTATATTTTTGACTAATAATCTGTTTCAACAAGAAGAGTCTAAAAAGTAAAATGTTATTACAAAAAAAAAAAAAAAATCACTGAAGATGAACAAAATACTAGCAGTTGGTAGTTTGTTTGTAGTATCGTCTCACATTAACTTGTATCCTTTTTATACTTCATTTTATTTACCACGTCAAAGACGAATCATTAGTCGCGCAAATAATGACGAAAAGCTAAATAAAAAAAATTCAAAAAATTCTTTCAAGTCATTGCCAATAACAAATATAGAGGAATTTCATAGGTTCCGTTGAGCATTAGGAGGTGCAATATATATGATGAGCCAAGTCAGATTAAACAAGCTGTTGTTTCGTACTACCAAAGAATTTTCAAGGATTAGAGATGGAGGAGACCAGTCGGTCCAGGTTTTGGCGGTGAATTTTCAAGGAAAATTCACGAGTGCCGTAATTGGAACGGGAACTACCATTCCTTATTCATGAGGAAATAGAGGCAGCTGTTAAGGAATGTTATTCGCCTCTCAATGGTTTTGGTTACGTCTACGTTATGCCTATTGGTAAAATGGTGTGCCCATTGTGACACCTCTCAATAATTTTGGTTACGCCTCTCAATGGTTTTGGTTACGAGTGCATATTGTACACACTCATGTACCGCAGCATCTCCCTTCCTTTAATAAAGCTGCAGGCCATGATGGGTTAAGGGGGTCCCAAATTTTAAGGAAAGTTAGACCAATAAATGGTAGGTTGGCAAAAATGATAGAGGAGTCCTTTGCATCTAGGGATTGTATTTTGATGGCCATGGAATTGGGCGTGACAGAGGTAAATAATCAAGGGAGATGATTCACTGGGAAGTGATCAACTTGCTCAAGGGGGACAGGACAGGGTACGTTGTAGCCTAGATTGCTTTTCAAGGATATCCAACAACTCCAACAAAGATTTCATTCCATCTTGCTCTTTAATTTTGTTAGGAGAGCTTGCAAAATTGCAGCTCGATTGTGTAATAGTTATTAGTGACGTGTGGGATTGTTGACGAGTGTACTCTTTGGTAAGACTAAGGGGCCGGGCCCCAGTTCTCCGAGCGTTCAAGTTTTAAAATTTTTCATTTTGTATATACTTGATTTTGAATATTATTGATAATTATTCATGTATAGCTCCTCATAATCTTAATAATTTTGATTCGATTTGATAAAAAATTGGTTATTTTACATTCTCATTTCTCAATTTTTTTCATAAATAAAAAAATAAGCATGTGGCAGTTGAAATAGTTTTAAGAATCATTTCAATATATAAAAGTAATGAATTAGAAAGCAAAAATCTTATGATATAAATAAATATACATTCCGTTAAAAAATATATGACTATCAAGTAGGGGTGGAGCCAAAAATTTTGATTAGTGGGGTCAAAAATTAGATTCATATGTAATAGTACTATTTTTTCTACGCACAAGGTCAAAAATAACTAAATTAAGAGGTTAATTATATGATCAAAATGCACTAATAATTCATTTTTGCCTCATAATTGGCCCCAAAAGACTTGTTATATTTGAAAAATAATGCATGATAATCTTATTTTTAACACTATCAATTCTCGAAAAGAAGAGACGCTTGGGAGTTCTATGCATTTAAAATAAGTTGGGACAATTTAGAGATTCTTTGTGGGATTAAAATATCAAAATTTGATTGCAAACTATCGAATGTTCTTGTGGACAATCAAAGTAAGTGGGGACACTAGACCCCACTTGTCCCTTAGTGCCTCCGCCCTTGCTATTAAGACACCCATCGCCTCCCGAGATCAAAATTCTGGCTCCGCTACTGGAAAAGACAAACTGCGTATTTGGCTCATCGACGCTAGTCTTTCACGTCTATAAAACCTTTATTTTTCCTTGGATAAAAGAAATAAAACAACCTACATCAAATTTTATATTACTAGCATTTTCTTTGTTAAGGCTTGGAGAGGCTTGGAGAGGATGGGGATCCGATTTTTATTTACTCAACAAATATGGTTCTAAGTTCAATATGCCATCATATAGTTTACATTTTATCCGTCTATCATAACATGTCTAAAGACGTAAAAATCATGGAGATTGAGAGTTACATTCCCAATCACATGAAGACCTTTGTAGAAAAGGCCAAAATTGTTTTAGTTGACCAGAGCTTTGACCACCTCATTAGAAGAAGACGTGTGGCACCTACAGATGAGTGACACGCGGCATGTAGGGTTGCGACACACAGGCAGGCACCTGTTGGAGACACAGATGACTTTCACCAACAAGTAGGCTTGTGACCAGGCAGGCTCCCGCAGACAAGGCTGCGGACTGACAGGGATGCGGTAGGCCCGCGAGCAAAGAGGGCCACAGACATATAGGGCCGCAGCAGACATGGCCTTGATAGGCCTGCAGATAGACATGGTTGCGACAAACTCCTGCAGATAGGGTCACGGCAGGCCCGCAAATAGATAGGGCCACGACAGGCCCAGGAACAGAGATAGGGCCACGACAAGCCCGCGAACAGGCAGGTCCGCAACAGGCCCGCAAACGGGCAGGATCCGCAGCAGGATGGGTCCAGCAGAGGTTTTGGTCTCTGTATATAAATACCAGTGCTGGTATTCATTTCTATAGAGATGGGGAGAGAGATAGACACAGAGAGAGGGACACACAGAGAGAAATGGGAGACACACACACATAGAGAAAGAAGACAAACATATATCTAGAGAGAGAGCCATCTCCTCTAGAGAGAGAAAACAGATTTTCAAAAAGAGGGAGTGACCATCTCCCTAAGAAAAGATGGAACTATGTTTGACTTGATTCCATGTCCTTTAGGATACGTAGGCAGCCCTGATGACTTTGGCTCGGTCGTGTTTTATGCCTTCTCCTCGACTCCTCCATTCATTCACTCTAAACGCTAACCATTCTCTATCTCTCTAACACATTTTGTTCTCATGAATATTTTGGGCTCCATTTTGAACCCCGAGGAGATTAGTCATGATTTTGACCGCTCGTACAACCTTTAATCAGAAAACTATAAGTTCAAAATCTAGAACAATGTACAATCAAAGTCCGATTATCCCCAGGAAATGGTTTTACTACGTTCAAATCATCTAAAAATCTATCCATACTATAGCATACTTATCCAAAGACAAGTAATTCGTCATTTACAAAGAAAATTTATATCATGGATTTCACGCTTTCATGTATAGGTGAAACAACATGTACAAGTATTACTGTCATCCCTTGGTTAGTTAGCCATATGTATAACTCGTAGAGCTTATGTGTTGAAACAATGAAACACACCACTTTTGCAGAAAACTATATCATCGTGATCCAAATACTTTCCTCTGTTCAAGCAAGTAAAAATCAAAGACAGAGAGAGAGAGAGAGAGAGAGAGAGAGAGAGAGAGAGAGAGAGAGAGAGAGAGAGATTCCATTGATATAAATAAACAATATTTATGAAATTTATTAGGAAAAAAAAACAATGAGAATATCTTTTTTTTTTGCAGTTATTTCAGTGTTGAAGAAAGTTATGGCAATAGTTATCCAACTCATTGGGAGTCCCCTACGGTTTATTTTGGTTCAAACGGTACGTAAGAGAATAAGCATAGATTGCACTTTGTCAACCCAGGCAAATTAAGCAACTCTTCTCCAACATACCTGCCCCTCTATCCAAATGCGTAAGCATCAACAACGGGCACGCCTTCAGATCCCGTATGTTTTGAAATTTCCATTTCCATAGTATAGTACGATTGTCGATGCATTGGAACACCGAAGATAAAAACATATTTGGTGACAGAGGGCCCTAGCCTGCACTGCAACTAAGGCCCAGAAACAGGAGGTCCTTCATCCTGAATCGGAGGCGGTCCCGACCCCTGGACGGGAGGGTTTTTCGGCCCAGAAATGGGATCGGGTCTTGGCCTCCGACGACGAGGAGGGCGACGGTCAGCGACAATTCTGCGGTAGAGACCAATAGCGGCTAGAACAAGTACAAGACCAACAGTGCAGCCTTCAAAGACGCAACTGGCCCCGAAGAACCCTGTAGATAATACAACAATTATCAGTGCAAAAGGTAGATGCAAGAAAATACTAAGAGCATATCTGCCTCTGGTGACATGCCAAAGAAGCTATTGTTGCGAAAACATTAGGCAAGACATCAAGCAAGACGCTCACTGGCTGCCGTAAATAGGCAATACCAAAAGTCTGCCTGGGATGGCATTTGTATTTGTTATTGTGTGATTTGGTAGGCAATGGCTTAGCCCATTTTCACATACTACATTAGCATTAGAGGTGCTCTATGTTGGAATACAAGCCCGATAAGGCGACATCTATTCGCCTTGTGCAAGATAGGACCCACTTCGATTTTGTTCTGATGGTCATGAATTTGTTTTTAGGATTTGTTAAGAGATAGAGATGCAAATTCGCAACTACATTCTTTTCACGTCGTTAACTTATAGTATTTCCTTTAGGCGTATGCATGTTTGTTCTGATTCGGTGATGAAAAGTTGAAGCAAAATACCTCCAGGAAGAAAGTGCAAGTTCAAGCAGTCATATAAAAGTGTCAGGATCAACTGCAGCGAAGAAAAACGATCAACATTCACCGGATCATTAAACTTCATGAAGATGACATCGTTTAAGAAACTCAAATACAACTGTTAGTTTGCGAGATGCAAGTGCTGTATAGTAGGCTGATAAGTAGTGAAGAACACTTGTTCACATGCATAATCTTTCAAATAGAACAAAGAATCCGATTGTTTGCAATCGTTTTGAACTGTTGAGGAGAGTTCGCGTAATCCCAATTGTTACAAAATATTTTTAATAGTTCAGATTGGCTGAAGCCTGAAAGTATCCCTCTCTTGCCTGTAGGATACTTTTTTGCAATCTGAACCAGTAATTGTCGAGATGAACAGCCAGATCCTAGAACAAAAGGGTTGAATTTACTTATGTTCCTCTCTAACAAACTTGAAAAGTCCAGCTATGGCGTTCTTCGTACTTTAATAAGCTACCCTGAAACTTAATCCATTTAACTTTTTTTTTCCATTGATTTTTCACCCAAATGTACTCTCAGTTCAGCCAAAGAAAATATATCTAGTTTTCCTAATTTACTCAACAGATGTTCGGAACCCAATCAAATCGATCTCTGTCCAATACAGTTCGTGATATGCCACGGGATCCGATTTAAGGGGAATTGTAGGATAAGATTAACTAAAATGTACATTTTAGTTTCCTATTCTGTTTCCTTTCCCCAATAAATCGGCTCCTCTGCGATCCAAACACGGTGTTTAAGAAGGTGAAAGCAGACAATGAAAGTCTACAGGAAAGCGACGTCAAAGTCAAAGCCGCGAGTGCTAAGTCCGCACCAATTTTTGTAACTTGTTCTCGTAGACAATTCGATCCGTCAACAATGTCTGAGTAATTGTTCAGCTAAATTAGAGGTTGGTTTTGTAATTGCTCATTTTTTTTCACATTGGTTCATTCTTTCAAGTTTTCCAAACTCCTCTCATCCACGTGAAACAGAACAGAAAAAATTTGATCCAAACTTAGAACAAAATACCATGGAGAGGAAAATATACCGAAAAAATAAGCTGAACCTCTAGAGAAACCAATGCTATGAAAAGCTAAATTTCTGCAGAAAGGACTTACTGCCACGGCCCGTGCAACGACGT
This sequence comes from Rhododendron simsii, assembly GCA_014282245.1. Taxonomy (NCBI): domain Eukaryota; kingdom Viridiplantae; phylum Streptophyta; class Magnoliopsida; order Ericales; family Ericaceae; genus Rhododendron; species Rhododendron simsii. The sequence goes on along the minus strand of CM024961.1, from coordinate 2,190,793 downwards.
AGTTGAGCAGAAGGTTATTAGGATTGTTCAATCCTATATAAAACATCCTCCACAGGCATCTGGGGCATGGTATTTGATGATAGAATCTCTTGGAGAGCAGATGTAGTTGACGTAGTCTCTGTCGAGAAAAAAAAAAAATCACGTCGACATAGTCCCTTGGAGAGCAAACAACAAATCACCAAGCATACGTGAAATTCACTATTTTTTTTAAAAAATATTGTAGAGGGGGGCGGGGGACAGTCCCTACTAGCCCCTTTTGGCTCCATCCTTATTTACCACTTGACTTAACCCTTTTTGTAAAGTTTTACTTATTTGCTTTCATACAATCAGTAGAAGTACTGAAGTAGTGCTAGCATGCAAGAAGCTACTGCAATCCTTTTTTACTCTTATAAACAAATTAGCTCGGATTTGGGGAAGCCGCAGGGCACCCCGCTCTACAGCGTGTAGTGCAACTGAGCCGGCTGTCCATTTCAGCAAGAATGGCTCGGATAAACTCATTCTACACACTCCTACGGTAGGGAAAGCTACGGCCGCCTAAGGCGTGACGAAAAGTTCACAAAAGTACGCAAACTCATTGTATGAAATTTTCTCTCTCTCTCACACACCAGCTTAGACTACTGTAAAATTTTTTGATACAAAATACCGAAACTGCTAGGGGTACCGAATTTTGGGTACCAAAAATATACAACGGCTTTCGGGGCTTATTTTTGGACTCCACACTAATAATTCAAACCATCAATTTTAAAATAATTTTTGAGTGGCCATGCAAAAAATAAGCTCAATTGCATATGTGTACATAGTTGATCGTATCTTTCAATTTATCATTTTGAGTTTAGGATCTTGAATTATGAGTGAAAATTTAAAGTTTGGATCAACGATTCAACCACTTACGTATGTCCAATTAAGTTGAATTTTTGCAAGCCAACGAGAAATTATTTTAAAATAATGCACGTTTCAGATTTTTTGTATGAGCACCCAAAGGTGGGCCCAGAAACTAAGCTGTTGCACAATTTCGGGAAGCGGGGGCTATTGTGAGCAAACATAGCAACATGCAGCTGTGCTCCATCTCACTGTCTGTTTTGACAATTAATGGTCCGGATTTAGCTCTTCTCATAAACAATTTTTTAAAAATCCGAACCGCCCAAAATACTTAGATGATGCAATTGCCTCCTGCTGCGCACCGTGGTGTTTTGCTCACAGCAACCCAGCTTCCACTTTCGGTACTAATAGTCGGGTTTCTACAAATAGTACTCTATTCACCTCGACTCCAAATTCTGTCGAACGAATGAAGATTAACTTACCAAAATCAAGCCGTGGACCCCGCCTCTGAAAAGACGATTGTACCCTTGGACTTTCTTCAAGGCCTCAACAACTTCTTTATCCTCCGTACGAAGGTTCAGAGATGCCTCGGGGGTCAATTTGCTGATGCTTTGAGAGCAAATGGGGCACTTGCAATGCATAAGTTTGTTACCATAGGCCCAGAAGGAGATAACACAATTTGCTGTACCAAATGATGACACAATTATTTATTTCTAATTGCAAACCGAAGAGGAAAAATTAAGTTGTTTATGAATGGTATTACTGTATGGAAATGCTACAATACACAAATAATTCCTATTTGGAAGTGTACAGTATAGAAAACTCATAACATGTCATGTCCAACTCGTAACATTTTGTATCAAATTTAACATTTGTACAAGGAGTACACATTTGCATAGGAATGGATACCAAGAGAAACTTATTCGTAGAGGCCTATTTGAAAGTGTACGGTATAAAAAATCCTGTTCTATCAAACTTTAGTAGATACCAGATCGGCACACGTAAATATTGAAAAAAATCAAAACTAGGTTAAAAAACACATTGAATCACAACCAAATTTTGAGATTTTTGCAATTTTCACATGTGCTGATCATGTATCTACTAAAATTCGATGAACACAATTTTTTATATGATTAAGATTCTTGCCGAACTCTACAAAATGAACTAAACCGATTATCCAAATGTAATCAAAAAATGGCCGAAAAATTAGAAATTGACCGGAGGGGATACCAAGAGTCTTGATATCCCCGGTATGCATAAAAGTTTGTCCACGTTGTGAATACATAATTAAGGTGAACGAATTGTTATCCAAAAGTTATTAATGCATAGTTATCCAAAAACGAGGACAAAACAATACCAGCGAAATAGATTGGAATCGTTTTAGAAATTTGTTCTCTTCTTGTTTCCCACATTATCTCAGCAACCAATCAGAGGCTAGGGTTAGGCTTTCCTAATCTAGATTGCATGCACATCAATCAAAATAAATAAAAAACAAGCAGATGAATTCTTTAACTTTTAAAAAGGAAATAAAAACGAAATAAAATACTCTAAATTGACGCAAGATACACACCGCAAAACCAGTGTCCGCAATTTGTCTTGCATGGAATGTTGTAGTTCCCAAAGCAGATGGGGCAGATATCATCGCTAGGAGGTGTATCCTTCTCTCTCTTAGCATCGGGAGAGGTTTCTTTTTCGTGCCCACTCGGAGGGGTTTCTTCCTCCCTCTTAGCATCGGGAGGTCTTTCTTTCTCTCTCTCGCCGGGAGGAGTCTCTTTCCCTGTCTCGGCATTGCGAAGGGTTTCTCTTTCTCCCTCACTAGGAGGGATCTTCTCGCTGTTTTTCTTCCTCTGCCTAATCTCATTGATAGCAAGGGCCTCCATTTTTTTCTCCATCTGACCAGATCATTTGGCATTCTCATTCTCCCATTCCTCTTTCTTATTAGACATGGGAAATGATACGGTACAATCTCTTATTTGGGTGTATACGGTATGCATTCTTTAATTGCTTGAATTTATAAAAATGTGCATTAAAATATGTAATACTTTCATGGTATTTAAAATAACTCAAAAATTCGTAACATTTGCTTAAAAATTCATAATGTGAAAAGAAAATCTCATAATGTACTAATGTCATCAAATGCGTATCCAAAGTGGGTGTATATTTTAGTATTCTCATTATAGCCAATAGGGTTCACAAAGTCTTTGTTCAACCATAAAATCATGCTTCTCCATTTATTTGTTTCCCCTTCTTCTTTTGATGAGAAATTAGTTGCAGGGTTTCGTAATTAGAAGAGGTAATTTAATAAAATGTTCATGCATTGATTAATTAAGAATAAACAATTGAAAGCCCATAAATCGAAGAAGTAGAGGCAAACCATTTTATGGGTGAAGTGCCTAACACCTAACTTTATCGTACGTACCCATAGCTCCTGAATCATGAGAATCTTATTAAGTCCTGTTCTGCTAAGGGTTTTTAATTAAAAAATAAGTATTTATTTATAATTTTTAAATTTAAAAATAATTTATTTATAAAAATAATTTTTAGATTTTTTTTGTACTGTTCAAAAAATCTCATTGAGATCTATCAAATAGGATCCATATTGTCAAAAAAATTATTCAAGTAAATCAATTATTTTTAAGTATAAAAATTATAAATAAATATTTATGTTATTTTTTAAAAAATTTTAGCGGAACACAGTCCATTCTGATTGGGTTAGTACGAGAGATAGGTTCCCCATCAGACCTGATTAGAGACTTTTTATTTGTTAATGCACAATGCAGGATTTCGTACCTATTGCACTCAATATTTTTTGCCGTCCCGTATTTAGGAGGTAGTTATCAGGTCAAACTCTAGAGGTTACATCCAGCAAAGTGATGCTTTGTTTGTTTTTCATTTTATTTTTGTTTTCTAATTATAATCTCTCTTTTTTTCAATCATTACTTCATTTGTCTAATTATCTCTCTCCACTCATGACTCCTTAGTTACATTCAACGCGTAACTTTTTTGTTCTGAAAATTTCGGTGTCAGGACCAGTTTACACGCATATCGACTAGTCTTGGAGATCCAATCCTTACGACCATTTGCGGAGAGCCTAATTAAAATCGTCAGAGCAAAACTCTATACGAACTAACCCCTAATTAAGGAGCTAATCCCACCTGGGAGATTTCGGACCTGAGAACTTAGATGGGAGCAAACTCCTAAGTCGCAAGCTTTAACATCCCGTATTCGACTGTATAGGCTCTTTGCCAATTTAGAAAATCTGGTTGGATTTGAACTATAATTGGTTATATTTTGGCTAATTCACTGTTTTACACAAGCCCTTTTTGGGATTCAAATTACAGAACATACTAATTATCTAGTTTGACAGTTCAAAACAGCCAACATATTCAATCATGTTCAACAAGATTACATTTGTTGGTGTTTTTATCCATTTTTTTTGGCCCATATCTAGCACTCCTCTCCTCTTATCTTTTTTTTTTTTTTTATCCTCTCTCCTCTTATCGTTAACAAAAATGCTATTTTCAAAATTGGAACAGCTGTAACGACAAATCATAACCCTATTATCAAGACCATTAATTCCTACCGCTAAATCTTTGCCAATCTGCTTCTATAAATTTGTATATCCGGTTTCTCATTTCCTACATTGATCTCAATAACTTTTTTTCCTCACAAATTTGTATACCGTGTTTGTGTTCGTGTGCATATCTATATCCACACACAAACATGGATACGAATATGAGAACGATGATGGTGGCAATGTTTTTCGTGTTGGCAACGTCGGTGCTGGCTCAAGAAGGCAACAACAATGCGAGTGCAAATTGCATGTCGGAGTGCTACTACCATTGCTTGCAAATTAAGATTTTCACTTTGAGCGAATGCAAGAGGGAGTGCATCAAGGCTTGCAGAAAGTCCTCGCGTGACGTGATGACGAAAGAGGCTCTTGCTGCGAAGAAGCAAACAAAAGAGGCGATCGAATACGCCATGTCATTGCCGCTTTTCCAGTAGAATGTCTGTGTGAAGAAAAGAAAAGACTTGGGTATTTGTTACGTTCTTCGTAAAATGGATTGGATACTAAGATGGTATTTGTTACGTTCTTCGTAAAATGGATTGGATGCTAAGATTTTCGCGTGGAGCGAATGCAAGAAGAAGTGCATCAAAGGTTGCACAAAGTCATCACGACGAAAGAGGCTCATGCCCTGAATAAGCAAATTAAAAGGAAGAGGCGATTGAATATGGCTCGTCGTTATAGCTTTTTCAATGGAATCCGCGTTGAAAATAAAAGACTTGAATATAAACTATTTCATGTTCTTTATTCATCGGCGAAAGTCCGTATCGTTAGAATAGTTATAAGTTTAGTACTTTCAAAGAGGAGTTAAACTCCTGACATTCTTTCTCCTGACACATGTCGTTTGTTCTTGTTTTCGGTTGATTGTATGTACGATTAACGTTAACGTTGATGTTCTTAACAGTTTCATATCAAACTATTCCAAGGTTTATCAATGCATGACCGAATTGTTCAAGTTTCCGTTTAGATTTCTTTCAATTGTCAACGTAAGGGTGTAATCACGTACATTTCGGAGTTTGTTTTTTTAAGAGAACCAAATCAAACCAAACCAAACCAAACCAAACCGAGTCTTATGTCCCATTCTATTGGGGTCAGTTGTTTTTCTAAGAGAATGAAAAAAGAAATAAAAAAACCATAACAAAAAATTTACAATAAAACACACGCGAAATATGCAGCTATTATAAATACAATTACGAAATCACAAAATCACTGACGTCGGTTAACCAATGTGCCAGTTTGCGAAAATTTCTAAGAGCAGATTATGGGATTCTAGTTTCTAATAATTCTTTTTTTTATTATGGAATATTATTCTGCCTCAACATGGATATATCTCAAAACAATTGAGTATTCTAGATTTGAAATACATTTAAAATCATGCTCAGTTAATTTCAATATATCTCAAAAGAATGAGTGTTCTGCCTCAAAATACTTTTTTGTTTTGTCCAGTATGCACCTCTTTGAATCGCCTTAATACCATGAATTATATCCTGGATAAAAATCATAAAACGATATTTGAATTCATGATCTTGGAAAAAAATTCACAATATCTGGACGTAACTTCATAACATTAATCTTGATGTCAGAAAAATTTACTAACTCATTTTTGTCGGCAAAATCTCCAAGGGTTTCCGTAAATAAAGTTTATGGAGGCCAATCTCGATCGTCCAAAAGTGTTTTAAACAATTCAGATTAAAGACAAATTATTAACGGTAAGAGATATTTATTACCGGTCAAAAATTAAAAATATATCTCAACCGTTAATTACCGAAACGGACGAGTGAGATTGCGCGTTTTCTGTGAACAACTTATTCACGGCTCGTCCGTACGTGAATAAGTTTGTCTCAATCTCCAAACCCTAACGTTGTCCCCTCTATTTCTCTTTTCCCAGCACTCTTATACGTAATTAACAGAGCATCACCACCAGATCAATATCCTCTTTCATATATACCTCCATAAACTAGCCCCAAATCCTGGTCCTTACCCTCCATACTTCCATAACCCGTTGTTATCTAATTTTCTGTTTTCTTTCCAATCGACGGTGAATCGATAGGAAAATTGTATCGTAAGCTTGCTGGAATGTGGGTGTGAAAAGTGGAGTTTGGTTCCTTGCCGTATTTCAGGACTTCTTTGTAAACAAACAATGAAGTGGATGAAGTATGGAAGAAGATTAAAAAAATGGACTCTATTAACCCTCAAAGTAGAAGAACAATCAATCGAGAAGACTGAGTGAACAATTACAAGTTAACTCTACCCCTAGAAAAGAAAAGATAAAGGTCTGATTGGCGTTGTTTATGTGTGCGTAAATCATCTTGCATCTTGTGTAAAGACCCGATATTTTAATAAATAAATAAATAAATAAATAAGTAATAATTATTATTATTATCAAAACAAAAATAATTATTTTGCTCGAAAAATTATTTATGTCGTCACTTCAACCTTATTTCCGTAATCGATCGTGCGTGCGCATACTCGACGCGTATTTTCCTAGTGTGCATGTGTTGCACTGGACCAAATCAAACCTTTTCCCAGCCTTCAAAATTTCGGCTGAAAAGAGGGGAACCAAATCCCTATTTTCCCTCCTTAAAACCCTCTCATTTAGACAACACATCTTTACCCATTGAGTTACTACCCTCCACGCAAAACCCAAACCATTGTTTTTTTTTAAAATCCCGTCCCCTTTTGTTTTGTTCCCAGCTAATCAACTCTCACCATTCCGAGAGAGAGAGATAGCAGCGAGAGAGTGAGAGATTGGAGCTTCTCCTGCCTTAATCACCATCTCCACGCCTCACCACTTCTTAATCGCCGTCGCCGAGCTCCAACCGACCATCCCCTCCTCATCACCGACTGGATACCACCACCAGCATACATCATTTCCATTACTAGCCGGAGCACCACCACAACCGAATCCTCCCCACTGCCGTACTAAACATCGCGACCGTCGAGCTCCGTCGCCACTCCGAACCACCACCGAATCACTCCAAAACCCATTTCGCCGGACGAGAGGTAGTTCAAACTCACCTCCCTAAATATATATCGTGTCCGTAATGATTTTTATGTTTCGGTATGATTTATATTCGAACCCGATGTCACCGGTCGAGTCCAGACGAAAACCCACCTTATGCGAACACCACTGTCTCTGTTTTGTTTTTTTTTAAAAATGTTGCTTGCCACCGTTGGGTTGATTTAGAAAAGCATGACTTGGATTTGATCAAAGCAATTAAGATTTAAATATAAAACATGCTTGGGCTTGATTAATGAAATTAGAAATTAAATATGCGTGATAACAGTTATCACTGTTATTTGTTCGGTTGATGCATGCCTTGGAATTTTAGTTAAAGGAAACTAGAACCAACTGTTTTTTTTTTTTTACATGGTACAATTTTAGGAGGAAAGTTGCCAGGTGTGTCATCGTTAATGTAAGAGAAATGTTACTTCTTTCACATGCTGTTATAGTCTCCAATTCGTCAAGCAGAAAAGCATTATAATAGGTATCTATTTTCTCGCTTGATTAGTTATTATCGCAAAAATTATCTGTCGTTGGCCTATTTGTATGCTCGTAGAAATGTTAGTTTGTGTGAAATGTTGTCGTATTGATAGATTGGACAAATAGGTTCCCGGGGTTGGTTGCGATGTGCGGATTTAACAAATTAGACGTGAAAATAGGATTAATGGAAAGAGAATAAAGTGAGAGACTGTGATTGGGATTCCGGACAAGGAATCCGGGGATTGAATTGTTGGAGTTTGTTTGGTGGTGATTTGTTGAAAGTTGGATTTACGAAACCCTGGGTATGGCATGGTGGAGGTCGGCTCTCGGATATTGGGACGGGACATAAGGGTGGCATTGTGCTTGCGTCACAACCCGGGCTAGACGGCGCTTGAACGTTGCCGGTGAATTTCAACCCGGGCTGGACGGCGTTCGAGCGTTGCCGGTGAAGTTTTATCCGAACTTATGGTCGCGGATGGGATACCGGGTATATAACTTAGGTATCTTTCATCCGGATCTGGAAAAGGGGAGTCTGACCACACCAGTGCTTGTGCCAGAGGTTATGGGTAGGAACGGATCTGTGGATAAGATCCGAGATTTCACATAGGTTAAAGGATAGTAATGAAAGAAAAGTTGTTTGTTCTCTTTTTACGTTATTTCTAATGCATGTTAATTATATTCCTATTGCTTGTAAGTTATGGGTTCGGGTGGGTTTTGGCTACTGAGCGTCATCGCTCACGGTACTATGTTGCCCTGGTAACTCGAATGCCAGGTACTGAGGACGAAGCAGGAGTGCTGACCGAGCAGGCCGGATTCAACTCGGCTATGGACGAAGGCGAGGAACCGGGGCTGCCGTACACTTAGATGCTCTGACCGATATTTGGTCTTTGATTTTGAAAGCTTAAACGATTAACTTTGGCAAATGTGATAACTTGACTTGTTTGAAAACTCTAAACTTAATTCGATATGGTTGTAATATTATGACATATGCTTTTGGAACGTCTGACGTATTAAATCGGTTTATCTTTTGAGAAATTGGTCTTTTAGTATTTACTTAACGCTTCCGAAATTCGGGGCGTTACAACTTGGTATCAAAGCCAGGTTTAACGATAATCGCGAGGACGTGAATAATGGGTAGAAGTAAGCTCGGGGATGTTTTGTATTGGTAGTTAAGCATATCATATATTCACTATCGCCACGTTTCTTTCAAACTATCAATTTCTTAGAATATTTTACTAATAAAACTTAAATTTTAAAATGTAGGATGTCGAGCCATTCATCAGCATCTAAGTCGGAATCGGACGACTTGAGCTTTGACACCTATGGACGATGGAGGCAAAGAGGACGTCATATCGTCCCTCGAGATGAGCGTCAGCATCAGGGAAAACTCAAATGGCAAGCGGAAAAGAGCATCCTATGGGACATTAAGAAAGTGCATGAGGACACCCGAAACTGCTCCTTGGAGAAACAGAAGCTGCTGGTGGACTATCGTCTTAAGAACCACGGCCTAAAGTACAAAGAAGCTCGAAAGATTATCGCCAACGATGGGCAGTACGAACGCTTAAGGGCAGAGGCTCTAGCTCAACCTTATGTGTCTTATCGGTTACCGTCACCAGAGAGCGTAGGGTCTTATGTCGCTGGTCCATCTTTGCCACCAGATTCACCTGGACAGACGTACCCACCACCCGCGTCAGCGCCTCCGGTTTATATAGTCATATCTTCGGACTCTGAGGAGGATGAGGACCCAGAGGAGCCACCGATAGACGATTCAGACTAGAGTACCATGATACTCGTCAGCGAACCCTAGTTATAGTATTAAGAAGGGAAGGGTCGCTGTACTTTTGGTCACACTCTTTTGTTCATGGTAGCAATGTAGTAGTAGGGATTCTCGTAGTACTCTTTTGATGATGGTAGTACTAGTAGTACGACTTTCTTTATGTATGGATGTGATAGAACTATGATGTCGGGATCTGTGATTGCACTCTTTGACTGTTAATGGAATGATATTTCAGTTTAGTATTATGTATTTCTTTTCTTAAGTAAAATGTTAAGCAAACGGGCAATACAACTAGAAACCCCTTTTGACTTTCGAATCTGGCTTATGTAGATGGTGGGGACACGAAATGGTAGCGGCAGTAACAACAACAACCATAATAACAACTCAAGTGGGAACAATAACAATGGGGACACGAATCAGAATGTCGCGACTGCCCTAGAGAACGTGGCCCAGATACTCCAAAATCTTGCCGCTAATCCGCGAGGACCTCAGCCTCGTACAGCCCCGGACCGTACCCATCTGTTCACTGAGTTTAGGAAGCAGAGACCTCCAACCTTCCATGGAGCACCTGACCCACTCGCCGCTAACGCATGGATCCGACAAGTCAAGAAGATGTTGGACACGATGGGAGTCCTACAAGAAACTGATCAAGTGGCTCTGGCCGCGTATCAGCTAGAAGGAGAGGCTGACTATTGGTGGGAGGCCATCAAGCCCAGTCTGAACCTCACGACCATTACCTGGACGCAGTTTGAAACTGCCTTTCTGAACAAGTACTTCCCAACTCCGATGAAGGATGAGATGGCGCAACAATTTCTGGCACTAAAACAAGGAAACATGACCGTGACTCAGTACATGGCACGTTTTGAGGAGCTATCCCACTATGCGACAGAATACCTTCCCAATGATGCCGCTAGAGCAAGGAGATTTGAATGGGGATTGGAGCATGCTCTCAGAACCAAAGTAGTTGGGATGCGACTGCAGACTTATGCTGATGTGGTAGAGACCACATTGATCAACGAAAGGGAGATCAATGACTCGATCAGGATTTCGAATCAGAGGAAAGCAGCACCGACATCTGGGGGGCCGATCCGCAATAACAATCAGGGGTATGTTGCACCAAAGCCGTACAATCAGAATAACAATCGGAACGACCAACCATGGAGAAACAATAACCAGAATCGAGGCCCGAATCAAGTACCGCATCAGAATCAGCAGCAGAACGGAGCACCTGGAGGGGTAAAGTGCTTCCACTGCAATCAAAAGGGACATATGAAGCGCTACTGCCCACAGCTAATGGGATTTGGAAGCTCAGGATATGGGGGACATCAACAACAATCGTATCAGGGGAGACCAGTTGGGCAAGGAAATCAGTACCAGGGAAACCCTAACCACCAGAAGTTAGGTTGGAACCCACAACAACAGCGCCAGTTTCAAAATCAGGGAATGAGGAAGGGACCAGAAGGTCAGAACCAGCAAGTTGGGGGACGAGTGTTTGCGCTACAGGGTGAGGAGGAAGCATACGATCCTGCGGTCATTCAAGGTAACCTTATTCTTTTCAGCACTTGTGTACGAGCATTATTTGATTCAGGAGCGTCACATTCATTTATATCTGCTTCCTGTGCTAACACGTTAGGACTAGAAACCGAACGTTTAGTGTCGTCGCTGAGAGTCACTTCACCATTAGGGGGTCAGATTTCAGTAAGTTTGATATGTAGATCCTGTGAAATAGAAGTGTCTGATATGCGTTTGACTTGTGACCTCCGAGTCCTTGATATGGCTGACTTTGACGTAATATTGGGAATGGATTGGTTATCCGCCCATCGTGCTGTGATTGATTGCCATCGGAAGATCGTGACAGCCTATTCTCCAGATGGATTTTGTTTCCGTTTTAAGGGGGATAGACAGAATCCCGCCTCAGCAGCACCACAATCAAGGTGGAAAGATAAGTTATCAGGATGGTTGGCGAGCCTCATGCTTGAGGAAGAGGATCGCATGGAGTTGGGACTACCAAGGATCGTTTGTGAATATGCAGATGTATTTCCTGACGAGTTGCCTGGATTACCACCGCGAAGAGAATTGGATTTTACTATCGAGCTACAACCAGGGACTGCGCCTATTTCCATGGCACCATTTCGCATGGCACCTGCGGAACTGCGGGAACTGAAAGTTCAACTTGAAGAGTTGTTGAATAAGGGTTTTATCCGGCCGAGCACATCGCCATGGGGAGCACCTGCGCTGTTTGTCAAGAAGAAGGAAGGAACTCTTCGACTCTGTATTGACTACCGTCAACTCAATCGAGTCACAATCAAAAACCGCTACCCCCTTCCGAGGATAGACGATTTGTTCGATCAGTTGAGAGGATCAACTTGTTTCTCGAAAATTGATTTACGCTCGGGATACCATCAGCTGCGTGTCCGAGATAGTGACATCGACAAGACTGCGTTCAGAACTCGCTATGGACACTATGAGTTTGTTGTAATGCCGTTTGGATTGACCAATGCGCCTGCCGTATTTATGTGCTTGATGAATAAGATCTTCACGCCGTACCTTGACCGATTTGTTGTGGTGTTCATTGATGACATATTGGTATATTCGCCGTCGGAGCAGGACCACGAGGAGCACTTAAGGATAGTTCTACAGGTGTTAAGGGAGAACCAATTGTATGCTAAGGCAAGTAAATGTGAATTCTGGATGAAAGAGGTGAAATTCCTTGGTCATGTTGTGTCAGAAAAAGGAATTTCGGTGGATAGAAGTAAGGTGGAAGCAGTCATGGACTGGAAGCAACCAAAAACGGTATTCGAGATTCGAAGTTTCCTTGGGTTAGCCGGATACTATAGGAGGTTCATTCAGGACTTTTCCATGCTAGCGAAGCCCATGACTAGACTGACACAGAAGGGTGTCAAGTTTGACTGGAATGAGACTTGTGAAAAGTCATTTCAGGAGCTGAAAAGAAGATTGACTAGTGCGCCCATATTAATCGTACCAGAGAGGAGCATGGGTTATGCAGTGTACTGTGATGCTTCTAAAGAGGGTCTGGGTTGTGTACTAATGCAAAACGGGAAGGTTGTTGCCTATGGATCACGACAGCTGAAACCGCACGAGAAGAACTACCCAACGCATGATTTGGAACTTGCCGCAGTTGTGTATGCTCTCAAGTCTTGGCGTCACTACCTCTACGGGGAGCAATTCGAGGTGTTTACAGATCATAAGAGCCTCAAGTACTTATTCACTCAGAAGGAGCTAAATCTGAGGCAGAGGAGATGGATGGAATACTTGAAGGATTATGATTTCACGTTGTCTTATCACCCAGGCAAGGCCAATGTTGTGGCAGACGCTCTTAGTCGCAAGACAAGGGGTCAGTTAGCTAGACTGGCTATGAAAGAATGGGAGATGGTAGCGACTCTCAACGAATTTCAACTACAGCCAGCCAATAGTGAAGGAGGAGCTTGCTTGTTCGCCATAGTCGCCACACCAGCATTGCACCGAGAGATTCTGATAGTGCAAACATTCGATCAGGAATGCGACTTCATTAGGTATCAATTGGCAACAGGAAAAGCCGCAGCAGGATGGACAATCCACGCCGACAAGAGCCTCAGATTCAAAGATCGAATTTTTGTACCTGATGTGAATACTCTACGAGAAGCCGTCCTAAGGGAATTTCATCAATCAAATTTCGCCGTGCACCCTGGAGGGAACAAGATGTATCAGAACCTCCGTAGACTATATTGGTGGGGAGGAATCAAGAATGACGTAGCCAAATATGTATCAACGTGTCTTACGTGCCAACAAGTGAAGGCTGAACACCAGAAGCCAGGAGGGACCCTTCAGCCGTTACCGATTCCAGGATGGAAGTGGGAGCACATCACTATGGACTTTGTGACAGGATTGCCTAGGTCAGTCAAGAGGAACACCGCTATTTGGGTAATTGTGGATCGACTGACCAAATCTGCTCACTTCTTACCCGTTCGTATGACGGATACCATGGAATCTTTTAGCAGACTCTACATCAATGAAATCATTCGATTGCATGGAGTGCCAGTATCTATAGTTTCTGATCGAGACCCCCGTTTCACCTCCAACTTTTGGGGAAGCCTGCAGAAAGCACTGGGAACAGATATCCGTTTGAGCACAGCTTTTCACCCTCAAACTGATGGACAATCTGAAAGGACGATTCAAACCTTGGAGGACATGCTCCGAGCTTGTGTGTTGGATTTTAAGGGAAGCTGGGAGAGACATCTACCGCTCGTGGAGTTTGCCTATAACAACAGCTACCAAGCTAGCATTGGGATGGCTCCTTATGAAGCACTGTACGGGCGACCATGCCGATCTCCTATATGTTGGACTGAGGTTAGGGAGGACGTTCTACTTGGACCTGAGCTAGTTCGAGAAACTACTGAGAAGGTAAAGGTGATTAGAGAACGACTTTTGACTGCGCAGAACAGGCAAAAGAGTTATGCTGACAAGAGGATTAGGCCTTTGACATTTAATGTGGGAGATCACGTATTCCTAAAAATCAAGCCGCGAAGGGGAATCATCCGATTTGGCAAGAAAGGGAAGTTATCGCCTCGCTACATTGGACCTTTCGAAATCTTGGAGAAAATTGGAGAGGTAGCCTACCGCCTAGCTTTACCGCCGCAGCTCGCTAAAGTCCACAACGTCTTCCATGTTTCTATGCTACGGAAATATATGGCTCATCAAACTCACGTGCTCAATTGGGAGGAAATCACACTGGATGAGGATACAACTTTCGAGGAGCAACCTTTAGAAATTCAAGATCATGGAGAAAAGGTTACCAGAGGGCGAACAATCAAATTAGTCAGGGTTTTATGGCGACACCGCGGGCTAGAGGAGTCAACGTGGGAACGCGAGGACGCAATGAGAGCCAACTATCCACAGCTATTTCAAACTGAAGGTACATCTTAATTTCGAGGACGAAATTGTCTTAAGGGGGATAGGTTGTAAAGACCCGATATTTTAATAAATAAATAAATAAGTAATAATTATTATTATTATCAAAACAAAAATAATTATTTTGCTCGAAAAATTATTTATGTCGTCACTTCAACCTTATTTCCGTAATCGATCGTGCGTGCGCATACCCGACGCGTATTTTCCTAGTGTGCATGTGTTGCACTGGACCAAATCAAACCTTTTCCCAGCCTTCAAAATTTCGGCTGAAAAGAGGGGAACCAAATCCCTATTTTCCCTCCTTAAAACCCTCTCATTTAGACAACACATCTTTACCCATTGAGTTACTACCCTCCACGCAAAACCCAAACCATTGTTTTTTTTTAAAATCCCGTCCCCTTTTGTTTTGTTCCCAGCTAATCAACTCTCACCATTCCGAGAGAGAGAGATAGCAGCGAGAGAGTGAGAGATTGGAGCTTCTCCTGCCTTAATCACCATCTCCACGCCTCACCACCTCTTAATCGCCGTCGCCGAGCTCCAACCGACCATCCCCTCCTCATCACCGACTGGATACCACCACCAGCATACATCATTTCCATTACTAGCCGGAGCACCACCACAACCGAATCCACCCCACTGCCGTACTAAACATCGCGACCGTCGAGCTCCGTCGCCACTCCGAACCACCACCGAATCACTCCAAAACCCATTTCGCCGGACGAGAGGTAGTTCAAACTCACCTCCCTAAATATATATCGTGTCCGTAATGATTTTTATGTTTCGGTATGATTTATATTCGAACCCGATGTCACCGGTCGAGTCCAGACGAAAACCCACCTTATGCGAACACCACTGTCTCTGTTTTGTTTTTTTTTAAAAATGTTGCTTGCCACCGTTGGGTTGATTTAGAAAAGCATGACTTGGATTTGATCAAAGCAATTAAGATTTAAATATAAAACATGCTTGGGCTTGATTAATGAAATTAGAAATTAAATATGCGTGATAACAGTTATCACTGTTATTTGTTCGGTTGATGCATGCCTTGGAATTTTAGTTAAAGGAAACTAGAACCAACTGTTTTTTTTTTTTTACATGGTACAATTTTAGGAGGAAAGTTACCAGGTGTGTCATCGTTAATGTAAGAGAAATGTTACTTCTTTCACATGCTGTTATAGTCTCCAATTCGTCAAGCAGAAAAGCATTATAATAGGTATCTATTTTCTCGCTTGATTAGTTATTATCGCAAAAATTATCTGTCGTTGGCCTATTTGTATGCTCGTAGAAATGTTAGTTTGTATGAAATGTTGTCGTATTGATAGATTGGACAAATAGGTTCCCGGAGTTGGTTGCGATGTGCGGATTTAACAAATTAGACGTGAAAATAGGATTAATGGAAAGAGAATAAAGTGAGAGACTGTGATTGGGATTCCGGACAAGGAATCCGGGGATTGAATTGTTGGAGTTTGTTTGGTGGTGATTTGTTGAAAGTTGGATTTACGAAACCCTGGGTATGGCATGGTGGAGGTCGGCTCTCGGATATTGGGACGGGACATAAGGGTGGCATTGTGCTTGCGTCACAACCCGGGCTAGACGGCGCTTGAACGTTGCCGGTGAATTTCAACCCGGGCTGGACGGCGTTCGAGCGTTGCCGGTGAAGTTTTATCCGAACTTATGGTCGCGGATGGGATACCGGGTATATAACTTAGGTATCTTTCATCCGGATCTGGAAAAGGGGAGTCTGACCACACCAGTGCTTGTGCCAGAGGTTATGGGTAGGAACGGATCTGTGGATAAGATCCGAGATTTCACATAGGTTAAAGGATAGTAATGAAAGAAAAGTTGTTTGTTCTCTTTTTACGTTATTTCTAATGCATGTTAATTATATTCCTATTGCTTGTAAGTTATGGGTTCGGGTGAGTTTTGGCTACTGAGCGTCATCGCTCACGGTACTATGTTGCCCTGGTAACTCGAATGTCAGGTACTGAGGACGAAGCAGGAGTGCTGACCGAGCAGGCCGGATTCAACTCGGCTATGGACGAAGGCGAGGAACCGGGGCTGCCGTACACTTAGATGCTCTGACCGATATTTGGTCTTTGATTTTGAAAGCTTAAACGATTAACTTTGGCAAATGTGATAACTTGACTTGTTTGAAAACTCTAAACTTAATTCGATATGGTTGTAATATTATGACATATGCTTTTGGAACGTCTGACGTATTAAATCGGTTTATCTTTTGAGAAATTGGTCTTTTAGTATTTACTTAACGCTTCCGAAATTCGGGGCGTTACATCTTGATTATAAATAGGGGACTCTTCACTTTTGAATTCAAATCTTCCCTCCAAGATAATAGTTGGAACTCCTCCAAATTCTGGCAAAGAAACTTCTTCAACTGCCGATCATGTCCACGTCTAGAAAAATGTTTCGTTAATCGTGGTTAACTTACTCTTTAATCGTGGAATCATGGGATTTAATCCCCTTTTGACATTTGTCACCTGATCGATGGACCAGAAGATCATAAAACACGCCACGTGTTGGCCAATCGATGGACGAGACTTTTTGTAGTTTCATCATCGATTCAATCCAATCCTAATTAATTGAGTTAAGTCCATTCTATTTCTGTAGTCGCCCATATTTTCCTTTGCCACGTGTCACCCGATCGATGGGTAAAAGGAAATTTCATTTATGGTATAAACACCCGTCCAAACCCACAATGAATAGCAGTGCCAGCACCAACTAGAGCTGCCTGCCCGAACGCTGAGGACAATCTCTGCTTCCTTTGTGGAAACCAGAGGGTCATTCGTACTAACTTGGACTGATATGAACCCAGGTAGGAGCTTTTCGAGCTGCACAACCTTGAATGCAAAGAGTTTGGTTGGGTGGACCCGCTATGCGTCGGAGGGCTGTTCAAATAATTCATGTTTCTTAGAAAGGCCAACATGCTAGCTGGAGATCATTCCCACCACTAAATAAAACCGAAACTTCGATTAACAAACTTTGACACATAGCTTCCGAAGGAGGATCGCCACGTACCATTGTCTCTCCCACTCCAACCATCTTCGATTAACAAGTTAATGCCTTTGTAATCAAGCTGGTGGAGACCAGTTGATGGCGTAGGATTTCAAAGCCCAACCATGGAAAGCTGTATGTCGTTGTCAACTGGTGGAGACCACGCAGTGAAACGGTGGAGAAGATAGGGAATTTTCCAGAAAAAATCACCAACGCGGCATCTCACGTGGAACGTTTCCCTCCAAATAACCGCTCTAACGTTTTACTCCCACCGTCTAAGTCCATGTCATCTTAATCTGTCAACAAATTGACAGATATATTTAGATGACTGGGGGTGATTGAATAACAACTCAATAGTTTAGGTGTCGAATTGAAGTTTAAGGGATATATTAGACATTGGGTGGCGTTCTTTTGAACTTAACTATGAAAATTTTATTCTTATTTGATTTTTTTTTCACATTTGTTAGTTTTGTACCAAACTTTTGTGGATTATTGATTCGTCTCGATGAGAGGAATCAGAAAAGTAATTTTTTTTTTAACTTTTACTCAAGTATTTTGAGAAATAACCACTTTTTAGCAAAAACAATGTCAACGAGATGAATCAATAGCTCACAAAAGTTTAGCGTAAAACTAACAAATGCAAAAAATTCAAATAATAACAAAATTTTCAGATTTAAGTTAAGTTCAAGAGAACACAACCGAGATAAAAGTTCAAGTGATATTAATTTTGAAATTTTCACTCTGAGATTTTGTGTTGAAAGATAGAATTTTTAGGATAATTATTGGTATATTTATGCACCAAAAAATCTACATGCACAACTTTTGACCACAACTCCGGATACAACTGCATTCGGAGCCATTCGAAGTGTGAACACATGTGTATTGAACGACTCTAGAGGCATATGCGTCCGGAGTTGTGGTCATTACGTATCCAAAGCGATAGAAGAGATGAGATGCATATCTCGGACACCTAAAAAAGGGTACGTATTGGTTGTGATGTGGATAGGATTGTGAGCTATATTTGGTTAATCCATCACTAACTATTGCCTTTTTCCGAACCTGTGATTATCTAGCAATAATCAAACATGTCTAACCCTATCGAAATTCTACCTTGTTGGATAAACAAGATGACCACATCTGAAAATAGTTTGGCCAACTTGAATGGTGTTGGCATGGGACTAACGTCCTTTCTGGCTTCGATGTTCCCTATCAAGTTCTCTTTAATAAATATATTTTTGCCGATAAAAAAAAAATGTCCTTTCTGGCTTTTGCCCATGTCTATCTATTTTTGGATCATACCAAACACTTCTCTAATCTAATCCCCTTTTAGTTATCTCACAAAGTACGAATTTTCAAAGTTGAAACAGCTGTAGTTAACATTTTACAATCCTATTATTACAAGCATCAATGCCCACCTCTAATTCTCCAGCAATTTCTTTCTATAAATTCTCTATCCAATTTCCCATTTGCTGCATCGATCTCAATATCGTTTTCTTCTTCCTCTCTATTTTTCATCTCTACAAAAATCACACGTCCGATCTTGAGTATGGCATGGAAACATGGCACGGTGGTGGCGGTGGCGGCGATGTTGTGCATGTTGGTGTCGGTGCAAGCTCAAGACGTCAAAGAAACCACCAATTGCATGTCGGAATGCTACTTTCAATGCATGCAAGTCAGGGTTTTCACTTGGAACGAATGCAAGAGGGAGTGCGTCAATGCCTGTGGAAAGCCATCCTATCGCGCTGCATTGTTGGAAGACGACGGCGTTCAGAAGAACCGACGACAAGAGGCGACTGAATATGGCATGTCCTTGAGTACCCTTTATCGGTAGAACCCATGTATATATGTGATGGGGAAAAAGAGATTGAATAAAGGGACTGAATATGGCATGTCAGTATACGCTTATTCATGTTCTTTGTTGATTGTACAATTGATTTCTAAATCGACGTTTGGATTTGTTTGGTCCAGTTCTTCTTCTTCTAGCTAGATATCCTAGGCCAAATAATTGGTGCATAGAATATTGTTATGGGCAAAAATGGAAATTCATTTATGGTTGAAATATGAGCGGGGTATAGTTGGTGGGTGTGTGCCTATCATTTGTATTTGAAATGTATGTCCACCCTTTCTTTGTTTAGCTGACTTCTTTCCTATGAAAAAATCATCAGAAGGGGAAAACTTATGCTTCATTTTTTGAAGATAGAAGAATTTGTTCTATTTCATTCTCTAACACAATTTTACGAAAAAAAAAATACCCATTGGTTGATGGTTTTCAAAACTTGATTTCAAAGACCTGTTTGAAAAAGAACCCATTTCTTAGAAAATATCAAATATGAATGTGTTGACGCATGAGGGTTTTGTTTCTATAATTGGCTGTAACCCAAAGTTTTACCTTGTCCCCAAACCTGAATCGATTACCCGATGCTATGATTTTCACTTTATCGTAACCGAATTCGATTGATTTTTTACGTTTTCTATACCCATAACATCAGGTAATTTCAGTTATTGATATACAGAAGAAGAAAAGGAAAGATTTTTGTTTCTATAATTGGCTGTTTACCTTGTCCCCAAACCTGAATCGATTCCCCGATGCTATGATTTTCACTTTATCGTAACCAAATTCGATCGATTTTTTACATATTCTATACCCATAACATCAGGTAATTTCAGTAATTGATATACAGAAGAAGAAAAAGAAAGATCTAACTATATAATGAACCTAAAAAAATCAACCTGCTATCAGGTGTTCTACCATGAAACCTTCAGCCATTAAACATCACGAAATTAGAACACGTAATTAGAAAGTGCTTCTGAAAAATTAGAAATCACAAAGCTGGATACATATATCTACATTTGTATTGTAACCTATTTGAATCGATTTCTAGTGCGGTTTAAGTTCAAGTTCGACGAGGTCCTCCTTACACCACACGCAATGCAAGTCATAGAAGATGAACAACTTGACAATTAACTGAGATCGTGATGGGTCCCATTTTGTATCAAATGAGGGATCATATAAGCGTACCATGGGTGAATCCAGTTTGTCTAAGCTTCACAATGTTTTGCATCTTAAACATATGATTGTTGTAAATTGTAATCTTAATTGTAGTTGGAGAGTTGTTAGGCATAGAAACGTTTTTAAGTTTGCATGTAGGTTGTATTTTGAAGGTGTGGGAGAGATGTGAGGGTGAAGCAGAGGACCCTAAGACAGGAGAAATGGGACATAACCTACTATAGCAATAGATTTACCATAGCATTTATTGATAATTGTGCGGCACTTTTAGAAAAATTTCAAAAAACCTTCCAAATTTTACACTCAATGTCTAATAGACTCCCAAACTTTCAAAAAAAAAAAATTAATTTTACTTCTAAAGTTAGCTTCCATTATTCAAATAGACCCTTTCTGTCGAATTCCATTAAACTGATAACGAAAATTGCTAAAATGGCTAGCTTTCTGTTAAATCATGACCTTGTGAATCTCCCCCTCTCTCTCACACACACACCCCACCACCACCACCACACTACAGCCCGTTCTGATCGCCAATTCATCCGAAACAGCCATGAGTTGCCGAATGGAGCACGACGAGAACAGATTCTATCACAGGTCACGACCCAAACAAGTCTTTCTTCGAACATGTAATGATCAAATCATAGGTTGCTAAAGCAGCTAATTTACATTTCTAGGGTTTCACAACGATGCGAATGTGTGGCGATCGAATGAGGCGGGGAGAAACGTACACTGTAGTCTGTCCTTGGAAGTAGTGGTTGCCTTGGAGGCGGCAGCCGAGGCGATCCATGAGCTTGGCCCAGTGGCAGAGGGAGCATGGGACGAGAGGGGGCACGCGCCCCCACTCAATTTTTTTAAATTTAAATTTAAGATTTTAAAATGTATAATTTGTATTTTGTCTAGTTAATTATATTTCAAAATTTTACTTTTAATCTTTCTAAGACATGTTAAATATCATTTCATTCTCAATTTTTTGTTTCACATATTTGAACATTGTCATTACATTGGCGAAATGAAATATCTAATGTGAAAACTAGCAGTCACTTACTAATTAGAACTAGAACTCTCTAATGTGTAATGTCTAAAATTCAAAAATGCCTAAGCCATGGGCTATACGTTTCATAGTTTAGCAATTGTTACCAATGGGAGCAATATTGCTAAATATTGTATAGTGAATTGCTCTTAGACTTGATACGCTGAGACAATTCAAGCAATTTGATTGTTTTTATATTCTATATAATTTACTATATTAATAAATATATTAGGGTTTTTAATTCTTAGCACAAACATTTTAGCATTGCTTAGTATAAATTTTTTTGGTTGAAATGTGTTTAAAAGGTGCCCCCACTTACATAGATTTCTGGCTACGCCACTGGCTTGGCCGGTTTCCCGGATCCAAAATCTGACGGTGTAGACTGCTCTACCTGATGTTCCTATTCTCTTCCTCTTCTTTCAACCGCTGCTTTTCGAAATCAGACTGATATGTTCATGAGAGAGAGAGAGAGAGAGACAGAGAGAGAGAGAGAGAGATTGGGGCTGTTTTTAGAGGGGGAATCGAATTATGGTTGGGGTGGTGGCAGTGGTGGTGTTGGGGTGGTTGGGGTGGGGTGAGAGAGAGAGAGAGAGAGAGAGAGAGAGAGAGAGAGGCAGAAAAGCAGTTTTAACGGAAAAAAATGATTCATGTTACCATTTCCAATATCAATCTAACGAAATTTCACAAAAATGGTTTATTTGAATAACGGAAGATTACTTCGGGAGTAAAATTGATTTTTTGAAAGTTTGATTTGAGAGTCTGTTAGATATTGAGTGTATAGTTTAGACGCATTTTTTATTTTTTATTTTTTGACACTTTTTTATGATACAGTTTGACATAAGGAAATTTTTTTTTTTTTGGCGCCACAACATGAGAAATAAATTGACCATCACAAATCTTCATAAGACAACAAAAGAATACACTTGTGATGAATCGCCTCAATTGAATTTCTGCTTGAAATCTTTTTGAGCGTGGATGGGTTTATGATCGAATTCAAAGGTCAAAGTCGGAGTTGCGACCTTTCATTTTTGTTTTCATTCTTTTGCCCGTGATTAAAATAGAACGTTGTTTCTCTAATACCTAGTTTCTTATTCAAATATTTTCCCCTTTTTTTGGACCTAGAACGTCGTTTTTTTACATACGATGAGTTTTTAAACACGTCGTATTTTAGCATTTTTGTTTTAAACATATGTTAGGTACTTCTAAACAAATGTAAAAGAATTGAATGCGTGGTAGTGTTTTCCTTAGATGTGAATCGGGGCGTTGCTGGACTAAAAAAATGCACTAAAATTTAATAATTTTTTACAAATAATTTGATTTTTTTTTCATATATTTAGTGAATTTTTTATGAGTAGTCAAAGTTTAAAAAAAAAAAAAAAAGAACCTCAGTTAAATTTTTGACTATGTAGATAATATAATTCAACAAAACAAAATAAATTAAGCACAATTCATTTTCAATAATAATAATTATAACTATTATTTTATATAGAGCTTTGTATACACTTTTTTATATATATTTTTGTCACCGCTGAACTAAAACTCTAGAGCCGCCGTTGATGCAACCTAGATAATCTGTCGTGGTCTATATTTAGTTGTGACACAAACAAATGGTCAATTGAACAAATGGTATATATGACCTTCTACTGGTCAAAAGGCTCAGAACATATATCTAATTTATATAGCAAGACAGCTTTTTAGTAGCCATAACAATCATGTCCAACTAAATCCAACAATCAAAATTGTTGAATTAAAAACATATCTGACCTGTAAGTAACATCAAATCGTATTTTTTTTTTTACAAGTCAATCACAATCACATCATTTCAATAAGCCCAACAGAACTTATAAAAGAATCCATTGAAAATACATCAAAATCGTTTGAACGGTGTAAAAATAGGGCTAATTTCTTCCTTATCCTCATGGTTGATCATATCCAACACTACTCTCTCCTCAGTTGTTTTCAAAATTGAAAACGATGAAAATGCTATTTTCATGATTAGAAACAGCTGTACTTAACAATCATAATCCTATTAATAAAACCAATTAACCCCCACCTCTAAATATTTAGCATTCTACTTCTATAAATTGTTCATCCAGATTCTTGTTCTTTACATTGATCTCAATCTTTCTCTCTACCAAACTTATAAGGCTCAAGGAAGGAGATTAAAATAGTTCTTACATACAAGAAATGGCTGGGAAAAGGGGAGCAATAATGGTCGTGATGTTGTGCATGATGGTGGTGCTGGTGCAAGCTGCGCAAGACGGCAACGGCAACGGCAACGAAAGGGTGAATTGCATGCCGGAGTGCTACTTCCAGTGCATGCAAATGAGGGTTTTTACATGGAGCGAATGCAAGCATGTCTGCGTCCACACTTGCACAAAGCTTGTTTGTGACGCCTTGATGAAATTGAAAGGTGGTGCTCGGATGGAGAGAACGGAGAAGGCGGTTGAGTATGGCTTGTCGTTGACTCTTTTCCGGTAGAATCCAGGAGATCGAAGAAGAGACTTGAAAGGTTCGCACGCGTTGCTCAGAGCCGGTTCGGTTATAATACCTTATTCGCTTGTTTTTATTTTAATTGGTTGCTGAAAAAAGTTGATGTATTTTTTTCTTTTTGGTTGTCGCTTGCGAAAGGTCCCTTGCTCTTGTTATTTGATTGTACCATGAATTCATATAAATGTTAACCAAAGATTATTTTCATCCAGTCCAATTCTTCGGTAGAGGTTTCCAAAGAAATCATCAAAAATCGCGAAAGTTGATACGCTAAAATGAGAGGAAATATGCTAAAATGGTCTGTTCACCTATAACAGAGACCAGCAGCTACAATAGTTTACAAAATTGATAAGATTATAATAAATGTTTGGAGGTTAGGATGCCTAAATTGTCATAGAATGTGGCAGTAAAAATGAACATCTCGCAAATTAATCATACGATATGTCCGGTAACAGGTCACAAAATCCAAATAGCAAATCCCAAATGATCGGGACACAAGTATTCTTTTTCTTCTTTTTTTTAACTGAAAAAAATGCCTAAACAAGGAAGGCTACAACACCAAACCTCGCGCATCGGAAACAAGAAGACTACAAAGATTAATCACCCAAACCTGACATGAATTAAGACTCTTCTTCTGAAAAGCTTGAGCAGCCCAATTCGCAGCTTCATTTGCATCTCCACCACACCATGAGAATGATAAGGACAAGGAAGCTTTCAAAGATCAAATATCGGAGAAAATAGCCCTGCATTCCCGAGGAGGGCCATCCTCGGACAACTGAATCATGCTTTTGTTGTGCCCCTGAATTTCAATGCTTTGGTAAGTTCACGGCCTTAGCTAGAACGCAAGCACAACGAATAGCCAAAGCCTCAGCCTGGAAAATGGAGGTTGCCTGGCGAAAGGGAGCTCAACCATCAATCAAATTACCTTTACAATCCTGTAACAGAACTGCTATAGCGGCAACAGAACCACTGGCAAGCATAGCATTATCACAGTTCGCTTTAAATGAGCCATTGGGAGGAGGTACCCACCTTCAAAAGGTAGGAGAAATCCTCTGGGAAGTATGGGCAACATGAGAGGATATTTCTGTAGCCAAAAGCAATTCCCTTCTAGACATAGCAGCTTTAATAATGACCTGAGTTGGGTTTACCAAATGAACCAACCAAGAGTTGTAACTTTGCTACGAAGCTCTGCCCTCTCCTCTTCATTTACACAACCATTCAACAAGTCCACAGTCCACCGCAGCATCGATTGTATCCTCTGAGGGTTCATTCCCATCTCACTATGTTTCTGACCATGCCTAGTAACTAGTAAGGGTCTCCGTAAATGATCACGCCGGTTATTAAAGGATTTTTCTTGTTATATAGCTTGAAAGAACTGTATTGGTCCTCTATAAACCTCCATTAGTTCTGATTTTCATATTTTTCAGAGCTCACGATCTATTTGCCGACCAACATTAGAAATGTGGGAGGTGAAAATTTAGCTTTTACATAAGTAGTTTCTCCAAAGTGAGGTGAATAAATTCTGAAAGGGAGAACAACCGGGAGCCAACCAAAGGCAGTCGACTATTGATCAGATAAGTTCAGATGGGCACTCAAAATGGTCGAGACTACAGAAATGCAGAGCAATGCAAAGAGATACCTGGTCTGAACATGATTGTTTTCATTGAAAACAGCCAGAATTTCATTAGTCTCAAATAGATACAAAAGAGATCGAAGGGGAGATGGGCCAAAAGGAGAAGGGAAACTCATTGAATGAATGCCCTCACCCAAGCACCCAAAAGCCACGACTACCCAGGCCAAAAGCCCCAAAGACACGAAAAACAACTAAAAAAAACCAAGAATTTTGATGGCAAGAAGCCAACCAAAACAATGTAACAGTCAACCCACAATAGAAAAAGCTTGGTACCTCTGATGCTTCGACATCTGCAGCTAGCACTGATACTGATTCAGGATCACCTCAGAGCACCACTTGTAATGCTTTCCAAACCGTAAATGACATATTGATATCATCTTCAGAAAAAGGAAATGAACTATCCTTTGCTCTTAGCCAGAAAACAAGCTTCCACTTGATTATCTCACACACTTCTACGCAAGCTGGATGGATGTACATTGTAGAAAATGAGTTTTCTAGCACTCCAAATACCCCATATCACAACCAGAGGTAAAGCTTCCCACAAAAGTTTGATCGCTTTGTTATCTTTCTTTTAAACTCGCTTCCCTTCCACCACCACCATATCAAACGGGAAATGCAACAACACTAGCCAAAAACAGCAGGAAGTCGCCAAAAGCAAAAGAGTCAAATTTTGTTCTCATTTTTTAAAGGACCTCCGCTTAGTTTTATCATTTCTTCAATCCAGTTCCATCCTAATTCCACTTCTAAGCAATTGAAACAACTAATTCATCCAATTTCCAAAGAAGTCGAAATATGTGCAATTCAATCGAATAGGGATAAGTTGAAATAGAGTAAAAGCTATTGTACTGGTCCCTCTACAAAACTCTCTTTGAGAGTGCGTTTGCTTGGTGAGGGGGCAGTTTCCTCCCCTTTTTCCATTCACCTTCTCTTTCCTTCTCCTTCTCCTCCCCCCTCTCCTCCCACACCCTCGGACCCTAACCTTCTGCTCTTTACCTCACCTGTCCTTTCTCCACCTGACCCCTTATCATTTTCTCAAATATGGTCTCAGATTTGTTCTACGGCTGTAGCTTGACGCCATGTTGCAACCACCCCGATCTAGTAGGGTCTGATCTGTACAGTGGTGGAGTCTACAACTTTTTACCAAGATGGAGACGGCTTGGTGGAGCTTCTAAGGCTAGAGATGTGGAGGAAGTAGTTTTATCTCTCTTTTTTAAGTTTTCTTTCCTCCCTGTGTCGTGGTTTTGTTTTACGGTTGTATTGTAATAATACCTCCATTGTAGAGGTTCCAATATTCTATCTTTCATTTTTCTTTCATCTCTGTGGAGGTTTTCTGTTATGCCTATATTGTAATAATACCTCTTGTGTAGAGGTTTTAAGTCCTCTCTACGTGGAGATATGTAGTCTACCCTTTGCTTTCTCCTCCTTTTATGGAGGCTTCCTTTTTCTCTTCTGAGAGTTTTATCGCACACCGATGTACTTTATTGTTTGATATAAATCATATATGTAATATAAGTAGGTTTTATCTAAAGATAATCTTAGTTCAAAAAATCTAAAAATAAACCAACCGGGGTACAATTCCACTCAAATATTTGCAGCGAATCATCAAATCGAGAGAGACATGAAGGTTTTTTTTCTGAGAATGAAATCATTGCATTGCACAACTTAATTCCAGCTGGACAAGGTTACAAACTTCAGAGCGCAGAGGACTAAGAGAGGGAGGGGGAAGCCTATTCCTGTTGCACTTTTTTGCTACCCAATTTGCACACTGGTTAGCTTTGCGATCACGCCAAGAAAATTTAACTACAAAAGGATTACAAAGAGATTTCATGTCTTCCAGCATACTATCCCTTACCAAGCAGATGCTAGCAGAATCGTTGGAAAGAAACTTGACTAGGCGTGAACAATAAGTTTCAAACATAGCTTGAGGAATCTGAAGGCTTCCCGCCATCAAGCAGGCTACTCTAATTGTCCACGCTTCAGCAGCAAGAGCAGAACCTAAATTAATCCTGCCATAATTTATTTCTCTAACCTTTCCAGAAGGGTCCCGAGCTATGACTGCAAAAGCTGCATGTTTACTTGATGGGTTGAAAGCCGCACCACAATGGAATTTCCAGAAACCCAAAGGTGGACGTTGCCACAAGGTAGCATTACCATCCACAAGAGCATGGGTATCACGAGGATTCAACTGAGCATAAACAGCACGAAGATAATCTCCCTCAGCCGTGAGGGCTGCCTTCAAAGTGGAGGTAGGATCTGGGGTTAAATTGGAGAAGATGTAATCATTCCTTCTTCTCCAAATACCCCAGCAGATTTGGGCAATAAGAGCCAAGGAAGCCTTACTTAGGGGTGATGGGGGATTCACCAGATCATCAAACCATTTGGCGGCTGAAACAATACTCTGAATTGGGTCATGGAATGAGAGGCCACAGTTACTCCAGATGCTGTGGGTCCAACTGCACCTAAAGAGGGTGTGCTCAATTGTTTCCACCTCTAGATGGCAAATGGGACAGAGAGGGCTTCGAGAGCATTTTCTCTTGAAAAGGTTCTCCTTAGAAGCGATGGCATTCTTCAAGACTCTCAAAATGAAATGTCGAATTCTGGGATGGCAAGGGAGTGTCCCAATGGTTTTCCAAGTGTTCACAGAGGTTGTAAAGGAAGAGCTAGGGGGGCCAGAATGGCGAGAGGACGTTGTGGCTAAGTGATACCCTGATTTCACAGTATAAATTCCAGAAGGATTGTGATCCCCGATAAAAGAGTCATTCTGACTGGTCGAGGTTATAGGGGTGGAGGTTATGATGGAACATATGTGGCTTGGGAAGAGGGAGTGAAGAAGATTGAGGTTCCAAGACTTGGAGTTTGGGCAAAATAAATCCTTAACAAGGGATGGACGGTTATTTGTAGGACGGGGACCAAGAGTGATGAGCTGGTGGTTCGAGAAAAGCCATTTATCCTCCCAAATGTTGATTGACTCACCATTACCGAGTTTCCATACCAAGCCTTTCTTGATTAAATCTCTACCTTCAAGAAGACTAGACCAAACCCAAGAGGGAGAAGCCCCCCTTTTAGCCTCCATAGGATTAGAAGTTGGGAAATAGGAGGCTTTGAGGACTTGAGCCCAAAGAGACTTTGGGTTTTTGAGCATCCTCCAGAATTGCTTACCAAGGAGGGCCTTGTTAAAATAGGCAAAGTTTCTGTACCCCATACCACCTTGAAATTTTTCCGATGCCATGGAATTCCATTTGCACCAGTGGCTTTTGCTACCACAGTCCTTCTCACCGCACCCGAAGCAATTGATAATAGAACTCAACTGTTTGCACAAGGATATAGAAAATTTGAAGCAAGTCATGGGATATGCTGGGATGCCTTGAGCAACAGACCTGATAAGGATCTCACAGCCAGCCTCAGCCAGTAAGCATTTCTTCCAACCTTGGGTTTCGGAGAGGATTCTGTCCCTCACAAAAGCAAGAACTTGCTGTTTGGATTTAGTCCAGTGAGTGGGAAGACCAAAATACTTTGCAGCATCAGTCATAGAGGACATTCCCATTTCCTGAAGAATTTGATTTTGGAGATCAGGTGAAGTATTCGGAGAGAAAAAGATTTCAGATTTACGGAAATTAACAGTTTCACCGGAAGCCAGACCAAAGAAGTGAAGTACTTCCTTGATAACATGACAATTGGAGACCGTAGCTTCAAGGAAAATCAAGGAATCGTCTGCAACGAGGAGATGAGACAATTTGGGCCCTCTATTGCGGATCCTCAGGCCAGAAAGAGTTTTACGAGAGATGACTTCAGCTATCATACTGGACAGTCCATTGGCAACGATAAGAAAAAGGTACGGGGAAAGAGGATCCCCATGACGGAGGCCCCTAGAAGGAGAAATGGAGGCTATCTGAGAACCATTGGCCACAACATTGTACTCCACAGAGGTGATACAATCCATAATCCAACCAATCCAGGTATTACAAAAACCCATTTTCTCCATTTCAGATTTAAGGAAGCACCATCGAACGCGATGGAAGGCTTTATCGAGGTCCAATTTGATTGCCATGAACCCCTTGGGACCCTTCTTTTTATTTTTCATATAATGGAACACCTCATGGGCAACAATAATGTTATCCTGAATCTGCCCGCCCAAAACTAAGGCCGACTGGGAAAGGGAGTCGATGTTCTGGAGAAGAGGTTCGAGCCTGTTGGCCAAAACTTTTGCGACGATCTTGTATGCAAAATTGCAAAGGGTGATCGGACGAAAGCGCCCAGGTTTCTTCTTGGGTACAAGGACAATGTTGGTCTTGTTTAGGTCTTTCGGAAGCGGAGCTCCTCCGTCGAAGAACTCTCTAATGCCATGGCAAATGTCAGGTTTTATAGTAGGCCAATGCTTCTGGTAGAAAATACCAGAGAATCCGTCCGGGCCCGGGGGTTTACAAGGACCCAGTTGGAAAACAGCGAGTTCAATCTCGGCATCGAGGACGGGTTTACACAGAGAAAGGTTGTCAAAGTCGGAAATGGACCGGGGTGCATAATTATTATCATTATTATTGTGAGGGAGAGAAGGAATCGAAGGGAGGACAGGGTTATCATCGGTGAATAGAGAAGAGAAGTACCTCTTGATTATAGTATCAGCAATCTCCTCCGGGGAAACAGGCAGTGCGGCCGCCATGTTTGGGTTGCCCGAGCCCGAGCTTGGTTGCGGTTCTTTGGAAGAAGTCCGTTCATCGGACTCAGTTCTTGAGCTGAATGGTGGTAAGGTCTCTCTGATGAGAGACATGGAGTTGAAGAAGGTGGGAAGATGGACTAGGGTTACCAGGTTGAGTGTCGACCGTGTGATTCTTGAAATCAAGAAACTCCATTTGGGGTGGTTTTACTGCAAATCGATACACCAAGGTTAGTTAGCACTTAGCATTACGATCGATACAGCAATCACGAAAATGAGATTGATCCGAGCGCTTCGATGGGATTCTTGCAAAGTCCACCTATGTTTGTTTCGATGAGATGGAATTGACAATGAAGTTGAACTGAGATTGGAATGAAATTGAAAAAAATGGGTTTGAAATATACTTTTCATTCCGCAATGAAATGGTACGGCAATAATAGTTTCTGAAATGGAAATAATATTTTTTTAGAGTGATAATAGTAATTTTTGGTGTGTCAATAGTATTTTTAGATTGACAATAGTAATTTTCAGAGTAGCAATAGTAATTTTCGGTGTGGTATAATAAATCTTGGAGTGACGCTAATAATTTTGGTGTGACAACAAAACGGAATGACAATTCTTTAATTTTTTTAGTGAAATGACAATTCTTTTAATAGTAATTCCATTTGAAATGATTATTACTAACGTAATTCCATTTAATAGTAAATATTGAAATGATTATTTCATAATTTAATAGTGAACCAAAAATAGGAATAAGTATTCCATAGAATGGAATGACCATTCCATTCAACGTTGATTTCGTCGAACCAAACATACCTAAAGACTTTGGGAACGAATCCCTGCAAAATAAGTCCAAGAACTGGTGGTATTTTCGGTCGTGAACCCTCCAATGATCAAGTTAGTTGAAAAATGACAGTGAGAAAGTATTGTAAAAGAGCCATGATTGCCGTGCCGCAAGGTCGTGTGAAGCTGTAATTGGTTTCACGGAGTGGTATTGATCATGGGATCAAAGGATAATGAAGTAGTGGGCATGGATCATGGAGTAGTTGAAGTCGTGGCATGATTTGTGGGATGACCTAAGTGTTTCATCGATAGCCATAGTGCTCGGCATTAGTGTTAAAAAATTCATACGAATCAATATGAACCAGTCGGATGAATCAGTAGAAGATTATATATGGAGATTTACCTAATTGGAAAATGAACACTAATTGTACGAGAATTTACATTCCAAACGGCCTCTATGGAAAATCCTAGTTTCTCCAAAAACCCAGAGTTGCAAATCACTTGAAAAGAACGGGGCCGTAAGGTGTAAGTTACACACACCTCTTGTCTTCAAAATGCGAGTTTAAGATCAATAATACAGCAACTAAACCAATGGGTGCCAACACTTCATTTCCTTGGCAACGTGCGCCTTGGGAAAATAGGAAAGTGTTGTGTTGGTTTCTGCCAAAACAAGTTCAAAGAGTGGTGTCTCTTCGGCTGAGACCACTTCGAACAGTTGCTTCTTTTTTTAATACCATTCCGAACAGTCATCATTCCTCTTCGTTAGGGTGCCTACTTCTCTATAAATAGGACCCATCTCCTCTCATTTCAAAAACGAAAATCCATGCACTCATAACATACATATTCAAGAAACCCAAGAGCACCGGTGTGGGAGACGAATTTGCTTTAAGGATATAGTATTCTCCATAAAAATACTAGCCTCGATTGCCAATTTTTGGACACTTGAAATTGGTCTAGTAAGTTTCTAATCTTGTTTATTTTTTATGTGTAACAAATTTTCAGTGATAAACGAATCCTGATTCCAAAAGAAAGTTGATAAGAAAGTTGCCCTGCAGCCTAACTAGCTCTCCACCCCATAACTCTTCTAAACGAGCTACTAACGATGTTTAATTAAGCTGTTGTACACACAAACTGATATAGAATGTTGTTCCACATGCCTCTTCATCAATGATACCATACCTTATAGTAAATGTATTTATCTTATTGAAATACTTTTAAGTATGCCATTTGGATCATTATTGAGCAGTGATTTCTCATTGATTACAAGGGGATTGTCGCCCAACATAGAGAACTCCAGCTGAGCAAAAAAAAAGGCATTGCAAATAGCACTACATGACAACATTGCACCAACAATGCTATTTTTTTTTTTTTTTGAAAGCGACAAGTGTCACTACTTGCTCACTTCCGTCTATTAGGCGGAAGATAATATGTCAATAATTTCAAACAAGTTCGGATATCAATGCATATCTCACGGATATTAGTATATTTTTCCAAATATCAATACACATTTCTCGGTGCAGAAGATGGGTTACGCATAGGACTGCTTACGTGTAGTTGTCCGTGAGTTGGAGAGGTGCAATTGATCGATAACTAGTCAAAAGGGAAAGGGATGAGGTCTTACGGAGAGAAGGGGTGGGAGCAAGAGGTACGGGAGAAACAGAGGCAGCGTGTCCCTTTTGTTTTCCGCACGGTACTCAACCTTTTCCGGGCTTAAGCGAGTGAGGTCACCCTATCTCTCTGAGGGAGAATGTTCTCCTTCCTCAAATTCAGCGCTCACTTACTTTTTTCCCAAAAAACGGTCGTCATCAATCATTGGGAATGTCAGGGGTATTTATAGGGCACCTGGGCCTAGGTCAGGCCCAGGACGACGCCCCTATCAATTCCTGACACGTGTCCCTCCTGTACCTCCTGGCCTTGAGAAAACTTGCCCTTCCGCGGACTTCTTTCCGCGGGAAGGCTCGTTTTCCCGCGGCGACTCCTCCAACTCCAAGCCACCAAGCCGCAAGCAATCCCCCAATTCCCGCTGGAACGAGGTCGCGACCTGCAACGATCGTTTCTTTCAAAGGGGTTCCATCTGGACCCTGCCTCTGGGCCTAGGACGGAGACCCCACGGTTTTGGCTTCCAAGGGAGGGCCTCCCCGTAATCGCGAGATCGGGGAGACTCGTGGAATATTAGCATAAATCCCGCCGAAGATGTCAACATGTGGGGGTCCGCGGAGGTGGTCCGCGAATGGTCCCATCTTTCTGCGGACGCCTTTCCGCGGAGACTCTTTCGCGAAGGCGATTGTTGGGTTTCCGTACACGCGTCATTGTTTTATAGAGTGGTCAACCATTCTTTTCACGCGGGTCCCACCATCACGTGTCTGTTTGCTGTTGCAGAGTCAAATAGTCGTCTCAAACGGCAAGGTAGCAACTCTGACCGCACCTACACTCGGATATCAATGAACTTTCTACCTATTATTCTTCTACACTATTTGGGCTCAGGTTAATCTTCTGACTTCTGAGTTTCGGGCGGGGGGGCGCAAGTCCAAATTGATCATAGTTGAGGAGGGTTCAATGTAATTTATCCTCATAACCGATAACCAAAGATTCCTCACGCGGGTAAATTTTGACCGATTTGTTCGCCCGCTCATCCGTGCATTGCAGAGCCATCTGCATGACGATGCGCTTCTCTCTCTCTTTCTCTCTCCTCTATCTGCTCTCTCCTTTAATGGTGACTGCAATCCCCAGAGAAACCCATCCGTCCCGCTCTCTGTCTGTCGGACCGCGCAGCATCGAGCTATTTTCTCTGTTTCCTCATCAAGGTACTTCTTTTCTGGACCTCTTTTCCATTATTTTATCTCAAATGCTTTGTTTGCTTTCATGCATTAAGGGTTTTTCAGAGTGTAATTAACTTGGAGTCGTCAAAGAATTTCGTGCATTGCTAGCAAGGTCGAATCTCACGAAGGGTAATCGTTCCAAATCTTGGGGCAACTAGAGTCGTTAATTTCAGGGCCTCGGGATCAGTTGAGGTGTCCGGTCGTTAACTTCAGGGCCTTGGGATCAGTTGATGTGTGCGCAAGCTGGCCCCGGTTATAGAAAAAGAAAAAAGGATTTAGAGCATTGATCCCTTGGGGGAGCCCAGCGGGTAATTCAGTTTGATGGAATGTATGAAAGGGAGTAGTGTTGGGTTTGTGAAGTTTTATTCAGTGTTGGTTTGTCACTTAGCCGATTACGATTAAGTATAGCGTAGTAAACCCTAGCATATAAATTGGTGATGTAAACCTAGGATATTGTACTTAATTACATAATCGGGGAAACCCTTAAAAATGTGTGTTTTTCTTTCTGTTTTTGATTAGTGTCTGTTGGTATCCGCAACAACAGTCAACTAGTTTGTTTCATCATCTAGGGTCCTTAGCCCTTTTAAGACATTTCATTTCAAATGCTTCAAATGATTTCCGAAATTAGGGGGTTTTTTGGGTCAGAGTTTTTAATCATAAAATTTTAAGTTTTGTCATCTGGATATATACTTCAGTCTGATGCACTGGATAAGAGAAATTGTTGATTTCTTTATCTGGGTACTTGTTTTCTTTAGCCCTTATATGATATTTCATTTCAAATTCTATATTTAATCTTGTTTCCAGTAACCCCAATCCACTCTGGTTGTTTTGTCTTCCGGGCATGCTCTTCAGTTTGATGCACATTATGAAAGTTTTGGGAA
Source organism: Rhododendron simsii (assembly GCA_014282245.1). Classification (NCBI taxonomy): domain Eukaryota; kingdom Viridiplantae; phylum Streptophyta; class Magnoliopsida; order Ericales; family Ericaceae; genus Rhododendron; species Rhododendron simsii. The sequence continues at coordinate 2,155,943 of CM024961.1, read as the reverse complement.
CTGTTTGTTGACTATTACAACACCAGATTTTCAACTGTAAGGTTTTAGAAAATTGGGTTTAATTTTGCCAATGAAACGCAGATGGGACGGGTCAAATTGAAGATACAGAGGTTGGACAGCAGTGCTAATCGCCTAACTACCTACTCGAAGCGGAAGAATGGGCTTGTCAAGAAAGCTGAAGAAATATCAGTGTTGTGTGACATTGACATTGCCGTGCTCATGTTCTCGCCAACTGGAAAGCCAGTCTTTTGGAAAGCAGATAACAGGTATTCCATACCTTCAACTTTTTACATTTATATTCTCATTAAAAATTAGTTGGATAAGTTTGGCATCTGCTGATGACCTAGCTCACAAAATAAAATTTAGAAGGGTAAAAAAGGAGGAGACAAGGCATCATACTGAGGCTTTGTCTATAGAGAAAGCTTTAATCTTTTGGTGAACCATTACATTACGCTAGGGTACAGGTTGTTGAAATTTGTCTTCTCCTCGCCTTGGACTTCTGTATTGCTCATAAGCATGTGACTTTGAAATTCGTGCAGAGAATTTTAACATGAAAGTTTTTGAATGTTAAACTGTAAAATAAAGCACGTGTACAGGTACCAGTTGGTTTGTGATTCAACCCAACACACACACAATCGCACAAAGCGTAAATCAAGCAAGAACAGAAAGAAACCATGGAGAGATTTTTACACGGTTCAAAAGTTGTGTAGCTCGGTTCATCCATGGTTCACTCCAATTTCTACAATAAATCGGAGGAAGCAGTACAGATTACTCCCTCCATCCCAAAGTTATTTCTCCCTCTTTGGAAATCCAACATTGTAAGGAGATAGAATCATTATTCATTACTCTTCAAAACATATAAATTTCCAAAAGTATTCTTCTTCTTGAAATGTAATGATTACTTTAGTCTTTAGTGCATTTTCCCCTGCGCTTTTGGTTTGAATTTTGATATGGGAATGAAGGAATGGTTCAATTTTTTCTCCTTGAATAGTCGTACTGGACAAGGATTATAGAACATTTGAAAAAGGAAAGATAGACAACAATTTTGAGATGGAGGGACTAGAGAGTACAACAGTTGCTGTGTACAAAGTACAACATGAATTTATATCACAGGGTTAACATCACTAATTACCGTTATACCCTTGACTAAATTTACAGTACCAATTACCAGGACCTGACCGAGAAGGACGAACCCTGACATCGTTAGGGAATTAGCAAACCAAGAGTGAATCTGGCTTCGCAATCCCAACCCCAATGTCTAAGTCAATGTGGGAAAACATACAAAAAAGGGTAATTGTGCATATTCATTCTCCAAACTTTCAGTGTAGTTCAGTTCTGAGAGCGTAAAATAGTAATAAGTTAAGAACACAAATGCAGCTTTATCCAATTATGCTTATGATGATTGTCATGTTGCACCTATATTCTTTTGTTCAATTGAACTTCTATTGGTATTTCAACCATTGCTATCTCTTATTGTATGCATTGTTCTGAGCCCCTTTTTCACTTGTTAAGTACCATCGAAGGAATTGTTCGAAAATTTGCGGCAACAACTCCCCACGAAAGGGTGAAAAGGTGATACCAACTAGTTTTACTATCTTGGAAAACCATTTATTTTAAATTAGTTCTTTGTTAAACGCTATTGGAGTTGGAATTGAATTGTTCTTTACTGGATTGGAACAGGAAGTTGGAGACCGTCGCGGTAACTTCCTATAACAATAACATTCCATCCTTTTCTATTAATTTGATTTGTTGTCTTGATGTGTGTTTTATTATATGGATACTCCACTTTACCATTCGTTTGTACTTTTCTGTCTGAATTCTAGACTTTAAGGAGGGTCTACAAGAATTCGGATCACGAAATGATTGTTCTAGATTACTTGGGTTCAAGGTACATGACACATTGGTTTAGTCGATTCTCTGTTTCTTATGTACTGATCTTTATGGACGACTTCCTGAGCTTAAACTATTTTTGCATTCTTTATGTCTTTTATTGCAGTCATCAATCAGTTGAGGTATTATCCAAAACCAGCTAAATGATGCATGATTCCTGTAAAAATAACATATACTCTAAGTTGATGATACTGACACTAGTGGCTTTGTTTTTTCTTTGCATTTTTAATCTGCTTCTGACAGGATATGACGAAACAAGCAAGTTCATTGCGAACTCAACTTTCTGAAATCCAGCAGAGACTGAGGTTCACTGACATTTTCATTTAGATGTATTTATTTACATGTATCCATAAATAAAAGCCTGTTGCGCTCATTGACTGTGAATGTTTCTAAAATTTATTCAGCTTCTTTTGTTTTTCGTTTTTATGTCTTTAAGTTCAAGATATTTGATATTTAGAGTCCCGTGGCAATGTTGACCTTAATGTGGAACCTGTTAGTTTGTTTCTCATTTTTGGTTCCTTTTTCTTTGTACCCAATCCACAAATCTATCCTATATTTACCTACATTTGGCCTCATGTGACGAATCCAGTCACTGAACAGATGGATATATTTCTCTCACAGAAACTTCCTACTAAAAGATCTCTTTGGTTTAATAATTTCATGAGAATGGAACTTTGTTGAGTGGAATGATATTCTAAGAAAAAAACACAATATCGTCTTAGATATCAGGATTTGGAAGAATGCAAAACCGAATAAAGACGACGATTCAATCTAGCCAACATCAAATAGATGAGAAGCATGGTGCTTCCTGAGTTTTTTGGTAAGGGATAAGTAGATGCTCCATTGGGTGAAACAAGCTTGTAAACATCCAAAATCAGCTTATCAGCCTATGACTTGAGATGAAAACGCACTGAAAAAGGATTCGAAGCATTCAAGTTTAAAAACTTACCAAAAAGGCAAAGATTAACATGCTTGCTGCAGGGGAAAACTAATGTGGCAGGAGATGCTGTGGTCCATTGGTTATATGGTAAAATGGAACCAATGTATTGGAGCACAAAGCTTTGTTAGGTTTGGATACTACAGGTTATGAATGATGCATAGTTAGGCCAGGTTTGGATTTCGTCGTCAGGTGAGACATGGTATGCACGGTGGACTTTCATTTGAAATATACTTTCAGCTACTCATTGGCCATTTCCCTAGTTCCTATCTTATAGTCTTTTCTTTAACTATGATAGCCTTACTTGAAACAGAATATATTGTTATTTGTTGTACATAATATAGTTTACGTCTTGCATTATCTATTGTTGTAGACATGCAAGTTCTTTATCTTTTTGGGTTTTGTAAGTATTCCTCTTTATTTGATTTCTTTAGTAAATACATGCTGTTATTTACAACCTTACTTTGCTTATTGGTTTTTGGATTCTGCAGTGATTGGACTGACCTGGATAAGATTGATAGCGTAGATTTTCTGGAGCAAATGGTGGCTTATACTGGGAAATCGCTTGCTCAAATTCGAGAAAAGAAAGTATGCCCCTCATTCGTTGTGGTTGCTATCATTTGAGAAAGTTTAGCACCTTAGCTAATCGACAATCCATGTTGTTACGTTACAGATGTTGGTGTGTCTAAGCTTAGGACTTCCTAAACCCAAAGGGTAGGTTAATAGGGGATACATACACAAAAGTTTGTTTAAGTTATGTGGAACGATGTGCACATTTAAGTCCACCATAGCTGTCATAACTGTGATGAGATACTATTGATTTCTATTTTGGGAAATACATGGATCTTAGTATGAAAAGGAAGTATCTATCTCCTTTTCCATTTGGGAAACAGGAGTGGTTTATCTTTACTTAGTTGCATAAAAGTTGCGGTTCATCCAATCCAGATTAACAAAAGTATTGATTCCCACCTAAAGAGGTCTTTAGTTCAAGAGTTGAGAAAAAACACAAATTATTTGTTCTGCTGTATTAACCACGTATAATCTTGAGCAACCCAGTGTGGATAATAACTTGTAATTTAAATTTGGCGATATCTGTTATCTGTCTTGTGGTATTTCATCCTGTTTTGGTGACACTATTTTGTATCTACTCTTGACAGGAAAACATCGGAAAGCAACAATTCTCGGCACAAGGGTGCCATTACCAGGTAATGGAATGCTCCTAAGAGCCCAAGAAGCTTTGTTACAAAATTGGGACCGAGTGCATTATGGTCATGTCTTTTGTGTCTTTTGAGGCCATATTCGTTCTTTTGGTAGTAAACACTTACTTCCAAAAACTGTGCTTCTGTTATGTTCATGAATTCTTCTCTCCTTGTGTTTACAAAAACATTTTATCATACCTCTCTTATATTGCAGTCGCCCAATGGAGACCATCTACGTCTGAGTTTGGACGATGAGCAACAGGCCCGACATTGTTCATGGGTAGAGAATGATGGAAGTCAACCTAAAGTCTCACCAGAGGAGATGCTACTGCTTTCCCAAAGGTTAGTGGTGTGGATATCAGTTTAGCATTCTTAAACGAACACATGAAGTTGAAACACTCACAAGTTGTAACCCCACTTACTTTTGCTAGATTCGTATCTGTGATAGAAACTTTTTTTTTTTTTGGATAGCAATAAAGAATGATGACGAAGATATGTCGTGAAGTTTTTTTCCCCCAAAAACTCATCACTGAACAGTGTCTTTTATCTAGGGAGAAAGAGCTTTCTGCTGGCAACTCATTGGCAAATTATACTGATTACCTTGGCGTAGAGGGCATTGCTTCTGGGCAAAAGATGGACATCCAGACCGAGTTTATCAGAACTGAAGTTTTGAGGAATGAGTTAATTGGTTTAAAAACTGAAACCTTGAGAAACCAGTTGACAAAAACTCAAAACTTGAAGAATGAGATGTTACAAAGAGAACCCTCGAGGATGGAGTTGCACAATATCGAGTTTTTGTCAAACGAGGTGAACAAAAATGGTAGTTTAATTATGGAGTTGAAGAAATTGGATTCCATGAGGAACGAGCTGATTGAAACCACAACCTTGGCCAATGTCTTCTTGAAACCTGGATCCTTGGGGGACGAGTTGATTAAAACCGAATCCTTGAGGAACCAGTTAATTAATACCACATCTATGGGGAATGAGTTACATGAACCAGAATCTTTGAGGTTGCAATTGTGTGAGCAGGACTCTTACCCATTACACAATTTTGAGACCCAACCTAATCAGAACTTTGAACCAGTACAACAGATGAACCTTGAAGAAAGTATTGGTCCTACCAATGACAGACTTGAACCAGTGCAACAAACAAACTTGCAGCAAAGTATTTATCCTCCCGATAACAGATATGAACAAACACAACAGATGATGTTTGAACGAAGAATCGGTGACTTTTGTGATGAAGGGAACTCTGATCTTCACCTTGGTTATAGTTCTAATCATTGTAGCTGGGCTCCTACATCCGGACCTTTTGTTGCTGATACTTTTAACGAGCATTTATACACCCAGGCAAGTTTGTTATCATTCTTTCGTTCTTTTTCTAGTGGCATAGCTTTACTTTACTCCATGGCTCATGTCATATTTAATTCTAGTGCATCGTTAGTAGTAGTTGGAATCCTGGAGAGAACATGTTTATAGAATTGTTGGAAGAAGAAAATTTGTTTTAACAGCATATGTAGTACCTTCCACGCTACTTTAGATATTCGACATTTTAATGTGCGTGAGACCATCGTAGCTAATGAGTTTCAAGTTTTTGGATTGACATCGAAGCTCTGTATTAATTACGCCATCGAACTGAAATGTCATCGTACCTAAATTGACTGTGTATGATCGTATCTAAATTTAAGTTTTGTAGTTCTTTTTCGCATCTTCCATAGCATGTGAGATTTGCATTTTGGTCTACTAAAGATTGTATCTAATGATCAATTCGGATGCTTCTTTCAGCAACTCTATCCAGTCGACGGCCACACAGCGAAGGAGCAACACTATTCAGTTGATGTTCATGTGGACAAGGAGCATTGATCCGACCGACGAGCATCTCAGTCTATGACATCGATCTTTCTGGGTATATCAGAACATTTTACGATATAACTGCACGTGTTTCCTTGGACACCTGCTTCGTTTTCCTCTCGAGATCACTTGTGGTAGCAAAAATTGTATCTTTCGACCCCTGTGAATATGCTATTTGTGTAATACTGACGTATCTTCTAGTTCATTAAAACAGTGCTTATAATAGCATTATAACCTCAAAACCAATGAGGAATTTGATTAAAAATCTTATGAATGAGTGCGAATTCAGTTTGTTCAAATATCGTATCTCAGGGTATTTTACCCGGTCGTTTATTTTTCAGGGAATTTTACACCTTTAGAAAATTATTTATCTCACTCTTGGCATTTGATAATGCATGAATGGTCATAAGACTCATAACCCATTAGCGTCGAGCTAGTGGTCAAGACTTAAGACTTAGAGAATTGCTCCCTTCTACGGTCTTAAGTTGAAAACCTCCCACGTGCTATGAATTATATATTTTGTGGGCAGTCCATATAATACTTTATTCTGGCTTTAATTGAGACCCCACAAGTGGGTGGTGAGATTGGTTTCTCAGAAATAGTCAAGATGCACTTAAGCTGGCTTGGACAGCATAATTATGAAAGAAAAAAAAAAACATGGTCATCAGTTTGGAATGCTACCAATGTGACTGCTATGCAGATCAACTTTCTATCTTTAAAGTAGGAAAAAGGGAGAAAGTAACATAGAATAAGGCTAATTCTTGTGGCATGCCCATCATAAGGCTAATACTATAAAGATTTCCGAACCTTAAAATTTCAAAATCTATTTGCTTATAATTCGACTCCTGTGTTTATGAAATTCTGATTTCACTGCACGGATACACCAACATATATGAACAATCAAAATACTTCATGCAACCTAAAAATATTACAGTAAAATAAATGAGTCAAATCCAAAGTAATTCGCATATGCTAGATTTTATATATGCGCAATCTAATGCCCATCTGAAAGCTGGATGAGCAGTACTACTGCAAGGGCCCGCTTGGCACCCTGGGCCAAAATAGTCATCACCGGTTCCGCAATAACCGAACTTGCTACAACACATATTGGCTACACAACCGCAGTTTTGGCCGGATATGAGTATCGGTAGGGCATCCCCGGCAAGGATACCGGCCAGAATGATTGTGAGGAGGTTGTGCATTGTAGCTGACATTTTCTGTGGAGAGAGAGAGAGAGGATGGAGTTTGTGGGTGTTTGTACGTAGAGATTTGGAAAAACTAAGTGGGGCGTGCAATTGTTCTTCAAGCTAGAGAAACCGCGTACACACATTTGTCTTTGTTTGACTTTGACTGGTTAGATACTGGAAGATCATCGTCTGGGTTTGAAAATTCTATAAGAAAATCTATCAGTAGAGGAATTTAAGTAAAAAATTTAAGAATGTGTCTTACCAGTGTGAATTAGTTTTTTCTTTCTTTTTCTGTCCAACGATAGGAGCTGAGCAACTCCTTCGTGAGGACTCAAACTCAGGACCTCTCCCTGCAAATCTTTAGTTGAAGGGTAAATAAATAGATTGAAGAACGTTTGGTAACCACACCAACCGAAAGGGCATTTTTCAGTAATTTCGCTCTTGAGAAAACTTTTGTCTCTGTCTTTGATATACATGAATGGTCATAACCTATTGGTGTTGAGTTAGTGGTCAAAGCTTGAGACTTAGGAGGTTGCTCAATCCCTCCCATGGTCTCAGGTTGAAAACCTCTCATGTGCTATCAACTATTTTTTGGGGCAAGTCCATATAAAACTTTACTTTGACTTTAATTGAGATCCTCTCAAATGGGTGGTGAAATCGGTCTCCAAAAATAATCGAGCTCATAAGCTGGCCCGAAGAGCGGAGTTATAAAAAAAATAAAACATGGTCATCCATTTGGAATGCTAGCAATATTGTGACTGCTATGCAGATCAACTCTTTCATCTTTAAAGTATGAGAAAAGGGGTGAAAGCAACATAGAATAAGGCTAATTCTTGTGGCATGCCCATCATATTGGATATATGAAATTAGTTCAAAATTGCAAAATGGATAAAAGTGAGTGTAATAGTGAAAAATTGAACCACCATTAGATCGAGAAAAAACTGTATCATTCTTCCCCTTAGAGCATCCGCATTAGGCGGGTCAAACCAGCCTTCTTTGTTATTGTAGAGAGAAATCATTCAAAAGTGGCCCAAAATCAACATCGCTCACAACTCAGCAAAAGGTAAACTAGCAACAGGTCCTTGTTTCTATAGATGAGCCACTGCTCACTTGGTATCCCTTTTTTTAATGTTTCTCTATAGCTACGCCTGTCTCTAGCTCTTTCTCTCTTCGAGGCAAGGGAGAGTTTAATGAAGTATTTAATTGAGGTGAGTTTGATTATTTAATTGAGAAGAGAGTGAAAGTAAGAAGGATTTAATTGGGGTGAGTTTGATTATTTAATTGAGAAGAGAGTGAAAGTAAGGAGCTTGATGCAGTAGATATTTTAAAAGTGGGTAGCTAAAGTAATTAAGTAACTTTTTGAAGTGCAAACTAGTCCAAAATGTAAAGCATCTGGTGCGGATGCGCTTAAAAGATTATGATTTTTGACTGTTGTCCCTTGAATTATATTGTGAATTATCCTCCATTATATTAATTCTCATATTGACCATGTAAGAAATATTCATGTGTCATTGCAAATGTAAATTACTTCCCGCACAAAATCAAATTGCATAGGAGAATTAATTATTAAAATTAACCCAAAGAATAGAAATAAATGAATTTTGTTTATTGATTTACATTTACAATATTTTCACCTTGTATTTCCTAATTTAACCACAACCCAAACTAAACTTTTTCATCTCTCACAGCTGATTGCAACCGTCAAAATTCTTGCATATGGCTTAGTGGCCTGGACCTCTAGGGCTGGGTCCGGATGCCAGGCGTTCGAGCCAACATGCCATGGTGAGCTTTGCATTCTCGTACACTGACGGGTACGCTTGAAGATGGTTTTTGCCGGCAAAATCCTCAGATAACACCCTCACGGCCCCCACTCGCACATGACTGAAAATGAAGACACAGATGACAAGAGTGATCAAAAGAGCGTTTTCTCGGCGGAAATACATATCTAAACACCACCTCAAACCCCAGAAAAAAAATATTCTTTTTGACAAGGGTGTGGACTATGGAGGGAAATAGTTTTTTGCTTTGGGTTCTTGGAAATCTGTATGAGAGAGAATGAGTTTTGTTGGAAGTATTTATAAACATGGATTTGCTTGTTGTGGGGTCTACTTGGATACAATTACGTGTTGACGAAGAAAATTTGGAACTAGTCTTGCATGATACTCCGGCACTGATTTGGCGGCCAAAAATGAGATGTGTGTATCTTGATTTTGAATATGTCAAAGCTTATCATGAATATCAAACTATTAATTTCCGAGAAGGCCCTTGTTGGTGAGGTGAACTATGGATGGGTGAACGGTTTGGTCTTTCATTAAGAAAGGGCAGGAGTAGTACTTCCAAGGTTTGAAAATTATGAACTGACTTAGGCTCCGTTCCAGAAATCTTCTTAAAAAATAAGTACTTATTTTGCATGGGTTTGATTCACCTTCTTCAGAAGGAAAAATAATGCTCTAAGTATGGTTGTAAAGGGTATCCACAAAATTTAAATAAGCATCTTATTTCACATTTTCAAACTCAAAAATAACGTAAATGAGATATAATTTTTCAATTTTTTTTGCACCGTATTAAAGATCTCAATGAGATCTATCAAACAAAATTCATATTGATAGTCGAACAAACGGAGCCTTAGTATAGTAGCTTGAGTCAAAAAGAGGACAAATGGAAGAAAACTTGTTGAAGCTTAAAAAGAGAATCTAGTCTTCTTAGGATGTCAAAATAAGTTACATTGTTCAATCTTTTCAGGAACAAGAAAATTTGGAACTAGTCTTGCATGATACTCCGGCACTGATCTGGCGGCCAAAAATGAGATGTGTGTATCTTGATTTTGAATATGACAAAGCTTATCATGAATATCAAACTATTAATTTCCGAGGAGGCCCTTGTTGGTGACTTGAACTGAAGGGTAACATTAAGAAAGGGCCGGAGTACTTCCCTTAGTGCCCTTTGTTCTCTCTCTTTGAATGGCATGTGGCATAAAAACATGCAAGCTCATGAGGTAATGTTGATTACGGTGTTCCTTAATTCACTGCTAAAATTTATGTGAACACCGTTACTCAATCAGGTCAACTTGTGTGCGCCTCGACTAATTTCAAACCCTAAAATTAATGGCTTGACAAACCTTCCAATGATCGCGAGTTCGATTCTTGAAAACCTCCTCTTCGTTTGTAGAGACTAGGTATTCAACCATTCCCCAAATCTTAAGCATATTTGGCAACTTCATGCACTGATTATGTTGTTTGTAAAGAGAATATACAAAAGGGTTCTCTCCCGTTCAGTTAGTGCTATTGTAATGGATACGGACGGGAGGGGTGTTGAGGCGCTCGGGCCTCCGCACAACTCCAAATATTCTCTTTAACTGTACTGCTTTCATGCAAATTTAAAGTTCTATAAAATTGACAATTGCCCGTATTATTCTTTATGCCCATTTGTTTGGTTGAATGTGAGTATTGAAATGAACTATAAATCAAGAGTGGTCAAATATATATTCGGTTTTTGTTTCAAATACTTAAGACTTGGATGAGTTGACTGCAACATGCGTTCGATATATTATATCACAAAGTGCAGGGCACACAATACCATAAGAAGTACATGGTGCTATTAATCTGATTAATATCAAAATTTTTTGACGATTATATATCCTGTTACATTTTATATATTCCTTCAATTCTAGTTCCGTCGAACAAACGGAGCCTTAGTATAGTAGCTTGAGTCAAAAAGAGGACAAATGGAAGAAAACTTGATGAAGTAAAAAGAGAATCTAGTGTATTAGGATGTCACTGGTGGCGAATAGTTACAGGCACCAACACCATTCAACTTAACAGGGGGCAGAAGTCCATTCAACTTGACGAATAGTTACAGGCACCAACACCATTCAACTTGACCAAGAAAATTTGGAACTAGTCTTGCATGATACTCCGGCACTGATCTGGCGGCCAAAAATGAGATGTGTGTATCTTGATTTTGAATATGACAAAGCTTATCATGAATATCAAACTATTAATTTCCGAGAAGGCCCTTGTTGGTGAGGTGAACTATGGATGGGTGAAGGGTAATTTGGTCTTTCATTAAGAAAGGGCAGGAGTACTTCCAAGGGTTGAAAATTATGAACTGACTTAGTGCCCTTTGTTCTCTCTCTTTGAATGGCATGTGGCAGAAAAACATGCAAGCTCATGAGGTAATGTTGATTAGGGTGTTCCTTAATTCACTGCTAAAATTTCTGTGAACACCGTTACTCAACCATGTCAACTTGTGTGCACCTCGACTAATTTCGGAACCTAAAATTAATGGCTTGACAAACCTTCCAATGATCATGGGTTTGATTCTTGAAAACCTCCTCTTCGTTTGTAGGAGAGTAAGACTAGGTATTCAACCATTCTCCAAATCTAAGCATATCTGGCAACTTCATGCACTGAGTATGTTGTTTGTAAAGAGAATATACAAAAGGGTTCCCTCCCGTTCAGTTAGTGCAATTGTAATGGATACCGACGGGAGGGGTGCCGAGGCGCTCGGGCCCCGCACAACTCCAAATATTCTCTTTAACTGTACTGCTTTCATGCAAATTTAAAGTTCTATAAAATTGACAAATTGCCCGTATTATTCTTTATGCCCATTTGTTTGGTCGAATGTTAGTATCGAAATGAACTATAAATCAAAAGTGGTCAAATCTACATTCAGTTTTTGTTTCAAATACTTACAACTTGGATTAGTTGGATGAAACATGCTTCTAACATATGACTCCCACAAAGTGCAAGGCACACAATACCATGAGAAGTACGTGGTCCTCTAAAAAAATTAATAGTACAATTATATACCCAGTTAAATTTTATATATTCCTTCAATACTAGTTTTGTCAAACAAACGGAGTCTTAAGTGTAGTAGCCAAGTCAAAAATTGTGGTATTATTAATCTGATTTACTATTTTTTTAGAATTACATATCCATTTAAATTTTATATGTTCCTTCAATACTAGAATAGTTCCGTTGAACAAACGGAACCTTAGTGTAGTAGCCGAGTCGAAAAGAGGACAAATGGAAGAAAACTTGATGAAGTAAAAAGAGAATTTAATGTATTAGGATGTCACTGGTGACGAATAATTACAGGCACCAACACCATTCAACTTAACAGGGGGCAGAAGTCCCACAAGAATCAAAGCACACCATTTGAACAAACCACTCTGTTGAAACACCTTGCTTTGAATTTGAATAATCAAAATTGTCAAACACAGCTCCCCAAATTGAACAAAATGTCAAAATACATTTTGCATATAATTAACAGTAAGGCCGTGTTTGAGATGCGGAATTTTAGAAAGATGTATATAGGGAAACGGGGATGACGATTAGGAAACAATCATATTTAGCTTCACCATTTCTCTAAACTTAAAGATTGTTCCTCTATATAGTCCTCCGTAAAAATATACGCTCCAAATGCGATTATGATAGAGGAAAAAGTTAATTATCATACATCACTCTCATTATTCATCCGTAAGTATACAATAATTATGTACCCTTCCCCGAAAACTATGATTTCATCTGAGGCTTTGACGGATCATCTATACAAATCGGTCATGCTGTGCTTCGAAACAAATCTGAATCCAGATAGCTAAGAATCAACAAGATATGCACAAGAATTGGAATATATAAATCCTTGGACTTTTGTCTCAAATCATTGAGCTCATTCTCAATCTGAACATCTCTAAATGGAAAGGCATTGTTTCCGCTTGGAACAGCTCTGTTTCCAGCCGGTGGTTCTCCTTTCTGTGTAAATATGTCAAGAAAAAGAAACCAAATATGACAATCCGTCAAAACTCACAAATCCTTTACATCTATATTGGCGTGTCCCAAATTTTGAGGCAATCTTATGCCCATGTTAAAAGCTTGATTAGGGTTCCACTTTCAAGAAATGAGTTTTTGGTAAACATCATCCTACAACACTGCTATAAGCATACACGGAGACACCAACAGATACGAACAATCAAAATACTTCATGCAACCTAAAAATATTAAAATCAATAACTCAAATTCCAAGTAATTAGGGTACCCTAGATTTTATGCGCAATCTAATGCCCATCTTAAAGCTGGATGAGGGTTCTGTTTTCAAGGAAATGAGTTTTTTTTTTTTTTTCCTTAAATTTACTGAATAAACATTGGCAAATATTACTCCTACTGTCCTACAATACTGCTATGGTACCAAACTACTTCATAGTACGTGTACTACACGAGAAAATAATTACACTTATGTTAAGAAGTAATGTAATATCCACGAAGATAAAACATAATTTGCACACATCCATGTTCATTACCATTATGAAAGAACATATATACAGGTAGAATATCAACACGTATAGGTAAGACCAAGAATTCTATTCCAAGTGGTTTTAGGTATTAAAGCAGGATCATAGTCTCTTTGTTAATCATCCCTTTTCTATACAAACTAATGGCATTTCCATTACTATTACTTTTTATGTCATTTGATTTGTTATGGCATATTCGTGCCTGCTCAATTTCATTCCTGGGAATCAGATAAGAAGATTAAAATATTTGAACCAATGCCTGCCAAAGATGCTTCTACATTTTCTAGTAAGAAGTAGAATAAGTACAAATGTACACCAACAAATGACCAATCCATATTCGATCCATATTTAGATACAACAGATCTGCATATCTTAAAGCTCCCAGATAATTCTTTCTTCAAATTTGCAAGATCGTCATCAACAGAAGAGCTCTCTAGTAACCCAAACTGCCAAAAAAGGGGAAACATAAGGTTCATCAATCAAGAGAAAGCAAAAGGGCAAATACTAGGGAGCACACTGACGATACAGTATATTTATGTGCAGAATGGTTGATGACGGAGTTTTTAAATGAGTTGAGCACTTCACCCAATTCAGAGGGAAAACAAAAGGGCTACTTCACTCACTGCATCTACATGGTTGAAGCCACCAATTGCCATAACAAATGTTCCATTTTTCAGAGGTATAATCTTTTCATTCAAGTGATTCTGTTAGTATTTCTTCCAAGTCAATGTATTCATATAATCTACCGGATCTATGTTGAACAATAAATCAGAGATTCTTTAGTTCATCCAAATAATTTACTTACAAAAAAACCAAAGAGCTCCACAATATTCGTAGTGTTTCTTAATAAGAGATTTTCAAAAGGAACAAACACCACCTTCAAGCCAATTCAAGAATGAGTCAGAGACTATTCGAGAGTGTCATAGACAAAGCCAATTGGAGTGATGGTCGAACCAAGTTAGCAACAGAAATGCAAGAAAAGATAGGTCATTTGGCCCAAGCAATGCCCCAAGACTAGATCTAACCAACAGACCATCTTAGGTTCTATATGTCTTTTACACGTGTAGTATCGTGTAACCAATAACCACAAAAACCTTTCAATCAACTAAGAAGTTAGAGAGGATTTCGTAAGAAAATCCAATATCCTCTATCGGAAGCCTCCCTTTCCCTGTCCCTTACTCGACCTTTTAGATTGCTGGTAAGTCAAACAAAGGAAAATGAACGGGGGTGAACCAACGGCAGTGCCCGTGGATGAGTTCCAACTCCAAGTAATCCTTGGGTGGACTAGCCGTGCGTATGAGGTTCGGGGTCGGTAATATGACTAGATTAAAACAATCCAGAAAGAATAAATAGGCCACGAATAGCATAGTTAAGATGCCATCAGTTTATATCACTCAGATGTCTCATATTTCCGAAGAAAGTGATTCAATTGATGGGCATTTTCATGCTCAGAGCATAGCATAGTTAAGCTATGTCAAACATATGGAAGAACTATCACAGCATATTTGGTGTCCACAAACTGCAGCTGTGAGCACCATGTGAACTATTGAGTAAAGTAACTGACACTCAATAACTTATTTTTGGGACTAGTTAAATTTTGGTGTCGAAGGAAAAAGTTTGTTATTCATATCTGCTACCTTTGGAGCATAAAAACTATTAAGAGTATATCTAAGAAAGTGCTCACTTAATTTAAGAGAATATTTATTTAGTAATTTTCATCTGTTACGATTTGAAAATGCAAACAGAAGGGGATGATCATGGCAACAACATTCAGACATAAGAATCGAAAGGGAATTTTCAGAAGAGACATAATAGCTACCCTTCCTTCGAGATCATCAGTAGTTAATTGGCCAAGCGCTTCAGCTTGGGATTCCATAGCCATCACTATTCAGATAGAGACTTCTGATCAAGAAACACCACTGATATTCGAAATAATATGGTACAACAAACGTGACTGACAAAAGTTAATGTGGTGTTTGTATGAGCACATCAGCTCATTAAAGGCCATAATAAGCAAGGAAGAAACGCCCTAATTGGTATCTAAAGTAACAATCTGTGCCAATCCAAAACTTATTTGATATAGTACAATTTATCAGCTTGTACTATTTTCTGAAGAAGTGTAATTTCCACAGGTGTGACAAATTTACGATGCAATTGTAATTGTCGAAAGGCAGCTGCACCCATGGAAATCATTTGGCAGTCAAAAGCCATTTTATGAGAACAAATAGGAAAATCGAGGCAACTGAGACCATTTAATGGCATGATGAGAAAAGTTGTGTTGAGGTAGCTATTAAAGGAGACCATTTTCCAACTGAGACCATTTTTGGAAATACATGGATCTTAGTATGAAGGAAGTATCTATCACCTTTTCCATATGGGAAACAGGGGTGGTTTATCTTTATTTAGCTGCATAAAAGTTGCGGTTCATCCAATCCAGAGTAACAAAAGTATTGATTCCCACCTAAAGGGGTCTTTAGTTCAAGAGTGGAGACAAAACACAAATTATTTGTTCTGCTGTATTAACCACGTATAATCTTGAGCAACCCAGTGTGGAGTAATTTAAATTCGATGATATCTGTTATCTATCTTGTGGTATTTCATCCTGTTTTGGAGACACTATTTTGTATCTACTCTTGACAGGAAAACATCGGAAAGCAACAATTCTCGGCACAAGGGTGCCATTACCAGGTAATGGAATGCTCCTAAGAGCCCAGGAAGCTTTGTTACAAAATCGGGACTGAGTGCATTATGGTCATGTCTTTTGTGTCTTTTAAGGCCATATTCGTTCTTTTGGTAGTAAACGCTTACTTCCAATAACTGTGCTTCTGTTATATTCATGAATTCTTCTCTCATTGTGTTTACAAAAACATTTTATCATACCTCTCTTATATTTCAGTCACCCAACGGAGACCATCTACGTATGAGTTTGGATGATGAGCAACAGGCCCGACATTGTTCGTGGGTAGAGAATGATGGAAGTCAACCTAAAGTCTCACCAGAGGAGATGTTACTGCTTTCCCAAAGTTTAGTGGTGTGGATATCAGTAGAGCATTCTTAAACGAACACATAAAGTTGAAACACTCACAAGTTGTATGCTAGATTTCGTATCACCAATAAAGAATGAGAGGATATGTCGTGAAGTTATTTTACTCATCACTAAACATGTTAGCTTTCTGCAGGCAACTCATTGGCAAATTATACTGATTACCTCGGCGTAGAGGGCATTGCTTCTGGGCAAAAGATGGACATCCAGACCGAGTTTATCAGAACAAAGTTTAGTGGTGTGGATGAGATGTTACAAAGAGAACCCTCGAGGATGGAGTTGCACAATATCGAGTTTTTGTCAAACGAGGTGAACTGGATTCCATAAACGAACACTTGAAACCTGGATAAATTAAAACAGTTGATACCACATCTATGGGGAATGAGTTACATGAACCGGAATCTTTGAGGTTGCAATTGTGCGAGCAGGACTCTTACCCATTACACAATTTTGAGCTAATCAGAACTTTGAACCAGTTGAACCGTATTGGTCCTACCAGTGACTTGCAGCAAAGTATTTATCCTCCTGATTATTTTTTTTTTCCGAAGGTCCAAAGGTTAGGGGCTTGATAATGACCAAAAGAATGGAAAGATCTTGAAGATTTTCCGAAGATGTGATTTCGTGAAGTTATTTTCAGCATAACCCATTGTAAAATTTCTCAGTTTTCACTAAACAGTGTCAATAACTGAAGGTATCTAGGGTATATTCTGAAGTATCAGAGCTTCGACTCTGCAGGCATCCTAGTTCTCTAGGATTGGCAAATTATACTGTTTTAGTTTTACCTACGGAACGGCTTCGTGCAAGACCATGGCGCTTCGGCATTGCTTCTGCCCAGGCAAAAGATGGACATCCAAAAAGACCGAGCATTTTATACACAGAACAAAATGAGGGTGATTTGTTGAAGTAAGGGTGAGGAGCTGCATGAGTTAATTGGTTTAAAAACTGAAACCTTGCAACTAGAAATCCCATTTTCATGTTGTTGATTGTCATCGAATTTGTTGAACTCTGGGAAAACTTGACCAGAAAATAAGTTTAATGACAAGATGTACCATATTTCATTCTTATCTCAGACGCTGGAACCCAAGATCGAGGTGGATGGTTTAAGCCAATTGACGGTGTTCCCACAATATCGTCGCCGAGTTTACAGTCACTGACATTCAATTCAGTCCGTTCTCAGGCGAACCTCCCAATGGAACTCGTTCTTCTTGTTATCAAAGGTTCTAGTAGCTCACTAATTATGATTCTGAGTTGTCCCACAAGAAGGTTTTTGCATTCTTTGGCTCAATCCAATCCATGAGGAATCGTGCCATGGCAACCCTCACCTCCGAGCTGATTGAAACCACAACCTTGGCATTCAATGTCTTCTTGAAACGAGCTGGATCCTTTGTCCGTGGCAAGGGTTATACGATCAAGTTGACTTATTAAAACCGAATCCTCACTGAGCTGGGGAACCAGATCTTAATTGACAATTGCTATTTCCCATGACATCTATCCAGGGATTTGCTCTATTGTATGTATAGTTCTCTTACATAAAGCATAAACCGGAGGTATCATTTTTACCAAGAGGTTGTTCCACAAGGAATTGTGCGTACAGTTATCCAGGATAACGTGTCTTACTAGCCAGCTTTACACGTTCCAATCGGATTTGAGAGTTTCGTTCGTTCAACGTCCTAATCGGACAGAACTTCACTGAGCCAGTAGAACCTTCTAGAAAGTTCCAGATGAACCTTGATAAAATGGGAATTGAGTATGACTGGGCGGTCCTTTTAGGCGGCGTTCATTTAAGCTCCTGACTCAACGTCATACATCGAACTGGGTGTTCTACAGCAAAGTACCTCCTCCAGGTTATAAACACCTCCTGATAACAGATATGAACAAACACAACAGATGATGTTCAAATGAAGAATCGGTGACTTTTGTGATGAAGGGAACTCTGATCTTCAACTTGGTTATAGTTCTAATCATTGTAGCTGGGCTCCTACCTCCGGATCCGGACCTTTTGTTGCTGATACTTTTAACGAGCATTTATACACCCAGGCAAGTTTGTTAGCATTCTTTCGTACTTTTTCTAGTGGCATAGCTTTACTTCACTCCATGGCTCATGTCATATTTAATTATAGTGCATCGTTAGTAGTGGTTGGAATCCTGTAGAGAACATGTTATAGAATTGTTGGAAGAAGAAAATTCGTTAGTATCTTCCACGTTACTTTAGATATTCGACATTTTAATGTGCTTGAGACCATCGTAGCTAATGAGTTTCAAGTTTTTGGATTGACATCGAAGCTCTGTATTAATTACACTATCGGACTGAAATGTCATCGTAGCTGAATTGACTGCGTATCTAAATTTAAGTTTTGTAGTTCTTTTTTGCATCTTCCATAACATGTGAGATTTGCATTTTGGTCTACTAAAGATTGTATCCAATGACCAATTCGGATGCTTCTTTCAGCAACTCTATCCAGTTGACGGCCACACATCGTAGGAGCAACACTATTCAGTTGATGTTCATGTGGACAAGGAGCATTGATCCGACCGACGAGCATCTCAGTCTATGACATCGATCTTTCTGGGTATATCGGAACATTTTACGACAAGACTGCATGTGTTTTCCTTGGACACCCGCTTCTTTTTCCTCTCGAGATCACTTGTGGTAGCAAAAATTGTATCTTTCGACCCCTGTGAATATGCTATTTGTGTAATACTTTTTTTTTTGTTTTTGGTCAAGCGGAAAATCAAACTAGATTACGAGACAAAGTACCACATTCGGGATACAGCCAGAGTCATGAGGTCCTTAGCCTAAACACAAAGTCTAAACACAGAGTCAAATATTAGTCTAGAACCTGCCTGATATTCAGGCTGTCCCTAAGAACAAATTCCCTCAATGAAATGGGCATGTCCATAACGAAAACAAGCTCGTCCGTTTGCTCGCCTCCCATTCTTGCGAGATGGTCAGCACATTGATTTGTTGAACGATAGGTGTGCTCGATCAAAGTATTGGTCTTGGTCATGATGAAGTGGGCTTCTTTAATGAGCACACTTTGAGGATGATTGTTTGGGTTCCCTTCCTTGATTAGATTGACAGCCATGAGAGAGTCAGATTCGATTGTCACGTTCTTTAGGTTCTCTTCCAGGATAATTCAATCCTGTATAGATGCTCCAAATCTCTGCTTCCAAGCTTGCGGAGAAGTGTTGCATTCCGTAAAAGCCCATGATCCATTCACCCATGTGATCTCTGAACAATCCTCCAAAGCCTCCTCTCCCATTCGTATCATACCGGCAGCTATTTGTGTAATACTGACGTATCTTCTGGTTCAATAAAACAGTGCTTATAATAGCAGCATTATAACCTCAAAACCAATGAGGAATTTAAGTAAAAATCTTATGAATGTGTGTGAATTTAGTTTCTTCAAATATCGTATCCCATTGGGAGACCATACCCGGTCGCTTATTTTTCAGGGTATTTTACACCATTAGAAAATTATTTATCTCTCTTGGCATTTGATAATACATGAATGGTCATAACCCATTGGCATCGAGCTAGTGGTCAAGTCCTGAGACTTAGAGGTTACTCCCTCCTACGGTCTCAGTTGGAAACCTCTCAAAATTGGCGTGTCCCAAATTTGAGGCAATCTTATGCCCATGCTAAAAGTTTGACTAGGGTTCCACTTTCAAGAAAATGAGTTTTTCCTCATGATACTGAATGAACATTGGCAAAAACATCATCCTACAATAACACTGTTATAAGCATATACGGATACACCAACAGATATGAACAATCAAAATACTTCATGCAACCTAAAAATCTTAGAATCAATAACTCAAATCCCATGTAATTCGTGTATGCTAGATTTTATGCGCAATCTAATGCCCACTTGAAAGCTGGATGAGCAGTAGTACTACTGCAAGGGATTTTTTGGAGAGAGAGAGAGAGAGAGAGAGAGAGAGAGAGAGAGAGAGAGAGAGTTTGTGGGTGTGTACGTAGAGATTTGGAGAAAATAAGTGGGGCGTGCAATTGTTCTTCTAGCTAGAGAAACCGTGTACAAACTTTTGTCTTTGTTTGACTTTGAGTGGTTAGGTATTGGAAGATCATCGAATGGGTTAGAAAATTCTATAAGAAAATCTATCAGTGGAGGAATTTGAGTAAAAATTTTACGAATGTGTCATGCCAGTGTGAATTAGTTTCTTCTTTCTTTTTCTTTTTTTGTCAAACAATAGGAGCTGAGCAACTCCTCCGTGAGGACTCGAACTCAATACCTCTCTCTTAGAAGGGAGATTGAGGAACCAACAACACCAACCGGTCGCTCTTTTTGTTTCTTCAAATATCGTACTCAATATTCATCACATAGAAAGATAAATGGGGTTTGCTTTGGGTGACCTTACCTGGTTGCTTATTTTTTAGGGCAATTTACACCTTTAAAAAATTATTTATGTCACTCTTGGCATTTGATAATACATGAATTGTAACGCCCCGATTTTCCAAGGAATTTCGGGCGCATTATTCTTGAAATATCCTGAATTTTACAAACTTCTAGGCCCCCATTTATCCTTGTACAAAAATTACAATTTCAAAATAATACAAAAATCTATGTACATATATTTAACAAAAGCAATTCCAGAGCGACTTAGTTTTGACACGAATTCCAAGCAACGTTGGCCCAGACTCCGTTCTAGGGATCCCATCTGTATCAATTGCTCCATTGTGAAATCCTGCACACTCTAGCAAATTGAACGCCGAAGCAAACGATTTGATTTGCCAGAATACAAACGTATCCGTGAGTGATAATTCACCCAATAGAATAATCTCAATCCTACCAACTCCTTACTCTACAATTAGCAGATCAACAATATAATAATTCATAATACACAGAAGGTGCAGAATAATAACACATCATCTTTTCTTTACTATCCATCATCTCACATGTAATCTATGGATCATCTCCACGAGATCCTTTCCTCCCACATCCACTAACTACAACCGTCTCATGGGTCCACCCTTCCTCTTGCTTATCCTGTACCAGGGTCCTAGGTGAGGGCACCTAAGTTATGTACCGAGCATGTTCTCACTTAAGACCATAACAGGAGAATCGAGTCATCCCATGACGCATTATACATTTGGGTCGGACATCCACTACCCCACGCTAACTATAACCGTCTCATGGGACCCAATCTCTTTCCCAAGAGAAACTTCCCATGACGTATCATACATTAACGTTACAACATTTCTCAACACTGGGCCCCATTGGTTACCCATTTCAACACAGGGCCACATTGGTTACCCTTGCCATAGCCATGGCTCAAATTACAATCCACAAACTCTCACTTTCAACACTTTACCATTTTTCCATTACTTATCATCGTCTACATGATTCACTACTCGTAACCACCTCGTGAACCTAAGTCCGATCTAACAATTACAACGATAATATTTCATAATTTCTTAATCAACAAATAGGACATATTTCGAAATGAAGGCAAGCATAGCAATTGGTATTGTGCAAGTATGTAAACACATAATATTTTATGATTGGGCTGATGCCCTTAAGGCTCATTGAACAAGTAAATTAATTATA